>OY755093.1:9758776-11239318 GCA_963576655.1 Gastrophysa polygoni
AATATATATTGATTTGTTTGACAAATTTGGAAGAAAAGAAATTCTTATTTCGAATTTTCTCTCTGTCTGATCCTCAACATACCGGGTGACACAGACTCATGGTATACGCCTCATTCCTCTTTGTTTTTGTAGCTACAATTCTGAAATTCAGGATATTGAATATGCTCACTTTTTTCAACTTCTGGATATTCCGAAAATTGATCAATTTCCGATCTTCAAATGAAAAATCCTATATATTACAACATTTTGGAGAACTTCATTTTGTGAAGTAGATAGTTTTCTGTAGTAGGTATAGTTTCAGAAGTTTATACGAAAGAAACTTGTTAGAGACACATTAACGAAAAATATTGATATACCCGAAATAAGATAACTGCCAATATTGCTGAGAAAATCTTAAATGCTAAAAAATATTAAAATCTACCTACGTGCAGGATAATTCATTAATTTGTGACCAAATTGAAAACGCGTTATGAAACTAACACTTCTATCCTTTTATCAATTTTTGAATTCCTCTGAAAAAACTATTGGTTAAATCTTCACAACTGAACCAAAGGTCATAATTTTTTTCGACCTCGCTCTGTTCCATCTTTGGGTCGTAACGACAAGTGAACCTTAGTTAGTAGTCATAATAACAATAACAAAACATAATTCTGCAAATTATTAAGAACATGCTTCCTGTTTTCAAACGAGATTTGCAGATATTCCACTTCTAGAGAATCAACGTGTAGGCCGGTAGTCATAAAAATAATAAAAATATTAATGAGAAAGTGTTTCTTGAACCTCGTGTTCTTGATCTATACAGGGTCATTTGTGGTCGAACTGTATAGGTATACACGTGTCAGAGAATGAAGGGTGAGATTTCTTTTCTTATCTTCAGAAAGAGGAGTTCGTAACATATGGGACACATATTTATACGCACTGTTTTCGAGATACGAATGATTTTTTTTTCTCCCAGCAACTGTTTTAGAATCAGCAAAAATAGCAGCAATTATTTATGATAAGATGTGTACAAAACCTAAAAGCTTTTGCATCTCAGACGGTTTTAGGTATCGTCAAAAAAACATGTTTTATCGGTTGTATCTCGAACACACCCTTCACCTTTCAACACATGTTTCGAAATACTCCTGTACGGTTTGGATTTTTGTATTATTTCCTTCATATCATTATCACTTATAGATTAGTTCAATGTTCTGTGGGTAATTTGAGGTTAGGCTTGCTCTTTCATCGCCCGCCATATTCACGAACGTAATAGTTTCATCATTATACAGGCTGTACGTCAATTCATGGGCAATACCCTGGTTTCATATAGAACACAAGAAATATCATAACAAATTTATATTTTTTCCGTACCTACCACAGCCACCTCAGAGAGATATACATGCCAATAATAATAGTATTTTGAGTAGTAATAGTAGTTCGAGTAGAGAAAGATCATAACAAATTTATATTTTTTCCATACCTACCACAGCCACTCTATTTTTTTTTATCTGTGGACAACACGAAAGGGAAACCTATAATGTTCGAGGAACATCGTGTTAGCCAGCGGTGGAATTTTGGGAGAGTAGGAAGGTGTTGGAATTTTTCTTGAAATTTTGGAGGTTGTAAGCATCAGGAAAGACTTCACTACGCAAAGAATTCCATAACTTTGCCGTTCTATTGATGAATGATGCTTGGTATAGCGATGTTCGAAAGGTCTCGAGCCTGACAGTGTAGGGGTGACCAGCTTGAGCTTGCCTGGTTTGTCTACTAGGAATCGCGCGTGGTGGCATAATAGATGATATTTCCGTTGAGCACCGACCGTGAAAGTACCTATAAAAAAGGCATAGATCGCCGACATTTCTACGATGATCTAGAGAGGTCAATGATTTGGTGAGTGTAGTATCATCGACTAGGCGGAATTCTGAATTGAATCTAAGAGCTTTAGGGTATGTTTGGGGGCTGAGCTCCAAACATGTGAACAGTACTCCAGGACAGGTCGAATTTGTGCTTTGTAGATCATAAGCAGCTGCTGGGATGTGAAGTATCTCTTCGCACGGAATAGAAAACCAAGTTTTTGTGAAGCAGTCTTCGCAATGGACCTCACATGATCGTCCCATGAGAGAGCACTGTTGGTGGTGACACCCAGCAAGGATATTGACGACCTCATAGGAACAGTGGTACCCGACATCATCAAATTGGGAATTGTGTGATCAGCCTTCTTTGTGAACATACAAGCTTGAGTTTTAGTTGCATTGAACTGTACTAGATTCTCAGATCTCCATGTCAGAATTCTTGTCAGATCCTCATTTAAAGCATCAACCTGTCTTCGCCTTGCGCCTCTGGCCTCGTTGGATAATATAGGGGCTCTAGAGGAAAAGGCGGAATGAAGTGTACTATCATCCGCAAAGCTATGAACTGGGCTGGAGGTCACATTCAACAAATCATTGATATGGAGCAAAAACAAAGTTGGTGCCAAGACGGAGCCTTGGGGAACACCAGCATTGATCTAGAGAGAGATACATGCCAATAATAGTAGGTAGTTCGAGTAGTCCACGAAGGGCATCTTCGGGAGATCGTTTCCACTAATTTAGATCCCTCTATATTTTCCGACTCTTCAAATGACAAGATTTGGAGTGAATAAGAAACTGAAGATACCATTGATATTTCAATTTAGATCAGAGTGATCTAGTACAGCCGATCATATCATTGCAAATAGTTCATTTGAATATTTCTAATACAAGTATATTTGCCGTTATGAATATTAACTAAAGGACAGAGACGGCTTGATTAATTTTTTCTTCTAGGAAATTCAGCCAAGGCGTCAAATTCGTGAACTTTTTCCAGGAAGGTGTCCAAATTGAAGTCTGTATTCATTCTAATTGATTCGAGATGAGTATCCATAAAAATTCGTCTCACAATCCTCAGTGTATATTTACATAAGGCGCAACGAATTGAAAATAAGATGATTTTCTCCCAAATTATCCAAAAACTATATTCTATTGAGAATCGGCAGTATCTAGGCTTCAATCGAGAGCATTTCAGAAGCCGTTAAAGGTTACATCAACAAGACTTCTTCAACAAGTTTTGAGCTGTTATGTAACCTAACCTAACCCCAAAATATACAAACATGAATACTCAACAGAATATTTATAGAAAAAAGAATAATGATTGGATACGATATCTGATTATATATCATGAAATATAAAATACAATTGAATATATGTATATAACATATCATTTTGGAACATGCCGTATAGGAATCAATTGGAATCCAATACAACGCATCATAAGCATATTTCGTTAATATTTTAACAAGGAGACTTTGAAATAATTATAAAGTGTGCTTGAAGTACTGTAGAATTGACACTCCAAAAAATTTGGGAGGACTGATGTATTGACTCACGACGTTTCGATTCATCAGTATCTACAACCATCCTCAGTCTCAAAGTATTCAGTTGTTCCAATTGAAAAAAATATAATAAATCCGTTCCTGATGGTGATCAATTGTATGAATTGTGAAATATCTTTCACTAATATTTCACTATCATTCATTTTGCAATGAATCGGTACGTCTATTGAATATTCAAGCCACCTCACCAATTACTACTCAGAATTCACGACTCATATTCCATTCGTTGTTCTTGAATCAAATTTTACATGTTTCTGGAATGGACTATTTTTTGGGTTTTGGTTTCTTTCACTTGATATTCTGAGACTAGTCATTGATGAAAAGTGTTGACCGTCACCGTGAAGGGTGAGTAATGAATAGTCATGAATAGTCATTCATACAGGGTGATTCCATTTGGAAGCTATAGTACGCATTCACAGAACTAGAGAGCGCTGCAGTACTAAATATATAAAATGTCACAAAATGTCGAAAAAGTCACAGTCACAAGGTTAAAAGTGAAATATAGAGTTATGGTTTGAATGTGTGGAACCAAGAAAATAACTCACAAATTGCTTACATATTATTGGTGCTCCACTATCGTTAAAGCGCTGAAGGCACTTGGCAGTATTGCCAAGATGTTAGTTTCCTCGTGAGAATCACCAACCTGATTTTAACAACAGAATTGTTGTACATACAGGGGTGGGATGAAGTATGGAACCAAGTAAATATCTTTCAAACGAAAAGACTTATTAATGGGAATTGTCGAAAATAGGCTAATAGGCTCATTTGTTATCGACGGAAACTTGAATGGTGACCAGTATTTGGATCTACTAAATAACGAAATTATTCCTGCACTTCAACGAAATGGGCAATTACCACAAAATGTTTGGTTTCAACAAGATGGAGCACCTCCTCACTATGATAGACTGGTTGGGAATTTTCTGGATGCTAATTTTCGAAATCGATGGATTGGAGGTAGAGGATTCATACAGTGGCCTGCTCGTTGTGCGGATTTCAGCCCGTTAGATTTTTTCTTTGCGGTCATCTAAAATCACGTGTTTACGTTAGACGACCAACAAACTTACAGTAATTGAGACAAGGAATTATTGATGAATGTGAACTGATACGTGGAGAAGTCTTGGAATATTGTGACAATATTGTGACAATATTGACAATATTGTGACAATATTGTCAGCAATTAAACGGCGAGCATTTTTGAACATTCGAAGTAATTTTGTTTCTCATTATTCTGAAATATTGAAATGTACTACTATTGTACAACTAATAGTGAGTTATTCCTCGTTTTCACAATTTTTTTACTCAGTATGTATTAGTTCAAAATAACAAGCTCTTTCGAAATCTGTAAAAATATATAGGGTATCCCATTAAAATAAAAGAAGTTGATGGCATTTCCGGTTAAACCGGAAGTATATTATTAACAAAACAATGTACATCAGATGCATTTTGTTCCATTGCACTGACCTGCAAATTTTTATAAATATCGTTTTCATCGTTTAAAAGATATTTACCTTGGTTCCATACTTTATTCCAACACGGTATAGCTCAAAATATATAGCTCTTGTTTGTATTACATTGTGTATATCTTGTTGATTTTTTTATTCGTGAATAAATTATTATTATTTTTTAATTTCGATATTTTCCAGTATTTTCTATACGACTCAAAATATATCGTTAGAAACGACATAATATGAAGATGTTTTTTCAGCTATTCAAAGAAATAACACCATTTGCTATCATGCGATATGTTTCTTTTCTTTGAGTGATGTATATTTTTTGTTAGAAGTTTCTTGACTCTGATTATTGTGTTTGATTCATGAAACTTATAATGTTCCTAAGGACAATATTTTCCATCGGTAATCTTTCGGTTTTCAGTCGGCTTACCTGGCTAGAAGTTTGGGACATTCTGTGAGAAATGTCTATAATTATAAAACTATGGAAAATGGACCACTACTTCGAAAATCATCTATTCTTATACCTGACAAAATCTTATTAAAAAGATATTTACTTGGTTCCATACTTTATCCCAATCCTGCAAATGAAAGAATAAAATTCAGCCGAAGCATTCGATGACTCACTTAAAGATTTTTATGAAGAATTAAAATTAGGAAATTCCTATTGTCTACTTTTTTTTCAGAGCATAGCAGATGTCGTATCGGACCAATCGTATTTCACCAGACTGGGCCTGAATCTTCTGGTTAGACAGACAGAAGCCCAACCGCTGGTCCAGATGACAGCTAGAGAATTCATGTTCGGTTATAGCAGCACCTTGATGACGCTGGGGTACAAATTTCTACCCAATTGGATCACATTCGAGAAACTAGGTCTCATCGACAGGGTGAGGAACTACTCCACCAAAAAAAAAATGTTTTTCATCATTCGATAGTACTCACCCTAACAAGCTTCCTAGCACTACGCGGTTTTTTCTGTTCCTACCTTTTTTGAATAATTATTGGAATTCTCCAACAAACCAAAATTCATTTATCATATTCATGCCATTTGTCTGTCAAATTCATAGTTTATGACAGAGACAATACTAATCACGTATGAGCACGAGTGGAAAGGTAATCGAAATAAAGATCAGAAGAAGACTTCTTGGTGTCGATTGTCTCGGATACAAAAATAAAAATTCTCCATTATTTTTCGAGATTAGGATTGAGCATCATTGATATTTTTATCTGTTCCTACAAAATGTTGAAAGGCAGTAAATAATGAATTGATTTTTTTTTATTTCTGTTCTAATGGCGACTATAGGAAAAATTCTGAGAACGACCGAAAATGACGTCTGACTGAGTTTTCATCAGATTTTGTTTTCTGTAGACGATGATTTGATGACCACTTTACACCTTGAGTGAGTTTCGATGTCAAAATATGAGTGTCTTGAGAACCTCTATCAGGAGGATGTATAGAACGGTTTTATTTCACATTGAAACATTCCTCTCCGTTCAATCAGACGGAATCTTAATATTGCTGGATTATAGAATGATAACAGATCTGCCAGATCGAATTCATATTTATTTTATCTTAATGAAGTGAAGCTCATCGAAGCAAAATGTATGTGAATTCTTTTTCATTGCAGTCATCAACTCAAACGGACATCTTCAGTTTTTAAATCGCCAATTAAAAATATCCACTAATGAGAACATATCTCGGAACTGGGTTTTTCCAAAGAAAAAAACATTCTGGTTTTTAACGATACATGAAGTGGGTATGATAATAGAATAAATGAAACTAATTTATTGTTTTTACTGAAGCTTACACATAACCGTATAAATTAAAATATGCAAAAATATGTTTCCGCAAGAAACGAGAAGCTATCGTCCATGAACTAACGAACTTCCCCTATGAGATACAGGGCGTGAAAATTTTATTGAAAAATAAAATATTCATTTGATCAGGTTTTCGTCAGACCACAATCAACTGACGAATTCAGGTAACTCCAGGTACAGGAAATGCTTCATACAATTTAAGTATGGATAATAAGCGAAGTATCCAGCACGAAGTATACAGGGTATTGCATTTGAGATAACTGAATAAACCGCGAACATTATAGGTTTCCTTTTCGTGTTGTCCACAGATAAAAATAAAAAATACGCCCTCTATAAAAATAATGTAGCATAGGAGAAATAGATGGACATACTTTGAATCGGAGTTTGAATCCCCTATTTTGTATAACTAACGAGATGTTTTCAGCACAAATTCTAGATAGATAGTATTCATATTTATTGAAATACTCGACACCCTGTATTCATGCGCTTTGAAATTTTCTTCTGAATTCAATAGAAATAGAGATATTTTACTTCGCACCTCTAATTGGACCCTGCAAATATCATCTATTATGCCACCACGCACGATTCCTAGTAGACAAACCAGACGAGCTCAGGCTGGTCACCCCTGCACTGTCAGGCTCGAGACCTGTCGAACATCACTATACCAAGCATCATTCATCAGTTGTGGAAGTTGTGGAATTCTTTGCCTAGTGAAGTCTTTCCCGATGCTTACAACCTCCAAGCTTTCAAGAAAACTTCCAACACCTTCCTTCTCTCCCAAAACACCATGTTCCTCGAACATTGTAGGTGTCTCTTTCGTGTTGTCAACAGATAAAAAAAAATGAAGGAAAAAGCCCCAAAATTTCGGAAGCTTCCTTAATACCTGCATTCTCCTTCAGATGTACGACTTTGATGGGGATTACGAGACAGTCTACAACGGCCAGAAACTGGGCCTGGAGAACATCGGCCTCATCGAGAAATACCGAGGATCGACGAAGATCCCCCAATGGGACAGCCCGTGCGGCGACGTCAACGGATCATCCGACGGCACCAAATTCCCGGGCTACATCCAACCCAACGATACGCTGCTGTTCTTCAGGAAGAGCATGTGCAGAGCCAAAAGCTTGGTAAGCATCCTTGCACAGTATGTGGATTGTTCATAATAACTTCGATAAGTAGAGAAATATAGCCGGTTCTAGCCCAAGACAGCCGCCATGACGTTTGACAGACGAAGTTTGACAGGTGGCATTTGACAGATGATACCTGACCGTTGACGTTGATGACAGATGACACGTAGATGAACGTGAGAACGAACTACAGATTTCACTTTCCTGCCTTCATTCTTGCAGGTTAGAGTGAACGAGACCGTGGCTAACGGCCTGAAAGCGTACGTTTACGAATTCGATCCCGAGGCTGACGACAACGGGTACAAGAACGAGCACAACAAGTGCTTCTGCAAGACGGACAGAAAATGTCTGCCGCCGGGTTTATTGGACGTACGCGGCTGCTACTACGGCTTCCCCATAGCTCTCAGCTATCCGCATTTCCTCGACGGCAGCCCGGAGTTGTCCGCGAAGGTCGAGGGGTGTCACCCCGAGCGCACTAAGCACAAGTCACAGTTCGTTATACAACCTGTGAGTACTTGATTTATTTCGCTCTTACAACATTATTTTTTTTATTTTCCTCTTTAATATCACCCGATTGTGATACTTCAGATACGGTTACTAGAAACACAGTCATATTACCCTAGGGAGAAAAATTTCACAACGAAATATTATCATTATTAGAATAATGACGATTAGGATTCAATATGAGAACTATCGTAGCAACACCATATATTTTTTTTTTTCAAGTACATATTATGTAATAAACTGTTGATCCATGATTTTTACTTATTAACTTTTAGAATAAACTCAACATAACCTGAAGTTGAAACACAAAATGCCGGAAATTTGTTTAGTTGCTATGGTAATGATACAAATTAAAGGCTTTCATTTGGTCTGCTTCAAGGAATGTACCGTTTGACAATATTAGTGAAAAATCCTATTTGGTAGATATTTTGAGATTGCAATTTGCTGAGTACATACTAATATAACTGTTCAAATCTATTTTCCACAAATTCAAGTGTGAATCTAATTCATTGAATGATTATTATAGGTAATCCGCAATCATCAAAGATATTTCCTTAATGATCATATAAAAACAATATCTGGTCTCAGTTTGTCAGGATAATATGTAATCAACTAATTTTTTGACGTACCTGAAATTATTTTAATCCCACTGCAATAAACTTCAAGAATCTATCGAAAAAAAAAACACTATAATATCGCAAGAATCACTACGACCACCATAATTCAAGTTCAAACACAACGCTCGACTCACTAATGAATAGTAATGAATGCAACTTTTTATATTTTGATGCATTTTTTTTAATCTTTGACAGCTACGTACTTACGAAACAATCGAGAGTGTGGCTATCTGTCGGTCAATGCGAACATCACTCGTAAAGCGATCTTCGACCATAAAACAAATTATGGTCGAAGAAATCGACTAACAGAACCTCAGAATACAGGGTTAGAAGGGATCGTTCGCAGAACCTCTGATTATACAGATATGGATTCGTTGATGGGTTCGTTTTCAAAAATCACATTTTCAACAAAAAAAACAAAACTCAATCTCTCGATTGGATACTGGAAAGTTTCGTGCGAGAAAAATGCTTATATTCCACTCAAGCTCCAAATCCAATCTGGTAAATAACTGTCATTTTTTTTCCTCAACAGGATTCAGGTTTGCCGATACAGCTGGCTGTGAAATTCCAGATCAACATGGCGCTGGGCAACATAAAATCAATCGCGAACTGTGAAAGGTTCGATAACATGGTCTTGCCATTGTTGTGGACAGATATTGTAAGTAGACACTTCAAAGAATTACACAAGGTGAAACTTCAATACGTTTGAATATTCCAGTCAATTTATGAGGGTCGTTGAAGTTGAATATGTTTGAAATCGTTTGTAGATGAAGAATGGTCGGAATGAAATTTCAATAGTTCATTGATATCTTATTATTTTAAGTATTTTCTCCAGAAAATAGCACCCTGTAGATATTTGGCTCTTTTGGGATTTTTTAGATGAAGCCATTAGAAATGCAACTCCTTAGACGGTAGATTTATTTCGTATATAGATTCGTTGTTAGAAATATGAATTCTCAACATTTACTCGTCTCTGAACCTATTGAAACAAAAACAACAAGAAAGCTCAATACATTTTTCAATCATCATTTATATATATATATATATATATATATATATATCATTTGTTAACATGGTGTTCATCGACAGCATCATTGAAACTATCTTTTTGTGCCACAGATAAGAAGAATATTGGCATTTTTTTTCTCAATAGTTCATTTTTTAGGAAGCTTCAAGACTTCGTATCCCAGAAATGAAGCATTTGTGAACACATATTCACGTGAACTTTTTCTTCTTCGAATTGACTGTCGATTACCACCATGAGATAGTTCAACGTTCTCAAGTTTCATCCTGTATGGTTAAATAATAGTATAAATATGGGTATTCATGAGATGAATATTTTTGAATTGAATTTTCTACAGCATCGTGAACAACTAACCGTCACACGTTGCCAAAATGCGTGACGGATATGTTGTGACAAAGATTTTTCACGGATGTGTGAGGGTGTGTGACAGATCAATTTATTTCATCTCTCTTATGACCGGAAACAAGCATGTTGAGAATTTAAGTTTGACATCTTTGAATTCAAACTGTTATAGTCTCAATTTCAATGTTTCAATTCGGTCAATTTCGATATCAAAAATTTCAAAACATAGTTTATGCATCCGTCAGACGTGACCAATTCGTGACGGATTCATTATTTGTGACATATGTGTGACAATGTGTGAAGGGTGTGTGAAAAATGTGTGACGTGTATGTCACAAGTATGTGGCAGATGTGTGACTTG
Organism: Gastrophysa polygoni; assembly: GCA_963576655.1. Lineage (NCBI taxonomy): Eukaryota > Metazoa > Arthropoda > Insecta > Coleoptera > Chrysomelidae > Gastrophysa > Gastrophysa polygoni. The sequence goes on from OY755093.1 coordinate 9,769,405, forward strand.
TGTGTGACAAATGTATGACGTATGTACCAAATGTGTGGCGGTCGTGACTGATGTGTGACGGTGTGTGATAGATGTGTGACGGACGCGCGACGATACGACAGCCGTCTTGGTGCAAATATCGATCGGATTTTTCTTTTGCAGGCTCTCGACCATCTTCCCGACAGCCTAGGCGTCCGCTTCCGCCTCTACCTCAACATCCTCCCCTTGCTAGAGCAGTACTGCGTGTACGGCCTCATCGCCGGAGGCGTCCTCTTCGTGTTAGCCTCCACCTACAAGTGCAACCAGGTGCGCCGGCGCAGCGAGAAGTATCCGTGGTCCGAGAGCGATCTGATGTACGACATCGACAGGAAGTTGAGTTTCATCAACGAGACGGGGGGGGATCAGTTGCACAAGGAAATGCGGGTCTATCTGGACAATATGGTGGCGCCTCTGGCTAGAGACTATCGCGAAGGGGCTTGATTTTATGTTACGCTGTGCGTTTAAGGTGGATTTATGCACTGCGCTTTATCTTCACTTTTCTCTTTCATTTCCTTTTATTCAATTCAACCTTTCATTAAGGACTCTTTCACCTTTATGCACCACACTTTAATCGATTGAAACTCTACTTCGTCATGTGATACTAGTCGCAAATAACAAGGTTTTTACTGTCTTACATTATTCCCCTGGCAGGAGTTTAATCATTTTTTCAATGTGAGTTTGATTCCTGTCTAAATAAGTGGCAAATTCTAACCACAATCGATAAAAAGAAGAAGAAATTATCAATGACAAATTCGCGCATGCGCACATCGTATTTTACTTCAACTTTTCGCTAAAAGATCGAAGTTGGTTATCTTTTAAATGAAGGATAGTGAGAAATTAAAGTTAAAATGGATGTATGAATGGTTACATGAAAATAGATAGTTCTTGACATTTCAATGAAAACGTTAATGAAAGAGAAAATACAAATAAATGAAAAAGCGCTGTGCATAAATTTGGCTTTTAGTCTTGCGTTTTCAATTGAGTGATGATTCAGGGAATACAAAAAAACATTGTTGGCTAAATATGGAGGAAAAATCTAGTGAGCTAAATGTTCTGGTCTGTTACAACAATAAAGTTGTCAAGAGCTGCCGTGTGAAATCGAAATCGTGTCTAATATCGGGTTTTTTCTCTTGAAATATTCTTTCTTTCTCAACTTCCATTGTTCTAATATTCCTTTCGTTTAAAGATTTGTGTTGTGTTCTTAGTATGGTCATTTTGTCGTTTCCTTCGATTAGTTTATACTTCGTTTACGTAATTTTGCTTCGTTGTTTCAGACTTTTTTGTTCTAAGTTTCATTCTGATTATTCGTTATGATGTCTCCTTCTATTCGTGTGTCCGTACTTTTTCGAATGGAAATGTGAAACCGTCTCCATTCATTGATTTCCAAGTGATATTTCTTTGCGACATAAGTGGATACATTCGATATTGATTGATATTTATAATTTCTCGACTTGAGTGACTGTGACTATGCCGTGACCGATCCAAGCTGAGAGTACTGTATAATTTCGATTTTCTATGCTATACAGGTTTGACAAATTTTTGACAGGAAAACAACGAAATCATTGTTTACAGAAGCCTGTAGTTGATTTGCGCTGATTGGGCAGACCAGAAAATACAGCTCACTAGATTTTTTTTTTATATTCAGCCGACAATGCAAAATAAATACCCAAAATATCACAACAATATTTAGAAACGCCTATATAAGTGATCTTGAAACTGAGTTATCATCTACAGTAGACCTGAAATGTTATGTATGAAGCATCAAAACGTTTTTCTTAATTCTAACAATCCATCATATTTCTGCATAACATAACATGACGGTAAATTTTTGAAAAGTGAGTTTTTCGTGATCGTTTTCGATATCAAAAATTTCAAAGCATTCTCTATGCATCTATTAGACGTGACTCATTCGTGACGGATGCATGACGGATTCATTATGTGTGACGATGTGTGACAAATGTCTGACGTATATGTGACATTGATTGAATTGCTCGGCTGTTGAGACTGCTCTTTTTGGGTTACACAATAAACAATGAATGTTTTTTTTGCCGCAAAGACTAACTACATTGAGCTGGTGTGTTTCGAGAATGTCGTTCAAATTTCTCGTGATTTGGAATCAAATGGATTTTTATGAACTTCAGACAATCACAAGGACTACTGGAGACAGCAACATGATTGCTGAATGCATATTTAGGCTCTTCTGAATATTTTTGTGTTTTTTTTTAGAACTCATTATCTATTTTGACGCATTTCAATGCTCAAAGACCACGGTTGCATCCCGAATTGTTGCATAGCAAAATGCGTGGTGTGAAACGGATCTAAGTGAATCGGTGAGAGTTTTGGTGCTCTAATTGAAGTTCCTACGTAGCGGATATCGGATACAGAGTATACTTCATTTCACTGACACGGTGATTTTCGAGAAGGCACTGATATATATATACTGTGTCCAAGATAAGAATACCACGAGTGATCCGTATTCGGTTGGATGGGAAAAATATTACGTAATGCGCCAAGAAATCTGCGATGAAATTTTTGAATTCTATTCGAAAAATTCTTCTGACGTTAATCGAAAAGTTTTAACAGAAAAATTCTTCTTTGCAACTTGCAATACCCAAATATGACAGGTCTTTTTCATTCTGAATTCGATCACGTAGGTACTTCAAGATCATGTCACATTTCAAGTATTTTTTGACTATCATCGAGAAATGATACGGACCTGTATTTTTTATGATTCTTCACACAATTAATTTTGGATGTTTCTAATATTCAACAACAATTATGGGTATGACCTTTGATGATTTTCTCTTTTATATGTATAACTTGAAATTGTGAAATGATTAAAAAAATATTGAGTTTGGCTGGAGATTGCGTGAAAATGTCTTGATGATGGCCAAAAGCACTCGAAACGTGATCGAAATATGACGTTTGTTTTAGTACATCGTTGAATTCAGAATGGAGAGGGCCATTCATGAAATCGGCACGGCATTTGATATTATGTAATTGAAATGCATTGAAGAATGCACGAAGAGTTTCTCTGATAACGGCAGAAAGAAGAAATTTGAGAATATAGAAAACAGATTTTTCAAAAATAACTCGAAAGCTAATTCCCATATTGGCCCTCCTGATCTTGGACTTTTAGTAGGAGTGATTTTTTTTCAAATAGCAGTGATGATAATACTCAAATTTTTACAAGAATAGTAGGTACGTTGTTTGAGTGGAAACTTATCTGTCACTTCATTCATACCTTTCCACGCACAGGCTTTCATTATTATTTTATTGCGAAATATTCACTAAATGCGTGGGCATGAAAGGTAGCAAACAGGGTGACATTTCTGAAAATTACAATACATGACCCTGATTTTCAAGCTCATCAAAAACATAATAGTTGACATAGTTCAACACGTTGAGAGTTTGTTCTTGATTCAAAATAACAAACACGTGGGGGCTATGAAAATTTTTTTGACGGCATTAGTCGTTTCAGTAAAAGATGTACGACAATCTGGGAGTTGTGAATCAAAATAAGGGAATTCTCTCGATATCTCATTTTTTCCTGAATGTACATCAAATTGAAATTGTTACCGTGTATATTCAAATCTTGCGACGATATAAAAACAGTGTAACTCACCGATATTATCGAGGAGTTCTAGGTTTCTCCAAGACTATCGACTTATCCCGATATTATTTCTTGCCACGACGGTTTTTACTGCTGATAGATTAGTTCAAGAAAATTGATTATTTGAATGTTAAGGAAGACACTGATAAGTACAAACTCTTCTTCGTACAGGTCTTGGCTGAAACTAGATGAAGTATATTCTATATAATTTTATTATTTATTTTTGTGATTTACTATTTATTAATTAGATGAATCGAGATGACTATGAGGGTGAAATATAAAGTAGAAAATTAGGATAATGGAATTCATTTTCACGACATACGAGATAAATCCTCAAGAGGTTTGTTGAAATTCAATAATTATTTCCAGAGGAGTTTTACCATTTGGAGTGTAACAACACTTCCAAATAGTTTGTCGTGTTTCGAGAATCATTGTATAATAGTCGTAATGTAGAATTTTTATACCTGATATCTAAATGCAAGAATCACTTGCATTTTTTAGCCACTGAGAAGTGAGTTTATTTTTTATTTTGGAGACAATTTTAGGAAGGGGTTATAACAATACGTTTTAGTGTTGTATCATTAGGTCATCGTTCATTTTGTGATATTATTATATACATAATAGCCTTAATAATCAGTTTAGAGAGCTGTAATATTCTCCAATACTTGCTAATTACAGGAAATAGGTGTAAGTTGGGATTTTGTTTCACAACATTTTCACATATAAATAAACTTTGAAATAACAAACAACTTTCAATTTATATTCAACCCTGCATGCACCTGCCATAAAAAATAGGTATTTGTATGATACATTTCATTTCGGATTGCTACCTGAGATGTTTTGTTCATTTAAATGCATATGTATTGCAATTTCACAACGTTATTATATAAATCAATGATTCCTTAAGTATGAGGATAATTTTTCATGGGAAATGAATCGTAGAGAGATTTTTGAACCAGACTCAGGTGGAAGTTTGGAGAGATATGCAGAAAATTCTGTATGAATACTTCACAATATTTTTCATTATTGGAATAATTAATTCAACTCAGTGAAGTTAACAATGAAAAATGAAAATATGATCGATTTTTTATTAAATACTATCTTTGAACTGACAAAAATACATACAAAATATTTGTCATGTTTATCTTTCATAAAATCTTGTGTGATTCTAACGAATAAATTAATAAACGTGTATAAACGCAAAAATACTAAAAATGTCATAACAATATCACAAGTAATTAGAGAATGATTCAGAAGAAACTAATTCGATGAGAAATCTCAGAGAGGTTATCTGATGAACTGACTTTTTTCTAGGTCTTCGATCACCTGAAACAGTCTCTGTTTCGTTTTTTTATTATTTTGACAGGCGCAACTGACCAAACCATAAAGATGTTTAGAAGAATATTCCTAGAATCAAATAAATAGTTAATTTCACTTTCTATTTTAATAGAATATTGATCTCAATCTTCTCGTGGAAGGATTTAAACGAAAGATAAATAGCTGTGAAAATGGAGGTATCATTATTATCATTATCATTATTATTATTATTATTATCATTACCTTATGTTCTTTGATCCATTTCTCCAGCTCTGGATCTGGAAGGTAAAAGGCTTTTACATAAGTTTCAACATACTCCTTATGTGGTACAGGCCTCAGGGATGATATTTTCTCAAATTTGTTGAGAAATTGTGCAAAATCCAACTGCATCAAGGCTCTGCCTCCATTTGTGCACTTTTTTGCATCAGAAAATCTAAAAAACAACATCAACTTGAGGTCTCATAATATTTGATCAGATAATATAACATGGTATTTTGATATTTAGGATGTTATTTTATCAAAACTAAGAAAACCATACATTTGACAACTAGTAGGCAATCCTAACATAACGAACAAACTTTTAGCAAGTGAACGATATCTATATACCGCTGGCAGTGGTCATAAGCGGAAATAAAATGCGATTGTGATTATTTGCATTTCAATGGACGACATGAATGAAGATAATGAAAAATAATCAGTGCAATCACTAATTTATATGAATTCAATCTTCTTCATTATTGATGTTCAAAATCTCAGAGAAAATAAACTAGATATTGCTGAATGATATCAACATATGGAATGTGATCTTACCCTTGCACTAGTGTATGTGTAACAATATGAGCTACATTCTCCCAAATATTTTTAGACACATCTAGAGAGATAGGAACTCTTAGTGAAATTTCTCCAAGTCGATTGGAGAAAATTTGAACTTCCTAAAGACAAAATAATCCAGTTAATAATTGAATTAACGTCGAATATTATTATTGAATTTCAATATTCAAGAAGATTCTCACCTTCAATAATAAATCAATATATGAATTGTGCATCGACCTCACATCTCTTACTTCCCAGTCAATTTTCGACATCAAGATTAGGATTTGCCTCAGGTCAAAACTCTGTGCGACTACGGCCATGTAAACTGGATACCTCAATCCTATGGCACTCGAGATATTCTAGAAATATTGGAGATTTGTTGATATTGATTTCACTATTTCACCATTTCGCGAATCGATTTTTTGAAATCGTGATGTATGGCAAATGTATTTCAACAGTAATATTATGCTGTGAGTTCGAATTACAAATTTTCAAAATGAAATTATTTTTTGCGCCACCTTTTGATATTAGCTCGAATTTCTGTAACACAGTCACAGCATATGTGTCACAGTTGTGTGCTAAGGAATCTAGACAGCATGGCAACTCTGTCAGGAACCTAAAGCAGAAGCTTCCTAACCTAACCTCCAAACATTCATCTAACCTCAAAAATAAACCAGCTGTAAGCAAAACAAGAAAGTTTTGTAGTTTTATATCAGAATTCAAACTTAAAATGGAAGTAGAGAGTGAATTATCCGATACAATCAAATTGGACGACTTTGTAGTCGTTCAAAGACAGGGATACACCAAATTACACAAAGTAAAAGCCCACAGCAGATTGATTTTGGGATCTTTCAACATAGAAATGGACAATATAATAGGAGAAAAATATTATGATACTTTCCAGATGAAAAATATGCCTGGTAATAAGAAAATGTACATAGTTGAAAAAGTTGAACAAACAAATTCTGCCGCCGAAAGTCTGAATATAGAACAATCAGGGGCAGACAATCGAAACATACCAAACAATTCAGAATCTCAAGGCTTGACAAAAGATGATATTGATAAGCTCAAAGATGAAGAATTGAGTTCTAACACCATAGTTGAACAGCTGATAAATAATTCGAAAACGTTCAATATGAAAACAGGTTACAGCCAAGAGAAATATATAAAGAAAAAAGAAAAGAAATACTTTGAATACATACAGATAAAGAGGCCTAGTATAAGGATACTGGTGCAAATGTTTTATAGACAAGATCCAACTAAGACTCTTGGAATTAGGATAGATGATCTGTCACAAATTTTAACCAATGCCAATATACATCAACAAGGTATGTTTTCAATTCATATTTTTGAAGTTCACTCTGGACTCTCAGTTCATATTATTTCTAGGAAATCATTTGTTATATGATAGTGGAACCTCAGGGTTGATGCCTGCTGCTATAACCAATACCATTGGAGCGAAAACTACAGGACATTTGATACATATGCACCCAGGAAATGAATGCCAAAAGAATGCCTTTATAGCAATGCAATTCCCCAAGGAACAAGCAGAGAGATGCATCAATGTCAACTTATATTCTGTGCTGAGGTGTTACTACCAACAAAAAGATAGTTTTAATGATCCTTGTGAAACTACCAGTGTACCTGTTGACACAAATATAGGCAAGATAGAAGATACTGGTACTGCAACTGATGACAGTGAACCAATGGCAAAAAAGGCCAGAATGGATGATTCAAATCAGAAAAAATCCTGGCAATTGGACAACGAAAAAGCATGTAAACTGCTCGACCAGAAAGTTGATTCTCTTATTATAACAGCCAAAGAACACCCTGTGAATATAGTAAAAGCTCTTTTACCATTCCTGAATGGAAATAGAAGCCTAGTTGTATTCAGTTTGCTGAAGGAGCCTCTACAGGACCTATATTTTTACTTGAAAAGTAGAGTCGATATTGTTTCTATCAAATTATCTAATAATTTCATGAGGGATTATCAAGTTTTGCCTGATAGGACACATCCAGAGGTTAATATGAATTATGGTGGTTTTATTCTAACAGGGTTCAAACTAAATTGCTGACACATATATTTTCAATATATTGTAATTAATAAATTTATTATTCTTTAATATATTCCAAAGGGTTGTTTTCTCTGAAAGGAATTTCACAATAAAATGAAAATAATTGAACTCAATTCCTTGTCTATAAAAGACATAACGCAGAAAGTATGAATACCATGATTTTGACACTTGAAAAGACTTCAGTTTTCAGATATTTCACAAGATTCAAGTGGTGAAATTTCAATCAGTACTCACCTGTGAAAAAAACTGTTGCAACATCAGCCTATTATTTGGTGGCACCAAATATTCCAGATAATCTTGCAAGAATTCATACTGTTTTGCTAAAAACACCAAACTTTCTACTGCAACAACTCGTTCCATCAAACCATGAAGTGTTTCAGCTTTGGACAGATCTACCATGGCCGATAAACATGGTTTAAGTACTTTACTTTCAATAACAGCATTTTCAACAACTTCTGATTCATTTTCCAATATCAAATTGTCAGATATCTTTTTCAGTGTGATATTGAGTTCCTGGGAATACAGGCTTCCACTAGAGACACTCTACAACCAAAATTTTTATGGGTATCTTGACAAATTTATTGTGAAGGTTTTTTTTTTCATTCTTATATCCATTTATTGATGATATGATTGAACTTACTAGATCTTGAGTGAAGAATGAGTGGACAGAATACAAGTAATAATCAAAGAGTTGATTCATGCAGGAAATTATTTGATATGCTATTGGTTTAAGAAGTCTGGACATCTGAATATATTTTCCCATTTGTCGCAATACAGTGAGAGTTGTATTCGTCAAAATTGGATTATTGTGCAGGTGTTTCTCTTTGCTCCCCTTCCCATCAGTTTGACTGAAAGAAAAAAAGATGAAAGTGCCACAAAACAAAGCAGCTGAACGATATAGAAGAAAAACATTCTCCACTTGTTGAAAACAGGAAGAGATTTGTTCTCAAAATGTCCACTAAGATGGGTAAAAATTTTGATGTTTGTTGAATATATTTGTCTTTCATTTTTTTTCAAAAACAAGACACAAGTCACTGACGAATATAGAATTTCTCTTTTAGGTATCTGAATGATAAAATTCAAGTGCAGTGACCTTTCAGGGCAGATCATAAATCTAATAATTTATCATATTCCTACAATATCATAATTCTAATCTGATTCATAATTTTGATACACCTAAAGGCAGTATTTAAAAGAAATTGAATTTTCATCGAATGATTCCACAAATTACAGACAAACAGAAATACAATAGTTTCTCCAGTTCAAGTTCATACCGAGCTTTGTTGTTTTCCTCCCCATACTGGTCCACAAACTCTCTCCTCAATTCCTCAGATTCCTCTTCGCTGTCTTCCGAAAAGTACTCGTGCACCTCGTTTTCGCCTACCAGGATGTCTTCCTCGAAAATGGTTTCGTTCAACCCCGAATCGAAAGGAGTTCCGTGATCGGCGTACCTCGTGAAATAATCACCGATGATGCTGCTGCCATCTTGCGAATGATTGGAGGAACAACACTCGGTCGAGGCTGTAGAGTAATTCACCATGGTGGGGCTAGTGGGAGGATTGAATTTGAAGTTTTTGAGAGAATAACGAAACGATTTGAATTCCTGTAAAAAGAAGAAAAAGAAGAGCGATTTATTCACTCATTAAAATACTCTCTATAGGGTATTGAGCACGTCATACGAAGAAAAAAGATTTTGTTTCAAATATACATACACAACACCACAACAAATAGTCTATGCTACAAAACAATTTGGGGATAACAATAAGAAAAAATATTTAAGCAGTATACACTACAAGGTAGCCTTCTTATAGAAGAAAGATTATGTTGATCTGAGAGGAAGTCTTGAAAATTATAATATGGCTTTATCTATGAGATATGCTTGTAATTTTCAAGCTGTTAATGGACAAATTTCTGATGGTAGGAGGTACTTCAATCACTTCATAAGTATTGTCATGTACCTCCAATAATAATAAGATTATATTCAGTACTAATTCTTCATTTTTAGCAAAAAATTTCCAAAATGGCAATCCCATGTTTTTCAAGCCATTTTAGCCTCAGAATTTTGAAAATGTTGAGTGAAAATGTCAGGGATTTATGACTTCCAGATACCAAAACAGACATGTGCTAGATTTGAGTTATTTGGGTTCAAATTTCTTCTCATCAGAGTTGTAAAAAGGAGTGTTATTGGAAATGAAAAAATATGAACTAACTTGTAATTGTAAAATGTCAAAAGATGATTTCACAGGACAAATTTCCCAAATTTCATTTTCCAGAAATATTTTCAACTCATCTAGTCTTTGTCCATGGTAGTTTTTGAAATAGTTGATACTCTGTTTTCTTATAGATTCCTGCAAATCTTCTGATTTACTAGAACAAAATTCTTCTCCAACTTGTATCAGCCTAAAACGAAATCAATACTTATAGCAATAATTTCCTATCAGAAGGGCCAGAAAATTCACTATTTCTTCACCTGTGAACCACCCTCAAAATCTGTACAAACTGATCAAACTTATAGGTGGCTAGGTCAGCATTCAAGAGTAAACTAGACACTTTTCTCTGGACATCATCCCATATTTTCACTAGATTATGTTCAAGTTTCTGTTTACTCATGTCACTATCTGTCTTGACAGTGTCATCATTTTGAGACTCAATATCACTGTTGTTGTGCCATCTCATGAGTTGATGATAGCTCAATACAATCTTGAATAGAACTTTACATAGTTGAATCAGGCATGGAATGAAGACATCTTGATTTATTGCCTGAAAATCAATCCAAATAAAATGATAGGACATATTTTTATGCAATAGCTATGTAAATTCTTACCTGACATAAAGTTTTATATGGATTTTTTCCACTATTTTCAGATGAATCAAGAGCTTCAGCTGAGGTTATATAAGAATGCACCACATTGAAAGATGAATTATAAATTGCTGTGATGTAATGGACATGTAAATTATCAATAATAGATATTGGAGATTTCTCTAACAGATTGTAAGCATCCTGGAGTTTCTTGTATCGATTTTTATCAAAATGGAAACATGTCTGAAAAATTAACTGAAATTTAGCAGCCTCAGTTGAAAATATTTGGTTAATCTGACCTGTGCAAGTACCCTGTCTAGTTGAGAATCTGCATTTTCTAATGTTTCCTGTAGTTTGTAAGTTAAGGCTGCCACACAACTGAAGTGCCTGTATTTTGTGGCAGTTTTTTGACATATTTTGAGCTCTGTGATAGCTCCTGCATAGTCTTCTTCACTCATCATATCCAAACATCTTTTTTCAAAACTGTGCTACAGAAATCAATCATACAGTTCTTCAAATAGAATTGGACATTTGAAATTCAGTTACAGGTATCAATCATTAAATAGCAGAGAATGAACATCAATAGTTGTCCAATATTCCAATGTCTTACCAAATTTTTAATCATATCCAAGTTATTCAGTAAGTTCTGTGCCAGTTTACGTTTTCTGTAATTGGCCAAAATTCCAAGACTAGCACTAAACTGTTTTCCAGCAATTTTCAATTCTCCTCTGCTCACTCTACATAATTCTAACGTTTCTTTTACTTGATCTAGTATTTCTGAGATTTTCTCTAACTCAGCATTGCATCCACTTTGATGTTCCAGAATTAATTGCAATACTTTCTGTGATACCACCTGATGCTGTTGCTTCAGCGCTTTGAAATCTCTTTGAATTTGATCACAATCTAAAACTTCTGGCAGTTTCTGGAAAAAAAAAATTAAAATGTACACGAAGCTATGTCACGCATCAATAAAAATATAGGTACCTCTAGTTCGAATCTACATATATCAAAATCTTCTTTCATTGAGAAAAAGGCAGCTTCAATGCTTTCCAAAATTTCTTGGTCTGCAGGTCTATCTGTATCAGTAACTGTCTTACTGTTGATGGATAGGAAGGGAACTTGAGAGAAGTGATAATTCGCATCATTGAATCCCATAGAAGGAATTTTTGCTGGCTGAAATATCTGAGAGGTTAGCAGGTTTGTTTTCAAACAATTTGGGTGATTCATATCTAACCTGTTTATTCAGCAATGTGAGCAGTTTCTGTTTGAATTCATCCATTTTATTGGTCATGATTTGTTTGTTTTAGATGAATATTATCAGCTCATTGCGCTAAACAATATTTATTTTCATTTTATGTAAACGTCAAAATAACCAACTCACAGCTGACAGAAAGACAGGGGCCAAATGGTTTTGACATCGTCTCATTTTATTCGATAAGCCAGAAATGGAACAAACCATTTGGCAACACTGACAAATCGTCACAAAACCACAAAACACGAAAACATCACTGTTGGTTGTTGGTAGTTTCAATGCTAACCAGATGGCTCTGTGATGGAAAACTGAAATGAAGTTGGAATGAAAATGGAAAGAAAGAAGCTAAGCAAAATGGCTGTCTTGAGATCGATAAAAGTAGTGGTGTGTTTTTAGAAGATTTTCTTGGAATTTTCTCTGAAATAATTGTTTAAAGGAAGGTGTGAGGTACTAAGCATAGTGCTTTCGTGTTCTAATATGCATTTGTGACTTTCCATCATATTATTAGTGGTGCAAATTGACAAATAACTTCGATTCATGGAAGCTGTTCGTGGAGGTGAGTGTCGAATGTTTGATATCATATTAAGGGCTTTATCACTGTATTTTCTCGATATCCTGGGTATAAATTGTTCAGCTCTCCAGACAGATTGTAATTGATATGCTAATTAGGCTAATGGATAGGTTTAATTGAATTGTACACAACTTGAGTAGTGGGGGGTGATAGTAATTTGATGAATGTTTATGGACCATTCAACTGTCCACCTTTCTTTTTGTGATCCTTGTTAATTAGGGATCGTTTGGCAACAAACTCGAATTGCATTTTCTCTAAGTGAATTTTCCAAATGGTTTTTCATTTATAAACCAGGGTCGCCTTTGTTGTGGTGAGAAAAAGGCGTCAAATGAGAAATTCGATAATTCTGTTTAATCAGCTTGGCAAGTGTACCGTTCCTGAATACATATAGGATCAGTTTGATCGTCCATAAACTTTAAAAGCACCATAAAATTAAAATTAGCTCGTTCAGTAAGTACTGTTTATTTTATTAGTGTATACATATTATGATATTCATTGAAGTGAAACCACAGCTCCTACTGTGAATAAATTATTTGTTTATTGATTTCGTGGAATCACTGCTGATGTTTCTTTTTTGTATGTTCAGTGTTGAAACCTAGCATTCGCATTATAAGGAAATAGCATTAAATCAGTTCTTTAATTGCCTCACCAATCTACTAGATGGTAGAGTCTTCAATTAAAATTTGTAGAATTGGTTTGTTTTCAAATATGCCTGGGTAGGTATTTGAAATATCCAGATATGCACTGCACTAATTACATGATTGATGTTTTTCGAGTCTCTTGATGATAACAGGTCATTTGTTTCATAATTACTTGGTTAATGATTTTACTATGGTTTTTACAACATCACACTGAAATGCATTTTCTTTTCCTTGATTCCTAGTAGAATTTATTGTGATAATGTTATTCCAGGTGTGGCAATGACTGATCTCAAATACCTACTTGTATCATTATCAATAAATAAGTAGGAAGAATACTGAGTGTTTTCAGTCAAATGACTAAAAATGATTTTGACAGTGGGACTGGTTCACAACAAATTATTCTCAGATATTTCATCAAGTGATCATATTCAATCATTATTATGTAAGATATCCTGTGATAATATAAATAACAACTAGGAAATTTGTTGATGAACAACAGTTGTGATTTTTGGTGGAAATAGACGAATTATTTAAGAGTTATCAAGTCTATACACTGTACAGGGTGCGAGGATAGAATATGAGCAAATCAAATTTCACTTAAGACTATCAAGATCAACAGGGTGTTCCAAAACGAATTTTACATTTTTACATCAGGGGTTTGCACGGTGATTTAATGTTATGGGCTTACATTTTGGCTTTTATTCTTATAGGTATCTATGTTACATTAAGAGTAATGGTTTTGTACAGGGCGAACAGAAGTTATGCTCATTGAGATATAGGTATATGATTTGTGTGAAATTTCTCATTCAGGGAACTGCAAACCTCAAATTCCTCCTTAAATTTTTTTTATCTGTGGACAACATGAAAGGGAAACCTTTAATGTTCGAGGAACATCGTGTTAGCGAGCGGTGGAATTTGGGAGAGTAGGAAGGTGTTGGAATTTTTCTTGAAAGTTTGGAGGTTTGTAAGCATCAGGAAAGACTTCACTAGGCAAAGAATTCCATAACTTTGCCGTTCTATTGATGAATGATGCTTGGTATAGCGAGGTTCGAACGGTGGTATAATAGATGATATCTCCGTTGAGCACCGACCATGGAAGTACCTATAAAAAGGCATAGATCGCCGATCTTTCTACGATGATCTAGAGAGGTCAATGATTTGGTGAGTGTTGTATCATCGACTAGGCGAATAGCTCTCTTCTGAATTGAATCTAAGAGCTTCAGCGTATGTTTGGGGGCTGAGCTCCAAACATGTGAACACTACTCCAGGACAGGTCGAATTTGTGCTTTGTAGATCATAAGCAGTTGCTGGGATGTGAAGTATCTCTTCGCACGGAAAAGAAAACCGAGTTTTTGTGAAGCAGTTTTCGCAATGGACCTCACATGATCGTCCCATGAGAGAGCACTGTTGGTGGTGACACCCAGCATGGATATTGACGACCTCATAGGAACAGTGGTACCCGACATCATCAAATTGGGCATTGTCTGATCAGCTTTCTTGGTGAACATACAAGCTTGAGTTTTAGTAGCATTGAACTGTACTAGATTTTCAGATCCCCATTTCAGAATTCTTGTCAGATCCTCATTTAAAGCATCAACCTGTCTTCGCCTTGCACCTCTGGCCTTGTTGGATGACATAGGGGCTCTAGGATTCTCTGTGAGATACTGTGTGTAATATTTGGGGATGACCATATAAAATTTTGAACATCTGCTGCCAATATACTCTCCATACTACTTTCCATATTCTATAACGTGCAAAAAAAGCTATAAAGAAAATCAGAATAATTTGCACATATCCTTTTGTGTATGATGTATATGATGTATATGATGAAAAACAACTTATAAATTTCATCTTTTTGTAGAAATTCTACCAAACTCTACGTGAATATCACGATGCTAACATCTGCAGAGCTTACTTTCATATGAATTTAACGAGACAACTTCAGATACATAATCGAAAAACTGATGTAACCATTTGTCGCTTCTTTGTTGCTAATTAGTGCTGATTGCTGATTAGTTGCTTACTTTATATGAACTCAGCAAAACATCGCATAGTTTTAAAGAAAAAAAAGGGTGACAATATGTTTCACTTCAACTAAAATTAGCAACAAAAACGCGACAAATTGTGGAACAATCAGTTTTTGGATTATTCGAAACACTCTCGCTAACTCCTTATGGGTATACTTAACTTCGTCTTGAGTCGCTTGGAACATTCGTGAAACCCCTCTAGCAACCTTTATGTTCTCTTGGACACACTGTATATATCTTGTGAGACATAAAGAGATGTTTATCTGTTTTGGTTCTATAATATCCTAATCAACGCACTTTTCGTGTATTTATCAGTTCTATTCATACACGATTTTTGTTATTCTCTGCCACTAATTATGTCTGCACTCTACATGGGTTCCCATAAGAAGATGCTGACATCGCAGATCCCACAGTTCAGATTTCATGAAACCGCTGTTTCCATGAAATCAGCAAGATCGTCTTCGACTCCGAGAGAAGCGAGTTCCAGTTCAGTTCATAACTCATATTCATACATTAAACATCATTTTATATTTTTCCTTCATCTTTACACATATACATGAAATAAAGTTTTTAAAAAGAGACTTCAAGCTATCAGAATTATTATTGGCGCAGTCGGTAGGATATCCGGGTTATCGCGTATCGAACGTGGTGATTTCGTATCAACGATTGACTGGATATCGAAAAACTGTTGGTTCGTGGAGTGGAGGTGTTTGAAGTGGACCGTCTAGAAAAGACCCATCTGAAGCCCCTCGTCAACGAAGCAACGAGATTTGGAACCTACATAGTCCATTTCTGCAGAGATAGAACTTCTGGAGGAGACAAAAATCGCAAATCCAGGACTCATCTCCATAGCTGTTAGGAAGGATATGCTTGAAGTAACTCTAATATTCTTGTAAGTGCAATCAATCGAATGTCCGTAGAAGATTTGTCGAACATTCTAGAAAATTTGAATTTGCGGGAACCTTTACCTGACTTTCAGATTATACGTAGAACTATTCATTTTCCTGAAAATTCAATAGCAAATTCATCCGAAAACGAAACTGCAAACCAACCCATAATGAGTCAATTCAAATCTGAATACTTAAATTGCATCCCTGAATTCAATGGAAATCCAAATGAATTAAATCGTTATATTTCTATTTGTGATCAAATCATTCAAAATTTCTATGATATTGCCAACCCAAATAGTTTTCATAACACTTATCTATTGAATTCTCTCATATCGAAGCTTACTGGTAACGCTAGATTAGTTGTAAATATTCAATTAGTAACCAATTGGAATGATCTGAAACAAACGCTGCGGAGAAACTTTGCAGATCAAAGAGATGAAGCTTGTCTCAACAGAGACTTAGTTATGATGAGACAAAGTCAGAATGAAAAACCACAGCAATTTTACGATCGATGCTTGAAAATTCTTAATCTTATTTGTAGTCACGTTGATATTCATGAAGCAAATCTCGAAGCAAAAGTTCTGAAACGTAATTTGTATAACGAATTAACACTGAAAACATTTTTATCAGGTCTTAGGGAACCTCTTGGAACTACGATTCGCTGTATGAGACCAAAATCTCTAAGTGAAGCCTTACAACTCGTAATCCAAGAAGATAATACTCACTACTTCCAAAATTTGAATCAAAATAGGCATTTTTCGAGAGAAAATGATGTTTCAGCAAGGCAACCGCCGCAACAAAGATACCCGAAAAATGTTTCGAATAATTTCAATAATTCAAATGATCGGTATAAGAACCATCAACCAACAACATCATTTCCTTCTCAGCCAATTCAGATACAACCTAGAGAAAATATTCGCCCACAAAGATTTTTCACAAACACTCAAGTATTTGGCAGAAATAATCAACAAAACGCGAATGTTTTTAGATCAAATCCAAGAAATACATTCGACAGGCCTACTCCGATGAGTACGAGCACTAGAAATACTTACAGGCCCACGCCAATGAGCGTTAATACTAGAAACACTGTCAGACCTATAAATAATTCTCAACAACATCAAAATCATTCGAATTCACGACAATTTGATCAATCAATGCAACCCAGAAGAACTTTTGTTTCAGAAGAATTATATAACGCAGAATTAGATGGAAATCCGGAGAATTTCCAAGAAGAATATGTTAATCCACAAAATGATTATTTAGCATATTACGAACAAGCATCCGATGATGAAAATGCTGCCGGTACGAGTAGAAATTTTCAGAAAATGTCTCACAACGACAATCCTTCTTAGAATCACATATCATTCCATTTAATACTACAAACGCAAGCGAACTCCCATATATCATATTACCTGAATACAATATAAAAGTTTTACTTGATTCTGGTTCTACGAAATCATTCATTGACCCAGAAATAGCTCATCAGTTTTTTCCTCAATTAATTAAAAATGATCCATTTGTTGTGTCCACAGTATTTCAAAAATCGGCACATAAATTCAGTGCATCTATTCCAGTTTCAAAAATATTCAATTTGGACGAAAATCAAAAATTGAAATTTTTCCTATTCAAATTTCACAATATCTTCAGAGGATTGATAGGTTTGGATAGTTTAAAATTATTACAAGCTACGATTGACTTCGATAAAGGATATTTAATCACGCCTCATTCAAAAATAAAACTACTCTTTCAGAAAACACAAACAAATCTGAATTTGATTAAAGTCAATCCTAGATCGGAACAAGTAATAAAAATTAGAACATCGATAAATAATGGCGAAATTATTATCCCACATCAAAAATACCACAACTGTGAGATACCAGAAAGTCTTTCGGTTGCAAAAAATGGATAACATATTGCGTGGAATCCAAAACGAGAAATGTCTAGTGTACTTGGACGATATAATAGTTTTTTCAACATCATTACAAGAACATCTAGAAAGGCTGAGATCTGTTTTCCAACGGCTACGAGATTCGAACTTTAAGATACAACTCGATAAATCCGAATTTTTGCGAAAAGAAGTCGCATACCTGGGTCATGTTGTGACTCCAGAGGGTGTCAAACCGAACCCTGACAAAATTCGAGCAATCAAACAATTTCCAATACCAACTAATTCTAAACAAATAAAAGGTTTTTTAGGTTTACTCGGTTATTATCGTAGGTTTATAAACAATTTCGCTAAAATAACCAAACCGTTTACGAAGTGTCTTAAAAAAGGAGCCAAAATAGAACATAATCAGGAATTTGTAGACTGTTTCAATACTTGTAAAAATTTGTTGATAAATGAACCAATACTCCAGTATCCGGATTTTTCTAAACCTTTCGTGCTGACGACAGACGCAAGCAACTTTGCTTTGGGCGCTGTTCTGTCCCAAGGACCGATTGGTAGTGATCTACCTATCGCATACGCTTCTCGAACTTTAAACGAATCGGAACAAAATTATTCAACAATCGAGAAAGAATTACTTGCGATAGTCTGGGCCACTAAATATTTCCGTCCATATTTATTCGGTAGAAAATTTGATATTGTTACAGACCACAAACCTTTAGAATGGCTATTCTCACTTAAAGATCCTAATTCAAAATTAACAAGATGGCGCATAAAATTAGAGGAATACGACTATAATATAAAATACAAAAAAGGAAGACTGAATTCCAACGCTGATGCTCTTTCACGCATTGAAATTCACACAAAGACAGTTTCCGACGAAATCGAAGACTTGGTAAGAAATATTTCGAACCAACCAATGAACCCTGAAAATGAAAAAATAATTCAAGAGATTTTTGACTCACAAGATGCGAATAAACAACGCGATATAGACAACGTTTCCATGCAAGTACAATTAGATGAGACCATTCGAGACATAGACGAAGTAAATGACGAACAAGACGACAACACGATTCATTCCAATGCCGACCAACACCCTGTGGTAGGAATTCCGACTTCTGACTCACCGGTAAACTTCGGTCAGAATCAAATATTAATATCAACGGTATTGCACTCTCCCGCAAAACCGAAAATAACTATTTTATTTGAGAGGAAACAACGAATCAAAGTCCAAATTTCCGAAAACAATTTCGAAAATGACATTGTACAATTCATAAAAGATTATATCGCACCAAATGTACAATATCATCTGTATTTCGAAAACCCCAATATCTATGAAAAATTCTCAGTAGTACTGCAAACATATTTCAAATGGCCTTCTATTAAATTCAATAAATCCACTCAGCTGACAAATGTAAATAACGAATCGAAGACAGTTTCAACCCCATCACAAGAAAAAATTCACATGGACAATTTAAAACGACCACTGAAACAGACATACACCTTTAAAAAATAAATATTTCGTCTCTGTTATTTCAGAATCCCGGGGATCTTCGGCCTCCAGGAAAAAATTCAACTGCAAAAACTAGAGAATAACCCTGGTATCATTCCTGTTAAACTTGGTGTAGCAAAAGTTGAACAGTACACACATACTCTCATTCACTATTATGATATGAACTCGATTATTTCGGAATTAGGTAGATTAAGATCAAAATCTCACAATATCACGAGCCTCATACTTACCAATAAGGATTATTCATTTGACACATCAAATTATCTGAAAATCTTACAATTCACTGAAGAAAAGGTTGAAGCAAAATTGAGAAATATACTTCCACACCATAATATCCGTAAAAGAGGATTGATTGATGGCTTAGGCTCAATTTTCAAGTCCGTTACTGGAAACTTAGATGCCTATGATGGCCAACATTACGAACAAATGATTTCACAACTAGAATCAAATCAAAAACAGATAATATCAAATATGGGAAAACAATATTCTCTATCTCTGAATGTCATAGACAAATTCAATAAAACAGTCCAAAGAATCAATCATAATGAACAACTAATCACTTCAAAATTGAACCAAATTGTTTTGATAGTCGAAAGTCATACGTATAGAGAAAATTCAATGTTGATAAAAGATATTCTGAATCAAATTATAAACATGTATGAGATAATCAATTCAGTACTCCAGGATATTGAAAACTCTATCACCTTTTCAAAATTACAAGTTATGCACCCAAGCATCATCTCAACACAAGAATTGTTTGTCGAATTGAAGAAATTGAATTGTCATACAGAGCTCAAACAGTTACCATTCGCAATAACATTCAATAATACAGAATACTTTGAGAGACTGATAAAAATTGATAGTTATATATTGAACAACAAAATCACATATATTCTTCATATCCCAATAACGTTTCCTTTTGATTTCGAATTCTATCATCTTTATTCAGCCCCTGTATATTCTGATGGTCAGTTCAAGGCAATCATCCCTAGAAATAAATTTTTGATCAAAAATGAAATGTACTTCGCATTTCTGAGTAATACTTGTGAAGAAATCCTTCCTCGATGGTATATTTGCGACAAACAAGAACTACGAGAAATCGAAGATGGACCTTGTGAAATTCAGCTGCTTAACATAAAAAACACCTCCACGTGCCGCCAAACTCGAGTCCACCTGACCAGACCAATCCTGAGCCACCTCGATGCATCTAACCAATGGATCGGACTGTTTCCATCCGAATCAACTTCAAAACTTGAATGTCATGAACAAGAAGAAATACGGAAATTGATTGGGACGTTCCTAATCGAAATTCCTATGGGCTGCCGATTTATCATCGATCAATTCACCATAGCCAACGAACAACAGTATGCAAATCCGAATCAGCCAGTCCTGTTTCCCGACATAGACGTCACCGTCACGACGTCTCCAACAGCCAACGTCACCATCGAACTTGAGGACCTCAGACTAGACGAGCTGCAAGAAATCCGCACGCAAGTTATCGAAAATCAATCCGATTTTCAATTTGGGCATTCTCTCTACGTCCCCAGCGCTTGGACAGTTCTGATATATGGACTTATTGTTGCTGCCGCCTGCTACGTATTCTACAAGAAGTTCGCCAACAGGGTTGAAGCCACAGCATCCCCACAGATCGACCACCGTGATGTTCGTCTTCCTCTCTAACCCTCTGAAGCCAAATCTATGGGGGGAGGAATTATGTCTGCACTCTACATGGGTTCCCATAAGAAGATGCTGACATCGCAGATCCCACAGTTCAGATTTCATGAAACCGCTGTTTCCATGAAATCAGCAAGATCGTCTTCGACTCCGAGAGAAGCGAGTTCCAGTTCAGTTCATAACTCATATTCATACATTAAACATCATTTTATATTTTTCCTTCATCTTTACACATATACATGAAATAAAGTTTTTAAAAAGAGACTTCAAGCTATCAGAATTATTATTCACTGATGGAAATGACCAGTTCATGATTAATCATTCACAAATACATTATATTCCATTGTATTCCATCTAGATATTGAAATTCGGAGGAATTCAAACCTGAAATGTCCAGATTCCGTAACTGTCACTCATTGGCGGAAAAAACTATGTATTTTGTATCGATCGAAGCCAAAAGACGAAATAGTATAAAACGTTCGTTATAGAAGGCTATTCAACCACTCGTAAATAAAGTAAAAGCCCACGTCAAACAGACCTGATAGACCTATCAGATGTTTATCCATGAATCCATCCCGATATCTTTGATTTCCCTCGGGCATAATGAACCTCGGTGGCGGCCTTAGACACTCCTTATCTCTGTTGAATCAGAAAAAAATTACCGAATCCGTTATTTTAATGTCTGTCACGTCCACTATTCGTAATTGTTTATAAAATGCAAGTTGTTTCGAGTTCTGTCACGGTTCCAGAATGTTGGTTTTGTCGCTTGATTTCCATAAAAATCGAATTATATAGTGAATTATATATCGAGTGAACGTGGTAGCTTGATTGAACCTGTGGAAGTTGAAAAAGAAACGTTTCTAGATACACGCATTCCGTCTGAAAGACAGTGTGTGGTCAGCACTAAACGAATTATCATCAATCAATTATCAGGAACTGTAGTAACATTAAAAAAACGAATATATATATATATATATATATATATATACACGTAATGGTTTCACCGGAAGTGAAACTATCTTCGTTTTCTAAATACCACAAGTTCATTGAATTTTCAGAGTGAGCTGCACTTTTGCTATATTTTGTTTTCGAAACATGATGTACAGGGTGTTCCATAACATATGCGCAGGGCTTCAGGATCTGATAGCTCGTGCAAAAGTATGGAAGGAAGTTTCTATCAACTTACCTTCTAAAATGCGGGTGTTGAAATTGAAAGAAAAAAAACTTTTTTTGGGAATATCTCTGGAACCGTTCATCGCACATAAAACATCTGTCGTAAGGATTTTCTACTCATAATACGCTAGGTTTTGTGCTTTTTGCTTTTTTTGTACGTCAAAATTGGTGAAGATTCTGAAGGGGTGGTGGGTATTTTTCTTCCGGACTTCTACGCCACTGGAACAAGTACAGTTTTGAGCCGTCCATTTGAACTGCTAATGTTTTCTACACAAAAAAGGTACTCTTGGTCATAAGTTCTGAAAGTGGCCGTTTTCGAGGAAAATCAACTTTTATGTTGAAAAAAATGGTAAATTTAATGAAATAATTTCGAGAATAATTTATTTTTCACTAATTAAACAAAATTTATTCAAGCGTCAGAACAAGTAACAAAACCAAACGTTAACTTCATAATTGCAAAATTAAAGAAAAAACTATATCAAATCATACTCAGTCAAATTAATTGTTGGAAATGTCATGTTAGCTTAAATTGAATTTAAACACCCTGTGTCTCGAGAATAGTGCATTCTAGAGAGTAAGTTAATAGAAACTTTCTTTGATATATTTGGACGAGCTATCACATCCTGAACTCCTGCGCATATATTTTGAAACACTCTGTATAATTTAAAATAGCTGAGGAAGGGTTGATAGTTCAATCAATCAAGTCGGCAATAGAAATCATACTTAAATCATGTCAATCGACAAACTGGCTGAACAGTTGTTAGGAGAGCCTTTGAGGTGAAATCAGATGAAGTAATAAAGAAAATCTGAAAATGTGAAAACGTGAAAGTTGAAGTAATTCTGTTTTTCTTTACCTCTTTGTATTTTTTCTTGTAAATATATTTAATAATTCTATAAAATCATAAGTTTCAACATATCCGACTTTAAACATGGAAATTAAATTCTAAAGTAAAGTTTATTAATTCTAAAAGGAATTCTTTTGGAATCAGCGAGTTATATTGTGTTTGAAAAAGTCCGCAGTTAATGAATATTTTTGTAGGTAGTAAAGTGAAAGAAAATTGTGAAGAAACAACTGATATTATTGATATCATTTATCAATTTCAACAAAAAATGATGCATCACTTTGTGAAGTATTGTGAATCACCCTGTGTATTGCCCATCGGGTTCTCAAAATCGTATACAGCCCAGAATATCCATAATTCTACATAAAAATTAATGTTCGGTTTCAGAAATCTCAGATTAAAAAAAGGGATGTTGAAATAATATGTCAAGTGTGTTCAGTTTTCCATTGTGTTGATTCCTGTAGGAAACACTTCCTGAATTTCCCGTACATTTTCTAGGAATCTTCTATTTCTCCTCAATTATTTTTTTCTCGTTCCTTTGTTATCTTGCCTGATCTCAGATATCTCGCCTGAAAATAAGTGTGTTTTTCAAGTATCTCCTAAATTGATGAATGTATTATATTCCCGTCGAATTTATCTGAGATCGTTTCGCAGCTTTTTTCAACCGTCGTTAGCAGCTATTATCAACGACTTACAAGGATAGTGATACATTATACTTGCTTTAATAATGACTAATAACTATGAGTAGGTGCTCGGTTGATTGTACTCGGGATTGTTCGATCGATGAATAATTGGGTTGTATCATCACGTGCTTTTTGTGTTCGTCCCGAATTTACATGAATCAGGTGAGAATAATCATCAATTCAATAGTACAGGTCTCGGATCTCTTCAACTTTTCATAGTAATTATTCGAACTTGATTCGGATGTATTTGATTCGAACTTTATTGGATAATTCAAGCTACTAATTTACTGATCTAAATTTAATTTATATCACAGTTTAGAAAATCACAGTATATTTTCTAATCTGGTGCTTATATTCGTCGCTGCTAGATTATACAGTGAGTGTCGAAAAGTTTGCACCTCAGGTTGCGTCATTTTCACATTATCGATTTGTCGGAAAATTATAATTCTTGGTATGTGCGATGCGGAAAACTTCCATTCGTATCATCAAAATTTCCAACAATCGGTATGCAGGGGAGAAAGAGAAATATGAATTCTGATGAATGATGGCGCCCAACTGTCATTTTCAAACTCCGAGTGGTCACGTGACATGGCTGCTGACATGTGAAAAATATGTTATTGTACCTCATTTGAGCTTTGAAATTTACCACCAGTCCTATAGTTGAGAAGATAAATAATGACAAAAACTTGTTGTGTCATACTCCATAAAAAAATAAAAATTATCAAAAAGTGTTATTCCAAACAAATCATCATATCCAAGATTTTGTTTGATTTAATTTTTTTATTTTCTTTTTTTATTAGAACAAATTCTGTTATGTAAAGATACCAGAATTCTGGCACCGTGTCGGAATTATGAAATTTCAAAATATTATTCTTGCTGGCGCTTTTTTTTTTCTCCGTCATTTTTTCCAGATACCCATGCTCTTCTGTTTACACATTTTATACAAAATCGAAACATTTCCCAATCGATATATTCTCTTTTTGAAGTAATTATCAACAGTAAATTATCAATCGTTATCGAATTATCCATAACTCGAATTTAATTGCTTCGTGCTAGAATAATCGAATTCTTCGTTGCAGAAAAATGGAGCAAACCAGTACTTACGTTCTTAGGTGCAGCCTCTGAATACGCATAAATCGAGCGAAGAAAGCGATACCATGGCTACTACTCAAGGCGAAATTAGGGTGGGTCCAGGGAACCAGGTAAAAGACATTTATGTACGTTGAGAGACGAAAAACACGGTAACATTCCAAATTTTACGTGTAGGGTAGCGGAAAAATCTGTTTGGCTCGCAGAATTGAGTTCTTGTCTCGAAGGTTAATCAGAATTTAGGCATCGTCCTGTAAAACAAGCTTATGTTTATGGAAATAAAACACCCTACATTTTCTAGAAATGGTTAATATTTTTCGTTTTGGATCTAGGAACATTCTTATTCCGTGTTCTCAATGGAATAGAGCATACATTTCTGAGAGAAAATTCTAAAGAAAAGTAGTACTACTTTTATGGTAATCAACTTTCCTACAATTTCTTAGATTTTATCCTGTCATGTTATCAACGTAAATATTATATTTACAGTTATCTGAATTATTAAATATTATGCCGGAAGGAGATGATTTGATGGTGATATGATAGGTAATCACAACTCAGAACGTAAATTTCACATGTTTCTACATGATTGAACTGTTTAATTCATTTTTCCAAGAATTTTGAAGCATTAACGCTTTTTTATTAATTTATTTGTAAAAACAGAGGTGTTCAATGCGTGAAAAAGCTCGTATAATTTTGATTCACTGTACGTAAAAAAAAAAATCTCACTTTTCTTCATTTACAGAAAAATATATTATTTTCGTACTACTAGCTTTGTAACTATCTGTTTTTTTGTGGCCTGTCGATGCTATGAAAGTGTCCCGAGTAAAATTTACTTTTCATTACGTAACCGTTTTTCAATTCTTCTGGCCCTCAATCTCAAATCTCTTATCACATTCGATGTTTTTATGATTAAAAAAATATGTAATGAGCTCAAACGTTAGAAATTATGACTTTCAAAGGTATTCATACCAAACACAAATCTTCAAACAACGAATGAATCTATACCGACAGCTCTTGAATATTACATTTTTATTTTTAATCATGTGTACCGAAAATTGATAGTAGTACGAAAAATGTTGAATGCACCTAGGTTCACTACATAAATAACTGTTTTTATATTTTCTATAGTTTCTGATTCTGTCTAGACAAGAATGATATTCTGATATTTCTTCCGATTGAAGGTATAAGAATTTTTTCAAACGCACATTTTCATGTTCTGTTCGAAATATAATAGAACATTAATATGTATGCATCGTACATCTAATTACATTGATATTATTCTATCGACCTCACGAATTTTTTGCAACGATTCGACATCATCATTCTTTATCTTCATCAGTCTTGACCTCGATAATAATACTTTATTTGATATCTGAATAGGCTGAAGTGGTAAACATATAGCATTTGGATTTCTGGAAATATGTTTACTTTCAATATCAATATTATGGTTTGTTTATGCAAGTTGAAAGCAATTTATGCGTCCGACGAGATATTTTCTGCAAATTATAAATATCACACTCTGAGCTGATATGCTGTTGAAAATATCGAATATATGTTACATAACTTTACATAAAATATATTTGAAAAATGTAGGAGATATGAATGATATTAATATTCATAAGCTACTAATTACCTTGGTAATTACTTTTTCAGATCCATAGTTATCAAAGAGTAACTTTGGAATTTTCATAATAATGCTAGGAATATATATGAGGTCTATTTTGAAGAAATATTCTTATTCCTTCCATCTATGAATCGTTATACTCCGCATGAATTCTTTCATAATGAACAGAGCATGATGTAGTACTGTTCATCGTTTGAATTTTATCCAGTTTACGGGATGTTTGTATCAGAACAAATCATCAAGTCAAAAACAAGGACAAAATTTTTCTTTACAAATTTTGTTTCATTATTGTTACTGTGTCTTTTCTCTATAATATTATGAATATATTTCCGGAAGAAGCAACTCCAAAACTATATCCAATATATTAATTTACACTTTAGTGATTTCAAGTTTTTGAATAAATGTTTGGAATTCTTGAAAGTGACATTTAAATAAATGTATTCGAAGGTCAATAATGAAAAATACATAGAAAATACAACAAAAAATCAGGTTGTACACCTTTTTGAAGAGTTGTTTCTTCTCTAGTAGTTAGTGCATATTTGTATTGAATATATCTGTATTTTTAATATATGCCAGAAGAGTATATACCTCACACCGAAACAAAATTATGGCCTTCGAATCCGTATCCCTCTGTTTATTTGTACTACTCGAGATAACCACTCAATCAAGAAATTCTCTTCATTTTATTATCATATTTCTTTATAACAATAAATATATTATCACTCGATTTTGATTTGGATATGATGAAAGCCGTACATGTTTCTCAAATGATATTCTTAACATAGGGATTAACAGTATGATTTACATTACATATATATTTTTTTTTTGTGTTCAACGATAATATACTGGTTGACACAGGAGACATTTAACAGCCGGGTTTTTTTTTTCGTTTGAAAAAAATTTTTTTTGAAAGTCTCTCTCTTTGAACTCACCGATAATTTTTCACTACCTCCTGTTTGGCCGGAATTAACCCCAACTTCTATTTCAAATGTCACCTGCTCTATTTCCGACTGATTCCATGTCTCAAAATTCATTGTCGAACCATGTATACCAGTTGGCATTCGTTATTCAGTTGGTTGAATTGCATTTCATTGAAAAAAATCAAGGTAGCTGTGACCCGAATTCGATAATCTTTCAATACTTGGTAGAATTTGAAATCCAAAGAGTATGATTCATCCGATTATTATTATTATTTTCATATACGATCAATCCCTGAAGATTGTCAATGATCTCTTCGATTCAAGGAAATCTGAAATTAACCATTTTGATTTTAAGTTTCCCAATGGATGGAAAGATTTCAGAATGATACCAATTGAATAAATATTGATCGTATATCACTATAATGGGTGATGACGGGATTCGGTTCAATGCTCCTCATCAGTCGATGGGACAAGGGTGCATCTAGTAGAGATTTCATAATTTCATATATTCGTAATGGATGAATTTTCTCTTGAAATTGAATTTTGAATGACTCATTGCTGGCGTTGACGTTACTGGATTTGTTAATTATCTGATAGTATTGATTCACTAATTTAAATGATTATTTAAAAAAAAAGTATCAAGATATCTGCCAGGACGTTAAAAACATGCCCATTGGGAGGGTCTAAAGCGTATACCGTTAATAACGTCCCGTCGCAATGCCGCAGGCCCGGCTGCCCGACTACCGGCCCGGCGTGGCCGCCGACCAGCTGACGCCCGATCCGGAGCAGACGCGCGTGCGCGAAGAACTCAGATGGCTGCCGGCCGTGACGCTCGACGCCGACCTGCTGATGTACCTGCGCGCCGCGCGCTCCATGGCCGCCTTCGCCGGCATGTGCGACGGCGGGTGTCCGGAAGACGGCGCGAACGCCGCCTCGCGGGACGATACGACGATCAACGCGCTGGACGTGGTCAGTATCATAGTAGATGTCCAACGTTCATGTTAGTCGTATGTTCCGTTTACATCAGCGCCCTCTGGTGTTAGGTGGCTGAACCGCTGATCGAATACGTTCCCAATCTAGATTCGAATCCTCAAGACTTTTTTTTTCGGTAATGTTGAAAAGAAATAAAAGTTGAATGATATTTGGAAAATTTATTTTTGTTATTACAGCCATAAAGAATAAGCACTCATACGATTTTACATTCATATCCTCACAAGACATACTAACCTTCTGCTACTTCATGGGTAATGCATTTTGATGCGATCTTCTCGATCCACGAGAGATGGTCAAAATGACGATGACAAATCCTCAAATTCCTGAGGTGTCTTGGAACCTTGTAGGGTCATTCTTGAAATTTGGAAATCGATGTCACAGACACACAGTTGATATCACATCTTGAATGTGCACACTTGTCGAGCGCCATGATCAATTTATTATCTTTCACAGTACTTTGAGCAAATCCAAATGACTATGACTCAGAAAGACAATGAACATGTGCGAACACTAAAACGGTCGAAGAGTAAATGAACAATTGTTATAGGTGAACAATATCACTGTGTCCACAGAACGTCAAAAATAGCAGAACTTTAGTCAGAACACCAAATTCACGGCTGAACTAAGTATGGTCTATATATGTTGTGGTGTATGAAATTGGTTAGTTTATAGTCAGTATGTGCCGACGATTGACGACCAATTGATTGGGTATAAGAAAAAAGTTCACAATTGCTTCGAAGATTATGTAATGAATAGGAAACAATATGTTGTCGTGATTAATACTCAAGGTACCCTAATGGATGTTTAGTGCGGCGTACCCCAAGGTTCTGTTTCAGTGCCAATTCTGTTCTTGATGTACATCAATTCAATATTGGCTTTAGAATTGCATGGGAGATTGAAATTATTTGCAGGTGATGAAACATTGATGTATAAAGTGATTAAAAAAATATCATCATAGTTTTTAGTTACAATCCATTAGGGATGCAAATATAACGAAATTTGTAGGCCTTTATATTGATGAAAGATACTAACTTCTCGAGTATGACTTTGAAAGTACACTGTATTCATATTCAGGAAGGTAGCGTACAAGAAAAATTCCTCTAAATCATGAGAAATCTTGCGAGTGTTAGAAATATTCATCAGATATCGAAAGTTCCTAGGAATATCTCAATTATTGGTAAATATTGGAAAAATATTGATCACTCGCAAATCAATGGAAAATTTAACGAATCACGAAGAAACTTCTCAATATTTAATAAATCTCGCAAATTCTTGTAAAATTCCTACAACTCTTGTGAAACTTAAAAACTTCCATGACGATTATTGCCAAGAATATTTTCGAAAAATGGTAATAACAAAATATCCTGCCTGGTGTTTACATTTTGTTGAAGTGTGAAGCCCTCATACTCAACGTTGACCCATATATTTATCATCAACAATAAATTAATAAAAATATATAAATCACACACAATTTGTGGTAATAGTATGAAATGTTTGAATTGCAAAAACTGCTATAAAACGTGTTTTTTTTTTGCTGGCTTGCCGATATTAATCAACATTTTCCTATACTAGCTGCACGATTCTGGATATGATCCTGGCAAAGCGCTCCAGGCGCTTGTCAAATGTCCAGTTCCAAAAGGGATTGATAAAAAATGGAGCGAAGAGGAAACCAAAAGATTCGTTAAAGGATTGCGGCAGTTCGGAAAGAATTTCTTCCGAATCAGGAAGGATCTTCTACCCCACAGAGATACGGTAAATATTGTTTAAGATGACATGAGTAGATCTGTACAGGATAAAAAATCAGTTTTTTCCAAATACTTCAGGCCCATTTAAGAAGTGTATTTGGTACTTCCGGTATATCCTGTTGATTCATTATGATTCGAATTTTTCTTGAAATGACCAAGAAGTGAAGTGATATTTGAATAACTAATATCATAATAAATTAGCATTAATGATTGTAGATGATACAAAAATATCAATAATTTTTAGATTTTGTCAGTTCAAAGTCAAGATGAAGAACTATAACAATGTTCTGACTGTTGTTTTACCTTGAAAGTTGTTAATCAGTCAAAATAATCATATTATATTGAACTAACATTGAAATATCTTCTCGATCATTCGTATTCACAGAAATAAAATGATTTACCTATTCATTTGATTGTTAATATGATTGGATATCAGTCACCTGACGACTTCCTTTGACAGCCAAAATCTATTGAAAAATTCTCCTTCTGTCCATTTATCTGAGTGTTTTCGACATTGTCCTCTTAGTGCATTTTTAATAATCACCTCCGGAAAATGTTCATCATCCGTTATGCCTGCAATCATTTTTGTAGAACGTAAAAAGCCAACATTACATTCAGAGCAATATCATCTATAGACATGACAATGAAACGGTATGTTAAATCAGCAGATTATAATCCCTAAACCCCCAACGACCCAAGATCATTTCGAACTATTTTTAAACTAATTAATAATTGCTCAAGTTTAATAATGGTAATGTTGTGTTATTATTTATACAGGATGTCCTAAAATTGCTCGGACACAGACCAACCACGTGTATTAGAGGTCAAAATAAGTTGATTAGACCCAATTTAGTTATATACCAAAATGTATCGTTTGTTGAAAAAAAAAACATATTTTTGTACTCTGTGCAGAAATGAGTGAAACAAATTGAATGAGATGTGACGAAAGTACAAATCATTCAAAGAAACCCAAAATATATGCTAGAAGTGTTGAAACCACCCCCTGACATTTTTTCAGAACATTCCTAGGAGTGGTAATACTTTCCTCAACTTTTTTGCAAGGAGAAGACTGAATTATCTCAATTTTGTTACTCTTAAAACGTTTCGTATTCCGCATAGTTCCAATGGAAAAAATATTTTGGGACACCCTGTATAGCAAACCTAGGGCTAGTTGCATCAAACATTCAACAAACGTTCAATATTTAATTTGTCGATATCCTGGCAATTGATGCCTCAGCTGATGAGTTGATATCCTACGTTAAGTTAACTAAAATCTTTATACAACCGACCCTCATGATGATGAACTATCTATCTAAGAGTAGCATAAACAAAAATTGTGGCGCTTTTCCAAGAGTATTTTTCCACAGCCGGAGCTGGTGGAGTTCTACTACCTTTGGAAGAAAACGCCGGGTGCGAACAACAACCGGCCCCATCGTAGGCGTCGCCAAGGCTCGCTGCGGAGAATTCGGAACACGCGCAACAGTAGAGGAGGTAATACATCATCTAGTACAGGTAAGTTGTTTGTGTGGTTAGCGGGTGGCCTAAAAATTGACACATTTCGATGATGATGATGATTGGACTTTCGAAGATCGAGGAACGTGAAGGTAAATTTTTCTTTTTCGAATTCCGGTGCCGAGATGAATACGAGGTTATTCGAAGAAAATTCCGACTTGTACTTGGTGGTGTTAGAATAGAATTTGAACATAGAAAAGAAAGGATAATCTCTTCTGAAGGTGTACTTGGTTGAATATCATATTTCAGTTGAAACACTGCTTCCTCTACCTCTAACTATGATGCTCTAGATTTAGTTACACTTCTTCTACACTATTTTTATTGACTTTCAGACACACATCCGTTTGTAACTCGATCACTGGTTTATTGCCGACCCTTTTTTACATTATTTCACATGATTCACATCAACTTGTCATGAATCTAGTTGAAAATCGATCGAATTTCATAATAAAACCACGGAAAACGATTCATCGTACTCCGACACAGACTAAACAAACTGAGTGTAGGACCGCCAAACCCTGTTGCCAATTCTCTCGCCGTGTCTCAGGTCTGTGGTTGGAAACGTGAACTTTGTTAACGGAAATCAACGGATTGGCTTGCAAAAGTAGTCCAGCTAGAAATGATTGTAGTACAGGCAGCCATATCGATATGTTGAAAGCGAGGTTATTCGCGTAAAAACGGATCGATTGGTTTCTTCAGACTCGAAAGGATTGAAGTCATAAAATTAAAAACAGTGGCGTTATATGAATACGTTATCAATTTTGAATTACGTTGCGTACATTTTTGATCTTTTTACGTTTCAGTTCTGTCACACATCTGTCTGAGTTATCCAAATAATATAAAAATATCTTTATTATCACTGAATACATTTTTTTTCTTTTAGTACAATATTCAACGACTTCCTCTCCCTTTCGTCCATAGGCTTCTTTTGCGAGCCACCCTTTACATCTATCATTTGTTAGTTATCTGTTGCCGAATAAGTATTGTTACTCTTGATTATGGCTATAGGGATCAAGTTACATTATTGCCGATTAATCGCGAACTTTTAGACTTCACCAATCGTGAAGCTGCAAATGTCAAACTTTGACGTTCAGAATGTCACGAATCGCGACAACAATATTTTGAACAATAATAATTTTTGAATACATACATCAACGATGCTTTTCACAATGTTTATCTTGCAACGGTCATATGCAGCTGTTTGTGTGAACTTAGATTGGACATTTTGTAGGTCTATATTTTGATGGATTATTTTTGAATGCCTTCAGTATAATAATTGATTTGTAATGTACTAATTATATGATCTATCAATTCATTCAAGTCTTATGAAAATGTGTAAATTCAACCAGATAACTGAACCAATAAATGAACAAATCAGGCGTCATATCAAGCGTTTTAGGCTTGCGGAGAGCACCGAGAGATAGGACTAATTTTTTTGTCTATTTTTTTATTCATTTCAAAGACTAGTATTTTCGATAGCAGTTTTTTTTAATTATTGAGTTACTTTATACCTCTGATTCTAGTCATATCGGATCAGTGTTGTATGTACATCAGATAGTTGTAGATAGAGTCAACTCATTTGTAATATGCATTGATTCAATAAACCAATGATTCAGACACAACTGATTCACAACTCTCGTAGTTCCGGATTCGGGCATAGGGCTGATTCAGTTGTGGCATGACAATATGCGAGTGAAGTTGAGAAGTGCTTCGTTTTTCACATCTGATACCACATTGCTTATGCCTAATAAATTGTGTCTATTTTTTGAGAAACAGAATTGATGCTTATAAACTTCTTCAATACCAACTATGAGTCCATAATTATTCCTACTTTTCGTTGTTTTTTATTACTTCTGTTCAAAATTTAATATGAGAAAAGTTGGTTTTGAAGCATTTTTTAGTTTCTTATACAAGGATTGAAACCTTTTTTCGAATACCTCTTCATATTCAATAATCAAAATTGGGGCGATATTTGTAGTTAGCTATTTGTCTAAGGGTAGTTTTACCTCGTAATTGATTTTGTGCATGCAGTAGCTCGACCTAATGAGATCACTTTGAGATATATGAATATTTTATCTGTTTTTATGTTCCTGATAAATATTGAAGAGTGATTTATTTTGAAAATCTTGATGATCACTTACGACAGACTAGTACGATGAACTTTTTGTACAAAATGAAGTCAACTTGCAACATGCACGGCTCAAAATTCATATAACCATATTTCATATCTTGATTTGATCTATCATTTTGTTTTACTTCTAGTCAGAAAGTATAACATAATATACTCTTTTTATTAATTATTATAGCTTTGTTTTATCACAAAATTTAATTTCAGGTGCAAAATTTCACATTTTTAGGCCACCAACAAAATATACAGGGTATTTCACAAAATTGAGTTTCATAACAATATTTGAAACAATTTGGAAAAATCATTGAAAAAATGAACATCATTGGTCAACAGCGAATAGAACAGTTGATTTTAGTCTTTTGACACAATGAATTATTATCAATGCAATGTAAATGAATCATTTGGTCATCTGATGTTGTTTTTGTTTTTCAGTGATACCATCTTTATTGTCATCCTGTATATTTTAGTAGAACAGTAGACATGTAGTTACATTATTTTGGGAAGTTTTTAGATTTTGTGAATAACCCCGTCAAAATTGTATAAACTTTTAGTGAAATAACTATCATGTGCAAAGTATAAAAATGGATTCGTTGAACACAAAGTTCTGTTACAAATATTTCAAATCGTTTAAAAATTGTAGTCCGACTGATTCAGGCATTCAGATTGGCCATCCCTGAACTGGATTCCTACAAGAATTACATGTACTCATCAAATGAAAAATAAGTATTTTTTTGGGTTTGAAGTAAACACATGTAACAAATAATCACAATCTATCCGATGTTTTTTTCGGAGGCAAACATCCGCGTATCTTCTTATTTAATTTGTTTGAAGTTTGAATCTTTTTACAGATAAATATATTTTCATAACTTCCGGTTTGATTTTAATCCAGATTATTAAACGTCATAATTACATGGGGTAGTGCAGCGTCAACATAAAAAAATTTCTAAGAAGTCATAACTTCTGTAGTTTAAATCTGTTTCATGCTTTCAAGAATGATCAATCATTAACATTAATTGATCGCCTGCACAATACTAGGACCAGGGTTCATAATCATAGGAAACTATTGGTAAAAAATGATGTTCCTTGTTTGAACGTTCTCACAATTTTATTCTTAACCTTCATTTCACTCTTTCACATGTGCTTTGTTAATATTACTATTTTTTTGTAGCTTTTGTCAATTAATCGTCGAATATAAATACTATTTTCATTTCTTTGCACTAAATGCAACGTTAATATACATACTGAATCATTCAAGCAGTATGGAGAATTTGTATCTTCATAATCCTAAGGACAGTGTCTGATTTTGTAGGACTTTGATAATTATCTTATTTGTAGCTAAATTATTATGATAACATAGCATAGTCAAAATCATCAACTGAGTGACATTCTGAAGGGATCCAGTTCAAGGTCAGATAGTCGGGACTACTGTAGATGATAGTTATTTGTATACGATCATCCTTTAACCTACACCTGTCGGCTCTCAGGACGTACGGTGGCTCCAGAGGCCGAAAGCAATCGACCGTCTCCGCAACCGAGCAAAGAACCGGGCGAAACGAGCTCGGTGACCGAAGATGACAATGACAGCGAGGATGACAGTGACAGCAGAGAAGCCCACTACAGGTGTTCGCACTGCTTCACTACAAGTGAGTCGATCGTACGGATCAAACTGAAATATACTTTATTATCTGATCGATATTATTCTCAATGACATAGTCCGGATGGGAAATATAACATGTTCAACTGTGAGTGTGCACCTGATTAAATTATTATTCACTGTTAATGTGGAGTGGATACTATAATCTACACTCTCATGCAGAAAATATTATGGAATATTTGCATGTCATATTTTTTTTTATTTTTAATTCGATATTTTCATTTTTTTCAGTAGATTATCGATAAATTACTAATGGGTCAGTTTGGTGTTTATATGAAGTCATAGCTGATTGAATTCATCTTTCAAACAAAAAATCATCCAAAACACATATAGAGTGAAATATTTTGAATGTACAGTTCTTGTAACACCACAATATTTTTGTAATAAAATTCATATATTTTTGAATATTTTGGTATTTGACTGGAACAGCTAGATGTAATAATTCCTGCAATCATTTTTGGTCAGTTTCAGATTCGTGTGCTCTGAAGAATAAAATGATTTGTGCAACATTGGCAACAAATACACTGCGCTACTTACATGAATACCTCATTTTATCTCTGTTGAAATTCTCTAATTTTGTTGCGAGGAGTTGAAAACTTTGCGACCTTGTTGTATCACTCTTGTCACTATTGTAGCAATTTCCTTTTATCAATATTTTGTTATTTTCTTTCAAACGCAACTTCATAAAATGTTAGATTGGGTTATCTCAGGTATTTTTGAACTTTTCTTATTGGCGAATTTTCGGTAGTATTATTTGTTTCGATGAGTTCTACTTCTACATCTTGTTAAAAAAATTTGTACCTTTGAAAAGATGCTGTATGTAAGGACTGCAGCTGTTGTACTACAAGCTGACTAGTTGATGGTCCAATTGGAATGTACTTTTTTTACAGATTCCAGAGATTGGCAGCCTGGTGGGAAAGATAAGCAATTGCTTTGTTACGAGTGCAGAGCGCATTATAAGAAGACGAATGAGTTACCGCCTGTTTCAGCTTCTGCTGCCACAGGAAAGGATCTGAATACAGGTGAATGAGTTATATGATTGAACTTGGTGATATTCATTTCTATATCCGAAGTTTCGTATTCGTCAAACCATCTCTAACTTCATTTTCTCAAATACGGCCCTGCTAATGTTTTCACAGATCCTGAAAGCTTTCCTTGTTATGGATACACTGATTTGTGATAACATATTCTCAGTTATTTCGGTCGAGATAATCAAAACAGAAAATATGCTTTTCACAACTTCATCCGAAACTGGCTAGCTTCGAACAAAAGCAAAAACTGTTATTAGACTAAAATTTCACTCAAGAGGACATGTTTCGTAGATAGGGGCACAATCTGAAATAGTAGACAGTAAGACAATAAGAATAGGACGCAGCGATCATATCAGCTGAGTGTTGGCGTCAGCAAATAAATTTCTATGTGCCTTGCCATTGTATTGAGAAATACAACATTTTGAGTTATTTCTATTCGAATTGAGTTATAGTGTAAGATTATTCTCTCGAATCTATTGTTTATTCATCCATAAGTGTCTTGAAACAAAGAGACTCTGTTTTACTTGTTGTTTGAATATTGAAAATTGGTAAATAATCCTAGTTCGTTCAGCCCATCAAGTCAAGGAAGGATTTTAAAACTTTGTTCGAGATGTTGTTGTCCTGTTCAGCCTATTACTGTACTCATTAGTAAGTTATTGAATGTTTGCACTTTTTCTTTTTCATCACAGAGAGTCCCGACGAGTCGCCTCAACGCATGCGTACGCGCAACAAGGCCAAAGAACAATCGACCAACCGAGCGCGACCGAAACGCGGCGGCACCGAAACGCCCGAGCCGAAGACGCCGATAAAGCAGAACGGCAACGCCGGCGAGAAGGCCGCCGGCACGCCGGCCAAGAAGAAGACGAAGCCGGACACGCCGAACAAGAACCGCAAGCGGGCGACGGAGAGCGGCAAGTCGGAGGAGGCCGAGGGCGAGAAAAAGAAGCAGCGCGAGCGGCCGGAGAGTCCGAGCAGCGTGACGACCGATTCGGAGACGGTGAACGACGACACCGAGGCAGGGGAGAACGACGGAGAGAGCGTCGACGTCGGGTCTGCGGTGGCCGGAACGACGTCAGTGCCCTCTGTGAGTATCTGTCACGTCATTCATATCAAACGTCATTTTATTTGTCATACGTCATTCATGTCAAACGTCAGATGTCATATGTCAATGATTCGATGCATCTACACTATCCATAGAAATCTTATGCAAGGGTGTTTTTTTTTCAAACTGAAATATCTTGATAAGTTTGTCATGTAATCATGCACTGTTTGTTTTGACTTTTGATGTCTTCTGATGTCTTCTGATGGTTTCTTGTACACTTGACGAGTGAGTAGTAACCTGACATTTCAATATTTCAATTTGCTATTTCTTTAAAATGAAAAGATGATTTCAATTAGTAACTACTGTCTGTAGGTAGGTGAGGCTTAGGGGGTTTATGGGGTTGAGTTCTCTTTTATGTCATTTCAGTTCCCCCTTCTCATCCTAGAAACGGTTTTCGGCATTTTTTGATATCATCTTTCATTTGTGAGTTATGGCCCATTGTAAGTTTTCAAATTGTCACACTGTATCTGTCCATCTTCAGTCTAACAAACAAGAGCTCCATTAGGGGGATTCAAATTCGAAAGACGTTTCAAGTATATCGGCAAAATTTATACTTCATACTGAATAAATTAATTGTAGAGATTATAACCCTCGTTTGTTCTTGTTTCTATGTATATTATTTATCTTTAACGATATTTACGCTTGCTTGTCTGACTGAAGATCAACGTCTGAAGCATGTCTCACCATAGTTCAATTCATCAATATCTAATATTGTGTTGATGACGTTTAATTTTCCTACTCTAATCTACGAACTCGACTTCGAGAACGGACTACTTCCTTCATATCAACGATTTCCTCTCTTTCAGATCGCCACCAACACTACCCCTACGATAAACGCTAACGCGGCACCACAAGAGGCGATCGCTAAACCGCCCTTGAAATCCGAACCGTCGACTCCGCCCGAACCGCAACAGGCGACGCGCCCGCCGTCGCCGGCGCCCCAGCTCTACCCGCCCATCGTACCTTCGATAGTCCCGAACAAAATGCATTCGGAGCCGATGCCGCTGAACGTGTCGATCCGCTTGCCCGACGATCTGAACGAGCGCAAGAATCTCATCAAGCGCAACCTCGACACGGCGCTCGACGTCAAAGACGTCGTCAAGATCGTGCCGGACGGCGGATTCCAGCCCGAGTTCAAGAAGGAGATGGCCGCCAAGCCGGAAGTGAAAGTCGAGGGGGAGGTGAAAATGGACGTCAAGGAGGCGGTGGCTCAGCAGGTGATTTTCATATTGTCACAAAATACTGAGATTTCTCTAAGAAATAAGCTTTACGGACTTAGCCCGTGCAAGAAAAAGTCGATATGAAGTCGCTTAGGTTGTCGGTTTAGAATAGGAATCATGTGAGAATGAGTGACTTCTGTGCTCGAATCCTCGAAGTTCGAGGCAGCTCGGAAAATGCTCTTACTGCAAGCCCACAGAGATAATTATGCTGTATATAGAGTTTCAGTTGGTGAGCATGCGTTATAAGGATGAATGAATTTCTGTATTTGTTGTGTTGGGAAAACGTTTGTTCTTTCATCAATAGTCTTCTCTTCATTCCCTCAAGGATACGTGGG
This sequence comes from Gastrophysa polygoni, assembly GCA_963576655.1. Lineage (NCBI taxonomy): Eukaryota > Metazoa > Arthropoda > Insecta > Coleoptera > Chrysomelidae > Gastrophysa > Gastrophysa polygoni. The sequence continues at coordinate 9,808,545 of OY755093.1, forward strand.
CAACCCCCTGTATATTCATACCCCGTTTGTGACAATATATCTAATGATAGCTATAAAAATCTGAGAAAACAGTTGTGTGAATCATTAGTTTTAAGTCATTCAAACTACGGAGATATAATTTATGGACCATGTCTCGATGTTCGAACATCAGCTAGAATTCAAAGAATTCAAAATGCTTGTATTCGCTTTGTTTATGCATTGAGCACGTAACTCCGTTATTAGCTGAAATAGGATGGCTTAATATGGAAAACAGAAGAAAATTACACCTTGCATGTCTCGTTCATAAAGTTTTAGCGGAAGAAAGTCCTCCATACATTACAAAAAAGTTAACATATCGGTCTGTTGTTCATGATGTGGAAACCAGAAACAGGCATCTTCTTGTGATACCCAGGCATTCAACGGCTGCGTTCAGGAGATCATTTTCTCACTTTGCAGTGAATGTATTCAATGCTATTCCAATAGCTATCAAAAATAAATCGCTCAATACTTTCAAAAAATGTTATAGGGAATATCTTTTGGTACTTGAATGCTCACTCCTTGCGTACTCTTGAATAATTTAGTTATATAAGCTTCTGATTCATTTATATATATATATTTCATATTATGGTTGTTATCATTTATGTATCTAAATAACTATATTTCTTTTCACGAATTATATTATATGTAACTGGTACTCGGTTAAGTAGAGCAGTCTTTGACTGGAATTCGCCAAGGATAATTAAAATAAAGACATTTTATTATTATTATTATTATTATATGGATAACAGAGACATAAGCGACATGACCATGGCCATGAAATATAAAGTTGAACATCAACTTATTATTTTCATATCCAATATTACAAGAACAGTGCATTTTCCTATCATGGCTGAATTTTTGTAGCTAATAGAAACATTACGTTATTCGTGATTAGAAGTATAGAGGAATGATCACAATGGTCCACCCTGTAAATGAATTGTTCATCCTGACTTGAAAAAGAGACACAACATTGTTTTGAATAGAGGTTTTTATTCTGTGAATACGCGTTAACAAAACAAAGATCACATTTCGTTTTGTAATTATAAGAACACGAAAGATTCACACAGATTCAACATATATTATTATTGAAACAAATTTTGAATGTTTCTACACCTTGTAATATTTCAATATGTAAATTTTTGATTGTTCATCATTTTGTACCTCACTAATAATTCTATGTGCACTGTATTCTGAACATTCATATTTCCTGTGAGAAAATGAACTTTATTACTATAATTATTATTACTATTATTATTATAGGTGGTTCAACAGGTGCCGCAACAGGTGCCGGAGAAGCCATTCAAGACGGAGCTGATCATCCCAAAAATTCACTCGATGGAGAAGCCGGTGATCAAAGAGGAGACCGACTCTTCGAACGAGGCCATCAATTTGAACTCGCTGAGTTTGAACGTCAATCCCAAGGAAGAGAATATGTATAAGGAAAACCCGTACAAAGACAATCCTTATAAAGAGAATGCCTATAGGGATAACGTGTATAAGGAGAATCCCTACAAAGAGAACCCTTATAAGGAGCATCATTTCAAGGAGCATCCTTACAAAGAAAATTCATATAAAGATAACCTCTTTATGCCTCAGAACTTGAATATGAAAGATCCGCTTATATACGGTATCAAGGATCCGCAGTATAATCATCTACAGGTAAATGGTGTTCTCATATTGCATACTAGGTATTTTCAATACAGTACAGTTTTTAAATTTGATAATTTAAGGTTTCACATTTTCTGCTACATTTGCAAATGTACCGTGGAAACTGTGCTTTTCTTATACTGTTCGTGTTTTTCAGTTCATTTCGCCATTTTCATGGCCCTATTTATCAGATATACTATTTCAAAAGCATATATAATAATCTAGAAATTGAAGGATAAGTTCAGGATGATGATAATGATAAGAAGATCGAAGGATCGCAGTTAAGTATAACACAGTCTCTAACTGAACTGCCCATAGAGAAGTACGAAGGAAATTAGTTGAATTGAACTACTCTTCCTTCAGATTTTCAGATCTCAGGATCGGTAATGAAATGAAAGAATGATTGATCGAAACATATTTTTGTAATGACGTTGATGAAGTTTAGAACAATATTACATTCGCTTGCATCTTTTCATCGCAGATCCTTCTTAGAAGCACATAAAATGAACTTGTGATTATAGAATACCCTCGTTGCAGCCAAAACACGGTATCAACCTAGAAGAACGAACTGCCTATCGATCTGCCCAAAGAAGAGCAAGTAATTCAAATGAACCATCCGAGCTTCGTGTTCAAAATCTGCGATTCTCAGATATAATCGAACAAATAATAAATCGAAAGAAAATCTTCTGAAGATCCTGAATAATTGAATATATATTGGCCCTGTTCATCAGTGATACTACTTTAGAAGCACTTGATGAACTAGTAATTGAATGTTGTCGTTATCAGAAGTTATAAGTTCAAATGAACTACTACAACTTCGGTTCCGATATTTGAATTCTTACTTCCAGTATCGGTAACAAAATTGAAAAAAAAAATGGTTAATCGAAACAAATTCTTGAGCATGATCAAAAATACGAATAATTAAGTTTAACCACATTCGCCTTGAATGCAAGGATTCTGTTGATATTGGTGCCAGTGGTAGTCGCTAAACTTTGCATTCCACGTGCAATCTTTCCATGAGATTGTCTTGATCACTAGTAATTTCACTTGTGTAACAAAAAAATCTTAATTCATAGATTCATTAGTTAGACATGGTTCCTAGACTCAACTGAGTGTCTATACTATGAATTTAAATCAACACAAATTGTCAGTCCTAAACAAGTTGAAATGAACAAAACGTTTGTCTTCCTCAAAGTTCATGATTTTTAGATCTCAGAATATGAAACGACAGAAAAAAGTAATCTAGAAACTACTTCCAAAGTACATAAAATGACCAAGTTATAAGAACGTATCGTCTTTACAGGCGAAACACGCCCTCAACCTGAAAGAGCCGCCTATCGAGAAGCACAAAGAGCAAGTAGTTCAAATGAACCACTCGAGCTTCGTGCCCGAGATGAAGCCGGAGCCTTCGTACGGCTACCAGAATCCTCCGTCGTCCAACAAGGATCCGAACGCTACCACCGCCGTCACCATCAACAGCATGAACAACACCGTCATCAAGCTGGAGCCCAGAGACGAGCCCATGGAGCTCACTAGTCAGAGCAGCAGCAGGATGGACTCGCAGGGCTACGGAACGATGCCTCAGCCGTTGAATATACCGCAAGTGATACCGATGGCGCAGAGTTTGCCGCAAAATATGCGGCAAGAAGGTGAATATATTTTATTTGGAAGCAATCGATTGTCGATATTTCATGGTTTCGTGAATTTTGATACAGTTGAAATACAGACTGAACTCACTCTGATTCAGTTAAAATACAGATTGAAACTATATTTTACTATCATATATACAGTTGTAATGTCCCGGCTAAGGGAATTTGACAGACAAATTAATAAAAGTACCCAATCACAAACTCGATTATATCAATTAGTATACAAAACTTCCTAAAACTACCTAATTATAATTAATAACCTCCGAATCCAAACCCCCAAGCTTGAGCAATCCTAAGGAAGATCTTTTAATTTCTTCGGAAAGGTACCTCTCAGTCGATCCGGTTCCAACCGCTCCTCAGTCGCTATCCTCTGCTACCCTCCGCTACCCTCCGCTAACAGTATCAACCCCACTCCACACAGTAGAACGATGTGTGTTATCACGATTGATTCTCGTTGAAGATGTTAATGTTGGTTCTCTGAAGACGGTGGATCAGATGCGTGAACTTAGTGTAATGATTCACTCCACAATTTCAGTTCAATCACTGGAGAACTGATTCTCTATCAGAGCGTTCTACTACACAGTGCATCTCATTTACCTTCTAATCTGTTTATTCTTCTCGTATCTCCAGGTCACTAGAAGGAAAAAAAGCACTTCTATAAACTTGGAGTTGAAGGCCTCTATCTAACTTCAGTTTTCTTTCGTTTCTCTTCATGTCAGAAAATAATTGTCCGAATTACCTTCTGATCTTTTTTTCCTCTCGTATATCCAGGTCACTACAAGGAAAAAAGACCCTTCTAGAAACTTGAGAGTGAAAGGCCTTTATCTAACCTCAGTTTTCTTTCGTTTCACTTCATGTCAGGAAATAATTGTCCGAAATACCTTCTAATCTCGTCCTTTCACCCGAATTCGAAGGTCACTACGAGGAAGAGAAGCGCATCGAGAAGCTGGAACGCCCCGAGCGCATCGACCGGCCGGACGGCTTCGACCGCCCGCCCGGCGAGCGGCCCGACCTCGCGCCCCCCGCCGCCTCTGCCGCGCCCATCGGACAACCGCCGCCGCCGCCCGGGCCGCTGCAGTCCGGCAATCTCGTGACGATCGGCGGAGGCGGCGCGCCGCCGCCCGCGCCTATCGGCCACTACGGCTTCGCGCCCGGCATGCCGCCCTTCGGGCAGGGGCCGCCGCGCGACAAGGGCGGCCAGGGGCAGAGCGAGCCGCAGAACTTGAAGATAAAGCAGGAGGTGCCAGAGACGGTGGGTCATCTCGGCGGGTTGAACAGGTGAGGTTACACCCCTTTGAGAGTTAATGGATATTGAATACCTAGTATATGTATGTTCAAGAAAACTGAGCTTTGTTTCGAGATCTAGCTGTGAATTCAATCATACTTGTTTGATACTTTTCAATCTAAACAAATCATATTTCACTTGAGCTATAGAACCAACCTGAGAAAGTCTCCTATTATAAGAATGTGGAACTGCATGAACTCTGTCTGTTCTGGTTCTGAACTGAACATATTTGAAGTGTTGCTCAACAAACTCAAAACCAGCTGTTATAGATATGTTGCCGAATAAAAACATAAAAATATTCCAGAACTTGAATACCATTTACCGTAAGCGTGCTTGAGTTCGAACATGGGATTACATAGTCATCATTCGTATATCTGCATAATTATTACTATGATGTAATTAAAACTCTGGATGAAGATGAAAACTTATGGTTTCTTAGAGCAAGTGAAATTTGACATGGAATAAATTTGGAAACGGAACATTTAATGATTATCAACGGAATGATTATCAAATTTGATAGAGTAAGCAATGTGCCCTGACACTCGACTAAATTAGAAATGTAAATCTACTCAGAAAATATTAGGGTCCAACGTGGTAATATTTGAAGCACATTAGGCGATCATTCAGCCCCGCCCCATATTGACAAAAGCGTGACGTTCTCATCACATCCGACAAGTTTTCGTTAGGAGGAGGCAGGGCTCAGATGATTTTGTGATGTGATTCGAAAATCACCATGTTGGACATTGAATTTTCTTATGTACTCACTTGGCTCCTTAGTTTCACGCAGAACGTGCTGCCCCCGGGGCCAGGACAACCGCCTTCGCAGAGCCATTCCATGCCGCCTAGCAGTCAGAGTTTGTCTGCCACCGGTGGTGGTTTCGTAGCGCCGCCTCCAGGTCATTTGCAGCAGCCAATGGGAGATCCGCTTCAAAGCTTGAAAGACGTAAAGGTGAATACGGAGATTTGTATGAGTGTAGCTAACGATTTCTCGTCCAAAATAACAATACTGGGTAACGTTGCCAACCTGACATAAAGACAATAATATTATCAAGTCCACTGTCCACTTGAAAATTATTTCTTTTTCAATATCCAGTATTATTGTAGGAGAATCATCGACTTCCATTTTCCTGCCTTAATTCTTAATATTTTGTCAACCTCCAGGAGATTCATTATAATAATTAAGAACCATTCTCCTACCGACTAGCACGATGTTCTTTGAACATTATAGGTTTGTGATGTCAAAAGATGAACTTACATGAGGTCAATTATTGAATTTTAAAATGTTGTTTCAAAAGAATAATATCATATTTGATGAAAAATTGAAGTATGACAAAAAAATCTCCTATTGTTGCAAATATGCTCTGCTCATATAGCTGTTTCAAATTTGATCCTCACCACTGGGATCTTGGAAACTGAGATAACAAGATGGTTGAATCATGGGAAGGAAAGGGCGGATTGATTTAAATACCAATAAGTCGTTGAGAAAATGATTTCGAAATAATCGTACTTCAACCCTTCCTCTTTTTTTTCTACATAAATACATTCTCAGATTGACCACACGTTCAAAACATAAGAAATTCTAAATGGCGCCAATAAAAATAAAGTTTATGATGATGCAATTCCGAGCAAATAAAAATGTAATGCTCAACTTTGCCCTGATTCGATTATCTTCAAAGTTGTTAGATACGGAAATAATTAATGTTTAAGCATCTCTTGGACCTACAACTCCTGTAAAAAAAATTCTTCCATTTCAAATAGCAGAGCTGCTATCTCGCTTTGTCAAACTATCGGTCCACAAGTATATATATTACTCATCAATTGTTACCTAATATGATGAATCGGTTACCTGTATATAATTATTTCTGTACTTCCTCATACCAGATATTATTGTTATTGGAAGTTAGTTGTTTAATGACTGAATAAATAAATGTTTGTAGCGAAAGGATTATCAAATTGATAGATTCTGAGGGATGAATTGTTGATTTTTTGTCTCTTAAGAAATGTATTATTATCTCCTGTTCAGCTGTACTATGTATTCCAAATGAAGTTTTTTGATAATCTAATTGGCAGGCGCAATATACTGTATTTTGTCAGACTCCCTACGGTCGAGCTGAACAATGACCTATCAAAAATAACACTCGACTTTTCATTTGCGCTGAACTTTTTCGATAACATCCGAGGACTAATTCACGATATTCCTTCAGATTCCCGGTTATTTGCCGCCCCCGCAACAACCGTCATCCTCGCAATCGTCAGGCAGCGACAGGAGCGATCGACCGCCTTCTGGTCCGGCGATCGAGAACATCAAAAAGGAGCCGGACTATCATCGACCTTCGAGCACCGGGCCGAGCCCGAAGCCGATGTCCGAGAAGTGTTTGACGCCGAAGAGCAGCAGCAGCAACAGGAACACGCCGACGTCGGGCATTCAGGTGTCGCAGACGCCTCCGCTAAGGCAACAAGGCGAGTTTGAACACGTTCTGATATTGATAATGATAGTGTTTATTTGAAAGAGCAAGCGAGTACGTTTATCGAGCTGTGTTGGAAACACAGACGGGTGTCAATAGATTTCTGTGTATCGAGGCCGTGAAGTTGATCTTTTTCAGTCGAATCAGAAAGTTGCAGACGATTTTAAGCAACGAACAGATCATTCGACCAAAAATTTTTTCAGACTACTGATTCATTTTGATCTTGAAAAAGATGATATTTCCATTTTTATTCAACTCAATAAAAGGCCCGGTTGCGGCCGGCCGGACACTCTCAGGACGGTTTTCAAAATTGTAGTGGTATACTTGAAGTAATAGCGCTTTTCATACACAACGGCGCCGGCAGGCTACGGACCGGTTCCCGGATGTCGTCCGTCGCTGCCACTACGGAAAAATATCCGGTCGGTTTTTTCCCCGTAGTGGTGTAAACGAATGCATTGGTTGTTTCACACTCAACGTTCGTTCCATTTATCAGTCCGTTTTCAACTGCAGAAGTGCATAGATTGTAATTTCGGTTACAGAAATTACTCCTAGCATTTCTATTAAAAACGTCCGGCGAGCGTCCAGCCGGTCGCAACCAGTGTGTCTGAAAAGGGCCTCACACATATATTCAACCGACGACACAAAGGAAATGCAGAAATGAAAATTTCGTCTCATTTCATTATGTATCGTTGAAGTGGGGGCGTGAAGTAGCTAAATTAGGCGGTAAAGTGTGTTTTACAGAACTCAAGAGCACTATAGGATTCGCAAAATTGTAAATTTTCAGTCAGTCATGTCAGTCGTATAAAAAGATATTCTTTATTAGAGTCTTGGAAAAATGCCGAGTGAAAACTCTCTCTCTTCATTCATCGTGGACAGGATGAGAGACAAAATTGCTGCAGAAAACAAATTCGGAATTTGATTTATCCACTTCGATTATTCAATTGTTATTGAGTCTAATTACACCAACAAGAAAGAGCTATCGATTCGTGTGGATGTGCAACATAGAAAGATACAATTTTTTGCAAACTGTCAGCTGATCACTGCTGGTTGCCTCTCTCCCGTTTGCTGTTTTCATTGGTTGGATTTCTTCGCCTTTCTCTAGGCGCAATACTAGGGTCTATTTGAAATTTGTTCAACATTATTCAATGACTCACCTACGAAATGGTATGTTCTGATCTTTTTTGAATCTATTAGTACAGCCACAGGCTAACCAGGGCAACACCATTTCGAACAAAGTTTTAAAATCCTTCCTTGATTTGATGGGTTGAACCGCCTGAAAGAAACAAAGATTATCCGCCAATTTTCAATATTCAAACAACAATTTAAACTGAGTCCCTTCCTTCAAAAACATTTATGGATCTATAAACTTCGCTAGATGATAGATTTGAGTGAATAATTTTACAGTATCAACTCGATTCGAATGAAAAAAGCTGAAAATGTATTTTTCAATGCAATGACATGGCACATCAAAATTTATTCTCCAACGACAACAGTCAGCTGATATCTGATGCGTCTCTTTCTTATGGTTGTTTCAATTTCTCTCTCTATAAGCTGGATCTAGTAGAGAATATATAAAATATCTTGGTTACAAAGACGCATTTCCATGCAAAAATATTGTCAATGAACAGGCATAAGTAGAAATTTCAAATAGGGAACACAGATTATGAATATGAACAACAACGAAATTATACTACATTATTGCGGCGGTAGCGTAGTGATAACAGTGGTAGTGGTCTGTTCCATAGCCCAAGCGGTTGTTAGTTCAAACCTAGTCAGCGGCTAATAATTTTTCTGTTAAAGTTCACGATTTCAATCCTGACATTGCTTCGGCTGTCTCGGTCCACCAAAAGTGGTTCTGGACTCTTCTCAGCCCGCAAAAGTTACGACTCATTGATTTTCGACGTTGAAGTGGCGGTAATTAAACAGTGTAATCGCAATAAAGGTTGAATGAATCGATTTTCAGATTGGTTGATGATGAATATTTGTTGGCATTTGTTATATTTGTTGAAATTTCAGCTGATTTGTAACTGCCAGCTGTTTGTGTAGTAGGATTTTCTTTCATTCAAATAGATTCATTCATTCATTAATGTTCTATTTCGTAATTTTTGTGGATCGATACCTCGGATTGTGGTGCTCGAAAAATTCCCAGGTTAATTTTTTCTCTCGATTACGATTTTCCAGGTACGAACTCCCCGCACTCAGCGATGAACCTCATCAGCCCGAATTCGGGCCCGCCCGCCGCGCTGCCGCACCCGCAGAGCCAGCAGCCGCACGGGCCGCACTACGGCGCCATGCACCCGCACCACCCGCACCTCGTGCACCCGTCGTTCCTGCACATGCAGTTCCAAGGGCACCACCCGTACTCGGCGTACCCGTTCTCGTATCCGTCGTACTCGTACCCGGTGGTACCGCAGCCGCACGCGATACCGCCGCCGTCGTCGAGTCGGTCGGATATGGTGGGGCCGCAGAAGTCGATCGGTGAGTGGGGACGAACCCTCGTTCGTCAGCGTATTTCGGGGTGTATAATGTATTTTTTCGACTCCCATACTCGGCAACATACTTGGTAATCATTGTGTTGCACTATGGCCCGTAATGTATTTTTTCGACTCCCATACTCGGCAACATACTTTGTAATGATTGTGTTGCACTCTGACCCGTGATGCGTATCCACTTATAACGTGATATTCTTATCGTCAGCGTATTTTGGGGTATATTTTTTCGGCTCCCATACTTGGCTACATACTTGGTAATTATTCATTTTTCTAGCTTTTGTGTGGAATTTTCTCTCCTCGTTTCTAAAAAATGTAAATGAAGTTATTACAATTATTTCAATATATTTGTAGTAAGGACAGATTTGTAATCTGTCTCAAATTCCACTGCGCTCGAAATTGAACCTTAAGATACCTAAATGAAAAATTGTCAGTGACACCTCGTTTTTTGAAAAATTTGGATATACAAATATATTTTGAATAAAAACGGAACTTTTACTTTAGTAGACATTTAGGGAACGAATCTGCTCCCGTTTTCAACACAATTCGAATATTTTCTCTTCGCAAAATTTTCCAATTTTAAGTTGTTTTCACACTAATGAGTGACAATTTGGCAGACGGAGGAATTCTGGCTATAAGGTGTTTTTTTTTATTAATTGATATTGAATTTGGAGACAGTATTTGGTAATTATTGTGTGGCACTCTGACCCGCGATGTGTATCTACTTATATCATGATATTCTTATCGGATAGGTTAGTGGGAAAGGGAGGGTTTAAGAAATTTGAAGAAACTGACTTTCTTTTCTGTTTTTTTTTTTTTTTCGATGAAACGATGAGGTACATTTGCATGCGCCTGCAATGAGCCATTTTCGAGTTTTTGACGTTATCATGTTTCTATAGCTTTCTTAATTTAATTCTCAATTTTACTAAATTGTCTTTTCTTGGTTGAATGGTATAGTGAGTTCTGATTGCATCTCTACACATGTTATGAGATCAGAACTTGCATTCTGCCTTTTGATAGGAAATTACACTTATACGATGAGTATTTTATCAATATTGTACATATTGTATCATTTACTCGTCAAATAAATCTATTTCTCTGGTTTGGCACTTCAATTGTCTCATTAATGCACGATTCTTTAGCTCCATTAATAGGCGATTTTTAGGTGTTTTTGATTTGGGTTTTTAAAAGATTAGTAATATTAGATAATCAACGATTCAAATATGGCTGAGACTCTCGCTACCCGAGATCTATGTTAAACGAAGCAGGAAGAGGACGTATAACCTAAAAATGATACTAATTCATGCTACAAAATCATAAAAATAATCAATTATTGAGAAATATAAGTAACAAAAATGATAGCAATGACCTCCAACAAATATATAGGCAGGAACTCGTATAATATAGTTATTGTTCTTATAGCTGAGACCTCAGTTGAGACTAACAACGAAGCAATAATAGTTCATTGAAAGTTCCCAAACTATGAGAAAGCTAGAAATAATTACACAATGGGTATCTGTAGAATCTGCTTGTATTGTTCATTAATAGAACAACTGCTGCAGACTTAGAAAAAAATGTTGAAATGGTGGAAGAATCCCATGTATTCATCGAAATTCCAGGAATATCATGTGTAGAATTCAAGCGCTGTCCTTGGAAATTCATATGATATATAAATTGACTGATAGATATCTTTATTTCACAAAAATTTTGGGCATCTTTTAAATTCACTAACCTTTTTGCTATATTTTGTGAAATTTCTGTCAACAGTCAGAAACGAATCATTTCTGTTAGTGTAATTACATCTCATTTCCACAGCTCATTTCCGAATTTTAGACTTCGGTTACTCACGTTTCAATATACTATATTATCATTACTCGATAGTATCAAATTATTACCTAGAACATTTTTTCCGTTCCTCCAGACACAGTCAGCGCCACGTTGATGTCGTCGCAGCACAGCACGAGCAGCACGTTGACGGCCAAGCGGGACACGAGAGAGCAGGACGAGAACGGCGGGGAGCGTCATCAAACGCACGAGATGACGTTGACGAATCACCAGAGCACGTCGCACAACAGCTCGGTGCACGCCACCGTCGAAAAGCACGGCAACTACGGCGCCAGCCACAGCATCACCATTTCGCACAGTACTTCGACCAGCTCCAGGTAGAGTAAACGTGCCTCGTTTTTGTAGCTTGTTTCGACAGGATTTGTACGTTTTTATAATTGGCGACTTTAATTGTGATGTTCTTTCGAATTCTAGGTATGCTATATGAATATTGAATATACTCGAGTATGGAGAGATCTAAAATCTTGTTTGGATCATATATTTCCATGCCATCATTCACAAATATAAGATTACAGATGATTATCTAATAATTTTCCAAGCTGTGAAAATCGTAATACAGACGAAAACAATTCCAATCGGAAATATTTCGTCCATATTTCTATAAAAAATCGAATGAAAATTTCATGGAGATCAATTGGGACGACTACTATGAAAATAAATGTCACTTCCCTGATGAACTCACCATTTGAGTGAAAGTCCGGATTTATATCGGAACCAAATCAGTTGAAATGAAGAATACGAAAAGAAAGGAACGGATGAAATGTTTGGAACTGCATTAAAAAAATATGCGGATATAACATCAAGAGCAATGGAATGAAAACGTGACGTAACCAAAAAAGTATGGCAAATGAATGTATTTCTTACTATAGTACTGAAGAACAAGTAAAAAAAATCTAAAGGATCAGTAAACTCGAATTGTCGTGAAACAAGTACGATTTTTTAGGAGGAACAAATAAAAGGGAATTTAAGGATACAAAACATAGTTTAAAGTTGATAAGATTTCCAGGATCTGATGGAATATGAAATATTAAGAACTTTATCAAATTTATCCAAACCATTAGCGTACCTTATAAATATTATATTCCAAAGTAGAATTTGTCCAATATTGAATAAAACTGGTGTCTATAATATACCAATGGTGTCTATATACCAACTTATAGAAATGGAGAAAAATACAGATCATTCACTGTTATATCCACAATGTAGAAGTACAGAATTGACAGCTATCTGAGTAAACAACATTTTTTGTCAAATCAACAATTTGGATCCAGAACAAGTATTCTTTTCCAACATGCCATTTATTATTTTACTTATAATCTTCACAAATCTATCGATGGAAAACAACCGACTTTGTAATAAACTTGTGATACCTCAATTGTGAGGTGTAATGCCAGATGTATAATTTATTTCAATCCTTGCTACAACATTTACTTCGTAAGGTTTTCTTAGTTTTTTCATCAAAAATATATATTTGAATTCATATTTTGTAAATCTTCTGAATAAACTTTTCATTATTACTATTATTATCATATTGTACTGACGCTGTGCTAAGGTTCAAGTTGATGTTCTTCATTTCCAAAAATTCTCCTTACTTGTAAGTATGGGATGTAACTTTCTTACTATTTTGACACACTTTGTTGTAGAAAATGTATTCACGCTGAAGATCGATTTTTATAAATCGGAAACATGTCCTTTTTAACTTCATTTCGAGCTCAGTTATACAAATAGTGTGGAGAAGATTTTGAGCTTCCTTCTTCCCTTCACGATTTCACTCCACTTTGAGCAATTACGGCAATTGAGATTCCCATCGATCCCTTGTTGCAGCCAAAGCGTCCAGCACAAATTCATATTCTGTAAATATTCTGAATGAACTTTTCTTTATTATTATTATTATCATATTGTACTGACGCTGGGCTAAGGTTCAAGTTGATGTTCTTCAATTCCAAAAAGTTTCCTTCCTTGTGTGTATGGTATGTATCTTTCGTACTATTTTGACACACTTTGTTGTAGAAAATTTATTCCTACTGAAGATCAATTTTTTATAAATCGGAAACATGTCCTTTTCACCTTCATTTCGAGCTCAGTTATACAAATAGTGTGGAGAAGATTTTGAGCTCCCTTCTTCCCTTCACGATTTCACTCCACTTCGAGCAATTACGGCAATTGAGATTCCCATCGATCCCTTGTTGCAGCCAAAGCGTCCAGCACAAAGTCAACCAGAAGACGGTGCGCAGCGGCTCGCCGCACGTCGCCCACGTCTCGTCGTCGCAGAGCGCCGGCGCGACGCACGGCGGCGCGTCGTCGTCCAATCACCAGCACACTCACCACCACACGCACCACCACGACCGTCTGTCGCCCGGCAACCAGATGATGCGCCACGGCGGCATGCACGTCGGCAAGCCGTCGCCTCAGCAGGCCAATGCGCACCATCTGATGATCCAGCCGCCAAATATGGGGCACCATCCGGCGCAGCTAGGTAAGCACCTCGAAATATTTTCAGTGTCTGATAGAACTTCATCGGGGTTCCGTAAGAGCGTATGGCATCCCGAGAGAACTGGAGCAGGAATGTTTGGACCTCGCACCAAATCCTTCGCGGTTCCCAGCATTTTTCAAGCGGAAATACACGCTATAGAAAAGTGCGATCAGTTCAATCTCGTCAGGAGATACCGGAACAAGAAAATCGCCATCCTATCCAAGCAGCCATCAAAGCGTTGCGCACTTCTAACATCAACTCGAATATGGTATGGGAATGTCTATATAAGCTGAATACACTAGGCAGTAACAACAAAGTGATCCTCATCTGGGTGCCAGGGCATACTGGAGTGGAGGGGAATGAACAAGCAGACACTATGGCACTAAAAGGTGCATCAAAGCCACTGTTTGGGCCAGAACCATTGTGCGGTCTTGGAAACTCTTATTTTTAAGAACTCAACGAAGCGGAAGAAGCAATGAGAGTGAATACTTCCAGCACTGCGGCAGGCTGAAGATCTCCTCGAAGATTTCAACCGAGCAAGATCGAAGGTACTGATAAACCTCAGCAAAAGGAGTCTCAGAGCAATAACGGGATTTCTAACGGCGCACTGTAGACTCAAGGAACATGTCAGAAGGCTAGGTTTAGAGGAGGACGGCACCTGAGGATTTTGTGGCGAAAGTCCAGAAACACCTCATCGTATCCTAATGGAGTGGGATGCTGTACATCACAAAAGATGGAACATATTGGAAACATACCAGCTGACTGAGGAAGAAATACTACGAATGGACCCCCTCGAAATCGTGAAATTCTTAAGGGAATTGAATCCTGAGGAGCTGCTACACACGAACAAACCTTGAAATGAGCGTAGAAGATGGGGCAATATAGATCTAATCAGGTCGCAGCGCATCTGTCACCATCCACAACAACCAATACCAAGAGCGTATGGCAATACTCGCAGCACATTGATTATAACATGTGGTTTACCGCTAGGACCAGTATTGGGACCGATTCTACAGTTGACACGATATTGATCTATTGGTCTGAACGATTCAAATTTCAACAATATAAGCTAAGCAACCTGATTTCACATTTCTTATCTGAAAATTTCAAATGGAAGAATTTAATTCTTCACTATTTGCACTGTTATTAATATTTATTATTTATGTATTGGGTATTGTTGATTCATGTATCCCTATTATAAACAACAATGTTTCTTGGGGTAATGAAGACAATCAATCAATGAATTCTGCTGATTTTTTATCGCCTTGAAATGAGCTAATTACACTTCAAGTGTATATAATCTCATCAAGAGAATTTCAATAATGATAATAATAATAGTAATAATGTTTATTTCGCCAAAGAAAAATCAAATAAACAATAATTCTAACAATATATATTATTGAATAACAAAATACTGGTGCTTTATTATTGCCTTAAAATAAGGTAATTACACTTCAAAGCTTATATGAATCTTATAAAGTTAATTTTAATAATAATCATATTGATATTGTTCATTTTGCCAAAAAAAAAAACAAATATACATTTATTCCAACAATATATATATGGAGGTTCAAAATTCGTTTCAAATATTTCAAGGACATATTGTTAGGATGAAAATAAGACTCTTTCTTCAAATAAGACATGTGTATCAAAATGCACCCCCTCCGAGGTACGTGAGGTCGTGCACTTCCGGTCAAAAATTGGTTCATCTGTTCGTACGGACAACCAGTATATACAAATATGATTGATTTTCTTCAATTGTTCGAAGTGGGCCGTTTTTTGCTCCAGACCATTAATTTTATCTTCCATAGTTTTTGCGTTGTCTCAATTTCTTGTTCAATTTTAACAGCAACAGTTTTTGTGATTTCAGTGATAATACCATCACTTGCGAATAGTTCATTGATTGTTTCTGTGAATCCATTTTGTTCCTTGTGTTTGACATTTCGATTAAGGTTGCGTAACCGCAGAAAGTGTACGAATAAACTGCGAAATATTTATCACTTTTTCAGACTTTTTTCATAAAAGGAGTACGTTCAAAACTGGGGCAAAATGAATTCGACTGCGATGCTATGTTCGATGCTAGACATACAAGCTGACATGTTTCTTATATTTGGTATGTTTGAATTGGCGTGGTCTCTACCTAAATATTTCGACGATGGTGCTTATCCAAACTAACTTCTTGGTACCACTAATTGAAGTAAATTCGGATAACATAATACAATACTATAAATTGCCTTATTTCAGTTATTGCAGTACTATAATTTACATAAACATATCCAATTATGACAGATTACAATTGCTACAAAATAAAGCAGTGCGTATCATCCTTGGTTGCAAACAAAAACATTATATTCAAACAAATATTTTAATTTTCTAAATGGTGAATTATTTAGTGCCCAATTATTCAAGGTGTCAGTTGATTCCTGTGAGGAATATTCATGATCGAGCAACACGAACGGCTAGCAATATGAATTTTTATTTCAAACCTACCATCAAATCTAGTTTGATGAAATCTGTATTTTTTGAAGGTATTGCCGCATTCAATCAACTTCCTCGTGAAATTAAAGGATATCCTTCCATGTTCAAAACAAATTTGAAAAACTATTTGACAAATTGAATATTATATACACTAGTTGGATATTGGGGTGGGTATTTCAATTATTATGTTATTTTTATATTATCATTTCATTTACAATCGAATCTATGTTAAATTCTGTCATGATTCATACCATTTACTTTTTCACATTGTGATCTGATTATGTGAAGATATATAAAGCAAACATTCATTCGTTCATACTAATAAACAATTCTTTTATTTGCATTCTCAAGTGAATCACCCTGTGTAATAGGAATAAAAGAATCTATAATAGTATATGTTAACCCCCTTCCAATATAGTAACCTAACCTATCCTTTCGTTCGTCGCAGGTCCACCCCCGATGGGCGGCAGCTCGCTGGACGCCCTACGGGCGCACGCCGTTCAAGCGGCGGCGAACATGCAGCAGCAGCAGCAGCAGGGCGGCATGCGCCCGCCCTCGTCGCCCATGAACCCGCCTACGCCGAAGGCGCCCTCTGTCGAGGACGTCAAAGTGGAGCCGGACGTCGAGCCGGCGCCGGCGGAAGAGGAGAGCCAGAGCAGCCCGGCGGGGCCGCCCAGAGGGCCGTCGCCGGAGCCGAGGATCGAGGATACGGAGTGTCATCGGAGTCAGAGCGCGATGTGAGTTTTTCGGGTTGGTTTCTTGCTGGGAGTGGTGATATATTAAAATAGTTCAGGACGGGAGTGTCGTGAATAATAAGATAGCAGTAAAAGTTATGAGATTATTAATGAAATTAAAATGTTTCAGGATGAGAGTAATTGAGAATATGAAAAAAAAACGGACAGTTTATATTCCAAATCCAATCTTGAATATCTGTCTCAATTGTGTATCGATTTCGGTCCTTTTTACTTCAAGTTATGAACGTTTTATGTTGATCTGATAGTGCTCAGGATGTAATATACCGAATGCGATCGGAGTTTTCTTGTTGGACATGGTATTATATTATGATAATTCCAAACGGGAGGATCGTGAATAATCAGACAGCACTAAGAACTATGAGATTCATGAATTTTCAGAAGGGCGAGAATGAAGGGAATCAATAGACCAACTAATATATCAATTTCCATTCAATATACGAGTCTCCTTCCAATATTTCCATTGGAACGTACACATCTATTCTGAACTGTTCATAATCTCCTGCGATTTTTGTCAATCAGGCAAGGCCCATACAATGTATCAGCATAGTTGAAATGAGATAGGTTCTAGATTTTCCCAAAAAGTAATTCTTGTGATTCCAACGGAACAAATGCGCTGATTGAAAAAGAGGCTCATGTTTTTGAAAACCATTTTTTATCTCACCTGCGTCGAAAATCTCATCTCGGAAAATACACCCAAATTTTTCGATGTATCCACAAGAACACCCGACATCAGTAGATCACTGTTGAAAATTTGTGATTCTCCCACATGAAGTCATTTTCTTATGAAAAATGTCAGAATTACTAATTGAACTATTTTCGTTTCAAAACTCATCGGTTTGAC
The DNA here is from genome assembly GCA_963576655.1 of Gastrophysa polygoni. NCBI lineage: Eukaryota > Metazoa > Arthropoda > Insecta > Coleoptera > Chrysomelidae > Gastrophysa > Gastrophysa polygoni. Next base: position 9,826,490 of record OY755093.1, read on the forward strand.
ATTCTTCAACCTCACATTTTCATTACACACCTGTTACACTGGAGATTGAGTAGGCCTTAATATTTATCATCATGATTGCCTACTGACTGCGTCGATCTGCTATAAATTCTGTCGTGTTGAAACTTTTCTGTTTTCAGATTTTTACGTCACTGGAACCGTGGCGACTACAATTCCTGTACCAGAACCGATCTCACATTCAAGCCGGTGCCGGACTCTAAACTGGCACGGAAACGAGAAGAGAGGTTTGTGAATTTTGTAAACTCTTATTCGGTATCTGTCAAACAGTTTGAGGTTAAGTCAGCTTCCTTTGAAGTGAAACAACTTGAGGTTCGTTTCAATTTATTGAAATCAGAATTTTTCGATCCGATTTATATGCAATGAAATATATCGTGTGTAATGTGGTTCAATCTGATTGGAAATCATATATTTTTTGTCTCTTAATTCCATGATATTTATTTTCTATTCACATTTAGTGATTAATTCTCAACTACACCCTGGTGGCGATACTCTTTTAATCTCAGGGTCTTTCTTTGGATATCTTAGGTATCTGAAAACTGACAACATAATTTCGCTTGACTGATTTCTACTTCACAAAGAAAAAAGAAAATTGAGACTCCAGTGAATTCAATAGGTATTATTTTTATCAACGCACCTGACAGATCAGGTACACTGCTTCTCAAATAGTCATATTTGATCGCAGTTGAAAACACAAAAATTCTGTAATATCGCAAAATTTCGCTAAGAATAGATAGAAATTGACGGGACACTCTCTGATACGCAATGAGAAATCTCTTCAGAACATTTCAGCCATTTTGTGGATTGTACATAACGAGCGATACTCAATAGGTGAATCTGAAGAATTGCAAAATTTAAGTCTCGATAGGGTTGAAGAGAATAAGAACTGGTTATCGTAGATGGACTAAAAAGCTGAGAAAAAATAACATGACCTTGTTGGATGTTTTGGAAAGCGAAAGATTTGTAGCACTGCAACAATTCAAACTAAATTGGTCCGATAGGTAATAACAGAAAATATTTCACAAAATCATAATGACATCTCACCTTGAAATTCTCAACGGCGCCATTTTGTTGGTTGTACGAATCTCGCGCATACGCATGAAAAATTGGATTGCTAATAGCACTGGACTGTCCCTTCTGTTCCCGTAGGGTATATATCCTGCGGCTGGGTTACCTATGTGCTTTTGGGTAATTTCCATAATATATCCCAGACACCCTCTAGATAGTATATCAAGATACCCATTCCAGTAAATCTTTTATTATTGTTATTATAGGTTGAGGAAGCAGGCGGAGAAGGAGCGGGAGGAACGCGACCGAGCGCAGCAGGCGCAGCAGCAGCAGCAGCAGCGCAAGATCACGACGCCGGAGAAGCCGGACGCGAAGCCGCCGTCGCGCGGCCCCATCGAGACGGTCGGCTCGCCGTACGAGCGCTTCCCGCGGCCCGGCTTCAACGACACGCCGGCGTTGCGCCAGCTGTCGGAGTACGCACGGCCGCATTCCGGCTTCAGTCCGGGTAAGTGGCCTTGCGAACGGTCGGGGGGTGCGTCGAAATGAGCCAGTGTAATGGTGATGATCGCCAGCTCCGACCGAAGATACGATATTATATAACCTTCGCCCCATCGACTTATGAGGAGCATTGAAACGAACATAAGGAAAAGAAAGAGCTATCTATTCGTTTGGATGCGCATCAAAGAAAGTTGCAATTTTACCAACAGTCAGCTGATCACTGCTGGTTACCTCTCTCGTTCGCTGTTTTCATCGGTTGGATTCCTCCGCCTTTCTCTAAGGCGCAAACCAGGGTTTATTTGAAATCTGTTCAACATTATTCAATAACTCACCTATGTAATGATATGTGAAGACTGTTATCAAAATATCATGGAATCGTATTATGTGTCTTGCTATACATTTTCACATCATCGCTGATTATTCCTCAACATTGACTGGTTGTATTTCGACGGACTACTCAAATTTCCTATGTTGAAGTGTACCAAATGAAGTATCATGTCTGTACAGAATTTTAATCATGTGATATTTTTTTACCGCTACAGGGCAAAACGTTTTTTTAGGTCACATGCCAAGGTCTTTGTTACCGCCCTCACACGTGATGGATCCGATGTTGCAGTACCAGCTCAATAGCATGTACGGTCCTGGAGCGAGAGAAAGGTAAATATAATTAGTGAAATTCTAATGGAACAAACGAACTAATTATAATAATTATGAATAGAATAATAATAATATAAATTTATTCAAAATATTTTCAAGATATGAATTGAAATCTATAAATTTCTGATGGATGAACTAAGTAATACCGTACGAAGTGAAGATTTGAAAGAATGATTACATACAAAGAATGATTATATACAGCTTGTCCAGAAATTCTACGAGAAAAATGAAGAGGTTAAAAGAATATCGCCAAATGTGTCTGTAATATTTTTTCGAAAACTCACTGATGAGGAAATTATAGGCCTCCGAAGTAGATTATTGTAAATCAATATTTGTTCATTGCTTTTCTTTAGTGCAAGATTTTTCTTGTTGGTCCAAATTAGAAATCAGGAAATCACTCCCTTAATTTCTTGCGCACAATTTCCGGACACCTATATCATCAATAATATATACAATGTATATCTGGCATCACATCTCAGTTGTAATTTTGTTGATGTGTCATGTCGATAATGACTCGTTTCTGTCGGCAGCACTCTGGTTGTTTTCAGTTTCCTGTTATATTTACCTGTTGTACATTGTCTTTTAGGTTGGAACTGGAACACTTGGAGAGAGAAAAACGGGAACGCGAAATAAGGGAATTGCGGGAACGAGAATTGAACGATAGATTGAAGGAGGAGATAATGAAGAGCGGCATGCGAGGGCCTCCCAATCCGATGGATCCGCATTGGTTGGAGTTACAGAGGAGGTATGCCGCTGGATTAGCCGGACCTGGAGGTAAGTCATATACTCAGTTCAACTTTTCAATAATGTAAACACAGAACTTTCAGATTTTTTCTTGTCATGATTCGTTGATATTCATAAGTTCCTGACGAAAATAATTCTCTGTATTTTCCCGTCCTTCAGGTCCGATGCCGCTCCACCACTTCGCCCTGTATCCGGGCGGCGGCGCCAGCCAGCTGTCGCAGATGGAGCGCGAGCGGCTCGAGCGTCTGGGCATCCCTCCGCCGCCGGGTGGGCCGGGCGGGCCGCCCGGCGGGCCGCAAAACCACCCGCACCATCCCGCCCATCAGGCGCAGCTCGAGGCGGCCGAGCGGCTCGCCCTCGCCACCGATCCAATGGTAAGTGTCTCTGGGGTGTCGCTGTGGCGAGGTGTCGGCTCCTATCGACTGCGCCATTTCGTGTGTGATTCATGATATCTAATATGTTGAGCCATGAACGGGAAAATATCGTATTCTTAGGATCCGCCCGGCAATTCATCGAACTTTGAAATCGCATCGTGCGTGTTTCGTATTCTATCTGAATTCAGAATTTGTTGCATCAAAATAAATTTGAAACGTCAACGTTAGGGTTTAGTTGAAAAACAGCTCTTGCTGACACTTCGCCTTTCTTCATTTTCTTCTCTGTGTATGATTCCTTGCTATACTGTATAATTTATTTTTCTCTCGAATGATGAATAAAGCCGATTTATTATTATTATATTATTCAGTATAATGATCGTGAATTTGAAAATTTCTTATCAAAACAAATATCATGTGGAAAACTATACAGTATTTTCGATGCTTTTTTATATAGTACAAAAATTCGGGTGAACGCATTTTCAAAACACGATCCCAAATATTACTATTTCTGTACTACTGGGATTAGAGCTGTATCCAATCAACAAATTCATAAAGACGCACCGATAAAAGAAATATTCATGTTTCATCAATAAATATCCAATACCTATTGTCGGTAGAAATATTATCAAGTAATTTTCAAATATTGTTAAAGGTGAGGTTGCAGATGGCCGGCATCTCTCCTGAGTACCACGCGCATACCCATGCGCATACACATGCGCACACGCACCTACACCTCCATCCGCAGCAGCAGCAAGCGCAGCAGGAAGCTGCGGCAGCTGCAGCAGGATTCCCTCTGCCAGGTTTGAGATAGTTTTCCTTTTCATCGTCATCGAAATTGAAAACTCTGATCAGCTCATCCAATGAACGAGCATTAAAAAGTTGTATACAAAGATAAAATATTGCGATATCGTTAACTACATGAGAAAAAGTAACGAATGATGATTGAAAGTTGATGTTACTGCACCTTTTTCAGTTGTACTTCAGGAAGCTTCAATTGAATTTCAGAATGTATCGCAATTGTATTTCTTTTCCTCTTTCGGCAAGTACAATTGTGTTTCATAGTGTGAGTTGAAATTTCAGTGTTTAATCGCACAAAGTAATAGTCCAATTTCAGAAACCATCATTTGAATTTCAGAATAGTGAGTTGTGGGAGTGTTTATTTGCATTCCAGAGAACGTCAGAAGTATTTCAGGAAGCATCATTTGTAATTTAGAAATCAATGTCTATAGTTATTTTTGGTTGAGTATTGTTTTTAACTATTCGATTGTTGTATATCAAGTCATTGAGATGAAAACCTGGGAGTAAATGATATTCCATTTCTTATTGAACAGTATTTCGTTATTGTTGTGACACATGAAATATGAAGATTTTTTCTGATATCGAACTGATTATTCTGGAATGCAATTGATACTTTCTGGAATAGAGTAGAGTTTATTTGACCGTGATATGTAAATACATTTATAACCCCCAATGAAAAATATCGTATCAAAGAAAACATTAATTGACATACAATAAAAAAAGTATGAAAGAATGGAAATCACAAAGTTACATCACTTCTAGAGTATAGCATTTAGATTGAAATGCTTTCACAATTGTAATATATTCAAAAGAGAATATCGATTGAAACTGAATAGAGCAAGACGCAATATAAAATTGAAGCCTAGTGGTTTAGCGGAGATCATGTAACCATCTATAACATGAAAAACGGACTTGAAAGTATCACAGATTTGAATCTTATCAATAATTCTGATAGAACAATGGGGAATGTTGTACATTGTAATATCCAAAAAGTTTCTGCAATTTACAGTTGATCTTTGTCATGGGATTTTCAGTAAACTAGCCGATCTCATACTATAATTGTGGAAGTTTAAATGTTTGTTGACCTTGGTCATATTTTGGTGTATCACTTATCATATAATGATTTTTTGTGAGATCTAAAAACTGCTAATGCATTTGTCGAAGTACCCCCAGAGTGATCTTTCAGAAGAGAGCGAAGAATGAAATGAAGAATGATATAGGAGACTAATCTTGAATTCAAATCTAATCGGACTAATTTCACTTATTTTTAGCTTCAGGAGGATCAGGTTACCCCCGACCTGGGTTAATCCCTAGCAGGGAAGGGCCTCTAGGGCTGCACCATCCGGATCTCTTGGGCAGGCCTTATGCAGATCAGTTGGCTCATCAAGTAAGTAACAAGTTTCCATCGATTTTGTGAAAACTACAATCTTTTTCTAATTTTGGAATCGTGGAAAATTTGTATATATGCGGTGAATTATTCTCAAAGAGTGCACCTTGAAGCTTGATACACCCTATGGGACGTGGTCTTATTTTTACTTCCTGCAACATGCGAGTTGTGTGGGTCTTAGAATATCTTTTTCAAATTGAAAAGACTTATATTTATTTTTCAGTATAGAGAAATTTTACAAACATGATATTCTGTACTGTATTTTTATTTCAATGCCACTACCTTCAAATTTCTTGATGGATCTAGAAAATTTAGATTAACATTGAATACACTGAACATACGAAAAATTATGGAATAAGCTAATTATTCTCTGAACCAAAAATGTTCATAATTTATAATTTTATAAGAAATCACCAGGTCGTTTTTTATCATCGTGTTGGTTTTTTATTGTATTGGTGACGTCGAATACACAAGATATGTTTGTGTTTTTTGAATTGTACATCAATAGACGATTCCGACAATCAAAACTCATGATCAGTAAATGAGAGGTCCAAAATAAGAATTTCAATGAATTGAAAACAACAAAATGATCTATTACTGAATTGTCACGAAATCATCAACTATAATAAAAGTGATCAAACTGCAATCCTTTGTATGCCTGAAATTGCAGTTGATTTTTTTACGATACGAATTGTGGTTGAAAATGAAGTCTGCAGATTAATCCAGGAAATAATCAATGTATTCCTTACTACGTGTATACAGTGTATAATTCTACTATGCAGTATTTTGAGAGAGAATTGCTCACGAAGCTCAACTAAAATTTCATCTTTGATGTTCAGGCCGCAGCCCATGAACAGTTACAGAGGCAGATGCTCCTAGAAAGAGATAGGTTTCCTCCTCACCCCTCCATTGTCGCTCAACATGAAGAGTATTTGAGGTCTGTTCGTGTTCTCTAAAATTAGATGTGTTGTTGTTTTGTTTATCATCATCGTCATCGGGGGTTCTGCTCATTCGTAGAAATAATGTCTCCCACGGCGTTCGTCTTACGAATTCAATCCCAATTACCTTGACATTTGACACGCATTTAAAATGATTGTAAATGGCGCAGTCAGCTAGGCATTGTTCTCGAAGAATCTGAATAGATTTCAGATGTATTCTGATTATTTATGTGACAATCTCGAACTGATGACAATAATTATTCATCATTATAACATATCATGAAGACAAAATACTAAGTTGCAACTTTGTCTTATGTCATTGGTATATATTGAATTCGAAAGAATTAGAACCTTGTTTTGCTTAACGCTTTTTGTTATTTTTTCAAATGATTTTTTTTTTGGGAAGTAGTTGGTGATATCTTCATTCATAATTAACACATCATTTCAATAGATTGGAGTTAATTGCGATTTGTTTGGGCCGTAGTTGGTGATATTTCCTTTATAATTGACATTTTAGTTTGATAGATGTAGTTTAGTTTTGAGAGATATTGAGTGCATAAAAATTTATAGATAAATTCTATACAATTATAGATCTATAGTGACTTTTATCCATATTTTAGAATGTTTGAATCGATATTGAAGAAACTATAACATTTCCCTAATCACTTCAACAATTCAACGTTATCACTCCTCTATCATTGGGTTTTTGTTGGTTGCTTATTTACAGAAATCAATCTGAATATTTGTAATTGTTTTCGACTTTTGAATTGAGAACGGTTCAAAAAAATCTTAGCGATTTTCTAATTTTCGGAATCATATTTCTCATAATTGGAAATTGCATTATGACTCAATCTGATTAGTTGCTACATGCTGTTAATCATCATCTAACAGTTTTCTCCCCATTTATGCGACATGTCAAGATTATATAGGTCATAATCAAAAGTAGGACACCCTGGATAATTCTGGAGGCAATGATTTTCTGAAAAAAAATCTTAATTTAACGTAACGTACTTACATATTGTAATACTTGTATAATAATCTTCATACCTCAATATATCCTTCATAACAGTATACTTGTTCATTTCCGAAGATTTCTACGGTTTTATCCTCTGAAAATGGAAACAAATAGATCAATAATCTGCCCCAAAATGTCATTGATTTCAAAATAAAGCTTTTGGATACTTTTCAATTGGAAGTAGACATGCAGGTTTTGTTTTTCATTAATTGATCTCGAATTCACTATTTCCAATCTCAAATTTCAGGTAATGTATGTAATGTAAGGCAATACCAAGTTTCATCTTTATCAGGAGAACGCAAGCAAATCATTTGATTCTTCTTTTTTCACTCGAAAATCGATCGTGGAAGAATTATATTAACAGAATTATATATACCTTGTGGAACTCATGTAAAATCATTACTTCCAGGGTTGTTCATGGCTTCGGCACTCTGTATACTTGTTGAATCCAGTAGATAGTCAACATTAAACTGGAACGGTAGTCTATATAATAGTAGTTTTCACATTTTAGGCAGCAAAGAGAGCGAGAACTCAAAGTTAGAGCCTTGGAAGAAGCTGCTAGAGGTTCAAGACAATAAGAATGGTGAGTCAAAAAATAAATTATCGATTACTTCGATATATCGATTCTTAATATGATTTGGTCACTTTAGTATTTTTTGGATTATCATCAGAGTTATTTTGTTGCAGCTACTGGTCTGAAGTACTGATGGGGAACCAAATCTCTAAATGATAAAATCAAATATCTAATATAAAATATCATGTACAAGTGTGTGCAAAAATGTATTTTGGAAAAGAATCAAATAAGAGTTATTTCACTTGATAATCCTAATTGAATAGCGCTATTTTTTAATCGAAAGAATGTGAAAGTTTAGTTTTTTAAAATATTTTTTGCATTCATAGATCATAATTTTATAACCTTATCGATGTTGATGGGAAATGTGTAGGGGTAAATTTAATTTCGCACATTTCGACATAACTTGTATATAAATTAGAATTGTGATGTATGCAAATCGTATCGTAACTTATTTTTTAATGAATTTTAAAGAATTGTACATACAGTCTTCCTATCAAATATAGATATATGATTTCAGATCTATGTATACCTACTTGCAAAATCGTGAGATTTTGTGACAGAAAAAAAATAGATTGTTTCCTTTTTTTATATAAAATACCTGTTCATTTTTGAACCAGCATATTTCACGCGTACTGTTATAACTTCTTACATTATTGGACCAATATCCATTGAATACCCGTTTCGAAAAAATGAAATAAAAATTAAAATAAATCAGTTTCAGAGTATGAATGACTATTGGGGCAATTCTTGTGGAGATGATTACAACTCATCCTCTATTTTAATTGTGATGTACTTATTTATGTACCTATTTATGTTCTTTTGTACAATTTTGTTTTTATATTTTATGTAACTAAATTTAAATCAATGTTTTTACCAAAGAATCATTTTAGTAGTGTAATTCCTTTATACTGGACGATCTAAGTAAATGAGATTAGTTATCAATGAAAGCTGTAAAATAACTTTATGGAAAGTACATGTGAAAGAAGTTTTGCATATTATTCCATATTTAGGTCGTTTTGTATATGAAGTTGTTGAAACTTTCATGAAAAGAATATCTTTTGATTATTGAGATAAAAAAAGCTTTTTATAATGGCGACCATAATGTCGAGTGTTTGAATTTATGTATACATCATAAGATAATTTTAAATAAATAATTTTTAATAAATCGATTGACTTTCCTTATATATGGAGTATGCATTCATGAAGAAATAATGCTGAACTTCCAAATTTTGTGCATAGATTTTTTTTCAACTAGCTGAATATGAGACGTTAGACTTTTCCACAAAAATAACGCTGAAAATCACCTAATCATCAATTTATTTGTGTATTATTTTCGATCATTTCCGTGTTATCGATTTCAAAAAAGAATCAGTTCTAATTCCGGTATAAAAATGGTCATTTCTGGAATTGATGTGGTGAAAAAGTTTTTTGAGATTGAGTTGGAAAACTAATGGAGCTCCATTATCACTGAACTCAACACAGCCTAATCAATACTTGTGTGCAGAATGCGTGTAACGATTCAATTTTGCAATATTTTCCATCAATTCCGAGATACCAAGACAACCAAAAAATTCAGCGAAAAGTGGGCCAGAAACTACTACTTGTGTAAATCTCCATATAGAGACGGTCCTTCTCAATTTTCAGTGTTTGTGTAGTGACAGAAATGCATTATACCTTAGAAAGTGATTTTAGATTAATTCTAGTTATTAAGAATAATGAACGGAAGGAGTATCAACAACTACTAGACAGCTGAAGAAACTCAAAACTGAACAAACCTCCACAGATTTTTGACTTTTCAACGACGATATTCAATTTTTGAATAGATAAATAGATATATTTGTTCAATCTTGCAATTGTTTTCAACAGTTGAAAAGTCATAATCACATAATGAATAAATAAATCGAATCAATATCGAGACTGAAAAGCTGATAGCCCAACTGACAGAACCAAATTCGATATTATATCACAATAATAAAATATAACAGATGTATAAAAAAAATAAGAATAATAAACGCATAAGTAGTGGAAGTTATTTCATATATTCCTGTAAGAAATACGGTTCGATGTCGCACGATAGTGTGACCCCTACCTGACATCTTTACTACTCTTGGAAATAACGGAATTGGATTTATGTCTAGTGGCGTACTTGCGCTTGTGTCGATTTCAAATGTTGCTTCATTATCATTTACAAAAACTATACATTAAAGATGGTAAGTAGAATGAGAATTTTTTGTGTTATATATATATATTCCAGGAAAGGAGTCTTGTGTATTTTATATTCAATATAGTGCACGTTGTTGCTCGTGGGAGAAAAAATAATGGGATATTAGGAAAATAGTATCGGACGCTTCTGTGTGAATAATAATAAACGTTATTGGTGATCACCAAAAGACCATCAACCGAGGTCTTGGTTTTGTGTACTTTTTTCTCATCAGAGTGTATTCAATATTCGAAAAATTAACAAACTCAATTATTCCTTCATTTCGTCATCAATATCCCATTGACCGCATGAAATCAACTCGCATGTAGATATGGAAAGGCCAGTGTTCATTTTCTGTACCAGAATGACTTACATTATTATAGCAGAATGCCAGCATAATGCTCATGTTATTCGATAAGAGCTGCCAACAAGCTGGTTCATCCAAGTTTATGTTCAACTAAAGTGCAGCGTCTGTTATTTTCATCTTAGCTCTCAGCGTTATCTGACATAGCAGGGAGTTTTTTCCAAATGCCGATCTATCTCCATGATCGTACGAGATACGGTCTCTGAAGGTCATTCTCGATGTACGTTCAGAGTTACTAAATTATATGGAGTTTCTGATATGCCAGCAAAAATATCAAAATGGTCTGAAACTTCATTCTCAATGAATCAAGTTCTACAACAAGGTTACATGTTTTCTGCTCTAATTTCAAAAATGAACGAATCAGAAATATATTCATTATGTTGATGTTAAGTAGGTGCCTGGATGTTGGATATTTTTTTATTAAAATTATTTGGTTTCATTTCTCATCAATAAACCACCAAACATTACTATCAAAATCAATCGTTTATATCCTGGTTCTGAATTCCAAGGAAATGGTCACCTGCTGCTTTACTGTCTTCAAAGTGATATATTTTATAATTCGTATAGTTTACAATTACGTATCGTTACAATTGAAAATTCCATCATCAGGGAATAACATAGTGATGTAGCAAGTCAACATATTTTTTCCTCTCACATTTATATTTTCCATGACCATTTAGCTCATTAATGAAGTGTTTCTTGAATGATCCTAGTCTGCCCCAAGCATATAATATTTTTCAATCTCTCACAATCAGGTGGAAATACAGAATTTCGTAATAGTTTAGAAAAAATAATTCAGTCTAGGACTAAATTTTAGGTCCGACAAAAACACATTTCTCGATCTACGACAAATGACAGTCAAAATATCGAATTTCGAATAATCTTCGAATCTTAGGTAGTTTTCGAGATATGGCTTTCAAAAAACCAGTAATCATTTGCATAGTAATACACTGAATTAAAACTATATTAGATTTTCATTTATTAACAGCGTTTATAAAATATATAAATATTGTAAAATGGTTAACTCAATGAGAACATAACAAGTTAATGATTCAAAACAGAAGATTCAAAGTATGTAATATCATTCTTTAAAAATAAAACTAATAAAAATAAATACTACTAAAAATGTGACATCTCCTCAAAGAGTGTATCATCTAAAATCACAATCTACTAAAAATGACTATTGCGATACAGGGGTGGTCCAAATAATGGTTTTTTTTTACTAGAAACAACGGTACTCTCCGAACATAATAAAGTTGTTAAGATTTTTACTTAGTTCTGGAAAACCGCACACCCTGTACTAATACTTCATAAAACACAAAATCTCACTTTTCGTGATTTGACCTACCTATATAAATTGATAGGTGATAATTTCATAAAATACAATAAATAGTTCAGCTATCACACCATTCTTTCACTGGAAAAATACATTGCTAAAGCTACCAATAAATATATATATTAATACTTTTGATCAGGCAGCCAACTTTTTTTATGGAATATCTTTCTTACACAAAAAATCTTTTCTAACGATATAATCGAATCAATCAAATCAAATCTCCGAATGAGTATCATTTTCATTAGTTGGTCCTTCTTTCCAAAGTTAAAACTGCTTGATGAAATGTTAGTACTTCAGAAAAAGTCCGTATGACACGATTCAATTTTTCAAAGTTCCCGCCATATTAGTGGGCACGTGATATACGTCAAAATCGATTTTCAGGTTTTCCGGAATGCAGATTCGATCCCCTATAAAAAAATGTTGTAGCTTTTTTTGGTAACTTGTGCAATTCATTCATATTCATTTGCAATTGAACCATAATAGAGATGCTTAGAAGCTTAGACGAACATTTACGTGAACCTAAACTCTTCTTGAAAATATAACCTAAAAGGAAGCCATTGGACCTCTGTCAGCAAATCGTTTGTCACTGTCAGACATTGAATTTTTAATATAAATGCTTTACTAAGATGACCATTCTTACTGGTTTTACCGTACAGTCCTGAGTTTTTGGTAATTAGTCCAGTACACAAAATTGGTTTGGAAGCCAAAATACACAAAATTAACTATTCAACCCAACAAGAGGAGAACTACCAATCGATTATGGTATATTGTCTTTGTTCACCAGGTAGTAACGCACTTATTGTCTTTATTGAACAACCTGTACAGTTACGAACTATAGGTAATATCCAAGGTGGATACAGGATGTTGGAAAAACTCTTCAATTGTTTTATTCCAAAACATGAAGACCTGTCAAACAACCTAACTAAGGCCGCATCGTTTGAGCGATATGATCGTCGATCCTGTAAAGTCAAATCAGCTTTTTCTGATGATGACGGACAGTGATCAATAGCTTAAGGTTCAATTTTCTAGTTTCGATCTTGGGAAGCCTTAGTAAGGTATTAAAATTTGACATAATCGAGTAGGCAGAAGTCTACAACTTTTCTAGTAACTGGAGATAGAGAGTTGGAACACCAGTCTATTTACACCATGATAATATCATTAATTGTAGTCTTTGGTATCATGAACTTGACTTGGAATTTTTCAAAAACATTCAGGAGAGAGAATCATGACTGAAATTAATCTACTGCTTGAAATTGAAATTGAAAAATGAACGAATTAGAAATATATTCATTATGTTGATGTTAAGTAGGTGCCTGGCTGTTGGATATTTTTTTATTAAAATTATTTGGTTTCATTTCTCATCAATAAACCACCAAACATTACTATCATAATCAATCGTTTATATCCTGGTTCTGAATTCCAAGGAAATGGTCACCTGCTGCTTTACTGTCTTCAAAGTGATATATTTTATAAATGAGAAACTGAATCGTATCATACAGACTTGAAGTATCATTTACGCAACAAAAAGTGTGTTCAAGCAGACGATATAAGTCTATCGTTCATGTGACTCTCTTCGATAATCAGATTGATGTCCTTTTCGAGAGCATCAGCCTCTTCCATCCATTGCGCTATCTCCGCCGAATACATGTGATGCTGCAGCACGTCCCTGGTTCGTCTTCTTCTGCCCATATAGGCAACAACTCCCTTGAAATGTCAAAATGAACTCAAATGAACACCGGCTGTATCTCAGATGTGTTTCAGATGATCGGATTTTGGGGTGAAAAGTTCAATGGTAAAACTATACAATATGAAAATTATTCACAACTGCGCCGCTAGAGGGCGTTATCTCTATAACTAACGATTAAACTTCGATGTCATCGAAAAAAAGACAAAATGAGCCAGATTCAGATTCTTATATTTTCAATATGAGAGACAATAGTAAGGACCCCTTATAATAGTGTCCTTGAATCATATTTAGCTTTCTTACTCACAGGGATGGACTAAGATTTATGTTTGATTTATCATAGATACTCATTTTTTAACACACTATACGATAAGGGCCTAAGAAAAAATGAATTTGGATAGCTTGAACCTTGAACTGAAAAAGAATGATAAATAAATATTTCATTTTCAATAAAAAGGACCATGATTTCAATTATTTTTCCTCGAAAACTGATCATTCAACAACAACAAGAACAAAATTACCTTTTTTCAATTCGAGGTTTAAGATACCCATATTCATTTTTCAGCCCTTCATTATACAGGATGTCCTTCAGGGACCGATGTCTGGCCTATAGGAAAAAATTATAGGAACTTGTCATCTTACTTTTTCAGGTTCTATGTGAATGCGAGAAATTTCCCACATTTTCCCGGACAGTCTGTATATTATTTACTTTGAATATAAACAGTTGATTCTGACTCAACTAACGATAATTACAATAATAAGATAATGCTCACAAATTCTTAATTTCGAGATCATGATCACACCACTATTAAACAGGTACATATTCGAATCTGTTTTGCTATGATACTGATAATTCAATATCATGTATTTTTTACACAGACCAACCAAATTCCTAAGTCGAATTTCTCAAACAAGTCAAGACTCATTTTGTGCATTTGCTTGTGATTGACCTATGACCATCGAATTTCAAAAATCTAGGAAACTAAGCAACTATTAGAGGCAGAACATTTCATAGAGTATTAATGTAGATGCCAACTGAAAACTTCTCAACATTTCTCTTCCGATTGTATTTCCAAATTGTGAAGTGTGTATTGCATCTTTGTGACATATGGAATCTATTTATTCTTCTGTGTATCTCAGGGGCCAGATTATGTTGGTCGATTTGTACTCGACTGAATTACTCACCCCAACGATGAAGTCGGACTGGATACTCTCCAGCATCCGTACGTCTTGGATTTGACTCTGCAACGAACTCCAATCCACTATCACTTCTTCGTGCAACATCAATTCCTCTGAAAAACAATAAAAACGTCTTCATTTCATTCTTTAATGCATTCATAATTTGTTTCACTAATTCATATTTGTAGATTGTTTTTGATAATTTCCACGAAAGAATTGATGAAATCCAGGGAATTTTCTTCATCTACATTTACTTATTTACATTATGTTTTCCAGACATCCGTCTTTAAATTCTAGATGTTTGCCTATTTTCAGGATAAAAAGTTCAGAAAATATAATACAATCAGAAGGAAAACATATAATAACATAAATAATTACGGATATAATTACACTTTTGTGGTATTACAAGTGGAACTTTCACTCCAACATTATGTGAACTAACAAAATAGGAGCATTTCATAACGTTTCCATGGAAGCCTAGGGTATTTTTCAGTAAATAATCTCATGATAGGATATCCTGGAAGGGATTACAGTGGAATATTTTTGATATAATAAAAGTGAAGGACGAGAATAAGTAATTTTTACCAACTTTACTGATACCGATTCCAAATCAACCACGGAAAACAGTTCAAACTATGATGAATTGATCTACTGATACCACCTTTATCTAAGTAAGAGAAATAAGAAGTACTAAAACTCTAACATTCAACAAATTGTCTTAGAAAAACGAGCAGAGAGCTGAAGGATATAAATTCATCATTATTTTTATTACTCGTCTAACGACTCGGCACGATTTTCGCACTCAGATTTCTCAACAAAATACTAACCATGAAATCGAATATCCGATGCCCATATAGATATGAATCAATTTGCATATACTAGCACAAATAATATGAATTCATATACTATTCTTCCCGTTCACTTCCCGTTTCCAACCTATATTTTCCTTAATTTACCTACGAATACCTCTGTTTTTTTTGTGACAACTATACTTAGTGTGTATACTTAGTGTACTAGTGAGCGAATATATTCCCTGCATAGCCACTAGGTTTCAACAATGACATGCATGGTCAATTTCAACCAAATTTGCTATATTGCAGCTGTGTTGTGAAAAGGTTTCAAAAATACGAAATTTGAAATCGGACAAACCTACATATAGCTGCGAATCGCCTTGCAACTCTAGATATTATTACATTTTACCAAGCGGAAATCGATCTCACCGTCCTTTTTGGAAGTCTGCTGCTTATACTGGATCCTGAAACGGAACGCCTCCAAAACTGAAGCCACGACGATCGTCAGCACCACCATGGTGAACAGATAGAACAGCATGAAGTACAACCGCGAGAATTTGTTGGTAACAGACGCGTACGCGTCCATCACGATGAACCAGTTATTCACGACGGTGAGTTCGAACAAAGTGACGCCGGATATGATGAGGTTGTTGAAATTGTTGAGGTAGTAGTAGCCGATGCCGCTCGTCGTGACATTCGAGCTGTACTTGTAGAAATCCTCCACGGTGGAGCCGCTGAAAACAATTGAGAGATTATCAATAACATTTATGCACTAGCGGGCGGTGAAGTGCTCTTTACCGCCCGGTTCAGTGGGCCGTAAAGTACCATTTTACCGCCCGCGGCCATAACAAAGTTACAATACATAAAATTACAAAATCACAGTAAAAACATTGCTTCAAATCTATCTATCACATCTAGCAGGGATATTATAAGAATTCCGGTGGATGAATCTTATATACAGAGTGAAAACGAAACAAGGTATGCATTTTACTGAGAGATCAAGGAACTGACATTCAAATGAATGATTCTTTATGTAATGTTGGATAGGACTGGATTCAAGAGAAAAACACATGAGGCACTTCTTGGATGAACATCGTTCTAACTACAAAATGAGAAATAGAAAAAGCGTTACTTTCCATCACTAGCCGATTATTTTCATAAACGTGTTTTCTCGAGAGCTACTGCATTGAAAGAGATTTCGATTACCTTAAAAATGATGTATCACTTGACCTCTTATCCCAATTGAGATTCAAGGGTTGGAGCTCACCCCTCCGAGGGGTTTGAAGTGAAAAAGTTGAAAACATGCGGAAAATATTTCCCCCTCGATATAAAAATCGACCGGTTCGAGCGTTTTTTTTTTTTCTGAAAACGATAACTATGTCAAATCGGCCTTGTTTCGTTTTCATTGGGCCACCCAGTATACGTAGCTAAAATCAATTTCTGTTTTTACTTTCAGAAACGAAGAGAGAAAATTTCAAAGAGCTGTAAAAATGAATATACCACCTCCTCGATTAACCTACAGACAGTAGGTTTCATTCATTGAGTTTTGAATTTTCTCGAATAAATTGTTACTAGCATTGTTTTGCACTTTCGATGACAATACACTGCATACTTCTTGAAAGTAAAATAATTCAGCATCTATTTTTACTCCCCGCGTTTTGAACATAGTTACCAAAATTGTTGGCAGAACTGCGGCTGTACTCAACGTATCTTATAATTATTGTGTAGCATTCTGACCCGCAATGATCACTATGCTTATTCACTCATCACGTGGGATTCCTATCGAAAGAATCAACATGCTAAACGTGTCTACCTTCTCCTATTCCTCTATTTGTTCCATGATTACTTTCACTTCACTATTTTTTCATAAGGTTTTTGTGAAATTGATTTCAATAACTGTCTGATTATTCATGATAATTCCACAGGATATCAATGAACAGAGAACATGATGATAGTGATTACTTACTTACAACAATTTCTCAGATCATACTGAGAAAATAACTCCATGCCGATGATGGCGAAAAAGTAGTACATGACCATCATCACTATAGCAGTGGAAGACATAAGAGGACTTAGCAGCACGAGAGTGCCGAAGATATCACGATACCTTTTCTTCAATTTAAATATACGGAGGAGCCTGAAACATACATGAATTGGTGACACCTTGGTGAATCGATCTCAAAAATATACCTGAGCGGTCTCAGAATGACAACTGCAGTCCAGCTGGGCATCATCGACAGAAAAAATGCCCCGCCCAAAGCTGACAGCGTGACTGACAGATCGAAGACGTTCCATCCCGAAGATATGTATTCGGTCCATCCCAAGCCGATTATTTTTAAAAGAGCCTCCAACAAGAATACTGAAATACAAAATAGTTCAACGTTAATATCATTTTCCACTTGTATATTATTTGATCCTAATAGCTTGGTAGTTCAACATTAATATATATTTTTAATGTAATAGCTTGGATACGGATACTCTAAGGTCCTATATGTGAATCTGATAATAATGTTGTTTCTCGACACGTACGTTTTGATAGATGAAAGTCAACATATCGACAACTGTCAGCGTCAGACAAGTCAATCGAGTCAAATCTCATGCAACCCAGCTTTAAACTGAACAGAATATTGTTGAGATATAACCAAGCTTGGGTTCATTAAGCTCACTGTGTAACAAAACAAGCCTTTATTTATAGTCCTTCAGAAACTCACTTTCTACAATGTATAAATAATGTATATATAATAACTCGAACTATATCAACATATTTTTTCTCTCCTTATTCTCCGGTTTTTATACGGTAAGTTCACAAATTGGTCAACGTATTTTTTAGACGAACCATGTTTTCCAGAGTTCCGAGATTCAAACTAGGCAGGGGCGTTTTTTGTTTTTTTTTTATCTGTTGACAACACGAAAGGGAAACCTACAATGTTCGAGGAACATCGTGTTAGCATTGAATAGTCTACAAAATGAATCAAAGTGATGATATCTAATGGCGGAAGGCCTGGAACAGGTTCATGAGATGAGATGAGCACAGTTTGTTATAATGGTAAACGAACCATCAGGACAAAAACAAAACCGGACCATAGGTCGAAAATTTGAAAAAAAAATCCTCCAAAGTAGAGATGAGCAAATAATACACTATAAATCAAATAAAGAAATATAAAGTATTTGAAGGCCGAATAATCCTTGGAGCTAAGTTTGAGATTAACCTTGAATTATAGAAATTGAGTGAATAGTTGTTTTGTTATACAGTGTGCCCAGTCAGTGAATCCAAGATAGTAATATCGTAACACTATGAAAATACCACACCACTTCATGGTGATCATTCCAAAATAATAGGTATTTTCAAGTAGGAAAACAATATATAATATTTTGTGACAATGCTTCCGAGCTGGAAAATTTTGTGTGAATGGGAAATACAAATATACTGATTAGGATATTTACGTAACTTACATATTAAAAATAGATAAGAGTCCCAAGCAGCAGCAAAGTTCCTGGCCCCTTCTTCCAGAGACCCACAATATTCCATAACTCTCACCAGCATTGCCAGACCGTTGGCAATAATCAACAAATCTGAAGCATAAAAAAGACTGATATTTATTCTTGAACGAAAATTTTTGGACGAAAAATCGAATAAAATTCAATCTTGAATAACTTCTTCAATGTCGCATCGGTTTTGATTGTTTTTTCGTTAATTTGTAGGCGTTTTCATTTTTGTCATCATCTGATTTTAATATCGCAATATCTTCTAATGAATTTTGTGTTATATAGGGTAAAACTGGAAGTTGAATTTCTCTCATATGTGTGGAGGAATTCAACAATACTATCTCCATATGTGATTTTCAAGCCATATATTTTTTCAGCATTTCTTTTTTCTTATGATTCTTTGTAATATCTTCTTTCTAGAAGAAAGTACGAATTTTTGAAGAGAACTATACAAGTTACAACAAAAGCAAAATGATAGATGACTTCAAAGAACATGTAACTTTAGGTTTGACCCTGTATAACATAAATTCCATTAGAAATTTTTGCAAAATAACTATCAGATAATGATCAAAATAAAAACGCCCACAACTTGACAAAAAAACTAAAACCGATGGAAAACTCAAAAAGAAATGGAAGTGAATTTCTAATAAATATTGAGATGCGATTTTCTATTGTAAAACTTACAAACAATGTGCTCAAAGTACTTCCAGGAGACAAACATCCTAGAGGTTCTACACAAGGCCCTCAGCGGAGGCCAAGCTGCGGAAAACCAAGGATCTATTGGGGTTTTCGTCCTCCATTTCAGTGTCATGGCGTCGTAAATGTTCAGGAATTCTTCTTCGGACAGTTGACCAGTATTCGATTTGTTCAACTGACGAAATATCAGTACTACATCCCGCAGCCCTGAAAAATATCTAATTGAAAGGAGGAAGTTTACTCAAAAAACTCAAGAGAATATCATTTATTTGACAATTGGGAGAGATGAAGAAGAATTGAAATATTAAGATGGTTTAAATGTTCAGTTCTCTTCTAACTGAAGGTCTGACCTGATTTTGTTTGATCTTTTGACGTCACGAAAGGAAATCCTATGATAACGATGTAGGGAACTCTGGTGCAGCTACTTTGTGTATTTGCCTATCCAATTTCCTCAACCAAAACTCTAACGTACAGCCTACTTGATAACAGCATTTCATTCAATATAGCGGAAAATCACTCATATTGTGTTAGTTGTTAGCTAGCGACACAAAAATGACAACAAAATCAGTATCATCGATGATAGCACAATCAGTGCTTTAAAAACGTTGATTCAGAAGTAGAAAATGCCGTTAGCGTTTTTGGCGAAACAAAACAGTATCAGTGACTGCACCAGTCTTCTGTACATCGTTCCTATAATGTTCGAGGAACATCGTCATAGCCAGCTTTGGAATGATGGGTGGTATTTGTATTTCTCTCGAAAGTTTTAAGGTCTTGAGCTTTAGGATAGACATCAATAGAGAAGGTAACTTTTGCCTCCTGATGAATTGTGCTTGGAATTGATTGAATGATATTTGAGAATGGCATTGCAATAGCATAATGCAGACAGACAGGACTGGTGTAAGATCATGAATGGACTCACAAATGGTTAGGAATCAACGACATTTGTTGGAAAATGAAATAGAAGAAAAACTACAAAGAAAGTGACGAATCTTACTTGTTTGTGGGGCATAATATCTCATCATTCCATGAAACTGCCTGAATCTCACACTGTCAGGCGCCTGTTTGCTTACCAATAGTCTGAAAGCCAACTTACAGGCTTGCCTTTTATGCAAGAGAAGTTTCCTGAACTTCTCCTTTTCAATGCCCGTGAAAGTTTCGTAAACGACGGCGAGCATCTGCACGAAAATAAAAGAGAAAGGTGTCACATAACTGCGGACATGAAATGCACGAGTGACTTACCAAATTCATGAGGACATAAAGTACGGTTGATATGTAGGATATGAAGAAGGCAGCTGTCCATTTGGATATCGCATAGGAGGGCATCATCACATCAGGAAAACTAAAAAAAAAATATGTTAATTATTCACCAACCGAACAAGTTGGTGAATGTCTATGAATAAAAAAACAGTTCGCTCACGCGTTGCATACTGTTTTTTTTACAGCTATCAAAAAATGAGGCTAACCGATATTCGTGTATATTTTATAAGCTACTCAATTTCATTCAATACATGGGTAGTATTAACAATTGACAAATCAATAACATGAAAACATCAACCATAGATATAAATATATGGAAGATATTATAAATGGTTCAAATTAATTTTTTGCATTTGCAGGGCTGTTTTGGAATAAGTGATGTTGAAAGTATAATTTGAATTATTGTCGAAGTTTGAGCGAATATTTTTGGGACTGATTTCTAAAAAAATATTGACTTCATCAGAGTTTCATTAAACTCAAGGATTCAGCTTACTGGAAATTTATATGCTTCTAAGAGTGATGTGTGTTGCATATCTTTGCGGTATATTCAACAGGATCTCGGCACACCCCCATTTTTTTTTCTTTAGTTTCAGAGATGAATGACATGATATGAAATTTGGAATGACCTATATAGTTCATGGACGTCACGTTTCAACATAATAATAACTCCTGATACCATAATAATAATGTAACACTTCATATTATTGCATTTTCGAATTCTGCATTATTATCTGAATGTGATATTTCGAACATAAATATCAATTTCTATTCCATTTTCAATCTTCCATCTGAGTGTGCGATGATTATATCAATCACTCCTATTGACCGGTATTTGCTGGTGAAAACGCAAAAACGTCAAATTTCATGATTTACACCAAATTCAGTTCAGGAAGTGTTTTTTAGACAAAACAATGTTTTCTGATAATTTTGATGATTGAGGACACAGCTGTTGCATCAGTGAACATCCGACTGAATTGCTAGGATTGCACATCGCTATTGGTTGGAAGAACATAAACAAACATATCGTTTCAACATGTGAAATGAATAATCGGTAAAAAACCGAATTTGTAGCATGCAAGGATAACATGGTTGAAATATCCGAAACGATGTTTCGACCATGTGCATAATTTCCCCCGACTCGGTACTCACTTAGCGGTGGTGAGAAGCACGAACATGCTGACGAAGCTGTCCCCCAAGGTCCTGAAATACAAGTTGGTCTCGTGGCCGCTGAAAAGAAAATACCCCAAGAGCGCGTAGCTGCAGACGAAGAACAGCAGCAGCCCCAACATGTCCAAGATGGGCGGCAGCGACTGCAGTATCTGCCGGATGTAACGCCTCACCGCCCCGCACGCCCTAGTGTCGACGAGGAAGATGGGGCGCAGGGCGCGGGTGACCCTGAAGTGGGACGACTGCCTGACGAGGACTGTCACGGCCTCCACCACCATTATTGATAGCGTGATGCACTGCGAATTTCAGAAATATTTTATTTTTGTCAAGTGTACCATATTCGTCACGAACGCGTTACGTATTCGTCACGAAAACTTAACGTATTTGTCACCAAAGCGTAACGCATTCGTCACCAATACGCAACGTAACATTTCGTATTCAACACGAAAATAAAACGTATTCGTCACGGAAGTGTAACGTATTCATCACGGAAGTTTATCGTCACCAATAAGTAGCGTCTGCGTCACGAAAGCGGAACGTATTCGTCGCAAAAATGTATAGAAACATAAACAGATTCCAGGAAATGGATAACGAAAAGATGCAATCTTAGTGAATCATCAATATTGGAGGCTTCCTGCATTCGCTACAAAAAATAATAATGTACGCATTTCGATGCAATCCACACAAAAAAAATCGAAATTTTTCGATACTGATGATTTATGTATACTGAACATATTACGTAACGAATGCGTCAAGGAAACGTAACGTACTCATGACGGAAACGAAACGTAATCATCACGGAAGTGTAACTATACGTTTCAGAAATGTAACACAGTCCAGCGAAAATGTAGATTTAAAGATTATTTTCCCGAAAACGTGACGTATTCCTGGAAATGAACAACGTCAGGTATTCCAGGAAATCAACAGAAAGGCAGTGCAAACTATGAAAATAGTGATCGTAAGAGTACCATATTTTTCACAAGAACGTAACGTATTCGTCACAAAATCATAACTTATTCGAGACTAAAACGTAACTTATATGTTATTGAAACAATGTATTCATTAACGAAACTCAGTGTATACGTATACGCAAACTAGAGCTGAATATGTTGAAGCTAGGAATACATGTAATCGAACAATAGATGAGTCTAAAGAGGCATACAACACGAAAATAAGATCAAAGCTCATAGAGTGTCCAAATGGTTCCCGTTCATTTTGGACTTTTGCCAAGGCAATCGGGAGAAATTTCACTTCTAGCTCATTTCCTCCCCTCACAAAGGATGATAATACATTGGCTATAACACCTCATGAAAAAGCCAACACCTTCGCCAAAATGTTTGCAGACAATTTTACCTTGGATTCACGAGGCCAGGAACTTCTCAAAATTGCTACCATCGATAACCCTATGCCAGAAATTGTCTTCCGGCAACGCACAATCAGACACATTCTGCTTAGCCTCAACGCCAAGAAGGCTATGGGGCCTGACGGAATTCCGCCTATTGTTCTCAAAAAATGTGCCCCAGAACTAACACCAGTTCTTTGCAGGTTGTTCACCCTTTCGTACAAACTCGGCGTATTTCCTTCTAACTGGAAGAAAGCTAGGGTCCAACCGATTCCAAAGAAGGGCAAGAAAACCCCCTTCCTAACAACTATAGACCGATTGCACTACTATCTGTGATCTCTTAAGTAATGGAAGAAGCAATCAACATCGAGCTCATCCGATATCTAGAGAGCTCAAGAATCGTGAACGACCGGCAATATGGCTTTCGTTACCAGAGGTCAACTGGACATCTGCTTGCCTATGTGACAGATAAGTGGCAGGTGTCAATAGAAAAACATGGGGAGTCTCTGGCTGTAGCCTTGGATATCTCCAAAGCATTTGACCGAGTTTGTCACCAAGGCCTCCTAGCGAAACTTCCGTCATATGGTTTGCCGCCCCAACTGTGTCTTTTACTATCGAGTTTTCTTGCAGATACAATGACGATCAATGCTGGTGTTCCACAAGGCTCTGTCTTGGCACCAACTTTGTTCTTGCTCCTCATCAATGATTTGTTGAATGTGACCTCCAGCCCAGTTCATAGCTTTGCGGACGATAGTACACTTCATTCCGCCTTTTCCTCTAGAGCCCCTATATCATCCAACGAGGGCAGAGGTGCAAGGCGACTACAGATTGATGCTTTAAATGAGGATCTGACTAGAATTCTGAAATGGGGATCTGAGAATCTAGTACAGTTCAATGCGACTAAAACTCAAGCTTGTATGTTCTTCAAGAAGGCTGATCACACAATGCCCAATTTGATGATGTCGGGTACCACTTTTCCTATGTGGTCGTCAATATCCATGCTGGGTGTCACCACCAACAGTGCTCTCTCATGGGACGATCATGTGAGGTCCATTGCGAAAACTGCTTCACAAAAACTCGGTTTTCTTTTCCGTGCGAAGAGATACTTCACATCCCAGCAACTGCTTATGATCTACAAAGCACAAATTCGACCTGTCCTGGAGTACTGTTCACATGTTTGGAGCTCAGCCCCCAAACATACGCTTAAGCACTTAGATTCAATTCAGAAGAGAGCTATTCGCCTAGTCGATGACACAACACTCACCAAATAATTGACCTCTCTAGATCATCGTAGAAAGGTCGGCGATCTTTACCTTCTTTATAGGTACTTTCACGGTCGGTGCTCAACGGAAATATCATCTATCCTGCCACCACGCGCGATTCCTAGTAGACGAACTAGACGAGCTCAAGCTGGTCACCCCTACACTGTCAGGCTAGAGACCTGTCGAACATCGCTATACCAAGCATCATTCATCAATAGAACGGCAAAGTTATGGAATTAATTGCCTAGTGAAGTCTTTCCTGATGCTTACAACCTCCAAACTTTCAAGAAAAATTCCAACACCTTCCTAACCTCCCAAAATTCCACCGCTGGCTAACACGATGTTCCTCGAACATTATAGGTTTCCCTTTCGTGTTGTCCACAGATAAAAAAAAAACGTTACTGAAACGTTATGTGTGCATCACGGAAACGTGTTCGTCACGTGAACGTAACATATTATCCTAAAAACCCATGTTATTCGCACGTGAATGTAACGCGCTCCAATCACAAACGCTTCAGATCGACAAAATGAACAACAAGAAATATATCGTAATTGGAAGAGTAGCATATTGTTTTCAAAGAACTTAACTTATTCATCACAATAACGTAACACATCCATCACATAAACGTAGCTCATGTGTCACGAGAACGTATGTGTCACTAAAACGTAACTCATGTGTCACGAAATGAAATGAACAACAAGACGGTGCAAACTACGAATATAGTTCGTATGCACATAATCTGAGTGTTCAACAATAACGTAACGTATTCGACACGGAAACGTGACGTATGTGTAACTAAAACCTATTCAACACGAAAACGTAACGCATTCCCGCTCACCTTGACCATGGTCCGCTTGTGCCTTAAGATCGTCGTCCAGCCGATCCACCTGAGCTTGAGCGCCAGCTCGACGCCGATGACGGCCAGGGCCACCAGCTCCAGCGTGCCGTGCAAACCGACGGGGAACTCGGCGTCGTCCAGAGCCGGTTTTTCCACTAGCGCAAGCAGCAGCAGCACCAGCGAGAACACCAGGTCGAAGGTGTAGTACCACGAGTTGTGGACCAGCAGGTAAGCCGGTAAGGCCGACGGGTGGCGGGGGTGAGAGTCGAATTTCTCGTTGTTCTCGCCCTCCTGGAGAAAACAATGAAGATGGTTTTCGTACAGAAAAAAAAAGGAATCATAACGAGTTGTGCTCATAAAGGATAATAGGGTAACGAATACTCATGGAGGGATGATAACGGATGCTCATGAAGGAACATGGAGGGATGATGACGGATACTTATGAGGCAAAAAGGAGAGAAGATAATCAATAATTATGAAGGAAACTAGATGGATAATAAGAAACACTCATAAAGGAAATCATGATTTTTGTATTTGAGTATTTTGAAGACACTTCTCAACATTCAAATTTTTTTGTGTTCGATATTGTGAACTGCTTCCTTGCACTCATTTTGATATAATAAATTGTATATCTGTATACAGGCTGAGTGAAAAAAAACTGGCCCAAGACATAGCGCTGCTATTTTTCGACCGATTTTGAAAAACAAAAATGGAAATGAACTGATCTCTCAAGTATTACAAGGTGGTACTAAAAAATTTTTTTTTCAACTGCAACTCCAACGATAGCGACTGTCTTATCTGTCCCTGTCTCTCAGCAATGACTGAATTGTAATATTAAGGAGAATCAAAGAAAAAAAAGTTTATATTGTGAAGCAAAAATATAAAATAGTACATAAGTCCATTTCTTCAATTTATTGAGAATGACATTCATTCCTCTCAAGAGTCAATCAGGTGATTTTGTGGTTTCATCATGAATTTATATTGTCTTTGGTATGCCCAAAGAAATTCATTCAAGTAAATTTATGAGAGATTGCAAAAAAATTGAGTAAATATTAGTTATTATGCTATTATTTCAATATCTCTAGTTTTGCAAGAAAGTGCATACCAATTGGGGCAAATATGACAAGAATTAATGAAGGTAGATAGATAAATAGATTCATTTAACAATTTATAGAATTACAACTGTTTGCTTCAAGTCCAATAATGAATATCAAGTAGATCTTCCAACAAGATGAACTGATTACAAGAAAATATAATAATACAATACATAATTCACCCAGAACTTACAATGTATATTATGGGGTAGACCCTGAAGGAGAGTAAATATATATTATGGATGATCCTATATAATGAGTGGTTTCATAAATCATTGATATTCCTGGTATGTGATGAGAGTTTCTCTGGCACTTGCTGAGTCTGAATCAGAATTTGAAGCACTCAAGAACTCAACCAATTTTCTAATATTTCTGATACAAAGCAAACCCTGTGCAATCTAGCCATCATCTGATGAAATCTAATTTTTACAATATTATTAGTGTTTTGTAAGAGTGATTTCATTGAGTGATTAGATTTACAATTGATAAGAATGACAAAATCTTATGTTTTATGATCATCAACAATCGATCTTACCTCCAAAAATATAGCAGATTCATGATAATTCATCTCCCAGTGGTCAATATCAGCTGTGTCTTCTCTACTGAGATTTGATCTGCTACCCATCTCATCCATAGGATCTGAAATGTCAATAAAATCAGGATGTGTATTTCTCAGATGAAATGTCCAACAAGAAGTACAGATGAATTACAAACGTTGATATGCAAAATAATTACTTAAAATCATATTCGTGCCACTACTGCAAGTATTTTTGGTAATTATTCATAAGACCTGAGTTCATAGGTGTGCAACAAATAATGATAAGAGAATGAACAAAGTAAATATCACAGTCTGTATGTAGATTACAAACCTATTTAGATAATGAAGAATGAAACCAGAAACAAAATACATCCTAACCTCCTCGCTTACTACGATCAATAAAATTATCTCTCATCCGATAAATCGTATCATACTTACTTGCAGAGTTAGATCCATAGGAGACATTGTGAATATCGTCTGAGAACCTTTTGTACCCGTCGTCATCAGGGGAACCTCTGCTCGTTGAAGCCATTGAGAAAATTGTGATTCACTCATCCGGAATTCACTGCACTTTCCACTCATCTGATTGGCAAAAGCAAATGTCAGAAGCAGAACCATAACAAACCACACCGCTCGAATGCTTGGTTGCATACCTCCGGGCATACACATTATACATATTATTTATTATGCTATTACACACATTACACAACAAAAAGCTGAAAAATATCATTATTCGGAACACCCTTATAACTAATTGATTATAAATTTATTACCCCTATTATTACTAATCACTACATTCGATCGGCGATTTGACTGAAGCCAAAATAAACGATAGAATTTCAATAAATCGCATAGGTATTAATAGGTACTATTCTATATACTTTGGTATAGGTATGTAAGATGCCTGCATATTCACATTCACTGTGTTATAAAACTATATAGTACCTAGCTGCAAGTATAAACAAATAGAAACACAATATGTTCAATACTATGACAATATTCTTAAAAACAGTGCATCGCAGGAGAAAACTCTTCAAAAAAATCTTTCGAATTGAACTGGAAAAGTAAATTGATTTTTGAATTGTTGTTCACGAAATCAATCTCTGTCATCGGTAAGCATACAAAATTGCTCTAATAGCGATAGATTCTGCATCAAAAATTCCAGTTGTCTTTTTGAAATCTGATCATTTTTAAGGAACACATCAAGAGTTGATTCAATTGTAAAAAAATATCGAGTGGAACAAGTGCGAAAAATTTTTGTTGCCATTTAGTTGCACTAGTTACACAATTATATTTTTCACTTGCATTTATTGTATAAGTGATGTCCTAGGGCGTCATGAGCTATAAAACGCCCGCTCACTATTGTTTCATTTTAATGCTTAGCTATTTTGGAATGATGAGATAAAATCATATTTTGGGGAATTTATTCATTGAAATATCATCCACCTTAGGAATTCACCTTAGGACCACACCCTGTTTATTGCTTTTCATTCGTTCTATGGAATCCTTCAATCGTTGGGAATTTTTCCTAATTTAATATACAGTTGTGCAACTAAAAAAGGTTCTAATACAAGGCTCGGAATAAATTGGGTAAGTGAGAAGTGTGGTCGTAATAATAAAAGGGAAACGAACACTTAAGCAATTTTCTTTATTTTACAAATATCGCCAAGGCACAAATCTCAAAAAAATAACCATTCAACAATAAACTCAATTCATTTAACCAAAAATGTTACAATACAAATACGATTCAAACAAATAATTATCTAAAAACAGCATACACACGTTGTCTTTTCTGGTGATTATAATTATGTTAAAAACTAATTCCCCAATAGCAATATTGTCGAAAAACAGGCTGAAATTGTGCCATTTTGATATATTTTCCTCCATGGGGACAATCACACGAACCTTTCGAATTATCTAAAACTACGAACCACAAAGAAAAAAATATATATGTATGAGCTGCAGCATCTACCTGTGATTTCTACATATGGAAATGAATTCGGCAAATGAAAATTACTCTCGAAAATACCACACTACGTGATAATAAACGGTGATAACCCACCTATTCCTAAACAGTATAGTAACAATAACGATTTTAACAATAAAAAAAAAACAAAAGCAAAAACAGTATAGCTAAAATGTAGGTAGATTTATTCCACCTGACATACATTCACAAGGCAGCACAATACCTAATATAAATATGACACTTCAGATTTTGCTGCCTGTCGTGATTTAGCCTGTTCAGTCTCGAAGGTAGATATAAATATAGGCCATTCCCGACAATCATCCAGAAGCATAAAATCGCCTATACTCTCAGTAACAATAACAATTTGAGCACCTTTTCCATATCGTAGCAGTCTATCGCCTTCTCGTATCGTATGTCAAGTCATCAACAATTCAACACAAAAATATTCTTTGAACAGGGCAACAGTTAGGATAAAGAACAAATCTTTCAGCGTTACGTATCAATCAGTAGATTAGGAAGATATTTGCATTTCCATTCGGAATCAATTTGACCAGCCAATATCTACCGATGGTGTGCTGGACAACAGAATCATTTCTTACTACACATGCGCGTAATACAACTGCGCATGCGCACAATTGTTCCAGAATCGAAACGAACCTGAGGGTTTACGAATAGAGTCGAATTTGGCACGCATGCAAAATTTTTTGCCCACAGGAAGTTCGTCATCATCATTAAGGTACAAGTCCTGACGTCACAGTCTCGAAACGTCATCCTTGTCGAATAACTATCCAAGCAATGGCTTGGCAATATATTCAATATTGAACACGTTTGGTAGGAGATATTCACTGCCATCAGATAGCGCTGCGATGATATTAACCAATAGAAAAAACATTGCTGACTCCATGAGCGAATGTATTGACTTTATTCAATCGTGTCATTTAATCTTAAGATTCATTTCGAGAATAGCGACAATTGTGGCATTATTTGATATCATCGAATGCATGTATTATATCAAGTCAGGACAATTACCAGAAATTGTGTTGCAAACTTTAGCACCCCAGTCTCATTTGCCACACATTTGTTTGGGAAATAATAAATGATATCTTGTGATTATGAGAATCAGGAACCGAATAATATACCGTCCGAAAGCTACCTGTGCAACAAGAAAAATTTTAATCCAAATAATCATGGATTTTCTCTCCTCCTTTCCAAGAAAAAAATTAAACTAATAATTATTATTCCAATATATTTTTAGTGAGGACAGATTTATGATCTGCCCCAAAATGTCACTGAAATCGAAATTTAACTTTAGATACCTCTGATAATATAATTCTATAGCTCTATTTTCCACAAATATCAAAGTTTCTACTTACCCTAGTGGTCCACCACTAAAATAACTAAATACGTAGAAATTTTGATATTTATTGAATATATTTGTCTTCCAAATTTTTTACAAACAGGGTGTCACTATTCCACTTTCATGTATCTGAAGTTTGGATTTGCAGTGAGATTTTGGGGCAGATGATAAATCTGCCTTTACTACAGATATTATATTGAAATTATTATTATAATGTCTATTTTTACGTTTAGAACAGAGGAGAGGAAATCCCAAAAATCTATAAAAATTTATATATCACCTCCTCGATTAACCTACAGATAGTATTCATTTAAAGAATAATATCCAAACTTTCTGAAGAAAAAATACTGAGGGGTTATGGAACTAGCAATGTTTTCCTATTGGTGTAAGTTCATTTAAGATGGCGTACTAATATGGTGAAAATCGCCTACATGCGTAAATAGCAATATTTCATTCATTTAACAAACTTCATTCTCGTGAAATTGACAAATATTTAAGTAATTTTTTGGCTAATTACAGCGAATCAATAGATTTTGTACCTCCAAAAAAGTTTCGCTAGAGACTTGAAAGAAATACGAATTTGCTATGCCAAAATTCATGCAGTTAACGCCCTACATACAGTGTGTGAAAAATATCGTTCGCATACTCCGAGAGGTGGTTCCTAAATTCAAAGACACTAAATATTGAATTCGGAAACGAGAAAAATTTGAGCGAGTTTTATTGCACTGGATCTAAGTTTCATCGTCACATTACCCTTACTCAATTAATTCCAAGCTTCTAGTGCCAATATTGTCGAAAATAATTGGATAATACTCATTATAATATCAAATAATATAATATCAATTCTTGGAGTACTTGTTCGAACGATATTTTGAGACACTCTGTTGTGTAATTCTTCGAACTCTCGAATGTACATGTTGCTACAAATACTGTATAAATACTCATGGACAGCTTTCAAAATTACAATGAGGTACCGAATCGCTAATTTCTGGCAAAACTTTGCAAAATTTCCTACCAATAACATAGTAATCGAATTAAAAAATTACGAACATCCACACGTTTTCTCATCGACGATGATAACCTAACCTAGAATAGGCCTACAAGTTACATGACGTTGCAACACACCGCCCTGTACGGCAAATTACTGTGCTTGGGATGACTGAAACTTTTGGCTTTCTCCCGTACCTCCTTCTGCAAATTCAAATAGTCCTCGTTTCGTCCGTATTTACTCTCATACACTTCCAACACATCCTCCCCTTCCTCCACATTTTCCCCAATATCTGCCACAACATTCGATATTTTATGTTCTGCTTGGTTTGTCACTTCATTTTCCCAAAAATCCAGCAAGTCTTCGCGTTCCTCCTTGACGAATAAAGTAATTTCTTCTCTCTCTTCATCGACACTAACACTGCGTTCTTTGATAAAGTTTCGATCACTGCCGACATGTTTGTGCAACTCTTCGTATATGGTTTTGGGACTCTTCAGAATCTCGATATCCGGCGTGGTTTCGCGAGTTTTCGACATCCATTCTCTCACAGCAGCTGTAATCGGATACAGTTTCCTCGGCTCTTTCTCTTCGTTATCATCTTTGGTATTGTCAGTGTCATCTAGTTTGATTACCTTATTTACATCACCGGATTCTCGCAGCATCTCTTTCAAATCAGGGTTGTCTAGAAAAATCCCATCCTCTCTTGGCGATTCTGAAGCAGGTAATTGTTTATTAGATTGCTTATTTTCTAAATGGTGATCTTCACTTACCGACGCTCGCTTGAACAGCGGTATTTTGGTGAAATCCGGCGTTTTCGCATAGCCAGTTCTCTCGCCTCCGTCTCGCGTCGTGATCTTGCTGAAGACGGATTTGAAGAAACCGTCGCTCTCATCGATATTCAGCGACTTCATTTTCTCCTCGAGGTTACTGTACATGCCCTTCTGGATGATCTTATCCAGCTCTTGGGATATCTCGTCGTTGGTTTTGTCCACCTCGTCCACCAGACTCGCCTCCAACAGGAAATCGTACGATTCGGTGACGACGGGTGCTGCGGAAGCGCCATCTGAAACCACCGATTTCGCAGGTTTCTTCTTCTTCTTTTTGCTCTTTTTTCTCTCCTCTTCTTCATTGTCTCGAGGTGCCTCAGCTGTCACTACAGTAGGTTCTTTTTTGATCTCTTCGACTGTCGGCTCGACAATCTTCGACGCCACTTCAGGCTTCTCTTCGAGCTCTTGTTGCTTAACTGGCGTTTCAACAGGTTCGTATTTGTCGGAGAGATCGATATCAGTTATGATCACCCTCTTCGTGATGGCTTTTGGAGCACCTTTCTTGCTCTTCTTCTTGATTTTGGGTTTGCTCGCTGCTACAAACTCTTCGGTCGTTTCGATCGCAGGAGGTTCACATTCAGGGATCACATCTTTTTCAGGCTCTTTCGATATCAGCTCGTTTTCGATATCGGTCACGGATCGCATAGTTGGTATAAAACCGTTGATTTCGCTGGAAACGGGTAGACTTTCAGCTATGGTACTTATAATTTCCTCGACTTTGCCTTCTGTGATTTCCACCTTGATCATCTCTTCGGTGGTGAGTCTAGGTGGCACCACGTCCACTAACTGATTGACGTCGTATACTTCAAAGTCATCATCAACACCAACAGTTGTCGGTTCTTCTTGATCTGCAGTGGCCGTGTCAGATTCCTCGGCAGTCCTGTTCTTCCGTTTCTTTTTACTAGACACCGATATCCACTGGTTCGGTGTTGTTGGTAGAGGTGCTGACGTTTTCGGTGACGATTTAGGAGTTTTTGCATCATCGGTTTTCGCTTCCGGTGCTACATCTCCGTTGCTTGCAGCTTCCGGCTTAGAGTTCCTCAAAGTATCCGAGTAGTTCCTGTTGTTTTGTTTAGTTTCGCTGAAGATTCTCGGACTTTGTCTCTGCTTAAACTCGGGACTCTTTTGAACACCGTTCTGCTGCCACCTGTTCGTTCCGTTTTGGGAATTAGGAGCTTTCCAGTTCTTTTTGAACTTCTCGGGACTGTATCTGTTGAATCTCCTTTCATTGCCTGGGGAACCTTCAGGAATATCTTTGGTTTGTGTCGGCTCAGGTACCTGGGAAGTTCCATTCTGATCAACCTGCCTTTGTGGTGAGCTCCTTGCACTATTATAGAAGCTCCTCTTGTAGGTGTTCTTATATTTACTGGGGCTAGCTTTGTATTCGTTATGTTTCATCGGACTTTGCACGGATTTCACTTCGACGCGTTCTTTAGCTGCTTCCTCTAACTTCGAAACCACCGTGGCTATATCGATAGTCCTTTGCGATTCGGGCGCTCCTTTACCTACCGGAATTTCCGGTGCTTCGGCAGTGACTGGATCATCAGGATTCTCCTCGACAGAAGTGATTTCCGTTATCGCTTCACGCGTTTCATCGATGTTGGGAGGGAACCCTACGAAGTTCGGGAACATCTTCTGGTCTGGCGGTAGGAAATGGATGGGTATTCCCGAGGGAATAAATGCAGGGTTGAAGTTCTGGCCGTTGTACGGCACTACTGGTATGTGCACGAAGTTCGGAGGTACTTTGATGAACTGGATGGGGTTGAGAGGTATTTCCGGGGCTCGGTACGCCCTGGGGATGAATTCCTGGGCGTCGGGCTTCAAATCGTACTTCAGCGGTTTGGGAGGTTCATCCGATTGGACTTGCGCAGCTTCTCCTTCTGTGCAGCCCTCCGTTAGGACTTTGTTGTCTTCTGGGAGAACCGGTTCCTCGGCTTTCGCCATTTCCTCTGCGCAGCCGTTGGGTATTTTCTCTCCTGAGCTAGTTTCTTCGGTCGATGGGGGAACTTCTGATGATTGCGGCTCTGGAGATTGGGTGGATGTGGTTGTGATTTCTGATGGAGCAACTTTGACGGGGAGGCGACCTTCGTCCGTACAAGATTCGCTCTCGTCCTCGCTACATTCGGAGCTGTCTTGTGTTGCCGCCAAGGATTTCGATGTCTTTCTGCGCCTGCGCTTTTTGATTTTTCTGATTTCGTCTACGGGGCAGTGCTCATTCACCATTTCTGAAAGATAAAATGTTGTCATCATCATGTGAACGGACGGGAAAGGAGTTTCATTGAGGTAAGGTCCCTGAGTACATAGGATTTTTTTTCTTTTTTCATGAGCAGAATCATCTACTACAATATGTAACATGTAATTTCTATGATACCCCCTATGGTATCACCCTAAACAGCTTCTTTAGAGCAAAAGTGGTCACCCTGTATGGGCTAATTCAAATTTGATCTCCACTATTGAGATCTTGGAACTACTAACTCCGAAGATTTCCGCAAAAAACTGAAAATTCATCACTTTGTTTTTATTTTTTTTGCGTTATTTACCAGTTACTATACTTCACGTTACGTTTTCGACTGTTTGAATATTTATAAAACAAAAAACTTTCTATGGAGACAAGGCCAACCAATCAAGGTATAATGTGATATTATTTTCACTTGAATATTTTAAACTTGAAGTGATCGAATTATAACAAATTATACATCAATGAAATCATAATGAAATTCGACGTGTGATAATAGATGGTAAATCTGAAAGCAACACCGATTAGCTGTTGAAAAGTGGCAACGAACATATATTCCTAATTATGGGCTGTCTTGTCAATACATGCTAGAAATAATAAAAACGAAATTCTCAATCTTTAGTTTTTTTTTCTTCAAATCATCGGAAGAACTAGGAGAATCTGCTGTATGAAAAAGGTATTTTGTTGTTCCCAAAATTGAGCAACTTTGCCCTAATTTGAACTTTGTCGTAGTGTCCAGAATCCCAATGGAGGGGGGTTGAATTTGAATAACCCTGTATATGATGAATATCTATTCATCATTGAAACCTATAATTACTGACGTGGGAGTTCAAGAAGAATACTTTAAATCATATGATTCTGGATTATCACCTCGTTCTGGAAGGAGAAAAGCTTGGTACACAATTCTGGAATGTCTATTTTTTGATTTTCTAATAGATAGATAGATAGATAGATAGATAGATAGATAGATAGATAGATAGATAGATAGATACACACTTGTGATTTATCATTGCGAGACTGGGCAGCGGAACGTTCTCTTGCTGTGTACGATTTTTGGCACATTTTCAAGACGTTTATACATCATATGTCACTACTTTTTTTGCACAACTATTCGACAGGACTTTTGACAAAGACAGACAGGACCGGCTCTACTAGGTCAGTTGATGCCTGATGAATTGTGTGGGATGTTTTATTTATGAGTTCGAATAGTTTACACTGCGTCCAAGATAAAGAGGAGAGTATCGGAATAGATGCAAACGAGATACGTTTGACGACATGACACCAAGAAATCCGTGATGTGATCTTCAAAAAACTGGTTGCCCATTTTTTTTCTAGCGTTAATAGTGCATGAGGTTATAACAAAAAAACAATGATAATCGATTTCTCTATCAAACTTTTCGTTATCTAACAACCAGTACCAACTTCATTAGATTTTCAAATAATATGGCCCATCAAATTTGCTTAGATTTGCTCAGTTTCTAAAATTATAATCGAAAAGGACTTGATGTTGATGATGAAACTGTTGATAAAATATCATCTAAATAACTTTTTCTGAAGAGTTTGAAATAGTGAGAAATTGAAGTTTCTTGTCGATGCAATAAAAAAAGATACATGAATAAATTAATGATAATTTTATTTTTTCATGATATGTGGTCACTTGTTGAATGGACATGTTAAGCAAAAAAAAATATTCCTTCATTTGGCAGTTTCTGGCATATTTTAGTACTTCCTACCTTTTTCAAATAATCATTCTTGTAGTGATTGGAATTTGCCATTTCCATTTCAGCAGTGAAAGAACAGATTCAGTTACGTGCTAGAGTAATCAATCGAAAGTAATGAGAAAATTATTATTAATCACGACATACGTATCGACTTCTGTTTGTCCTACTCATAGTTTCTGACAGAGATAACAATACTCTTGTACGAACAAAACTGGCTAGAAGCATCATTGGAATAAACATGAGAAGAAGAACATTCACTCAACCTCTGACCTGCCAAATACCTACTTCACCAGTTTGAATGGGTTTTTGCTGTGATTTGAATTCGAAAATGAAGCATGTGAGTTGACTTTGAGAACGAACGATACCTTTACATGATAGATTTTTATATCAGAACATCATTACAAAGGTGGTTTTACTTGGAAATTCTATAGGTGTGTAGGTACACCCATTCAATTTCGAATTTCTCTTTATGAAACATCCAAATCGAAGATGGGCTGATCAGAAATTTGATGAACATATTCCTTCACTAAATGGAACAACATCAATTCGTGGGAATGTTTCGAAATATCTCACAATTCACCATCCACCGGCTCTGTGGAAGTTCCACAGATAACTCACAATACCTAGACGACTTCTCATTTCCAGCTATATTTAGATGTCCCAAACGAGAAATGTCTACTGGAACGTTATATATCATAGTTGAAGTATCTGCACCTCGAATAGAATGCACATTCAATTTCAAATGTTGTTTTCGTTATGTACGTATTGCTTTAATTACAATTTGTTTGTCGGCGCTATAAGTATTCAGGTCGTATCTATAATCGATAAACAACATAGATAGTACCGCATATACTAACGCGGTGTATATCCTATAATTCCATAAAAATTTCCGTCAAATAATGACTCGAAGGAATTTCGATTGGTAATATTGGGATATTTCCTGCTGTCATGACGCTGTCATGACAAGCTATGTATTTCTTGGAAAATTTTTGTCTGAGAAAATGTGTCAGAGAGGACTATGAAAGGAAACATGAAATATTTCTTATCATTTTTTTCATCCTAACTGATAGAGGTCTGCTAGTTTCACCTGTATAATATCTCCTACAAATTTCATTAACAGAGTGAAAACAGTGTTCAAAACTGAAAATAGAGTGAGATCAATTCTGATACGAAACCAAGAAATGAAGGAGAATAATCAAAAAATTGTATTCACAGTATACTATGTGGGAAAATACTATACAAATGGAACTATACTATACGGATGAAAGAACATAAGGATAATGTGAAGAAAAGGTATATCGACAAGTCGAAATTTCCTGAACATATTCTTACTGAAGATGGGCAACTTATGGCCGATTGGAGTAATATTAATATCATAGGAAAAGAAGACAACCAACAACGGAAAATCACAGAGTCTTCTTGCATACTTCTGAACGTAAACAATAATATTGCTTCTTGTTCAGTTGATATAGGTGAAACTTGGCGTCCACTTCTCAAAACAGAATATGGAAATGGCAAATTCAATATCAATTAAGAAAAAAAGACGCACCTCGACCACCTTCTGTAATATCGTACAGAGAGTATTCAAAAAGTTTAAGTTTGTATGTCAAAATCACGTCACGAATGAAGACTCCGTTCTCTGCTTCATTCATTGATATCTCGAAGGAGAATCGAGATGAATATGAAAATTGATTAACAAATGTTATCAAGACAGAATCTTATGAGAACATGGCAATTGGACTTCCCAAACTGATTTCAACTATTTTCATTCTAGGGATATCCTTGTGGTATGAAATATGTAAAATACTATTTTCCTGGAGACATGCCAGATTGATTTCCATAAAAACACATTTCAATGAAATTTCCTATTACTTTTCATCATGGAACTATTTATGTTATCTTTGGAAAAACCAAACAA
Source organism: Gastrophysa polygoni (assembly GCA_963576655.1). Taxonomy (NCBI): domain Eukaryota; kingdom Metazoa; phylum Arthropoda; class Insecta; order Coleoptera; family Chrysomelidae; genus Gastrophysa; species Gastrophysa polygoni. Next base: position 9,864,746 of record OY755093.1, read on the forward strand.
ATATATTCTAAATGGGTAGGTAACAATGTGACCATGTTACGAGAGCGTTTTCTTGGAAATACATAGGTATTTTTCGAAATCATCGTGTTTGATCAAGAGTAAACAACGACTGAGAACTACGCTTGGTGAAATTTTTGGAAGAAAACTTCAATGAAAAAAAATAATCAATCAAGAGAAATGTCTGGAAATTATTTTCGAATGTCTAACTCCACCACTAAATCTCGTGTGTTTTATCAACTATAGAATAAATGCTGTATCAAAAATTGGTTTTTCTGGGTTTAGTTTCTTTGTTTACCTTGAGGCGGACAATTTCCATTGGCGTAGTATTCGGGATACATACTGTAGACGCTGCGATGGCTGCTGTAATCCGAAACGTTGTTCGAAGCCTCCCCACCGCTCATGTCCTGACTAGTAGCTTCTTCATTGTTCGGACTTGTCGATTCCGTCTGCAAACAAAAAAAAACATGAATATACCATGATGTTGTCAAATTTCCACCATGTAATATACCAATCTCAAGTTGTTGTTACGTGCGAAGAACGAAACAGAAAAATAATGGCGGTCACTTCCGGTATAACCGGAAGTGACGTCAACTTCGTTATTTCAAATGAAAGACCTCAAGTAGTTCATCTATTAAAATTTCTTTATCGTAAAGTTTGCTCTCTACCAACAGGGGTTATTAGAAAAATTATCAACAAATTATGAGCTCATTGATAGGTGAAGAAAAACATGGCGTCACTCCATGTTCATTCCCATTGCCACTTGAGCATAGCCAACTATGTTTTAATGCGACTTAATTTGCATTTCATACAATATTTGAAAAGGTATATTTCGAAGACGGATGGATGTAAAAAACCCCCTATATATATATATATATATATATATATATATATATTTGAAATCAGAAAAAACCAAATCTTTTTACTTATAATATGTTCCATTTTAAATTGAAATGTCAAAATATGGCATTTACCGACGCAATTTAGAATTTTTGATATGAAATTCCGATGATTCAGGCAGAAAAGAATTGTATCCATTATTATTGGAAATTATCAAGCAATCTATCGTACTGGGTGCTCAAAATTCCATTTCATAACTGATTGACATCCAATCGATTAGAAATCGTTAGTTTCCAATGTGATACAAATGATTATTTTTTTCATTTCATCTTGAAGGAAATTGATCAAAACATCTGTTGAACAACATTTGTCATGTTATCAGCAGTTGACGCTGATTACTGCATAAATTCAAAGTCGCATGCATCAAAGTCATGAAATGATGATAATGGCGATGTATTCGAAAGTACAAATACTCGATTCATTTTGTATCTATTGAATCTGTCAAATCGATTGTTAATCAGAATAGAATTCTGAACACCCTATACTTCACATCTATAAACTGATTGATTATTCGTATAACTTAATTCATGCACACGGATGATGTGAGATGAATGAATGGTGATTTCATTCATGCTGTTACTGAAAGAAAACAATTATAAATCATCTAAAAATGGTGGATGCGATATAAAAATGATGAAATTTACAAGGTGTTTGATTTGGAATGATAGAGCGGCAGAGATCGCCCACTCTTCTACGATGTTCTAGAGAGGTCAATGGAAACGTGTATGTTCAGTATCACATACTAGTCTCAATGGAATCGAAGAGCTTCAGCGTATGTTTGGGGGATGAACTCCAAACATGTTGATAGAACTACCGTAAATTGAAACGAAATTGTATTTGTTTATTCACCGGTGCGTTTTTTTTTTAATCTGTGAATATACTCCTGTACGGTGTTCAATTCGATATAATGTAATTATATTCAACCAATTCGAAAATCAATGTCATATCGACAAACCTTGCAATTTTTCGGTTCCTTCACTATTTACGTAAATAAACCATCATAACTTTTTATTAACATCCTCATTACGTTTCGTAAACAACATTGATTATCCACTTCTTAGAATTACTATTGAGAATTATAATTGTAGTGTGTTCATTCGAGGAACATTATCCAGAGCTAATTCATAGTTGATTGATATGGGAATTCCAGGAAAAATGAGCAATATACCGAGTGGCAATATAATGAGCAATGGTTCCTATTTACTAAACAAGGTGACGTATAATAGTCGATTCAACAAGGTTCAAGGTAGTATAAAATTATAGCTTATTTTTTATGTTGAAAAAATATTGGGTTTATCAATTCACTCACATCGACACTTGCTACATGAAGAGATCGACATCTTGTGGGAATTGATGATAATCCTAAATCACCTGATACATTATTCTAGTCAACCGCTCGTCTTTCGGCATCTTATCCAGGCGTTGTCCATTCTAATAAATTACTCTCGACGATTCGACTATATTCTCCACAGACGAAAGTAGAGACTGCCGCTTACAATTCCGAAATTAAAAATACATACATCCGACTGGGTTTCTCGACGATAGATACCACCGAATTTTCGCATCCACTCAAGTCAAGTACGTAGAAAAAAACTATTTTAAACTTGAAGCCCCCATTAGAAAACATTGCGTGATTACAATGACAATAGATTCGTGGAATAACTACATCTTTCGATAGTTCTCCAACATACTGGGTGATCTACTTCAAATTCTTTATCATTCGTAGATTATTCAGAATGCGTCAAATTAATCATACTGAAAAATACCGTTGGATAAGAAATAAAAAATCATGAGCTTCCAGGTTTTTGTCTGTATCTGCCTCAGAAACTTGATACCTATACTGGGTGGCCCGATGAAAACGAAACAGGCCGATTCGACATAGTTATCGTTCTCGGAAAAAAAAACGCTCGAACCGGTCGATCTTTATTTCGAGGGGGAAATATTTTGCGCATGTTTTCAACTTTTCCACTTCAAACCCCTCGGAGGGGTTAGCTCTAACCCTTGAATTTCGAAAGGGATAAGGGGTCAAGTGATACATCATTTTGAAGGTAATCGAAATCTCTTACCAACGCTTCGTTGTTTTTGGAATTCAATGCAGTAGCTCTCGAGAAAACACGTTCATGAAAATAATTGGCTAGTGATGGAAAGTAACACTTTTTTCCCTTCCATCACTATTTCTCATTTTGTAGTTAGAACGATGTTCATCTAAGAAGTGCCTTATGTGTTTTTTTTAAATCATGTCCTATCCAACATTACATAAAGAATCATTTCAGTCAGTCAGTTCCTTGATCTTGTTCCTATAATGTTCGAGGAACATCGTGTTAGCCAGAGGTGGAATTTTGGGAGAGAAGAAAGGTGTTGGAACTTTTCTTGAAAGTTTGGAGCTTGTAAGCATCAGGAAAGACTTAACTAGGCAAAGAATTCCACAACTTTGCCGTTCTAATGATGAATGATGCTTGGTATAGCGATGTTCGACAGGTCTCGAGCCTGACCGTGTAGGGGTGACCAGCCTGTATATCAATTGAACTTAAAGGCCAATTTGCATATTTTTTATCTACCATAGATAGTTATTGCAGCTCTGTGGTGTGTAGCTTTTTTTTTCTGTTGACAACACGAAAGGAAACCCCATAATGTCCGAAAACATCGTGTTAGCCAGCGGTGGAATTTTGGGAGAGGAGGAAGGTGTTGGAATAATACATTCACATATCGACTGAATATTTTATCATACTCATAGTTTCTGACAGAGATAACAATACTTTAGACAGTACTCTTGTATGAACTAGACCAGTTAGAAGCGTTGATTGAAATAAACATCAGAATAAAAAGAAATTTAATGTAACTCTCAATTTGATCGTCCCGAATAGCTGAACATTTTTTTTATTCATCTTCCAAGAGTATGATAATTGAATATCAGTGAATATTCAACAAAGATATTTCCATCTTTTCAACAAACAAATGTCGAACGAAGAAAAATTGGTTCTAGACATTGTACAAAGGCATTGTACAAGGAAAGAAAGACGTTTTTGACTTATATCACAAATCCAAATAGGAGGAGGTTTTTGGATAGTGCTGTGATTTGAATTCGAGAATGAAGCATGTGAGTTATCTTTCAGAACGAATGATGAAATACAAGTGATGTTTTCTGAAATCGAGTCGACTTTTTTTGAAATTGAAATAATACTTTTCGAAATTCAACTTACTATTTTGAGCAATCAATGAAGTCTCCCTGACGTCTCGTATATACGATCGCGGTATTTTTATCGCCTACCTGGCCTTGTTAATCAACCTTTTGACTTTTCTATAATAGAAGAAGGTCCCTAGCCAATAATCTACATCGCAACAACTAGCCGTATATATTCCCTTTCGTTACGTCAAGCACTTGACACACATTCTGGAATGATAAGCTACTAAAATTATCGCCAGTTCTATTAAAGTTTTCGAAACATTCGGAAATTGAGAGGTCACAAGACGACGATCGATTTACGTAAAACGGGGAATTCGACTGATAAGATGCGTAAACATGCAGTTAAAGCTATCCAGTGGTGCTCCCGAAATCATCCTAATATATTCACAGATTTTTTTTTTGAACGAGAAAGTTCACATTTTGAATTGAATCTTACAACGACGTAGCATTACATCACAATTATTCATAATTCGTAATGGAAAAACGAGGGCTTTTGTGACTTTGTAATCTCCCACGCTGTAACTTCAATTGCAACACTGCTTCCGTCAACTGTCATCTGTCATCAGACTACTGTCAAATTCTGAGCAAGCTGCGCCATTTGCTTTGTGTTTGACAGCCATTGAGAGCAGACAACTCATCAAAAATGATTGAAATCATTCCATATAACGCCACTGTCTTGAATTTTATGATTTCGTGAGATCAGAACATTGAACAGAAATTGAATGATCATGAAGAATGGGAAAGTTTTCCTAATGTCATCCACAATTCTCTAGGAACCATAGAGCGGAAATTTCAATTATTCAACTTATAATTTCAAACAAAGCTTTGTGGTGTAGGATGCCCTTGGAAATACATATGCTAGTATCTCGTTTGGATTTTTTCCCGAATTCTGGATGCTGTAAGTGACGAACAAAGCGAGAGATTTCATCAGGACATTTCTTAAATGAAAAGCGTTGTGAAGGGAAATGGAGTTCAGAAATGTTTGCTGATTACTGTTGAAGACTTGAAAGGGACCACATGAAAGCCACTCACAGAAATCAGAACAATTATTTGTACAGTAAATGATAATTGTCTTAGTATAGGTGGTTCTTGTACTTTTCACGAAAATATAGGTTTTTATGAAGAAACCTGGCGTTTCATTGTTATTTCATTGATATACAGGGTGTGACTGAATAAGTGTTAAACATTTGAGGGGGTGATTCCTCATCGAAGAAAAGATAGGATCTTCCATATAAAGGAACTTCATTGGAGTATCCCATGTTAAGATACAGCCCCTTGAAGGAGGTACATAAAATTTGTTCAACAGTTTTTTCCACAAGCACTAAAAAAGTTAAAGTATTGAAATTGACCCAGTTTTAGTTTTGTTTATTCAGCGTAATGTTCAATCAGTCAACGCAAAAACCACAACCCACACGGTATAACGAGAAAGTACTATTTTAGATGAATCCTTAGGAATTTTATTTTTTATGTAATGACCCAAGGACATCGACACTCGAAATTATTTCTTTTCTCTGTCTGTCACGATCATATTGAAATATTGAGCTGAATACTTTGCCACCTATGTTCACACTGGTTTCACCAAATACGTCACATTTTTCCGCATCGAAAAATAGTTAATGCAATAATTTGAAAAAAGAACTAATTTAGAACATTTCCATATCTATTTTGGACTGAACCGTACGAATGTGACAATATTTAGTTGAAACAACTAAGATGGGAATTCTACTGACGAAAACTTCCTCATTCTTTCCCGCCGAGATCCGTCATCTTGTTAGGAAAACAAACAGATAAGATAACAAGATTTGCTCAAAATGGAGCACCAACTGACTTTATGACAGCGTTATTTATAAGTCTAGTATTGTATGACACTTTTATAAAACAAATTACATCAGAATCAGATCCTTGATAAGCGTCAGTTCTATCTTTTCATGACAATCATAATCCTCATGACGCAAATATCGAGCTAAATACCTCAGAAACCAGTCACACTAAAAAACAAAATTAAGACACTGAACTTTGGCTTCCCTCAAAATTTTTCTCGTCTTTTTAAAATGTTACAAAAAAACATAAGCTGCACGGTACTCAGACAGTTATCTAAGACTACCTCAATCTTAGACAATTAATTGAGACAAATGGGGTAACCACGGTGTGGAATGCAAATAAGATATTTTCCATTTTCTACAACTGTAATGAAAAAAAAAGAATCAACGGATTTTTGTACTTACCAATGAGCCGGTGCTATATCGTTTCGATTTACAATTCGAGAATTCAGTGTAGTACGTCGGGGGGTTGTATAACATAAGGGGATATGGTTCGAAACCTGAAAAAAGATAACAACATATTTCACTTATTTCTCATTCACGAGAAGTCCATGATTTAGTACAAAATCAAATCATTTTTTTGTATGATTTATCTCAATAATGCCTGGGATATAATTGTACATTTTCAATGAATTCTTGAAGAGAATAAGTACATTCTTCTCCTCCCCTATAATACAAATGAACTTAGTTTCCCATCGATTCTCATCTGTAATATCTGAGATATTCCAACACATTGACAGTTGACAAAAAAGGCTAATGTCCTAAGGACACGTGAAATTCGAAAAATTTGAGCATGTGTCACAACATAATTGCTAATAACAACATAATTGCTGTGCTTAAGAAAGAAATAATCTTGCAGTATTTGAATACTGATGAGAGTCCACGAAATAATCTCTGTAATTTCGATATAATACGAATAGATACACAAGAAACCTCACTGATTGAGAAGAAAATCGTATTTCTTTATCAAGAGGCACTTTTCAAAAAATGAACAAATTGAACTCGAGGAAACCCGTCAATCGATTGAGTGTGATAATATCCTGAATTTGTTTTAAACGGGATACGTTTGTTGATTGTTACAATTATATTTTGGATCGGATATAACTCATCATTCAGGAAATGAGAAAGAAACATTTTTGATTTTGTTTGAAAAATCACGAAATTTTGTATAATAGTATAACGGAATGATGCATCAATTCTTGAGCAGTTCAGTTTCTTGAATTTTGGCTAGTGAATTTTGGATTTTAAGGATAATTTATCTTCCATTAGAACAACCTTTACAAAATAAAAGATTCTGTAATTTCTTCCCCTAATGCAAATGATTTGTATCAAACTGAAACTCAACATATGATTTTCTACAACTATGGAATATTTATCACATGTAATTTATCAATTGATATATCTTGGACTACATGAGCAGGACCAGGGTTCGATTTCCGTCGTGGTGAATTTTTACTTTTTTTTCATTTGAATATGCAAGGTGTTCTAGAGTTGAGCGTACATGGAATAACTATAGGTAGAAAAAAGTATCGTTATTCATGAGTAAAATATAAGTTTTTTCTTATTTTGGCCAAATCTGTTTGGAAGTTGTAGCAAAAGTATAGTCTTCTCCTCGCGTATAATGTCCTTCATTCTCTTGAATGGTTCCGAAACTCGCCTACGGCTCGGTTCGTAATACCGAAATTTATTTGTGGGGAAGTGGTGTTTTACACTCTTATAATTTATATTCACCAACTACGACATTCATTTTGATTTAAATATTGCAGTGACCTTTTTGTTCTTTTCATGCGTTACCACATAATAAATATTCAATATTTTGTTGGTTCTACTTACTGTTTACGTAATATATACCGTTTTGATCAACAAAACCATTCGGGAAGACAAACTGCGATTCGTATTCTAAATCTGTAACAAAAGGAACTGATGAATGACAACACTGGGCTAGAGTTCAAACGTGCACGTAACATTCACATATCTAAATGTCGTTAATGAGGAAAACCAGCAAAACAAAAAACGATTCGTTTAACCGGAGCCAATTTGTACGAGGGTCAAACTGATGTTAACAATAATAATAGAAAAGACGATGTCGGTGAAATATGGATATGCACGCTCTATACGAATAATCACGAGTTGAATTTCTCCTGTATAATCTGAATTATGGAATTACGGAAATTTTTCCAAAATCAATATAAGAAAATGATCAGAATGAAAACGCCTACTACTTTGATGCATTTGATGCATTTATTGCTGACAATTGTCGTATTGATAAAAAATGAAAGAAAATTTCAGTTCTACCAAGAATACTTGGATTAGATCTTGCAACAGCGCTAATCTCTCAATCCCAAAATGTTTCCGAAAATATACGATTTAACACCATCATAACAAAATATGTATATAAATATATCTGAGCTGTATTTATAATCATAATCATCCCTTTATATACCATAGAAGATCCTTCATCCTCACAATGGAGTTGAGAAATGAAGAATGAGGTATATCTGACTGTCTTACACTGTCTTACATTTCTTTGAATTCATTTGCGTTTTTAAATGATAAATATTATTCAATTCAACAAATGTCACTTCCAACAAACAAATCATTGATGGTTTGAAATATTTAGTTTGTTTGAATTATATTTGTATCGATTGTATAACTTGTGATGCTTCTACTTAATAGAGAGAAATTACAGTTATTTGATCAAAGGAAATACTTCTTTTCAGCAATTTTCATGATATTACGCTAAAGTAATCAGTTATTTGAATTCGGTCTGCTTATAATTTTGTCAGAAACAATTCATCTGACGCGCTGAATCTGAACAAGCGTTGAGATAATAATAATAATGTTTATTTGCCAAAATTCACAATAATGAATATGCTCATGTGGGTAGTACTTGAGAGCTGACTGAATAAACAATGGCATCACAGAAGAAACAATCGCAAAATTGCTCCTTGTGCGTGATATAGCTTCTAACAATAATAAAATAAGAACTCTATTAATGAATAATGAGGACTACATATATTTGAATTGAGAACAACGGCAAAAATTGCATTCTCGTTATTTAGAAACCTGATCAAACATAACATCCATATAGCACATAACGAGTTATTAAAAATGACACAAATAAATGGTTGAAAGTTTCATCCGCAGAATCACATGGTGTAGTTGAAATATCACAGTCGATTGAAAAGTCACATAGATAGAGAATATAATTTTTAATTGATTGAAACGACGATGTACAAAACACTGGTGCAGTCACTGATGGTGTTTTGTTTCGTCAAAAATGCTAACAGCATTTTCGGCTATAATGGCCTAATAGTTATGAAACTCCCCAGAAGATGGTGACATTTTTACAGATTTCTGTACAAATAGTTGACGTTTTGAGATTGTGATACTGTAGTTCGATCTAAAATTGAGAAGCAACCTGAATTACTACTTCTGAATCAACATTTTTATAACACTGATTGTGCAATTATCAGTAATACTGATTTTGTTTTCATTTTTGAGTCGCCATCTAACAACTGACACTTTAGTGATTTTCCGCTATAACGAATAAAATGCTGTCACCAAGTTAGCTGTACGTTAGAGTTCTGGTTGAAGAAGTTAGATAGACAAATAGGCAGAATAGCTCCACCAGTGTTCTATACATCGTTATTGAAACCAAGGTGATGGATATAGATTCCACCTTTTGATCAAAACTGTTATGAATGGACCTATATTGAAAATAGTTTTCAATGTCAAAAACATAATTCCGGGGTGGTAGAAGGATCAATCCTTCAAAATCAGCAATGATGAGTGGTGGAAATTACATCAACAAAGAACCACTCATGTCCCATTACATGTCTTCGACATCAAAAGTTATTTTATTTACAGCCGTATGTGTAATGCTGTCATCATTAACGTCATTGAAGGTTGGAAAGTTTCACATTACACACCTCAACCTCACTTCCCGCCGCGAATTTAATATCCGACTTTTTCTGACATTTATTGACTTTACCTGACATTTATTCATATTGGTGACGATTTTCTAATACCTCGTGGTCACGATAACAATATATCTACTTGATTATTCTGAGAGAACCGCGTTTTATTATTAACCATGAGAAATCATTCAAAGGAAACGTCCTCATTCGATGCGGTATAGACGTACGTACATAGGACAAACTAGTTGCCGAATTGAGACTAGATTCGAGGAACATCCGCGGAAATGTCATCTCACCTGTCGATTGGTGATCCGGAGTACCGTTACCCGTCGAGTTTCCCGTGGAAGTTGTGGAGGTACCTGTGGACGTCTGCGTTTGGTAGCTCCTCGGTTTGTTCAGGTAACCCTTCTTAAATAGAACATCTTGCCTAGGAGTTGTGATTCGAGTGTATTCATCTGAAACAGAACATACAAGCCTGGGTGTGATAAGTCAGCGAAAAAAACCAAGATATTAGGTTTCCTGATATGCAATTTGTTGTCAACCGTCACACATGATTAGTTATTATTATAAGTTATTAAAAATTATTTCAATATATTTGTAGCAAGGACAGATTTTGTGATCTGATTTTGTGTTGAGAACGGGAGCAGATTCGTTCCCGAACGAGACGTCCACCAAGATAAGTAGATGTTTTATTCTTATTAAATATATTTGTATTCCCAAATTTTTCAAAAATAAAGTGTCAATGACAAATATAGAATTTCTCTTCTAGTAATCTAAAGGTTTGATTTCAAGCACAGTGACATTTTGGGACAGATCACAAAATCTGTCCTTACTACATATATATTGAAATAATTTATAATAACTTCTACTCTATTTTTTAGAAACGAGGAGAGGAAATCTCACAAAAAGCTGGAAAATGAATGTACCACCTCCTCGAAAAACTCACAGACAGTATTTCAGTGAAGTCTTACCAGACCACAATTGAGTTGAATTTTTTTGCATCCTGCATTTGTTCGTATCTTTCGCTTTGATTTTGATTTGCTGAGAACGAACTATTTCATCTATAATATTATTCGTTTATTTTTGATATTACTATTGAAAATGTAGCTACCAACCAAGATAACTGAAAAAAAAGTTCGACAATGAAAACCCGTAATTTCATGAATAAAAACTTTGAAAAGAAATTAATGAGAACTATAACTTTATTTTTCATCTCGAAAATAATAAAACACGGTATACGAAAAACTATTGGGAGAATTGATCAGTAAAAGATCATTAATTATTTAATGATGTTCCAAGGATGAACCGATTCGTTACTTATATTATATATATTCTTGCGTGATTGTGGTCATGACAAAAGTTACTTTTCCGTGTCTAATAATGCTATTCGGAATTGGGAGTATGAAATAATAGATCGTAAACATGACATAGTTTCAATGTTCGACATCATATTTCCCATGCATTGTTAATTAGATCATATAAGTGAATTTGCCAGGGTTTGCTATACTATATGATAATTTCCATATGAACATTTTGGAAAATAACTTCAAGAATCAATTGTTTGAAGACCAAAATTTGCATTTCATCATCAATAGCTTATCAAGAGGAAATTCGGTAGAGACACCAAAAAGAATACCATTACGTGTGCACGCCACTAACTTTTACATTTTTTTTTTAAATCAGGCAACTAATAAAAACATCTTTCCCATTTCTTGAGGTATTTTACTTGTTTCTTCATGGTTTTGTATGGTTTTGTTTTTATCATATCTCGATAAAAAATACCGAAATAGAAGAACGATTAAAAAACGATTAACCGCTTAATATTTTGAAAACTGAACTTCTTTGAAAGAAAATCTTCATTTCCGTCTCAAAATTAAGTGAGGATCCGCTCCTTCCATTTTGTCAGTGAGGTTAGGAAACTTCCTGTATATCTCAATATCAGTTTAGCAGTTTTAATTGGCAAACTGACACTCTTTGTAATTCTGCAACAACTTATCGATTCAAAGACTCCTATCATTCTTGATTCTTTTGCAAGCTGTTAGTTTATACCAACGATTTTCTAACTGTTCTACCCTTGATTTTTCGTGAATACTGATAATTATCCTGCACAGTCTGTCCTTCAGACATTTTTTAAATCGGATTCAAGACAGGCAGCAATGATAATACTGCGGTACAAAAATTAACAGCATATTGTCATGAATATGCAAAATCCTACATCACTCATGCTTTACAATTTCATTTTCTATACGAATAACAGATCTAGTTGAAATAGCGATGACATGAAGTGATTTGTTATGCATTCTAGGAATGTTGGAAATTTCTAAGAAAATTTGAGGTAAAAGGTAGGAAGTGAATTCAAAGGCAATTTCAAAACAATAGTAATTTTCCTATATTTCATAACTAAGTCGACGGAGCTGTTATATAAATGAAATGAAAATAATGGCATACAAATCAGTGGGATAATTTTTCGGCTCTTCACTTTTGAGCAGTTCTTATCAGTTCAGCTGTATTTACACAATATTACATGCCAAACAATTTTCTATAGCTCTCGATTAGTCCTAATACTCAAGAATCGTGTCTGAACCAAGATTTCATAAAATTCTCATGTGAATTAGCATCATATGAGAAAACTGTTGAAATCGAACTTGGGCGTTAAGTTTTGAAAAGAAAAACTGCTCTATCTTGCTATTGACTCTCACTCACTAAGTATCGATAAAAACATGTTTTCTTCAAGAAATTTTTGTTATGCTTGATGCAAAGCTGATGTATCTTCAAGCATTCAAGATGGACATGTAATCAAATGGATTTTCCAGTGCAACATTTCATGGCAAGCAATCGAACGAAATATTTATACTGGGTGGCCCAATGAAAACGAAACGAGGCCGATTTGACATAGTTATCGTTCCCAGAAAAAAAAAGGCTCGAACCGGTCGATTTTTATTCCGAGAAGGAAATATTATGCGCATGTTTTCAACTTTTTTACTTCCAACCCCTCGGAGGGGTGAGCTCCAACCCTTGAATCTCAAATGGGATAAGGGGTCAAGTAATACATCATTTTGAAGGCAATCGAAATCTCTCACCAACGCTTCCTCGTTCTTGGGGAATTCGATGCAGTATTTCTCGAGAAAACACGTTCATGTAAATAATCGGGTAGTGATGGAAAGTAACGCTTTTTCCCCTTTTATCATTTTGTAGTTAGAACGATGTTCATCTAAGAAGTGTCTTATGTGTTTTTTTTAATCCTGTCCAATCCAACATTACATGAAGAATCATTTATTTTAATGTCAGTTCCTTGATCTCTCACTAAAATGCATGCCTTGTTTGATTTTCATTGGTCCACCCTGTATAAAAGGTAGTAGAACATTTGTCTGCAATCAATACTCAACGTTCAAGTGAATTTCAAAATGAATTATTGATGATTTTTTTTCCCATAGGACACTTTATATGTACGAAAATAACCTCTGAATTCTGTGGATTCATTGTGGGCATTTCGTTGCTGAAGTTATACCCCCGCATTTGAACTTTTCTGGATCTCCCACGTTTTCCGAGATCTCCATGCATAATGTAATCCAATCTGTAACAGCCTCTCTACATCTCTAGGTTATGGAACAATCAGATTTTTTACTCACGAAAGTATGATTGTGTTCGAGGAAAATAGAATCCAACACTTTTTTGGCAACGATCCTACACATCACGAGAAACCTCTTATAATAATCCAAACTAATATGAAACAGTCGGTCAAATATTTCAACTGCATATTTGCACTGATATTTGTGGAGAACAGTTCGTTCCATAGATGTATTTTAGGCAATCAGAAATATAATGTGTCGACTAAAAACAAAACACTCAATATCACTTTCTGGTGCACAATAAAGTAATTTGCGAAACCAACATTTGTGTCACATTTCGTAGAGCGTAGATTTAATTTCATTATTGCAGAGAACAAGTAAATCATGAATATTCTAAACTGAGAAACTCACACCCTGTATAATGGTGAGCCCTTGTTTGTTTTTTACAACGATGTACAGAACACTGGTGGAGCTATTCTGCCTATTTGCCTATCTAATTCCTTCAACCAAAACTCTAACGTACAGCTAACTTGATTACAGCATTTTATTCGTTATAGCGGAAAATCACTCAAATGTCAGTTGTTAGATGGCGACACAAAAATGAAAACAAAATCAGTATTATTGATAATCAGTGTTATAAGAATGTTGATTCAGAGGTAGTCATTTAGTTTACTTCTCAATTCTAGATCGAACTACATGATTACAATCTCAAAACGTCAACTATTTGTACAGAAATCTGTGAAAATGTCACCATCTTCTGGGGAGTTTCATAACTATTAGGCCATCATAGCGGAAAATGGCGTTAGCATTTTTGACCAAACAAAACACCATCAGTGACTGCACCAGTGTTTTGTACATCGTTGTTTTTACATACTCACCAAAGAGAATATTTTTTTTATTGACAATGTCAATGTATATACGAGCGGAAAGAGTAGGTATGCTAGATTTAATCTTAGTAAATGTACTTTGATAATAAAATGAACGTTTACTTGATAATTTTCTAATTCCGCAAGAACTTACTTGCCCTGGCAATATAATTATTGTAATCATAATACCGACGGAATGATATTGTAGTAAATTAGGAAATACTCATTGAACTACAGTCTGAATGAGATATTTTGTTAATATGTGGAATAACGCAATAAACAAGAGAGGAAAGATACAGCAATTTGCCACCATATCTCAAGTTCAGTTCTTGCAGTAATAATATCAAAAAATCAAAAAAAAACGAATACTTGAGAAACCACTAAGAAATTCTGTTTTAAAGCCAGAATTGAATAGTTTTGTAGACATTATTCCATTATTGGCAAGAAAAATCCATGGAAAATTTCGAAATCTTTTCAAACCATTTGAAAACCAATTTTTAGAAATATTAAAATTGATTGGTTTCAGGTGTGGGGTCTAAAATATAGGTGAAATTTAACATTGTCGGCGTCGAGACTTGTTTCAAATGAATTATTTACATGAGAGAAATGTTACATAAAACTAAAATCAATGAAATCTAGGAAGTATTGTGTGAAATAGGGAAAACCCTGGTGTATCCATTATGGATATGCATTTGTCGGGAGAATTTTCCATTTGTGAACTTTCAATGAATGCATGAATCGCGGTCACTTTGCGAGTATTTGTATTCGGCTACTTTTTCAGCGATACTACTCAGAACATAAATTAGCTGAGTTAGTCAACCGTGATATCAATCAACCAGAACAGCTATTTTATTTTTTTTACGATATATGCAATAACAATAATATTCAAACCGAGACTCAATCGGTCATACCGTTTTGTAAACATGGCAACATCGCCAATAGGCAAGAAGATGATCATAAAACAATAACTTCAACTCTGTGGTAATGTTATGATATGGGATGTGGTCATTTTAAGTTCCCATTTGTGCCTGTGAATTTAATTATCTAAATTGTGGTTTATTGTGAGATCATGCCGATAAAATAGTGTTCTCATTTCGTGAAGCTGTCAATACTCCGAAATAAGAAAACGTGACGGGAGTGTCACAGTCATGCGATATCGATGGTTTGTTTCAATTAAACCAATGGGACCCCTACTAGAGATTTCTAACATGAACCGTTTCTCCTAAAGACTTCCTTCGATTTTTGAGTAATTTCTAAATTTCGCGATTTTTATATCAGCAGAAAAGGAGCAGATCTAGTGACGTCAAAATCCGTTCGGCTGACATCATCAATCAGAGATGCACTGATAGAGTAATCAATCAAAAGTTATGCGAAAAATCTTCATTTATGACGACATACGTATCGAGTGTATCTTTACGTCATACTCATAGTTTTTGACAGAGATAACAATACCTTTGCACGAACAAAATTGGTTTGAATAAACATGAGAAGAAGAAAATTGACTTAACCTCCGACCTGCAAATGCCTAGGCAGGATAATTACGTCACCAGTTCGATTGGGTTTTTGAATAGTGCTGTGATTTTAATCAGAAAATAAAGCATGTGAGTCGACTTTCAGAACGAATGATTGATATAAATGAATAGGTATATGATATTTTTATATGAGAAAATCATTATTCATTTGACAACCGCATTATAACACTATCTTCCAAACTTGTAAAATGTAACTTTTTATAACTCAATAAACTATCTATCTATCTATCTATTATCTTCCAAACGAATCTATTTGAATATATGCTCTTATTGATTTAGATTAGGAAGAATACGGTGAGGATAATTTTTTTTTCATCTGTTGAAAACACGAAAGGGAAACCTATAATGTTCAAGGAACATCATTAAATATCTAATATTCGATATTCAGTCCACTTTGCTCAATCTCAAGTTTTCGTCCAACCAATCT
The DNA here is from genome assembly GCA_963576655.1 of Gastrophysa polygoni. Classification (NCBI taxonomy): domain Eukaryota; kingdom Metazoa; phylum Arthropoda; class Insecta; order Coleoptera; family Chrysomelidae; genus Gastrophysa; species Gastrophysa polygoni. The sequence goes on from OY755093.1 coordinate 9,880,961, forward strand.
GCACTGAATACGCAAGAAAAATGTTTGTTGTTCATCTCTATTCTGAAAATCGACGATAAATCAGCACCATCTGATGATGAGTGATAGTGAAGATGTTCTGTACTCAAGCCCTTGAGGACATAGTTGCAAAGTTTACTTCAATAAATGAATTCGACTTCGAAATGACCTCGTATACAAGAAAGATATCATAATGACTTAAATGATGTTATACACATCTATATCGTTATTACATCTTGACCCACATAATGTGTACATCAAAAATTTATCTCTTATTATTAATAAATCATTTTACTCGTGATACAATCCATAAAAGTTAAGATGTTTGAGTACCGAATGATTTACTACTTTACATTCAACGTTCTGTACGTTCACGTTTACTACATTTTAGGTACCGCGTGGATCCAAAAATAGATACATCTACCTATATTTGTCTGCAGCATCCGAAAAACATGATAAGAATTACGTTATATCTCAGAAAAGTCGATACAATTATTCAATTTAATATTCGATAATAAGTGGATTTCAATAACAATATTATATTTTCAACTCGAGAATCTGAACATCGATACTGAAGTGGGGTAAGGGGATGTTGTAACACGAAAAATAAAGATGTCAACTCAATAGTCACAATGAGTGCGACAGGAAAGTATGAAATTATTATTTATTGTTGTACACTGTGTACTTTTCTATGGATTTCAATGACTGCAAACTGCAATTGAAATTCATTTACAAGCAAAGGAAAATAGACCAAATCGTTCCATTAATGATTTTCGTGAACAAAAAACGGGATATATAATTTTCATTCAGAATTCACATTTTCAATTTTGATCCTTTTCCGTCAATTTGTGAAGGTTTCCATCCATGTTATCTGATATTGATGTCGCAACAATATATAATAAATGTCGTGTTATACAGGGTAAGATAGAAAGTTGCAATTTTTTTCAATATCCTGAACACTATATGAAGAAATTCAACGATACTATCAGGTGTCTTCGAATGTGAATTTCAAGCTAAATTTTTTTCATAATATCTCTTCATTTGATTCGTCACGATATGTTCAATCTCAAGAATGAATGAAGAAAGGTCGAGTGATTTTGTCAAATGTCAGTTTTTCGAGCAAAATAACTGATGGAAAAATTTTGAGTTAAAAAGAAATTTATCCTTAAAAGAAAAGCTCGAGTGTTTTTTGGCAAGATAAATTAACGACTCATGTTGTAATGGTTTAGTATCAATTATCAACAATGCTCGAATAACTGGCAGGGCAGACATCATAGACTTATTATCCTCAGGATAATAAGTCTATGGCAGACAATAAAATGACGTAAGCATACTAGATGTGGACGCTTAAGAGGAACGGGCGTTTTTGTCGGTGATAAAAAACGATGCACCTTTTTTATCGCTGTCAAAATGACAAAACAGTCGTCTTTAAATGACACATTTTATACAGGAGTTAATTTATCGCCAATAATCAAGTTCAATCCTTAGAAAATACATGACATTAGGGTTTGTTGATTCGTTTATGTTGCTCCTTTCTTGTTTTATTTTCAATATCGTCTTTTCCGTAGTTTCTTTTATACAGGGTGAGTCAAAAATGTGTACCGAGCTTTCTGTATAATAAGGTCGCTTGATCGAGAATACTTGTTTAGAAAGAGGATAATTGACATGTCAAGCGCAGTGACATCTTGGGGCAGATCACAAAATCTGTCCTCACTACAAATATATTGAAATAATTTTTAATAACTTCTACATTATTTTTGAGAAACGAGGAGAGAAAGTCCCACAAAAAGCTGAAAAATTGATGTACCACCTCCTCGAAAAACTTACAGAACGTTTGTTCATCTAAATCATTCTTCATCTTTCATAGTGACATAAATAAATGCAACGATACGTACAAATAAATGTTAGATAGTCTAATGGTTAGCATGTTAGCTTCTCAAGTTGTGGCCTGGGGTTCGAATCCCATTCAAGGAGGAAATGTTTCATTATTCATATATGTGGCTCACAAAATATGCGAGGTTAGGTTAGGGTAGAGGGTAGATCGTTACTATATTCGGATCCGGAAGAAAGTTCACGTGCATCTTGGATTCATGAAACCACACAAATTATTTAGCCCGATTTTAGGTTCGAAATCACAAACTTCGAGTAATAGATAGGTATTGCATAGTTATTTACCTTCGTTAAAAGTAATTTTATTTTCGCTAGCAGTGCTGCTGCTCCTCGTAGATTTGGTACCGTCATGTTGGTACCTTCTCCGCGGCGTCGATTGACTAGAATAGGCGACTTTGTTGTAGTGGGACTTCTGTTGGTAGGCATTCGGCAGCCTGTGAGCTGTGGTTGTGTTGGATTCTTCACTATCACTTTGTTCATCTGAAAAAAAAATCGAAAAGTTATTAAGGAAGTTTCCAGTTACGAAACAGCTGATGAAAAACATGCCACCTCATCGAATTACTCTCGAAAAGAACGAAAGAGATGAAATCTTTGAAAGTGGCTACAGAAACACACTGAGGAAATACTCATCTAACTCTTTTTCTATAAACTCTATTTCTTCAAGGAATTTACTAATTTCCTTGCGGTGCTGGTATCAAATGTGATGTTTCATCGACTTTTCTTATAATCATTTTTTTTCTCATCCAATTTCGAAAACATCTCGAGGTTTGATTCTTTCTCCATAATAATAATATTTTCACGCTCTTCTTGATTCTCTAACATCGAATTAGGAGGAGAACTGTTCCTCTATGAAGTGATTATAATCAGATCGAAATATTCATAAAAGTATATTTCGTTTCTGATGCCATACAGGATGAGTCTTTTCAATTCAGTCGTTGTTTCTTGTGATCAATAGTTTTTGGCAATATTTCAAACCGAAGGACATCATTGATGGAATGTCATTCAGGGTGGTCAGACATATTGTCAGATGAGTTGGATTGTAAAGATTTATCCATAGAAACGCATGAATTTCAAAAATCTCATCCTGTAGATCAAGTAGAGATCGTTTTCAAAAACGTCTCGAGCTAGTAGTCTAACTCGAAGGAGAGACGACTGTTATTGATTTTTTCCTGCAATAAGTTTTTTCCACATTTTGCTTCCACCTTCGAATAACCTGAACGAAGTTCTTTACTATATTCAATGTTTGTGGAGTTTTCATCAAAGAAGTTTTTCGAGTTCAGGCATCTTAACAAATGTGGATTTGAATCATCCAATTCAAAATTGAAACTAAATTTCGGCAAATTAGAATATAATTCATAAAAAAAAGTGATTTCAAGATGGCAGTTCAGAACTATCGTAGATGTCAATAAAGTCGATAAAATATCACATCTGAAACCGGAAAGTGAATTGATGGATTCCTTTAGAAAATATAGGTTGTCGAAAAAGAATCAAATTATGAGCTGTCCATTCATTATGTTATGCATTAATCGAATTATTGCTCTCAAGATATTCCTCAACACATCCACCATCTTTGGTGAAAACAATGGATGAAAATGAAATGACTTCATACTCATGCGGAAATCTCCATGTGAATGAAATACATAATTATGTATATTTATTCAGCTGTTTTTTGTATCTGTCGATTAGTTGCGCATTTCAAATTCAAGGAAATTTTCTGAGTTATAGTAATAAATAATAAGCCAATATCTATTATTTTCAACCAATGAACCATATTACACGCTTTTGTCGGATATATACACTCCATTTCTTACTCTTGTTCATCATGAGCTCAGCCCCCAAACATACGCTTAAGCTCTTAGATTCAATTCAGAAGAGAGCTATTCGCCTAGTCGATGACACAACACTCCCCAAATCATTGACCTCTCTAGATCATCGTAGAAAGGTCGGCGATCTCTGCCTTTTTTATAGGTACTTTCACGGTCGGTGCTCAACGGAAATATCATCTATTATGCCGCCACGCGCGATTCCTAGTAGACAAACCAGACGAGCTCAGGCTGGTCACCCCTACACTGTCAGGCTCGAGACCTGTCGAACATCGCTATGCCAAGCATCATTCATCAATAGAACGGCAAAGTTGTGGAATTCTTTGCCTAGTGAAGTCTTTCCTGATGCTTACAACCTCCAAACATTAAAGAAAAATTCCAACACCTTCCTTCTTTCCCAAAATTCCACCGCTGGCTAACACGATGTTCCTCGAACATCATAGGTTTCCCTTTCGTGTTGTCCACAGATAAAAAAAAAAAAAAATGATATTAATTTCGAAAAAAACCATCTGTTGAAACACATTGAGTATACAAATATATTGTTCAACGAACTTTCTTACCCATTATCGTTTTTTATAGTCCACATGAATGACATACTATAGTAGAGATCATAAAATACTAAGCCAATTTTCGAATTGAACGTTCGCAGGAAGTTTCTAAAACGTGATTACCAAACCACGTGAGCGACTTTTTTCGATTTTTCAGTCATGAATGGCCAAGATATTTTTAGAGAATTTCATCGACTGAAAATAGAGAGGAGCACATGGACGTTCGGAACATGTGATTTAGAAGCATCACTTATTATTATAATAATAACCATTTATATCGGCGAGATCTAAAATAGACTCGGGAGATCACGAGTCAAGGTATATTCCGTTAGGATGGGCCTCGTTTTATGTTTTTCCTGTAGGCGATAAGAATTTTGCATGGCATCCAAATAAATAAACTGGTTGAGTGGTAGGTAACATTGATTAGAATTTAGCTCGCAAACCTATAAAAGCAAAAAAAAATACTTAGCATATAGATATTTATTCATCACGTTGAAGTTTATCTCAGTTTATATTCAGAGACGTTTTCATTGAGGAGAATTTCGTATAGTATCTAAATAAACAGAATGATTGAGAGTGGTAACAGTAATAGAACATAGTTTGCAATCCTATAAAAGTGAAAAAATAATCAGTATATAGATATTTATTCACTACGATTATATAGGTTGACTCGCAAAATAAGTCAAGAATGAAGGGAGAGGAATAACATGAAACAATAATGATAAAGATATATTCAGAATATTATACACGTAAATATAAATAAAAGCATTATTTCTTGGATATCACAAATTCCATATAACGCCACTGTTTTACATTGAATGATTTACGTTTTTGAGAATAACGTCGTTTTTAACAAGTGATAAACGATGTAAATAACTGATATATCATGTATGATAACTAGAGCTTGAGAAGCCTAAGTTTTGGACCGCTTCAAATTGACACTGAGTAAGAACCTCAACTTTTGTATATAGGATGAGCCAAACTCGATTGAGTTTTAAAAGTATCGAAAGTTGAAAGAACAGAGAGAAATATATGTTTGAAATTGTGGGTACGGTTATGGGATACTTGCATATCCTATAGCTATCTCTATATGTTTTAGACATTATTTTTATTTGGATGGCAAAAACAGCGTCATTATAAATTGCGATACCAGTACTGACAGAAAACTGCAATTTTCACACCGACTTCCTAGAACATAGGTATGTTATGAATTACGACGTACATTGAATTATTTTATACAGGGTGTGAAAAAAAGGTGAGTCTTACTCCGGTACGAATAAACTCAAAAATTCGACTTTCCCAAATGGAACGCCTTGTATTCTCCATCATCTATGAGTTAAAAACTTATTACCTTCTGAATAACAATGACAAATTCGTCCTGGTTCATTGTGATTTGATATGTGTGAAACATGTGATTGGCCGAGGAATTAGTCTTACATTTATGGAATGAATAATCATTATGAACAAATCTATGAAATGAATATGATGAAAAAAGATGTTGAGATTAGTACTCAAATTGTTTGAAACGTCCCACATCAATTTTCAGATTTCAGTTGGATATCTTGTCTATATACTAAATCGAATAATTTTCCGAAAATTTCCAGTTGAATGCCTTTTACGATACGAAAAATAGTTTCACTTGCAGATTTTTCCCAGTTTATATTTCGAGGAGTATTAATTTGTCAAACAGAAACGTACTATTTGTCAAACAAATAAGGCTTTTTAATTTTCAGGTGCCTAACTGTATCACAATCCGTTCCAGCATTATCAAAACCAGCGTTGCGTGAAAAACCTACTGTATTTTCGAAATGATCCGACAGTATGCTAAAAATTCCAACTCGTGACTTAATTAACACGAATTTGTCAGGAAACAAAGTGACTTGCCAGAAGTTAAATAACCGGTGGGTCATTATATCGTTCCTTCCTTAAAATAAACTATGAGTATCGTTAGCTGCTAGTTACTTTTTTTTCTTTTCTTCCTGAATATCTATTCACAAGCGCACTATATTTGGGTATTCTCAAAAAATGGGAATTGCCTTGAAATTGACTGGAATATTACCAAAACTCATGATTTTTGTCGAAAAATGTACCTACTAACAACATCCTGTATCGTATTTTCATGAATTCTTGAACTAGGCAGACAATGTCACAAATATGTTTCTCTTTGGTGTCTCTATGTTGAATGATATCTAAATGTATAGCAACTTTTGTTTTTTTGACATTACTAAACTGCCACCCAAATCATACAATTTTCGATTGATATCCTAATATAACTTGTTCAACACCACATTCGAAAACTACGGAATTTAATAGTATAATGAATATTTCATAACTATTTGGGTTACTTTTCTTGCTGGTCACGTTGTGTTCATCACTGCTGCCATTTTGAAGTTTCAATCATTTCATCAACGTTGCCAAGCATCTCCAATATGAATGAAACTCATCCAACACGTTATGTACCAACTTTCAGTAGTAACTAAAGTAGCGAGAGTGCTTAAAACTATGCTTTAAATGAGGAGTGGGTGCATTCGAGGAAAAATTAAATTGATGATTGATGATGTTGAGTGATTATTTTCAGGCTAAAAGGAATATTCGTCGTAAGGAGTAGACAATATACTATTACCGTTTCGTAACCTAAATCTTTGGATCAACTCTAGAATCATCTAATTCGAAGTGAAATTGGGATTTTTCCATCCACCTACTATAATAGCGTTCGTGTTATACTGGATAAAGTTCAAAGTTCAAACCGAATCAATACCAACTTCGTAACGGAGAACAGGAGGATAGAATACCTAGAGAGCTTTAATAAAACTCCTTCCTTTCATTCGTTCCCAGGATGTCGCAAAAGGGGAACATAAAATTAGCATATCCAGGAAACACATATGATACGAAAGTTATAAAATATACTGAGTGACTCTTATTTTGAGAAGTAATTTCTGGGATTGTATTATGTAATCCATCAAATAAAGGCGTCAATTTCAGATGAGAGTTGTCTTTTAGCTACACCTGATTTTTACAATTTGATACTTCTGGTTTCTGTTAAGTTTCTGGTACCGAAGTGTATAACTTTGTTGTATCAAATGGAAAGTACAACTTTTTCTGAAAAATTACTATTACGTATGAAATTTCGTTTTCGATTATGTATCAAAATCACCTTCAATCCACAAGCCGAGTTTTTGTGGTGGTACCGAGTACGAATATTCATGACTTCGTATATAGAAATAGTTTTACCTGATATCATCTTGGGCATTGAGTGATCCACATTCCTGGTGGAGATCCAAGCTTCAATTTTTGTTGGATTGAACTTCACAAGATTTTCGTTACCCCATTTCAAAATTTTTTTCAGATCGTCATTCATAGACCTATATATGTGGACATGTGGCAATAAGAAAGAAGATCTAGCCTGGATAAAATTCTCACTTTATTCTTTCCCTAGGCCCCCAACAGGTCACGCTAATGATAATACAAATATATTCTATTATTTTTGGAACACAGAACCGAATGTATTTACTCATTCTTAACGAATGGTAATTTTTTATGTCAAGGAAAGCAATAGGTAAGTAACTAAAATAAACACCTCAGGAACAGACTGCAGATACGATAGTTTCTTCACACTTCCATCTCGAACAACGAATATATTACTATTGTTTGTCTATTCTATTAGCATAATGTCTATCTTTGAATACGCATGGACTACATGTGATGTGCGGCTTTACATGCACACAAGAGAGGTAATCATCGATATCATGCACTTCCGGCTCCAAATTTCAGATTATTTATCAATACGGTGTCATTGCTGTAAAAATTAGTAAAAAAATCCAACACCTTCCTCCTCTTCCACTACTGACTAACACAATGTTCCTCGAACATTATAGATTTTTCTTAGGTGTTGTCAACAGATAAAAAAATCAGTTCATTAATTGTACTATAATCAATTTTAATGTTTTTGTCGAATAAAGTTGCTCATTAAAAATCAGAAATATATTAGTGGTAAATGAAGTACAGTTTACTTCTAACAACAATGGCTATTATTCTGATAATAATATGATATGAGGTGCCATCTACTATTGAATTCAAAAAGACATTTCTTGTTTGAAACATGAACTTTTAGAAATCAAAACTTCGATATGTTCACCCAATAAATGAATTTTGCCGTAAATATGTGAATTGTCAATCAGAAGAACACAAAATCACATTGTATAGCAGTTCATAACTCATTCAAAACCGTCAAGTCTTAGCAGATTTCTTGAAATTGTGAGAATAATGTGTGTGAAAATAATTATTTGTACCTTAGTACGAAATGGACACGATATTATCATTATTCAAAGTAGACAAAATAGTTATGAAAAATGCATTACTTGTTGTGTGGATCAATTGAATTTTATAACTTCAGGATGTGGTATTGAACAAGATGAAACATGATGATGTGCATATACCTGACGTTTTGTGATAGTTCAGTAATACCAATGCAAAAAAATTGAAAGCTGCGTATAGAATTCGATACACATTAGTGAACCCTAACGACTTCATTATACAACCGAAACCTATCGGGTAGAGAACTTTTATGAGATGCAATCAAAACAAGCATAAAAATAGGTGATCATGGGTGAATACTGTTTACCTCTCTCTTTCTAAATGCATGAAAATAGTACGGAAGTCTAGAAGCGAGTCTAAAAGGTCAGAAATCTAAATGATACAAAGTTCAAAAGTTTCAAAAGAGATTCTACTATCTAATAGACATACCTTCAACCTTAATGACATCAAAATATGACTTTGAGCTGCAAGCGAATTTTGTTTTCGTATGTTCTATCCGAAAACAAGGTCGTGTCTGTTAGTTGAGAAGATAAATATGAAACGAATTGTAAAGAAGTGTTTCGAAGTACACACACTTATTTCTCATGATTCCACTATTACTATAACCTTCTGAAAATTGTGCGCTACTGATGACGGTGCCTGAAAATAGTTTCATTTCCCTAGATTTTTCAGGGATATTCTCTCCTCGTTCCTAAAAAATAGAATGAAAGTTGTAATAATCATTCCAATATCTTCACGGGAGCAGATTCGTTCCCGAAACGTCCACTAAGATAAGTAGAACTTTTCATTTTAGGTAAGATTTTATTGTTTTTCCATTTTTTTCCAACAAGGTGTCAATAGAGAATTCCTCTTTTAGGTATCTGAAAGTTGAATTTCAGGCGCAGTGACATTTTGGAGCAAATCACAAATCCTTCTCATTAAAAATTCCTCACTACAAATATATTAAAATATTTATCATGTAATTTCTATTTTTATTTTTCAGAAACGAGGAGAAAAAATTCCAGAAAAATCTCGAAAAATTATTACACCACCTCTTCGATTAGCCTACAGACAATATTTGAAATACTTCCATATAGCAAGTTTCGATATGATTCTTTTCTTTTTTCCTCCCATTTTCGATATAACCTTTGATTATATACAATTTGAATACTCAAGGATATAACTGATGAACTATAGATAATTTTGTAAAATTTTTAAGACTGTTGGAATGGCCCTCTGAATCAAGTTTTTTTCCTTCAGCCGAATTCTTTCCCGTGAACCCCACGCTGATCATCCTTATCTTGGGCACACTGTATATAAATAATTTCTATACTTGGTAGAATAAGCTTTATTCATTTGCATCATAACCACTAACTACCATCACCAACAAAAGATCACGTTGAACCCTCTCCAAATATTATGTAAAAGAAAAATGAGTTCTGCGATTTATTACCGAATGACTATCGTATTATTTATTCGAATACACAATAGAAAAATGTATGGAGATTTGACTCATTTTGTGACATTTTGTTGCTGCCTATACAATTTGAATTCAGACTGTGATAATATATGTTCTATGATACCAGTTTTCGATTACCTTTCAGTATGTCCAATATATAAATCACCTACATTATCAAGTTTGCAACGTGCAAGCAACCTACTATACGCCATTATCCTCTCGAATAGACCTACTACAAGGCCCCTTGACATTTATATAACGGATTAGAGGGCTTTTCAGGTATTGATCGCCTATAGAGGCAACTCTCGAACCTTCCTTCAAGAATTTCCAAAGTTTTCCCCAGGAAAGTCATCGGTGTGATGAATTATAAGAAACTGCGAAGACGTTCATTCTTGGAAAAGCAAAATTGGTTGTGAATTATATAGGGTGACTCCAAAAGGTTGGGGCATAGCTTAACTATAGATTTATGTACTGTCTGTAAGTTCTTCGAGGAGGTGGTACATTCATTTTTCAGCTTTTGATGGGATTTTCTCTCCTCGTTTCTAAAGAAATAGAGTAGTAAAAATATAAAAAATAGGTGTCACTGACCAATAGAGAATTTCTCTTTTAGGTATCTAAAGGTTTAATTTCAAGCGCAGTGACATTTTGGGTCAGATCACAAAATCTGTTCTTACTACAAATATATTGAAATAATTTTTAATAACTTCTACTCTATTTTTTAGAAACGAGGAGAGAAAATCCCATCAAAAGCTGAAAAATGAATATAGATTTATGGGATGAAAATTAGATTGATGTATCGTTTCATCATTTTCAGGTAAGAAATACAATGTTTGTCGGTTGTCGGTTTGATCATGGTCATGATCTTCTTGATGACCTAAGGATAATTTTTTAAAAAATACTCGGACTTGCATCTTATTAAATATTACAATTTGTCAAGTCATTGCCAATGCATTTTCACTATCTTTATACCCAGAAAATATCAGATTATCTGCTTGAATTTTATATACTACATAGCTTCTCGAAGGGGTCTAATTTTTTCGCATAGTTGGTGCCATCCAACTCTCTCGATATTATTTATTTAGGAAATTGAATATAGACAAAATTTCTATTTATAAATCAACTTACACTCTATTACACAACAATTTCAAATTGAACACCGAAAGTAGAGTGTGCACATGCCTGTTCCCTTAACCTCACTTTTCCACAATTTCACTTATATATTATTTTTATCGACTGCCAGACATGGTTCGATCCATTGTCGTCTAAATATGGAAAAAAATTTAGTGAGCTGTACGAGCTGTATGTTCTAGTCCGCCCGATCTGCGCAAATCAACTACAGGCTTCTGTAGCCGATACAGTACTGCCGCCATACGGTCAATTCGAGGAAACAAACGATTTCAGCCTATATAACCTAGAAAATCGAAATTGAACAGTATCTCCACTCTGACCGAGCCCCCCTTTACAGCCCTAGATGATAGATGAGAGGTTCACGGAATACGGAATTTTTGAGCAACCTCTTCCTATGTTTTGATACCTTAAAACATTCCTTCTTGAAATGGTTGCTACATACACTAGAATAGAAGACAATTCCGTAGTGCTCAACACCTGAATTGAATGAGAGGTAGAATCAGTATCAGTAGTATAGATCATCAGCTTTTGATCATGGCTCTGATTATCTTACCTGTAACACTCAATATCGAATGTATTCACTTATGTCCCGAAGAAATATTACTTGGAAATCTATGGATGGAGACGGTTTCATACTTTCTGGATAAACAAAAAGGTACAGTAGAAATAGAAGGAGAGATAATAACGAATAATCAGGATGAAACTCAGAAAAAAAAAATCAGAAACAGCGAAGCAAAATCACGTAAACGAAGTGTAAACTAATCAAACGAAACGACAAAACTACTATACTAGGAGCATAACACAAATCATAACACTAAAAAAGAACAATAAAACATGAGAAAGAATGAATTTTATGAGTAAAAACACGATTTCGATTCCACACAACTTTTGACAACTTAATTGTTGTTACAAAACTACAGATTTCGAAAATTGACGAGAAACAAGTGAGAATTATTCCGTCCGATACAGTAACGCCATCGGGTGATCATAGATCAGGCCAGAACATACAGCTCACTAGATTTTTTCTTCATATTTAGCCGTCAATGGTTCGATCTTTCCAAGGTGGATCGTCAAGGTAATCAATTTAATTGAAAACACAATTGTCGTTTCAGGTGTTTGTATACATTTTCCTAACCCTCTATACGTATGTAAGTTTATTAACCGACAAGTAACGTAAACACTCCGATGATTTATGTGCCTCACTCAATAAATTATGGAAAAATGCGTTGATACCCTTATAAATGATATCTTACTTTCACGCTGTAGGTATAAATTAAGAAAAGATAAGGCCAGACAAGTTTAAGACCGTTACGCTACTGTACACACACGTTTTACCAATATTGACATTATTTTTCAACTTTTTACCATGGGAATTTCGTCAATTTGTGAGAATTACAACATGCCAATGCAAATATCGAGAATACTGTGCTTCCTCAATGTAGATTGTATTTAATATCTTCGAATTAAAATAAAAAAGGTAGGAGAAACTATCAAGTACAAACAAGAAAATGGTTCTCATCATTCGCCATATTTCCAGAGATTTGTGAATATTACGAATATTTGGTTATCACGGGTTATTATCATCATTTGTTCCATACGAAATGATATAATCAATGTGGCGATTTCAAATGAATATATGTATCATCCTTGACTATATACACTTAGTTGAATACTCTGAATATTATTATATTCAGGCTTATTTTCTTGTTTCATTTTTGCCCGAAAATACAAGTTTCATCTGGTCCCAAATTGTTTGTTTGTTCAAAAATAAAAATAAGCCTTAAAACTCCACCCCCCTGTAGTTCAGAGTTCAGGACGTAGTATCTTCACATCAAATGTTCATCCTGTAAATGCTTTTTAAGAGACCGCCAGGTAATCATCAAATTTTTTTTATCTTATCGCATTTTTAGCTATAAAAGTTCACATATTTCATACAGACAGGAAACTATTTGAAAACTAATCGACCACATCGATACACTTGGCACGATTGAATTACAGCAGATAATCACACAGGAAATGCTAAAAAGGTCTGGGTCATCAATAGCCACCCTCTTAAATAAATTGATTGTTATCGGTCCTAAATATAAGGGCTCGATATTGTATTTATAATTAATTGATTAAATATTCTTGTTGACATAAGTGAGGTCATTAATTTAGTACTTCCACTTATTTCACGGTGTGAAACAATTGCAAATAATGGAAAATATACGGATATACCAATATTTTACAGGGCGTTAAAACAGATTATACCAATATTCTTACCTCTGGAAGTAGTGACCTATTTCAATAGTTCTCAAATCAGACATTCTCAGTAGCAAAAAGCGTATGGCTTTCATCAACAGAGTTCAACAGGAGACCTGCTCGCATCGTAAGGCTCGAGACTTCATCAAGAAAAAGACAAAAGTGTGAAATTCTTTGCCGAATGAAGCTTTTCCTGAAGCTCACGACCTCCGAACTTGCAAGAAAATAAGTTAGGTAAAATCCTTGCATTCATTTACCAAACCGTGTGTACGAAAACCTTACACGATAATATAAACTATTGAGGTTCCGGTCTACAGTTACAATGTTGTCTCATAGGTTTCATGAGCAGGTAATCTAAAGATAGTAGACAGACATTACTCTAACGATGTTTACTCTGTTATAATCAGTTGCACCAACACCTTTAATGTGTGTAATTATAGTCGAAACCCACTGACGCCGCATTAAAGTTAGATAACGAACAGCTATCGAAAAGGAGGTGTGTTTGTACTAGAAGTGACCACTGTTTGTTCTTCAGATTAGAGTCGCAATAATGGAGGGTATCACTACTATGTAAAAACGCCAATGTAGAATTCTCAATGTTGACTCTAATGTCGAAAGGAAATGCTTCAGACTCATATGTATGTTCGGCTTCGGCCCCATCAAAAACTATTTCAATATTTGCTTGACGATAATATTATTAGTTTGTTTTTGATAACTCCTTCGACATTTCTTCTCCACAAGCATAATTCAGCTATTGGAAGGAGAACTTGTAATGTTCGTGGAACATCGGAAGTTTTCTTGGTTCGTAAGCATCTGAAAATACTTCACTAGGCAGAGAATTCCACAGCAATGTTAATTGATGATGCTGCCTGAGCTCGTCTACTTTGTTTTTGAGATTCCCAATGAGCACTGACCTAGGGATTTTTTTTTATGAAAAAGAGAGATCGTCCATTTTTCTATAAGGTGACTGTAGTATCACCGACCAGGCGAATAGCTTTTTTCCGAATAGAATCTTAGTGAAGTGTAAGCTGATGCTGTTTTACAACCTAACCCTTGGGAAGAATAAAATATCGATAGTATAAGAAATATCGAAACGAAAACAAAGCAAAACCAGAGAGCAAAAAATAACATTGAGTTATATAATTCAATTATTAACCACGGGTAGTACAATATACAATATATAGCTGTATACAGGGTTGAGATAAAGTATGGAACCAAGTAAATATTTTTTGAACGAAAAGAACGATATTTATGAAAATTGGCAAGTATGTGCAATGGGACAATATGTATCTGATGAACATTTTCTTTTTGATAATATACTTCCGGTTTAACCGGAAATGCCATCAACTTCTTTAATTCGAATGGGACACCCTATATATTTTTACAGATTTTGAAAGAGCTTGTTATTTCGAATTCATACATACTGAGTGTGAAAAAATTTGTAAAAACGAAGAATATAGCACTTTGATCAACCTCTTTTGAGTTTTTTGCGTCAGAGCAAAAACCTTTTCAGATAAACTAATAATTGATGTTGTTTGTATGCATAGTAATGAATAAACGAGTATTGTTTAGTACGTCTTTTGAAATTTGAATTGAATTTGAATTGACGGAAATGAATTTTACAATTTGAAATGGTTCAATTGAGTGAAAAAGAGGGTATTGAAATTTTAATGATGGTGATCGTGTTAGAACTCATGAAGAAGTGTGTCATATTTTTAATAATTTGCATCTGGGGAGAAATCCTATATCACGCTCAACAGTAACTAAAACATTACGTTTCAATACAACTGGGATAGTAAAAAATTTGCAAATGAAGTTTCCTCAGTTTTTCCAAACTCAGCCATCCGAATTTCCTAAACTTTGCACTGATTTGATCATACTTTCGAATACCATAAGCAAATCTCAAACAGGAATCTTGAATTCGCTGTATTCATTTTGCATGAGTGTTTAGACATAATCAAGTATTGGCAAAGGTTCAATTCGAGATGAGATTGATAAAAAAAGGGTATAATTGTGACTAACGTGCTTTGTGAATCGTAGCTGTTGATCAAACCAGACCCAAGTTTTCACATTCACTGAAAAATGAGTCATTCATCTGAAAGGTGTAGAGGAAAATTCCTCTTAGCCATGGCACCTTTAGATTTATAACACTTCATGATATCATGTGATTTACGAGGGTTGGTCTTTAGGTTATGATCACTTGGAATATATATATATATATATATATATATATATATATACTTGGGCTGATGTTGAATTAATGTCAAAGCTGACATATAATTGAGTACTCATTTACCTCATTAATATCACAAATATATAAGGAAAACAGTGAAGGATCAGCTACTTCAGCTGAAATTTGTTCTGCTGCCTCTGTGAGTATTTTGATTATCGTCTTGGTCACTCAAAATTGGCATGTTCTCCCAATGTTTATCCAATTAAATTAGCAACTTATAATGGTATATGCCAACTTCGATAAGCCACGTCGATAGATTGCAGCTAGCTAATTTCAGGATGAATCCAGACTTTGCCAAATATGCTAGTTAGATGATGTGGTGGTGATCTGAGGTAACCAAAATATTCATTGAATTGGTCAGGTGTTGATTGATTTTGGTTCGGTGGTTGTTATGTCTCCAAAGGGATTATCAAATTCTAAAGTTCCTGGTCATGCTGTAAGCAAATAATACTATTTGTTGATTACAAAAACATCTGTTAACTGGGTCAAAGTAAAATAGTGCAATGTTCATAAATTACCAATTAATTGTGTAATACTCAAGATAACATTCAAACGGTTTATTTTGGAGAACTTCCTTGGCTTGGAGATTGTTCTAAATTTATCTCAATGGAATACATTTATCTCTAATATAGCTTTCTTACATCCAGATTAGTTTCCTGGTGGAGGAAATTGACCTATTATATTCCTATCGTGTGCGGTTTCGCTTGTTACATATCATGTCATTCGTAGAAAATCATGAAATTGGCTGCTAGATAATTGCAAATATTCTGATCGAAATATAATTTTTCCATTTTGCTTTCTAAAAAGTATATTATGACACCAGAATGCGTGTCGACATGCATCTTTTTCACGTTCTTGACGTTGGTATTACTGAACTGTCAGTTGTACGCCTTTACACTACTTCCCGTCGATAATATCGAATATCGAATGTCGATAATGTCGAAAATAATGGTGTACACTCTGGTGTACACTTATTTCCCAAATTCCAAAATAATACTCCATCTCCATGATTTATCATATTGACAATTATTTCTCGCAATGATGAGCGTAAAACAAATCCTGTAATTTCATTTTTAGTACCATAATATTAAATTTTCCCTGCACCATTTAGACAGCCAAACAATTTTCGGTAATCTCCTATTTTCCAAGAAACATTTCAGACTTTCAAAATTGAATCGTTTACTATGATTACTGCAGCATCTCACAGACAACCTGAATAATATCTCCGTAAAATAAATCTGCTTCTCTCGGCCGTGTTTGTATCATTCTGGTACAGTTTCAATCAACATATGGTCCAAGAATTTTTCATTCTTCCGTGCCGTGATCAATCAAAGAGTGACATTTCCTAGACGAGACCACAGCATAGAAAATATCGTATTCCAACAGTAAACGAAGAAAAAACATGCGACTCACGCAATGCCTTGGACGACAGATGATGAGAAAGGACACGTGTGAGACTTTCGTCCCAAAAAGAATTCATTTAATATTAATTAGAATAGATTTCCGAAACATGAATGGCAGTTTTAGTAGATGATTTGTTAACATTATGTGAGCTATTTTCGATCGGAGAATTTTTTTTTTTCAACTTTTACAATAAAACTGTCAGATAGTTCTTGAATGTCCAGTTTCCCAACCTGTTTTCAAATTGGAAAGTTTCACTTCACCGGAAAAGTTCAGAAAATAATTTTATATATAATAAAGGTTTTTTCCATTTTGCATAAATGTTTACTAAAAACATTGAAATTATGATTGAATGATTCAAAATAGTTGCAGTGACGTGCAGGACGTTCGCAGTAAGAAAAGTTGGTAGTTGGAATGGTAATGAAATATTCATTTTTCAGCTTTTGAAAAAAGTTTACGAAGAGAAAAATATTTCAATTGTGTTGAGAACGGGAGCAGATTCGTTTCCGAAACGTCCACCAAGATAAGTAGAGGTTTTATTATTATTAAATATATTTGTATTTCCAAATTTTTTCAAAAACAAGGTGTCACTGACCAATAGAGAATTTCTCTTTTAGGTATCTAAAGGTTTAATTTCAAGCGCAGTGACATTTTGGGACAGATCCTAAATCTGTCCTTACTACAAATATATTGCAATAATTTTTAATAACTTCTACTCTATTTTTTAGAAACGAGGAGAGAAAATCCCATCAAAAGCTGAAAAATGAATGTACCACCTCCTCGAAGAACTTACAGACAGTATGTAATGAAATATGTATTGCTCATTGTGTGTGTGAAACCGTAATTCTCGAAAGACGTTTGGCTGACGTTTAGTAATACCAACGTCACGAAAATAGGAGTTGCTAAGGATCGAAAGCTGTTTCAATACGAAGAAACAGTGCATCAATTTAAAAATTTTGGATTGGCTATAGCTCTATAGGTTGCCAATCAAAAGTTTTGAAATTGACAGACAGTATGTCAAACAGAAGACTTTTATGACTTTTCGTCTTTATTTCCTTCGATTCATGCCAGGATTCAAGTACCTCGGGATAATACTGCTTGGCTGAGAAAAATGTCTTCTGTATCTTAGCATATAATTACTATTGTTAGGATAGCAAGTGATTGTGGTGAATGCTCGTATCAATTATTTGTCCCACACAAAAGTAGGGTAATCGAGTTGTGACCGGAATAATCCAGTGCAGTCAGGTCGGGTCAGGTCTATCTCAACTCAAACTGACGACGGTAATGAAATATAATATTATGAATCATTCTAGTTTACTGTGTAGTTGTGTATGCAATAGTGCAAACAAATAGCTGTGGGAAATTAAACCCATTAATTTATGAGTATCGGATCAGAAATGCTATTACCACAAACGTACTATTTTTTCAAGTACCTAGTAGGTATTTCCATAACTTTTTCAAGACTTGACTTGAAATCAATAGCCAATCCGTAGTTTTTGGAATTTGATCCAGTGTACAGGGTTGACTGACTATAGATTTCCCAAAATCAACAACAGATATCGCGAAAACGAAAAAAGTTGTTCGAGATTTGGGAAAAAGAACTTAAATGAGATATGGCCTTTTTTCCTTTGTTTGATCATTTCTTATATTCTGCTGTATATTTTAGCATATGTCGAAAGAGCTTCCTCCATAGTAGTTGAATTGAACTATTATAGATATTTCGGAGAAATATATTGAATAACAGAATTGATACATTGAATTCTAGGTCAACCATAGCATACTTGGACAAAATATGATTTCACTCGTGATTTCATTTGCAATAACCATGTCGATTCGATTTTGATTTTGCTGATAAAAAAATAGGGTGGCCCAATGAGAACGAAACAAGATATGCATTTTAGTGAGAGATCAAGGAACTGGCATCATAAATGACACAAAATAGTGATGAGAGGGAAAAAATCTTTACTTTCCATCACTAGCCGATTATTTTCATAAACGTGTTTTCTCGAGAACTACTGCGTTGAATTCCAAAAACAAGGAAGTATTGGTAAGAGATTTCGATTACCTTCAAAATGATGTATCACTCGACCCCTTATCCCATTTGAGATTCAAGAGTTGGAGCTCACCCTTCCGAGGGGTTTGAAGTGAAGTTAAAAACATGCACGAAATATTTCCCCCTCGAAATAAAAATCGACCGGTTCGAGCGTTTTTGTTTTCTGAGAACGATAACTATGTCAAATCGGCCTTGTTTCGTTTTCATTGGGCCACCCAGTGTATGGAAAGTAATTCTTGAAATCAGGAAAGAGAGGCTGTTTCAAAATATACGATAATAAGATATATAATTCATATAATATATTGAGAAAAAAATATTATTCATTCACATACCAAATGATAAAATCAAGTGAAAAATAATCTATAATATTATATAGTGATAATTTTTTTCCCGAATTAAATATCTGGCATTAATGTCGTGAAATCTACACCTTGAAAATATGAAAACTACCGAATCTTTCTCAAGTTTTCCGAATAGTTTTATCAGTTATGCGTGTCATATTTCTTAAAATATACAAAAAAAACTCGAGATTATTCCAAGAAACTACTCAAAGGCGACTTTGAACGTTATCTCGGGTTTAAATGTCAATATACGGGAACACGAGAAAGATAAGATACGTCTCTCTTTTCCAAGAATCTTTCATCCAGTTAGATGTAATATTATGCCTTATCAGATTGAACAAACAAGTGCCGTGAAAATTACTTATTCATTGTACAGGGTGACACGAAGAGCTGGCGCTAAAAATATATTACGTGGGATTAATGATTGAACAGTTTGATTATGCTAAAAAGAACTGGTTTCATTGATCAGTTATTGATATCTCCATCTCCGGAATGTCTTCTCATACACGAGAAGAGATTGATATGGAATGTACAGGGTTGATCATGAAAAATGCTTCAGAAATGGCTAACACCCTGTGGAGTAAAATAATTATTTCTGAAGTATGATAAACTATTTTGCTTTTGAAAAATGACGACAATCAATTATGTTTGTACACATATTCGATTACATAATTTATTATGAGGATATATTGATAATATGTACTAATAAACCACGCATGACTTTGAATAGTGTGAATTGATATACAATTTACAGTGTGTCCCAAATTCATGTATTGAATGTATGGAAAACTTCTTCTATTTCTTTTTGCCACAGAAAGTATATAGGTATCAGAATTGTTTCAAACCCTGAATAACAGTCAGTACCCAAATTAGAAATTTATATTATTCGTGTGAATGTATATATATTTCTTTCAGATTCTCATTTTGATTATTATGAAACAGAATTCAAACATGATCAAAATTTGGCGAAGGTGCCGGGTGAACCATTCAAACATTTTGCGACAGCGAAAAATAAGGAATCATAATTTATCAATCCGTTCTTTATATCTGTTGAGAAATGAATGCATTTGATTATAGTGAAGAAAATCGGAAATTATTTTTATTTTTGAATTATCATGTTCGAACAATTGAATCATATTTGATCATATTGATATACTGGAACACTGTTCAATGAAAATATCCATAGAATTTAGTTCTAAATTCTAGTGTACTCTAAAGTTTGATGGAGTCATTCAAAACTCAGAATTTTGCCGGCAGCAAAAAAATGAAAATCGAATAAATAAATGTTCAGTCTTGGGATGGATTGAAAAATGTTCTGTAGAGAACTAAGTCAAATGTTGGAGAACCGAACACCATTGAATTATATTTTTGAATGTTCGATCATTCAACCGCATATGGCATAGATTTTTGAGAATGTTAAATGATACGCTAGGTAGAAAATTAAATTTTTATCGCTATCAAATCGTGAAAGAGAACTATATATATCGTAGAGAACTATCATTCAGAATCGGATTTAATTCTGAATCGTTATGGTAAGAAGAGAATTTGAGAAAATATCAACAGCACGCAAAATCTATATTATGATAATGTTCAATCTTGGAACGAACAAAAATTTGTTCGTAGAGAGATTTGTTTCCAACATATGAGAATCAAAAATTGAAATATTTCAGATTTTGTCACAAAACTCATGATTCGACTATACATAATGGTGGAGGTGCCAGGAAGGCTTTTTTTTCCTTCCTCTGTAGAAAACTAACTGAGATTGTATTTTAGACTGATATCAGACATTTTAATAATGTTATGTGATATTCTACCCTGAATGCTGGTGGAGTTGCCAGGCAAGTCATTTAAAACTCAGAATTTTGCCGGTCTCAAGAAAATGAAAATCGAATATGTAAATGTTCAGTCTTGGAATGGATGAAAAATTATTCTGTATAGAACTAAGTCAAATGTTGGAGAATGGAACACCATATATGTGAGAATCGAAAAATTGAATTATATTTAAAATTTTGTGACAAAACTCGTGATTCGACTCTACACAATGGTGGAGGTGCCAGGAAATTTTTTACTTCGCCCTGTAGAAAACTAAATGAAATGCTTTCACGATAAGAGGGAGAATCCAACAGCTGAGATTGTATTTCAGACTGATATCAGACATTTCAATAATGTTAAGTGATATTCTACTCAGAATTTTGGTGGAGGTGCCGGTTAAACTCAAAATTTTGTCTTGATGGCCTTGAATTATTACCGAATTCTTTCGATAACTGGATGAAATGTTCTCCGAGGTCGAACACACCACAAAATAAACGTATATATGGATAACTCACCGGCGATTGCTAACGTTCGCCATCTAGTTTTCCGTGCCTTCTTGCCCATTTTCTCAAAACCCTCCAAATCTCTGCTTCTTCCCACCTACCATCGGCCGCTAGAACAATACTATACGTTCCCTACAGCCGCACCATATTCCTCCCCGAAAAACAAAATCACTTCGAAAAACCGGCGAAAACTTTTTGCTTGATATTTTTATTCCGCCTGAACCCGCGTGTTCAAATCGACAGTCTTATCGCGGAAGAAAAAAAATCACATCGCCGATACGATGCCGATTGGGAGCGTCAGAGCGATTCCGTTCGAGTATACAGCGTGATGCGTTTTCTGTGTCGCCGATTGGATTGGGTGTTGCGTAACTGTCAGGTGCTATGTAACATTATCGACTAAACGAGGAGCGCATTCCACTGACCCGACGACGCCGGATCGAATAATATATTTGAACGGTTCGGCTACGCTCGGCACGGGATCGCGCAAACAGGGTTGCCAGTTCCACTGGATTTTCAGTAGATCTACTGATTTGTTTATTGATCTACTGAATTATTTTATAATCTACGGATATAAAATATGAGACTTATGTATCATAATGATTTTTCATTATTATCGATCTTTAGTGAATCACATACACTAATACCTTGCGTAATTTTTCGGCACGTTTTGTTCAAATCAAATAACACAATAATGATATAAATAAACCAAAATAGGTAAATCTTAATCTGATTCAGAATGATTCCAATTTTTCTATGTTTTTTCGTATCGTATTTCTGTTGTTTATTTTTAATATTTCTTCATTCTCTCTCGAATCAGATAAGTACGAGTACCTATGTAACTTTATTTTGTGATTTTGTCAGTATTTTTTAATTGAAAATCAGGTATATGTTCCCTTTATTTTTTTTAAATGTTTGTTCTCTTTTTTGTGGGAGAGGTTACTTTTCATTGTCTAATAAGAATACATATTTTTTTAACGTCATAGCTTTCTTTCATCATCCTTTGCTGAAATTTGTATAGCATAAAATGAATCTACTAAAATATACTGAATTTTTGACAAGGTATTTCATGTTGAAATAAAAATGGATCTGGCAACCCTGCGCGCGAAAAACGGTGTACAGGGTGGTTCCGGAAGGAGCAGTGGAAATATTTCGGGGGACGCTCCCTACGGAAGCTCCCTCTTTTGGAGAAATTACTTCATCATGGTATTCGTTGCACATCATATCGAATCTTGTTTGGAAAACAGCACAGGGTTTACAGGGTTTCTCACGTAACATGAGCCATCTCCTTATCTAGAAAACCAAAAAATACAAATACAAAAAAAAACAATTGAAAAAGTTGTCTGAGTGAAGTTTATAGAGTGCTTTAGAGTTTGAGTATATTTTGAAAAAGATTGTGAATGAGTTCGAGAACGGGTATTTTGAGGAAAATTTGTAAGAGAACCTTTCCGAAATATAAGGAAAAATTTTATTTATCTCTTATTCAGTCATCATTATGGTTCTCGGTCGTTTCAATTGTTTGATACAATGACACATTTTCAGCAAGAATCAAGAAATTCTTATTCATCCTAAAAACATTCTATAAATCCTGAATTTCCTTCCTGCACTTACCAACCTCCCTGTATAGCTAGGTCAAAGCCATTCGACTTTCACACAACCCAGCAGGGTCTAAAAAGATCTAGGAAGGGATGTGTCTTCCGCACCTCACTCTGGATTTCTAGTGGGTTGACATTATTTCCATTCTGCAATCCTGCAAAGGGTGTTGCAAATTACAGGAACCACCATCTGGTATAAAAACGTGATAAATTCAATGATGGTATGAAACAAATCTATATTTCGAAGATTCGACATCGTTAAATTAAATCAGAAGCATTCCTTCCACATTTTATAACCAACTTAGAGTCAGAGCTCAATATCTTTTAATCTATGTGGCCTTTTACTATATCAATCAATTAAATAATGTCTGTAAGTTCTTCGAGGAGGTGGTACATTCATTTTTCAGCTTTTCATGGGATTTTCTCTCCTCGTTTCTAAAAA
This sequence comes from Gastrophysa polygoni, assembly GCA_963576655.1. NCBI lineage: Eukaryota > Metazoa > Arthropoda > Insecta > Coleoptera > Chrysomelidae > Gastrophysa > Gastrophysa polygoni. The sequence goes on from OY755093.1 coordinate 9,904,717, forward strand.
AATAGAGTAGAAGTTATTAAAAATTATTGCAATATATTTGTAGTAAGGACAGATTTAGGATCTGCCCCAAAATGGCAGATCCTAGATCTATTTTTTAGAAACGAGGAGAGAAAATCCCATGAAAAGCTGAAAAATGAATCAATCAATTCTAGATTTCCATAAATAAATCAGAGGTATCCTTCAAACACATCAGGATTTAGAACTTTTATGCACAAAATAATCATGTTGAGTTATATATTATTCATTTTGCTGTATTTTTCACTGGTTAGATATATCAAGATAACAATGTACGCTACCCCTCTCGCAGAAAACATCCCTCATTGATCCAGATTCAAACGTAGTAGGCTGCGAACTAGTATCTACTACGGCTATCGATTCCTGCGACAGTCGTCTGCAGATCAAACATGTTGGAGCTGCGAAAATAAACCGCACAAACTTCGAAAGTCCTAGTGCATAATAAAATCACTTTTTACAAATGTATCGTACATACACATTTTCTTGTACAACTCTACTACTGAAGGTCATGAAAATGTTCATTGAATTGAATAAAAAAAGTATTTTGTAGTGATTTCTGAACCTTATTACCACACTCAAAAATGATGGAAAAATAAATTCTCTGGTATAATCCTCCATGATCTCTGAATTGTTGTTGAGTTTATTTCAATCCACATTCCATCGTATGAATATTATATTATATCAAGTTATTGATAGATATAATGACAGAACCTCAACAACATTTGAATGAAATTGCTTATCAGTAATTAATCGCTATAATATGAACAAAAACATGAAAAAAAAACACATTCCATGGGCTCCTAGATCCAACATGTCTGTTCCTCAGACTCGTTTTCTGCTGATTGATTAGAGGACCCTCAATATCGATAGAACAAATTTGGCGAACTAATCATTATCGATGCTGGGTGAAAGAAATAGCAGGATGACCAAGAAGCCGCTATTTACGATATGTTGTATGCTTATTTATGGTTAATATTCTCAAGATTGCGCAATATTTCATAAGTGATGTTTTCGATTACAGCATATAGTAGTCGTCTGCAGTGGATATTTACAATTGGTGAATCCTGATAATCTGATATCGAGTATTGAGTTCCACGAATTGATTTTCACCTTTGAATTCTGAGCGGTGACTTGCAATTATGACAAAAGTATATTTAGAGCTAGGAAGTGAGATGGAAGTTTAACAACATGCACTTGAATAGCTACATAAATAGGTATACTCAGATCTATCGTCAAGAAATATCCATTGCAATTCTGATTATTCATTTTTGTGTACAATTACAATTTTGATGAGAAATATTTTCACAAGGTAACAGATAATAATACTAATTTAGCCGAAAAATATGAGTAAATATCAATTTTCTTTTCTAGATAGCAGAATGGTCTTCCTCTATATGGCAATAACTAAATATTCGACATTTTCACAAGAATAATACATTTCTAAACGAACAAAACGGCCCGCCGATTTTAGAAAGTTTTAACTTATAATTGCAAGTTCCAACTCGGAAGTGATGATGACCATAATTGCATGTTACAACTTGCAGTTAGCATATAATTGCAAGATTTAACTAGATATCTCTGGGTGGATCCAACGGTATGGTGAAGGAGAGCTGCCAGGGCTACAGTAAAGAATTCTTGTAATTTTAGCTTACTGCAAGGTATGACATACAATTTTAAGTAATTGCAAGTTGTAACATGCAAGCATATGGTTAATTGCGAGACAAAAATTGCAATTATAGATGATTGCAATTTATATCTTCCAAATGTAGCCAATTGCAAGTAGTAACTTGGAATTACAGCTATTTGTAAGCTGCAATAACAAGTAATTATAATTAATTGTAAGTTGAAACATGCGATATCATATGGTTATAATTTCATATCATATAATGATCGCCATTTATAAATTGCAGTTATAACTGACTGCAAGATATAAATTGCTATTATGGGTAATTGCAAGTAATTGCAAGATATATCGTGCAATTATTCCTAGCTTTTGCAAGATGTAACATACAATTATAGCCAATGGCAAGTTGCTATATATCAATTGCAATGCGAGTTGAAAAAAGTAAAGGAGAGAAATCGCAAGTTACAAGTTTCAATTTTAATAATATATATTTTTTGACGGAGCCCACTCAGCGCATGTCAAAATAAAAATGAGGAACGCCTTCTTGACAGTCGAAGGCAACAAAAGGAGCGTAATTTTTCCATCATCCCTAATGAAAGTGATATTGATTGCTTGTTAAGAAATTCGTGGGATGCCCTGTACATACTGTTGAATGAATAATTGTTGCATATCGTACACTGAGTAAAATATAGAGTGAGCGAGGTTGATATAATCTTTATGCTGTGGTTATAATAATAGTTTGCACAGTAGCTATAGTCACGGATACGTCATAGTAGCTTCAATTTTCTAGATTAGAGACACCACTAACGTAGCTGTAGCCACGGCCATGTTATGACATTCGGTCGGCACACCTCTAACAACAGCTGATTGAGCGAAAATAGATAATATAATTATCGAAAAAACCCCACCTATCAGATGCCCAGCTCTGGAGTGTTCTCCAGGACACCCTGCGAAGTATTGCAGTAAGTTGTAAACAGCATGAATCTTCCAGAATCGGACAGTGAGGATGAATTACCGCCCGGTTGGGAGGAACGAGTGACCGTCGATGGGAGCGTTTTTTACGCTAATCATTTGTCCAAAAACACCCAATGGACCCATCCTAGGACTGGAAAAAAGAAAAGAGTGAGTTACTTAACTGTTCTCCAGTGTTCTTACTTCTAGTATTCTCACTACACACATAAATATCATCGAACTAATCAAGAGAGTAGATATTGATTTCCACCAGAATAATGCTTTGAATTGTAAATGTAGGAGACTGTTTGTTTTTTTCATAAATAATAGAAAACTATAGCGAAAATCAATAGTTTGACACCTATATCCAAACATTCGCAAATATATGAGAGTTTTTGAATTTGCAATCACTTGCCAGTTATAATATATATGATGATGATTTTGGACAGCCATAAATAGTTGCTACTCAGTTTATTGTAATTTTAATGAATGTTTCATTTCATATCTCACTGTGATAACGATTATACCTATGTATCATGTAATGATATTTACTCAGATATTCATTTTTCTTTTCAATATATTTCATATATATTTTTTCCACAGATTCAGACTCTTATTAGTAGGAGTAAATACATAAGAGATACAATTTTGTATCGATAAATACCTGTTTAATTATGAAAGTTTTATTTTTGCTATGACATGAGGATTAAAATCATCTATATCAAATTGGTGAAAGGTCGGTCTATCTCTTGGTCTACCCATTACAATAGAATATAATACTTCACAATGAATGGCCAACAAAACTCAATCAAAAAATTATAACTGTAAAATTATAGAAGAAGAATATTTTTCATGTCATCATTCATTCTATCTGAAAATTGATTTAATCAACCATGTCAATAATTTTCTATACATATTTCACTTGATATGTCATGAATTCATATTGTATTAAATTCTATTGCTGTTCATATTCATGTTATCTGTTACCTGTTGAACCTGTAGATCTTGATTCTTGGGAATAATCATAGACTTATATAAGAATAATAAAAATCATTATTATTTTTAATAAAATCATTAGGAACTAGTGGAATGAAACAAAATCGAAATGTGTACATTCTTGCTTGCTTCAAAGCTTCCAGGGGGGAACCGGGGTACAGTCGAGGGGACAGTAGCCCCATCATCTAAGCGCCTCCTATTCTCTTACGAATCTCAAGCACGACTCATTATTTAAATTATGTTAGAATGATTCATAACTGAAAAATTGCAAAAAATAAAATATGATAGTTAAAACTCAAGAGTACAATCTTACTACCGGAACCAACCAAAACGACCTAACTTTATGTCTTCAAAGTCAAAATATTGTCAACATCGAAAACAAAACACAACATCACAGTATGGAGTGTTCCGATCATTGTCATTAGATGGGGCTACCTACGTGATATTTCCTCTCATTGCTACTGCCTTAACGGCCTTGGTCGTTTGAGGAATGTCTGATAGTGACATGTGTTTGGTTGATTTTTACTCATTTGAGAATTCTCATTGGCTGTTGGAACGTATATAAATCTTGGATCATGAAGCGTATTTGGTTCGATTTGTCAGTTTAGTCTTTTAGGTTTCTGGAGAATTGCCGTTCGGATGGGAAAGATGCATTGACAAGAACACAGGAAAAGTGATCTATGTGGACCACGAGAATAGAAGAACAACTTATACTGATCCTAGACTGGCATTTGCAGTGGAGGAAAAGGAACATGTAAATGACTATAGACAGAGATTTGATGCCTCCAGCACAGCCCTACAAGTGAGTCTGTTGGGATCTCTAATCAAGTAAACTTAGGACAAAAATTCTATGGAATATATAATCACACAGATGATGGTCCAGGTATTTTCCATATGGGGATCGAGTAGGCTATGAACATTTATTTTTATTTGAATCGACTGAATTAAATGTTTGGTAATTATTGCACTTATCATGCAATGGTTTTTTTTTCGATTTTTTTTTGTTACTTATGTATCGACCTCAGGAACCCGAATTTCACAATAAAAACGTGAGCAAACTAATATTTTTCGAGATATTCCAGGAATAAGTATTAAAATTAACCTTTCTTCGGCTCGTTTTGGGTAGGCATGGAGTTTCTTTTCTCACATAGGATACTATTTATAACTTCCTTCGACAATGAAGAAGTCAAAAAAGAAGGGAAAACATCCTCGAATTTGTTAAATCAACGTTCTTCAGCATCTTGGAGGAAGGTAGATCCAGCATTTTTCACATGGACGGCGCTCCCAAATGAGAATCTACATCAGAATCACTAGTTCTGTGAGCCAAAATATCACATGCACATTTGACAGCGCCGTCCATAGGAAAGAAGGATTCATCAATAATGCTAAAGACGATGAATTGAACTTCTTAGAGGACGTTTCTCCTTCTTTTCAGCTACTAGAATGTATAAGGAAGATATATAGAGTATCTTATGTGAGAAATGAATCTTCGAATGGCTATGGAGCCTACCCAAAAAAAAGGCCGAAACAAGAAGGGTAATTCTCATACTTGTTCCTGGAATATCTCAAAAATATAAGTTTGCACACGTTTTTATTGTGAAATTCGGGTTTCTGAGGTCGAAATACGTAAGTACCAAAAATAAAAGTCCAAGAAAACCCATCTCATGATAAGTGCAAAATTACCAAATGTTTTTTTTTTAGGTTCTCCATGGTAGAGACTTGAATGGAAAAGTGGCCCTGGTGACTGGGGCAAACGCAGGCATTGGATTTGAAACAGCCAGATCTCTGGCTAAACACGGCTGCACCGTCATTTTTGCATGCCGAAATCTTGCTGCAGCAGAAGAGGCAATCACTCAAATTCGCGACGAGAAAGCGGCTGCCGGAGACAACTGTATAGCCATTCATTTGGATTTGACGTCTTTGTCATCAGTAGTGAGTACAAAAGATTCAAAAGTATTTTTCACATTTTCACTGAAATTTATTTGAGTCCTTGGGTATCATACCATGAAAACCTTCATATTTGTTCGTGGGTACACAGTTTTTGACAGCCGATAAATTTGGTGTTTCTGTTCAAGGTAACATTTTCCAAAAATTGTCACAATGCTTCATGCTTGACGAAAAATTTACAAATAACTATATGAACTTACTGATGAAATATTATTGCCACTATTGGACATGATTCATATTTGGAGGAAATAATGTGACTGAAATCTTATCTCAACATGTGACAAGTGGACGTTAAATCTATTGGAGAACATACTTCTTTTCTACACTTTCTTGATTTTGACATGTCGTCTTCGCCAGATTTTGAGGTACCAACCCAAGGAGTACCTTTTTTTTGACTATTTTGAAATAACGATGCATGCGTGATACAGAAATTGAACCATCTAGTGTTCAATGTCACAAATAATGTATTTACTTTTTGCAATCCTTTGAACCTCTGGAAGTTATATTTTGAAAAAATAAAGGAATAGTTGACATTACAAGCACATATTGTTCAACATTACTGGGGAGGTGTCTGACGACTTTTGATCGTTACAAATGTTTTCGCATGTCGTCAATACCTAAACTGAGCTGATCCTTCGGTATATTCAGCATGTACATCTGTCAAACATGAAAATCTCATACTTGACCTTAAAATGAAATGACAAAAAACAAAATGGCTGTCAAGACTGCCCTCTCTATGTCTATTGCATAGCACTTACGAAACAATATATTCTCACACAACGTGTAATTTTGTAACTTCCAGGTTCAGTTTGCTAATACTGTGAAAAGCAAATATGATCGAATCGACATGCTGATACTCAATGCTGGTGTTTTCGGACTACCTTACAGCAAAACCCTAGATGGCTTTGAAACGACGTTTCAAGTCAATCACCTCTCGCACTTCTACCTCACCATCCTGTTACGACCCTTGTTGGTCACCGGGTCAAGGGTAGTTTCCATTTCTTCTGAATCACACAGGTACATTCACACTGATCATACAAAAATTGAAATAAGTCATATTTCAATTCGTTTCCTCAATAAGTTTCAATTCGCTAAAAAAATGGCGCAGTCGGTAGGAATTTTGTCAATATATCAATCTCTGATCAGGTTAGCACCTTGTGTGAATCTCAATAGAAATATAAACAAAAGAAACGAGTCGGAGAAGTTCGGAAGTTTCAATACATCTATTCATTGCCATAATGGTATTGATAGAGGATAATCTTGTATTTTTAGATTTGCCAATCTCACTGTGCAAAACATATCTCCACAAACCTTGTCACCTGACTCACCAAGCAAATACTGGGACATGATGGCTTATAACAATTCAAAGCTGTGCAATGTTTTGTTTGCCCGTCAATTGGCCAAGAATCTGCAGGTAATCATTATCACAATTATATATATATTCGAGACCTCTAAGTAGTTCAAAGCCAGTTTTGAATCAATGTCAAATGGATGTGTAGAGGATTTCAGTAATTTGAGAGCTTTTATAATTAAAATTCGATGTTAATGTTATAATTCTTGATATCGGATTATGCTAGATATCTGTTAAAATCTTGATCAAGCATGAGTCATATATTGAGCAAACCTAAATGACATACATAATGCGAGTGAATATTTATTTTTGACTGTTTTCACTACTCTCAGCATTTTAAAATATTTTCTTGGTTCCAGACATAGCTATTTTCAGATTCCATGAAGCTTTGTAGAATATGTAGTTATCACTCAATGTCATCGTTCTTTTCAATTTAATTCAATAAGGAATTAAAAGATAGTGTATGTATATCGTCGATAGAATATGTTATAAAACGCCACGATTTACTAATATAGCACTATCGATGGTTATAATTCAGCTTTTATCAGACTGCTAACAATAACGCAATCCAAGAGGTTTAGGAAAAATTGCCAGAGCTATAAACAGACAGCATGAAAGTATGGAATGAATTGGAAACTTATCGTACACGTCGAGTTTATTTTTTGATTATGCACTTTTTTAGTCATATCACAGGATGATATAGGATGATATGTATTCGATTAAAGTTGACAGTTTTTTCATTTTTTGAATATTCCAAAACCCTGGCAAAAGAACTGTTTTTTTTTTAATCAATTTTTTTTGAGCAAGCTATCTATTTTCTATCCTATAATACGTAACAATAATAGAAAGAAAAAATGATTGTTGCATATTTGCCACAACTTGCATATAAAGAACATGATCGAGAAAATTCCATGAATAATTTGATTTTATTTATGATTGGAAATCAACCAAACAATTATTGTTCTTACTGAATGAAAGATACACATTGCATTGCTCATAGATACATAATATCTGATGCGATGCCTTCGTCACCCTCGAATGAAGTGGTCCTTATGTTTTTTTCAAAATAACATACGGTAGATTTGCAGGGATTATTCTCAAAATATTGGAGTCTTCAAGATCAGCTGACTCATTTTCTGTAGTGGGGACAAGCTATCTATGATGCCATTAAATGAATTTTGATTTAGATATTTTTCACTTACGTGAATCAACTACTTCGAATAATATTTTATATGGCATTTTATAATGTACACCATTTTCTGTCACCTCTCTTGCATGACAAACAAATCTTTTCATATAGGACTATGGCATCTCGGTATTCAGCTTACACCCAGGCAATATGGTGTCGACGCGGTTAGCGCGCAACTGGTGGCTCTACAGGGTGTTGTTCGCCGTCGTGCGACCGTTTACCAAAAGCTTGCAACAGGCTGCAAGCACTGTCGTGTATTGCGCAACGGCTTTGGAATTGGTCGGAGTTACAGGTTAGAAAATTTGATTTCTCATAACGATTTATTTTCGTACACCACATAGAGATAAACGATCTATAAAAAATGGTACTGATAGGAACCTTATGAACTGATAGGAACATAGCACAACCTCGTTGAACATATCAACACTAGTACTACATAGATGGAATCAGTTAACATTGAAGTGTACATATCCAGAATAAAATATTGAAGAATTTCTTGGGCATGTTGGATATTTATTGGTTATCATCAGTTGAGATTTATTAGGAATGCATAGCATGTTTATGTTTATTGCTCTCAAATAATCATTTAATTTTGTATTTAAATCTGTGAGATCTCACCAGATGAGGGATATGTAGAAATGAATACCAACTGGAAATCAGAGTCCGATGAAGTTTTCACTTATAATTACATGAGAAGTTCGTATGTTTATATTTCATGAGGTAAATTTGGTTTGTTTAATGAGAAATATTGAAAACTGAACTAACTGTGACAGATCTAATAACAGTTGCCAATGATATGTGATCAAATTTGTGATCCACCAGGTGAGGTATGTTATTATATAGTTAAATAAAAATTTGATCAGAGATGGAATTCAAATATGACTGATTCATAATAAGAATATTAGGATTCTTAGAGTAGAGTGGTAGGTATATAAAAAAATATATCAAACTAGTGGTCAATAGTTTCTACAAATTTCTGACCTTTTTGCATTTGGACCCCAGTTCTTTCAACCTACTTTATATTTACCACAGCACCAGATATATAGAGAAGGCACTCCTTTCTAATTTGGTAGGTGTAAGGTTTGCAAAAATTCTGGATTCTTCCTGGGTGTAGAAAATAGAAATCTGATACTTAGTCAGGATTCTGCCGAAAAATTCATGATGTTCAAGAACTTATAGATTCGGTCTCAACCAGCAAGGAAGACTATCAGAATATGAGATTATAGAAGCAGAAATTAGACAAGAGGCTGAGATCAACTGTGAAAACTATTGTACTGTGGTTCTTAATTCAGAATGTGTTGACGATTGGACTGCTGTGTACTCTACCAATGATAATTTACCAGTCTCCTAAGTATAGAAAATATCTATTTACGAGTACTCAATTCCAATTCAAATGCAGTAAACGTGAACTGTGTCCCTCGATTGATTTCTAATTAAGATACATATAAGAAAAACAATCTCATTTATAGAAGGTATTTGATCGAGTGGCTTATTTTTGGAAACAAATTTAGAAGCTTCAATCCCCCATAATAATTGAAGGTCGTAATGAAAGAGTAAATGATCTGAGATATCCTGTTGGAAAATGAAGTCTTACCAAAGAGAACCCCTCTCGACTCCTCTTCTGTGGTCTAAAGAAATGCAAAAATACCTCTGCAAGAACAATTCAGTTCAAATGACCATATCCTATGAACCATCTTTATTATAAATGACTCAGGTATAATGATGATAAAATAATAATAATAATAAAGCTTCTTGCGCCGATTTCCAACATAGTTCACACTTTCAGCTATTTATAAAAAAACGTTTGAAACTATTGGGAACTGCCCAATCGTCTCCACCATTTTTTCAAGAAGACAGCATTCATAAAATAATCTCATCTTGATACACCACTGAACTCGAATGCATGGAACATCGACTAAAGGTATGTTCACACTTGTGAACCAATCTCTATTAGTAAAGCTAATGAATTTAATTATCTAATGAAAAAAAGAAGACGAAGAAGAACCCGACAATTTTCTGTCATGGAAGAAGATATTTTTTATTTGATAATATTCAAAGTATCAACCATATCTAAATGCAATATTTTCGAAATTATTTACCGAACTAATATCTCTGAGCTCTGAGTGAAAAGTCTAGAGTCTGCTATTGAATACCTCTATCATGGACGCGACACATGGAAGCCCTCATTTCGAGGCTAAATTATTCAATTACATGTACCTTTGCTCAGTAGTCCCTGATTCTTTTTCTTATAATACTGTCAAAAAATATTTGATTTTCCCAACGTCATGAATATTTCTTGAACAGAATAGGTATTTCCCACCAACAATATCAATCTAGTTTCGTGGCTGTATATTTAATCCCTTATGTTTTTCAGGTGTCTACTTCAACAATTGCTACCAGTGCCAAGAAAGTGCTGTGGCCAAAGATGATGAAGTAGCCAAAATTCTTTGGGACACTAGCCTAGAAATGATAAAGACCGTTTTGGGAAACAATGCTCCTGGACTGGACCACGAAAACAAAAAATCTTTGGAGGAATGAGAAGAAAGTGGTTCAACTCAAAGGATTAAAAGGTACCTATTTCTGTCTCTTCATTAAAAATGATATATTGTCGGTTTTTCTAGTTCGATAGAAGCATGGTGAAGAGAATATTTTTTTACTGACCTATCTACACACCAAGATAATTAGATATTCTATTCAGGCACATCCTGTAGCTAAGTACCTCAAAAAAAATTGCATATTAATCACCTGATTGTTTTCAAATAGGAAAAGTTGGGTGGGAACTATCAACAACAAATCAAGGGAATTCTGAGGAATAACAAAAATATCACATCAACATTGCAAAATTTATTGAGTCAACAAAAATCAACTTCAGATTCAATGTTAACACTGAACATTCATTTGCCAGAAATCCTTCATTTTAGTTATATCTGTCAATCTAACTCATTTCCAGAAATTTCACTACTAGCACATTCTGAGTATTTTGTCAGTCTTGAAAGAATAACTTGAAAATTAGTTAAAAAATTAAGAAAAACTCAAAAGTTTGCCTACAAGAAGATAAAAAAATATACAATAAAAATAAATACATTATATACAACACTGGCAGTAGCTTAAAATAAATTAACAGATAATTGCTAAACATAGATTTCTCAAGACTAGCCCACCTCATCCTATAATGGTGATATGTCTATATATAATAAGCTAAAAGGTATTTCAAATCATGGTGTATTCTGTAATCAATCAGACATAATAAAAATATTGTAAATCCACAGAAATTTGTGACATTGATCACATACAATAAAGTTGCGAAAAAAACACCTGAGTTCGTTCCTGGAAGTTTTTCGAAAGTCTATCATGAATTTGTTCATTTTGTTTGTTATTATTATTATCCTTAGAAACATAACTGTTTATAATAAGGTTATATAATAAAAACGTACACATGGATAATAATTCATGAAAGTGAAAAAATATTGATAAAGTACCAATGATAATTATGAATAAATAATAAAAAATTATAAATTGAAATAGCTATTGTTTCCACTTATTGAATTCTAATGATTTTTTTTCAATCATAGTGTTCTAATCAAATATTTTTTGAGACTGGTTCTGAATCTTCTTGCTTCACAATGTCAACTGGTTTGATTCAGAAATACTTCAATAGCAAGTTTTGATTTATAGAAGATACTTTTGAATTGAAGATGTCATGGATTAATTAATTTGTACACACGATAATTTTACTCCTGTGGTCCCTTTTACTAAATCTTATCAGAGATCATGTGATTATTGTGACTCAATATGCATATAATTTCAGGGTATCCTACATATCAAGAAGTTCAGAACCAATCTGCTGTCTCTTGCCTAACCAAGGATTTGTATTTCTTTGTGGATTTTCATTATTTTTAGGAATTGAAAATCCTTGCTTATCGCAACAATCTGTGAAGTACTCCAATCATCATTTTCTCAATAAAAATAGTTCAAATATGCCCGATGGATGTCATACCAGTTACCTTAACAATATGAAACATATTGCTAGCTTGCTTGCTTGCTTGTTTGCTTGCATATCACCACTGCGATTTTCTCAAAAAAGGGCATAGTCGTAGTAATTAATTTGTAATTGTAACCTAAAAGTATTGCACCTCAATATGAGGTAGAAGGACATGAGCTGGCTCGCTGTTAAACATTATAATTACAGTTTCACTACCAGTAATGCATGTTATATTTGGCAGTACTTAAGTCGTTTTGCCAACTAAATCACAATTTTGTCATGATAGACCAGTACTGTCATCAACCTGACGCCAATCGATCTCTCAACATCAACTACAGTTCTCAGCAGACTAAATAGACCATTCCCAATTTGACTCATTTTCGACCACCTATATTTGCTATGCGAATGTAGACTATAGTGTAATGGTTCCACTTTACACCCTGTGTAAAATTCTAACAATTCTTGAAGTCGATGATGACTAAAACCTCAAATGAATCGGTGAATTCCTTGAGGTTGTCGAAAACAAGTCAAATGAGTAGTCCATTCAGTGTGTTGAGCTTTCATTCTACTTGGTGTTTCACAGTGGATGGATGAAATTCCGATTTGAGGTAGGTTTACAAATGAACAATTCAAATATAATCTGTATTCATATTCTTTGGATTTTCGGGGATTTTATCTCTTCGTTTTTAAAAATAAAAATTTGAATAACTATTTCAATATATTTGTAGTAAGGACAGATTTATGATCTGCCCCAAAATGGCACTGCGCTAGAAATTCAACCTTCAGAAACCAAAAAGAAGAATTCTCTATTTGTCAGTGACACTTTGCTATTCAATGTTTTGAAAATTCATATATATTTTCAATAGAATCAAAACTTCTACTTATCTTAGTGGACATTTCGGAAACAAATCTGCTCCCGTTTTAAATACAATTTTTATGTTTTTTCCTTTGTAATATTTTCGGTGATTTGTGTCAAGAACTTTTTTTCATATTTCTGATTTCATTAAAAATATATTTGTATTTCCAAAACAAATATAGAATTTTTCTATTAGGTATCTGAAGGTTAAATTTCTAGCGCAGCGACATTTAGGGCAGATCCTCAATCTGTCTTTTTCAAATAATTATTATAATATCTACTCTAATTTTCAGAATAAACGAGAGATAATCCCACAAAATCTAGAAAAAAGAATACAATACCTCCTCGAATAAGCAGAGACATACCAGAGATAATGATACAGGCAGTATATACAAGGTGTGTTTTATGTATTAAGTGGGACTTCAGAAACTTTTCACTGCCAACTATAATTTTGCACGGATCCTAAACTAGAAACGCCTGATATGAAATAGTAAGTCCACACTCTTTTTGGGTACTTTCCACGGACGATTTTTATAGTTTAATTTCGTAGTACCCACACATTTCAAAACGAAATTATGAAAAAAGGCAGTTGTCGACGAAAAATTACCAACATTACCACAGCTACAGGTTGCCTCCTTTCATTGTAGTTGGTTCGAAACGGGTCAAAATGGACGTTCTTACGTTGAGGACAAGAACTGAACAATTTGGCATGGCAGTTGATTCAACTAACCTACTTACAAAGTTAACTTTACGCAAAAATTTTAATACTAAAATACTGGGCAGTTATTTCTTAATACGAACGAAGTCTTCTCAAACGATTCATTTCCGTGCCGAGTTAGAATTAAAGCTTTACAAAGTACATATTTTCATGTCGTTTCAGAGCCGAACTCGCCTCGAAAACCGAGAAACTAGTTGAGCTCTAAAAATAATTCGCCAATTCAGACCATTCAAACATGCTGCATTCTCGATTTGTCGTCTTCCCGACTTCAACCGTGCAAAGTTTCTGAATATCGCTAGAGAATTAGTTGTATCGGAAACTTTTTTTGGTCTTATGCCTCTCGTATTCACAAAACCGTTTTCGAGAATCTCATCTTTTAGGTTATCTCTACGGCCAAACCTATATTCGGGTCAGGCAGGCAATTGCCACAGTAGCCGCCGCATTTACCAGATGCTGAAGTATCCTGAAAAAAAAAAAGGAAAAAGTCTCAATGTTGTACATGAAATGGAAAATGTATGAAAAATAACCTATGATATACACTGTTTCCATGATAAGGAGGGCCAGAGTGTGGGTATCTCTGAAACTACAAGAGATACAGTTTTGGTTGATTTGAAAAAAAGTTCTTTTGGTGATTTTTTGTTTAGGGCTTTCTTTTAAAAAAACTGCTTTCTATTTTCTTGATTTATTTCTGGTGTGAAATTATAACCAAACTTACGAAGCTCTTTCATTGCAACTTCAATATGACATCGATGATTTCTCCAGTCAATGTTTCGTCATCTAGCAACCATCATCAACTTATTCAAATATAATCATCAACATTTCAAATACTGTACTGATTTTATAATATCAACTTAACGAAACTCAACCTTCAAATACCTAAAAGAGAAATTCTCTATTTGTCAGTGACACCTTGTTTTTGAAAATTTGTAAATATAAATTTATTTTCAATATGAATAAAACCATCTACTTTTATCTTGGTGGACGTTTTGGAAACGAATCTGCTCCCATTTCAACACAATTTATGATTTTTTTCCCATTTGAAAAATTTCAATGTTGATCGTTTTGAAAATATACTGCAAACAAAAAAATATATTGATTGTGCAGATTCGTTCTCGAAAAGTTCACCAAGATAAGTGGAAGTTTTGATTTTTGTGACATTTTGGGACAGATCTTAAATCTTTTCTTACTACAAATATATAATATTATAATTTCTGTTTTTATTTTTAGCAAGAGAGAAAATCACTTGCTAAAAATCAATGTTCTTCATTGTGATATTATCACATTAGAGTTTTAACATGTTAGAATATTCCTCTGAGCATGCAGTTCATTGGCGTCTCTATGAAGGTTTCAGTACAAATAATTATCATAAATCACGTCAGATTGCTCTTTAACTTCACAGGCACTCTCTCAAGTGGGAGCCTGATCCATCATTTTCTTATCCGCACTCTAAGATAAATCATCAAAATCATGGATGTTGTATAATATTCTATTATCTGCGCGATAACATACCGTTCTCCTGATGTCTGCCGACGCGTTTGGGCCGATGGTTTTCCACCGAACGGCTCTGGTCAGTTTGAAGGAGGTGTGCGTCAGGTCCACCTCGAACCTACCCTGAGCGCACCCTTGCACGGCGCTGTAACAATCCCCCGCCGTGCCGAACGGTACCCGCACCCCTTTCAGTTGTTTCGAGAAGGTGAAGTCGTCTCCTGTGATGACAATAATTTGCGTTCAAATTAATACGTCCATTCGATGAACCGATGGCTGAACTAAAATTAATTTTATCTCACAGGTTCTCAACAAGAATCCTTTATGAATCACTAGAAATATTGAACCTTCATTCAATATACAAATTCACGATATTAATTCGAAGTCTCTTCGAAATAATGCCTGAAAATATGTGTAAACTACCATTTTTGTAATCAACATCTAGGCTATACAAATCAAGTGAAATGCTAGATATTGACTCTCTATTCAAAATGAAAGTGAGTATTTTCATCCATTTCACTAAAAGTAAACAAGCACTAGAATCTTGCCTTCAATGTGAATTCTAGCCCCCATGAGCATCACTTCAGACAGTGTGATTTGAAAACTGTTTGGATGAAATACCAATTCGGAGAAAATCACTATATTTTGTGAAATTAATATTTACAACCAGAAACAACAGAATAAAATCCCAACCGAATGAAATCTATCAATCTCGTTAAAAATTCAAGATAGAACTAAAGAAATATTTTCTATCAATTCAACTCTCGTCTTTGTATTGATCAATTCTGATTCACCTGTTTATCTTCCATTTGACTTGATCTTTCCTTTATTCACTTATAGATTTAGTTTTGCCATTGATTCATTGCTTTAATATTTAAATCAATTGTTTACATTGATAACAAAATCAATATTTTGTATATGTTCCACACGCAGGTCACTAACCTGTGTGAACAAGATACAAATCAAAATATATTGATTATTTATTTTCTATAATATTATCATATTATTATTATTACTATCAATAATAATACTGACAAATGGGGAGAAAAGATCTAGGAAACCTCAGTTATATTTATAAAATGTCTTAAAGCAAGTAAAAATCAGGAGAATTATTTTTTGCAGTGTTCAAAACTCACCAATGATTTGCATCGAGGTTATGTTCACTCTAACTTTCCAAAACTTCGTGAATCCCGATCTGTCAGGTCCGACTTGATCGCAGTCGCAGCTGTCTCTCCTTTGACCGTTGTACGGGCAACTTCTGATGTTCATCAACCTGTGAAAAGATGGTTTAAAGTCAGTTGAAAGAAAATTTCAATAGTTTAAATAGACAGTTCAAAATGTATCTGGTTATCCATCAAAGCGATCCAAATATCACAAATACTCATTGTTGTTCGAAGCTGGAAGAGGAAAATTTGAGTTTAATTTCTTCAAAACGGTGATTTTTATGTAAGCTGATGCAGCACAGTCAGCATATCACTTGTTGATGTCAATTTATAATGATACCAAAATCGTTCGCATCACTCTTTCGCAGTTTTTGCGACACCGCTAATACAATGATGACATATCGCGAGGTCCTCGACAAAGATATATATATATATATATATATATATATATATCCACATCCACATCCACATCGAACTCAATTCCAAATATTGCCACTTGCTCGTTCGTAGAGGTGCACACACCAAACTTTTCAAGTAACTTCCCAAATGGATATCCAAACCCAGTCAAAATTGTCGTGGTAGTCATTCGGTTGGTAATCTATCCTAACACATTCACGAAAATATTCCTGAATTATTTCAATTACACTTGCGGCGTACAAGCTGAAATATTCTCTATCAACGACTGTTCACGATAAAAATAATTCGAAATTCAATTCAACGACTGACTGTGTCAACGAACGAGCCGATGACAGCACTTTTCGTTCGGTAGTATTTTCAACAAGGATGATTATAGGACATTGAACAAAGTTATCGACGATAATGAATTTTCATTTTCACCTACTGCGCGATCAGATCATATTGGAGAAAGTCGTGCAAATGTTGTTCAAATTACCTACAATTTGTTTTCTTCTGATACAGGCGACAACACTGGGATAACGGTATGGGAATAGGCGTTTCAAAGGGGATATGCGGTTCGCTGTTCAGTGGCGCAATATTGCATTTCATTGCATTGAAAGATGTCTCTTTCATTATGTATCTCACACGAGCTTTAAATTTCAATCAAAAAATGTTAACTCAATATAAAGTGATTATATCTAGTCAGTAGTTATCAAGTTTCGTTCGAAAACAGAATCTCACCTTCTATCGTATATCTCGGCAAAGTTGTACCTATCCGGATGCAAACTGATGTACTCCTGCGGCTCTTCCGTGTCCATCCTGTAACAATAAACGTTCACCGGCCTTCCTCTGGCCGATATCACGTAGTCTTTGTTCTCTCTCGTCTTGGCGTACCGCTTGATCTCCTTGCAGCTCTCGTACAGCCCCGACAGCGACCCGCGCTGGTGATCCGGCAACGCCGCGCGTAGAGCCGGCAACGCTGGCCGGCGGACCGCGGCGGCCTTGCAGCGCCATTGGTTGCACTTGCGCTTGCGCGGTGGCTTCAGGTTGCGGTGGCAATAGTTTCGCGGGACTTTTTGTTTGGTGCGTACGCTGACGCAGCTGATGACGCGGATTTGGCGGCCTTTTCTGCCGCATTTGTGGGTACACTGGAAGCGATCGTGGTCGTTATTATATCTTGTAGAAGCTTCCCGATGGAATAGATCAGAATATAATTCATTCATCATTGATATTATACTTATATATATATCAAACACTACGTACTGCTTTTTCCGTGTATTTTTGCTCCCTACCAACGGGGATCATTTTTGAAGTTATCGGAAAATTATAAATTCATTGAAACATACATTGAATAGGTAAACAAAAAACATGGCGTCAAGTCCTATCACTTCCATTGCCTCTTGAGTATGGTTAACTATGTTTTAGTTTAGATTAATTAACATCTCATAATATTTGAATAATATTTCATAATATTTGAACAGTTATATTTCGAAAACTGATGGATGAAATGAATCACATGTATATACAAAGAAATCCAGATTATAGTAGCAATAATTCACCATTCGATGTTCCATTGAGAAATAAGTGGACATACATGATATATTTTTTTATCTAAACGTTTCTTAAGGAAGATACAGTCATTCAAAGTTTTTTTTAAAAAAATCTATCTCTTTGCCATAACTCTCAGGACATTAGAGCATTTTGGTACAAGTACTTATGAAATGGATACTCGTTCGTTGTTGGGATTTTTTACCACATTATTGAGCAAACTCCTCCCCTGTGCTTCGTGGACCCCAAAAACCTTCCCTCATAAGAAGCGCTGATTGATTCTCTGTTCAACTAGCTTGATATTCAATTTTCAAAAAATATGCGATGATACACCATCAAACGCATTTATGTCAAAAAAATCTTTTCAACCCCCGTATTTTCACCCCTTCTGGTCTAACAAGTTTTTAACCGCATCAGAAAGTTTAGGTCTACCTAGCTCAAGTCGAACAAAAATTCGCATAATTGCCAAAATTTTCAAGCGTTACAGAAATTGCTATTGGACCCCGGATCTAATCAACTGACGAACTCGAAGAAGAAATTCTAAACTAAAAAAAAATTAGAGTTCAAATCCATTGAAAAAGAGTAAAATGTTTGATTGAAAGAAAAATATTTTGGATTTAATAAAACAACCATTGATCACATCTCTACTATTTGTCAGGAATTCATACAAAAATCCAAAAGTGCTGGGGAAAGCGGGTCTCCTTCCTGAGATTTCAAAATAGATCACTTTCAAATTTGACAAAGATTATGTATTGTGCATTAAATGAAACCTATTTATGTATTTTTATAGACCAATTTATTCTTGAGTTTTGGATGGAGGCCTTCAAGGTTTATCAGCTAGATTCAGGAGCAATCGAAAGAGTGTTGGAATTATAAAAGTTCATACTCAATAGAAATATAAATGGCGATATTTTGAAGAAATACGGTGACGATTTTGATGTATCCTGAGTCATCTTCCACAAAGAAATGTTTTTCGATGTTCATAAAGTCGAAAAATTTTCCTGAGTTCCCGAAATCATCAAAACTTTCATTGAAAATAATCATTTGAAAGACATATTAGCCAAATATTTGGAAGTAGTAGAGCTTTCTTCAAATATTCCAACCGTTTCGTGTACTGCTGAAAGGAGCTTCAGTCACAGATGAGACCTTGCTTCAGGTTTCTGAGGAGACTCAAATCATATCTGAGAAATAATTTGACTTTCGTTCGTTTGAATAACACGATTTTTCAACACTGCCACCGAGAAATATGCCAAGATATATCAAACAATGAAGTTGCAAACTTATTCATCAGTAGATGTACCCAAAGATTGAAAGTTTTCAGTAAAACTTGAGTAACCTATGAGTTCATGTTGAAATGTTTGAATTTTTATAGTTTGATTATGTTTAAGTCCTATTTTGAATTTTGTTTCATGTCCTGTTATTGGCATTGTCATAATATGTATTTGACCTGACTACCTGACTAAGGTAACTTGAGGATTGTTTTTTCTTTTTGTTCAAAATTTTATTCAGTATTTTCTTATTTTACTCCAATAACCCCCCCCCCCCACTGGAATTTTGAAGTAACGGCGCCTATGCAAAGATCCCGAATTAACAATCAAATATTATTCACCTGTTTCCATGGTTCCGGTTGCCAGACGAATTCATCTCCGCAATGACTCAAAATGCATTTGGCAGTGTTGGGCGGTTTGTTGTGTCCAGAACAATAATTCTGATGATGGATCTTGTTCTGGTACAGGTCCGGCAGTGGCGTGGGATCTATCAGGCCTCCGCGATGCACTTTGTGACAGGTGACATTGCGTTTTTTCACTCCTGTCCCGCAAGAAGCTGAACACTAAAAATTCGAAGGTTGCAGTTTGAAATAACAAGTAGATAAACGGTGATGAAGAAATAGATGTGGTGAAAAGAGTTTTGGGTAGATGCCTAGCACAAAAAATAAGAAAATAGTTTTTGATTTATTCATCAGAAATTTTCATAGTTCAATTTATATTTCGTGAATATTCTGAATGAAGATATGTTACAATCCTTTTTATCAATAATGAACTCGTAATAACCGAAACGTCCACTAAGATAAGTAGAAATTTTATTTTTATTAAAATTATATTTAAATACTGTCTGTAAGTTTTGAAATTATATTTGTTTTTCAAAATTTTTCAACAATCGACAAATAGAGAATTTCTCTTTTAGGTATCTGATGGTCGATTTTTTTTGATAAACCCAATGAAATTCTGAAATCTGGATCCTTCATCTTCACATGAGATTGAAGAATTGTATCTACTGTGTTCATTGCACGCAATTTCAGTATCTTTTTGTATCACCTACTTCATGTTTACTATACTCGATAAAAGTGGTCTCCTATAATCTGTTATTTTTTGAAATTCAATAATTTTTTGGGCCTATAGTATACCCGAATCATTTTATAGAGAATATTCTTATTTCCAATCGTACACCATGATGAATCAAAAATGATCACTATTATGTGAACACAGTAGGGTGAAATAATTTTTTCATAATATTATTAGCTTAGTGGCCCTTAAGACGTCAGTGGAATAATTTGAAGAAATTCATATTATATCTGAAGAAGTATTCTGTTATTGCAAACAAACCTACCGAATTTAAAGATATTCAAGAATATATATTTTCAGAAATTAATAAGTGACATAAACTTTGATACCCTGTATCTCGCATACTACCTTTGGAAAAAAGTTCAGAAGTTCCTTCAATCAAATCTTGATTTTTCCACAATATCAACAAAAATACTTGTTTGAAATGGGTCAAATCTAGAAGAAATTGTTTTTTTTTGTATCCTTTCAGGTGTGTCGAAACTTGTAAATACAATACTCCTTCCGTATGCTTCAGGTACTTTGAATGAAAATGTTGGCAAACAGATGACGACAGAAATCGATAGCATGCTCATTAAATGGAAAGTAGGTAACTTACGGCCGACCAATAATTCTCGATCCAGGCATAGGAACAAGCAAACTTTTCGCAATTCTTCGTCACTTTAGGCTTTTTCAAGTTCCTGCAGTACGAATCGACGACCGTTATTTCATTCAAAGCGTCCTCGCACTCAATGTGGCGCCTCCTGGTGCCTTTGCCGCAAGAATTGGAGCACTTTGGTGAACAGAAACAAAAAAAGGGAAAGCCGTGTAAGCGTATGTGGTGGTGTATTCGGCAAGCATGTAGCATAGAGGCTCTGTAGCAAAACGGCGCCAGACGCCACTCTCTCAAAAATAGGGGCCGATAAAAGAACGAACACGACAACTTGCATTTGTTTGATCAATTGGATACATCTCCGACGAGCCAGCCGAATTGTTAGCTACTTGGTAGCTCTTCTGTTATACGTACAGGCAGGCCTAAGGGCCTCTACGTGGCAGTAAATCTACCTTGGATGTTCCACCACTAGATGGCGCTTGACGTGATATAATCATGTCACAACCAGTAACCTCATTTTCGTATTCATATACTGTGACTGTGTGTGTGACTGTGATTCCAGTTTGTCAGCAAACCAAGGGCGACTGATGAGGCCTTTGATGGGCCGAAACAGATCTGTATCCCTTATTGCTCCACAAATTGGATACATTTCCAACCAATATCCTTCACACATTCCATCATCAATTATTGAAATCGGTTTCAAAAATATTTGCCCAGAACGTTCTGAGAAGAAACATCAATAAAATTCATTGATTGAAGTGTCTCAATATTTCAATTGTATGTTTAATTTGTAATTTTTATGCATCTATCCTTTTTATACACAGTAATGTTCATTGGGATAATAATCGTTTTCAGCCATACGATCTCACATACTTGAATGTGGTTTGCCATCTCTATATACAGTCACTAACTTTGTTCAATATCCTTTAATTATCCTCCTTTATTACTCATATTTTCAAATGTCTACGAATTTCTTGCTGTTATTTCTTTTTATTTTGTTGAGATCATCAAGGCAATTGACCGATGACCCACACTCTATTTATTTCGATCTAATCGTCAGGCGCCACGACGAATCTTGAAATATTGGCAAAACTAGGTGTATATTTAGAAGAATGCGCCTATCGAATAATATACAAATTGCATAGTGATCATCCAGTGTCAATTATGAAAAATATCGACAACCTGAATTGTTTCGTTCATGTACGCTACACCCTAGAGTAGCTTCAACGTTGAAGCTGATTTTGTCTTCCGCTATTTTGTCACAGAGCCAGCATAGAATATTCATGTCTCGTTTTCTAGCGTGCGAGAAACAAAGATAGAAGTATAACCCTACCGCAATCAGTTAATAAGTAGTCTTACCTGTTTCCAAGGTCCCATTTTCCATCTGTAGCGTTTTCCAGTCTCGGAGGAATCAAAGTAGCCTTTGGCTACCGCGTTCGATATATGAGGACATTCTGTTAGCTTACATTTCGTAGTCGATTCTGGCCTGCGAGTCTTGTCACATCGACTGTCACTCAATATTGTACCTGAAATATCATTAGAATGTTAACGTATAACTCCATATGGATAACCATCATCGATAATGAGAATTGGCGCAGTCGGTAGGACTTCAATAGACCGAAAACTATTCCGTACCTGAGTTATCGATGCATATAACTTGACGAAGTCTCTCGCAGCTGGAATCGCAACTTGGACTCCAATCACCGGTTTTCCATTTGGGACAAGGAAAATTATTACATTTGACGACGTTGTTCGGCCTTTGGTTCGTGTCGCACATCAAATCGTTTTCACCTCCCATTTCGTTCACGCAACGAAACAGCTGTTTGCTTCTACCACCATCACCGCAAGTTTGAGAACACTGAAAATTCCATAGAAATCATCATCGATCATAGAACAGAATAGATAAGTGAAACTGTTACAATGATTTGCTGGCATCATGTCGACATAAAGGACCGGAGATGGGAAGATATGAACATATACAATAATTTCCTCCAATTCGCAGCATTGGTGAGCATGTTTGGTTCTCTAGACTATTTGTGATTAGTCGATGGAAATTGGTGAGGACAGCAATACATTCTGGACAAAGACATTTTGCCTGACTGCAAAGTTCTCGTTCAATAGTTTTCGGTATCCGGAGAAAATTATACACAAACCGATATCGTCCAGAGATTGGATTGGGCCTTCGTGCTACTTGTCTCTACATCGCCACTACTTCCCCAGATCTCTTGTGTTTTGCCATCCGAATCGTTCGGACCTATTCGTCTAGCCACATCTTTCTAACAAGACTAGTTTAAAGATCTTCCAAGTGTCTGGGAACTCTTGCATTTTGTCTCTCATCGTTAGAAACCGCTTAGCCATGATAGACCTTTACAGTTGCTGAGCAAAACTTGCAGAGTAGATCTTCTGTCAGGCCGATCATACTCATAATATGTTGGTCGAGCCTACAGTTCCCTGTCAGGAGGCCAACTGATTTTACTCCTCCACCTCTGTACTCGTCTTCTGGATTGTGGTCTGTGAAAGTTGGATAAGGTTTTTTGATAAACTCTTCGGCCTTTCTCATTCCTGGTGAGTTAGTCTACCATTCTTCACATCCTCATTTACTTCTTCTCGGGCTAGTGAATGAGCATCTCCGTTACCCTCATAACCTGTATGTACTGGTACTCAATCAGTCTATTCGGACTGTCCAAAACTATCAGGGCCTCCAAGGAGTCTCGGGCATGAATTAACTTGCATTCTTAGTCAACTGCTTTTATTGCCACTTGGCTGTCCAAGTAAATAATTTTTTATTTCATACTCTGCCCTATGATGATTTCCGCTTGAAATTCCGCCAATAGATATTGATGAGCGTTATCATATCATTATCCAAGATTGAACAATTGTTCCAGTGAATATTATCATAGAACTGAAATCAGCAATAGAATAACTATAGACAAAGATCAAACTCACCGTTGACCAATCCCCTGGCACCCATTTGTAACTTTTATAGCGTCTGTAAGGCTGTGGTACGATGAAGTTGTCGAAGTCGTCTTTGAGAGAGTTTCTCCTCTCGTGAGAAGTCACCAGCTGAAAAGGAACGTGAAATTTGTGTCCCTCATGAATATACTTGGAACCATACACTACAATGAATACTTCGAGTCTTGAAAGAGTTTTTCAGCTTGTTTGTTTCAGTATCATTTTACTTTCTTTTTTCATAGGAGGTTATTTCAAACCAACCTAATTCTTTGTATTATCATACTATCGTGATGAGCGAAAAGATCATATCTGAACTTCTCCTCAAAGTACTCGTCGTTTCTCGAAAACTCCATGAATCTTTTGACAGGATCTGGATATCTATGAATTTATTACTTATTATTATTTTATTACTTCTCCTAAAGTAGGAATGCATGGATGTAAAATCCTTCAAGCTAGAAATCTTCAGTCTACTGGCCTCACACATATGCCTCTAAGCTATGAATTTCCAGTTTATCAATATCATCAAATTTTTGGAACTCACATTGCATTCGCCCCTGTAACACACCCTGCTCTCCTCGGGCACCACTTGCCCGCGACAATAACTGTTATCCAAAATCTCGCCGGTGTCGAACTTTTCGCAAACGACCTGCCTGCGTTCCACCCCCTCGCCGCACGTGACCGAACAAGGGTGGTAGGCGTTGAGGGCGGCCCACCGGCCGCACGCCTGCGCGTTGCAGGCCTCCCTTTCGGCCGGTCTGGAGCCCGAGTCGCAGGCGTGGTGGTCGTAAATCCTGCCGTCCAGGACGCAATAGTAGGTGAGGTTCCTGTAGCCGCCGCCGCAAGGCGCGGAACACTGTAAATAACCGGGAATAAGTATGTTGTAGGAAAATATACCAGCTACCTAAACCGCACTCCTCTGACCGGGCACCGTTCGGTGCCCAGACACATATTGGGGGATAACACTCGGGTTCTATAACGTTTCAATTGTCATATATCAGCTATCGCGCGCTCTGTTTTTTCGTGTCCCGTACAATAGCGTATCTACAGCAATTTCGCCCCACGAACACGTGTTTGTGGGTGAACTGAGAATGTCAAACGTCCGACGGGGAGTCATCCTCCGAATAGTTCATTGATCACTCATCAAACTGTTATTTATGCAATTACTGTCTGTAGATTAATCAAGGAGGTGTTGTATACATTTTTACAGACTTTTGTGATTTCCTCTCCTAGTTTATAAAACTTAAAATAGAACTATTAATAGTTATTTCAATATATTTGTAGTGGGGACATGTTTATGATCTGCCCCAAAATGTCACTGCGCTTAGAATTCAACTTTCAGATACCTAAAAGAGAAATTCTCTTTTAGTCAGTGACACCTTGTTTTTCATAAAATTTGGGAGACAAATATATTTAACAGATATCAAAATTTCTACTCATGTCATTGGTTTCGGGAAAGAACCTGGTCCTGTTTTTAATACAGTGGAAAAATTATTGTCCAAAAGGAGAGAGAAAAAAATGCTGAGTAATGTTTCTTGCAGTAATGATTATCAAAATGAAAAGAAAATGGAAATTATTTATTTCTCATAACTTTTCATTTGAATAATGAATATTCTGCATATGAACTGGTTGAATTATTCACAATTTTTTATACACTTGGTTTTAATGGGATATCAAAATATAACAATGGATATTTGACTATAAATATATTAAAAAATTATTATGTGAAAGAAAGAAAGATATATAATATATCACAAATGAAGTACAATGACGAGATTTCCATTTCCACTCAAGAATTCTCGGTAGTCAAATATGACTATTGAATTAGTCAATTATGTCACTTCCGACATATCTGACTTCGTAAGATATTTTCTCATATCAAGAAATAGTATTATAATTATGAGAGTTTTTATTTAGTGCTATTTCATGCTGTGGGATCCGAAAAATATCATCTTTTCGTGGATTATGCTCATGTTATGATACATTCTTCGAATAAAGCTATAAGTCATTCCTCACAAATATAACAGATTTCAAAATGAAGATGGAAGGTACTTTCTATATATATATTTTTTTTTTGGTAAAATTTGCCGACAGCTGCCTCGACTGTCCTTTTTGATAGTAGGCCTGAAAATTCGTTTTTGGTTATTGAAATTCCTTTGCTCTTCCCCCAGCCATGATATTTGGGATTATATGAGTTTCGTCTAAACCTCATTTCACGTGCTTTATATTAGTTGAATACTGAAGGTTCATAGCAAAGTATAATTCATTCAAGGTTCAAAAATACCATTCACTTGCTTTTTCTCGTTTAAATTTGTATGTTGCAATTTCACATTACCTTTATGTCCATAATTATTATTTCCCATCGAAAATGGGAATTCGTAATTGTACGCTCGATCTGAAGGTGTATAAATTGGTTAATGAAAGATAATTCAAAATTTATACAACGAAAAAAAAAGTCACTAGTATATGAAGAATAAATGATGTTTTACTTACAGATGACGTCTCGTTCAACGTCCAGACAGGGCAGTGCTCCGTATTACATATCTGTTCGGTAATCTTCTCGCTGTTGTTGCAGTATGAGTCTTCTATAGGTGTGTAACTGTCATCGACGCATTTTGCCGTTCTTCGCTGTGTGCCCCCACCGCAAGTTTTGCTGCACTGTAAGTAGAATATCGGATTTGGGTCATAGAAATTTCATACAAACCTATGAACTCAAAGGATACCCGAAAAAATTACACACAAAAGGAGGAACATGCACTTTGAGAGTTCGTGTATTGCGAACACATTGAAAAATTGAGAAAAAGGAACAGTTAACTGTTCGCATAATTTTTGTGGCATATTATCAAAAAATAATAATCAATGATTGAATTGTTATTCAACTGAATATTTTCACAGAACTAAAAAAAGACTATACGATTACGTACTATATTTCCTTAACTTGGCAACCCTGTGTATCGAACCACCTCTACAGGAACGGTTTCAATAATATTTCTCCATGTGTATGCCATCGAACAAAGAGTTTCATTCGTCCCACGTAATAAATAATTTGGAAGGCCAACTTTGACTACATTTCAAATCACGCGGTATAGTTTTTGTTCACTGCGCAAACTCAAAAGTGTATGTGCGTATAAATAGCGTCAATTGTATTTCAACGAATATGCTTGTCGTTACCAATTAGATCAAATGGATTGAATTTTGGAATTCGTTAAGAGATACAACGTAATTTAAATCAAGACAAGAATGTTATCAGAAGTCAAACTAATTACCGTCAAGAAAGCCAAAAATTTCCAATGATTTCAAGAGATATATAGGAAAATGCAAATGAAATTTCTAGGATTCATATCGGCGATAAAGAAATACAAAACGAGTGGAACGTCAAAATTTATCTAGTCTATCTTCGATCTAGTCATGTAAGTTGTTTTCAACAAGAACATTCCATTTGGTAACACCAATTGTCTACGAATTTATTGTATCATCAATGGACCGAACTGAAATCAAACACCAATATCTACAAATCTATGTACTAGTTTAGAATATGAATTCCATGACCAGTATTAAATGTGATGAATAAAACTTTGTTTCTGTTTCATCAAATACACCTACTTCAGTCCAGGACGAATAGTGCCATCTAGTGGAGTTGCACACGGTATTACAGGTCTCCAAAGCTGGCGGGGTTGCCAAAATCGTACAATGTTTTTCGTTGACGACTTCGCTACGACTAGGGTTGTTTTTGTAGACCTTCATGCAGGTGTAGTATATCCGTCGAATACTGAAATACAGATATGATTTCAGATGAAAACGAAAACAACCTGAATGTGGAAAGTCCTACCGACTGCGCCGATTTTGAATAAACATCGTCAATGCTTTTGTGCAGTGTTTATGTTGACGGAGAAAACTGTGAACACCGACAAATTTCAAATTGAAGTACCACGGCAGCAGTAACTACTGGTATGAGATCATTCATGATTTCATAAATAAAAATTAGTAGAATCACGAGTTAATTTTACAAGAACTACTTATAGCAGAATTAAAAATAGGAGAAGACGAAAAGATGAAAATTGGATATAAATCGTAAATCATACTTTCTTTGCATCAGAATGGTTTTTCACCTTACTTTTTATTTAATGTCATTAGTGTAATTCTTTCAAATCAGGCAATTCATTGGTCTTTGATTTTTCATGTCCATGTTCAGGTTTTGGATCATCGAGCATCAGCATCAGCATCAGGTCCTGCGCATTTTGAGTGATTTTTATGAGTGTTGAATGAATAATGCTTCTCTAGGGAAAATGCATCCCTACAGTTGATTTGTTGACTCGAAAAATAACCATTTTATTACACTCTCTTCGATAAATATTCAATAACAACTTGCAATATCTAAATTATAATCACGATAAATATGAAAGGAACAATTTGAATCAGTGGTGAAATGTAATGCCACAGATAATGATGATATATAATGAATTAATTTCGAATTTAATGATAAACATTACTTTCAGTGCTGTTCTATAATTAATATCTCATCAATCCGAATATCAAGGATTTCAAACGATCATTTTACTGCTCCTCTCTCGTTTTTTCCTCACCCTTTGCCACACTGAGGAGAGCAAGCGCTCTTTGAAGCGATGTTCCAAGTTAATTCACAATGGGAATTGCATTCTTGTTTTTGCGTTAGGCTATCCTCCATATTGTCGCAGTAGCCCTTGTTGACTTCTTTGCCGTTGATGAGTTCCACGCAAACCGGTTTCCTGTACTGTTTTCCCTCGCAAATCGAGCTGCATTCAGACCATTCTTTCTGATACAACCGCCAACCATAACTAGAAATTTCATCTGAATTATTCTCGGTCAAACTAGTGATTTTTTGTAGGTAGTCGATTCATGATAGGATGTACCGAAGCTGCACAGCAGTAGAAAAGAGAACTTTGAAGGTTTAACATTCTTCCAGAAACTTTCTGAAGCAAGATAAAATAACTTGATTTAATTTTTTTTTTTCGTACAAACAATCGTGAATCATGACTAGGCATTTTCATCAACTAGTCCATGACAGAAGCAAGATATGAAATATTCATTAAGAATATTATAAATACTGGATACTGATATATTTGGGCCATTACAAATCAACAATAGGCGAGAGTAACAATTTACTTGAAAAAAACCACGACCCCCAATACCATGAATTGAGTCGCAAAACCATTTTTTTCTTTTAATATTACATATATTTCATGTCAAAGTTATATTTTAATCATATGAACATTCAAGCTGGAATCACACGTTTTCAAATTCTAACAAATCTTTGTTTTTGTCACGGACTGATATAAACTTATTTCAAATTGATGCCAAAAAAATCAGCCAATTTCATTCGTTCGAAAACTAGAAATGAATTAAAATATTGTCGTATCTCTGTTGAGAAAAAATAAGTTTCTTGAGCTAGTCAATTTTGAATATTTTTTTGCTTGAACTTTTGTTGATTTCGTGTTCTACTTGATTCGTCTCAACAAATGAAAATGGCGAATTTTCTATACTAATGCTACATGTAAGACATCAATACCAAAATAGTTTTTTTTTCTTAAATTCACCTACCTGGTTCACTATGTCTACAAAGAGGAGCGATTTTATTTTACATTCAGGAAACGTCAGACATACAGAATTACCCAGTACCTGAGAATTTTGAAGCAGACAAAGACGAAGCACAGTTTCGATTACTCTTTACACTAATACAAACAGAAAAATTTTGACCATGTACCATACATGAGGAGCCAATTACCAGATAAATCGAGATTATAATACATCCAAAGCATTATCATAACGACGAAGTTCTTACCGATAATTACTGAAATGAAATCTGGGAAACCTGCATGTGGGGATCAAAAAATTCAATTATTCCACTAAAACCACTTCGAAAATATCAAGTCACTTGGAACTGCGTATTTCGAAATTCTTTCAATAGGTACACTTTTTATATATATCTTTCATATATATTTCTATACTTTCAAAGATTCACCTTATATATTGAAAAAAAAAGCATATCTTACCGAAACATTGATCGTAGTCTGTTGTATCTGTAGTAAGAAGCAAAAATTTTCGGATGTTTTTTCCATATCAGTGAAACGTTTAGAAATATAAGGTTAGGTCGATAAGTCATTTCAATAGGCTGGCTCTCGGACGAAGTCTGGGAATCAAAGGGACATAAAGTTTATCTGTGATGATATCACAGATACGTACGGATACGGAAATAGATCACAAATTCAATCAAAGTAATCTAGATGTGATAACTTATCCATATAACGCCACTGTTTTGAATTTCATGACCTCAATCCTTTCCGAGTTTGAAGGATCCAATCGATTCGTTTTTGCGAATAACGACAAATGACAAATGATATGAGTGTAGTACTACCATTATGAAACTGAAGATCCTGATTCTGAACCCGATCCTGAAGTTCTAGACCGTTTCAAATCAGCATTGAGTAAGGACTTCAACTTTTATATAACGTTCAAAAAATTTAGCATTGTAACAGCACCGGTATGTTTTGCTTGATTTATATCACAGTTCATTTGGAAAACTAATGTTATTACAAAACAGAAAATACGACGGAGATGGTATACATGTACTAATTGAATTTATGTCTAGACACTTCATCATTTTGACATTATAACCTCTTAACACTTTAATATATCATTTTAGTATTTCATTTTATTTAACCGACCCTTCATGCAATCAAAGTTCCTTCCCCATTATATTTAACTCTCATCCTCGATTTCATGTATTTTATCTATTATAAATATTCCATTCAATTCACTCAATGACCTAGTAATTTGAACAAAATTATTCTTGATATTGTTATTGTTACTTTTTACGATTTTATCATTATGTGTCACATCATTTTACCTATTTTATCCATGAAAAATTGTAAGTTCCATATTTTTCCATATTATATTATCTCAATGTGTAGAGAGGAGAAAGACGAGCATCTCACGCACAAGGGTTATCAATCCTTTCGTAAGCTTTCCTTGTTCATTTTCCTCCTGCATATTCCCATACGAAAAACAAAATGCATTGTAATATAATGTTATGCTAACGGTAAATACATTACAAAATTACAATGCACTTAATGGTCTTACGCGTTGAATTCGAATGTCAAAAATTATTTTGGAGAATAGGAGGATTTTTTTGAAATCAGTAGAATGTACCTTGAAAACTGTGAGCCACAATGAAACCTCATTTAGTTATTTTGACATGGACATTATAATTTCTGCTGGAGCCCATGGCGAAGCTGAACTGATACACCGGCCCACTAGACAGTTTCCCTCATCAAGATGAAAACCCGAGCAAAAGTCTCTTCGAAATACACGTTCCATAGCGACCTCTAACACGAAACACAAACTCACCTGGGCGAATCCTTGACATCGATGACGTATCTGTACCGGATGTTGGGCGGAGATAACTTGCCCACCGACAGAACGCTGATAACCAAGTCCCTGGGCAGTTTCCTGTTCTTCGGACTCGTTATCCACTCAATGGTGGCGCTGGCGCCGCTGTATTTGATGTCGACGTCGCCGAATTTCACCTCCAGCCCGTCCGTGTTGGCCATGTAGTTGCCGTTGAGCAGAGGATCTCCAGTTTCACCGTCGATCAAAACTGGAATGAAGAAACTATATCACCAGGACCTCCGATGCTTGCTTCCCCAGTGCCAATTTGTATTTAAAGATATAATTGCACAGCCCTCTCTAACTTCCGAGCCATGTCGAGAGAGAATTGGCATCATGGTTCGCCGGTGCCTTGAAATTCGTTTACTCTATGTCGAAAGTCGATGTATGTTTTCGATTCCGCTGTTTTGTTCAGGAATTTCGTTGGTTTTCAATGACAAATTTGATTTCATTTATGAAAAATATTGTTGAAAATGTCTGCAATGTAGCAGGTATCAATTTGAGGGCAGAAATGTCTGGAAGCCAATAAAAATTCAATAGAATTCCAGAGTGATAAATTCTGATTCAACTGGTTATCTTTCGTTTGACTTCATATTTCATTCAGTTTTTTGCAGTGTCAAAACCGAAAACATTGGAAAATTTTGCGAAGAGAAAAACATTTTAATTGTGTTGAGAACGGGAGCAGATTCGTTCCCGAAACGTCCACCAAGATAAGTAGAGGTTTTATTCTTATAGAATATATTTGTATTTCCAAATTTTTGAAAAACAAGGTGTCACTGACCAATAGAGAATTTCTCTTTTAGGTATCTAAAGGTTTAATTTCAAGCGCAGTGACATTTTGGGGCAGATCACAGAATCTGTCCCAGCTACAAATATTTTCAAAACAATTTTTAATAACTTCTACTCTATTTATTAGAAACGAGGAGAGAAAATCCCACGAAAAGCTGGAAAATAGGTCACTAAAGGTTTGATTTCAAGCGCAGTGAAATTTTGGGGCAGATCATGAATTGGTCCTTACTATAAATATATTGAAGTAATTTCTATTTCGATTTTTAGAAACGAGTAGAGAAAATCACAGAAAATTTCGAAAAATGAATATACCACCTCCTTGATTAACCTACAGACAGTATAATAACGAATTGCATGTCCTCTGCTCTCAGCTCACACTCACCGAGATAGTTCTCATCGACGACGTAGGGGTAGGAGTCCTGAGTGACGTTGAGATTGGAACTGCCCTTGGGTATCCTGACCACCCTGTTGTAACCCGAGGTGTCTGCCGGTTTGTTGTAATTGCCGCTCACCTCCTGACAGCGACTGTTGTCCCCGCCGCAGATGCCGCAGTCATCTGGAAAACCAGAAAACTACCGGTTGCATCCAAGAACGACTTCAACCAAGATGGTATAATTGCAATAAGATGAAATGTTTCATGTTGATATTTTTATGTTTATATCGGAGAACCAACCAATTGTATTCATCTTGTTCAACCCTTGGTGTGACGACTCTGAAGATATTGTCAACTTCTTTTGAAGTGGGTGGGAATTGTTTGGATAGATTGAAGAATTGCATGATGTATCTAGAATCTAGAATGTTCAAGGTTAGATCTGTTCCATTTGGCCCACACGACCAAACGATGTCGTTATTTGCAATACCTTGGAAAAATTGGAGCACGTCTCAAAGTTCTCTAGTGTTTCTAATCAAATACATTTTCTTTGCCAGATTAATCAACTTACAAAACTGTAGCTCTTCCAGTTTTCCAGATATTTCATGTATCTGGAAGTACTTGGTTAGAATCTGTAGGCTTCCGCAGTTACTAAGTATGTGTAACTGCTGTTTTCTCTTCTGCCTAGCAAAATCTGTAGTGGTTCATCTACCAGGCCAATCTTACTCATATTTTGTCGAGCTTACAGTGTACTGACAGGGACGCCCACTAATATTCTAACGATCTATTTAATGTTCTGGTCTGTTTCTAGTAGATTAGCTAATCTGCTGCGAATATTGGCAAAGGTTTTTTGATGAACCCTTTTGCCTGTTTCATTCCTGATAAGTTATTCCACCAGGTCTCAAGATTTCTTTTGCAATCTATTGCAAAGTTACACAAAAGTCTATTCAATTAAACTACTACCATGAAACATTTCATCTCACTCAATTTATACCCAGTATGTGCAGTCATTCGATGAAATACAAAACGATGGGTTAGGGACATGCCTGCAAAACAAAACAGTGCTGAGTCTGCTGGAACTACTGAAATGTATGATTACGATGTATTAGATGCAGTTAGACTTGGTTAGATCTTGCTACAGTGTTTTAGGGGAGTTGAATTTTTGTTTGGTCTGATTCTGGAGTCGAAATCATTTTCCATTCTAAAAATTGTTTCGACTGGAATCTCACATCTCTCTCATCTTGTAACCAAAGGCCAGGGCTCGACTAGGAATCGACTATTATTGTCTATTAGACGAAAATTCAACTCGATGTAATATACAAAAGCTGTTTAGTTCTAAATTACCATTCCATTAGGTACTGTCAATTTTGTTATTGGTTCAGAGGTATGAACACCAGTTTCGTGACTGTCTCGTTACACAGTCCTGCTGAGCACGAATTTTATATCCGTATTATTTTGATCTACAGTGAATTTTCAATGAAACAACCACATTGTTGTGTCATCAATACTAATAATAATGGGAGAATCATAGAAAAATAAGATGTAATTGTTTATCACAAGTTTCGACTTCAGGGGCGTCGATTTTAGTGAATGAATTCCAAAGTGACGATGTCCTACAAAAGAAAGAAATTCTTATGACACGATTTTCTAGCAATTCCAATTGTCACTAATTAGGGCGTGACAATTGATTTAATGCCTAATTTTTGCCCAATTATAGTACTATCGAAATTATGTAATGCAGATACATCCTTCGAACTAGCACGACTATATAACGATCGTCCGAGCATCGGCAGCGGCAATGAAAAAATTACTACGTTTCTACATGAAGTTTTTGAGATTAATCTGAAAGGTGAGTTTCAAACAAGATTATTCTGACTTGTTTAAAATTTATCCTAAAAATTTTAGCCTTCTCAACATCTCAGAACTTGTTCGAATTTTCTGCATTCAGGAAGTTCAGAATATAATCGAATAGAAATTTAGTTATAGTGAGCAACACACAGAATGATTTCCACTTGAATATTGACCAGTTTTTTTGAGTTCTTCAACACATGAAATTATAAAGTATTACATTTCAAACATTGAAGAATGCAATGACCAGAGAGTAGGTATAGAAGTATAAGTATCCGAATGGAAGATAATATTGATTCAATTAAAATTTTGTGATTGAGTATTTCTCTAGATTTGTTTTGAATCTTCTGAATCGAATATAATATTGATTCAATTAAAAGTTTGTAATCAAGTATTTCTCTATATTAGTTTTGAATCTTTTTGTATCATGTATATTTTTGAGCTCATGTATATTTTTCGGTCACGAGTTGTATAAAATCTTATCATGGAATACCATTTTTTCACCAATGTTCGACCTGAATGTATTTGCTATCAAAGAATTCAATTGTCTAGCGCCATAATTATGGACTGTTTTGACTTCAGTAAAAGCTACGTTTGATCATTTCAATTTCTTTCTGACGAAATGAATAAAACAACATATCTTGAGTTGATAGAACAATCAAATTTAGAAAATCGAAAATGCACTTTATTATTTCGTTTCGTAATTCCATATTGCAAGTTTGAGTAAAAAAGGCAGAAATGAATGCTCTTCAAATATCTAACAGATATGA
The DNA here is from genome assembly GCA_963576655.1 of Gastrophysa polygoni. Taxonomy (NCBI): domain Eukaryota; kingdom Metazoa; phylum Arthropoda; class Insecta; order Coleoptera; family Chrysomelidae; genus Gastrophysa; species Gastrophysa polygoni. The sequence goes on from OY755093.1 coordinate 9,940,017, forward strand.
TTTGATGAATTTGAGCCATGAGTATACAACACGTCATAAAAATACATTTATTATACCATATGCATTCAAAAACGTAGATCAGAAATCCTATAATTTCCTGGGTCCAACTGTTTTTAATTCCCTACCGGAAAGAATGCTTTATTTGAACTCACCTTCACAATTGAAAAAAGCGCTCGAGATATTAATAACTAGACAACCTCGTGAAAAAATTAGTCAAATATTTGATAACGGTGTTTGAATGCTCTTGCAATTATTGATTGATTACGACTATACCCCCACGTGATGTGTTTTATCTTTACAAGTCTCTAATGGCTCTAATATATATATATATATATATATAGAGAGAGAAGGGAACGGAACTCTTTAAAGTTCATCCTAGCTTTCGGAAATGATTATTTCCATCATCAGAGATGCTATAAGTTGAGACAAAATTGATAAATTACATGGTCTCGAAATGAAAAATTTAAATTTAATTCAACAATAATAATAATTTCAATATGTGAACTTCGAACAATAACGCACCGAGTAATAACTCAATGTAATGTCATTTGTTGTACTGTACAATGTTATATATTTTCACTAATGTCATTGTGTGCCATGTTTCACTGTAACATCGTTGTATTCAACCTCAAAAAAGATGTAAGTACACTACACAACCATCAGTTGGATAGGTATTTATTATTTTTGTCTCAACTTATAGCATCCCTGATGATGGAAATAATGGAAATAATCATTCCGGAAAGCTTGGATGAACTTTGAAGAGTTTATCAATTATACATTGCTGCATTCCCCAATACATTGGTTTCATATATATATATATATATATGCTGTCGAATTTCGTGATTGTTCGTATACAATATTCTTCAATCTTCGTGTTATTGATAAGAATCATGAGAGATGAACTATGATAATGCAAAAATTCTAGATTACGAAAAGATTCTTAATAAACGGCTTTTTATTGAAATGGTACATATCAACAATAATGAAAAAACAATGAATAAAAGGACAGATATCAAGGATCTCAGTTCGATCTATACTTATTTATTAAAATTATATAAAGATAATAATACTTCACCCACCTTGAGTTCATTTATTCAAAAATTTTGTATATTTTCTGCATCACTCATATCAATCATATAGTTTTGAATCAATGTCATCGATCAACCTCGACAGTTTTGTCAATGCATTTTACAGTTTTATTTATACATCTATGTTTCTTTTTGTAGCTGATTTTATATAATATTTCATGTTAGTAAGTAATTTCCATCATTCATTAGTGAATATTTTATCATTATATCCTTCATTGTAGTTAGTCTTGATAAAGAAAATAAACATTTTCGAAAGCTCGACACCGAACAAAGAAATTTAATAAATTGGCCACAACGACTGCTTCCCACGAAGATTGAAGAATATTATATTATATTATTATATATATTATATATTATATTATATTATATGTCTCCGAAGTTTTTGTGATTGTTCAACACCGGAGTTATTTCATTTCATAATTTTTCACCACGTACAAGCAGCATTTGCTGCTTCTGTGGGTTTTCTAATGTTTATTTACCTAATGTTGTCTTGACAGCACCTTGCATACATAATGTTGTCTTATTATTATGATTCTTCTGGTATAAACATTATTATTATTATTATTATTATTATTATTATTATTATCATTATTTCCAAATGATAGCACCTTGCATGCATAATGTTGTCTTATTATTATGATTCTTCCGGAATAAACATTATTATTATTATTATTTCGAAATGACAGCACCCTGCATGAATTATTGATAATAATAATAATAATAATAATAAAGGTCTTTATTTGATTTTATGTCTATACAAACATAGTGCAGGGCGAGATTTAGTCATAATGGCTACTCTTACACTTAACTCTGCACATCAATAGTACATGATGATATTTTGTGAAAGAACATAACATACATATACACAAGTTCTTAATAATTATTAATATTAGTATTCAAAATACTGAACAGAGTTTTGTCCAAAAAGTGAAAGTTATTTGAGGCGTTTTTTTGAAATTGTAGATTGGAATTGATTTTAAAGTTGGACTCAGTGAATTGTACAATTTAATTGCATTGTATGTGAATGATTTTTGATACATGGCCGTTGAATGTCGTGGTATAGCTAAATAATCAGTTTCTAATGCGTGCCGATTTCCGCCACCCCAACGACGGACGCGTCCACGACGCCGGTCGCGCCCTTACCTAACACCACCGTCGAGTCGAGCGCGTTATCGCACCCGCCCGGCTTGCAGATGCCGCTCACGCAAATGCCGTACCCCGACGGGCCGCACTTGGTGCCGTCGGCCACCTTGTCCTTGAGCCGGTAGCTCGGCTTCGTCCCGTTCGGCAGGCAGTACAGCCTGCAATAATCCTCGGGCCTCTCTGAAAAGAAGGAAGCGTCGATCGGATTGAGGGGCAGGCCGGAGGAGTTCGGGCCTCCGGATGGACGGCGATCAGGTCAGGTGAGGTCGGCGCGCTCGGGGGGCACCCAGAAAGCTCCGGCTTTTCTCCGGTTCGAATGAAGTGCCGAGAAATTTATTCCAACTTCTATCTTTTTATATATCGACTTCCAATCATGTAAATATACTTCCGACCAGACTTAGTTGCCCGAGCAACCCTAAGAAGCCCCGAAGGGCTTGTGCGAGTGAAGGAGACCATTTATATGCACTTTTGTAATTGCAAATATATTTTTCCAGTCATTATTCTGCACTGTTTTGGATACAAAAAGGAATCTATGGGGACCAAGTCCAATTATCCCCCCCCCCCATGAGTACTCGGCCAGAACGATACCTCATCATGTAGGCCCGAAAACCGCATCTGAATGCCTAATTTCTTTGGTGGAGGTGAAGCCATTAATAGGCATTGATGAAATGACTCTAATTTCCTGGTTTTCATTTCTCCACCCAACAACATGGAACAGCTGGGTGGAAGAAGGAATATAAGAGGTACTAGAAGAGAAGTAAATGATTCATTTAGATTTCCTGCTATTTACTCTCCTCGTTTATGAAAATGTTTTTTCTTTAGGAACGAGGAGAGAAATTCCCATAAAATCTGAAAAAATCTAGCCTAGTTCTTCGACTTCTGGCAATGTATATCTACTTCCAATCGAGTATATATACTTCTGACCATGTATATGCACTTTTGCCCTTGTGAATATACTTTTTCCAGTCATTAATCTGTTCTGTATGAAAAGGAATCCAAGTCCAATTATCCCTAATGAGACTGCCCTTGAGTACTCGGACAGATCGATACTTCATCTGTAGGCTTGCAAACCCCATGATTCCCTTCTGAATGCGCAATTCCTTTGGCGAAAGTGAAACCATCGATAGAAATTGACTGGTTCAGAAACAATTCCGGTTTTTCGAATACCAAGACCCGAAATCCCGAATCGTTAGAAGCAAACCGGTTCTTTTCTATTTCAGTTCTGATTTCTCTACTCAACAACATAGCTGAGTGAAGGAAGGAATATAAGAGGGACAAGAGGATTTACGAACATTTCACAATGAACTTCATTTTTCGAATCAGCTTGTCGGCCTAGAGCTTTCTGGGTATCGGATACAAGGGAACATTGCTACTGACCTAAATCATATTCCGGGTACCACTGGACGCCGTAGGGAAGGTTCGGAAAATCTTCGTTGTTACCGTTGAATTCTCCACATTGTTTCGCCCTGCAGAATGGAATCAAATTATAGTACACACTGGACGTCGCTAATTATCTGGCACGATGGTATTTTGGAAATGCGAACTTTGACAGATACGATAGAAGATTTGATAGTATATTTGTTGTTCCTTCGGTACTACTCACCTATATTCCACAGCACCGGAATCGCAATCCTCCGTATTGCAAGACTCGTACATGAGATTTTGTCCGATACAGTAGGAACCTCCGTTTATAGGTTTCGGATTGTTGCAGTACCTTTGGGACACTTTAACGCCACCTCCGCATGTTCTACTGCAGGCTCCATAACTGTCAAAAATCACCATTATAATAATACAAAAAATCGATAGCAGGGTCGAGGGGGGAAAGAGACTTACCCATGCCACGGTCCCCAACCACCGTCCACCGGAATATAATCCTGTTCCAGTCTGCACTCCCCATTGAAGCACACTCTGAAACATATTTCGATTAAGATCCAGGTTGATGTCACAAACAGCCTCGGCGGAAATGGAAGGTAAGCTTGAAATTGAAATCGTGATTTTTACCTATCATCTCCACATTTCGTCCCGTCCGCCCATGGAGAAAACGTCGAGGTACAAGGATATTCCGTATTGTTAGTGGTGCAGTACAAATGCTCACATGGTACCTGGAAATAATGTTACCAACTAATCCTCATAGTGTTTTGAGGGGTAAAACATCAAAATAACAACAATTTGACATCATTCTCATGAAATGAAAATGACAATAAGTCCATATTATCGCAATATCTATTCAATGTTAGTTTGATGTTATATTTTCGTTTGCTGTCTGAGTAACTTTTTTTATAATTTGATGTATGGTATGCCTTACAGATGTATTTCGTGAAATTACACAGATATCTTTTTTTTCTGTAATAAGACTTTCATTTTAAATCTTCAACAATTTAACATCATTCTCATGAAAGGAAAATGAAAATGACAACGAATCCATCATCGTAACATCGATTCAATGTTCAATTGATGTTATATTTTCGTTTGTTGTCTAAGTAACGTTTTTATAATGTGATGTATGGTATGACTTACAGATGTTTTTCGTGAAATTACAGATATCTTTTTTTTTCTGTAATAAGACTTTCATTTTAAATCTTCAACAATTTAACATCATTCTCATGAAAGGAAAATGAAAATGACAACGAATCAATATTATCGCAACATCGATTCAATGTTCAATTGATGTTATATTTTTGTTCGTTGTCTAAGTAACGTTATAATGTGATGTATGGTATGTCTTACAGATGTATTTCGTGATATTACACAGATATCTTTTTTCTTCTGTAGTAAGACTGTTATTTTAAACCTTATTGTCATTGCTGTTTCATGTGTTATTTCAATTCTTCAAATATCCAAAATATTCAATTTTATTGTGTATTTTGCAATTGATACAGTGGAAACATACTCATCAGAATACCCACAAAAATGCAAAGATATTTCAGAAATCAACAACTGTCTTCTTAATTTCAAAATAATTCAAAAAAATAAATCAAAACATATGTAGTATACATAAAAATCTAGAAGAATTCGAATTACTCCTAGAAAATATATCTATCGACTTCGATTGTAAAGTCTTGACGGGAACATGGAAAATACAAAATACAGATCTTTATAATCTGAACGAATATACTAAATTGTACAATGAAGGAGATTTTAATAAAAATGATGCTGTCATTGTTTACGTCAAAACTGGATATCCTTATACCCATTCAATTATTTCTCTAAATGACATAAATATGTTAAACATGAAAATCTCTCTGAACGATGAAAACCAAATTCTCATCAATGCTATTTATATCATTTGAATAACAGTCCGAAAAATGATATCATCCTTCATTCTACATAATAGATATGACTAAGATAACGTACCATACATACTTGTAACTCACTGAATCATTTCTGATTTTTCCTCCCAAATATCAATTTGGATCACGGTATCAGATCTTTGTTATTCTGACAAAAACATTAACTTCAATGTCTGTGATCCAATTCACGTCTTTATAACTTACTATTCAAAGTCTTATAAACGTCGAAAATAGCACACTAGTTATTTTCCTATGAAAATGTACGATTCAGTGCCATCTTTGAGACACGCTTCTCGTGCCGAAACGAACCACATATTCACAACCTTGTACCCAAATATACGTTTCAATAACGTTCCTAGATGAAATTTCAGCTGAACACCGATATGAAGCTAGAATACTACTCACACCTGTCAGGCAAACTTTCCATCCAGGACCGAATTCGAGCTCGCATTGAGCGTCCAGATCGAATTTATCGCCAGGCAACAATTCCGTGTAAGTGTTGATAATGTAATTGTTGGTAGGTGGACGTTTCACGCAAGTTGCTCTCGCAGAACTGAAAATAACATGCGATAAATTGATCGATCAGAAGAAAATAGCCTCCATCCAACAACAAAAGGGGATGAAACTGCTAGAGGAAAAATCAATGTGAAGGATACCCAAAACGGCCCAAAACGAAACAAGGTATGCATTTTACTGAGAGATCAAGGGACCGACATCAAAATGAATGATTCTTTATGTGATGTTGGATAGGACAGGATTTAAGAAAAAAACACATAAGGCACTTCTTAGATGAACATCGTTCTAACTACAAAATGAGAAATAGTGATGAAAAAAAGGGAAAAAAGCGTTACTTTCCATCATGAACGTGTTTTCTCGAGAACTACCGTATTGAATTCCAAAAACAAGAAGGCGTTGGTAATAGATTTCAATTACCTTCAAACTGATGGATCATTTGACCCCTAATCCCATTTGAGATTCAAGGGTTGGAGCTCACCTCTCCGATGGGTTTGAAGTGATAAACATGTGCGAAATATTTTCTTCTCGAAATAAAAATCGACCGGTTCCAGCGATTTTTTTTCTGCGAACGATAACTGTCAAATCGGCCTTGTTTCGTTTTCATTGTGCCACCCAGTATATAAGACGTATCTATATTCTATATATGACCAGGAGTATCATTACGTAGGCTGAGGTATATATTCATAGAAACAAGTGTATATACATTGGAAGAAGTATATATACATGGTGAGAAGTATATATACATGTTCAGAAGTATCGAAACATTTTCAGGAGAATAAGAAAACCAATTGGGTACTTATATACTGAAGGGAGTTTTCATAAGGACAAGAAGAAAATGAAGGAATACGTCGATCTAAAAATAATAGCTGCACGAAGGAAAAACATGGCTGATGTTGAAGAGGCCTTTATTGCCTGTATTGTGTCATAATATACAGGGTGAGTCAAAAATGTGTACCGAGCTTTCTGGGGGTGATAGACCATTGAAAAATAAGTGTAGTTTGATGATTAAACTCATGGCCTAAAATGCATATTAAGGGAGATATATCCTTCCAAAGTTGATAAAATTAAAATAATTTCTCCGCATAACTTCTGAACGATGAAAACCACTTGATTGAAATTTTGTGCATGAATGTATGTTGTCAAAATACATTTTTTCGTCACACTTGCACATTTCTGATATTGTTATAAAGGATGTTTTCAGAGGGTGAGTCATGATTTTTTGTAGAAAACTTTTTTCCCTGTATTATTTTCGGTGAAAAAACAGGAGCATTCGATGGAGCGAAGAAAATTACATGAAAAAGGTACACTTATTCAAATACAAAAAATTGAGCCGTTCGTGAGATATTTGAGTTTTTGTAGTTACATGATATCAGCAGATTGATTTTATTCATCGCGAGATTCATCGGTATAACGATATTTCAGCAGCATTTGCATTTCCGAAGCACTCGCCAAGCATTAGAAGCATATCAGTTTGTTCAGAGAACGAATAACCTGCCATATTTCTTATAATCTCAGTTGATAATCGCAGTGATAAATGACACAGAAAAACCACATGAACAAATCAACTACAACAATGTTGACTCGAATGTTGATGACATGAACGTCAAAATTGAGAACAAAATTATTCATCATGGCCTGCTAAAATATTGTTACCGATGAATCTCGCGATGGATAAAATCAATCTGCTGATATCATGTAACTACAAAAACTCAAATATCTCACAAACGGCTCAATTTTTTGTATTTGAATAAGAGTACCTTTTTCATGTAATTTTCTTCGCTCCATCAAATGCTCCTGTTTTTTCACCGAAAATAATACAGGGAAAAAAGTTTTCTACAAAAAAGCATGACTCACCCTCTGAATACACCCTTTATAACAATATCAGAAATGTGGCAGTGAGACGAAAAAATGTATTTTGACAACATACATTCATGCACAAAATTTCAATCGGGTGGCTTTCATCGTTCAGAAGTTAAGCGGAGAAATTATTTTAATTTTATCAACTTTGGAAGGATATAATATCTCCCTTAATATGCATTTTGGGCCATGAGTTTAATCATCAAACTACACTTATTTTTCAATGTTCTATCACCCCCAGAAAGCTCGGTACACATTTTTTACTCACCCTGTATAACAATAATAAAATGTTTCGAATAATTCAAACCACAATTGGAAGTGTTATGTATTGTAGTATTTTAAATTCTGTTGAATCTACATTGAAATAGATGTATATATATATATATATATATATATATATATATACGTTTATATTGCACAATTGAACAAGGCTCATAAAAAAATCAGGTTCTATAAGGACTGAATTCCATTAACATGGTTTCCCGAATCGGCCCAGAATTTTCAATCCATTCCGACAATTTATGATCTGCATTATACAATCCGGCTCGCGATATCTATATAATTATCTATCAATGCCATCTCTTGCATAACCGATCATTAGAAATCGCACAAAAAAAAACATAAACAGCGCGCAATTAAAAAATATCCGCAGAGGTCAATTCTATCTGCTACTTTTTAACGGCCTGTCGATGACACGGTTCGGAAAACGCAGAGGACGCTAGAAAACCAGGCCGGCACTGAAATTTCCTCTCGGGGAAAATGTCGGGCGATGCAGTTCATCCATTGACTGAGCTCACGGCCTTCTTTCTGCGATTATCGATAGTCGTTATTTGCAAAAAGTTAATCAGGGACGGAATAACCCGGTTTATGAAGAGAGTCGGTTGTTTAGCTACAACTAAGGGCGATGATCCGTAACTAAATTTGGGCGAATGTGAAAAATCATGTTTAATTCTGTAGATTCTTGGAATTTCTCATCGTTATGAAATATCATCTCAATATATTTGAAGTAAAGAAAAATCAATGATCTGCCATCAGATATGTCAATGCGCTCAAATTATAATTGTCAGATACCTCAAAGAGAAATTTTGTTCAGTGTCACCTTTTTTCAGAATCTTGAAAAATAAAACAAAGAAATATATTTAATACGTGAATACTGCTTTCTATTTATATATGTCGACGTTTCGGGATCAAATCTGCGTCATTAAGAATCATAATTTCCCCCTTATTAATAATCTCTGTAATATTCCCTCTTTATTTTGTACCGAAGCCTAGAAGGGCCATCAATTGTTTATTTTTACTGCCCTCTAAAACTGCGAGTTACAAATCGGAATTTTAGAAATTCAAATAATTCAGAAGTGTAACTCGGAATTAAGTATTGCGAGTTTGAACTATAGGAATTTTATTAAAATCCGATGAATTTCCTGAAATTCCGAGTTGCAACTCAGAACATTGTTTAACATTGCAATGTGAGGTGCTACATAACATAATATACTGATGATAGTTAGTAGAGTTGGAACATTTCTCATCTTTCAGAAACACGAAAGGAAAACCTATAATGTTCGAACATCATGTTAGCAGCGGTGAAATGTTGAGAAAGAAGGAAGGTATAGGAATTTTTCTCGGAAGTTTGGAGGTCGTAAGCATTAGAAAATACATCACTAGGCAAAGAATTCCATAACTTTGCCGTTCTATTGATGAATGATGCTTAGAGCGATGTTCGACAGGTCAGGTGACCAGCCTGAGATCGTCTGGTTAGTCTACCTGAAATAGCTTCTGGTGGAATAACAGAAGAGATTTCCGTTGAGCAGAACGAACACCTTTCTGCGATGTTCTAGAGAGGTCAACGAATCGCAATTTTAAATATAATATGTTGCATCTCTGAACTTCCTAGCCTTGCAACACGGAATTCTAGAGAAAAATATAAATACAAAATTTTCGCCCTGCTACACTTCCGTACAACTATGCTTCCGTGAAAATTATTTCATTTTATTTTTGTTTGATCTTTGGCCATGATTCTTCATATTTCCTGAAATTCGGGTACCGGCAAACGCCTATCCATGCACATTATCTCGCCACAAAATCAGAATTTTTATGTACACCGATTAACGTGAAGGCTGTGAAGATAGACACCGATTATTTATCGATATGGCGAAGATGATATTCGATACGGAGATACGGGAATCGATCTTGCCCATCGGAAGGAAACTTTATCGGATACGAATCGGCACACGATACCTTTCGAGGCAATGTTATCAGCTATTTGGCATTCACTGGTCATTAATTGGTCTAGCTTGGGAATTGATTGAAGAAATGCCAAAAGCTGGGAAGAATTCAAATTCTAGCATGACTGAGTTTTCATTTAAAAAATACTGATTGATATTACATGAAAATGACAGATAACGTATGACGAATGACGTTTGACATATGACATTTTTGATGTATGACACATGGCGTATGACAGATGATGTTTGAAGTATGACGTATGAGTGCTATTTTACGTTTTCTTCACGTTATTCTTTCGAAAAAATTCTCACCAGTCGTAGTTCAATGCAATGTGCATTGAAAATATGGTCGGTAAAAGATTTTTTCACAATATACCTTCAGATTGGTTGATCAAGTGTGCATGCATGCAAGTTATTTTGGGGTCGTTATAGAGGTATTATTATATAAGAATAAAAAAATAAACAGATCCGTTCGAGACACATTTGTGCTATATTTTGGATGAATATATAAAAGATATGACCTGTGAGACAATATTAGAATATGAAAATTATGGGAATTGAAGAAATAAGCTTTTCAGTCAGTAATGAAAACGAAAAAAAAAAATAACTCACTCCAAAAACTCAGTAACGAAGTATTTCGAGCAAGGCGACCAAGTAAACGGTTTAGTATCTTCCTTGATCACTTTGCTCATGATATTAGTCCTACTGATCCCTCTGTTCAGCTGCTGGCACTTCTTATCCTCGTCGTGAGGCATACTGAAACACAATTATATATCGTTCAACAAGCACACGGAATGATAACCATTCGAAAGGGGAATTCCTCGCGAGTTATGCGCTATACTTTCTCTACGGCCAAGTGAAATTGAAAAGCCAAATCTTCTCTCCTTTCTCACCTCAAAATATGCCCCAGCTCGTGAGCTATCGTATAGGAGGAAGCCAACCCTTTATCGCGAACGATGGCGCACCCCGACTGGCACATGGAATCCACCTCGGCCACCCCCAGGGTGGTGCATCTCTGCTGCAGCGACTCGTTCCGGCAAATGGTGTCTCTGCAACCGATAAGTCGGCGTTGCCAAATTATCCGAAACAAAAATAAAGATCGAAGAGGTAATTTTCTACAGATTCTGAAAAATCACCCTATTTGGAAAAAATATTCGAGATGTGACACAGCTGCCATTTCAGAACTACTAGCGGTCATTTTCCCACGTGGAAGTAGATTTTTATCTTACAATGAAGCCCACCAAATTTCGTTCCGATAAACGAGGTGGTTCAACAATTAGTAGGGAGAACGAACTCAAGGCGGACACTGTATGGAAAATCTGGAAACAATCTAATTCAATCTACGACTACGTTTCACACCTTCAGTCTGAATAGGTCCTTGAATTTCAAACTCAGCTAATGGCATTGTCAAACATACAGGTTTGATTCCTTTTTTTTGTAATACTACTCATGTGTTATTACCATCTTTAACAATTCTTATGATTGTTTGTTGACTGAAGATGAACATATATATGACCGAAACATGTTTCACCATTCAACATTGATTTCCCTACTATACCTATTGAATATTGTGAAGATGACTTATTCTTATTCAATCCAGTCTGACTACATACATTTGCAACATATCTTCATAAATAATCTTCATCCGAGATTGACAGCTTAGGATTGAGAAGTTCTCATATTTTTGAGAATTAAATGGCCGCTACAGTTGAAATGTTTGAATTTCATTGCGAATTGGCATCCTCAGAGAATATGGGTTGAGCATAGATTGAACATATTTCTTTTTTATGAATCCCAAAAGTTGAACCATCAACTATCGATTCACAATTTCTCCCAAGCACATTAATGCCAATTGAGTGCATAAACTCCCATTTTGCGAATCGCTGAATTTTTCCTGAATCCACCGAACCTCATATACCATACCTCATATGCACGAAACACCTCACCTGGTCAACAGAACAGCCACGTTGTGCGCCCTATCTCTGATATTGTGCTTGGTCCAGTTGCAGAATTTCAGCAGCATACCTGCGGAAGACCTTGAGGGTAAGGGATGGGCGTTAAAGTCGTTCGCAGTACTCACCTGATGAGTTCGTGTTGGAGAAATCGTCTTGGCTCAGCACCCTGATCTGCACCACCGACACGGAGATCGGGTTCCCGATCGTCTCGTCTTTGAATAAAAAAGAAACCTGCAAGCGATAACAAAGTGAGGTTACGGCATCCTCCAACATCCCGTCTGATGGAACGGGTGACAGAATTGGACGGTTTTGGAAAGGTTGCTTGGCCAAGGAATCTTACCTAGTACCCTTTCAAAGATAGAAGTGACGATTATTGACTACATCATAGAGACAGTGGTACCTTACATGTTGATTTGATTTTTGTCGCATTGAATTCTACAAGAATTGGATGTGGAGCAAAAACGAAGTTGGTGACACGACCTCATCCGGAGGGCAGGAATTTTATGAACTGTCGGATAGTCAAGCAGCACTATAAGCTCTGAAATCATACACTTACTGACTCGAGGCTGTGAACGATAACTGAGACAACTGGCAGCAAACAACCAGATCACTATGATGTGGGTGACAGGTCACAGAGGCGGTGTTAGACGGGATGAGGAAGCTGCCTTGGTGATAGAAAAGGGGCGAACACACAATTTTCCAGCACACACTCCACTTGGAAGAGGCGGGGCGAAGTCAAGCGAAAAGGCTTTTCGGGTTGGACAAGAAAGTTGGACGAGAAGACACTGCTCCATGAGGAATCCTTTCAAAAAATGGAACTCCACTGAAACTGCAGGATATGCGAGAGGTTTAAGATTCTGGAACGACATGAAAAACTTTAAGCTTCCAGAAACCGATGAATTTCGCAAAAAGTCTCGGAATAGATTGGATTAAGATCCAATAAGTCGAAGTGCTTGTGAGGCTACACAGCCTGCACGACCCCTTCCCACCAATCAAATCTAACACAATCGTACTGATTCGAAACTTCTCCTGGTAGAATGTTCCAATATTAAAGTAGAATCATTTGCCGATACTGATTGGCAACGTCCGATCTTCATTACGGCCAATTGAACTCAGTTCCAGTCCTATCATCTCCACCTGTACCACAGTATAGAGAATACTGACAGTAGACCGACTCTGGCCTACGTGTTCGCTCACCGGTTCCCTTCCCCTCAGGCCCCTCGGACACCGTTCGGTACCCAGACCGCTACACAGTGGCTAACGAAAAGTTCTGCGCTCTAGTGTAACGTGCCGTGGGCTATAAATATAGAGTGCGAGAAAATAACTACGTATCATAATTCTTTAGTGCTCGTTTTTGATTTTTTAATAATGCCTGTGGTGTATTGTCTTGTGGAAAATTGCAATATTTTGATCAAACCGACGGTATTATTTGTATGGAAGACATAAATGAAGTTTTATTGAGTGTCGCTTCAAAAAATATCGTCGAAAATGTCAATCGAGATATAATTCTCAAACCTACGTATATTCCGCTCCAAGTATACACAAGCGATTATCGAAATCTAAAAACTCCTGAAGGCAACTCATTAGTATATGTAACCGGCTATTTCTTGAGGAAATGTCTTTTACAACATTCTTGTGAAATTTGCCATGATTTCATTAACTCAAACACTTTGAATGAGAGAGAAACCGCGTTCTGCGATCTCAAATCATATAGTAGCACAACATCAGGGGGTTTAGTTGTGCCTCCAGAAATATCGTCGAGTTCGTGATTGCGCTAGAGGATATTTTCACAAGTGAATTTGAGGAACTGGTTTCCCAAGTTAACATTGGAAACACACTTAAAAAACATTTCGCAAAAATATCTTCCAGTCATCTATGTGACAAGTTTCCTTTGGACTACTTCATCAATTTGTATTGCAGAGTTCGTATTTATTTCACATTGAAATTTGCCAATCGAAATATGAAAACAGGAAAAGCATCGAGTGAAGTTAATACAAAACTTACAATATTACAGCATTTGTGATTTTTCCCAATGTCTTTCAATATATTATGATAAACGGTTCAGACAGGGAGTCGTCCAACTGTTTATTTATCAAACTGTGCCTGTACTTACGTGAGACATCAGAGTCAGTATGTAGTGAGTCAGATCGTCATCGTTGACGTGATATCTGAACATACTCTTGTCGGCCACGACTAGCACTTTGACGAAGGACTCCTTGCTCATCCTGTAGACGCTCTTCCATTCGGCGTGGCGTGGCACCCTGCGGAACTCCTGCTCGCGTCGCTTCCATATCGTCTTTTCGACGGCGTCGCAAGTGCCTTCCAGTTGGTTCAACGTGTCGCGTTTTCTGATCACGTGACTTTTGGGGACGTGTACGGTTTCTTGGTAGAAGTCGTCCTCGATGATGGTGAGGTTTTCTGTAAGAGCAAACGAAGGGTTATTGGATTTTCTTAGCCGTGCCGCAGAGACTTGGCAACACTGTGAGAATTATTTTCCATCCAATATCGAATACAAAAAATTAACGGTTGGTGCTGCATGTTATGAATCATTCAAGTTTGGATTATGAACATATTATGGGTCCAAAATAATATTTTTGCTCATTTTTGGGGTAGAAAGTGGAATCAGAGAAGATTTATGAATTTTATCACATCCTATTTAGCATAGGTGAGTATTACGTTCAGAAGGAGTGAGTCATATTAGTTCTCGTATTTACCTAGACTACCAGAAGAGTTGCAGGTCCGTATTGAGAACTGAATGAATCAACGGATTTGCCCTTTGAACACTTTGTTGAATTGTTTGTCAAATTGCCATCAAATATGAGTAGCACAAATCATCCGTGCTCGAATGAAAAGTACATCGTTGAATAGACACTTTCATGCTCTTTTCAGATATGGCGAAAAAATTGAGAAATTCGAATGTATAGTATGTTGTTTTCGGGCAGAAAGAGTTTGCAAGTGAAGCCAGATCTCGATTCCATATTTCTTCGATATCTTAATCAATTCAGCAGGATAGATTGAGTAAGTATATATATATACAGGTTGATTGCCAAGTTATGAGACAATATAGAAACGGACTAAATTGATGAAACGTCCCGTATCTCGGTTATAAGATGTTAAAAGACCCATCAACCATGGGTTTTTTGAAATCATCTCAGTGACCCCTATCCACAGTTGATTTATTTACCTTTCCCAATGAAACACCCTGTATAAGAGAAACACGAGCATCAGCTGACATTACTTGTAGAAAGAAAAAATATCTCCCGATATCACAGCAAACTTCACACTTTCACGGACCGCAAAATACATAAACTAAATATTCCATTACGACCACTTCAATGTCAGAATTCAGCAAGAAGAAATGTGGAAGCTTCAATAGGATTACTTCTCATTGAAAGAAATAAACTGATTATCGAACTCGGTATCGATGGAATTTTGTAATTATCTGAAAATATCCTGATTTCAATCGGATATTAAATTTTGGTACAGAGTTTCCTCATGGGCATAGGTTCGGTAATATCTCTGATGGAGAATTTTGAAGGGAATATCGTGAAAAAATTGGATGAAGAACCAAACAAAACCTAACCGTATAGCACTAGATGATCTTCTTCAACACTTCGTCAGAAATCGAATCTGATTTTTATATGTTCTCAATAAGAATCAGATAACGTTTTGATAACGAGTATGTATCGTAAAAAGACATATACAAGCGGATATAAATCAACCTTCATTGAAATCATCAAATAAGTATCAACAACGGAATAATCACTTCATGATAGAGCCATATCAACTACAACTCAAAACTTGTACCCAAAAACTTGGTAACTTGAAAAATGGAGTAGAAAACACCTGAAGAACCTGTAAAAATGATGTATATATATATATTTTCCTCTGAAACCCCGGTCGAAAGGTTTTCCGGAATTCCAGAAAAGAAATAGTTTGAGGCCCACAATAACCCAGAATCATCAAATTATTTTCTAATGGGTCATGGACTGTCCATTCAAAAACGTACACAACAGCCACTCCTTATCAAATGTTTCAGGGTCATTATCACATGTTACATAATCTTGTCAACTATACGATAATATCTCCCATTTAAAATCAGCTGAACTAGTACTCTTGCCAAAACGATTTATTTTCATCGGAGTCGAATGGTGAGTTGCGCCGATAGCTTGTTTTCTTATTGAAATTAATAAAGACAGCAATAAATTCGAATGAGAAATCTGTGGGCCACCTACTGTTTTAAAGATCAAATAAAAAATAATTTACGATCGAGCAATGATTCGAATGCGCAAAAAGATCTATAAAAATGCCAATAAAAAATATATTGTAATGGAGGCAGATTGACAAAATTTCTCTCTCATTTGGCATGCAGACAATTTCACTCCTTCTGATGTTGTTGATTTATCGGAATTGTTCGAAATAAATGACACTGATTTGAATACGCAATTTGGGAAACATACTTTTCATATTTTTTCAACTGAATTCCAACTTTGTTGAAACAAATTCCGACTTTGAAAACCAAAATCATTGAATTATTGAATCCACGTGATATTAGAGACGTCAATAAATTTTGAAAAGGAACCATACTAAACTTGATCGAAGATATTTACGTATATCGATCAGTATTTTTACAGATAATACAATTTCTCGATATTCATTGTTGTAATTTATGTGTTATATTATTGTTAACATCATATCTCCAGTTTAGTGCTTAGACTCTGTTCTTAATATTTTTCATGTGGTCATATTGATCCAATAAATTGCTTCTATTGTTTTACCTGATATCCTTCTGGTAGATTTGTACAGCAGAAAATTTAAGCATCATCATAGGCTGTTTGAATTTGTTATACACTGTATACAAAAAAGTCACGAACAATTACCATTGGAGAAGATAATGACAGTCGCTCTCGTTAAAGTTGAAGTTGGCAAATTATACCATTCTGTAGTAACTTGAGGATTCTTTTTTATTTTGTTTCTGTTTGTTTTTCAAAATCGTACCATGAATAGTGACGATATGGCTCGGGACGTTTTTTGGCAGTTTGCATGTATGTAATAGTAACTGAAGTGACGTATTTGGAATATTTTTTTTTTATCTGTGGACAACACGAATGGGAAACCTATGATGTTCGAGGAACATCGTGTTAGCCAGCGGTGGAATTTTGGGAAAGAAGGAAGGTGTTGGAATTTTTCTTGGAAGTTTGGAGGTTGTAAGCATCAGGAAAGACTTCACTAGGCAAAGAATTCCACAACTTTGCCGTTCTATTGATGAATGATGCTTGGTATAGCGATGTTCGACAGGTCTCGAGCCTGACAGTGTAGGGGTGACCAGCTTGGTTTTTTAAAACAGTTAATTCACGTCGAAAAAAACCTTGAGTAATTTTGCGAACAATATGAACTGTTTGAAAAGCGATTGTGAAGTCGATAACTTTTTGAATGGACTTTTTAAATAGAACTTCCGCTTTTTACACATTCTCTATACGAATAATAAACTGATATTTTTCGCAGGTGCTTTCTTTTCTAACGCTATGTCGAGGAATTTCTGTTGAAATTAGTGGCTCCCAACGGTCATTGGCAGATGCGTTCCATCATCTTTATTTAGTTTTATTCAGGCCATTTGTTAAAATAAGTCAATGGGCGTCAGAACACAGCCCACTATCCATTTATCGAAACCTATATTTATCTATCGTCTGCCGAAGGTGTTCTACATACACATTTATCATAATAATACGTATAATTTTAATTTATTCGATGACTAGTTTCCAGATGGTGAGGTGAATATCAACTTCTCATAATATTTCCTATTCCATTTGGATTCGCTGATTTCATTATTATGACATTAGTACTCGTCAGCTGCACATCAGATACATGTCATCATACTATTTTCTATTTATTTTTTGTTGATATGACTTGTTCAAAATCACATTGATTAAAAACTGAATTTAATTTCATACGCACCATGAGAGATGCATCTTTCATAAACATTCGGGATAATTTTCTAAAGCAATCGATGTATTTACAATTTGTAATGCAGCATTAATTTCATTAATTTCAAGCATAAAAATTGACCCAAAATAGAAAAATAGTCCTTTATGAATAATCATTTGTTTCATTGATATTTTATGGCATTTTCAGGCAGAATGATTTTTTTGAATTCGAATAATATATTGATATCGAAACTAGATACTAGCTTATAATTCTTGAACAATTCCATAGTTCTCAACAGCATTAATAATTTCAGATATAATTGGAAATGCTCGAAATATGGAACAATCATCATGATATTAAATTGGAATCAATCCAAAATACGTACATTTATAGGAATTCACAAAATTATTGTTGTTTTTCCGTATATAGTATTCATTATATAACATATCATTTACAATAATGTTAAAATAAGTAATGTATAATTACTATCATCAAATCATGCTTGTGTCATTCTTGATGAGTTCATAGAAAGTAACGTGAGTCAATCTTCATTTTAAAGACGCATTCTATGAAATAATATTTTTCAAATACACAGGGTGATACCATCAGAAACCCTAATTCAATTAAAGAACAATTTAGGTTGCATCGCTTTCATGGATCATCCCGTAATTTTTTAGATCACTTGACGTGTTCAGGAATCTTTCATGAATTCTGGAGATATTTCTGACTGAAGGAGTTTAACAAACGGAAAATTACAATATACATTTGTATATTTCAGTCACCCTTCACATTTTACATCATTAACAAAACATCAAATAAATATATTTACGGCATAAAATCTAAATAAATTATCGCCGGCCAACGTCCTTACTCCATCGATATCATTACGCATTGTAAATGAAAGGTCATAAAACAATAATGTTGTTTTGCACCGGCTGGAAAAAATTCGCCGGTATTGTTTCTCGAAAATTACTCTCACAATATCGTATCAGTATATCGTACAGGTGTTGAGCCCGAGGCGGTTTATAAATATTCCCCAAATCAAACGGCAGATCTGTACAGATGCGTTAGATCGGTGAGAATCCAATCCGATCATTTGCTAATTCCTCCAACTGGTGGTCCGAAGGTCGAGGAAATTTTTTGAAACATCGCCAAGCAAAACATCTGAATTGTCAGTGTACGTCACCCCTCCAGCAATCGATACATTATGAGACTTATAATAGAATATTAGTACGAAATCGCTGAACGGACTTTCTTTTATAATTGCCAGTTTGAATCGGCAATTATGGCTAATTGCCGATTCAAACTGGCAATCAGCACTAATTGCCAGTTCAAACTGGCAATTATGATTGCTTTTATAATTTCTAGTTTGAACTGGCAATTAGGAATGATTGCCAGTTTGAACTGGCAATTATGGCTAGTTGCCGATTCAAACTGGCATTTATCCCTGATTGCCAATTCAAACTGGCAATCAGCACTAATTGCCAGTTCAAACTGGCAATTATGATTGCTTTCATAATTGCTAGTTTGAACTGGCAATTAGGAATGATTGCCAGTTTGAACTGGCAATTATGGCTAGTTGCCGATTCAAACTGGCATTTATCCCTGATTGCCAATTCAAACTGGCAATCAGCACTAATTGCCAGTTCAAACTGGCAATTATGATTGCTTTCATAATTGCTAGTTCGAACTGGCAATTAGGAATGATTGCCAGTTTGAACTGGTAATTATGGCTAATTGCCGATTCAAACTGGCATTTATCCCTGATTGCCAATTCAAACTGGCAATCAGCACTAATTGCCAGTTCAAATTGGCAATCATAATTGTTTTTATAATTGCTAGTTTGAACTGGCAATTAGAAATGATTGCCAATTTGAACTGGCAATTATGGCTAATTGTCAGTTTCAACTGACAATTCAGGCTAACTGACAATTTGAACTTTGATTGAGCTTCAATTTTCAATATCTCATATTCGATGTTCATGCAGTTAATGATATAAATCTGTTTTTCCTAACCTTATAGCTTTGTTGGACGCGTTATGGTACCACTTTTAACGAAATTACCAGGATATATTGTTGCTATATTTTTTACATGTTACCTTGCATGAGCTGTAAGCAGATTGTTTTCGAAGTATCTCTGCTGCCGCACAAATAATAAGCGGTGAGAGTTTGTTGTTTTGTTGTTAAGATTTCGAAAAATCGAAAAATGTTCAAAGTGTACACTAGTCGTGTTTTTCCTCACTCATTTGCAGGATTGGAATTTCATGACAATTTTTCAAACTTTTGGCGAATGCGAGTTGGAATTTTGGCGGTTATACATAACTTTTTGGCGAAAATGCCAATATCCAGTCAATCGATGAATTGAATCAAAGTATCTGAAATTCCCATTGGATTTCATTAGGGCTTAATTAGGTGCGACTTGTTTGTTTTCTGTATTTCCTTATCATTCTTGAATTGACGAACAGATCTCTAAATGATCTTACGTGTTTGTTTCCATTGGATCTTTTTAGTTTGATGGCGTTTATTTTCAAACAATCACTTTCAAATTACCTGCTGCTCGATTATAAACTTGAGTTATTTCAGTCTTGGTTTAGTCTGGAGAATACATTTCAAGAGCTGGATTCCAGCAGTGGGTCGAATGTTAATGAACCAGGACGTTGGCATCTCTTCCTTTTTCGATAACCTATAATCGATAATTTGACCCGAGTTTCGACAAGAGCAGCAGGAACACTTCAAAATATCACAGTTGAGTGAAGGAATATGAATGATTTGTGTTCAGTACTGGAAATACTCGAATTATATCCTCTCTACATTGAAATCTTGATAACTATGAGACATCATCGGACGATTGATATACGAAAGATTTAGGTTATATAATAAGAGACTGTCGTGAAACCAGATCTACCTTTAGTATGTGAGAACTGTCAAGTAGAAACAAACAATAGTTTGACTATGATACAAGTTGAAGCATGTTCGTTCTATCTTGAAATATATGTCACAAAGTATATCCACAACACAGATTTCTAATTTCGAAAATAGCCAGATGACTTCACGTAACAAATGATTCATCTTATGAAATGACTCCTAGACCAGAAATTCGCGTTCTGCTATGAATAGTCCAGATAATAACGGAATAAAACTGCAATTGAGGATCAAAATTTGACGATCTGCATTTCACAAACTATAAACAAGCTTTATATATCAAACGTTAATGGCAATGTTGAATCAAAAGATGAACACCCCTTTGACAATTATTTCCATTAAATAATTATTATATACCGGGCGTCCCAGAACTTTTGGGCCAGCATATATTTCAGTTATTTGCAGAAGAGAGAATTGGAAAAAAATACGGAGACCATAAGCTCGTTCATGCAGTATAGCAAAATCCACCCCCTAGCAAACAACCCCCGAGAAACAACCCTTAACTTTCGTTATTCGAATTACAGTCCATTCCATTCTTTATTCAACGATACATCATAATATGTAGTCGAGAAAATTGAATTCGTTAGTGGGTAGATTGGAAATAGTGGACCTGTTTGATGGCCTGCACGTTCTCCAGATGTAACGCCACTGGACTTTTTCCTATGGGGATATTTGGAAAGAGTTTTCTTCGAAACTCAACCAAGAATTATTGAAGATTTAACCCAGAAAATTTCTGAGGCTTCACTCCGGAAATGATCAGACGACGGCTTGGTCTGGCAAGTGCTGGCCAACATTTTGAACAATTTGAATAATATAATGTTTTATTCAAAATACAGATGAGCTTTCAAATTGATATTTCATTTGTATTTTTATTTGCCATAATTTTGCATGCCATTCTAGCTACCATGATACATCATCGAATGAGAAATGAAACGGGCTGTAAGTTCAACCAAAACAAACATGGGGGTGCAACTTGAAAAACAAAAGTTAGGGGTTGTTTCTCAGCGGTTGTTTGCCAGAGGGTGGATCTTGCTGTGCTGCATTAACGAGCTTATCATAGTCTCCTACGACACGTATTTTTTTCAGTTCTCTTTTCTGCAAATAACTGAAATATTTGCTGGTGTAAAAGCTCTGGGACACCTGGTATTTTTAATTATTAGTTGATCTCAGTAGTCTGTGTTATCATTTTGCACATACATTTCAGGGTCACCCTGTATAACTATATAATTCGTACGATTTGTTTGATTGTTCCTAATAATGCGGAGATTGCACCTACAGTACTCAGTCTATAAATCAGATGAACTCATTTTCGTGTGTTCATTCCCAGGAACATATTTTTTGTGACAATCAGAGTTGCTTCTCCGCCCTGTATCTATAGAATACTTCGACCGCATGGCGTAATAATGTCAGCGAATCGAGACGATCAAGCAGGCTGTCGACCATCGCAAAACCAGACTGCACGGCTCCACATAGACGTTGGTTAGTTAGAACGAAGAGATATCCTCACGGACGGAAGTTCGTTCCACCAACAGCCGACGTCGACAGGGATATTTTCGATTGAACCAAAGATATGATATGTATTCTCTACTAGATCGAGCTTAGAGAGAGAGAGAGGTATTGAAACGACCTTCATAAGAAAGAGACGCAGCTATGAAAAATCACATGACTGTTGGCATTGTCGAAACATTTCGATGTGTCATTCTATTGTATTGAGAAATACGAAATTTTCAGTTATTTCTATTCGAATCGAGTCGATAGTGAAAGATTATCCTCTGAAATCTATTGTTTATCGATTCATCGAAGACACTCAGTTTTACTTGTTGTTTGAATATCGAAAATTGGTAAATAATCCTAGTTTGTTCTGCCACTCCACCCTATCAAGTCAAGGAAGGATTTCAAAACTTTCTCTTCTCTTCTCTACTACTTCTCTCTACTCTTTTCAATCCACTCTTGAGGAATTATTGAAGCAGCTGAAACGAAAAATGAAGGTATACACATCTTCGAATTTCCAGTTGGAACCACCTTTGTGATGATCTTCCCATATAAAAATACCAATGCAACGGTAACATTCATTCTGAAAGTCAACTCACATGCTTCATTTCCGAACTCAAATGACACCACTGTCGAAAAACCAAATTAAACTGGTAACGTAATCGCCCAAACTATTTGGCATGTGCCAATGCCCTGATGAGACCAATGAGGATGACTGTCGACAAGAAAATCGGATCAGTTTGAAATCGATACCAAAATATGGCTGTATGACATATGACATATGACATATGCTTTTCATCTTCCTATGACGGATAAATATGAATGATTAGTAGAAAACTGTAGCTATTCCATTCTCAATATCATAATTATGAATCTCACAATGAAACAAACTTGTTGGTAAACATAGTTATTCACTGCAAAGTCACGAATATTACTGGAGATGTGATATATTCGCTTTCAGCACAATTATTTTGCCAATAATTTTATAATATATAAACATTCGAGCTTCAATCAGTAACTTGCATGGAATGAACCCCAAACCCGCGGTATCTTTATAAACGTCACATTTAAGCTCTTCGAATGATTTATTGGAGCTACGAAAATAGTTCTGTTACTCAGATAGTTACTCGGGGTAGGTGATATAACTTTAATGGTAACTTTTTCATGAACAAAAATTTTTATTCAAACAAGACAGAAGCAATTAACCAGCACAATACAAGATAGAGATTTTGTAGAAAGCAAGTTGAAAACGAACATGTATTCATATCTATTTATATATCTATATAGCATATCTAATTATATATATATATATATATATATATACAGGGTGAGTCAAAAATGTGTACCGAGCTTTCTGGGGGTGATAGAACATTGAAAAATAAGTGTAGTTTGATGATTAAACTCATGGCCCAAAATGCATATTAAGGGAGATATATCCTTCCAAAGTTGATAAAATTTAAATAATTTCTCCTCATAACTTCTGAACGATGAAAGCCATCTGATTGAAATTTTGTGCATGAATGTATGTTGTCGAAATACATTTTTTCGTCTCACTGCCACATTTCTGATATTGTTATAAAGGGTGTATTCAGAGGGTGAGTCATATCAGTTTGTTCAGAGAACGAATAACCTGCCATATTTCTTAAAATCTCAGTTGATAATCGCAGTGATAAATGACACAGAAAAACCACACGAACAAATCGACTACAACAATGTTGACTCGAATGTTGATGACATGAACGTCAAAATTGAGAACAAAATTTTCCATCACGGCCTGCTAAAATATTGTTACCGATGAATCTCGCGATGAATAAAGTCAATCTGCTGATATCATGTAACTACAAAAACTCAAATATCTCACGAACGGCTCAATTTTTTGTATTTGAATAAGAGTACCTTTTTCATGTAATTTTCTTCGCTCCATCGAATGCTCCTGTTTTTTCACCGAAAATAATACAGGGAAGAAAGTTTTCTACAAAAAATCATGACTTACCCTCTGAAAACACCCTTTATAACAATATCAGAAATGTGGAAGTGTGACGAAAAAATGTATTTTGACAACATACATTTATGCACAAAATTTCAATCAGATGGCTTTCATCGTTCAGAAGTTATGCGGAGAAATTATTTTAATTTTATCAACTTTGGAAGGATATATCTCCCTTAATATGCATTTTGGGCCATGAGTTTAATCATCAAACTACACTTATTTTTCAATGTTCTATCACCCCAAGAAAGCTCGGTACACATTTTTGACTCACCCTGTATATATATATATTTATATAATATATATAATATATATATATATAAATATATATTTATATATAAATAGATACAATACAATTTTTGTCATGAATACCATTTACCTAGTATTTATTTTTCTGTATCATGGTCCGCTTAATACTATTATTATTAATAACTTATCATTGCTCTTATTAAAAACCGACCGTTGAAGGAATAAACTCGCATCTGCCGCAACTCTATTGAACAATTTCTTCACCTCCTCTTCGCGATAGTCCATCGACGTTTAAGAATGGAATGACGATGTAGAGGCGTAACAAGAATCTGCAGCTACAAGAATCCGCAGAGGCAAAAGGAAAAATCCGGAATCGCTTCAGACGTGTTGTTTTATGGCGGCAAATACACGATTTTCCGCATTATTGAAGGCAATCAGTGATTTTATAGACGATGAAATGGAAAGTTCATGTTCAGAACATGGTATACAGTCAGATTTAAGTGATGTTAAAATTCAAAATTTGAAGCTTCATACACATTTAAATGAGTATCGTCAGTCAAGTCGGCATATGGTTCATTTTCAATCTTCAAATATAGAACATATTTTGTTATCCATTTCGTTATTCGGAGTGTTGAATCATCAAAAACTATTTGGAAAAAAATCATTAGAGGTAGACTTCTCTGACTGACATATTATTGGCGTTGTGTTTTTTATTCCAAAAGGGCATACATATACATCGCTAAACCAAGCATCATTCATCAATAGAACGGCAAAGTTGTGGAATTCTTTGCCTACTAAGTCTTTCCTGATGCTCACAACCTCCAAACTTTCAAGAAAAATTCCAACACCTTCCTTCTCTCCCAGAATTCCACCGATGGCTAACACGATGTTCCTCGGACATTATAGGTTTCGGAAATTCGACATTATATTGTATTTTTCTCGAACAAATACTGAAATCGAAGTGTTGAAACGAATGTCTAACGAATATTAATGAATTACTTTGTAATTTCTTCTTGAAATTGAATGTCAATAGAAGAAAATTTATGTTAATCGATAGTGAGCATCATTATAGAACAAAAGAACGAAATAAATCATTATATATCAAAATTGATGTCGATACTGAGAGTGTGTTTCGATTTTGAAATATCTGAGAGTTATGATAATAGAATAAGAACTAAATTTGGGATGAAATGACTATATTTTGCTGGTGATGAAAATCTAACTGCAAAAGATACAGAATGTGATAAATATTGAATTGCCAATGAAATCAAATACATATTCTCATGTACATATTCAAATTCTGAAATGTCGTATGGCTAAATTATCTGAGTGATCAACTGATTTCCATACACATTATTTATACACATAATACAAGGGATTGTTTTATTGTTTATCAGAAAATTTATATTGGTAGAGAGTATTCAGGTACTGATTGATTGCGTTCAGTTGTGTTGATTTTATTCAATAATATTTCAGGTCATTTTGAAAACTGTGAACATCTAAATGTACAGAATATATCTCAAGAAATCTGTGTTTTTCTTATGTGATACTCCATTGGTTGAATATTGTATATTGTTTTCTATATAAGAACATCAGTTGCTGATTAAAAAGTAATGAATTGTTTTGGAGAAAAGTTTTTTAAAACTATTTTCTTATTTTTCAGCTAAGAATCTCCTGGAATTTTATTACCAGTATCATGCACGTATATTTGAGAGACTCTGTATAGTAATACATAAGGATGAATAACGTGAACTTATTATCGAGACGAGACAGTCCCGTATAATAAATAAATACCGACACATAATATGAATCCGTACAGTAAACCACTCTAAAATTCTACGCAGGTACACATGTAGGTGCTGATTTATCTTTCATCTCATTTGGAAACTCGTCTTTCCTTTGCAGTTTCCTTGAAACAAACGGTAATCGATAAATGTCGATTTTCGACTACCGAAAAAACAGGTGACCGATATGGTCAACAGCGAAAGTTGGTGACAACTTCTTTTTTCTTCTCACCGAAGCCCAAGAATGGTATGTTCACGCACGATGGAATATGGGCATGTCATACGTCAGTAGGGGAATCGAAATATGTAAGAGAAGTTA
Organism: Gastrophysa polygoni; assembly: GCA_963576655.1. Lineage (NCBI taxonomy): Eukaryota > Metazoa > Arthropoda > Insecta > Coleoptera > Chrysomelidae > Gastrophysa > Gastrophysa polygoni. Next base: position 9,966,764 of record OY755093.1, read on the forward strand.
ATGTGCTCGATGATTTATAATCGAAAGTATCTTCAGTATCCGTTTTTTTACACTCATAATAATGCTCTATTTATCACATCAGTAAACTTGTCGAACCTAAAGTTGTCATAATGAGAAAGAGGGAACTCAAACATAATATGCCATTATGGAACTGATGACATTTCGAGAAATACAACAAAAATATCAAGTCCGTATTTGAAAATGAAAAGTTGAGGTTTGCCCAGATCATACGATACTATTGCATTCACATCTTTCGACAGTCTACGTACAGAGCGATGTCTATAGAATGTTGCTATATAATGAAGTGTTGAACGTTACCAAGAAACTTCTAAAATTGAAAAGTTATAGGCAAAATACCTTGGAATGCTAGATATTCCCTGTAGAGATCCAGAATAAAGCTTTTATTCCATGGCTCATATAAATTAATTCTTCCAAAGGTGAAAACCAAATTAAGTGTGATGGAGAAATCCTGTTTTGGCGACCTACAGTGAATTATTAATGAAGGGGACGACGAATCATCGAATTTCGGAAATTATCTTTCTCTATTGATGTTTTTTGCTAACCACAATCACCAGCGATTTGACTGTTACAACTGTAAAAAAAATAGACCAGTAGGTTTGTGAAAGTTGTGTAGAAATGATCATAGAATTTTGGACTTACCACTGTTTTCATAAAACTCCATCGAACCAGCATTAACGTCATTGGAATCCTTCGTGGGATGCAGAAGTCTTTTCATGCGATGGATCAAACTACCTGTGCTGACATTGCTATATTGCTCAGCAGGTTCTATGTAGTAGCTGCTGTCATGTGTCCGAATATATCCAGTCTGAAATAAGTGTGATTTTATATTCAAATTATCGAATCAGTTCCAAGAGAGGGCTATGTTTCGATTCTAGGTAGAACACGAACTTGTCCTTCGGGTTACCTACTCTGTATACGATCAATTTTTCCAACAGACATTTAGTTCATCGTGATTTCCTTTTTTCACAATGGATTTCATGTGAGAATGAAAATAGAAACTTGCTTGGAAGGATTACTTGCCGTTCTATTCTTCAATAAATTTTTGTAGGATATTTTTATAGCGAACAATTTGTTGGACATTATAGGAGTGAATTTTTACTAGCATTCTGTAATTACTTGTTGCATTCTCAAACAGACTTGAGGCTATAAACAGTATTTATGGTCAATGAATTTATAAATTTAGTGTCTCCTTCACGAAGTCCGTTTCTTCGTAGTTTTTTTTTTGAAAACATATCCATTAGAAGATACGACTATACATGTATATTTCCGGGTTAAATGTACTGACTGGACACAATAATACGAGTGAAAACGGAAAAATATAATGAGTTTGTAAAATGGGCCGGGCAATGCATAATGAGATGCATAATGGATTTGCTCAACTTTATAATATTTCGTAGAACTTATGATGCTGAACAAATGGCTCCATTGTACCATCATACAGGGCGCTGGAGTAGAATTGTTATGTTAGAAGTGTTATGGGATATACGAAATCTATACAGATTTAAGAGACTCGAACACGAGACTGGATTGGGACTGATATGAGTATCCTACAAAATATCTGGAAATAATTGAAATTCCACCGCTAAGTTTTTCGGAAATCACAGAAATTTTTGCTTTATTTTGACCCACCCTGTAGATCGTGAGAACGTTCTATTTGACATTCGTATCGGATATATCAATCGACGCATAGTTGATTCGGTTTTAGTATTCGAGAAAATATATTCAAAATAGCCATTTGAAATTTCGAAAGAGTGTACTTCAACACCCTCTATAATCTGAACTATTGAACTCCAATGGAGACATTTCATCAGCATCACGAGTTGTGCAAGATTTCAAATTTGACAGAATAATATATGGAAAATACAGGGTGTTACAGAACTATGGGATCAAACTTCTAAGGGTTATTCAGTGTAACAGTAGAAAACATTTGAGTAGTGGGTTTCATGTCCGGAAAAGTGTCACTACGGCACTACAGCCCAAAGATGCGTTGAAATTTAGACGAAAAAGTGAATCTATGCAATGCGTGACAAAAACGTATGCATGACGGAAAGGTGATGCTTTTTCATGCTTCTGATGTGGTTGTGACGAGAACTTAACGCAGTCTCTTGCTTTTGATGAAGCTGTGACGATAACTGACGCTTCTTACGGATTTCAACAATTATTATAGACCTCTTTTGGTAGAATAGTAGTGAGCAAGTAACCTTTTTTTTTCCGGTTCCGATGGATGATTCAACGTGACTAGTTAATCCATGCTTTCGATGGATGTTTGACGGAAGCGTGACGTATTTTCCATGATTTCAATGATCCGTGACGCTTCTTTATGACATTTGACAGATGTGCGAGGAAAACGTAACACTTCATCGTACATTTGACGAATATATGTGACGAAAACGTGACAGGTTTTCATTATTTTCATGAAAGCACGTGTGACCTCTTTTCTACGCTTCTGATGGATTCATAATCAAAACGTGACGTTTCAAAGCTTTGAAGGATGCGTGACGAAATCGTGACAATTTTCCATTTTTTTGACGGAATTGCGCCAAAAACGTAACTATTTATCACGCTTTCAACAGATATAACTCTAGATGATGACGTGATGCAGTTTCACGTATTTCCACAATTTTTACGGAGGCATGACCCCTTTGTAATGCTTCTGGTGGATGGATGGACGCTTTACGAGAAAGTGACGCCTTTTTCAGGTTCTTACAAATTTCATGGAATCATTTCCCACACTTCTCATGGATTCCTAATGGAAACGTGTTGCTATTGACGGAATCGTGGCAAAAACGTGACGCTTCATCTAGCGTTTGACAAATGCGTGACGACAACGTGATGCATTTTCTTGGATTCCTATATACAATTTTTGGTATGATGGCAAACGAAGCGATGCGAAGTTTTTTTTACATTTTTGATATATGAGAGACGAAAAATCACTTTTTTTTCACGGTTTTTCCAAATTTCGATGGAAGCGAGACTCTTTTTCACGGTTTTTCGCTTCCCAAAGCGTCACGCACCATTCTGAGGCCAAGAAAAGCATAACTTGTCCGCTGCGCATCCGTTAAGCATGTATTTCAATATTAAGGAATGCGCTGGTGAATTTCCTTTTGCGAAGATGTCGCAATATCTACTTTCAATTTTTATCAAGAAGAGTAGCTGCACTAATAGCGATGGATATCGTTTCTTTTCGGTACTTTATAAACGTTCAATTGTTTTTGAGGACTCACATTTGGGTTATGGCTCCATTGACGTACGAATGAACGTCAGGGTGGCAAATGCAAAAAGGCATTTTGAAATTCATGATAATATGAATGGAAGACTAGTATGACGAAATCAAAGAAAATTAATGTTTTCTTCAGGCCCGTCAGGTTGAATTTCAGGTCCAGAAATACTTCTTCAGAAGTCGAGTTCCGAAATTGGTAGTCACTATATGAAATCAGAAAATCAAATCAAGCTGACACAAACAAATTACAATAAGAACATTACAGTGCCATCAAGAATGAAATATCAACAGAACTAGGATAAATTTCCATCACGATTTGTATTGCCAACATGATGTCAATGTGAAAAATATCATCGAATCCAAGTAGCATGTGGCTCACCCTGTATACTTGGTAAGTGTTTAGAAGGGAAGCAGCCATGTATCTTCCATAATATTGTATTTGGATTTGATGATTGTACATGAATACGATCGATTCTTCTATTACGGTTCAACTCAATTTATTATTATATAAATACGCCTACTCTGATGAGCCTTTTTGATAATAAGGATGACAACACCTATGTGTCAATTTCATGAATATAAATGATATGCCTATGAATTGTTCCCATGAAAGTTCCGCCACATTCGAATATTTTAACTATCATCTTTGGTATCCAACTTCACTCAACTGAGTCAACATCAACTGTGTTGTTTGACTTTGTCATGAATGATGTTTCCTAGGTTTGTTTTTTTTTAACATGATATTATCAATGTAGTGGATTCAGAATATCCACATGGATCAGAATCAGAAGAAGGGCTGAGGTGATGGTAACATAACCAATCATTTTCCGAATGGTTAGGATGCAAAATCAATCTAAAATACAGGGTATGTCACGACGAGCTCACGATATCTTTGTATCGAGAATCAGTTGGTAGAAATCCTTTGGAGGTAAAATTTATTGAAAAAAAACTGGTGACAATGAAATCAATATCCATGGATATCATAGTACTCCATTATTTAAATCCGAGTGGCGATGATATTTTATAGGACATTTACAAATAAATGCTTATAAGTCAATATCTTGACTTGTTAGGTATATGTATGATATACATAGATGGATAGCGAATTTCATCCGCATTCAAAATCAGTACAGGGTGTTCCATTTGAAAAAATTGACTTCCGGTCACTTTTTCATATGAACGAAATACCGATATTTTTTGACCACCCCCTGTATCAAAGTATTTCAGATTCGGCTATTGTGTTGGTAGTTCCCAGTTATTATCTAACCACAAACCAAATTTCAATGTCCCAGTACCTCGGTGTCCAAAAAAATAAGCATTTTAAGGAAGTGCTGTTTTCCGCAAAAAAAAATGGAAAATATTCAATATCTCAAAAACGGTCAGAGATAAGTACACGGTAACAAGTAGGCATATCGAGAATTCAATGAGGATACTGAAAATCATATCATATACCGGGTGTTCCGTTTGAAATATCAATGTTGCTACTACATTGTCGAAAATATTTTAAATGAAGAGAGCGTAATCTCAAATATACGCATGCACATTTTCATGGATTTCTCCAGACTGATTCTCAATATAAAGATAGTGTAAGCTCGTCCTGACATACCCTGTATTATTACCATATATGATGATACCAGCGGTAAGTATGCATTTCCAGGCATAATATCATTTCTAAATGATTTCTAAATAACGAAACAATGGTGAGAGCGCTATTTCCATACATTGTCGTATGAAGAATGTACTTTTGCCCCCTTTGTAAAAACGCCACTGACACGTCTCTGTGCACCTCGATCGTGCACGGTGGGACTTGTGGGGCAAGTGGGGCCTAAAGGGCAAGTCATTATGTGGTGTGGTGGCTCGTAAAAATTAATATCCATATTCTTTATCTTCCCGAAGCGACGTGAAAAGTCCTCGTTTTTCATCAGGTTGATTTATTTCTCTCTTCCCAATCGGTCGTGAGTTACTCGATCATCCGTAGGATACGAATTCAATATCTCGACGGAAAATAAAAGGTCCTGATGGATATCTTTATGGATCAATTGGAAATTTCTGATCATGGCCTTTTTTCTATTTTTTTTATCTTTAATGAAGTTATTATGACAACCAAATGAGTATATCGATTTAGGCGACGAGTTATACGAGATATTGCCAATTTTTGGGAAACTGTATCACAGGGTGGGCAAATTTAGATGTTTGCATAAAGGGAAACTCATCAAGTCATCTCAAAGTCACAATATATTTGAAAAAGGATGCGTCTCATTATGAAACATATTTCGGACATTTATGAAGAGTTATTCCTAACTACGTTACGAGACTTCAGATAAAGATTCGTTAGGTCGTTTTGAGAAAAAAAAGTTCAATTATAAAATCATACTGAAGGCAAGGTAAGAGAGGTTATTTAAAGGTAACATTTATGAAAATAAAAATTAAATGATTAACACAATTTAAAAGAGGGTTAAACCTCCCACAAGTTAGACCCCTTGGGCCTGGTATGAGTCAATCAAGTGAAATAATTTTGACCCGAGAGCTGTCTACTCATGATGCCTTGGTTGGTCAAAACAGTACCTCGCTGTATTTATTGGATTTTTATCTCATGTTTTTCATGAAGTCAGAATCATGTATCATTAATTTATGATTATGTTCACGTTTTACAATGATTCATTCAGCTTTACTGAATTATTAGAAAAGGTGAACTTCGAAATGGGCATGTTATGATTTCGAACGTGCTAGCAGTTATGGTCAAAGAGGCCGATTTCGCAGTAAAACTGGACCTTGCGAATAAAACGCGATGATAATTAGTCGTAAGTTAACGTTCCATTGTCGTTTACTTTTTTCTCCTGCATTTGGTTTTTAAATGATGCTAATTGATTTCACACGTGTCGGGATTTTAAATGGACGAACCGTACCGGGTGATAAAATATTTTCATTTCGAACTTTCTGTAGGAGCATCAGCAGATATTTTGAAAGAATTCAAAAGTTTTCTCCTGCATTTGGTTTTCCAATGTTGCTCAGCAGACATTCCCCTGATAGGTGCTCATCGGAAATCTCGTCTATAATTCCACCAGGAGCACTTCCAGGTAGACAAACTAGAGACGTGTTCAGGCTGGTCACCCCTATATTGTCAGGCATTATTCATCAATAGAACAGCAAAGTTGTTCTTTGCCTTGTAAGGTGGTGCTTAGGACTTTCGAACTTTCAAGATTATCCAATAGTTCTCTTCTGAATAGATTTTAAGAGCTCCAGCTTATGTTTGTGAGATGAACTACAAACATGTGAACAGTACTCCAGGATATGTGGAATTTGCGCTTTGTTCTGGGTTATAAAGTACCCAAGTTTCTCCGAAGCAGTTTCAGCAATGGACCTCACGTGATTTTCCCATGCATATTTTCATATCCCTCTATCAAAATCCTTTCCAGATCTTCAATTATAGTTTAGACCTGTCTTCGTCTTGTACCTCTGGTATGAACTGTACTATCATCCGTGAAGCTATGATGTGGAGCAAAAACAAAATTGGTGCCAAGTCAGTACGTACACATATAGTTATCTATCTGCGAGAAAGTATATAGAAGATATAGTTTGGCTAGGAGGACTTGGTGCCAGACTCGGCAAAATGCTGAGTAGACATCCAGTGCTAAACGGAAAAAAGGGATTCGTTGATTCAAGCAATATTTATTTCGATCAACCAAATAAAAGTGTCATATACGACAAAATATAATGTTGAAACGAGTAACATTTGATCATCTTGTTTCAAGAGCGAATTCAAGGTTTCAATCAACTAAATATTCTTTGGATGAACAATATATCATGTCCAACTAACCACATTAAACTGTCTGTAAGTCACTTTTCAGTGTCAAAATCGGAAACATTGAAAAAAGTTTACGAAGAGAAAAATATTTCAATTGTGTTGAGAACGGGAGCAGATTCGTTCCCGAAACGTCCACCAAGATAAGTAGAGGTTTTATTCTTATTAAATATATTTGTATTTCCAATTTTTTCAAAAACAAGGTGTCACTGACCAATAGAGAATTTCTCTTTTAGGTATCTAAAGGTTTAATTTCAAGCGCAGTGACATTTTGGGACAGATCCTAAATCTGTCCTTACTACAAATATATTGCAATAATTTTTAATAACTCCTACTCTATTTTTCAGAAACGAGGAGAGAAAATCCCATTAAAAGCTGAAAAATGAACCATATTATGTTTTATTCCAACGCAGAAATTGATTCGATCCAATTCATTATTTTGTTGATCGGAATGTGGAAAATGTTTGAAACGACCAATTTCTTTGTCACATCAACAATATGTATCTATCAATTTGATGCAATAATTCATCTATCCAAGTGATTATTTCGTTAATCCGAATGTGAGAAATGTTTGAATCAACCGAATTCATGATCATATCAAGACAATCTTTGGTGAATGAATGAATGATGAAGTAATATTCTTGTAGGTATACTCAATATATTCACTATCCAAAAAAATTATTCTGCTGAAATATGATTGTCAATTATATAAGTACCTTAATGAATGCAATAATTCACTCGATACACTCAGGATATGGAAGTTGTTGAATTTTGAAGAACAAATAATGTATTATTTCTGCATATCTTCGACCTCCATATCCAAGTAGAATCTAGGGGTTATTCACAGATGTTGCTTAGAATTATATATAAATAATCCACATATTATATTTCATTTGCGTATTATAATTTAGTTCATTATGATTATCAGCTGGAAGAACGACTTCAATTTGATAACTATATATTCTTGAATTGAGCAAAATCAGTTGTTTGAATCGATCTTGCATTGAAGTTGAATTGATATTACCATTTGTTCAAAGTGAATCGATTATTGATTCGTTCGATACTTATAGTCTTGAAAAGATAGATTTGAATTACTCAGTTCAAAGAGATATGTGATTGATTCGACATTATCATTTATTCAATTTGAATTGGAGATGATTCCGTTTGATCAACATATTTTCGAATCGAGCATATATGAGAATTGTATCAAGAATCCCATTTCGTCCATGCAATAGTATGGTGTCATTGGTTGAATATAACTGATGATTGAAATGAATGAATGATGAATGAATGAATGATGATTTGATTCGTTCGAACGAATAATTTCAACCAAATATATTTGGTTGAATTAACAAATCCTTTTTTCCATGTAGGTTCTAGAGATTCCCCAGGTTTTCCTTCTGTATAGTCAAAAGATGGAAAAAATTGTCACTCATAGTTCCGCTGGATATGGTAATGTTTGGAAATTTGGTTGCCATAATAATGAAATCGAATAGAAGCTTCTGATTGGAAAACAGATTAAGCTATAGAATCCTCGTCCAAATATAAATGGGGTTAACAACACAATATCTCCAAGTCAGAGATCGTTTCCCTATGCAAGTTGATTGATCGACACGTTTTGGATGGAAAATTCGGTAATTATTTTTACATTTCGCCTTCGAATCGTGCAAAACGATGGTTGTTCGCGATTCCTGCGTGTTCTTATTATACTACCGCTATTTTTAGAAAAACTATGATGTCAAGAGCGTAATTTGGGAACACGTTCAATTACATCTAACATACTATTACACATAAACGACGGGCCATGTGGGGTCAATTACATCTGTCATCGTATGGGATGATAGCCAAAATCAAGGATGTCGATGAACCAATAATAATGATAATAATACTTCACCATGCTATCGCTATATGATGTACCATAAGGTCATCTCGAATAAAAATCCTCACTACCACAACATTTATTCTTCCATGAAGGTATCACATGAAGGTCTATAACAAGGTAAGCTACTAATTATCTCTAAATTTCTCAACCTTCCCATACTGAAATAACTACAGAAGAATAGAAAATAGAACTTTTTTTGTTCACACAATGTCTGTCATCTCCACATGTGATGCCTACACAATCGTAAAATCATCGAAAGAAACAAAAAAAAAACTAGCAGGCGTCTATTCGAACCGCCATAACGAGTCCATTTTGCTATCTTCACAGATGACCGATTAGTTATAGGTTATGCGGCTGTCCGATTCAATATAAAAGATAACATTGACCACCACATCGGAATTATGTCATCGGAATACAAGTGGAATGTTATTTATTATTTATATCTCATTTACATCTGAGAAAAAATGACGTGCGCGAGTGTTTGACAGCAAGGCCTTCGATGCAAGTTCTGTGGTGAAATCACTGTCGGATTTTGAAGCGGATAGAATGAGCTCAACCGATGGTCGTAGATACTATTCACATTTAACATGTTTCTCATCAGATTCATATGGAAATTTTTAAAAGAATCCTGAAATATCCCAGGTCTGAGAATTCTCTCAATATTTGATCTATTCTCTCAATATTTGATCTATTCGACACACGTGTGTCCAGCTTTCCAATCTCCATTATTTCACAGTGTGATATGTCAATGCAACAAAAACTCAAGCTTGTATGTTCACCAAGGAGGCTGATCGCACAAAGCCCAATTTGATGATGTTGGGTACCACTGTTCCTATGAGGTCGTCAATATCCATGCTGGGTGTCACCACCAACAGCGCTCTCTCATGGGACGATCATGTGAGGACCATTGCGAAAACTGCTTCACAAAAACTTGGTTTTCTATTCCGTGCGAAGAGATACTTCACATCCCAGCAGCTGCTCATGATCTACAAAGCACAAATTCGACCTGTCCTGGAGTACTGTTCACATGTTTTGAGCTCAGCTCCCAAACATACGCTAAAGCTCTTAGACTCAATCCAGAAGAGTGCTATTCGCCTAGTCGATGATACAACACTCACCAACCTCTCTAGATCATCGTAGGAAGGTTGGTGATCTCTGCCTTTTTTATAGATACTTTCACGGTCAGTGCTCAACGGAAATATCATCTATTATGCCACCACGCGCGATTCCTAGTAGACAAACCAGACGATCTCAGGCTGGTCACCTGACCTGTGGAACATCGCTATACCAAGCATCATTCATCAATAGAACGGCAAAGTTGTGGAATTCTTTGCCTAGTGAAGTCTTTCCTGATGATGCTTACAACCTCCAAACTTTCAAGAAAAATTTCGTGTTGATAATAGATATAAAAAAACCACTTCAATGGGTCTCAGGGCACAACGGCAAGAGAGTAATCGGGAACGAAGTTCATGGCGCCATAGCCTGTGCACAGAGTTCCACAGACCTAGGAGAAATTAGCCTCTTATGTAGTCTTTTGGGAGACAGGAGGCATTTCCAAAGAAAAAACTTGGTGAAGAAGCTGTACAGCATGATGAAGATGAAGGTAAAAAACCGATTTATCTAAGCCAACCCAAACCCAAAAGGCTAAAGTGTCTGGAACCCTGGCTGGTCATTCTGAATGAATCTATCAATCATCTTTGCAGAAGGCTTTCCAGTCTGATCGAGCTTTTGGGACGTTGATATTTGGTTCTCGAACAATTCCCTTCGAGAAGATGTCATTCCAAAATTTGCCAAGAGAAAAAATATTTATTACATACAACACCTACTTCCCTCTTCAGTGTTCTACCCTGCATGAAAATTTTCAAAATTTTTGCACCAAATGATCTTGACTGCCTTTTAACTTCCGAGTTAACTGTGCTAGTCCAAAAGAGGTTATTTGCATCTGCACAACTCATTTTTATTGTTTGTGTTTAGCATGTCTCCTCATACTGACTGACGAATACCAAGTTTCATTCCTTTGACCTACAAATAGCCGGCAACGCATGGTCTAATAATTGATTATACGACATTTCGACTAATAGAATTTCGACAGTGTGTGAAATATAAATTTGAATAATGTTCGCATATCGAAGTATTTGTGCGACAGTTAATGAGTCTGCAAGGTCGATTTATGTTTTGGTTACACGCTCCAGAAATCATCAATTTCGTATTTATGTCAAGTAGGAATGATTAAAAATGTTGCGACTGTTCAGAAATCAGTAGAGATATGATTGAAAAACTGTTCCTAAGGAGAATTTTTCTTAGAATCATCCAAAGTGATAGGATCAGCATTCAATTATGAAACACCCTGTACATACACATAACGAACGAATAGTATCCAGATGCGACGTTACACGTACAGTTTTTGTATCTACCATATACCTCCCTAAAGGTGTAAGTGAGAAATTGTATAAATAAAACTAGTAAACATAATGAATATATTTAATCCAGTTCAAATAGAAACTTCTGTCTAGCATACCACGACCGCCTTTGGACAGGATGCTCTTAAAAGTTCGGGAGATAGAGATGAGAGATAAAAGTTGTTCTTAGTTCCTAATGTTATTATTGTGTACCGCTGTATCTCAACATTTATTTATCTGAGATAAAATAATACGGTTCGAAGTGAATATTAGGCTTGGGACAAAGTATATTTAGGAACTTCAGGTCTTGTAACAATCAAAGAAAAACGAGAAACATACAGGGTGCCCCAACGAGAACGAAACGAAAAAAAAACGAAATGCTTCAAAATTTCATAAAAAACAAGGAGATAGAAAAATATCCACAGGGAAATGCTGTTCAATTATATTTGGTGTGATATCCATAACCAGAGCATGCTAACTGTGAAAACTACGAAGTTATAGCGTTAGTTATATTCTTCCATAAGTTTTGCTGCTTGACTGTGATCCACTGTGGATCCATTGTTATTGAAAAATATACGCAAATTCAATTGCCACACTGTCTGTGCGGGGTCGATTCTACAACGAAATGGCGTTAATCGATATATACACCAAGTGGTGTTGATCTGGTGTTGAAATTTTCTATCGTTGAATTTATGATGATAAATTTATCGGTAACCCATGTATCGCAAGAATGAAAAATCACAGGGATTAGCAGAAAAAATTGCATTTATTTTGAAATGTATGTTTTTTTATCTTTTGACAACACGGAAGGAAACCCTATGATGTTCGAGTAACATCGTGCTAGTCAGTGGTGGAATGTTAGAATGAAGATGTCGTCATAGAAAAAACATAAATATATTAGGAAATATATCAAAAAGCACATAATATCTATAATGTCGAACAAGTATGAGAACACAAAGATTGAAACACACCAGGTATATCCTCACGTGTGAGTACTGAGAGAAAGTTGATAAAAAAATTCTGCGTTGTATTAGTAAAGCAATAGTAATATATATTTAGCTCAAATATTCCAATAAACACAATAGATCGAAGTGAATGAGGGAATAAACCTATAAATATACCTATGTCAATTTGATGAAAACGAATTTGTTCGCCTATGAATTGTTACAAGTACGGCAACCTTCGGATATTTCAGCTATCAACTTTGGTAACCAACTTCACTCAACTGAGTCAGCATCTATTGTTTGTCATTGTCATGACTGCCACAGGGATCAAAATCAGAAAAGAGAGGAGATGATGGTCACATTACCAGACGCTTCTCGAAGAAGGGACAAAATTAGTGGACTGAATCATTTGCGGAATGGTTTTGATGCAAAATCAATCTGATTTGTAAGTACCATGTGTGATGATAACCAGCAGAATTCCCAGGTAAAATATCAGTACATTCATCAATCACAGCAATCGTGCGTTTTTCAAATATTTCCACACTAGTGCGCTCCACTTCACTTTCCTGTTGCCATAGTGAAACAATGTTGAGAGTTCTGTTTTCATAGGTGGTCGTAGGAGGAATTCAATTCATGCAGAATTTACAACGGATAATTCTGAAAATATAATTTGATTTTAACAGTTGACACTTTCCGAGAGACACCCAGTCGTATTACGACATTGTAACTCGATGTCGGAAAAATGGCGATAATTTGTCATGAGTTTATGTTGTAGGAACACGCATGTTCGTATGTAAATACCTTGTTATGCCCACACAACCGGCATCGGTATTGCGGCAGAGGATAAAAAAAGGTTTGTCGTTCCCACCAAACCAGACGAAGACATCGACCGCTCTTTTCTGTCGAAAATGAGTTTTTTCTGCAGAAAAAACGAATAGATCGTGAAGAGAAACAGAACAGAGCATGCTTATAATTATTATGAAACATTTATTTTAATTTTCGTGTATTGAAATTTTCTACCAACCGATAATGGAACGTGAAATTTATAATGCATATTTTGGAAGCCCTAGGAAAAGTTAGGATATACACGCTGCCAGCATATACAGTGTGGAAAAACGCTTGGACACGTCGATTTGTATTTTTGAATACGCATGTTTTTCAAAGAAATTGAATTATATAGAGTGTGTCATGTGACAGTGGCCAATACCAACTTTCTTATTTCAAATGGAACACCCTGTATTTCATTCCATTTTCAAACTCTCACTGAGGAGCTTGGGGTCTAACGGAAATTATTACAGAGATATAGGGTGTGAAAAATCGAGATTTTTCAACTCTAGGATCTTTTTGTGTCGAATCTATTCATTATCGGTCGAAACGGCTCACATGTCCCTGTCTTAACTCTTGATTTACTACCTACTGTCATTTGATTGAAACAAATATAGGATGGTGCAAAATTCAGAAAATTGATCATCCTGTATCTGTCCCAAAAAAATGTCAGTAGATAGTATATCAAAAATTAAGATAGAGACATGTAAGTCGTTTCGACCAATAATGCATAGTTTCGACACAAAAAATTCATTACGTTGAAAAATCTAGTTTTTTCACACCCTATATCTCGGTAACCATTTCCGCTAGACCCCTAGTGGGGTATATCGATGAAATCCGCTCATTAGTGAGAATTCAAGAATGGAATGAAATACAGGGTTTCATTTGAAATAAGAAAGTTGGTCTTGGCCACAGTCATATGACACACTCTATATAATTTGATTTTTTTGAAAAAAATACGTATTCAAGAATACAAATCGACGTGTCCAAGCGTTTTTCCCAACACAACCTCCTTTATTTGTTGTCGAATTCATCCCATTTGGCTGTTCCACACTGTATAGGCAATATGACGGATTCATCGGCCAGATGAGAAGCAAGTAAGGCTATGAATGGACTATGAACCGTTCTACGTTATTACCAAATTCAAGGAAAATAAGCAACACAAAATAAATGCTAAAGAAATCTGAGGAATCTTGAAGCAACTCACAAGGACAGTTCATCGAATACTCCTTTGCCAACATTCACAGGCTACCTACTACTAATCCAGAAAAGAGTAAAACAACAATTCCAGTTGTATTTCACAATGCCTCATTTTCATATCAGAAATCTTCAATTGAATTTCAGAAAAGTGAATTGCAATTCGGAACACGTCGATTGTATTTCAGATTAGTCACTCGATTCCATGAACCATCAATTGCATTCATAAATTCATAAATGTTTTTTTCTTTTCGTTTTTCAACGATTTCAAGGCATTTGATATAATATGATTTTTGTCACATACAATTTTCAATTCTCATTGTATCGAATTCTATGGCATTGATTGCTGTATGAACAAATCATGTTTCTAGGGATATGGGAATAAATATAAAGTCAGTTGCATTTCGGAATACGTGACATGAATATCAGAAAATATCGAATGTATTTCAGAGATTGATTTGTATTATACGGAATTCATCGATATCAAATTGTAGATATACTCTTCATATCAAATATCACCATCATCATCATCCTCCATTACTCAACCAAAAAAGACCATACACATTGAACTCTCAGATTTCTATCACAAATCTTCGTTCCTGGGATTTTTTTGATGTTCTTTGAAATTCAACTGATCATTTCTTAATCTTTTCTTTTCGGATTTGTATTATACGGAATTCATCAATATCAAATTGTGGATATACTCTTCATATTAAATATCACATCATCATCCTCCAATACTCAACCAAAAGGGCCATACACATTGAAATCTCAGTGTTCTATCACAAATCGAATGTTCTTTGAAATTCAACTGACCATTTCTGAACTTTTTTTTCTTCAGAAGCTGATAAGCCAAATGATACAAGTGCCATTATTCAGATATGATTTGGTATCTGAGAACATTGAACTGTTTGAAAGGTTCGTGGTCGAGAATTACAACTTCGCAACCACCCGAGGTGCACTTGTATCCAGGCTCCCAAGGCCTCACAGAGGTGACTCGAGTAAGACTATCTCCCTGTGTACGATCAAATTCCCATTTCGTCGGCTATTGTGCCACCTACTCTTGGCACAGTTGTATATGAAACGTTCTATTTCCGAACTCTAGTCCATTTCCATTTCAACCGTGATAATAAACTGGTATAGGCAGGTAATAACGAACATGAATAATCGCGCGAAATGATGGGAAACCTTGTTTACATTCACAGGCACGATCCAGCAAGCTGCGAAATTAGCCAATTTTCGTGTCGAAAAAATCACGAACGTAAAATGTTTCGCCGCTACGTGATTTGTGATCCGTCTTGATATTCGAGACGAAGGATTTACCAGCCGGCATGGATAATTCCGAGTCATATCCAATGGATTATAGACGAGAAATGATGATTCTACGATGAAAATTGAACGGAGTGAAATCGACCGATCCGTTCGATTCGAATGGCATGCACTATCTGGAAGCCAAGCTATCAGGTCCACATATCAATAAATTTGAGATGATTCAGAAGCGGTTTCTTCAATACTTGAGTTTTCGTTTGGATTAGGCTCACCACCCAACAGATACCTCTTCTGAAGTTTTATTGAAAAAATATGGAGTCTCTGTCGTAACACTGTGCTGCTTCGTTTTTCATGTCAACACCACGTTTTTTCATCATTGAGGATCTGACAAGAATTCTGAAATGGGGATCTGAGAATCTAGTACAGTTCAATGCAACTAAAACTCAAGCTTGTATGTTCACCAAGAAGGCTGATCACACAATGCCCAATTTGATGATGTCGGGTACCACTGTTCCTATGAAGTCGTCAATATCCATGCTGGGTGTCACCACCAACAGTGCTCTCTCATGGGACGATCATGTGAGGTCCATTGCGAAAACTGCTTCATGAAAACTTGGTGTTCTTTTCCGTGCGAAGAGATACTTTACATCCCAGCAACTGGTATCACCACCTACAGCGATCTCTCATGAGACGAAGATATTCAAAGAATTCAACTAGGAGTTATTGCTGATGTTAGGAGGGATATTTGCAGGCGAGCCTACTTTCAAGAAGTAAACGGTGGTCAGTTTGGAAATTTCATGAAATGAGTTTATTTTCACTTGATGCCTTCCCCTGTTTTCACTGTTTTGTATTGATTCAATTTTTGTTACCATGTATTGTTACTATTGTTTCATATGCGAGTATCACGGTTTGCTTTGAACTGGAGAAGATTGGTCCATATTATGTCTTCGAATGGAATTTGTCTAATGTCGGAAGTGAGAATTTTGAATTAGGAGAATAATCAGTGATTCGAGGAGGTGGTAAATTCATTTTTCAGCTTTATGTGGGATTTTCTCTACTCGTTTCTGAAGAAGTTATTGGGAAATATTTCAATATATTTGTAGTAAGGACAGATTCTTTGATGTACCCCAAAATGTCACTACTCTTGAAATTAAACCTTTAGATACCTGAAAGAGAAATTCTCTATTTGTCAGTGACATCTTATTGAAAATAATTTTTTGGAAACGAGGAGAGAAAATCCCACACGAAAGCTGGAAAAATGAGTTTTAGTTATTTTTGATTACATGGTTACTTGATTCGTTTTTTGAGATATTTTTGTTGTTATCATTGGAAATGAAAGAAATAAATGATACATCAATAAATTCGCTGGAAGAGCCTCCTTCACATTTCATATACAGTACATACAGAGTGGCCCAATGGAAACTGAACAAGGTATACATTTTACTGGACAGGACTTGAAAAAAAGACACATAAGGCACAGATGAATATCGTTCTAACTACGAAATGAGAAATAGTGATAAAAGGGAAAAAGCGTTACATTCCATCAGTACTCGATTATTTTCACAAACGTGTTTTCTCGAGTACTACTGCATTGAATTCCAAAAACAAGAAAGCGTCGGTTAGAGTACTGTCTGTAAGTTCTTCGAGGAGGTGGTACATTCATTTTCCAGCTTTTTGTGAGATTTTCTAAAGGTTCAATTTCAAACGCAGTGACATTTTGGGGCAGATCACAAAATATGTCCTCTCTACAAATATATTGAAATGATTTTTAATAACTCCTACTCTATTTTTTAGAAACAAGGAGAGAAAATCCCACGAAAAGCTGGAAAACGTCGGTAAGAGATTTCGATTACTTTCAAAATGATGTATCACTTGACCCCTTATACCATTTTGAGATTCGAGGGTTGGAGCACACCCCTTCGAGGGGTTTGAAGTGAAAAAGTTGAAAACATTCGCAAAATATTTCCCCATCGATATAAAAATCGACCGGTTCGAGCGTTTTTTTTTTTCTGAAAACGATAACCATGTCAAATCGGCCTTGTTTCGTTTTCATTGGGCCACCCAGTATACATTCAAATATACACGGTGTCATTTGAAATAATGAAGTTGACAAGAATTTCGGTGAAACTGGAAACGTGGTAACATTGGCGATATCATTTTCGAATCCAGGCAGTTCGAATACAAACGGTTACCAAAATATTCACTTGGTTCCACACTTTCGCCTAGCACCGTATTATCGTTCCGTTATGATAACACCGAAAATCTGCTGATTTCCACTGTTGCATAATTCCTGGTACCAAATTACAGGCTGATGCGGCGGATAACAAAAATTCAGCGCAACTATCGAATTACCTAGTTGATTAATATTCATTTTTTTTTCTTCATCTTCACCGCTCTTCGGTGATACACCCGCAGGCGAGAATCGTTTAGACTAAACAACTTTGCAAGCGTTTTTCGATTTCGGAAACGATGACATAAGATGTAAACCAATCACGTCAGTCAGCAGGAGCGCATCATTTTTTTTTTCATGAGAAAAGGATTGATATTATGAAAAAAATGATTCGAAAAAGGTTATTCAACACTTTAGTTATTATTTTGCAAACATCTTGAAGATCAGAGAACATGGAAGATTATTCGCTTATATGAGATAGAAATGAGGAAACATCCAGGAACAAAATCAAACGAGATCATAAAAATATAGATTCAAACGTGTTTGCACCTTGATTAGAAAGAGAATCTGAAAATAATGATATTCTTGCAATTTTTTTTTTATTCTGATTGTTGCAAAGTAAAATATTCTTCTGTAGGAGAGTTTAGGAATCAACCAAGAGAAAACAGCCATTATACGCCATGTTGACAATTCGAAAACTCACTTCATCACGTCAGTGGAAGAAGAGCTCAAGTTGACAGCCACGAAAGAGAAACCTACATGTTAGAGGAACATCGTGTGAGCCAGCGGTGGAACTTCGGGAGAGAAGGAAGGAAGGAAATTTTCTTGAACACCCCCATCATTCTCGCTAGTGATTTGGTTATAGATCCTTTGAAAATGGCAACTAACTCAAAATACATTATTAATTCCTGAGGTCGAATCAAAGAACCCCATTATACAGCACAGGTAGTGAAATCAAAGCCCTATTATGTCAGAAATGATGAATGAAGCAACATACCTTCATTATTTGGGAGAAATTGAGTTCATTCGAAAAATTCTCATATTTGTCTTAGGCTAGAGAAAAGTGAATTTGTGTGGTGCCACTTTGCTGAATGTATTATGAAAACTATGAAAAATAAACCCCTGGTATAGTAGCAATCAATGTGCAGGCAAAACAATTCATTTCGATAAAGATCCCATAATTCGAGAAACGTGTATATAGTTATAAATCAACAAGACCTTAAACTTCATCAAATAGAACTTTTTTCTTCGAATATCACATCTACAAACAGTTTGATGTTTCTTTATCCATAAAGCTACTCGTTCTAGTATAATAATATGTGTATTTCAGTCCATAAATAATGATCATGTGTGCCGAAATATATTATCATCGAACAAACAGTGCATCTAGTCCAAAATTTACTTCGTCTAGACATACAAAGTGTAATTATTGTATACTACTGAAAATTTAGGGAGAACCTTGTTACAATTGTGTCCTGAAAACAAATCCGTACTAGTGATGAGAAGCAATTAATTTGAAAAATAGGATATCATACAAGGGCTACGGAATGTTTTATACACTAAAAGGCTCATGAGTTCGATAGACGCAGCAATCGTTGTTAGTTTTCAAGAAGGATATCAAAGACGATAAATCTTTCATTTGATAATTGTCTTCAGAGTTAGAAATTTCGAATTGGGTAAACAATTGAATTAAACAATTGAACCATGTGATTTTTTTACACCTGGAATTCGTCATATTCGCGAAATCTCGATAGAATTCGTCAAACCAGACGAGATGAATAAACAATCACCGAGAAATCTAGACTACGACGCTGTTCATCACACATGATGCTCCTGGACTATATTCGAATTCGGTGTTCCTGCTTTCTGATAGAGAAATCATAATAAAATAACAAGAAGGCACTGAAATCGTCTTTCAACTGTTGACAACCACCACGTTCCGAGCGTTCTGTAAACATCACCTTAAGAAAACATACATCCTTAACTTTGAAAAGTATAAACTGTTCATTAAATGAACTGCCTCGATAAAAAATGACTGGTGCAGTGAATCATTGATTCTCAAATCATCTCAGGAAGTATTGTGGCAAGCTTTGGAATCTCAGATATATCAGTCTCAGAATATTTCGTCGATTCTTTTCCAACTTAGAAATATTCTGATTGATCTCTCTGAATCCGGTTTCCAGAGATTTTCATCGCCGCGAATTATAAAAAAAAGTATGAGGGCAAGTACAATCATTTCGAATATAACAAATCTCAAGAATATGAGAGAAAGCAATTTAATGTTGCGAATCTTCAAAAAATGTCACAAATATATTATCATCATTATTATTATAATTTCATGATTATTATAACTATCATCGAATTTCCCCCAGAATCTCTCAAATCGTGGTATACAAATGGTGCAGATCATTGGTAAATCTCCAAGAAAATTCATAAATCTAGCGAATATAAATCATGAGTGTTGTTAAATCTTTAGAGAAATCTCGAGTGACCAGTTATATTTTTACCTGCTTCGAAAGCTCACATCTATAAAACTGTTCGAGATATGTACGTGCGTTTCGGATTAGTCCAATTTGATATTCTTCAGATTATTTCACCATCGAATCATAACTTCCAGTTCCACCAGATATAAATATGCTATTTCCCAAATATTCAACTTTTTTAAACCATCCTTCACTTCCTATTGGTATATTCAGAAAGCTCGTCTGACTGCCTTTCCGAAAATGTATCACAAGTTATTCCATCTCAGAAAACTTCCGGATTTATAACCCTCCGATCTACTACATTATTTTATAAATTATTTGACACTTACAAATCTCGAAGAAACCTTGTGTACAATGCTTCAAACCCAACCAAATCCGATCTGATGTACAAATTCCAGTTCCTCTCCATTGCTGCGCAGTTTATTTTCACGAAACGCTGATTCAGAAAAATAGCAGGTAATCCGTTGGCGTTATGTAACAGTCAAGGACGCGGATTTTCGGACGTCAGCGCTTCCAGACAGTTGGCAATTTCGATTTGCGAAAAACGGTTTTTTTTAATGGGTATTTATTCGGCAATGATTCACTCCTTTCGAAAGTGTTTGTTTTTTCTTTGCGCTAAAAACGTTCGCATAGTAACCTTGACATTCCTGGATGTAAGTTCAGATGGAAATATCACAGGAAAAAATTAATCGATAGGTACAAGCTTACCACCTTTGAACTTAACAGAACAATTCCAATTTTCTCTCTTCTCCTAGAATATTATAGGTTTAGGTATGGCAGCAATTGGGGAGACTTATATTCTCAGCGATAGTAACAAACCAATATAGACGTAACAATCGATAATCGACCCTAACCTAACCTCGCGTCTCTTGTGAGCCACATATTTCAATTAGAAAAAAGTTCCTCTTTGAATAGGATTCGAACCCCAAACCACAACTTGAGAAGCCACTTGCAAACCATCAGGCTATCTAACATAAATGAAGGTATCGCTGCGTTCATTTATATCATGGAATATTCCTCAATAATTATATTGACATGTATCTTTTCATGTAGGAAACTAATAGTAAAATTGAATGAACTATCGATAAAAAATTGTATTTTTAGCAATCTCAATCTTATTTTGCGCCTCACGATAGAGAACAATACAAAAAAATTCAAAATCACCACCATTTACTATGTAAAAATCAATTAACAAAATCACCAACAGTTTCACCAAGATTGTCATGTCAAAAGATGATTTTTTTCAATGTATATCTTTGGTTCTACTGGCGAATCTTACGATACCAAGCGTTCACAGTTCATCTAACATGTGTAGAATATTTCCTACGAAATTATTTGATAAAGTTATTAAATAACAGGAGATTAATTGATATAGTTATTAAACAACAGGATATTAATTTTTTTATGATTTCCAACTTCCATATTTGGCTTGATCATCTCGTTATTTTATGTAGCTCATTTAAATCTCATCAATTTCCACCCACTGAATCAGTGGAAAGCATATGATGATATAACGTATCGTATAACATAAGAAACATCCGTCGTATAATACTATAAATATTAAAGTTACCAGATGAAGTCGTGTTATTGATAAAAAAATGATGTTCATGAATGGAAGATCATCATATTACATAATATATAGTGCGACAGTAAAAATGCCATACATCGAGCGTGATAATAAGTGAACATTATCTTTTTACTACCCTGATTATTCTCAGGCAGGGGAGATTAATTCGGATATAAAGTCTCCAAAATTGGATTCACATAGCGGAATCGTCAAAAGTTGCAAAATATATGGTTGACTCGGAGAAAAGTCAACATCAATAAATTTTTTACATTTTTGAATCAAAAATCGATATTGTAAATTTTCATTTCACCTGGGAAAACTTTCAGGTGATAAATATATAGTATCAATGTCTCAACACTGAAAAAACGTAAAAAAATCATACGATGTACAGTATGTTCAATTTTCTATGTTTTCGCTAGATATAGATAGAGTTGAGGATTTCACATACAGAACGATTTTCCTGTGAAACGAACAATGTCGCAAATACAACTTTCACAGTCCCACATGTTTTCAAGATTTGGGACGAAATTATAAATTCTCACTTTTTGAGCACCTCCCGTATCTTGGTTACCTTCCAAACTATCGGCAAGATGGAAACAGATGGAATAATACTATAGTGCACTATTTCGTTTCCATTAACGTTTCCATGAAAATGAAGCCAAAATATGTTTTTCAAATGGGACACCCAGTACAGGATAGGAAATCACACTCTCGACTCTCTCAGTTTTTTCTATATGAGTAACTAAGTCTCAAAACCATGAGGTATTATTGGTTTCACAAAAAAAAAACTCGGGCAATAATGTGAAAACTGCATCTCATTATCTCTGAAGACAACTAGAAAAGGCATCGAAAATGAAACACACTGTACAGTATAGCCAGTCAAGATAAGGTGCAGTATGGATACGACCAAATTTGGACAGTAGAATGTGTTGGTTATTATTATCACGAATTGCCAATTTTTACACATCAAAACTGTGACTTTTAATTATCATCATGTCCTGATGGAAACACTCATTTCAGGTCTGAATTCATAGTTCGAAAAAATATCAATGTTTCACGAATGCAGAGGATGAGGAATTGCAACGTTGCCACATTCTCGAAATAAAGTTACTGCGTCTCGAAACTGAAGGAAACATCAGGTACCATGCTTTGAAAATCCTGCTTTCAGTATACTCCCGATGTTGACTGAATTTCCAGCATTATTGAAGAATTTCTAGTGTACACCCCAATGACTCACCATTCCGTTGCAGAGGGATACCGCTACACTGGAATCCCCATCCCCTTTTATTTTTCCAGTGTAGAAACATCCAGACAGTCTGGTATCGTGCTTGACCTTCTCGGTGTCTCTGAAATGTGTGACGATCTGAAAAATAAATTCTTGTTCAACATTTTCGGGACACAAATTGATGTTCAACGAATATTCGCGAGATTCAAACAAAGAATCAGGAATGTCGGATATTTCACCTGAATTTAGTATACATGGTGATTGCATTTATCATAGGAACTCATTACCGACTAATTAAATATAAAATATTTATTTATTTATTTATTTATTTATTTATTTATTTATTTATTTATTTATTTGTAATACAATACTCTACAGGTCATAAACCCAATTACAGAGCAGGAATTGCCAGATTATGATGAATATGTTACAGATTTCATGAATATTAAGGACATACACATACATACACCATCATAAGAGAACAATATAGTTACTGTAGGAAGTGGGATTTTATATCCGACAACTTGCAGCTAAATACATCTAGATCATTGCTGATAGAGTTTGTCACTTTACACATGGTATGGAGCGGAGAATTCTCCAGAACATTTGTTCGAGATGTATTTATGTAAAAAGTACTTGGGTATCTGGAAGAAATTCTGGGAGTACAAATATTAAGCTTTTGCAATAAGGTTGGGCAGTCAACAATACTATGGATAATTTTATAGGTTAATACTACACTATAATAGTCACGCCTTCGTTCGAGACTAAGAAAGTTATGTTTTTGTAGTAATTCAGTGTGAGGTGTTCCTATTGGTGGATAGGTGCCATCAGTTTTTAGGCTTGGCAGTTTTAAAAATCGTATTTGGATTGCTTCTTTTCGAATTATATCATATTGGTTAAAGGGACTCCACACAACTGAAGCATATTCCAACTTTGATCTAATGAAAGAATAGAATATTGAAATATTGTTTTTTGGATCAAATAAATAGGTATTCAATATTTTCGAATGCAAAAATATTCATTTCATATATATCACATCATTTTAGGTGTGGATAAGAAGTATTTAATTTCATCCGAATGATTCCTGGAAAGACTATATAGGTGTAAAAGGTGATTTTTTCAATTGTCGTCATTAGAGCTATGATATTGGTTGAAGTAGAGAAGTTGTCTCTACTGAATGTCATTCGACATGTGCCCACAAATTTGAAATATGAATACATAAGTTCTTCGAGGAGGTGGTACATTCATTTTTCAGCTTTTCGTGAGATTTTCTCTCCTCGTTTCTGAAAGATAAAGTAGAAGTTATGAAAAAAATATTTCAATATATTTGTATTCAAAAATTTTTCAAAAATACTGACAAAAAGAGAATTTCTCTTTTAGGTATCTGAAGGTTTAATTTCAAGCGCAGTGACATTTTGGGGCAGATCACAAAATCTGCCCTTACTACAAATATATTGAAATAATTTTCAATAGGTAACTTCTACTTCTACTTCTACTCTGAAAATGAAGTTGATAGAGATAACTCCAAATTTTGAGAAAAAAAAAATTGGGGAAAAATCTTGTGACCGTTGTATGATTTTTCTGAGAAATGAGTTTCAGGCCATTTCGATATCTCATGAAACTGCAAACAATTTGGCAACTCTGTCAATGCACAATGAATGATCTTCAGATAAGGCCACTTTCCACCTTTCGAACTGATATAATAGCTCTTACGGTTATGGGGATAGCATATCAACGACAGCTGAAAGAAAACACCCTGTGTATCTAGAATAAATTTATTATCTGTTCAACCGGTTACTTGAGATAAAAACGCTATAACACGTGAAATGATCTCACATTGGACGTATTTGTTGCCAATAAGAGTTTTTTTCTCTTCAACCCCTTTGCTGCAATCCTACCCAGCTGTTTTTTTAATGTCAAGGTATGTCGTATGTACGGTCATTGAAAAGCTTGCGGAAAATGAAATCTCACAATACCTTTTTTCCTCTCTTACTTAACATGACATACCTTTGTAATTGAGAAAAAAAGTTGAGTAGGTTTGCAAATCAATATGTTCCAGTGTTTTCTTCAAGTTACTGATTGAACAGAACTAATTATTTTCCGGATTTTGAATCACACCTGGTAGAATTATTGTAAGTTGAATGAGTGACACCAAGAATACCTAATCTTGCAACATCATTTTCAAATTTGTCTTGCTTCTCAAACCCAAGATATGATAATGAGCCCTATTTTACAGCATTTATTGTATTTCTTATGGAGTGGATTTCGAATGCTTTGCCGCTTTGATACAATACCGATAGCTATAGTAGAAATCGCGTTGTTCAGGAAAGAAGTACCTTTGAGTATAGTATTAGTGAGTGAAGTACTTTTCCAAAAATATCATAATGATTTCGAAAAGAGCCATCATTCAACAGAAATTCCAAAATTATGACTTAGCTTTGAGAAAATCTACATAATGATACATTTTGTGGTTATGTCATCGGAAAGTTCCAAAGTGAGAATGCAGTTGCGTTCAAATGGCTAACCAGTTTAGATATAAATTCCCAAACATCCAAGCTAGTTTAATAAAACTGAATTGAAGTTCACAAGAACAATGGAAAGCCCCAAGAACGAGAAAACCTTGGATCATTTTTATGTTCCGAGGAGAAAACCATACATATTATCTTTCTAAATCAGAGGATTCAAATTAAATGAGTATATAATAGAGTTATCACATCACACAATTATTTATGTTTTTGATATAAATCAGTTTTGCATTTGTCATTGCGTTATTGAAAAAATTCTTCCCGAGTTATTTTTAGCACTCACCTTGTAGTTAATAAGCAACAATCTATAGCTATAGGCCACATGCATATATTGCGGTAATGAGCTAAAAATGTTTATACACAGAGGTTAGTATCATTTTTGGTATTATTCCAATCAACTCACGTTCAAATTAGGTGCGACAAATTTGTCGTTGTAATCCAATTCCAGCAACAATTTTTGCCCGAAAGCTTTTATCTCGTAAGAGGGGTGTAGATCCCACACCTCCGCTTGCTTGTGTCTGAAATGACTGCTGTGGTGTCTCAAAATCGGGTTTTCTGAAAGGAAAATTAATCTGTTTCATCGAATGAAGCTTTCCCGTGAGTTAGCCTCAGGATCTCTCACGGAAGTCGTTTTCGTGGTTAAAAATAAGTTACAATTGTGATCTTTTGGACTTCAAGGTTATTCAACATACTCCTCTATTTTGAAATATTTCCAAAGCCATATAACTGCCGGTTATAAAGGATGTCATCATCTACTTCATGATGAGTTTCATCAAGTTCCGTTCCCTTCTTTTGAGAATTTTCGTAGATGTAGCCTTAGTTGCAGCACCCATTTTCAAATGGTGGTAAGTGCTTTCGGAGTAGATGGAAGCAGAGGAATAATACTTTCGGATTCCACATAACCAATTGACTTATCGCATACATGGTATCCAAAATTTGATGACCAATTACATTATTTCCATGATCGAGAAAACCTATTTTTCAAATGTGCCACCCTGTATTTATTGGACGGTCGAATACAGAATTTATATCTGCATCAATCGATTTTCCTATACCTAATTCTCAACGTTTTTTTTTTGTTATCCATATTTTTTATTTCGATGTGGTTTTCAGCGAAGAACTGAAATGTGACACCCTGTATTCATTAGATAGTCCGATGTAGGACATGATTCAGCAGCGATTCGCTATAACTTTCCCTAAACCTATTTCCAACGTTTTTCTTGTTTGTTTGGAGCGACAAACAATGTTTCGGTTTCTGCTAAAAATCACATCAAACTAGAAAATATGGATTAACAAGAAAACCGTTGGGAATAAGAATAGGGAAAGTTATAGCAGCAGAATTTATTTTGCATGCGATCGTCCAATGGCGTCCAATGGGAGAGCTATACTGGGTGGCCCAATGAAAACGATACAAGGCCGATTTGACATAGTTATCGTTGTCAGAAAAAAAAAAAACGCTCGGACCGGTGGATTTCGAGAGGGAAATATTTTGTGCATCTTTTCAACTTTTTCACTTCACACCCCTCAGGAGGAGTGAGTTCCAACCCTTGAATCTCGAATGGGATAAGGGGTCAAGTGATACATCATTTTGAAGGTAATCGAAATCTCTTACCAACGCTTCCTCGTTTTTGGAATTCGATGCAGTAGTTCTCGAGAAAACACGTTTATGAAAATAATCGGCTAGTGATGGAAAGTAACGCTTTTTTCCTTTCATCACTATTTTTCATTTTGTAGTTAGAACGATGTTCATCTAAGAAGTGCCTTATGTGTTTTTTTTCAATTCCTATCCTATCCAACATTGGGCCACCCTGTATGTGATTTTTACAAGAAGTGTCATTCTGGAGGCTGGCAGTTATCATGGAAATGGAAAAACAACAAAGGTAGTTAACCAAGGATCCAAAAAAATTTGTAGCTTGGGATGAGACTTCGTGATACTTTCTGCTGCTGGTTCCTGTATTGGTCTTCAAACGCGAAGATTCATCTGCATACGAGATATCGTGAAAGTGAAGGTATTTGGGAGATTCAGGGCGACTCAGACTTTTGATTTTAATCTAACTTTCGATTTTCAATACGCAAATCTTGAAGTACGGTGAGAGAATTCAATGCAAATATTTATGAAAATATATAATATATAATATAGCCAATCAAAAACGTGTATATTAGCATGAGTGAAATGATCAGATCAAGCTGTGAATTATGTATAATGCCTCTTCGAACTGGAACTGGATAGAGTTCGGCTGGATTAGTCAACGCATTGGAGCATAAATAACGATTAAAACTAATTTGTTTATTTTCGCTGGTGCACTGCTCTCCTAATGGAGATTGTTGCAATTGTAACTTCACTTCCCAATCCAAACATGGTGTTACCACAAATAGTACTGATAAAACTCAATGACTACTGAGTGAGCATCAAGTTCCATTTATTTACAGCCATCGACCATATTGGTGAACTGAAAAAAATCATTTGATGATGTGTCGTGGCTTGATTTATGTGATGAGAGTTCTGTGAAAGGCAACAATTGGAGAAATCCATTGTGTTTCTTATTATATCCATATTGAGTTATTGCTCTTTTATATTAATAGTTAGAGATGAAAATAGAAACTGTATTTTGTTTGAAATGAGGGGGTGAACAAAGAAGCAATCTATTGAAAAATCATAGTACAGTGTGATCATACGGAAACGAAACGGAGCCATACCTAAATATTTCAAAAAAATTCCTAAAATATATACAGGCTGATTCACGGTGGATGAAACTTTAGACGTTTCTGGTGAACCAGACACTATGAAAATTTAATGGGTAACAAATTTTGATATTCTCTACGCAACTAAAACAATTTCGACAATCGGGGTTGTCACTTTCATTAGAACAAAGTAGCAACTAGGTCAAATGGAAAACACTGTATGTACTATCAATTTCAGAATCTCCACCGAAGTCCTGACAACTCGTCTTGATATTTCCGATACCAGCATTTTTAATGAGTGCTCATGATCTCTGAAGAAATGAATAAATTGATATTTATTTCGGAAACGGTAACTGATGGATTTAGGGAAACATGAAGAGGAAGTATAAGAAAATTGATGGATATTCTAAAAATGAGGTTATATACAGGGTGTTCGTTTTGAAATCAGCTCTCAGTGACTTTTTCAAACGAACGAAATAGCAAAACCAAACTTCAATACCATAGTTTTTCTGTGCTCTAAGAAGTCAGCATTTCAATTCGAAAACAGTTATAGATAGGTACAGGAAAATATCAAAAGAAGTTATTGGAAAATCAATGGACATTCTCAAAATGATGGTATATACAGGGTTTACCGTTTGAAATACCAAAGTTGCTACTGCGTTGCTCTAAAAGAAGCGGCAACAACGGATTATCGAAAATATTTCAGAGAGGCGGATAATGTCCAAATTTTTGTAATTGGATCATCCTCTATATTCAATTCAATAATTCATTTTGGTCTCTTAGTGAACTCGTATTTTTTGTTTTTGTTATCATTATATTCTGTCATTTTCGAATTCCTTATGGTGAACCCTAACTGATGATGGATAAAATGAAGGGTGATCCATTAAGGAAAATATATCATATGATATCATTATCAACTCTTGGCGTTTTTTCCTCGAATGTTGGTTCATTTTCGTCCGATCACGATGGATATCATTGATTATGAACATTTTTTACCAACGCATTGTCGAAATTATTATAGAGAGGCAGAAAATGTCCAAATTTTTGTAATTGGATCAGCCTCTATATTCAATTCAATAATTTATTTTAGTCTCTTGGTGAACTTGTATTTTTTAATTTTTTCTTCTACTTTATGTTCTGTCATTTTCGAATTTCTTATGGTGAACCCTAACTGATGACGGATAAAATGAAGGGTGATCCATTCAGGAAGATATATCATATCATATCGATATTAATTCTTGGCGTTTTTTCCTCAAATGTTGGTTAATTTCCGTCTGGGTACCACAATTGATATTATGAACATTTTTTACCAAGTATCCACTGCTGAGATTCATTTGTAGTTGGACTTATTTTCAGAGGTTTGACGAATTCCACAGTGTCTGTCTCGATATCTTCTAGATGTGTCCTTTCAATCAATTCTGCAACAAAAACATTATCGTTAGTATGGATCCATTTGTCAAGAAATGTGCGAGGATATACAGTGTGGAACAGTCAAATGGAACAAATTCGACAACAAATTGATGAGGGTGTGTTGACAAAAACGCTTGGACGCCTCAATTTGTATTTCCGAGTACGCATTTTTTCAAAAGAATCAAATTATGAAGAGTGTGTCATGTGACAGTGGCCAATACCAACTTTCTTATTTCAAATGGAACACCCTCTATTTCATTCCATTTATAAATTCTCACTGAAGAGCTGATTTCAACGATACACCGTACTTGGGGTCTAGCGGAAATGATTACAGAGATATAGGGCTTGAAAAAAACGAGATTTTTCAACGTAATGAATTTTTTGTTGTCGAAACTATGCATTATTGGTCGAAACGACTTACATGTCTCTATCTCAATTCTCGATATACTATCCACTGACATTTCTTTGGGACAGATACAAGATGATCAATTTTCTGAATTTCTGAATTCTGTTCCATCCTATATTTGTTACAATCAGTAGGTAGTGACAGTAGGTAGTAAATCAAGAGTTAAGACAGGTACATGTAAGCCGTTTTGGCCAATAATGAATAGTTTCGACAAGAAAAAATCCTAGAGTTGAATAATCTCGATTTTTCACAACCTACATCTCTGTAATCATTTCCGCTAGACCCCAAGTGAGAATTTAGAAATGAAATGAAATATAGGGTGTTCCATTTGAAATAAGAAAGTTGGTATTGGCCACTGTCACATGACACAATTTATATAAATTAATTTTTCTGAGAAAAATGCGTATTCAAAAATACGAATCGACGTGTCCAAGCGGTTTTCCCAACACACCCTCATTTATTTGTTATCGAATCTATTCCATTTGGCTGTTCTACACTGTATGAAACTGGATATTTTTCATCTATCATCAATTACTCATATCAATAACAATATAATGGTGTATAGGTTGGTTTAAATCACTAGTAATAAATTATTTCTAGTGAGTAAGTTTCTTTTGCATGTATCTTTATTTACAAATGCAATCAAAGATAGTCAAATGAAGGGTGAGAGGGTTGATGACGTATTTGGTGGAAGAGCTCCCATTCAAAATGAAAATCCACGAGTCTGTGCGGTTTCAAATTTGTTCTTCGATTTCGGAGACAAATGGGTGACAAGTTTCAGTTGGGACAAAGTGTATATTGTTGATGTTGACATCGTCTCTCGACGTTTTCCCATAATGAGATTCGATCGTCGAAAATAAATGATTTAACGCGCGCCTCGATTGTTTTTTTTTGTTGATAACCCCGCTATAAATGTTTTTATGGGATCAGTCACCTCACGCTGAATGCACTCTGCTAAGTGGCCAATTTTATTGGTTCTAAACATTCTAATTCCTTCGACTAATTGATGGCCATGCTTTATTCCTCCTCGCATAATGGTCACAGCCAACTATAGAACGACGGCCCATTTCGAGAAAACGATAACACTTTGATTCCACATTTTATGCCACTGAATGCCGATTAAATTGTCAATTATCCCTTCTGGATTCCAGAGGCTAGTTGAGAAATTCACATTCGAAAGAGATTTGCATGTGTGGGGTTGAATAAGTACTGAATGTATAACTCACTTCCTGATGTAACGGTCAGTAAAGCAAAATTCAGAGAATCATGTTGAACCCCATACAACACCGGATATCTTATGGACATCCCAATCATGTCCAATTGATGTCGGAATATCCTTGGACTACTTGAGGATATTCATGGGATATCCAAAATTCACCCAAAGGGGAAAAATCAATGTAGGAGTCAGAAATATATGAATCAAAAGGATACAAGTTCAAATTCATATGTTATAAGGTTCATTACTGGAGAAGAGATGAAACATTGTAATAAGTTTCAATCAGCGTTCTTTTGGACATCCACTGAATATCCATAAGATATCCTGTTTGGATCATTGAACCACAACGTTTCCTCAGCACATAGCCGCGCGATATCAGGTTGATCTCTAAGTTGTCCGTTGATTAAAATGAATCTAGAGAATCTTTCATCGAAGTTATGATGACGAATCATCGTTGAGGTTATTCTCAAGACATCGATGCTTCGTTATTACTATGATATCAATCATACCTACGTCGAATATAGCTTAGCTACATACATTGAAACAGCTTGTTTACTGCTCACTGTTAGAAAATCTGTCAGATATAGCTGTATACAAATTCAACCTAAAGTATGTATTTGAATATCTATTTCTTCTTGAGGAGATTTATATACTGTAGGATGATGAATCGTCTGTCGATTTCCCATATTCAAACACAGATATATTATTGGCACCAAATTGAAAACCTCGAAGCTTCACTCAACTGCTGGTATCAATAAAAGTCAATCAGGAAAATTGGTTTCCTTTCGACTGTATCTACGAAATTTCCATGAATCATTTCATAACATCGTTCAAACGGTGTTTAATTTTGATTTAACACATAAATGAAAAACGATTTGTTTCTACGAACAGAAATCAAAAGTGTTTACGTTCTATGATTTGTGGGCATTCGATTTTATTATTAATACCAATAAGTTCTGTATACACAAACGCGGTCGAAATTCGTTGCCAGAAGATCCATCAAGGCATATCAGTCTATATGGAAAACTATCCGAACCTATATATTGGGCTCATCTTGAAATTCTCACACAACCGGACCAATCAAGGGACACAGATAACTTGTATCATCGCGAAAATGCCAGCTGTTATTACGAGCCATATTTTCCTTCTCAGCTCTTCAGTTCAATTTTCCAAATATTCATATAAAAATATATAGTGGTAGGAAGGATAGGAACGAATCTCATGGTCGTATGTGAAGTATAGTGTGCAACTCGAATGTTATTTCCATCACCACGCTCCTGATATGCGTGTCAAACTTTCGTTATGTAATACGCTTCAATAAGTGTCAACAAATTGAGACATATTTTGATTGACGCAAGTTACACAAATAACTACTTTATTATATCTGCAACTTCGTGTGCGAAGTCAATAACATTCATGAAATGGTCGAATGCTATAAACAATGACTATTATCACAATGCACTTCGCACGGAAATAACAGCTTTAATAACATATTATTAATATACCATCTATAATAATTATTCTAACCACTGACAAGTAAACAGATCATTTGAATAGTAATCAACCGTAGATCGAGTTATTTTATTGGTAACTCTCGTCTGATTGGGAGATATTACTCTATTCTGAGTATCATTAATTACTGACTAGGCATATTTTATTCCTGACATTACACGCGAAATAGATCTGTCAAGAACTGTGTGATGATAAAATTCAATTACTTATTATTCCTCTACTCCATTGAAATGGAAATGCCCTCAATATATCTCGATATTGACATGTCGCAAGAATTAATGTTTGATTTATACTGACCGAAAAAAAGGAGATTATCGAATATAACAGTCGACTAACATCAATAAATATACTGATCAAAGTGATTAATGGTGAGGAAGAGTCAATATTTGGATTCGATGTATGTTCCTAGTTTATTCAGTAATAAAGAAACCTTGTCATACTGATAGCTCGATCCATAGCTTTAGGAAACATTGTACAATAGTAGTGGTATTTTCAGTCAATATACGCAACACTAGACAGTTCTGCAACTCTAACAATACCGAATCGTTATCGCCAACATTTGTTTTGTCATAATCACAAAATGTTTGTTGCTGTAACGAGTTAACTTTGTTAGGGTTACAGGTCTACGCAAAGGAAGCACTTTTTCGTAGTTGAATATTAGCTGACTTGGAATTGTCTATAAAAACATCGACAACAGTGAAGATGGTCTAGAAAGGAAGCTGTTATTGGATGACGATGTTCTAGGATTTTCAGTTTTATGAGGATAGTCATACTCGACCCAGTCGAGTTCAACAACCACAGGGTGTTACAGAACTATAGGATCAAACTTCCAGGGGTTATTCAGTGCAACAGTAGAAAACATTTGAGTAGTGGGTTCCATGTCTAGAAAAGTGTCACTACGGAACTAAGACGCGTTAAAATTCAGAAAGAGGATGAATTGCCTAAATAGGATTCAATGCATTTGATTTTCGCCTTTTGTACATGATATCATCAAAATGTCTTCCTCCAACCTGAAAACACCGATTTGAAAGTCGTCGAGGAAGACATTTTGATGATATCATATACAAAAGGCAAAAATCAAATGCATTGAATCCTATTTATGCAATTCATCGTCTTTTTGAATTTTAACGCGTCTTAGGGAAGTAGTGACACTTTTCTGGACATGAGACCCACTACTCAAATTTTTTCTACCGTTACACTGAATAAACCCCAGAAGTTTGATTCCATAGTTCTGTAACACCCTGTATAGTCTATACTATTCTCAACCCTTGCTTGTTTTGAGATGATCATAATGATAATCTTGTCTGCTTTACGGAAACTTCCTTCATCCCATCAATCACTATATAAACGATGTAAAAAGTTAATTAATATATTTTTCATGCATTGCTGCGACTTTCAATGGTTTGAGATCATTTCTGAGATAAGTAGCTGCATATTGTCCAGAGATCGTGATTGAATAGAGACAACAATGTGAACAATGCATCTGACAATGGCCTTGCGGACGTGTGCTTTTATTATTAACCGGCATATTATTTTTTATTTTCGCGTGCGGACAGTGTTGTCACATCTGCTCTTCCAACAGTAAACCCACCAGTTTTAGAAAATCAACAATGTTCTACAGTGTGATAAATGGTGATATTGATTCGTTTCTTTTAGGTTTGCTGCTTCGATAAGAATTTCCTAGTGAATTATGGATGAAAATTCATAAGAAAAGAGTGGAGCAGGATAATGTCTGAATAACTATTTCGCTTATCATACCCATCGATGTCCTGAAAAAATTTTGCAGAAACGTATTCGTTCAGATATACGATTGACATAGCCATGAATTTCTTCCACGCAACAATTCGCGGAATTCCCTTGTTACGGGGTGCGGCTCATAAATTTATCGCTAATAAATATATCCCCTAGTACTCGTATCAAATTTTTGACGTCCGATAAAAACGCATACCGAGAAAGATTTACCCGGATCGATAAATCTTTCTTACCGCGACAATTCGCGTATGCATTCCTCTCAGCTATTTTTAGTTTCCATCAGATTTTTGCAGACGCCCGATATACAAGGCGAGAAACAATTTTTGCGGTTTACCGGAGCAATAAATATAATTTTCTGCCTACGCACTTGGCGATTTACGCCTCGGAATACAATGTATGGAATGGTTTTTCGTAATGGTTCAATTCGCCATATCTGTTCCGTGAACGATCCGGATTATTTCCGGAACATACAGTGCGTTAATATTCGGATCGGTCGGAATTATTGAAACATGTACATATTCAGAAGTATCATCAGCTATACTAAAATCATTCCGATTACAATTTCATATAAAATTACACGAAATATGATGACAATAATAGAACATACTTGACAGAATAATATGAATATTAATTAGTTCTTTGAAGAGGTGAAAATGTCACACTTTCGTAGGAGAACATATTTTCATAATTCCAACATAATGTAAATGGATTAATAATAATATAAACTACAAAATAATCAACAGCACAACCCAAAAACAGCAGAATGAAGCTTGACGATTCTCAATTGTTTTCCATTTCAATTGAAATAATTACTTTCTGTTCATGACAAGTGGTGTGAACTGATGTGTATTTATATGTTGCTTGTATGTTCACCAAGAAGGCTGATCACACAATGCCCAATTTGTGAAGTCGGGTACCACTGTTCCGATGAGGTCGTCAATATCCTTGCTGGGTGTCACCACCAACAGTGCTCTCTCATGGGACGATCATGTGAGGTCCATTGCGAAAACTGCTTCACAAAAACTCGGTTTTCTTTTCCGTGCGAAGAGATACTTCACATCCCAGCAACTGCTTATGATCTACAAAGCACAAATTCGACCTGTCCTGGAGTACTGTTCACATGTTTGGAGCTCAGCCCCCAAACATACGCTGAAGCTCTTAGATTCAATTCAGAAGAGAGCTATTCGCCTAGTCGATGATACAACACTCACCAAATCATTGACCTCTCTAGATCATCGTAGAAAGGTCGGCGATCTCCGCCTTTTTTATAGGTACTTTCACGGTCGGTGCTCAACGGAAATATCATCTATTATGCCACCACGCGCGATTCCTAGTAGACAAACCAGACGAGCTCAAGCTGGTCACCCCTACACTGTCAGGCTCGAGACCTGTCGAACATCGTTATACCAAGCATCATTCATCAATAGAACGGCAAAGTTGTGGAATTCTTTGCCTAGTGAAGTCTTTCCTGATGCTTACAACCTCCAAACATTCAAGAAAAATTCCAACACCTTCCTTCTTTCCCAAAATTCCACCGCTGGCTAACACGATGTTCCTCGAACATCATAGGTTTCCCTTTCGTGTTGTCCACAGATAAAAAAAAAAAAATATTCCATCTCATATAATTTATCGAGAGAACGAGATATTTTTTTACTATTGCAAAAACTGTTATTTGAATTATTTTAAGAAAATTCATGATCATTTTTTTATGACAATAATATACCTTGACATTTCGAATGGTATACAGTTTCTGAGAAAATCAAAAAATCTTCAAAACTGTACTTCTGATTTTTTCCTCTCTCTCTCATTTAAATAATTGATAATCAAAAACAGAGAGTCTCCAGGTTTGGAGGAGATGAAATGTTGATTTATTAGGAATTTTTTCTTGTGATGTTCTCGTTTCTGAAATTGTGAATATAATAATTATTGCAATA
This sequence comes from Gastrophysa polygoni, assembly GCA_963576655.1. Classification (NCBI taxonomy): domain Eukaryota; kingdom Metazoa; phylum Arthropoda; class Insecta; order Coleoptera; family Chrysomelidae; genus Gastrophysa; species Gastrophysa polygoni. The sequence goes on from OY755093.1 coordinate 10,003,205, forward strand.
TATTTGTAATAAGGACGGTGCCACAAAATGTCAACGGGTTTGAAAATTGATCTTCCAGCAACCAAATTTATCATTTAAAGAACAGTTATTCATTTTTCAAACTTTTTTAAAACATACTCAGATTGGAGGAGTGGACGTCAAGTTCTTTCTATATATGAACTAATCAGGAAGCACCATTATTATCATTGTCTCCATTCACAATATGCAAGCACAGTTTTTTATTCCATTTTTCGGTTCTCATTTTATTTTCCATTGGATTCAGTATGATTCCAAACTGCCATAAATGTTGTCCATTTGACTTTGTTTCACCTGTATAATATTTTTCACAAACAGAAAGTATACCTATTGTAGATTGTAGATGTTTCTACCAGATATAACTGGAAATATGATTCTGTTTCCATTCTTGGAAACAAGGATAGAGAATTCAAAAAGAATCAAAATACGTGGCATTCATTGAAATCGATCGAAGCATGGCAGGCTTTTCGCTATGATCGCAATCAGCAATAAAATTACTAGCTGATTTATCACTATTGTGAGTACTTTCCATGTCGAAATCTCCAATGATTTCAGCATCTTTCGGCAATCAAGCCACTTCCCACGTGGGTTTCTTCAAATGCCACGAGAATTACCAGTTGAGTTAGAAATGAAAAGTGAATACATGCTTTCTAATTGTATGATTCTGTATGGAAACGAATGGAACGCGTAGGTAATCCATCTACAAGTAATAATCGAAATGTAATTAGCATGAAATAGAATACAGGGTTTCCAAGGTGTTTTGTGTCAATTTGCAAGAGAATCAGAAAAAATCGAGATTATAGTGAGTAGTTAAAAGTGAATGAATCATTAGTGCATTATTTAGTAATAATATGATTCTTTTTACAGATCCGAATTTGTTCAGAGAATGTGAAAGCGCAAATTGTACGAGAACTACGGAATCGTAGAAAGGCCAATTTATTTTTATTTTTCACTCAAATCCCGAGTTGCAACTCTCATGGATCGACAAAATTTCGCTAGTAAAACCACTGTGATTTTTATCAAAACGAGGGAGTACTGGGCAAATTTTAATCAATATGACTGACATATTTTTTGGAACTTTTCAATATCGATCAATAAGCTGTAGTACAAAAAAAAACATCAAGAAAGACACAGGGTTGTTTTGCTCGAAAAAAAAATCAATCAATTTATAATTTTATTATCACACTATGGTGATGTATACTAATGATGCAGCTTTGTTGTACTAAATAAATCATCTTATTGTATCTATCAATAGAGTAATCAGAATTTATTCTGGGGTATCTATAACATATCTTTGTTTTCGTGGTATACAGGTGTCATTCAAGTGGTATTAAAATTTCTGAAGGGCGATAGTACTCAAAATTCACAAAAAAATCCCTGCCTACAGTCTCTCTATGTCTTTGCTGATGCTCACTGATATCCCTCATCTCCCAACATTCCACCGCTGATCAATAATGAGAGAAGTATAATCATACTCTTGAATATGTTAAAACATTTTTTATATGCTGGTTGATATTGGTGGAACCCCTTTATGCACGCGAATGGAAATATTTCTTCTAGAAAACTTTCTCACAAAAGTTTCTTGCGATACAGTCGAGATAATCTATCTTGAGAATGCATTCGAAAAAACAGATCATGTTACGTCTCGACAAAACCTGTACTGAATCTGCCAGAATCGTATCACGAAAATTATTGATAATTTTGTATCTCTCGTATAGACATAACATCGACAGGAGTATGTAAATAGAAATGCATTCTATGTACACTTCACTCAGATAAATGCACTGATATCATCAATATGCATCAGTCGCTGAAATATAACTGCATGATGTATACAGGCTGTCCAGAGATTTCCCACCTCAGAAGATAATGAAGAAATCTGTACATTCAATAGATACCTCTAGATATTGGGTGGAACTTCAAATATTCATAGTCGTAGGAAAAAACGGCTTCTCACATTAGTTATGTAATAAAGTATTTCCATTCTGGTTTTTAAATTGGTGATTGGTGATACGACTGTTTTCAACGCTCATCTTCGCCACTTATCACCCATATTACATATTTATCATATACAATCTCTGGGTTCTGTATATTGTTGTTAATTATTGTCACCGATGTATCTCTGCTTTGCAAAGACTCATTTTTCAAATCGATAACACAATTTTCACTCATCATATCAATCTGTTGTAATGATTTTTTGGTGAACTCTGAAAAAATTCTCGAAATTCACTACTGCTATATAATTCAAATCATCAGTTATGATAGAATTTGGATAATCATGGAATTCCTCGTGATATCTTTGTTTCCGTGAAACAAACACCATGACCATCGAAGTGTGAACATTTTTCGATAACCTATATAGCTGTATCTATGTTGAGAACATGATAAGGGTGTGTTCTGAAAAGTGAAAAAGCATACATACATTATGACAATCAATTTCATCACTACGTACTGTTTAATTCCTTCACTCACTTTTTTATAGTTGTTCAGGTCATATAAATTTCGTAACGACAAAGCTATTTTAATCCGATCAATTTTATCGTCAGCTTTTTTTCGAAAAGCTTAATGTCTGAATACCAGTGGATTAGGCCACCGTAAAACATAATGCTCAATGTTCAGCTGTCAAATCGTAAACACCCATAAAACATTTTGATTTAGTGAGATTTTTGCGTTACTCAATCAAGAGTCTTGCGTGCACAGGGTGTATATGAACACTGGTACTTCCAGAACAGAATGAAATAATATATTATTCATGGAGCCTCTGATAATCATTGAAAGCGAGTAGATAGCAATACTTTCTCTACGACGTTTATAGAGATTCGTCCGAAATGAATCACCAATGTTAACTCTCTATCGAAAGTAAGCTAACGTTCCTAAATTCAATTTCAAAATGCCCTGTAAGATAAGAAAATGATCTGAGTTCAACTGGAAAATGCAATAATTTGTTAAATATGAATGAACGTGTTAAATACCCCTTTTGTGAATAAAAAAAATTAAAATTGGCTGCGACAAGTTTTGAACCTAAGTCTCACCGAACACGACTTGGTAGCTTTTTGCTGAAGTAAATAATATATTCGGAAACCACATAATGTACAAACTGCCTCACATGACAGAAGCAGAGTGTATAATAGAAATTTTCCGCTCCATCGTAGATCTCAGCCAATGGATCATAAAAATCTGAGGTTTGCGATCGGTCGTCAACTGATCAATAATATACAAATAATCACCATGAAAAAAATGAGAGAAACTGACAATTTCCGATCGAATGGAATACTATGTGTGTATTTTCCTGTATACAGGGTATTTCAAAAATTGTGATTCAACTGGACTGAGAAAATTTCATGTTGGTAACGAAATCTCAATGTTGACAGGAGAATTTCGAGAATTGAATAGCACACGTGCGTATTTGTTTTTGTAATACACCGAAAACGACGATAATAGTTATTACTCAACTTCGGACCTTCCTAGTCCTATTTGAAGAAAGTGTTACGATGCATAACATTTAAATATTAACGATGTTTACGTTCAATGACGGGAATTCAAGAAGCATTGTAGACCCAACAAGCTACTTACTTGAAGTGTTAATGGCTTTCCAAATATGAAAAACAGTCGATCAGAAGAAAACTTATCTTCGTACAGTTAGAACGTACTAACATTGTACGAACAATACATATTCGGAAGTTTGAAGTAGGTATAATTCAAAGATGGTCACGTTCACCAAGGTGGTGTTTTTTTTCTAGCACATATATAATAGCTTTTTGTTTATATTCTTAACTGCGTAATAAATGGCAGACTCGATATTCTTCTTTTTATCGTGATTTGGCATGATGATAGAAAGAGTCTCATCTGATACATTCACTATAAATGATCCCCAACGATCTGTAGGATGTGACCTGTGGGATATCGATAATTATTGATAATATCGATAATGATTTGGGAGAAAAATATCGATTTATTGACATTATCGATATCATCGACATTTCATTACTGTCTAAATATTTTTTTGAACAGGCTATCAAACCTATTTTTTTATTAATTTTCTGATGCTCATTCATGTGTTTTCATGTAGTAGGTATTGAATACATATATCACAAAAATATATTATAGGCCAGAAGTTAAATCATATAACGTTTGCTTAAACTGAAAATCAGACCAAAATGATGACTCATGGTGAATATAAGAGAATGTGAACAATTTTGGTTGATCTCATACATCATTACAAGATATGAAAAATACAAAAAATGTCTTGTTCCGAACTCTATCATAGCACAGTATTGGAAAAATGCAAGCAAATTGTAATCGAAGGAAGATTTACAAAAGCTGGGCTATGCCATACTTCGAAATAATACTCAATCGACGAAAATCAACATCAGTGTTAATGAGAGTATCAAAACTAGCAGTAGTTATCGAAATTATCGAAATATCGTTAGGATCGATAATTTCGACAATATCGATAATATGATAAATCCAATGATATCGATAATATCGATAATATCGACAATATCGATAAATCGATATTTCAAAACTGTTATCGCCCACCCCTAGTCCATGGCTTTGCGGATGCTAGTACAATTCAATAAAGCTCCAATAAAGCTCCAATATCGACCAATGAGGCAGCAGTGGTGCAAAACTGAGACAGGTCCATACTAAATAGATACTAGGAGATCTCTCACTTTTCTATAGATATTTCTATTGTCATTTCTCAACACGAGTGACTCAATCTTTCATAGCACATTTTTCATGAAAATGTTCTGTATAACAAAGGAATGCAAAAAATTCAATTTCATAAATCTCACCTTATTCGGTAGTTTGTGAATTGAAAGTATGTGATACATCTTTGGAAAAGAATATTTATCGTAATTTCTGGAGAAAAGTTTCACTCACCATCTGAAATAAAAAAAGTTTGGTGCACTTCCGGTCATATTCATTCTGAGAATTGCGAACATTTGCATCTTGATAGGTTCAACTGCTTATCGAGAAATGATGATCTTTGATTATTCAAGGTTTCGAGGTTGATTATGAATGAAAAATTGCTCCTTCTGTAAAAGTCAACTGGTATTTGTAAAGATTATCCATTTTAGGTGTCTTATATTATTTATGTACAGCGACAATAATCTAACTTACATCATTCCAGCGAAAATAATTCGGAGTACAGCTCATTATTTTGTGAGGATTAGAAGATTTTCAGTTCCTCCATAAATTAATAACTGATATGACTGATAATTCTCACCAAGTTTCATTCAGAGGATCTGCTGAATTCGGAAGATTCACTATAATGAATATCTCAAATAAAATTACTAATTCGGTTGACGTTAAAAATATCAACACGAGTTTTGAATTGGACATATCTGTCGAAGTACTCAGTATAGATCCATTCAACACTCTATGGTTTGGACTGGCAAATGGAGAAGACCTGAATATGTGAAGAGATAAAAGTGTTGAATATGTCAAACGTGGCAAAATTGATAATTCCGAGGATAATTCTATCCAATTATACGACCTAATCAAAGTACGCACTGATATCGCAACAAATTTTGATGTTTTTTTTTTTCTAAAATACTTATTTTTCCTAGGGCTACATTCCAGAAGCAATGAGTTTTGTGAATATGGGTTTTTATGAATTTCACTTCTGAATATCGAAAGTCACAAAGAAAATATGAGAAATGGTCATTAGGTCAACCAGTTCAGTTAACCAAATCATTGATGAAAAATTAAGAAAAGTTTAATCATCCTTGCTTTTTCCACTCGCGTCAATTGTTCTTCTTGAGGGGCCATGCAAATTCCAAAATTATTTATAAAAATGGAAGCCTGCTGGTGATATGTCTATATTCATGTACTTTTTATTTTTTATTCGAAATTCAACAGTAACGCAGATTTTCGACCCATTATTTTTTTTTTATCTGTGGACAACACGAAAGGGAAACCAATGTTCGTGTTAGCCAGCGGTGGAATTTTGGGAGAGAAGGAAGGTGTTGGAATTTTTCTTGAAAGTTTGGAGGTTGTAAGCATCAGGAAAGACTTCACTAGGCAAAGAATTCCACAACTTTGTCGTTCTATTGATGAATGATGCTTGATATAGCGATGTTCGACAGGTCAATTCAAGAAACGTTTCTATAGAATCGAAGAGAGAAAATTCCAAATATAGATAGAAAAATTACCAAAACATCACTACCATCTCGATCGAGCACTAATAAGAATCATCTCCATTTCCTGGTATAAATATCATAATATATTCACGAGAATTTCAATACGGTGTTGAGTTTCCAATTATAAACGAATGCAGTTCTCAAAAATCCATCTTTTCAGCTGGGTATTTCATCGATGTAATCCGAGATAGGCGGAATCACTTTCACGAATCCATCGGCGGAATTTGAATAATAACTATCATAATGATCATCCGAGTTTGACTAATCGCCATCACATCGCATATTTTTTCGACGTAATGTGTCGGAATGGGCTTCGGAACCGTGAGAAGTTCAACATAATCAAGAGATATTCGGACGGACATCTTGTTCGACGTTCCGAGAAGAATTTTTCAGATTCTTATTTCTTGTATACATGCTGTCCCACAATTTCCCTAACAGGCAATGTGTCTGTTGATTGGGGAGATGAAACAATGATTGCCATCATCTTTTAAAGCCTTCACAAATCAGTCGAATTTTCATTCCATCAGAATAGAATCATCCATTCACTCCTAACACAACGGTATATCAACAAACTATCATTTCATCAAATTTTTCTCTTGAAAAATCCACTCCGAAATCATTTCCATCGTTTGTGGATACTTGCAAGTACTATTTTGTAGTCTTTGGTACTGGATGATGTATCTTCACTAAAATAAATGTCATGAAAACTGTTTTTTTTACGGCTATTATGAACTTTAACCTTTCTCAACCTCCTGTGGAATAATAAATACAGCAACTTTTTCACTAGTTTTCATGGTAACCAATGAGAATAAACCAATTGTACAATTGGCACAGAATAGAAGAAATCAGGAGTTGACATTAACGTCGGGATATTGAGTTAGGCATTCGTCCAACAATATTTTTGTCTAGGCCGAAATGTGAACAAAACAGATGAAATAATAATAAATAATCCAGCACTGAGATCAATCAGATCTACCATATCAAATTAGCGCATTTATATACTTGCGAGTGATACCCTGTTAACATTAATTTGTCTATTCTGTAACAAGAACGTACAGTACCAATGTTTTTTTTCATCTTTTGACAACACTGAATTCATTCATTTATTCAGTTACTACTGCACTTTTCTAAATAGGTTAACTACAGAACAGGGTCATAAGTGACTATGACTCAATACAGAAATTTCGAAAATTACAGAGAAATATATAAACTCAAGGAAGATAAAGACTGAGAGATCAAGATTGTAGATGAATAAAGAGAGACTCTATTCGAAAGAGAGCTATTCGCCTAGTCGATGATAATATAATGACCTCTCTAGAACATCGCAGCAAGGTGGGCTCTTTATATTTCATAGATTTTCCCACGGTCATGTCACCACGAGCGGTTCCAAGTAGACAAACTATATCATCACTAGAACGGCAAATTTATGGAGTTCTTTGTCTAGTGAAGTCTTTCCTTCTCTTCCATCATTGCTGACTAGCACGATGTTTTTCGGACATAATAGGATTTCCTTTCGTGTTGTCACAAGATGAAAAAAAAATGGTATCGTATCTGGAAGAAGATGAAGTAGAAAGAAGGTATTTCACGAACATTACAAGTTTTTCTTCTATATCATCAGAAGTTGGAAAATAGACGCGATTAATCAAGAAATATATGGCGCCTTCACCTCCGTTGATTACTATAGTATAACAAATAACTTATTTTCAATATCATGAGCGGTATAAACACTTGAATAACAGTCTTTATCTGGATAAAGTGAGACCATTTCTATTGGTCTGGCTGATGAGTGTGAGTTTATTCCATGAATGAAGCCATTCATTAGTTCGATCAAACATTTCTACATTGTTTACCAAAGAATGTTGTTAGCTCTGGAGATAAGGTTATATAATGTTGACACCATATGGATAGGTCAAGGACGGCCATGTTGCGGCTTCTTCATGAATGGATAACCGTCTTCGGCGAGATGATGACAGGTGATAATCAAAACCATCGAAAGACCGCGAAGATTACATTATCACTGAAAAAAAACATTATTTAACGTCCCACCAATCAACATTCTTGATGGGTATCTCGCAATTAACTATAAGCCGTGCGATGCAGAGTTCATATATTCGAAAACTAATATTTCCCACGACTGCCTAGTGAAAATCAACAACTATCGAATAAGTGACGGTGGACGAACCTATATGCCTGTTCCCATATGCAGGTATCAGAATTCTCAATGATACAACCTAGATACTATTCGCAGTGATTTCCTATAAATGAAAATTCGAGTGGAGGAAAAACTATTTGGGACCAGTGCTTACTACAGAGTGTCCACGTAAATTTATCACTCAATGTGGTGGTATCAATGCTGGTGTTCCACAAGGCTCTGTCTTGGCACCAACTTTGTTTTTGCTCATCATCAATGATTTGTTGGATGCGACCTCCAGCCCAGTTCATAGCTCTGCGGATGATAGTACACTTCATCCTGCCTCTTCCTCTAGAGCCCCTATATCATCCAACGAGGCCAGAGGTGCAAGACGAAGACAGGTCGATTATTTAAATGAGGATCTGACAAGAGTTCTAAAATGGGAATCTGAAAATCTAGTACAGTTCAATGCAACAAAAACTCAAGCTTGTATGTTCACCAAGAAGGCGATCACGCAATGCCCAATTTGATAATATCGAGTGCATATGAGATGATAATGTGAGGTCAATTGGGAGAACTGCTATCCAAAAACTGGGATTTCTCTCTGATTGGATGCTCGACCATTGGTAGTGAATCTGATCACTTTCAAATCATGTGAAAGTAAAGATACGATCTCGAAATAATTCGGAATATCATGTTCGCTATGGGCATTCTATTTTTGCGAATTCAAGTGATGTCGAATCACAAATTGGGAATTTTTCAGATATCTTATGGAAGTTCAACAAACAGAACTGCGTTATTCTCACAGCGAAAGTTGCCTACTGGAGGAGAATGTGTGTATTTTTTTTGTGATTATTTTGTTACTGTCAGAATTGTTAAGATTGAGGAACATATTCTCAACCGAATGATCGAACCTTGAATCAAAGCTAAATAATGTATTCGTTACGTTCCAGAATTTGATATTCATCATATTATCATCATATTATAAGTCAATTCAAGCAATTCGAATATTGTACTAAGACTCCTCAACACAAGCATTTGTTCTCTTTATCACAAGTTGAGGTTAATTCAGTTTTACTTCACAACAGTGCGCTTATTCAATCAAAGTGACGATAGAAGATTAGAAGAAATATAATAGATACCATTATATATTTTTTCATTGGTCGTAATACGTTTGTTCATTTTTATGTCCGATTCCAGCCATGCTGCATTATCATCATCTCGCTTTGTGAACAGTCCTGGAATGATCGTAAAATTTTTATTCAACCGAGACGACCACACCAGACATAAAATAGTGTCCTTGTGCTTTGTACACTTCATACTTCATAACTATACAGGGTAGATCTATCGTCTTCTCCCCTTTCGAATACAGCAGATGAAACAAAATGAAAATAAGAATAAGAAATGTGAACGAGATATAAATAATGAAATCAAAGGTCTTTTATATTCTTTGTTTATTTGTAAAATGATGATACAATGCATGACCCAATCATCATTTGACATTCGTCAAACACCTTCTAACGACCTTACCCAATATCATATTCAATGATATCTGTGCAACACATGTACATTACTCCAAAGAGAATTTATATTCACTGTGATGTACCCAATATGTTGTAGATATATTTTCCTACGACCTCCTATGAAAACAGAGCTTTCAACATCGTTTTGTCATTCTGAAAGTAGCCCATTCAACTGTGACAACAGAAGTAAAACGCACTAGTGTGGAAATATTTGGAAAACACACGCTCGCAGTGATTGATGAATGTTATTTTGCCTGGAAATTTCACTGCTGGTATCATCACATATACAGGATGTCCTTAAAAGGTCTTTACAAAAAGCTACCACATATTCTTCAGACCAAAACAATTCGATACAAGCAAACTTACCTCAGTAAAAAGTTGCTTAGTTTGGGCGCTAGACGGCTCTGAAGTTGAAATTTTCAAATCGATTTTGCTTCATAACTTTTGAACGGCTCATGAGATTTTTTTCAAATTTGGTACGTTGGCATAGACTCATCGGGCAATGAAACTCATATCATAATCATAATGAATATCATTCCATGGGCGTAGAACTTGATTTTTTCAGTAAATAAACATCTAAAACTCCTACGCCAATGGAAAAAAATTAGTTTCAATATGAAATCTAAATTATTCAATTCATTCACTACAAAAAAGGTACTCTTGACAAAAGTCGATTCCTCTCATGGTTTCGACAAAATTTTAATTCTAGTGATTTAGAGCATAATTAATAATAAAACGATTAACAGATATTTCATAAAAATTGTTCAAAATGTTCACCATTTTCACGTATACAAAGATTTATACGACGCAAAATCTGTTAATCCGAATACCAATAACATATCGTCATTATAACCTTCTCACGTTTCTGATTTTGAATCTCGGGGATATTACGAATCCACTGTTTGTTCGTTCCGAAATAGGAGAGACTCTATGTCCGCACTGTATGATAATGAAAAACAAAACATTTTATATCGCTTTATTAGCGATAGAACCTAGCGGTCGTTCTGGTAGAACCAATATCTATCTTTGTTAACGAAAGTAATGGCTTTGTGAAATGGTCCATCACTAGAGCATTAGCCTTCAGGCGTATGCATGCTTGAGATGATGGTTCTCTTAATCTTTCGTCTTGGTCGTGGTAAATGGCTCTGCATCTGGTTCACTGAACTCGAAAATATGACTATATACGACCACTTATTACATGAAAATGGTTATTCAAGTACAGATTTTGTCAGTATAGTTGACAAAAAATAATAAACTCATACCTATACTTTCTCCTGAGTGATCAGAATTCATTGTCGAAAATGAAAATGTAAAAAACGCCAAAAGGTACATCTCCGTCCGAACAAACTGACAAACAAAATCAATATGAAAAATAAACTATCAGTTGATATCGATCTATTCTTCATTCTCTTTTGGGCTTCAGCATTTTTTCTGAATTCAGCGATGTGTTGGAATGTGTAGAATACTCTTTCATGATGTGTCGAAATTATCATCAAGTTAGCTATGACATTATGCAACGTGATCCACCATAGCAGACGTCAATTATCTCTTATTGTAATCAAATGTCAGTTTGAATATAGGGATAATAGTTATTGAAAACCTATTGTGTTTCATATTTATGTTTTTGACGTTTTCATTTGATTTTCTTCTCATGAACAATATTACTATCTATCCTCAGCTATCCTATAATCAGAATACTACAAGGCAATCACACTGACACCAGTTTATGATAAGACTCGCGCCATTATTCCATAAAGAGATAATCTAATTTTTGTTCCTTTTTTAATTCCATATTATTAATGATATTTATGGATTTTTTCCGTGAATCACCTTGAACTGTCGTACACGGAAGGATGGTCTTAAATTAGGTTCAAGGCAATAATACGAGGTTTCGATAGCAGTCACAATCGATCATACCGACTCTGCCAATCACTTATTGAACCAGAGAGAAAACAATGTCTAAACAAATTCATTGTCAAAGGGTAACGCACTATTGGATCCACGCTTGTCACTTTTCTCAATTGGTGATAAATTGATTGATTGACGAGAGTCGACAGAAAATCGTATGCGAACGACATGGGCGCAGGCTAGGGTTTCACGGGAGGAACTAAAAATCGGATAAAAAATCATTGTTCCTTCCTAGGAAGAGAGCCTTGCAGCTTTCTGTATATTCAAAGGTATGAGATCTCCGTTTGCATCAAAATGTTACGCGAATTTGAGGTGTTGTTAAACTGAAACAGTCGTCAAAGTGTTTGATGTATTTTTATTGCGTTACCATACGTATTCCACTTGAAATATCTTGATACAACAGAACGATAAACTAATAGGGATTGCATTTTGAGAAAGACTCCCTCATCAATTATTTCATCTTGGAAAAATGAGCATATTCGTTTTGCTCAGTTGACAAGTAAATTTCATCTTGTGAAATAAGGTTATGTAGTTCTGGATTATGTTGACCTTCATGATGAATACAAGGTTTCTAATTTGGCGTTCGCGTTCTTGAATATCAATAAACTGATATATATATATTTACAATTCTTGAAATATTCCGTTACTTTCCATATTTTTGCTTGATAACACTTTAACAGTGTATTTGTAGAGAACGAATTTCACTATAGTTTACTTCCAGAATATTTTTCTTCAAACGTTCATAGCGTACAACTTTCTGCCTAACGAATGTTAGGAAATAACCTCAAAAAAACGAAGTGTTCATTGGTTCAATTGGAAGTCAAACTGAGTGACTCAAGAGGTATCTAAGGAATTCTCCCTAGTGAAACAAAAAGCCGTACCAACGAAAGCCTAAAACTTATATAGTAGCTATCTAGAGGTTCCCCAAGGTCAATTCTGTGCCATTCCCTAAATCTTCTGTGAACGCTCGTGACGAAGAAGATCCAATTGATGAATCATATTTTTATTAATTGATGATTCTATGCTGACCGCGAATGAATCCGATATTATAGCTCTGCCGGCGCCCAATTATACAAAAGATTATTTAGACAGTACGACAATAATCCGAATTAATGTGATGATTTCATCAGATAAGCTTATATTTGTTACACGTTCATATGACGATTTGAATATAGTTGTTTCCATGCGGAAATATTTCTCTGAGACCATCTTGAGAACCAGGCACATGAAGGTCTGTATGATGTCGATGTCATGAACCAGGGTCCGAAGCTTCGATCATTGAACAGACTAGATAAGTAATCCACAGCCCTGGCAATACAGTTTGTTTGGAAGAAACATCTATAGTATCTATCTTTGTCTAAAAACAAGGATAGCAGGCGCTGATTCTCCCAGCACCAGTGCCGTGTTGTCAGAGTGGGTCGAATTTATTATTAACAACAATTTCAGTGGTACTTTTCAGCAATTCTTGGTAGGAAAATGAACATCTTTATACGTCCTTCACATTGTTACGAGAAATTCGAATACATACAATCCTATGGTGATTTTTGTAACTTGCTTGTAATCAATGAACTTATTATGACCACGTCACAAGAAAAGTTCAATTCTCAACGCCATATGAAACAATATACTTACTATTCAGTACACAGTTGTCTACTTATACTTTATCATAAATAACGTTCAATTGCAATAATGAACATTCATATCTTTGGCGATCGGTGACAGTGCGTGTAAGTATATTTACGATTTCAAAGTTCAGTACCTTCTAGTGGAAATAATTTTCAAAAAAGTGAAAAACTCGTTTTCAAAGCAAATAGATATGATTGCATATTTGAATGTAATTTTCAAATCTGAAGATGAAACTTTTTTATATCATTTCACGATATCGTCAAAAATGAAGGAGGTTTCATCTTGAGCAGAATTAATATATTTTGACGCAAAAAATTGATGTCTGATTATTTCTTTTCATGTAGATAGATGAGTATCGATAATGAATATGTGTTGACAAGTATCATGACGAAATGTTATATCAACAATAAAATCATGAATCATGTGAAGATGTAGCAAATATTTCTTCAAATTAGTTTGATTAGTTCCAAAAACAGTCAACGGTAAATTTCTCATTGTTGTGTGTACAAGAAGTAAAGCAATATCCTTATATTTTTTTATCAAAAATATTAATTGAATTCCATCATCATTCTCAGTGATTTTTCAGCAGCTCCGCATATTTTGACTACAAATAAGAAAGCATTTATCAGTGCTACATATTTTACCACAAGACACTGTCGCAGCTGACCTATGGGTAATTATACCCATATATAATCTAATCAATTCAATTTAAATTCATTTTCATCCATTCCGTTTGGGAAAATGCTTCAAAATCTCGAATGATACGACAATAACGATAACTCACCTATGAAATAACGTGTTTTGATCGCCGGTTCAAACTGTCTTTAACACACCTCACAACGTCTCACCATTATATCAAATCACCAAAACAGGAAATAAACTGAGTTTCTGAGGAATTCTGAGTACACAAAACTGAACACAGGTTGAATAATATCGATAGATCAAAACGTAAATAATGACAGATACCAAACAAAGCAATGATCGCCGTCGACTGTCAATATCAAAATGCGGTGTTGCAACGTTGAGCAAAAAGTATTCACGATACCCATGCTGGTCCTCGAGCCCCCAAGAAAGTAAAATTGCTAAGTCTCAGAATAATGTAGCAATTTTCTATCAATCAGAATTGATTCATAATCGTGACCCAAATTTATTATCATATTTGTGCATTGAACTACATGAATTCATAGAGGACTTTAAATATTATGGACTATTCATCACTTTTTGATGATTGGATATGACAACACTGGCGACGATTGGGTACTCATATTATGATAATTCTGGGAATTCATGCTAGCATCAGAATATTTGTTTTGTGATCCTTCTAGTGGGTTTGTTGTTCGGAGGTCCGAAGTCTTCTCAAATAGAAACTATACGTTCAATTTTTTCTAGTGATTTCAATAATTGCAATCAAGTTTTCGATTATGATACTGATATACGTATGTGTAGTAGGTATCAATCGAAGAACATGGGGAATCTTTGTCTATATATCATATTATATCCGAAGCATTTGAACGAACTTCCGCCTTCTTCCGCCCCAACTTTGTCATTTACTATCATTGCTGGTGTGCCACAAGGATCTGTCTTGGAACCCACTTAATTTTGCTCCACATGAAAGATCTGTTGGAGGTGAACTCTCACCATGGAATAATGGTTAGGTACCATTATTCTGTGGTCAACCTGTCCTGGAGAACTCTTCTAAGGCTCGGAATTCAGCTTCCAAATAAACTCTGAAGCTATTTGCCTAGTCGGTGATAATGTACTCGCCAATTCATTGACCTCTCTAGAACATCGTAGAAGAATGGGCAGTCTTTCTCCTTTTTTTCATGGATATTTCCATGGTTGGTGCTCTTCGAAGATCTCTTCTATTATGCCATCACGAGCGATTCGGTGTTCACACGATATTCCTTGAAATTATAGATTTTCCTCTCGTGTTGTAAATAGATACAAAAATCAATCTGTCTTCCTATAAATTTCATGAAAAATGTTTCTATTGCCTTGGGAAATATCTTGTGTACTGATCATAGCAAATAAACACAATCAGGGAACGCTTTGGGAATTATTTGTTCAATGAAATAGAGTGTCAGCGAACATATTTTGTTTTTTTTTTAAATAAATTTGTAATTTGTAATTTTTCTTGTACGTAAAATCTTTCCCCCCTCCCTGTTAGGAAAGGTGAACTCGTTCAGACTGCTTTGAGGTATCAACAAGCAATATGATTTCGTTGATTTCTGAAATACATACAGGGTGAGTCACGAGTGACGGGACGGACTCTTACGAGAAAACGGGAAGATTCAATGGAATGTTATCATTCTTGTTTCGTAGAGGGCTCTTGATACTACGTTTCGAAAATATTTTCCAATATACAGGGTGTTCTACAGGAGTGTGGTATATCGAAGTTGCATTTTTCTAATGTAACACCCTGTATTTCGTTACATTTTCGAATTCTACGCAAGAAATAAAATGGACTTCTCCCAAGATTCCCTATACCTAACTCTTACTGTTCTCGAGATAATCCTATTTTTATCAAAATTATGAAGTTTTTAAAAAAAATCAACAACTGCAAAGGTGATTGATTTGAAGAAATATTTTTCAACAGTTGTTACCAGGATATTTCAACTCATTCATCGACTGTTTCAGTATCACTCGGTAACCTACAGGTTGTTCTCAATATCACATTTTACTTCTGTCACTTTCTAATTGATTTATCTTATTTATTGCAAATACAACACCCTGTATTCCATCCACTCATCCTGTTGCGAATTTAATTGTCTTCCGAACTGTTTTTGGTTTCCCTATAGCTAAATACAACGGTTCTCAAGATATTTGCTTATTTTATCAAATTCTATACTATTTTACCACCAGTCTATCAGAAGATTGATTTGGGACTGAATCACGTTTAATCCCTCTGAATTCAAATTGTATAGTATTATTGTTACTAACCGACTGTGATATCTCAATTACACCATGTGAAACTTTGGATGAAACTTTCAATCATTTATTCGTATATCATTTCAAATAACTTGTTATGTGCTATATGAATGTTATGATCTTTCAGATTCCTGAATAACGAGAATGCAATTTTCACCGTCATTTTCAATTCAAATATATGTAGTCCTTATTATTTATTAATAGAGTTATTATTTCATTATCGTTAGAAGCTATATCACACAGAAGGATCAATTTTGCGATCGTTTCTCCTGGGATGCTATTGTTTATTCAGTCAACTCTCAAGTACTACTCACATGAGCATATCATATTAAATATTCATTTTGGCAAATAAACATTATTATTATTATTATTATCATTATTATTATGATAAGTATCAGTATTGGGAATCGCACGTGCTGAATTTCGATGTTTCGGTGTATAATAAATGAATTTTCAAAGCTTAAACATTATTGGATCATAGAAGTTTCCCAGAATGCATAAGAAATAAATAATAATACGTATCAAGATACTGATATAATGATCGATAACATTTGAAATAATGAGTGATAGTTTGTTAAATGTCGGTTATTCCCGATAGAGTTCTAATGCCAAATCGTGCAGATAATTATTTTCCAAACAATTTACTATATACAACCGCACATATTTATTGATACGTGATACACGCGAATGTCAATTACTCTGACAATTAATGAATACCATCGTGAAAAACATATCAATTTGATTGACTTCTACATTTTTTATACGTAATATATGCAAATCTACAAGCACGTGAATGAAGTATTAGATTACCATGTTATAAGTGAGGATTTATCATTCCTCTATTATTATCTGCCATACAGGGTATTATGTATCCGACAAGGCACTAGGCACTGTCTATCAGTTTTTTTATCAGTATGAGTCTACTGTTTGCTGTCAGTGAGACAGATAATAACATAATTATATCACTCATTAGGTCAGTTTCCACGTGATCACTTAATCATCCAAGTAAGCCAAGATGCACGAGATGGATCAGATCCACATACGATTTTCAATTTGGAAACCGCTAACTCATTTCCAGAAACGAGAATTCTGGAATATAGTACTCAATGAGCAAAATTGACTCAGCAACTAATGAAACCGTCCCTGTTACGAACTGGTTCCTAGAATTTAATAGAACCTTCTAGCTGATGAATTTCAGAACAGTATATGATTACAGATTTAGTTGGTCCTACTCAGATCATCTGACAATTATTGCCTTCAACTAGTGAATCTATAGTGTTTCCATTGATCACGTTCTTCATTCTATAGGGTTCTATAGGAGTTTTATTCATTGGATTGTCCCCACCAAATAAAGTGTGAATGATGTTGAAATGAACGAAACATGAAGAAAAATCGATATTTTCTTTCTTCTTTTCTTCTTTACTCTTAAAAATTACCGCATTTTCCATTGTGTGAAATCAAACACATACATTTAAAATAAAAACTGTAACTACTTGTTCCACTATCTAGAATACTATTTCTTACAATTATAGTATGTTACAAAATTGCATTATGTAATTCAGCATAGTCTTGTCTTTGTTGAATTTATTATATGTAACCTGTGTGATTCTGTCACTGGATAGTTTCATCTATCTGTTGATTCACCTAAATCCCTAAATAAATGAATAAATAAATAAAATAAAATAAACTTCTCACGTAGGCCCATGGCATCACAATCATTAATCACATACTCTGTGTATTTTCTATTCATACGACTGGTTTCAATCATTTTCGAGAACAAAGGAAAATAATTATATTTTCACAAGAACACAACACGGCACAACAGTAGACTAGTCAAAGAAAATATTCGCTCAACGCATTACTCTGCACGTCGTATTTCCTCACATATTCTGAAATTTTGATCAAATCTAGCATAAATCAATATCACATTGAAATTCTCTCAGGGATAAATACAATGATTATTGCTCGCGATATTTTTAAACTCCAACATGTTTTTTTGTAGGGTCGTTCGAAAATCACCAACCTCCGGGAGCATCGAAAGACAGTGCAGGTTAATATTATTTATATTGACTTCTCGAAAGTATTCGACAGATTTGATCATGGAATATTATTCATTCTCCAGCTTTTTGCGGGATTTTCTCTCCTCGTTTCAAAAAAATGAAGTAGAAGTTATTGAAAATCATTTCAATATATTTGTAGTGAGGACAGATTTTGTGATCTGCCCCGAAATGTCACTGCGCTCGAAATTAAACCTTCAGATATCTAAAAGAGAGAGTCTCTATTTGTCAGTAACACCTTGTTTTTGAAAAATTTGGAAATACAAATATATTTAATAAGAATAAAACCTCTACTTATCTTGTTGTTTCGGGAACGAATCTGCTCCCGTTCTCAACACAATTAACAAATTTTTCTTCGCAGAGTTTTTTCAATGTGCAGTGGGTTTTGTCACTGAAAAGTGACTGAATACACTGAATACAATGGTTTATATTGAATAATACTGGGTGGCCCAATGGAAACGAAACAAGGCCGATTTGACATAGTTAGCGTTCTCAGGAAACCGGTCAATTTTTATTTCGAGGGGGAAATATTTTGCGCAAGTTTTCAAGTTTTTCACTTCAAACCCCTCGGAGGGGTGAGCTCCAACCCTCGAATCTCAAATGAGATGAGGGGTCAAGTGATGCATCATTTTGAAGGTAATCGAAATCTCTTATCAACGCTTCCTTGTTTTTGGAATTCAATAGTAGTTCTCGAGAAAACAAGTATATGAAAATAATGGGCTAGTGATGGAAAGTAACGCATTTTCCCTTTCATCACTATTTCTCATTTCGTAGTTAGAACGATGTTCATCTAAGAAGTGCCTTATGTGTTTTTTTAAATCCTGTCCTATCCAACATCACCTACACAAATAATCATTCATTTTAATGTCACTTCCTTGATATCTCAGTAAAATGTATACTTTGTTTCGTTTTCATTGGGCCACCCTGTATAAATTCATTTAATTTTCCTAAATTTCAAAAATTCTATAATCAGACATAGTAACTTATGATCCTGTTATGGGATCGGGTGTAATCTGTAGAAAAGTCTAACAATGAATAAACAAACTAAACTCTGAAACTTGTCTCCCAATGACCTCAGTCTCAATGACATCAGGTCGGTGATATCTTTTCCCCAGGCGGTGGCGCTTCTTTGTAGGTTCCACTTCAAAAACATTCAATGAATTCACTCAGATTGCACTGAAATTTTGCAGGCACTTCCTCTAAGGCCATAAGGATACGCCATTTTCTTCCTGCGCTTCTAGACAGCTAAGCTAAGATCGCTGAGCACCCGAGGGATCTTGACTTGAACCACTCTGTACATCGTACGCGTTTGATCTACTGGATTCCGACTTTTCCGGTTATCCGATTCCCATTTATCGTGAGATCGATCTTCCCGATATAGAAACAAATGCCTATGGCGAGATCACGGCACCCGCGATCGTGGGTGTCGATATAGTAGATTGTCTCGGCCCCCGCGATCTTCAACTTGTCGTCATCGTCTCGATCGGGCATCGTTAAAACGAGAGTTATTGGGATCTGTGTCGGAATCGAGATACAATTATTTCTGGTATATAGATATCGTTTGCTTCCTTCGGACTTCCTCGTTATCGCGCAGATGATGCAGTTGGTAAATATTAAGCAAAAAGTCTGAAGACTCCTACAAGGATGCTATTATTATTGTTTGCTTCGTTTGAACGTCTACAAGAGAGATATTTTGTATTCTTATTGTTTGCTCTGTTTGAATTTCCTCAATATAGCGCAAGTCGGAAAGAACGTAGATCTCCTTCAATAACAGTTCTAAAATCTTCTACAAGGAAGGCATGCATTCTGTATTGATATTGTTCAATCCGGTTGGACTCCCTCGTTGTAACTCAGATGGAGAAGATGGTGAATTATCTTCAATCGAAAGCCTGAGAACTTCTACAAGTAAGGTATTTTCTATTCTTATTGTTCGCTCTGTTTGAATTTCCTCAATATAGCGCAAGTCGGAAAGAACGTAGATCTCCTTCAATAACAGTTCTAAAATCTTCTACAAGGAAGGCATGCATTCTGTATTGATATTGTTCAATCCGGTTGGACTCCCTCGTTGTAACTCAGATGGAGAAGATGGTGAATTATCTTCAATCGAAAGCCTGAGAACTTCTACAAGTAAGGTATTTTCTATTCTTATTGTTCGCTCTGTTTGAATTTCCTCAATATAGCGCAAGTCGGAAAGAACGTAGATCTCCTTCAATAACAGTTCTAAAATCTTCTACAAGGAAGGCATGCATTCTGTATTGATATTGTTCAATCCGGTTGGACTCCCTCGTTGTAACTCAGATGGAGAAGATGGTGAATTATCTTCAATCGAAAGCCTGAGAACTTCTACAAGTAAGGTATTTTCTATTCTTATTGTTCGCTCTGTTTGAATTTCCTCAATATAGCGCAAGTCGGAAAGAACGTAGATCTCCTTCAATAACAGTTCTAAAATCTTCTACAAGGAAGGCATGCATTCTGTATTGATATTGTTCAATCCGGTTGGACTCCCTCGTTGTAACTCAGATGGAGAAGATGGTGAATTATCTTCAATCGAAAGCCTGAGAACTTCTACAAGTAAGGTATTTTCTATTCTTATTGTTCGCTCTGTTTGAATTTCCTCAATATAGCGCAAGTCGGAAAGAACGTAGATCTCCTTCAATAACAGTTCTAAAATCTTCTACAAGGAAGGCATGCATTCTGTATTGATATTGTTCAATCCGGTTGGACTCCCTCGTTGTAACTCAGATGGAGAAGATGGTGAATTATCTTCAATCGAAAGCCTGAGAACTTCTACAAGTAAGGTATTTTCTATTCTTATTGTTCGCTCTGTTTGAATTTCCTCAATATAGCGCAAGTCGGAAAGAACGTAGATCTCCTTCAATAACAGTTCTAAAATCTTCTACAAGGAAGGCATGCATTCTGTATTGATATTGTTCAATCCGGTTGGACTCCCTCGTTGTAACTCAGATGGAGAAGATGGTGAATTATCTTCAATCGAAAGCCTGAGAACTTCTACAAGTAAGGTATTTTCTATTCTTATTGTTTGCTCTGTTTGAATTTCCTCAATATAGCGCAAGTCGGAAAGAACGTAGATCTCCTTCAATAACAGTTCTAAAATCTTCTACAAGGAAGGCATGCATTCTGTATTGATATTGTTCAATCCGGTTGGACTCCCTCGTTGTAACTCAGATGGAGAAGATGGTGAATTATCTTCAATCGAAAGCCTGAGAACTTCTACAAGTAAGGTATTTTCTATTCTTATTGTTCGCTCTGTTTGAATTTCCTCAATATAGCGCAAGTCGGAAAGAACGTAGATCTCCTTCAATAACAGTTCTAAAATCTTCTACAAGGAAGGCATGCATTCTGTATTGATATTGTTCAATCCGGTTGGACTCCCTCGTTGTAACTCAGATGGAGAAGATGGTGAATTATCTTCAATCGAAAGCCTGAGAACTTCTACAAGTAAGGTATTTTCTATTCTTATTGTTTGCTCTGTTTGAATTTCCTCAATATAGCGCAAGTCGGAAAGAACGTAGATCTCCTTCAATAACAGTTCTAAAATCTTCTACAAGGAAGGCATGCATTCTGTATTGATATTGTTCAATCCGGTTGGACTCCCTCGTTGTAACTCAGATGGAGAAGATGGTGAATTATCTTCAATCGAAAGCCTGAGAACTTCTACAAGTAAGGTATTTTCTATTCTTATTGTTCGCTCTGTTTGAATTTCCTCAATATAGCGCAAGTCGGAAAGAACGTAGATCTCCTTCAATAACAGTTCTAAAATCTTCTACAAGGAAGGCATGCATTCTGTATTGATATTGTTCAATCCGGTTGGACTCCCTCGTTGTAACTCAGATGGAGAAGATGGTGAATTATCTTCAATCGAAAGCCTGAGAACTTCTACAAGTAAGGTATTTTCTATTCTTATTGTTCGCTCTGTTTGAATTTCCTCAATATAGCGCAAGTCGGAAAGAACGTAGATCTCCTTCAATAACAGTTCTAAAATCTTCTACAAGGAAGGCATGCATTCTGTATTGATATTGTTCAATCCGGTTGGACTCCCTCGTTGTAACTCAGATGGAGAAGATGGTGAATTATCTTCAATCGAAAGCCTGAGAACTTCTACAAGTAAGGTATTTTCTATTCTTATTGTTCGCTCTGTTTGAATTTCCTCAATATAGCGCAAGTCGGAAAGAACGTAGATCTCCTTCAATAACAGTTCTAAAATCTTCTACAAGGAAGGCATGCATTCTGTATTGATATTGTTCAATCCGGTTGGACTCCCTCGTTGTAACTCAGATGGAGAAGATGGTGAATTATCTTCAATCGAAAGCCTGAGAACTTCTACAAGTAAGGTATTTTCTATTCTTATTGTTCGCTCTGTTTGAATTTCCTCAATATAGCGCAAGTCGGAAAGAACGTAGATCTCCTTCAATAACAGTTCTAAAATCTTCTACAAGGAAGGCATGCATTCTGTATTGATATTGTTCAATCCGGTTGGACTCCCTCGTTGTAACTCAGATGGAGAAGATGGTGAATTATCTTCAATCGAAAGCCTGAGAACTTCTACAAGTAAGGTATTTTCTATTCTTATTGTTCGCTCTGTTTGAATTTCCTCAATATAGCGCAAGTCAAAAAGAACGTAGATCTCTTTCAATAACAGTTCTAAAATCTTCTACAAGGAAGGCATGCATTCTGTATTGATATTGTTCAATCCGGTTGGACTCCCTCGTTGTAACTCAGATGGAGAAGATGGTGAATTATCTTCAATCGAAAGCCTGAGAACTTCTACAAGTAAGGTATTTTCTATTCTTATTGTTCGCTCTGTTTGAATTTCCTCAATATAGCGCAAGTCAAAAAGAACGTAGATCTCTTTCAATAACAGTTCTAAAATCTTCTACAAGGAAGGCATGCATTCTGTATTGATATTGTTCAATCCGGTTGGACTCCCTCGTTGTAACTCAGATGGAGAAGATGGTGAATTATCTTCAATCGAAAGCCTGAGAACTTCTACAAGTAAGGTATTTTCTATTCTTATTGTTCGCTCTGTTTGAATTTCCTCAATATAGCGCAAGTCAAAAAGAACGTAGATCTCTTTCAATAACAGGTCTGAAATCTTCTACAAGAAATGCATGTATTCCGTATTGATATTGTTCAATCCGTTGTAACTTGTAACTCAGATGTAGAAGATATTGAATCTTCTTCTTATTGTTTGCTCTGTTTGAATTTCCTCAATATAGCGCAAGTCAAAAAAAACGCAGATCTCCTTCAACAACAGGTCTGAAATCTTCTACAAGAAAGGCATGTATTCTGAATTGATTTTGTTCAATTCGTTGTAACTTGTAACTCAGATTTAGAAGATGGTGAATTTTCTTCTATCAAAAGCCTGAGAACTTCTACAAGAGAGATATTTTCTATTCATATTGTTTGCACTGTTTGAACTTCCTTCAATATAGCACAAGTCAAAGAAAAACATAGATCTCTTTCAATAACAGGTCTAAAATCGTCTACAAGGAAGGCATGTTTAATCCGTTTGGACTCCCTCGTTGCAACTCAGATGGAGAAGGTGGTGAATCTTCTTCAATCAAAAGCCTGAGAACTTCTACAAGACAGGTATTTTTTTATTCTTTCTGTTTGCTTTGTTTGGACTTCCTCGATGAAGCAGATCAAAAAAAAAAGGTCCATCTACGTGAAGTTCGTAATGCTTGTCTTCGACATTAAACAGTGAGAGTTATCAGATACCAGGAGTTTTTTTGCCTTCAATTGATCTGAAATTTACTCTTTTCATATTCAGTTCCAAGAAGTGGATCATCATCAACTTAACAAGAGGCAATATCATTTTCTTCCATTCAGAAGAATGCAAGCAGATTATTTTTTTTTTGGTTGTTATCTTATTTTCCTATCATCTCAATATCATTCCAATCGGCCATATGTTGCCCCTCTTCAGTAAGAAAATGTTCAGCTAATTTTGACTTGTCGATATACCTCTTCTCCTCATGTTGTTTCTCCCTTTCTGATCGGGATCTGCTATTTTCACTCGTACAGTATTTTCCACAAACACATGGTTTACAGTGAACACAATTTCCTCAATTTTTTGGTTTCGTATGAGTTAGAATTGATCTCACTGTATTTTCAGTTTTGAACACTATTCTCACTCTGAACTTGTCACCAACACGATTGATTTTCTTCAGATATTCCGGGAATGTATGGGATTATATATGTAATCAGTGTTACAGTGTTAGTTGTCTTTGTTGATGTGTTTTCTCTTTGTTTCATATCTAGATTTTCAAAAAGCATATCTGATACAATGTCAAGGACATCATTAAGCAATTCCTGCCTTTTTTGTACTACAAGCTATCCTTTAGTATTAAAGCATTGTGTATGAAGGATTACGTTAGTAGAATAATTATCGCTGGGTGGTCAAAGTCGTTTAGTTTCACATACTTTACGCGTATTCATTACAGATGGCAAGAAGTGGAAAAAGATTAATCATCCTTGAAACCAGCTGATTCGTTTGTCGTCCGCCAAGATGCACTTAACACCATGGAAGATATCGAGAATCTTGGCAATTAATCATTTGAGTTAATCGAGTTGAGGATGAAGTCGCACGCAAATAATGAAAAGTCCTAATCTCATTTTTTTCTCTCAGACACCAGCATCATCATCATTCAATGATGATGATAATTTGAAATAATGATAAAAATACAAATTAGTAATTTTTCATGTACATAAGAATAGTTGAGAATTAATGAAGGTGACAATTAAATTGAGAAGTTGATGGTGAGCTCAGTTTTCAATCTGATGTTACTTTAGACGCTCTCCTAACATTTATTTTTCAGCTTCTTGTGGGATTTCCTCTCCTCGTTTCTAAAAGATACAGTCGAAGTTATTAAAAATTATTTGTAGTAAGGACAGATTTATGATCTCCCACTACGCTTGAAATTGAATCTGTCCTTACTACAAATATAACTTCTACTTTATTTTTCAGAAACGAGGAGAGAAGATCCTACAAGAAGCTGAAAAATGAATGTACCACCTCCCCGAAAAACTTACAGACAGTAACATTTGTTAAATCAGTTTATTGAATTGAATGTATGGAAATATAATGATGTGAGCTTTCAAGTATGATTTTCATGATTTTGGTTGGTTGAATCGACCATATCTCTGTCATTTTCATTCGGATTCAAAATTTCATTTATTTTTTATGACTCTTTTTATATTTCTGAATCTTTTGGTCATTGTCTCTGGTCAGTCAGTGGTTCCTGCCATATACCTGTGGGAACTTTGGCGAACAAGATCTCTTAGCATGGTCTAAGAAATAGTTATTCTGATGTAGTCTTCGCTTTTGGTTACGTTGACAGATAATCTCGCGTTTAATCCTCAGTCCTCATTACAAGAAATGTGTTTGTTGTTTCACACATGAAATTCTTGTCACCGTTTGACAATTTGGTGCTTTCCAAACTAGGATCCATTGACATCGGTTTCATTATTATTACATATAATGAAGATTCAAACTGAACTTCATCCTCACATCTTCAGCGGGTAGATACATATCTGAGGATTTTTCTTCAGTATGTCAGTTGAAATACCGTCTACTCAGGTTGGAAGCTGTCTTCATGAATGAAACATCTTCGTTCCTCGATCGTGATACCTCTATGATTCGGTGGAGCATAATAACAATAATCATATAGTGTGAGATTCAGTTTTGCATATAATACGATACCAAGATGACCTTTGCAAATGTGTTTTAAAAACTACCACGCGGTTTCAACGACGGCTATAGGTGTGATTCTAATGTTGTTTTGCAATTGTATAGATTATATTATTGAGATGTGCCCACACGTATGAAGTTGCAAAACAGGAAGGCATTATCTGCGACCTGTGAACATTCATATATCTATTAAATAACAGCTATGAAGAAACTCGTACAAGATGACATTTTTCAGCTGTAAAAATATATTTCATCACTATGCTCGAACACAAGCAATTTCATAACAAAATTTCACACTTAACTTTTTTTTATCTACAGCTCAAATTTTACTAGTTTTGATGGCATTGACTACTGGTGACTTGAATTACGATGACAGTTTTCTGCCTGAGCCTGAGCCTAGATTACAATAAAGTTTAAATGAAAATATCATAAATAATCATGTTATACGATTATTCATGAATTCACAAATGACTGGGACAAGGAATACATTACAAAAATATGAATTTTACTGAAATCAAACATCAGAATAGAACAAAATAAAAGAAACCATTGAAAGAATGGATAGAATGAGGTATAAAACTTAGACGAACACTCGGATGAACATTTTTCAGCTTTTTGTGGTATTTTCTCTCCTCGTTTCTAAAAAATAGAGTAGAAGTAATGAAAAAAATTATTTCAATATATTTGCAGTAAGGATAGATTTTGTGATCTGCCCCAAAATGTCATTGCGCTTGAAATAAAACCTTCAGAGACCTAAAAGAGGAATTCTCTATTGGTAAGTGGCACCTTGTTTTTGAAAAACTTGGAAATACAAACATTTTTATTAAGAATGAAACTTCTACTTATCTTGGTGGACGTTTCGAGAACGAATCTGCTCCCGTTCTCAACACAATGAATGAAAACACTCTTCTTTGTAAAATTTTTCAACGTGCAGTTGGTTTCGACACTGAGAAGTGACAATTTGGCAGACGGAGGAATTCTGGTTACGAGGTGTTTTTTTTTTTAATAATTGATATTTAATTTCCTTTTTTCATATCTAATTTTCAGGAGTGGGTGCCAAGTTCTATCTATATCAACTGAACAAGAAGCACTATTATTGTCTCCGTTCAGGAGATTTTCTGTTTTTGGTTGTTTTCTTCTTTTCCTATGATCTTAATTATTACTCCAATCGGCCATATGTTATCCATTTTCAGTAAGGATATGTTAATTTTGATTTGTCAGTATATCTTTACTCTATATTGTTCTTATGCTCTTTATGAAATTTTCAAAAAACAAGGTGTCACTGACGAATAGAGAATTCCTATTTTAGGTATCTAACGGTTTAATTTCAAGCGCACTGACATTTTGGGACATATCACAAAATCTGTCCTTACTACAAATATAATAATTTTCAATAACTTCTACTTTATTTTTTCGAAACGAGGAGAGAAAATCCCACAAAAAGCTGAAAAATGAATGTACCACCTCCTCGAAAAACTTACAGACAGATGAACATTGTGATTTGTCATTCCTTTGTCTG
Source organism: Gastrophysa polygoni (assembly GCA_963576655.1). NCBI lineage: Eukaryota > Metazoa > Arthropoda > Insecta > Coleoptera > Chrysomelidae > Gastrophysa > Gastrophysa polygoni. The sequence continues at coordinate 10,030,766 of OY755093.1, forward strand.
ATAATATGTTTCTCGGTCACTTCTATGATATTTTTTTGGACAATCTTAGAATTGATCGTCAGTAAAAGGATAAAAAATTTCGAAATTTCCTGTGAATACGAAATCTGATTCCAGCTTTCTATTGTTGATGGTGTATACAAAATTTTGAGAGGATTGATTGAATAATGCTCCCATAAAGAAAAAAAGTATTTGTAGATTCATGAAGTGTTGATTGAATAATACTATAACTCGATCGCTTCGTCAAGTACAAATAAAACCAATCATCACAGGACTTTTAGAAAATATTGAATAATTGACGTGTCAGTGTTTTTGCATCATTTGATATATTTGATAACGTACCTCAACGTCAACAACATATTATTACAATTCTTCGATGGATTGTATCTGCAGTATAACTTGAGTTTTTGGAAAATCATTAACTGGTGAAACTAGCAATTCGGACGAGAGATATGAGAACAATATAAAAAAAACATAAATCGAGTCAAAGTTGGCCAGACATATCCTGGATATGGATCTCAACTATCTAATTCCGTAGTATGCCTTGTTGACTTTCTCTCTCAATAAATCGGTGTACCTAGAGCAGATTAGATCTTTCCAAGGACCAAGCCTGTTTTCTCAACATCAGTTATTCTCTTAGTCATAGTGGAAGAATTTTGAATGGTTTGTCAGGTGAGGTTTTTTTATCAGAACTGCCTACCTAGATATATAAAAAGCATGGGTTGTTGTCTTCAAATGACAGTCGTTTTATTCCCACGCCTACTTTTTTTTCATCACACGAATGCTTTTAGCATCGAATGCTCAGGAACATTGATATTTGATGCGTTATTAATTTCTATCACATCATTATGTCTGAACCAATCCCATATCTCGACATGTAATTGTTAGATTACCGTTTCTGTAGACAACAAATTCAAATACATAGCCTTCAACGACGCAACTTCGATGATGATTGGCTTCATGTTTCATTTTTCATGTGCAATATTGTGCTACATCACTATTAATCCGTATATTTACTCATGTCTTGGCATAATCTTCGAGAGTTTAGTTGTTCTCTACATGTATATTTTTGCTGCTACCTTTTTTCGCTCAGGCTGTTACCACTAACCAACTCGGAGACCTTGTATTTTATAACCAACAATTTGCACGGGGATATTTATAATGATGGGTGAATTTCAAAACGCTACCAGAAAATTGATATAGGTAATGATAGACTATGATATCAAACACATCATATTGATTGCTGCTTTGTTATAAATACAAGGTATATATTTGAAATATCGCGAGGTGTTTAACTTTTTGTTTCTGTTCAAATAAACTGTATTTTTATGCGCTGCTCACTGATTGCGGTGATTCATTTACATTGCCAAGGATTTCATCGAATAACTCATAACACTTGAAACAAAATTTATATTCGTCTGATATACACATTAATTTTCACGAGAATGTGCAAGAAACAGTAAAGTAATGAGTGCTAACTTTGTTTTAAAAAAGTTCGCACCAATCACAGTTGTATTGAAGAGTTTACCAAAGGAAATATTCAAATTTAATCTCCAGAGTGCTTCATTCATTACCGGAAATTTTTACAGTGCTTGATTTTTGAAATTTTGGTTTGTTATGGAGATGCAACCGAATAAGCTCCCTCTTTATAATAAGCTTTTCTCTTTCCCCAAATGCCTTCTTCAGCATTTATCTATAAGTTTTTGCGTGAGTTCTGAGCATGTTTTATCCTCTGACGACGATGACGATGTCATTCATTCATTTCTTCTCTCTTCATCTAGAATTGTAACTATTTGTGTCTCTTTTGATGAGTATGTCAAGAGTTTTCATAAATTTCGATCAAAACATTTTCGTCTCTTTTCATAAGTATGTCAAGCATTCATAGTTAATACCAAGCTATTTTTTTCACGAGAATTCCAAGCATTTTTGTTTCCTTCAATTCCTTGAAAATTCAAAGCATACTTGACGTTGTTGATGAAGATGTCAAGCATTTCTGTCTCTTCTGATGAGAACTGTCTTCTGTCAAGGATTTTTGGCAGAATATCGAACATTCACGTTGCCTTCTCCAACAGTTGTCTTCTTGTGTGAGTCCTAAACATGTTAATTCGTTGACGAGAATCATTCTGTCGAGAATACCAAGCTGTTTCGTCTTCTCTGACAATAATTCCAAACTTGTTTGTTCGTTTCTTTCTTCTGTGGAAATCTTCTCCGATAATCATCCTCAATATTTTTGACTCCTTTGACGAGAATGCCGAGTATTTTTGGCTTCGTCGATGAGGATGAGTAAATTTGTTTTCTTCAGCAATAATTCCACGCCTTATAGTATTCTACAAGTCTGATCATTCGGTAATTTTGAATGTCAAAAATTCAACTAGCATACCAAATCAATCATACATCATAACTGGCCGTTCGTTCTCTAGCTATGATATCCATCTAGGAACAATATATTTGACGTATTCTTGACGCGTGGGTTGCAACAAAGTAGTGACTTACCATCCATGTAACAGAAAATGTAAATTTCCACGTTAGATCCTCCGAGAGAACGACCTCACAATTCATAATGATAAATATGCCTCGTCATTTGCCTTGTTATTAGACAATCTACGTTGAAGGAATACCGAAAGAATAAGTAGATGAGGCCAGATAATCTCGATGAGATGCAAAGTAGGATGCACTTACTTGGTACTCGTTTTGGAGATCACAACAAGACAACTGGTGACTATCTAATTGACTAGGTGGGCTTCAGATTTTCTTCAACGAATTTATCATATATAGGTTACCCAACAGAGTAATAAAACTCCAATCATAGGGTTACACATTTTACATAATATATAGTGTACACCTGATATCAGTTATCGAGATAACCATATCGAGATAACCATATCCTAGGTATGATACTCTCAATGAAACAGTAAGGAGAGTGACTATAAAAGTGAATATAGAAATAATAGTGAATAAAGTATGAGTGCTAATAGAAAAAAGAAAACTTCAAGCTGAAGAGAAGAGAAAAAAATAGAAAAAAAAATATTATAAAATATTTCAATTTTGATCAATGCAGAACAAAAACTTTTGTAGCTTTTTTTCTGATTTTGTGAATGGTGCTATTGAATGGGTCATAGTTAGTTGTATGAGTCAGTAAGTAAAATTAATTAGGCGCACGAGTAATCTGAGTAGGAGCATTGAATGATAGCTTTTTAGATATATGTATAATTACTATCGATTCGGTTCGGTTTAAAAATTTCGAAGAGGAACAGTGCATAGCTAACTATCCTATCCCTGAAGAAAGTTTGGAAAGATTTTAGTGCTGTAGACGATCTTCGTATGATAAGTGGATTAAAGGTTTTTTGAATCTATTCTAGTAATAAATCACAGGTTTCTCAGAGCTTTTTCACTATTTTCTCAAAGTGAGCTTCAAGTCATTCTTCAGCTTTTCATGGGATTTTCTCTCCTCGTTTCTAAAAAATTCTAATTCTAAAATATTTCAATATATTTGTAGTAAGGACAGATTTGGGATCTGCCCTTACAGACAGTATTGAGCTTCAAGTATTAGTTTAGAATCCACTATCACCTCCAGGTCTTTGATGGCTTCTACTTTGTTCAGTGCAATGTTGTCAATAAGGGAACTATCAATATTCCCACATAAAATGAACCAGACCAGATATTATAAAGAGGAAGGTGAAACTTACATTCTTACTTCACCAGAAAGTAACTTTAATAATGAAGACTTGTAAAAACTTTATGTTCAGCAAAGATCAAAACATAATCTCAACTAGTGTGGAAAAATCACAATATGTTTTTTCAACAAGAATTATACAAGTTGAATTTTTTACGGATATCCCATGTGAGTCACCATCATAGGCTATTATTATGTACTCCTTTACAATGTGTATGGAAGGTTATTTCTCTGCTAAAGTATTTTTTTGGTTTTGAAAACAACTAGTTTGACAGTCGAATACAGCGACTATTGGCAAAATTTTAAAATGAAAAACATTTTGTAGAGAGTAGGAGACCCTGAACCTGCACCAGGTCAAATAGTAGATAGTAAAACAGTAGTGAATCAATTTATATTTCGAATACATATATTTCGTAATTATTATCGTGTATTTTTTTTCAATAATGACTGTCATATGCTGATGCCATGGTCATGACTGCTATATTTTCATTAAAGTCAGAGAGAAGTGCTTTTCTAATAATAGTGACAGTAGTTGTCATCCAGTTCCACAGAACTATAATAATTGGAATATATTGCTGGTCGTGGAACACATTCGATATTCATCTTGATACATTAAATAATACAAGGTGTTACAACAGAACTATGGGATCAAAGTTCTAGGAGTTATTCAGTGCAAAAGTAGAAAACATTTGAGTAGTGGGTCACATGTCCGGAAAAGTGTCACTACGGCCGTAAGACGCGTTATAATTTAGAAAGACGATGAATTGCCTCAATAGGATTTGATGCATTTAATTTTTGCCTTTTTGTACATGATATCATCACAACAATGTCTTCCTCCAACCTGAATATACCGATTTAAACGTCGCACATGATTTCGGCGGACTTGACTAAAAATTTGATCCTTGTTTTGAATGATTTCAAATGCTGCTGTAATTCGTCCAATTAAGTCTTGCTCTGTTTCTACTGGAGTATCGTGGACCAAAGACTTCACATGTCCCCACAGGAAAAAATGTAGCTACATTAATTCGGGTGACCTAGGAGGCCAAGAAGCTGCTCCATTGACATTGACATTTTGAAAAATTGTTGTGATGATATCATGTACAAAAGGCGAGAGTTAAATGCATCAAATCCTATTTAATGTTTTCTATTGATGCACTGATAATCCATAGAAGTTTGATCTGATAGTTCTGTAACACCCTGTATAAGGTAATAAAATTCTTCACTACATCCATGCATAAATAACTATATTTTCGCAAGGAAATTCATCAACAAGCTAGATCATCAAACATGGAGGTTGAGAGTCATATAACGAGTGAATTTCCTGCTCATTTCATTATTTAAAAATGAGATCACTATCACTTTCTGAGCTCATTTGGAAGATTATCCAATACCAATCCGACCAAAAAAACTGTTCATTCATTCAATGAAGCTGTCTGACCTACCTCCCAAATGCTGACAGAAAAATTACACGTCCGAAGATTCGAATCAGTAACATTTCAATTAATTCCACATTAGACATTCAATTTCCTCAACTGCAGATCAATCAAGAACGAAACTTTGAATTAATAGGTATGTTTCTTCTGAGAGCCTACGGCAGCATAAGTGATATCAATCAGAATATATTTATTGAAAATGTATTTACATTTATTTACAGTGATTTCCATTTTGTTTTGGTACTTAAATTAGTTTTGACTCACTAGGAAGTATCTCTAATTAATAAGTGTGTATCGTAAATCCTATTTGCGCTCATCGAATACCTACAGAGGCTATTTCAAGGTGGCTTTTTTAGGTGCAAACGATCTCAAAAACCGCTCAAGTTGGTTGGTTGGGTCCGAATTTTCTTTCGTGAAGCTAATCCAGGTTGTATTTATACATTATACATTTCTCAGAAGTTTTTGGGCTCCAGTAGATGGAACTGATGAGAAACATACAGGAAAATATGATATGAAACAATCAAGGCTTAGTCTAAGAACCCAAGGAGGATACTGTTAGCATTTTCTAATGAATATCATAGAGGTTTTCCTTTCCTGCATTAACGGTTCTTATTATTTTTTTCATATGATATCTTCCACCTACTAAATCACAAATACTGCTGGTGAATACGTCATTATTAGGTTATCGTACGTGAGAGAAATGCATTGTCGAACAGATGAGAAATATTAAGAAAATACATATCATCGTTTCAGTAATGGGAAATATATCATGATATGGAATATGAATTGCAAGTCCATATTCAAGTTAATAAGTTGATCGAAAAAAATCGGTTATCAGAATTCAATTTCGTTTTCACATTTCCTCGGAAACAACTCAAAATTTGACGACGTGAAGGAATCTCGAATGATCTGCACAAAAGACAACTTTTCTCCGATTCTGTATATTCCTCTAGAGTTCCCAAGTATACAGAAAATATTCAGTAGATTTGTATAGTCATTTGGCAACTTGGACTGTTGTTATTCACAGAAACATTCATATTATGCATTCGAGAATATCAAGAAAACTGCTGCCTACCTACCTTGAGAAAATCATGACTAATGGGAAGTCGTTTATCTATTTTTGAAAGAGTGAATAAAATTTTCAGTAAATAACCAGTTTATTGTAGATCTTCCAAGCTGCTGCATTTATTTTTGAACGTCATATTGCGGAAGAATAATAGAGGAATGAGTCAAAAATAATAGTTCACACGGTACGTTTTTATTTTCCAATTGATGTGAGGAAACTACTCTGCTAAATATGAACTCGAATAGTTTTATCTGTCATTCGATACAATGAGTATCATAATCCAATAATACTAGTCTCTGATCTGCAACCTCTTCAGATCTATTATGTGAACCTGAAAAATCTTCCTTCCTGTGCTTATAAAACACACCATAAAATTTATATCCTGAAGTTTTCATTTCTTCTATACAACAATCCGAGAGCTCTTGGTCCGCCCATTTCAGTTTTTCTGCCAGTGATAAAAAACTATATTATCCCCAGTCCTCGGGAGACTGTAAAAATTCCCCAGCCTATTCCATTAACATACGTTGAATGTTTTAGCAGTGGAACTGAAGTCAGCTTATTCTTTCTTTTTCCCTTTCAGAGTACTCCAGTTTGATTGTCTTGAATTATTTGTGAGAAGTTCTTCATGTTGTAGCTTCTGAATGTAGCTAATGTTCTAGATGGTGTCACTAGCTTCAAGTCTCACAAATAATGTGAGACGCATTTTCAGTCATTTTGTAGAAGCTAAATTATTATGTTCTCCAGCAGAACCCCAACTTCCTGTCCAGATCTGCTAAAGCCTTTGAGTACCTCGAGAAACAATTTTGTTGTCATGACATTGTATTAACAGTTCACATTCTCCAAGTATTCATGATCTTCAAGTCTCACAAATATTTTCTGTGACTTACAGTACTTTAGAAAGAGCCCAATCGTTTTGTTTTCGTAACGTTGGGGTGCTCACCTAGACTTCGAACATTACAATATAAATTTCCGATTGGACAACCTTTCATGAAATGGTCCAAGGCTTCATTATCTTCAAGTCTCATAGATAGTCCCTGGTGGATTCTTTCCAGTCCTTTCGTTTGAAAAGAACTTGTTCCCTTTTCGCAGCACTCCAAAAGGCAAAATTCGAAGAGCAACCTCGAACCATTCATCATTCTAGATAGATCAGACACAACATAGTTGTCCTCGAATGGTCTACTGAGATTTCATAAACAGCAATTGCTGAGACCACAAGAGATAAGAAAAATCAAATCTGGTTTTTTTTTTCATCTGTGGACAACACGAAAGGGAAACCTATGATGTTCGAGGAACATCGTGTTAGCCAGCGGTGGAATTTTGGGAGAGTAGGAAGGTGTTGGAATTTTTCTTGAAAGTTTGGAGGTTGTAAGCATCAGGAAAGACTTCACTAGGCAAATAATTCCATAACTTTGCCGTTCTATTGATGAATGATGCTTGGTATAGCGATGTTCGACAGGTCTCGAGCCTGACAGTGTAGGAGTGACCAGCTTGAGCTCGCCTGGTTTGTCTACTAGGAATCGCGCTTGGTGGCATTATAGAAGATATTTCCGTTGAGCACCGACCGTGAAAGTACCTATAAAAAAGGCATAGATCGCCGACCTTTCTACGATGATCTAGAGAGGTCAATGATTTGGTGAGTGTAGTATCATCGACTAGGTGGATAGCTCTCTTCTGAATTGAATCTAAGAGCTTTAGCGTATGTTTGGGGGCTGAGCTCCAAACATGTGAACAGTACTCCAAGACAGGTCTGATTTGTGCTTTGTAGATCATAAGCAGTTGCTGGGATGTGAAGTATCTCTTCGCACGGAATAGAAAACCAAGTTTTTGTGAAGCAGTTTTTGCAATGGACCTCACATGATCATCCCATGAGAGAGCACTGTTGGTGGTGACACCCAGCATGTCTTATGACGACCTCATAGGAACAGTGGTACCCGACATCATCAAATTGGGCACTGTGTGATCAGCCTTCTTGGTAAACATACAAGCATGAGTTTTAGCCGCATTGAACTGTACTAGATTCTCAGATCCCCATTTCAGAATTCTAATCAGATCCTCATTTAAAGCATCAACCTGTCTTCGCCTTGCACCTCTGGCCTCGTTGGATGATATAGGGGCTCTAGAGGAAAAGGCGGAATAAAGTGTATTATCATCCGCAAAGCTATGAACTGGGCTGGAGGTCACATTCAACAAATCATTGATGTGGAGCAAGAACAAAGTTGGTGCCAAGACAGAGCTTTGTGGAACACCAGCATTGATCGTCATTGTATCAGACGAGACACCGTCTACCACCACGTAGAGTGATCTATCTGCAAGAAAACTCGATAGTAAAAGACAAAGTTGGGGCGGCAAACCATATGACGGAAGTTTCGCTAGGAGGCCTTGGTGCCAAACTCGGTCAAATGCTTTGGAGATATCCAAGGCTACAGCCAGAGACTCCCCATGTTTCTCTATTGACACCTGCCACTTATCTGTCACATAGGCAAGCAGATCTCCAGTTGTCCTCTGGTGACGAAAGCCATATTGCCGGTCGTTCACGATTCTTGAGCTCTCTAGATATCGGATGAGCTCGATGTTGATTGCTTTTTCCATTACTTTAGAGATCACAGATAGTAGTGCAATCGGTCTTTAGTTGTTAGGGAGGGTTTTCTTGCCCTTTTTTGGAATTGGTTGGACACTAGCTTTCTTCCAGTTAGAAGGAAATACGCCGAGTTCAGGTATCTCTGACGTTTTGTTGTTTCAGCACCAATTACAGTCGATGGACCAAGACACCAGCTACAACCTAGTAGAAATTCCAAACGAAGATGGTCTCATCTCAACGCAGCTGAGACTGAGTGAACTGCTTCGTCTTCGACACTATAAGAGGTTTCGAATCTATCAATGATAACATTTTTCCAATTTACAGTTCTCAACGAGTAAGGGTTCTTCTAGAGTTACCGTTACAGCTCTTACCAAGCCAACCTGAAATACTGTCGATCGTTGATTACCTTCAGCATCTGGAAAGAATCGTCAATCGTTCACTTTTGGTGAACTTTTCGCACCTAAAAAACATGAAGCTTAGAATTCACGGTGAAGGTTTCTAACGCTATTGGTCTGGTAGAGGTCTATTTTGTGACAACCTGCTCGAGATGACATTGAACAGTTTCCACTCAGAAGAGACAAATTGTCTAGCAAACTCGTTGTCACCCGGTATAATCGCGGCCGGCGGCTATTAATAAAGAAATAGATTAAACTTTTGACGTTCCATATTGCGAACGGATCGCTAGACGACAGTCAATTTTAGCCTTTTATTTTTGGCAGAGTCGCTGCCTCGCCAAGGTCATCGGAATCATAAGGAAACACTGCGAAACACAATGATCAATGAACCTGTACTCGTACCGTATATTTATCGAGAACGGATCGTGACGTCACCATCGCCCATATACTTGTTTCTCATCGTCAATTGTTATTATTGTCACATATGCTCACACGAGATGGTTGTGTCACGCTATATTCATCACAGGGTGATATCCCCAAGGATAAATAGTTTAGTACACAAGGTCAGGACAAAAGGTCTTTCTCGAGGTGATCGAAATACGGGTCGAAATCATACAATCTGAACAGTTGGGAAAGTTAAGCATGTACAGGTACAAAATATCTCCAATCAAAATTGATGGTTCTTGTTCCAGCACAGCTGCAAAAGTAAACTGAGGGAATGACCCTGGTGACATATTCAATTCGACGGATCAGAAATATTTTGGTTTTCAAACATATCGATGGAGGTAGACAAGAACTTTGTGACTGGAGGATTCCACACTTTCATCCCGAAATTATTTCTTGTCCCCTTCTGGGGAATCCTTGGGCTAATAGGATAATAGTGGGGTCTGATGAAGCTGAAGACGGGCTAGAGATAAACTGGAGCCCTATTCACCATGGAGGAGATGAAGTACAGAACAAAGAAGTTTCTTCAAATGCTCTTGGTGCCAGTATATTCAGTCGGGTGATTCAGAAATATTCACTAACTACTAAATATGATTACTACCTAGTGCATTTAGGAAGATGAACTGAAGCTCATTCATTGGATACTCACAGAACCTTTCTGGATATATTCAATACAAAATGACGATTTGAGGTCTAGCTTCCTCTTTCATCTAAGGGTGTGCAGTGGATTCTTCTACACGTTCACCCCCTAGCATAGTTAGGAAGGTGAATTATAGGAAGAGGTAGGTTCGAAATTCTTAGTACCATGATCAGTCGTGTGTTTCAGAAATATACAATTTTCTCAGTAAAACAGATCGAAGTAGGCTGAAGCTGCATAGAACTCTCCTAAATTTTCAGATCTCCAAGTCGAACTTATGGCCCCATTGGATCAATGAAGGCTTCAGAGAAGAAGTGTACCCTTGGAGGATGATTCTTGTGGCTGGAGACATTTTTCTTTTATATGATGAGGGAAACTAGAACAGCAGTCGAGTGACATTCGAGGCGAAAGAGGAACCAAATTCCAAAGTGTAAAGAGCGTGTGGAAAGCGTCATGTGACATCTTAGTAATCGAAACCAACGAATCTTCCATAGAACTAAGCAATAAATCATAGTTGCTAACATACCCACATTTGGTGTGATTCAGTGCAAATATGACAGACATCGGAGCGCGTGATATGGACAAAAAAAAGCACGCGCCGTTTTTCCACACAGCGCTATATCGTCTAGGTCGCTGGCGTCCTTGCCAAGCAATAAATAAATTTGCATATACACTCGCCTCTCTGCGGTCGGCTTGTGCAAATAATTGTTTATATACGAGTATGTTGATTTGTTTGCTCAAGATCTCTAGTCGGATAACGATATCTTGCCGCAAGATAATTTCATTGTTGGTGGGACCAGCCGCATATCAACAGGTGCTTCGAGATGTATCGAAGCAGATAAAGATCCTTCGGGAACTCCTAGCACAATCCAGAAAAATCGAGTGTTATAGAGAACACGATATGTTGATGCTGAGAATACAGACGAAAGATTAAATCATCGCAAGAAACATTTCTCTTATCTTTTGACAACACGAAAGGAAAAACGAAAGATCCCGTTCATACCTAGTCAGTCCTTATGACTGCGCCATTTTTTTTTCATCAAGCTAGACACTGTACCAACAGGAGTTTCCTAACTCAAGGAAGATGCTGCGATAAGGGAATGAAATTATTCTTATAACTGCGTCCAAACGTATTCAATCGTGCTTAGATAGCTGCAGACAAGTGGCCTTCTGGATGTTAATGGACCACCATAAGAGTCATCCGGTCTGAGGTTAGGCGAGATGATGGCGGAAAGAAAAATTTAAAAAAAAAAAGGAAAAAGCAAGAGAAATGCGAAACCCCGCTAATTCGGTCTGTTGAATCCATTCGCGTAACTCGAGGCGGCAGACACCCGATATATCGGGCAATGTCCTTGTGAAGGCTTTCCGTAGAAAAACTGTGAATATTCACCTAATGATCCGATTGTCGTTGACCTATGTGAAAAAGTGCCACAATGTTTCATATTGAATTCCGACTAAATGGTATCGCCGAATTTCGACACGTATTTCGAAATTTTGGCGTGTATCTAGAATCGCAACTTATATCTCGAAATCATATATTTCTTGATCACTTGGTCAAGCATATTCATGGGAAAATACAACTTCAATCTTTGAATTCTCGAAATATCAACGTGCATCTCGAAACTGCTCAAAGATTTTCCAGTATAACATCTCGATTTCCCAATACCAATATCCTCCAAAAGTCTCTAAATTCTCTATTATCAAAACTTCGACTTCTACCTCGAAATTTCTACGTGTATCTCATAGTTTCGAGCTGCTGCATTTATTTTTGAACGTCATATTGCATAAGAATGACAGAGGAATGACTCAAAAATAATAGCCCACACGGTATGTTTGTATCTTCCGATTGATGTGAGGAAACTACTCTGCTGAATATGAATTCGAATATTTTCATCTGTCATTCGATACAATGAGTATCATCATCCAATATTACTAGTCTCTGATCTGCAACCTTTTCAGATTCATTATGTGAACCTGAAAAATCTTCATCCCTGTGCTTATATAACACTTCATGAAATTTATATCCGATAGTTTTTATTTCTTCTATATTACAATCCGAGAGCTCTTGGTCCGCCACATTTCAGTTTTTCTGCCAGTGATAAAAAAACATATTATCCCCAGTCCTCGGGGGACTGTGAAAATTCCCCAGCCTATTCCATTAACATACGTTGATGTTTTTGCAGTGGAACTGAAGTCAGCCTATACTTTCACTTTCTCTTTTAGAGTACTCCAGTTTGATTGTCTTGAAACAATTCTGAGAAGTTGTGGAATGAGTTGTAGCTTCTGAATGTAGCTAATGTTCTTGAAGGTGTCACTAGCTTCAAGTCTCACAAATAATGTGAGACGCATTTTCAGTCATTTTGTAAAAGCTAAATTATCATGTTCTCCAGCAGAACCCCAACTTTCTGACCAGATCTGCTAGAGCCTTCGAGTACCTTAAGTAAAAATCTTGTTGTCATGCTATTGTATTACCAGTTCACATTCTCTTAGAAAGAAGGTCTCGAATGTCTCGAAATCATATCTTTCTTGAATACTTAGTAAGGCATATTTATGGGTAAATACATCTTCAATCTATGCATTTTCGAAATATCAACGTGCATCTCAAAACTGCTCGAAGATTTTCCAGTAACATCTCGATTTCCCGATAAAAATATCCTCTAAAAGTTTGACATTAATCTCTGAATTTTCTATTATCAAAACTTCGACTTCTACCTCGAAATTTCTACGTGTATCTCAGAGTTTCGAAATGTATCTCAAATTTTGGAATTCAATCTCTGAATTCCAACACTCATGTCTCTCACTTGTATCTCAAAATTTCAACGGGTATCTCAGAATTTCGATTCCTTGGTTCCCGAAACGTCCACCAAGATAAGTAGAGGTTTTATTCTCATCAAATATATTTGTATTTCCAAATTTTCCAAAAACAAGGTGTCACTGACCAATAGAGAATTTCTCTTTTAGGTATCTGAAGGTTTAATTCCAAGCGCAGTGACATTATGGGGCTGATCCCAAATCTGTCCTTACTACAAATATATTGAAATAGTTTTTAATAACTTCTACTCTACTTTTTAGAAACGAGGAGAGAAAATCCCACGAAAAGCTGAAAAATGAATCACTTTTATCTTGAAAGAATAACGTGCATCTGAGAATTTCGCCTCGATCTCAAAATTTTGACCTCTGTAAGAAATTTTCAAGCCTCGATTCAGACTTGACATTGAATGACAAAAATCCAACTTCTTCCAATCAGTTCTCAATTTCTTGTCGAAATCCTGTACCCTTTGTCTCCGTGTATGTCAAATTTTCTACTTATATCTCAGTTCTTACTCGAATATATACCATGCATGACTCTTATCTCGAAATTCCAACTTTTATTTCTGTTTCTTGACTTGTAACTTGGAATTCCGGCTCTCCCTCATAATATCAAAAACAAATTTTCAATTCTTCTTGTCAAAGACACGAGAACAAATTTCCCAATTGGTATGGTATACTCATGCACGTACATAATTATATGAATAGATGAAGACTTTGGATTCAATATTACATATTGTAACTAGAAATAATGATAATCTCGAAAAATCCGACTTGCCATTCCAACTTGAGTCGTTATTCATACACGTGGAGCCTCGTTAACTTTGTATTAGGGAGCAAAATCCTCAAATCACTGAATCATATTTTATTTATAGACTCTAATGTTTCATGCAAACCGCTTTGCCTACAGGATCGAGAAAATGGCGAATTTCTTTATATAAAAAAATGACATCAGCGATGTCGATAACACCAGAACGAATGGAAAAAAGTAGCCTCGTTTAAAAATAAGCCGAAATCATAAACAAAAATCATATCTATACGAATCAATTGTAAATATTTTCGGACAGCTGGGTTTTGTTTCGATGCAAGCGAAACCGTACCAATAAATTCAATTTCGAGCTCTTTCCAGACCCCATAATCCATCAACATAATACAGGGACCGTCGAAAAATATTAATAAGATACGCTCTGTTTGCATTGTCTGCATCTTTAATGTCCCAAACGTCCGGAAACAATAGTACCAACTGTCGAATCAGTGCAACGCCCAGTATTGTATTTGGGTAGAATTAACGTGGGCTCTGGCACAAAAACTTATCCAAGGAGTGCCAATCGTCATAATATTTATATTCTATTTCACCGACGTCACGCGATTATCTCTCGTAATACCATTACGACCTAGCCGAAACAATCGTAATTGACAAATTATCTGGCGCAGATAATCGTTCTTCGTATAGTGGGTGTACCGCAAGGAGCGCGTTTAGGCCTGTCATCGATAAATGTTGTCATCGAGCTCACATTTGAAGTGGAATAATATATTCATCTTAATGTCCATGAGATGTTATTCAACAGAATGAAATTTTGCCGATGTGGTAGCTTTGTGAATAAAGCACAGCAATGCAATCGAGATGATTCAATCACTCTGTATATACTGTAACAACTATTTGGATGGAATTACGAAGCTGTTCATAGAAAAGTGACTTACTGAAGCGCTGTTATTGCTGAAATATCGATTAGGTCGATATAACAGTATGTGGATTGGAGGAAAAATGTGTGCATGTGAAGCAAAAAACGAGCTGTTTGTTATTAAATATCACCATGTGGACAGAATAAATCAAATATTCATTTGTGAATGAGATAGATGAAATGGGAAATTTCTGAAATGAAAAACTGGATATAGTTGCTAAAATATCGCTGTGGGTTAAAATGAGAATGAAGAAAACAGCTGTTCATTAAACGGAAACTTCCTGAAGCGAAACACTGGATGTTGTTGCTGAAATATCACTGTTAGTTTATCATAACACCAATGTGGGTCATATTTAAAACAAAGAATCTTGTTAAGATGAGAAAACTGAGTATGAAGAAAGAAACAGCGATATTATTCAATATCAGTATGAATAGTAACAGAATGAAATGAAATAGAAACAGGTGCTAGAATGAACAAGAATACAAGAAAAAACAAGCTGTTAATAAAACTAAATATGACTATTGATAGTATAACAGCAATGTGGACGGAGTAGAAAAAGGCTGTGCACAAAAAATATTTTTCTGAAACAAGAAAATAGACAGTTCAACGAGTAATAATCAATAGATTACCAATTCTAAAGATAGTGAACCAGCAATAACAGGCTATCTTCATTCCAATATTGCAGTTATAATATATATAATATACAGTATGATACCATCGTATATACCAACGCTGTCGTTAAAGAAGTAACAGATAAAGAAAATATCACTGTGGCAGTAATGTGGTTCAAATAGCAAATGTGTTAACAGAATATCACTGGTCATAGCAATGTGGAGGAATAGATATTTACGTTACTAGTCCGGTAAGTACACTAAGTACTGCTAAAAAACAAAAATGAACAGTGAAAAATAAAATATTAATCTTTGTCGAAGTGCTAAAACAAAAAATGGGAATGTATCAGCAAGTAGCAACTCCCTAATAAATAATTCATCCAATGGAGCTCCTGGTATCCATATTCATGGGAACGAAAATTTAACGGTTAATATTAATATTAGCAATAAGTAATTTCTGTGTATTGTTTTGCTGTTGAATTTTTAATAAATGTATTCATGCTTTTGACGCATAACTGAGTTTTCAATATTTACAATCCGATAAAATTTCATTACGGGATAGTAGCACGTAATGAAATATTACGTGCGCCTATCCTGTAAAATTCTATTTTCCGGATTGAAATCAGGTACATAAAGGTATATTCTATGATGCAGTATGAAATAAATGATATTGATATCGTTGTAGCCATGTGTGTTGAATCCAGTACGTAACAGAAGGCTCTCAATATTCAACAATTTATAGAATAACAACCTTGGGGATGAAAGATCTACTATTCACAATACGATAGTGCTGTGAATATTATGACAACAATGTGATTCGAATGAGACACAGGAAAAATAACAACATTGTGGAGACAATGAAAGGCTTCAATACTCTGATATTACTTTAACAGCAATGGTAATGAAATATCAACTGTGTTTCGAAAATACGAGGCTGTTGATGCTTTTGTTGAGCCACAATCCACAGTGATGTTGAGCACAGCACTTTTGAATAATGAATAGACCTGAACATAGAGTAGCAAGCTTTATGGTCAACTCATAACCTTGTCGCCGAAGTGGCGATGAGCGCAAAGGGGCAGTGATTATAAGGTAGTCACTTCTCGGTCGTGGGTTCGAGTCCCACTGCCAGCAGAAATGCGAAAAAAAATGTGGACTTGAGTATCACGAATGAGACAGTGCTGTACCATATAAATCAACAATACTCTTCTTGTGTCTAACCGAATGATGAAATTTCCAAAAAAAAACTCATAACCTCGACATTTAGCCGATAAAATGTCCTAGTTTCGGCACTTATGATCTTAAAACTCTCGCTTCGAAAATTTCTCGATGCAGAATGTAAGGTTGATGTAACACGTCAAGTAATTGAAAGAATAAACACATCGTGGAAGTAAAATCACGGAAACCAATGTCAACATGTAATCGGTCACTCACCCCTGAGGAAATACCTACCACCGAAGTTATAATAACTCATTTGTAGGCTATGTAATGAAGAGGAAGAAACAACCTCTCATATAATAACTGGACTGCGAAACACTATCACGCTGGAAATTTGGACATGGTGAGCTTTTGATCCTGATAAAGATAACAAACCTGTTCACCTGAGCCAACAGACTGACTAGGAACAAAATAAGCCAAAAGAGCTGCAGTGCTCTGAAACCCTGGCTGGTCATTCTGATTTCACACTCAATCAATCAGAGTAAACATCAAAAAAATCTACTCACCCTTGTGTCTGGTCGTATTGAAACTTCTCGTGCCATTGGCGCTCGTAGCATTGACCTTCTCGAACTGCCGCTTACTTTTGAACGCCCCTTGGCTGAATTGCACCCAAACCATGGTTACGACGGCTGCCAGCACCAAAATTGCAGTGCAAGCCATCACCGATCTGAACCGCTTCACGAACTTCGTCATATCGCATGCGAAACGAACTATCTCCAAAATGTCTGCAAAAAAATCGCCAGTTGAGTTACGGCATTTTTTGCTTCTAAATTCAATCATTCTTAGGTTGTTGACTCTTGAAGGTTCCAGTTGGATTTCATTCAGTTCAGAAAACATCTCCCATTCTTACTATGTATTTCAATAGGACTGCAGAAACATATTATTTCATATAGAGTTATTGAGGGTTCGAAATCGAGATATTTGCTTCTAAATCCAATCATTCTTTGCTAATTCATATTAAATTCCCTTCAGTTTTAGCAACATCGTACATTCTTAGTTCCTTCGACATGTTTCTTCTTTACTCGAGAATGTACATTCGTTTTCAGGATGGATTGCCATTGAACTCTTCAATAGACGATATTTGTTTGGGACCTTCTGAGATGCCATTGTTAATCGACGTCGAACAAGTAATTTCAAGGAATTGTCAATTTCCATTTATGGGAATCCAACTAGGTACAAACACGAGTCATCATCGAATCGGAAATGTATTTCCATGGTATACTCAATGTTGAACGATGAATGAACTCTTTAGGTAATAGAAGAAATCATCATTACCTTGACTCAATCCCGTATTGGCGGAATTTGCTTAATAATTCTAAATTGATTTTTCATTTCTGGCAATGAACCAACAGAATTTATGACAAAAAGTAGCCGAAAAATATCATTTCCCATCGAAAACAAAGTAACATTTTCTAATTAAGAAGTTCAAATCGCTACCAATTTGGTAGCGGATTGTCTGAATTCAGGTACCTACACGAGTTATCATTGAATCAACGATGTTCTTTCCATGTTACACTCAATGTTACACTACAAATGAGTTTCTTAACACTCCAAACGAGACAGTGACGCAATGGGAAGCACCAAACAAAGATGGATTAGCGTGTATGACATACAAATGCAAAGCAATGAAGGAACATGTCACTATTAATTTAATTGATATTTTCCTGTGTCGATACCTGATTGAATATACAATGTTATCACTTTCTTGGTCGTACGTACGTTCATTGACGGATCAGACAATCATTCGAGTACTTTAATATAAATTTTTGAAACACTGAAAATTATATTTTTTGATACCTTTATTCATACACTCCATCACTGGTCGTTTGAACAGGTCAAAAATTTCTGAATCAATTCATCAATTTATGCATCAATTTATCTCTTAATGATTTTGTAATATTCTGCTTCTCTATAAATAATAAGGATCCATTTTGTTGTCGTTGTATCATCTCTCTCTATCAATGTTACTTTTAGTGCATTTCCTCAAGAGTACATTGAAATTTTGCTGATTACTTTGAAACCACTTGTATTGTGTCTTGTCCTTCTGTCATATCAATAGCATAGCGGATGATAGTTCATTTTACCTTTAACGAAGAGAGAATTTTCACAGATTTTTGCGATTTGTAGGAATCCAGTGGCGTACCGATTTTCGGACTATGGCTGTGGGGATACGACACAAACTCATATATTGTTTAATGTTTAATGGAATGGAATGTTCAATGGAACACCCTATATATTTCATTATCTCGTTGTATACTACATAGGTTGGATCTTCAGAAATGCTAAAAAAACACTAAACAATTACATTATGATGAAGACTTGTCGGTCACAGAATTTTTATTCGAGAGGTTTCAGGTGAGAAATTCACATTTTTGCTATTTGTCATAGAGAAGTAACAGAAAGGATACGAACACTAATTAACCAACACGAATCACAAAACGCAGGTTACTTATGTGTTTCGTGTTAGTGAATTAGTATTCGTAATCTTCTTCTTTGTCCACTTTCTAATGGAATAAAATCTACAAATGAAATATGTTCAATAATTGAAACTTCTGTCTGGAAAAAAATCCGTAACTAACTAGCAGAAATTCATCACAATGAAATGATTTGGTGTTTTTTAGGATTCTATACAATGTATTTTACAATCATTCGGGAGGAAGAAAATAACGAATTTAAAAAAAAAATATTACAGGAACGTGAAAAACGAGAGGCTGCATCTTCCATAACAACCGAAAAAACTGGCGATCTCATTCGAAATGGGATGCACTGTACAGCATCACCCTGTACTCGCAGATGATTCAATAATTGTTCAAGCCGTTGGATAATTCTCCTGGAGATGAGTCAAAAATAAACTGGCCGGATTGATAATGTGCCACTTCCACTATTTTTTCTCAGCGCTAATGAAAATGCACTTGACCCAGCAAGTGCAAGTTTTCGCATCTGTTCGCCATTATCAATAATTCGATTCACGCATACGAACTCTCGAAAAAGTTCAAAGAAAAAAAACCACTCTCGCTTTCCTGTAATGTATACCAACATTATGTGAATAAGCCGAATACGATTTGATGACTTTGATGCGTATATATTTTGTTATCTCCAGGCTAACATAAATCATCAAGAGATCAATCGGAAAAGGTGAAAAAATATGTTTTCTCAGTGACCGTCTGGGTAATAATCGGGATAGGATAGTTTTTTCCAATCGTAACTTTATATTTTTGGCATTTGATATTCGGAATGAGAGCCAAAATAACATAATGTTCACATAATTATGCCACATAAGAAGCTTTGACCCAAATTTGAGGTATAAAGATTTCATTGTCGTCTATTTTTATTGGTACTAATTTTTTTTTCAAATCTCATGTTTATAATACCAAATCGAGTTACATGAACTAATTGAAAAAATTAGGTAGAATTTTTCTGAAATGAAAAAAATTCTTGGTATATTCACTTCGTATATTCATTTAGTGATTATACATCACTTCTCTGGTCAATTATGAGAAATATAAAAGTGATACTTTGGTACCCCCAATTTAATTAATCAGTTTTTCTCAGTGTAGAAATTTGAAACTCACCTTTGGAGACACGTGTGGATTCCTTTCAGTATATCAAATTGTATCGATTTCACGATATAACATGATTTATAAAGTCCCAATAATAACTTTTTCTGTTAGTAGTGTTGCTTGATAACATGTTTCGATGCCGAAAACGAGTCTTCAATCTATCATCCGGTTCTCATGGAGATGACCTGAAACAAATGATTTCTTGTTGAAATTTGACCCAAGATAATAATAAGTATAACAATAACAAAATATTCCGTTAATTGAACTTGAAAAAAATATATTCGCACTTTCACCATATACAGAGTGTTACAAATTCGTGGCTTAGTAAGAGGAACTCGCTATATAAGCGTAAGAAATACAGAAATAGACAGTTGGTTGATTTATGGCAGCGCCATTGTGTGCTCAATGAAATGCTATTTGCAATCTCTGAGAGAAACAAAATCTTCAAAATAATTTTGATGGGACCAAAAAAAGTTGCTTAAATTATTAGGTTTTCGATTTTAATTGTTGAAAGCTGATCTCTTACCCCCATTACCATCCACGACCTTAGGAGCCTGAAGTCTATATTCCGTTCTTTGATAGTTTTCGATATCTTAAACATCGATAAACACAACAATCCATTGAATCGTGTTTACGATATTAATAAAAAATCGATTTCCAAAAATAAAATCAAACACCCTGTATCTCGAAAACGAAGAGTTTCCGGACTTATGTTTATCGAGCAAAAATGTTTATTTTGATGTCCTCTACCATCCCTTAGAGTTTGTCGGTATGTTTATGGGACACCCTGTATATATATATATATATATATATATATATATATATATATTATCGATTGTTAATCCAACTTATGATTTCAATACCCTGAGCATACAACCTCCATTCAACAGTCAAAATTCATATAATATTCACCACATAAAAGATTCGACAGATTGACTTCCATGATGGATTTTCCCTTATAAAGTTACCAATTTGCAGGTTAAAATTGGAGGTGGGTGGTAATCAACTTACGACTTTTTCATGTCACACAGAGTGCGAGGTGACGCTAATAATAAAGGCCATGTAACGCTAAAAAAATGCCAGCCAAGGAGTTGTTAACATGTGTTTTCGAGCTAGACGAGGTTTAGAGTTACCCGAAGGTGTTCGGTAACCGTTCTCGGTACCCTTTATCTAATCTCATTCCAAATAAAGCGAGTTCGTTCACCCATTGATAATGACCTACACACACTTTTGAATTTTTTTCCGATCGTTAAATTACTGCCGCAGTGCGACTTTGTTGGTCTGCATGCGGACGGGAAAGATAATTAGTTTTTATGGAAATATCATGCCATGGTCTTTGTTTATAATATTTCGAGTGATAACGGTTTTGGTGGTATAACGAGAGATTTGCAAATTGCGACAACGATAACTGGCAACCGGCGCCAAGGTATGGAATGTTGCAACAAAATTCTACAATTGTTAACTCAAAAATAACCCAAAAAAAAACATTTGCATGCAATTTTGCAAAAGGACTCGAATCGCCGGTAATATTGGGGAAAATGGTGAATACTGAGATTCGAGGTTAACTGATACAACTAAGTTTTTTGGGAGTATATTTGGTACGGTGATATGAGGTGCAAATAACTCATCAAATATGTCTGCAAAAACTGAATAGTGACTATCTTGCATCTCTTCAATTGATGTGAATTTCCATAACTGATCAGGTACTGAGTGTTCATTATTACTCTGAAGTATATTGAATTGTGCCTATAGTTACCTTGGGGAGATGTAATGAGTATAAAGTTTTTGTTGTACAGAAGACAATCATTAAAATTATTTTCAATATAGAAAGGATGAAGCTGGAACAGGAAGGCAAGATTTTGTCTTCGCCATGGACCTCACAATGATCGTCGCATGAGAGCGCTGTTGGTGGTGATACCAAACAAGGATATTGACGACTTCATTGGAAATCGGGCATTGTGTGATCTGTTTTCCTGGTGGAGATACAAGCTTGCATTGAACTCTACTAGGTTTTCAGATCCCCGTTTCGAAATTCTCGCCATATCATCATTCAAATTCGTATCGACCTGTCCGTCCGTTTTGTACCTCTTGCCTTATTGGTTCATATTGGGACTCTAGAGGAGAAGGCGGTCGCGAAGCTATGAACTGGGTGAGAAAGTCACATCCGACAGATCGTTAATGTAGGGCAAAATCAGAGTGAATATCAAGACAGATCCTCCCGGAATACTAGCATTTTTTTGTATTCATTGTCCCTTCAACCCCTAAGGTTATTAGAGACAATGTTGAGAATATATTCATACTGAATACATTATACATATCAAGATATAATTCAAATTCCATTGATGATATTGCCTGTTGAGAAATTAACAACTTTGTGGGCGTCACAATTTTCATTGAGGAGTCCGAGTAAAGTTGGTGGGATTCCATTTACTTTTTTTTATCTGTGGACAACACGCGAGAGAAACCTATAATGTTCGAAGAACATCGTGTTAGCCAGCGGTGGAATTTTTGGAGAGAAGGAAGGTGTTGGAATTTTTCTTGAATGTTCGGAGGTTGTGAGCATCAGGAAAGATGATGGCGATGATGGTGATATAACGTACAGTCGAGTAAGATGTGTCTTGGCATGCCCAGTAGATTGGCTCCTGTGTTCTGTTGATGAGGTGGCTGTGAGTGATGCGTGTATAGCCTAGGCGTTGTCTTGTGATGATGACCTGGTGTCTTCTCGTCGGGACTTGTTTTTTCCATGGAAGGATAGATTTTTTCCCAATTCAGCAAGATTGGACCTAGAGTTGTTCCATTCTGTTTGCCAGGCTGAGGTGATAGTTTTCTTCAGGCTTTGCTTGAGGTCTATTGTTAAGGGTTGGAGTTCTTCATTATTTGTTGCTTCTCTCGCCAGTCGATCCGCGACGTCATTTCCCATATATGATGGGTCCCAGAGGAAGTGGATTATCTAGTTCTTTTATTATAGTTTATTGATAGTCATAGTATTGATAGTGCTCAAAACAGTTGGGGCAGCAAAGTATATGAGAGGACATTTGCAAGAAGGCCTTGGTGCCAAATTCTGTCGAATACTAGATATCCAATGCTGCAGCCAGAGACTCCTCATGTTTCTTCAGGTCACAAATAGTAGTGCAAACAAGTGCAAGCAGGTCAGGTTTGTATAAGAGGGTGAGGAACCTACAAAGAACTGGAACCCATTGCGAACAATAAGCTGTATTCCTTCTCAAGATCATGACATATTATTATCGATGGTGAAGATATTATGAAGGTCTTGGCCTTGTAGATTCATAGTGGAAGTTTCTGCAAACATTTTGGCAAAACTGTTTGCAGGAAGCTTTACAACATCTCCTCATCATAAAAATTTCGAAAATTCCTACCTTGGGAAGAATTCGAAAAAAATCGTACCTTTTTTCTTTGAGGTTATCTGGAGAGTGTCGTCTACGAAACACCTGTTCATGATGAGGATAATGGCGAGTTGTACCCATATAGAAGCTTTTCCCGGAATATTCCAATGGATACTCGAGTCAATGACCCGACGGTGTAATCTTTGCATTGAAGTAAATGGTCAACATTTTGAACAATTATATTGCGAACCATAATATATTTATTGACGACGCAAAATTAATAAGTGGACAGTGTTTTATTATTTATTGCGCATTATTATAAGTACCAAACAGTTGATTTGCTCTACAGATCAAACGGCTCATTTGGGGACATATTTACATAAATGATGTCAACGTATTTCGGTATCTCTTCGGGACACTCTGTATAGTCGTGTTCCAGATTGAACCATTGGCAGAGGAAATGTTACAAGATATGGCGAAAATAGTATTCATTATGTACAGGATTCCAAGATATCGTTTGCTTGTATGTTTGGCTCATATCTATCGTAGCTTGTTTTGAAAATATCAACTATATTTGACAAACTGAGGCTATTAAATCCTTTGTAACCAACAACCAAAACAAATACAAAGTATATTATGCTTATTTAAATTCTTTAAAATCGAACAAGCAGCTGTTCCTTGGCGCGAACGCTAATAATGTCTAGAAATCGCATCCATTTGTTCCAATTAAAATGATGTAACGCGATCTAGGCCTGCAGTTCCTCTAATAAAACAAACAGGAACAAAAAAAATAAATTCTTTGGCACGAGTCAGTCGATTCTTTTTGTTTGTAACAACAGAAACAATACGGCCCAGTTTATTATATCACACAGTGGATGCCAAAATAGTTAGACCGCCACATTATAATGTGTGAATATTAAATCGGAAACAACATAGAGAAACTACGCGAAAAAAGTTCTTGCCAAGAAAATTACAATTATGTGTGTTCTGGCATACTTAAGAAATCTCCCGACTAAGTTGAATTCTTTTTTATCTGTTGACAACACGAAATGTTCGAGGAACATCGTGTTAGCCAGCGGTGGAATTTCGGGAGAGAAGGAAGGTGTTGGAATTTTTCTTGAAAGTTTGGAGGTTGTAAGCATCAGGAAAGACTTCACTAGGCAAAGAATTCCACAACTTTGCCGTTCTATTGATGAATGATGCTTGGTTTAGCGATGTTCGACAGGTCTCGAGCCTAACAGTGTAGGGGTGACCAGCCTGAGCTCGTCTACAAGGAATTGCACTTGGTGTCATAATAGATGATATTCCCGTTGAGCACCGACCGTGGAAGTATCTATAAAAGTGTGGAAGTATCTATAAAAGAGGCAGAGATCGCCGACCTTTTTACGATGATCTAGAGAGGTCAATGATTTGGTTAGTGTTGTATCATCGACTAGGCCAATAGCTCTCTTCTGAATTGAATCTTTGAATCTTTGGATCTTTGAATCTTTGAATTTGGGCTGAGCTTCAAACATGTGAACAGTAGTACTCTAGTACAGGTCGAATTCGTGCTTTGTAGAACATCGAAAAATAGTACCTATATTTTTCTTCTAATAATCTCAATCTGAATTTTTGATAACTATTGATAGATGGAGTTGGAATATCCGACTTTGTTTGTTTACCATATGTGAAATGATTTCTACAGCAATCTCTACTTTGTGTAGCGCATAGGAAATTATCCATTAGATAAGTATAATAAGTAATATAATAAGTATAATAAGTTTGGCTATTTACTTCCAAACATTGTATTTCTTTCTTTCAACTGATCAAACAATATATCGAACAACATACCAAGCCTTGCACAAGACGGTCATGAGTAGGACCTTCAGTTTCCTGCCATGCGACGTTGCATTTCTCTTACCATGTGTTAGAAACAAAGATATAACACCGCACCACCCTATATATCTATTTCTTCTGATCATGACTCAGGCGGTTACGTTACTCGATGAATAAGAGGACAGTTGGGGAAATTGTGGAGAAGAGAAAATGGTAAGAATCATTAACCGTTTACCTTTTATAGAGCAACCATCGTAAATAAATTATTGAACTTTGAATAGTGTTTCAATAAAATTTTTTACGTGGCTTTGGTGTTTCGGAAAGCTGTGATTGAGATTTTTCAGTTCCTCAAGGAAATGCTAACCAGTGCATTGCATTATTGCAACCAATTGATATGGGATGCCACTCTCTTCATATTCGTTTGATATCGAGATGAAGCGCGGTATCGGACTGTACTGGACACCCAGTATCATGGCCACAGCGAAAATTAATGTTGAAACAATCACTTCATGTAGGAAAAAAAAACTGTAGATGAGTGAGTGACCTTGTGAACATTTCAAACGATCTCAACGTTCTCTTCTTGTTTTTCGTTTAATAAGCAATAATTATATTATTATAGATAAGGTATCTCTTTAATTGGACAATGCCAATTGTTCAATATCAGGATGATTGATAAACACGAAAATACTAATTGAGTAGGCAGTGAAATGAGCGGATGGGATAATAATCGTTCCTCAGAATCAAGTCAACAGTAATCAAAAACACGACAGGCATGTTTGCAGACACGTTTTTCACGAATTTTTTTCGAACTATAATTGAAAATATCTACAGGGTAATTCACAGACGGTTCCTTGAGAGATAGGGACTTGAACATTCAAAAGCGATAGCCTCAAGGATCATTCACATTTCTTGATGGGAAAGGAGGAAGGTACTGGATTTTTTCTTGAAAGTTCGGAGGTTGCATCAGGAAATACTAAGCTAGGCAGAGAATTCCAGAACTTTGCCGTTCTAACGATGAATGATGCTTCTCGGTGAACTGAGTTCGACAGGAATCGAGCTTGTTTGTCTACCTGGATGAGGATCGACTGGGATGTGAAAAACCTCTCAACCTATTTTTATGAAACATTAGTGGCATTGGATCTCACATGGTCGTTCTATGAAAGAGCGCTGTTGGTGGTGACACCTATCATGGATAATAACTGAGCATTAATCCTCTCTGGTGAACTCTACTAGATTTTCAGATCCCCATTTTGAAATTCTTCATTTATTCATATTCACAGTATCGACCTGTCTCAGTCTTGCACTTCTGGCCTAATTAGATGATATAGGAACTCTAGGCGGTATGAAGTGTACTATCATCCGCAAAGCAATGGACTGGGTCACATAAAAAGTCACATGAAAAGAGTTAGTGCCAAGACAGATCCTTGTGGAATACCAGCATTGAGAGCCCATCTATCACAACACAGAATGATCTATCTGGGAGGAAACTCGATATATGAAGTGCCAGGTGCTGAACTCAGTCAAATGCTTTGGAGATATCCAAGGCTACATCCAGAGACTCCATGTTTCTCGATTGACACTTGCCTCTTATGTCTTATGATTTAGATATCGGATGAGCTCGATGTCATTTGCTTTTTCGATCAGTTTATTGATCACAAATGATAAGTGCAATCGGTCTATAGTTTTTACGGAGGTTTTTCCTGCCTCTTTTTTGAAATCGGTTAGACTCTACGTATTTTTCATCAACTATAAACAATCTGGACTGTGTACTCAATGATAGTGGGGATCATTGGTTGAGATAAAGACTAGAGTAGCGAGAGCAATATTTAACAACATGCGTAATGTGCTGTGTAATCTCAAGCAACTTAAAAACCAGAATCCTTATTTTGAGATGCTGTTTTTAGCACATTGCTTTATGGTGTACGCAACAGAAACAACACAAAGGAGAGTGGAAGCCTTTGAAATATGGTGCTACCGCAGGATGTTGAGGATTTCTTGGACAAGCCATATCATCAACATCGATATCCTAAGCCGAATGAAAAAAGAAACAAAAATAATGAGTACCGTCAAACGAAGAAAAGCAAGTTACTTTGGACACATAATGAGAAGCGACAAATACAGAACACTCCAACTCATGATTGAAGGAAAAATAGACGGAAAAAGGAGACCAGGCAGAAGAAGGAATTCATAGCTGAAGAACTTGCGAAAATGGACGAATATGACTTCAGTTGAATTGTCCAGAGCGGCAGTGGATGAAGTTAGATGGGCTAATGCGATCACGCGACACGAAGAAGAAGATGATGAATAATAACAAAGGAAAGACTATGATTGCATATATACTATACTGCAGACTCACAAAAACTGCATTAGATAATAAATATGTAAAGATAGTTCGAATGAATAGCCACACCAGCTATTTTCAAGAACTTCTTCACAAATTGAATGACGTAAAACTGTCAGATGAATCATGGATTTCTTTGTCAGAAATAATAAAATATTCTTATCTCCAAAAAAGTTATTGATAACATGAAGACATGTGTCTATGCATGTATATTCTCTTGTGATTAGCGTTTATTTTGAGTTATTAGTAAGCATTATAATAATCCACGCAGAGCCGTATCCGATGAGTATGCAAAATAAGATGGATCACATGTGAAAAATGTTGTGTATATTTCAGAATAATAAATTCATGAAACAAAGTTGTTTCCCTTGATTCGCCGACAAAATTCTAGAGATCCAACTCCAACTCTGTTGGAGGTTTGTTTTCCAGAATTAACCATTGGGCTTGATTCGGTCCTATGCGCGTACAGAAAAGGTTATCAGCGGAGAAAATTGGATTTTTTTATTATCGCGACGACAGACAACAAATTCTAGTTTCGTCGAGCATAACCTTCGAATGAATAAGTAATAATTTTATTTGCTTCATTGCAGTTCTGTCCAGCGAATGTTTTAGTTTTTCTAACACACTTTTAGTTGCCAAATCATCGATTTCGCTCATGCAGACACACCCAGCTGTTATACTGTCGAAAAGAAGATATACTGGGTGTCCTTCTATGAGAAATATCCTCGGCAATTTCACTGCGAAGAACAAGATATTCTTCACAGAGTTTATGAACACCTGATATCAAAAGTTGTAGAAACCGAAATATACAGGGAGTTAGTGAATGAGTGCGACACACTTCAAGGGGTGATTCTGCATGAAAAAACAATGACAGTTTGCTTTATAACTTCTGCCCGCAAATGCTTCATTGTCCGAGATACGGGGTGTTACAGTTCCATTCAAAAATGAATTATTTATTTATTATAAGATTAAGTTCTTCGCCTCATTGATTGCGCAAATATTCCTGGTGTATTTCTTATTGTTCCACAGACGGCTATAATCCGATTATTCACGTCTTCAACACATTCGACGGGAGTGGAATAAACCACTGACTTGAGGAAACACCAAATGCAGAAATCTAGAGGATGTAAGTCCGGCGATCGAGCAGGCCAGATGCAGATATGAAAGATAATTGATTTTCATTTCATGAAATCAGCGCTCATACGAAAAAAAGGCACGAGAGATTTTTTTTCGTCACAGATTTTCAGTTTGAAATATTTCAGCCGCATACAATTTTTTTCTTTGGAAAAATTGAACTCATTAGCCGTATGCGCGCCGATGATGAACATGAAATTCTCAATTGCATGATAAAAATTAAGCAATAACTTCCTGTCATTATTTTGTCATGCAGAATTGAGGCACTCATTCACTAACATTCTGTAAATCGAAATTCTTGTCAGCTCTTCAATCGAAGAAATTCGTGCGAATAATAGGATACTGTATTATGAATGTATGAACAGATCATGAATTCTGCGATACATTTCATCAAGGCCATTGTCCAGACTCCATGTAATGAAACTACTCAACAGCTGGAATTACTTATGATAAAATCAATACGGCCAAAACCATCTGCCTAATCAAGATGCCCAATCGGATTTGCTCTTGTTATCAGAGTTATCAGTTACTGATGAAACATCAATGAATATGATATGTGAGCAGTTTAAGTTTACATATTGTTATTGGACAATATGTAAATTCATCAAATTTACAAATTGATTATTCAATACAGAATATGAATGAGGAAGAGTGGCATGAATAAGAACTGATCAAGGTCATAACTTGGTCGTCTCTTAACATTAACGTTTCAGGGTGAATTTTTGGTGCAAAGTGTGCCTTTTTTTCAAGTGATCGTTTCGAGTGGGAGATAACGATGATTTTCAACATCATATTTGTTTTTTTCAGTCTAGAACCCCTTCACTATATCCAAAGATAATGTGTACCAATCACAGGTAATTTGGGTGCCAATCAATCCTACTATATAGAGAAACCAATCGCATCAAAGAGGCTCAATGGGCATGTTTGGCAAATAAAATTATTTCAACATCACTGACACAATCCATTATCCCGATTCAATTTCACTACCAAATGAGAAATATCTGAAAAAACCAACAACGGATATTTCAGAGTCACCCCCCAACCCTTCCAGATGGAACATACTAGGATATCATACCAGCTG
Organism: Gastrophysa polygoni; assembly: GCA_963576655.1. Classification (NCBI taxonomy): domain Eukaryota; kingdom Metazoa; phylum Arthropoda; class Insecta; order Coleoptera; family Chrysomelidae; genus Gastrophysa; species Gastrophysa polygoni. The sequence goes on from OY755093.1 coordinate 10,060,581, forward strand.
ACTGAAAGGAATAGAATAGGAATAGACCCCTCCATATTGAAGAGCTGCTATGAACAAGCAAACTGTGAAATAATCAGAAGAAGAGAATCGATCTAATCAGGTCACCATCCACATCCACCAATACCAATACCAACACGTTCACTATGAATTCTCAAATAAGTATTCGTCCTTGGTATGACATGCTCTATCATTCAGTATTTTGACTAATTTCCTGGAATTTTGCATGTATGTGGTGCTTCTAACTCTAAAGATGGATTTATGAACTTGACGTTGAAGTTGCCGTTGCTGTTGCCGTTGCAGTTCGTCTGAAGTTCATCAGGTTCATTTATAAACTAGACGTTGTAGTTGTAGTTATGCACAATGAAATAACAAATCATTAAATTCGCGAAGAAATATCATTCGATATTGACCTAAATTTATGGAGTCTATTTCATTGTGATGAATAAAAACAAAAATAACCTGTGGCATTTTTAGTCATACAAATAATGATATAGGGTCACGTGACTCACTATCACCGATCTCATTGGTTGACGATTGAACGGCAACTAAACGTCAACAGCAAAAGTCAAAACATGGTTATTCGTAAACGTCAACGAACTTTTCCCCAACTGCCAACTTCAACGTCAAACGAATTTATAAATGACAATTACCATTTTATATATTTCAACTTTGAACGGCGCACGGCAACCTCAACAGCAACTTCAACGTCAATTTTATGAATCCACCTTCAGGGGTTGACGTTTATGCATTTTCTGACATCTTTAGACATATCATTGAATTTTTCGTTCAGATTCAAGTCCAGTGAGTTTGACGCTGACTGAAAGACACTGCACCCAATTATGTCCTTCCAAATCTTCTAAAACTCCTGATTCCTCAATCGGATCTATTGCAGAACCATGCCAAATTCATCGAACGGATTGAACCGTCGAGTTCTTGAAATATTCATAAACGATCCGAACGCCATATTCAGATGGCAGACATTTACAAATGAATAATTCCATGGGAAATTACCATATAATGCTCGATGCCTTTGTCCAAATCGAGAGGAAATGCGCGAGTTATACATTACCCGTCGGCTTTCTTGGTCGTTCGGCCCAAGGAGGACAGAAGCGATTGGCTTTTAGAGATTGCTCGACGACCTTTTGCAAATATATCTAATTTGCTAATCCCACTTCAATGCCGGATCAATAAATATTCCTAAAAATTCAGTACTTTCAGATGGTTCAATAATTTCACCATTGGCAGTAACTTTTATTGGCCTGCGAACTCTCTTCCTACCAAAGAATGGAATTAGTACTGTTTCATCAGCATTGACAATTAGTTTATTCAGCTTACACCATGCGGTAAACCTTTTTGACACTATATTAAATCTATCTTGTAATTCCTCAATGCTGTCAGCTTCTTCCGCAATAAAAGTATCATCTGCAAAGAGTACTATACATTTAGTTTTCATATGATGTGGTAAGTCATTTATGAATAATAAAAATATTAGTGGACCTAAAACCGATCCTTGTGGTACACCTAGGTCGACGTCATGTATACCTGAGGATGCTTCTCGCTTCTGGTTTCTGGTTATATCATAGTTCTAACGCCTAAGTCCTCGTGTTAGTTTATGGAATCAATGAGTGACCAAACGAACTCAAGAATGAACTGTGAGTTGGGGTGCGTGAATGTGGTTACACGCAGTGCATCCCAATGCAAACCCACTCCGAATAGCTTTCAGACAATTTGGCTTCCGTACCAAGAAAGTCGAACTTTCTTTTACATCTCCACATTCTTTTCATCAATTGAAAATTGACGAGATCTCCACGATGATGGATATTGAAGGTCAAAGGTCAACAAATTTTCGAATATCTCGCTTCCTATGGCTAGGAGACCAAGCACCTTCGAAGGAAACAGGAAGCCAACTCATAGATAAGCAGTTCTCGCAATGGTTCATCCCATGAGAGGGCTCTGTTGGTGATGATGGATATTGATGACTCCATCCTTCCTGGTGAAGATGCTAGCTTGAGTTGTTGTTTTTGTTTTGTTTTGTTTCTACTGGATTTTCAAATCATCGTTTCAGAACTCTTGCCAGATCTTCATTTATTGTATCCGCCTTGCATCTTTGGCCTCATTAGATGATTCAGTGGCTCCAAACATGGAAGTATGAAGTTTACTAGACAAGTCCTTGGAGAATATTTAGATTTTTTCAAAGCCTGTTTTATGGAAGAATCGAATTCTGTATCTTTCCCTCTACCAGATTCTGGGTTAATATCATATTTGTGACAAACTTCCGAAACCAACGGACATTGAAATTTCAATAATCCAAATTTTGGTTGCTGAATATCATTCAAACTATTTCAGCACATAGTCTAGCAAATTCTTCAAATAATAATTCTGTGTTCTCAATACCCTTTCATCACATCTCTCATTTTTGTTTCCTAGTCTATCATCTACTCTTCAATCGATAGATCTCCGATAATAAAAACAATGTTGTTGTCGAGAAACTTTTTTTGTATACCAGATTTCATAAGCAAATCATAAATTGAGTAAACTGACGTTAAACACCAATCGACAATCAAAATTTAATGATACAGAGTGCTACATTTGCTGAATGTCATCAAAGTACAGTTTTATCACAAAGTCTCTGAATTTTCTATGCCTCTTGGAGCTTTGATCGGTGGTCTCTCGTATGAAGTTGTCTGCTTTTATGCCAATCTTGACGTTTACGAATGATCTGCGGAAATTCTAAGCCCTCCATCTGTCATGTTCCCCAGCTATCAGTTGATGAATGTCCCGTCGAAAGTTCTACGTATAGTACGTGGATTTTTCTTGCATTACACGTCAAGAACCATACTATTAATAAGACACTGTTCCTAGTCATGGTATAAACATACTTACGGTCATATATCTTTATATTTTTATTCATTCAACATGTCGATAACTTGAATTCGTTATGACTGCAGACATCGGCCCCAATACTGATCCATGTGGCACTCTCATTGTGTAATGATTTTTTGCCAGGGATATCTGATTAATTTATGCCAGAAAAATTCGTGTTCCACTATCTTGTGCCAGATACTATGTGAACAATAAATCAATATTTAGAATTATTATAATAAGACGAACAGAATAAGAATGAATGTGTAAATACCGTGATGACTGTATATCGTTATTATTACATCTGTATTTGGAAATACCACTTAATTTTCACTCACAACCTTGAATGCAGCATGTCCACTAATGTAAGTACAACACCTGGCAATGTTTGTAGAATTTCACGAATCACTACGAATAATTACTATTACCTGTTGAACAAGCAAGACAAAAAAAAAACAAGTTCTAGAAACCGTCAGAATCGATCACTTAATGCTGTCTATTATTTCTAATATTATAATCAGCTTTGGTCATGGTTAATCATGAAAAATATATCGTATAAATGAATCATTATCAGCGCAGCGTGCTATAATCACGAATCGAAGTTGGCCATGGAACGCCATTTATGAATTGAGGAAGCTTGTTGATCGATCTGGCGGATGACAGGAAGATATTCGGTTTGGAATATGGAATTCGAGCATACCACAACAGTTTGCAACAAGACGTACTGAAAAAATAACATACGCTCTAATGCACTCAGGGAAGGAAGAATGCGTCCAAATCGTCAATGAAATGAGTATGATTATGTCTAGACCTATCTTCGTTAGTTGTTGAATTTATGTTAGTTCATTGTCATTCACAAAAACACGAATTAGACATAAGACAATTATTGATGAACTAAAACAAAATTCGAAAGATTTTTTTTCAAAATAGTTGAAATAGTTGACTTTTCATTAGTTTCACTCAAACCCAGAAGCCACACGTTGGAAAATCATCCTGTGTGAATGACAATGAACTTCATACGATAATATTAATTGAGGCATATGGTGGTCTTCAATAAATGTAATGAATATTTAAAGATCTCAAGACACGATCATTTCAATGACAATTCAGAAATTACATATTTTTATGAAATATTCAATTCAAGGAAAAAGTCTCAATTCAAGAAATGGGGCCCTAATCCGAAAAATAAATTCTGAATTCAAAAAATGATGTCTGAATGCGAAGAAATCAGTGTAAGATCGAAAAAATTTCTGGATTCTGGAAAAAAGACATTTCTGAAATCAGGCGTTCACATGATATATTTCATTCGATTACAAATAACTGCGAATTGAAGCTATATAAGATATTCCTAAAATTATTTAAAATGAATTGAAGAATGTCTTGATATACCAAATGTAGTTCTGACATCGAAGACAAGAAACTAAGCTCGAATAAAAATAAGATAAGATCGGAATTATAAGAAATAGTTTTAATTCAAAGAAAAGTGCCTGGATTCAAAAAAAGCTTCGAATCAAATAAAATGGTATGGATTCAAAGAAAAAAGTCTGTATACAGAGAACAAAATGGGTATGAGGAAAAAGTTCAATTCATTAAAAAATCATTCTGTGAAAATAATCGAGATATGGTCTTCAACAAATGAAACGTTATTTCATCGACATTTCAGAAATTACATGTTTCCATGTGAAATTTCATTCGAATGCAAATATTTTGAATAGGAGCGATATGAAAGATATTAACATCTCAAAGAAAAAGGTCTCAATTCCAAATATGGAGTTCGGAAGTCAAAGAAAAAAGGTTGAATACAAACTTCTGAATTCGAAGAAAAGGTCTGAATTAGAAGAACAAACCTGAATTCAAAAAGTTTTCCAGAAGAAAGTATCGATTCAAAGAATGTTTCAATACAAAGAAAAAGCTTCAATCCGAATGCAAAAATAAATTGGATTGAGAGAACAAATTCTAAATTCAGAAGACATTTTTCTAGATTTTTCTGAGATTTTCTCTGAATATCATTATTATTTCAACATATTTCGTGGTAAGGACAGACCTTGTGATCTGCCACAAAATGTCACTGCGCTTAAAATTCAAACTTCCGATACATAAAAGAGAAATTCTCTAGTGGCACCTAGTTTTCCACAAATTATATATTTTTTCCTTCGTGGAATCTTCAATGTTCTGTTGTTCAGACACCCCAGAAAAATCTAGAAATAAGCACTACCTCCTCGATTAACCTACAGAGAGTATCATAGAAGAAAGTGCGAATTTATGAGAAAAAAAATTAGAATGTCGCGAATAAAAATATAGCTATCTCAAACGTCGACCTCGTAAATATCAGTTCGAATCACCAAAGCAATCTGGGAGCGAATATCATCACTGTCGACCCTGTGGCGCCGCCGCTGATCAGGAAACGAGTGCTCTAGGTCAGCCGGTAGCGGTCTTCTCTTCCATTCTCGGCGACACAACCGTGCAGAAAGAAGTGTAGAGTTGAATTTTATGAATGAAATCGAATACAAAGGAAGGAAACAGCTGAATGGGGGAAAATAAACCGCGCACGTATGATTCGCGGAAAATGGAAAAGGTCCACCAGTGGCGTAGGCACGTGGTTACACTCAGAATGGAATAGAAAATAGAGTCGAATCCATGATGTTCAGAAAAATTATACAACAGACAACTTAAGGTGGCACTGCTACTGAATAGAAAGAGAATGTGTGAATCATCGATAAAAAGCGTCAATTGATTGTCATTTTTTTGTATCTAGTGAGCTACTTTGGTGATCAAGAACTGATTCTTAAAAAATTGTTGAGAGAGTCGAAAATGTATACAACAGTGAGGACCAAAAGTCCGTCGCCCCCACCCCCGTAACTCCTTCATTTTACATATTACAAAAAAATGTTGCATGCATAAGTTGTAGGGTTTCATTCGATCTCTTCAATGGTTCAGGTTTCATTTATACAGAGTGTCTCAGGAAAGCGCAGCGATAAAAAAGTTCATTTTTTTCAATAGGACAGCCTGTATATTATTGCTTCATTAGATTCTTCGTTGAATTTCGAACAAGTTTTATGAAGGGTTTTATATTACGAAAGTTGATAGTTTCGGAATTATGAACACTTGAAAATTGTTATTTAGTCTATCTTTGCACCAGTTCAGTGAGGAAACCGTAGCAAATGGAACACAATGTATTCCACTTCACTGTTTCGACACACGGTATATCAAGGATCGTAGGAATCATTTTGGGTTTTTGTAATTTTGTAATTTGGAAATTTGAAATTTTTGGATTTTTATTTTCAAGCGAAAACCAAAAGAACTAGACGTTTGCACGACACTTTTCCACAAGGAATCTAAATCTATCATCGAATTTTCCAAGGCGTTCTTGGTGTTAGAGTTACAACAATCAACTTTGGTTTCACTTAAGAGCGCCAATATCAATATCAATATCAATATCAATGCATGGAACGCTCGTGATTTAACTTAATTAACATGATTTAACATAATTCTCAAAATAAAGACTGCAGTTTTTCTCAGAATTTTTTGGAACTTTCTCTCCTCGTTTCTAGAGATGAAAATTAAAAATATAATGAGTATTCCTTTATATTTCTAGTAAGGACAGCAAAATGACTATGCTCGAAGTTCATCTTAAGGAAACAAAAAAGAGAAATTCCCGAGAAAATTCCTCAAAATGTTCATTGGGAAAGTTAAAAAAATCCTATATCATGTCTAGATTCTAGTTGAAATATTTTATCATATAATAGAATATTTATGTGTTCGGTGCGAATTGTTTCAGCATTCTCTTTCACATGCGGCTCGAAGTACGAAAACAAACCTGATGTGATTATGAATAGACATTATTGGCTATCAAACAGCCGAGTCCAACGTCTTCATAGAAAAATAACTTGAATTTACACAAATTACATTCCCCACGGTTTGGTATCATATCTGTAGTGGTGCCTGTAAATTTTGATTGATTTTTGAATTTAGACTATTTTTTTTATGAATTGAGATTTCTCTGTTTGAATTCACTCTAATATTCGAATTCACACACTAATCTTTGAAGTTCCTCCGAATTGAAAAAAGTCTGAATTCATAGGAAACTATCTGAATGCAAATATAAATTGAAAAAAATGTGACTTCCAAAAAGAAAATCTGAAGTCAGCGATGGAATTCAACAAAACGTGACATCTCTACGCTTTCGTACTATGTCAAGATATATTATTCTCAAGAGATGACTGAACGAACGTCTTGAGTGATAAACAAATAGAAAACATTGAATGAAGTCAACAGGGCATATTTGCGACAGAGACAAGGACATGTTACTGTTTTGTGCACCAATCGCCATGGTCTCTAACCTTTAATTTATGCCGATTCAGCTACGAACGAGTGTATGCAAATTATTCAACAACGTTTGATGAAATTATATAAGACAGTCAACGTATCTCATTTATGTCAACTTTCGTGTTCAGTCAGTGTTTTTTAATACTTGTATTGAGGGAATATCGATTGATAAATATGGATAATAGTATATTCACCACCACCAGCCAAAGAGAACCTATCATGTATGTACTCCATTTCAAGGCGTGAAGATTTCTCTACTAAGATTGTTGTTCACCTTCTCCAGTTGTATTTCAGAAAGCGTCAATTGATTTTCAGAATATTCACTCATATTTCGGCAAGTACGATTTGTATTTCAGAGTGATGAGTTTTAATTTCGTAAAGCAATAATTTTATTGATAATTCCGAAAACCAGTTGTAGAAACTGCTGATAATAACGCCAAGAGAAAAGTTTGGCCTGGTCACGGCAGGCAGAAAAACGAAATAGAAGTGGGAATTCTGAATTCTCCGTATACGTAAATTTTGTATCGAATAGATATTTTTTCGAACCTAAATATATACCTGAATGAATCATAATCAAGTATCCGAACTGATAATATCTACTGTCCTTTCTGTCACTACCATTCGCCACATTTGTCAAAATTGGTGATATCGGTAGAAATTCCACAAATGGTTGAATTCCCGACTCATGTTATTCAGCTACCATCGATTCAGAGAACCGCTAGTTAGATAAATTATCGTGAAACTGAACAGAATGGCCGGGGATCGTTTTCATTTTGATGATCTGGACGATGTTCGACTGCATTTTTGCATGTTCTTCGCAGAGGCGTAGTCCGAATACCATCAAATTCCGACGAAAATATAATAATACAGCATACTATTATGTCGACACGGAGAAATTAGTATACAGGGTGGACCAATAGTGTGAGAAAGTGGGATGACGGCTTCGCTGTTTGAGATAGATGAATAAAAATATCAGAGGTGGCGCACCACATTTCTAAATTATTTCGCGTTATACAGGATATAAATCAAAAACGCGTGGCGTATCAGAGTTGAACTTTTTCTCATGGAACATCTATCACACTATATGATCAATAAATATCCATCTTCGGACTGAAATAACGTTCTTTCTCAACAGCACAGTTTGTATGTTGAGGATTGACAAAAAAATAAATTGTAAAGTTTTGTGGAACTCTCGAAAGGGATTCACAAAATCATACAATTTTCACAGATTATCATCGGTTCATACCAAATCTTTCAGAAATTCAACCTCGTCAAGCTAATATAACTAATAAATCCTAAATAACTACATAACTTGATGCAAATGGAACCTCCTATATTTCATATCATGATTCGAATCGGCTTTTCAACATCTCTTTCGCCAAATCAGTTCGTGTTCACCGTGTATTATGTTTCGAGTTTTTTTATGATATGAAAATCATAAGATATATATATATGAAATTATAATGAAACATCAAATTGTTGTAAAGTTTCCGTCTGATATGATGGGGGAAAATGAACTATTGAAATAATAAATTTATACATGGAATTATAAATATTTTATATAATTATATAATGAATATACAGGGTGGACAATTAGTGTGGTGAAGTGAAAAACTGCTTTGTCATTCGAGTTAGAAGAACATTTGAGAAAACTGAGTTATGAACGTTTCAAATCAGAAAAAAAAATAGCGATATTTACATGAAATATACAAAAAAAAACAGCATTCCATTGAAGGAACTGACTACATTTGATATTGTCCTGATTGGACCTTTTTCATGTATGGAGAATATTATGAATATATAAATTCAGATCATTCAGGTGAAATTAAATTTCGAAAATCCCCAGTGTATAAAGACCTCTGGATAGTTTGGAAATGTGACAACACCACATTTCCGAAGTTATTTCTGGAAATTCATGGAAATATTGAATTCTGTTTGAATTTTGGCACGTGCAATGAATGGTTGAATGGTTAGCCAGAAGATATTTATTCACTGGACCAAAATAAAAACAAAGTAATCTGGTGAGATGCATAAAGTGCAGTTTTCACAGGAATAGCAATTCAAACAAATCGGATATTTTCAGGAAATTCATCGATGATTGACGATCAGAATATTCTGGGAACAAGGATCGAAAAATCACATAATATATTTTCAATATATATACTCATATACTTCTGATTATTTTCAAACTACAGAGGGCAAATACAAGGTGAAATGTAATAATAATAATAACGATATATTAAAAATGAATTAGGAAAAAATACCACAAAGTTGTTGCAGAACTGCCTGGGTTTTAGCACTATTTCCCAGTATATCTGAATTTATATGTTAATTTTTTCATCTTTCGAAAATCCAAAATTGTTAGAGGAACATCGTGTTAGTCAGTGGTGGAATGTTGCGAGAGAACGAAGGAATTGGAATTTTTCTCGAATGTTTGGAGGTCGTAAGCATCAGGAAAGACTTCACTAGACAAAAAATTTCATAACTTTGCCATAACATCAATTATCAAATGATGGTGAATGATACTGCTTCTAGGATGAGATATAATTGAGTGGAAGTCGCACATTCGGCATTATATTTGCAAAGCAGTGAACCTCCAGAAAAAGAGATGTATCATTCAAAATATGCCAAAATAAAATGATTTTCGTGCACGGACACTTTCTCTGTTCCCAGAGCTTTCACAAATCTTGGCATCTGCACGATATTTCAACATCATAATTATCAATTCAGCTCGATCCGATATCAAATAATATGGTATCGGTATCGAGAATTTCGTCCGTTCGAATAATATTGAGTTACACCTACACCAATCAATGAATATATTGTTACCTCAGTCAACTTTTACTGGAGTACAAACCAACAGAAGTGCTCTTTTCTATTTTATTTTCCACTTGTATAATATTTTTTTCATTTTCCACCTGTTTCAGTCGAATTATGTGCCAGCTAACTCAGTTGATAGACCTAAATCATTGCTAGTGAAAAATAAAACATTGTACGCCTACAGGTTGACATTTATCCCACGGGATGGAGGCCCTCTGGCTGGATTATACTGATATCAGGTCTCGATCTCGAATAATGATCTATCATGAGGAGGTCCCATCAATATATACACATTCTGACAATCATTCGACTATTATTGTTTATTTATAAAAAAAACAGTAACAAAATATCACCTTGTGGAATATACAGGGCTTTGACCTGAATTCTGATGACTGGAAAGTTTTTGGTGGGTTATCTATTAGCTAATACTATAAAACTGTTATTTATATATGACGTACGGAAGATAGTAAATTTATACACGACCGAGAGTATACAGTAAGGAGATAAAAGTACGCCCTCCCTTTATCTTTCGATCCATCAAAGATATTGGTGCCAACAAGAGTGTGCCAATTTCGGGAAGTTCTGTATAAGACAAAAGTAAAACTTCTTGTTCACATGTTGATGAAAGTTAAAAGTATTGAAATGACCGACTGATGTTTTTTCAAATGTAAAAGGTGAAACCTTTTTTCAAAGTATCAATGTGACATCACACAATATGAAAGATCAGTTTCTAAACGGAATATTTTGTCAAGAAGTACAAGGTGAAAGACATTTCCAACACATTTTGAGACAATATCGTCATTTTAATAATAATAATAATAATAATGATGATAATGATAATAATGATAATACTAATAATAGATTTTATTGTTCCCAAACTCAAATCACATCACCATATTAGAATATAATATAAGGTTTAAGAACAAAATGCAGAAAGAAAAGAAAACAAGTCGAAGTGAAAAATGACCATAAGTATCATCATTTTCGTTTCATGATTTCATTAGCAATATTGGATCTGTTTGTGAAAAGTGTGTTTTTCACATATAAAGTGGTTCTGGTGATGACTATGTAACGACTATATACCTACTTTACTAGCTATGAATGCCATAATTTCACAGCATACTATTCATTGGTACATAGACTGAAGCTGTCAAAAAATCAAATTATATAGTCCCCAAAAGTTATTTGCGAAAACCTACCACATATTCCTCAGAAATGGTAAATTGCACTTATTCAATTGAATAATAGAAAACCTGGTACATCGCATATGATATGTATGAGACAGAATCTCCAAAAAAAAATTCGTTAATTTTTTTATGAATCTTTAAAATCATCTGACCTATATTTTTGACCAAACTATGGCAGGAGACCATGCCCAACCAATTTCTCAAGGTGGTTCTCTATTTGTGCGGGAGGTGTTTATATAAAGGTCTAGTTTTTTCTATTATGAATAAAAATTCCTATAGCTAGACATAGGGGATTATAAAATTTTATTATTGTATCAACATAACCTAGAAATTCGAGCAATAAAAATATACAGAGAACGAAAGCCGGTTCTATTATACTTATATTAATAGACATTTTTATCTTCTAGCCATAAATCTGAATTGCGACATGAAAATTAAAAATAAGGCCTTATTTCACTCGCGAATGGTATCGTCCTGAGATCAAATCTGAGTTCAAAACCTTCTCAATATTTTTCATTCTGAATATACAAATTTGTCACTTTTGACCTCGAACAATTTTTAATTAATCGCATTGAAATAGCTCACGAAAAAAATACAGATATTATCATAAATTTATCACATTTAGAACTTGAATTTTTCTGATTGTTAGACATTGATCATTTCATTATAGTCAATTCATTTCTCATACACAGGGTGCTATTTACTGATATTGGAATTTCCCAATATTTCCATATGGCCCTGTGGATAGTAGACTATAAGAAGAAATAAAATGAATTAAGAAAAGATGAATACCATCGTGAATTCTTTTATTGTTTGACGATGAATTAAAATAAAATAGAGCAACAAAATCAAGATTAGTATTGTGATGAATTTAAAAATGTTTAATTAATTCAATTTGTCATTTCCAATCCGAAATTTAACCTGCAGTGTTTATCCAATGACAGGGAGTCGGTATGAAACCCATCGTTTTGTGACATGGGTGAACACTTCTTCCACTGGAATTTCAAGAAATTACCCACATCTACCTGTTCTACCCCCCACTGAGTTGGTTTGGTTTGGCACAATACCACAAATCTGATTAGGGAATTGCATATCGATGAGGCTTACAATTTTTAGGTAGGTATAACTGTCAAGAGTATCACCATAATATACGTTCACAATCTTATCTTCCTTTGCTATCAAAACTATGAGATTTCGGCGAGGATTTTGGTATTTAATTGGGTGCCCACATACCCCTTCGAAGAGTATACTGAGTGTTTCAGAGCACAAGAGTTATTAATTATATCTCAGAATATATGATATCCTATTCGTATCATAATATTTTTCACCCTCTTACGACATGTATATTTTCAACACAGTCCTATATGGTATTTTATATTTTTTTTTAGAATGAGACCACATGGGATTTACATAAACTCATGATTTGAGTTTAGGCATTAGGCTGATTTGACTCGGTTGATAATGAATTAGTATCGAAAGATTCAATTATGGCACATGTTTCAAATTTGAAAAAAATATGTTCTGATCAAGGTTCTGATGGGTCAGCTACAGTTCGACATACAGGTAGCAGAACCGTTGTTTTTTCCGGTTTTTTCCATCAAATGAGGAGTCATAAATTCGAGAATATGATAATGAAATAGCAATAAATTACACTGATGAATTATGAACTGAATGATATTTGTAAAAACATATGATTCAAGTTTTTTTCTGCTTAGGACATCGAGATAGACGAATTGCTGATTTTTTCACTTCACTGAGGTTCTGCTAGGTTGACAACAATATTTCTGATTTGTGTTTGGAAGCTAATAGTATTTTGCATACAGTGCGTATAGTTAAAAAAAATCAAATTCGAATTATTGATTAGAAGAGACAATTAAAGCCGTTGAAAATTTTCATGGTCACACATAATAAGTCAAAAAATTATATCAACAATTTTCATTGTAAGTCTTCGTTTGATTTTTTTTTTCAAATGTAGCCATTCCAAATACATGCTCGACCCTGTAACACAATATGTATTATCCATATGCGCAATGGGTATGACAGAGTAGTCAATATTGACTCACCAAAGGAGTTTTTCCATAACATCCTAGTATCGTTGGATTCTTAAAATGATGAACCGCTTGCTGAATGATATACAGGTTGTCCCGAAAAACGACGTTTAGTAGGTTTATAAGATATCATGAATTCTAATCATTTGTCTTTGGAATTGAAATAAGAGAAAAGAGGGTGTAACTTAATCCTGGGACACCTGGTATAGTTGGAATGAAAATGATATGCATAGAGTGAGGACCAAAAGTCCGTCGCTCCCCGTAACTTCGTCATTCTACAGATCACAAAAAAATGTTAAACGCATAAATTGCTGAATTTTTCTTGAGTCAGTCTGTATAAATGAAACTCGATCCATGGAAGAGATCGAATGAAACCCTACAACATTTGTGAAATAAGGTACAATGGGCGACGGATTTTCGGCCCTCACCGTATAATAAGTACAGAAAAAACATTTTCTGGAGAATACAGTACAGTAGATAAAACGTCTGCATAGCACATGAGAATTCCGAAACACCATTACATCACATCAGCATTCAGAAGTATTTATTATTCAATAATTCAATCGATTCGTTATCTATTCACGAAAAAAAATTCTATTCATTCGAACGCGCTGACCTTGCAAAAAAAACTGCCGAAATCATGCTAAAAATACATTCGGTAGAAATTAATTTCTTTGATTCTTTGACGGCATCAGAAACATTGTGAGAAAAAGAAATTTCAGATATGATATCAACATGTTTTCTACAGGGTGACACAGAAATCAGTACATTGCATAGTACCACACAATAGAGGACACTGAAATAAGGAAAAAAGTTCCCATGAACACGGGTACGCAAGGCCTTCGGTTAAAAGATACGGGGTGTTGAATTTAATTTTTTTTGGGTTTTTCTTGAATATCTTCAGCCAGACAAGCAAGAAATGGATAAAATGTGGTATACAGGGGTTTTTTTATCATGCTAAATTCGAATATGATCTTAGTTTTGTGATCACTGATAGAGGGCGCTACATACAGGGTTCCATCCCTATGGAATAACCGAAGGCCTTGCGGACCCGTGTTCATGGAAACTTTTTTCTTATTTTAGTGTGCTCTATTGTGTGGCACTATGCAATGTACTGTTTTCTGTGTCGCCCTGTGTATACCAAATATTTATCATCCTGTACATACCGACAGTTTCAGTAGCTTGTGAGTATAATCTCAAAAAACATTGTTGTTATAGGTACATATACGGGAGGTAAATTGACGTTGCCAAGTAACTGCTGGCGATGAAAATGAAGAGACTCGTATTTTTTTGTAGCGTCTCAATCTTATTTTTTGAGGTCTCATGATAGGTGGGGGGGGCTTCGAACTGACCAATGAAAATATCAGAAGTATTATGATACACCCCAAAACGAGCAAAATGTCACTGCGCTTGGAATTTAACATTTGATTTCGATAAAATCTGTCCTCACTGCAAATGTATTGGAATAATTATTATAATTTTTTTTATCTACAAAGAATTAGAGAAAATCTCAAAAATCTGTAAGAAATTAATAAACCACCTCCTCGATTAACCTACACACAAGTCTGCATTATGATACAAGTTCAATAAGACGCTGTTTTGGCGCTCCAAGAAAATCAGTGCGTGAATTTGTATTATGAAACGCGTATAATATAGGTACACTGTTTCTTCTATTTTGCATAAATCTTTACTGAAAATTATCAATACGTGCTGATGAATTAATTGAAGAATAAAACTCCAAAACAGTGACAACCACATTAGTTGCAGTAAGAGAAGTAAAGCCCAAATGGTTATGAAAAAGTCCGAATATGGTGTTCACCAATAGTGAGATCAGGTGGTTTTACTCAAAATAGTATAACAGCACATGGATCTCATGAATAGATTTTCGAAGTTTGGATATGTTGGAGGAGGAAGACTTTTGACCGACACTGTATACATTCCCGTCAACATTCCATGAGAGAAAACGTATGAGGAAGCAAGGGGATGAATTCTCATCTCAGAAGTATATAAATATATAAATAAGAAGTATATAAATATTAGATTATTCTCATCTAAGCCATATTTATTCAGTCATTATTTTAATTTCGTCATATGAGTATGTTTTAAAGCTCAGGGATATCCGGAATTAATTAATGAAAAATCTTCCGAATTTGCAATTTTTGTTCATCCAACAATAACATAATACAACAATTTTTGTCATTCAAATAATCTTTAAACTCACACTGACTGATTCTTGATAAATAGTGAGTGTAATTATTATCATTATGAGTATTAGTTTTCATGACTTTCAAGAAAGTAATCATGTTACAATGAATATAAACAAAAAGAAATATCAAAGATCATAAAAAATGAAGCAACAAAATCATTTTTTGATATTATTTTAGTTATCTTCAAATTCGTACCTACTCAATCCTAATAAATAGGTATAATTTCAAATTATTATTTCAATCATTACAATTGATTAGGAATAAATTGACTATATTCAATTATTTCTCATGACGTGATAATCATATAACAACAAAGTGTAAATAACGAAATATCGAGGATAATCATAAATACAATTCACAGAGTATGTATCAAATCCTATATGTAATTTTTCCTATTATGCAAGTAAAAAAAGTCATCACATTCTCTAGATCGCATCGACCTTGCGAAAAACTGTTGAAATCGATCTAAAAATATCCGATAGCTTATATCATAAACTGTTGAATTTCCAAATGAAATTCAGCCGTAGATATTTCAATCACTTTGAGTTTTTTTGGACGAGACATGATCAAGGATTGAGTGTTTTGAATTATTCATTTGAAATTCTCATTTCGATTATTAATTCTCGGGTGAGGTTCGATAAATTATACAGGGTGTGATGAAATTCGCTACAAGACAACTGAAAATTTGCTGCCATTTTTTTAAACGGATATATGATGTTATTTAACATTTAAAAATACCTAGAAATTCGCTACAAAAATTCAAAAAACGTTTTTTTGAGGTCAAAATAAGACACTTTCAGACTCGAGACCTGACGAACATCGCTATACCAAGCATCATTCAGTCAATGGAACGTAAAATCCTTTGCCTAGTGAAGTCTTTCCCGATGCTCACAACCTCCAAACTCTCAAGAAAAATTCCAACACCTCCTCCGTTTTCTCCCAAAATTCCACCACTGGCTAACACGTCGTTCCTCGAACATTATAGGTTTTCCTTTCGTGTTGTCAATAGATGAAAAAAATGAAAATGGGAGTTTATTTCCCATGATGAAAGCGCATGAGATGAACGAAAGCAAGAATATATCACCAAAAGTACCAATATGGCTAATCGCCTAAGACGAAGCCGAAGTTCAGGTGGTCATCACATCATTCGATAGAAACTATAACTAATTTTGATTATCAATAATATGATCTAAATCCGTCTAAATCCATCTCAATCTTACCTGAGCTTAGGCCCATCAAAAAAATATTATATAGTTTATATATATATATCAAGTATTCTCTTAGTTGAGTTTCACTTTTAGTTTGACCATTCATACAGGGTGCTATGAATTTCAATAAAGGGATTCAAACAGCGCCTTTTTGGGGTTAAAATAAGAAATTCCTGACATCAACGAAATGTATGTTGTATTCCTTCAGAAATCACCCTAAACATAAGTATCTAGCTATAAAGTTATCAAGTGGAAATCTCCCTGAATTGATAGCTGTAATAAAAGCAGTGGCGTACTTGGAATATTTTTGATCAATATTTATTTTTAACTTGAACATGAAACTACATGTTATTAAAATGTTTGGCATCAAAACCGGTGCCTAACCGATATAAATTCATTAGCATCGGATAGAAGTAGAGCTCAATATTTTTCACTTTACTCTAGTACTATACATATAAATATATAAAATTATGTTGGGTAGAATCGAGCATAGAATATTATTATTATGTGTTCATTTGAAGTACGTTATACTTGGGCACAGGGATATCGAATTATTAGAATTGTTGATTAATTTAATGAAAACAAAACAACGACAAGATTTTAATTGCATTTTATAACTTGACATTTTGTAAATCATAGAGTCGATTTTAGTATACTGTTTCTACACGAACAACAGCCTACTGTGATGTCCTCTACTTGGTATGTTACCAATTCAATTTTATTTTGAAATAGCTCTGGCACAACATTTTCAAGCCGAATTTTCCTCAAGCTTGATTTGAAATTCATTGAATTATTCTGCGAATATCTGATGAAAATATTTCTCTCGGTGGTCGAATTTCTAGGAAAATTATAAGTGGAAATTTGCTAGTAATTTTCTCGAAATCGGTTATAGTTGGAAAAATTCAGAAAAAGTTCGCCCTCTCGAATTAGTGGCATGGTATTCAGAACAAGACACGTGCGTAGGTTGAAAAATGCTCTTTCAACTTCAAAAATCCGCCTTCAAAGTATTTATTGGAAAATTCAAATGAATTATTAAATGAATTATTCACGAAAATCAAAAAAAAACTAACTCACCAAAACGCAAAGATCAATTCGGCACAAAACAACCCGATCACAAGAAAACCTCTTTTCCGGAATTTCCACACGATCGCGATCACGTTTCGAGTTCGATGGATCGGAGCAGAGCGCGGCCTTCCAAGATCCCGGTGCGTTTCGAACTGACGACCGCTATTTCGCGGACTCGAGCGGCCTGACGAAGTTCCGATGCTAAGAAGAAACGTGCCGGACCTGGCACTCTTTCATCGAGACCGTATATCAGACCGTCCTTTAGAAAAAACCACGGGTTTTCGTCAATCATCGAGGGATTTCCACATTTTTGTATTCGTCTTGGTGGAATGAAAAAAAAATGCATTGGTATGGCGGAAACGATTTTCATTTATTTATATTTATTTCATTATACAGGGTGGCCCAATGAAAACGAAACAAGGTATGCATTTTATTGAGAGATCAAGGAACTGACATCAAAATAAATGGTTCTTTATGCGATAGTGGATAGGACAGGATTTGAAAAAAAACACACAAGGCACTCCTTAGATGTACATCGTTCTAACTACAAAATGAGAAATAGTGATGAAATGGAAAAAAAGCGTTACTTTCCATCACTAGCCCATTATTTTCATGAACGTGTTTTCTCGAGAGCTACTGCATTGAAAGAGATTTCGATTACCTTAAAAATGATGTATCACTTGAGATTCGAGGATTGGAGCTCACCCCTTCGAGGGGTTTGAAGCGAGAAAGTTGAAAACATGCCCAAATATTTTCCCCTCGAAATGAAAGTCGACCGGTTCGAGCGTTTTTTTTTCTGAGAACGATAACTATGTCAAATCGGCATTGCTTCGTTTTCATCGGGCCACCCAGTATGTATTATATATATATATATATATATATATATATATATATATATATAAAATTATTATATATATATATATATATATATATATATATATATAATTCCGAGTAACATCTCGGAATATTTTTTCAATTCATCCTTCATTTTTCTTGGTGAAATTTAAAACAGTGAAATGCAATGAAATGTTTCGGTACGGAGGCGTGAGAGGGCAATTATTCATTCATTTTCATTTTCCTCTTTAATTCAGAGTTTCATTCATCTCGGCGTTTAGTGAAATTCTAAGTTGTCACTAGGAATTCAATATAATTCCAAGTTAATACTCGTTAGGAACTTTAAAACAGGTACCATCTCGGATATTAGTGAAATTTCGCGTTGGAACTCGGAATTCAGTTGTAAAAATTGAAGTGCCGGACCTGGCATTTTTTTATATAGACCGTATAGCAGGCCATCCTGCGGAAAAAACACGAGTTTTCGTCAATCATCCAAGGATTCCAGCTTTTCGTATTTTTCTTGGTAAAAAAATGCAATAAAATGTATTGGTATGGCGGAATCGATATTTATTCATTTATATTCATTTAATTATATATATTATATATATATATAGTTCATTTTTCTTGGTAAAATAATATAAAAGCAGTAAAATGCAATAAAATGTATCGGTACGGAAGCGTAGGAGGGCAATTGTTCATTTTCTCTATGATTCTGAGTTTCATTCAACTCGACGTTCATAGTGAAATTCTGAGTTGTCACTAAGAATTTAGTGATATTCCTATTCTAGTTGCAACTCGTAAGGAATCTCAAATATAGTAAAACAGGTACCATCTCGGAGATTAGTAAAATTCCGAGTTGGAACTCACGGATTTTCATGGAATCGTCAAAAAACATCATGTGACATTTTTTCCGGTTCGGAACCTGTAAATTTTCATAGATTCTGATGCGGGTTTGCGGGATGCGATGATCCCAATTCTTTTTCGTTTCTGACGATATCTCTAACTGTGGACGATATAATAATTCTCAAAGTTTAGATTTAGAAATGTTTTTATGTTTTCTTGGATTCGAATTTTTATCACAAATGAACTATAATAGATAGTGATACTCCGTTTATGCCATTAGAAGTTAGTTCAAATTAATTCGTATCAACTATTTTTTTATAATTTCTCCTGACTAATGGACCAGTAATGTTCTTCAAAAAAAAACTCGGAAAATATCGAACAAATGAAAATTGCCCAACCGATGTTTTTGATGTTTCTTTCATCAGAATACACAAAAGTATACTTTCTGTTAAATTCCAAAGAACTTCCGGGGAAAAACATTTTTCTACTGAAAGATTCTCTCATACCCCTGTGAAAAAAACTAAAGTCCCTAGTATTTAGATCTTCTGAATGAGAATAATTGATGAAATTCAGGTAAAAAAATTATAGTTCCTGAGATAATCACATTTATGAAAAATCAATCAATTCGGCTTCAAAAATTTTTTTGACAGCGTCTACTGAAAAAAAACACTCTTCATGATTTTTTATATACATGGATATCATCACAAAAAATCAGTTAACATATTCTGCCAATCTTCGAAAAACCGATATACGGGGTGATGAAAAAATAATGTATATCCCAAAATTTCGAATATTTTTTTCCATAACGTCCATTTTTTGGAGGGAAAATGAATGTCAGTTTCGTTTTCAACATGCCGAAATACACCCTGTGTATATTATCCGGCAATTTTGATGGAAATGTCAAAAAATGGTCGATATTTTGACGAAATTGACAAACTTGAGAGCCGCTAGGCGAATCACACTTCAATTGAACGAAAAGGTTGACTAACTTGCGAGCCTATAGGTGAGCTCGTTTCAATTGAACACAGAACTCCTAGCTTAGGTCGAGTACACAGTGTGAGAGTACACAAAAATGGCTAATTTACTCAATTTCTTCTATCTCAATATAATTGGTCGAAAAAGTTGGCATCGTTTACTTTGTGAAAAGTTATTTGAAAAACCCAAATAACATTCATGAATAAAATTGATAATTTTCCTGGAAAAATAATTAAACTTCCTTAATTCAAAAAGAATCTGAAGAAGACTCATTCATTTTGTTTGTCATAGATCAATTCATCCAAAACTGATCTATTGATTTTTATTCACATATGCGAGCCGTAGGCGAGCTTTTCTTTTCATATCATAGATGAAGTCAATCCAACACTGATCGACAGTATATCCTAAATTGTTCAAAATCCTAATCTATTGACTGATTTGTATGGTAAATTCATATTATCGTACTCACAAAATGTTGATTAGTCTTAATTTTTCCGCTTTGAGAACTGAATTCAAACATTTCCTTGAAAAAGGGAGTCATCCATTATTTCAAATTCAAATTGAATGAAATGACAACAGAAACCACGGAAACGAATTCCTCGGAAAGGAATCACAAAACAAAGGCTACTCGAAAAATAGGCGATTATGCTGTTGGCAGCACTGATGCACTGAATTAGACGTTTTTGACGTATAGTAATGTCACTACTGTCACCAAGGGCAAATTTTTTGACAAATGAACAAACGTGGCGGATTTTTGTTGATTTTGTTGGATCGGGTACTAATTTATAATTTTTTCTTATTTAGGCACTAGTAATAAGGACTGTGCAATTAAACTGGAACTGTGATATGATATGAGTTTTATGTATTTCCTTCAGAAAGGAAATAATCCAACAGAAATCAGAATCGTAAGTAAATGTGTTGAGTATGCTTCTCAATTTTTATTGATTTATGAATGAATTTCAGCTCAGAAATGGCTTTAAAGAAGGTAAAAGGAAATATAGAACGAATGTTCGATAAGAATTTAACAGATCTAGTGAGAGGAATAAGGAACAACAAGGAAAATGAGGTGAGCCAATGTTAATATTAAGATTATTTGGTGACTGTATTTTTGTTTCAGGCCAAATATATTTCAGAATGCATGGAGGGTATCAAACAGGAACTTCGCCAAGACAATTTATCTGTCAAAAGCAATGCAATTGCTAAACTCACATACGTAAGGAACTATAACAGGATCATCTTTCCAATCCAACATCTCTTGAATAATCAACTGCCTTGTGACATGATTGTCACTATACATTGATTTCTTGGTCGAAAGTTTTGATTCAAATGACATGCTTTATCTTGAATTTTCAAGTGAATTTTTAGTGAAGATCCATGAAGATTGTTTGTATTTCAGCTCCAGATGCTAGGTTATGATGTGTCATGGGCTGGATTCAACATAATAGAAGTTATGAGTTCTAGTAAATTTACTTTAAAAAGGATAGGTTACTTGGCTGCCAGTCAGTCATTCCACTGTGATTCAGAAGTGAGTATTGAGCTTAACATGATCATTGATGAATCTCATCAATTTCGTATCTATTGATGATGGTTTCTTATTTCAGTTATTGATGTTAACTACCAATATGATAAGGAAGGAATTGAATTCCCAAAATCAATATGAGGCTGGACTAGCTTTAACATCTTTGAGTTGTTACATAAGCACTGACTTAGCTAGGGATCTTTCAAATGATATTTTAACTCTGGTAAGTGAAGAAGAGTATTTCCAAAATTGAGAATTGAATTCCTTGTTTCCAGCTCAGTTCAACTAAACCATACATAAGAAAGAAGGCAGTTTTAATGATGTATAAAGTGTTTCTGAAATATCCAGAAGCCTTAAGGCCTGCATTTCCAAGATTGAAAGAGAAATTAGAAGATCCCGATCCAGGTATCCTCCTCCAACTATGTTCAATCTTTTATTCTCTACCTGAAAATCACAGATTCAAGACAATTGAGATATCGTGAATTGGTTTTCAGGTGTACAGTCTGCAGCAGTAAATGTAGTTTGTGAGTTGGCAAGGAAAAACCCAAAAAATTACCTTAGTCTTGCACCAGTTTTCTTCAAATTGATGACAACAAGTACAAATAACTGGATGCTTATAAAAATTATCAAGCTGGTAAGTTATGTATCAATTATAGTATATTTTTCAGTTTCTCAAGTGGTATTTTCTCTCCTCATTTCTAAAATTTAAAAAAGAAATTATAATTATTTCGATATATTTGTAGTAAGCACAGACTTGTGATCTGCCACAAAATGTAATTGAGCTCCTAATCAAAACTTTAGTTACCTAATAAATTAAAATTAATAATTAATAATTAATAAAAACAAAACCTCTACTCATCTTGGTAGGCGTTTTGAAGAAATGAGGAGTGGAAATTCCACTTAAAAAATGGAAACCTCTTCGAATAACTTATAGTCTGTTTGGAAAGTATAAAGAGTAATAGATTGATGTATAAGTGACCAATTTAATTGCAGCAAATATATTCAAGCATCTCTTGTTAAAGTATTATTTATTTACCCACTAAGCTATCAGGTAAGCAATATTGACTTGTCTGTATTGCTTCATAGACAACTCTTTAGAGAATATTTATGAATATCTACATGTTCCTGTACATTAGATTTGAATCAATATTTCATATCTAGATTTCAAAAAAAAAGAATATTCTTTCATAGATCTGATTATTACTCTCTTTATTTTACAGACTATAAGTCAGTCAATTTACTCATTCTCTTATCTACTCATTGGTTTGTTATTATCAGTTTTCATCTTTCACAATGGTTGTACCTGAGGTTGGCTTGAAGATGACAGAGCCACTTGTGAACATTATTGCAAGGTATATCTCGTTTGAGAGACCGATATTTTCATGCTTTTCACGAATTTGTCGTACAATAGCTATTTAGCATGATTCACAACACAGTGTTCAACAGTGTCAAGAACGGTGTGTGATAAAATGTTCTCAGATATTTTGAGAACAATCTGTCAATAATGTCTCTTCTTGTACAAAAAAACTGGGCTGGAAAGGCTCCTAAAGAAAAAAATGGAGTCAATTTTACTGAGTGTCATGAAGGGCCCAAATTGTCAAAGAGGAAAAAACAGTTTCTATTTAGTTCAATATCCTGATGAGTTAGTCAAATAAGTGTTCATAAAGAAAGTTCAGTTGATCGGTTTATCTTATAGTTCTTCTAAATTATCATCAAGATTCTACCGACCACTTTTAATGATCTTGCTCATAGTACTGCAGAATGATATAGATGTATGTAATGTATTTTGATTTTAGTTTGGTGCCCTAACTCCCTTAGAACCTAGGCTAGGTAAAAAGTTGATTGAACCACTCACTAACCTTATACACAGGTACGTTATGTATTTATTAGTTTCCTTTCATAAAGGGTTAGCACTTTTATATTCCTCTCAGTTGCTATCTCCTGAAGTCCTCCAGCTTCAGAGATAGAAAAATGTTTAGATGGGACAAAAATCTTTTTCCTGAGGGCATTATGCTCTTAAACATCAAATCAGATCTAAAATATATATCAATTGTCTTTCGGATGTATTTGGAAACTGAAATTTGCTTGGAACAATTATTCTTGATAACTCAGGAAGGATTTCTACAATGTTGTTGAAAATTTGTTTTGATGGTGTCAAAACCCAAAAAATAAAAAATAGAAGAAGAGTATAGATTTCTTCTGGTAGGTACCAAACGAATTAGTGCTTACCCTGTATATTTACCTCGCCC
Source organism: Gastrophysa polygoni (assembly GCA_963576655.1). Taxonomy (NCBI): domain Eukaryota; kingdom Metazoa; phylum Arthropoda; class Insecta; order Coleoptera; family Chrysomelidae; genus Gastrophysa; species Gastrophysa polygoni. The sequence continues at coordinate 10,084,724 of OY755093.1, forward strand.
CTATGTATTCTTAATGACAATGAAGTAGTACTAAAAATCATCAGTTTTTATCAAAATCATCAAAATTACTAGATAGAATCATAGTGAAACTCAGCAAACATGGTTTTCTACCAAAGATTTGCATGATCTACATGTTTTGTTGTTATAGAGGGTGGCTGAAAATCTAGCCTCATCATTGGAATGTCCCAATGATGATCAAATCTCAACCATCCTGTAGACACAGAATAGTTAGGGTGCAGTAACTGGAAATTCTATGGGAATTTCAGTAATTCATGAGCGATGGTTACAAACTGCAAACATATCTTTAAATTTTTCACTGAAAAGTCAAGGTTGTGAAAGAATATCGAAATTTTGCAAGACGTGAAAAAATGTGTTTCTAGGAAAATTTTATACATAAATTACTATGCATTATGTACAAATTCAATTTATGCAAATAAAGTTTCGTTTGACGAAAATTTATGTTTTTCCAGTACATCTGCAATGAGTTTACTGTACGAATGTATAAATACAGTAATAGCCGTGCTGATCAGCATATCATCAGGCATGCCTAACCACTCGGCCAGTATCCAACTTTGTGTTCAGAAACTGAGGATACTCATAGAGGATTCTGATCAAAACCGTAAGCTTTCTAGATTCGACATTTTTGTGTAAATTCCCGAATATTATGTACCAACTGTTTCAAAGGTTATCTACTTATTTTTAGTTAAATATCTCGGACTACTGGCCATGTCAAAAATATTGAAAACTCATCCAAAGAGCGTACAGGCACATAAGGATCTTATTTTACAGTGCATGGAAGATAAAGATGAGTCCATCAGGCTGAGAGCTTTGGATTTGTTGTATGGAATGGTGAGATTACTAATCGAAATTTTGTATTGGTTTTATTTCCGAAAAATGAATTGGAATTGCCACCTAGCATGTTTTTTTTCATTTATTAGGTTTCAAAGAAGAATCTCATGGAGATAGTTAAGAAACTTATGGTGCATATGGATAAGGCTGAGGGAACGGTGTATCGAGACGAACTCTTGAGCAAAATCATTTTGATTTGTTCGCAAAATAACTACCAATTCATCACCAACTTTGAGTGGTATGTAACCGTTTTGGTGGAATTGGCTCAAATGGAATTTGGATCTAAACAAGGCAAGTACAGTCATGTGCTAATAATACATATTATGTATTCTAGTTTCTTTCAATGAACATCAAGAAATCTATAAAATTCCTTTTGATATTCAAAAGCAATGCAGTATCTAGAAATTTGTTCTCCAAGCTCAGTATATTGTTCATACTATGTTTTCAACATTTTGAGTTATGTTTAGGATGTAGAGTTTCAGTAGAGTTTGAATTCTTCTTATTGGATAATCAATATTTTTGATCATATTCAAACATTTCTGGACATCAAAAAGTTATGATAAATAAATATATTGAGGTAACAACGCACACTCTCTGTATAGGAAATCAACTTTTTGTTTTGTGCAAGCTGAGAATATATTCATTCTTTCATTTCTGATAGGGGTTAGGCAATTTTTCATTCTCACATTCGAAATAGACGGGTTTTTATCGATTATCGAACTTTTTTTCTATTGAAAAATTCAGTTGGGTGCAATGACGAAATACTTCTTCTGGTGTTATGTGAATTTGAATAACTATTCCAGTGACTTCTAAGGGCCAACTTACCTGATAATAGTATGAAAAATTATGTCAGGTCACTGTTTTATTTTTTCAGTAAAATACCATTTCAATATTGAGCAATTCATAATACACTTTTTTAAATATCTTGCTTTGTTCAGGGATAACAGTATTTCTTTGCATGCCCTGAAACCAAAAGAATGGAAACCAACAATGTATTCTATTCATCAATATCATTTGCCTTTTTGAATCAATAATATTGCAAAGAAACAAAAATTTTATAAAAACTCGAATGGTACTTGAAATCAGTTCATGCTTGCAATAAATCTACTTTTTCAATATTAATGAAACACCCTGTATACTCAAGTTCGAAATCATGGTACGCAAATGAAATTCAGTTTGAATTTGATCACATTTTCATTGAGGTTTTTGGAAAATTCTAGTTCAGTAAAAATTTCACAATCTTTTAGGTCACGTCATTGGAGCTCAACTGATGGACGTGTGCATACGTGTGCAGGCCATAAGGTCCTTTGCCGTGTCAGAAATGGCTCAAGTCTTAGAAATCTACACTTCCACTACACAATTCACCATCATGCAGGAGGTTTTGTATGCAGCCGCTTGGTTGTGTGGAGAATTCGTCAGGTTGATATTTCAGAATTTTTTGAGCCTTATATTATGACCATAATCTTGCGTAGCTATTTTAGAATCAATTGTTTGAACACAAAAAGGTGGTCAAGGAATGTCTTGTCTCACTTCAACAAAATTTTTACACAAGATTGGATATTGTGTGTGAAGTGCTCAAGATTTGCGGTATTCTTTGAGAATAGTAAATAGTAAATTCCAAATTTACTATTTCAATAGAGAACTTGATATAAAAGTGATTTCTTTCTCTGACTACAATAGTTATCAGAGTTACAAAAGTTACTATAATAGTTATATAAATTGAATAAATTACAAAAATATTAGGACATGCATGTCACTTATATAATCTCTCATGATATAGTCATCATGGATCGTGTTGTCTGAGTACTTGAATAAACAAAAAAACAAAGACTTATTATATTCGAAAAAATTCAGGTTTACACCAGATTGTCAGAGTGAGACAAATCTCGATAATTTTTCAAAATTTTCTCTTTCAAATATTTCTCCATATCTGGTCAATATTTATCATCACATAGGTACTTTCAGTTTTCTCGATCTTGATTTTCCCCAGAATGGTTTGTGTTTGTCGCGTTTTGTGTAAAAAGTCCTGAAATAATTCCATCAATTCTCCTGTAGTGAACTGAAGAATCCGGAGCAAACGCTCAAAGCAATGTTGAAATACAAATCCGTTCCGCAACATATCGAATCGGTTTTCCTTCAAAACATCCTGAAAATGTTCGCGCACATAGTCAGGACGTACGAAATCGACGAAATGTACGACGACATAGTCAGGGTGTGCGATTTGCTAGCCGACAAACTCAACGACAGCATCAAATCCGGAGAGCTGGAGGTTCAAGAGAGATCGAGCACTTCTTTGATCATCATCAGGATCGTCCAGGAGGAGATAACTGCGAGTGAGTTATATCTCTTTGAAGTCAACGCTAAAAATAATAAAATAAAATCGTATGATAAAGTGGAAGTGTTCATGCAAGAAATTAAGGAATTAAAATAATTGATTTAAAAATTGGAAAGTTGGCTAAATTGAGCTAAAAAATTACTTATCTTCCATGAAATATATATATACGGCGCATGCGTCCAACTCTATCATTACTTTGCCGGACAACCTTTGACATAATTCCACGTAGCTGACTGCTTTCAATAGGGTTATCCTCAGAGCAATAAAAGATCTCATTTATCTTTCATTCATGTTTAGTGAGCTAGAACGGATGGTATTTGTTTTTTCTTAGTCATAGATATTTCAATTCAGTTGAGCATTTATTCAGATACTAGTATTTCAACACAGGCCTGGACAAATTTCCAGCTCTAGTTGTTTTCATATTCATTTCAGTTTAGTTGAAGTTGCATGAATTCACCTTTACAAGCATTAAATCAGTGCACTTTTAAAAAATCCATTCAATAAGAAAAGGTCAAGTCCTAGAAATACACAAAGTCAAAATCAATCTCTTTTCATTCATCAGTCAATGTTGAAAAAAAATTACACTGATAACGTTTTTTGTTGTCATCAACAAACACTTGACTTTTATTTTTTGAAATCGGATGACAAATTGCGGCATTCATTAGTTGCCAACTCAATCAGTAGACAACGATTCTCTGACTTTATTGCAGAAAAAAATTCAACAAGCAATAACATCATGGAAATCGACAGTACTGTGGAACCGAAGCGTACAAAGGAGCAATTGGATTTGATTTCTGACGAATTGATTAGCTTGTTTTCTGGCGAATTGAACCCAGTAGCTCCCAAAGCTCAGAAAAAGGTACCCATTCCAGAAGGGTATGTATAAAAAGTATTTGAACTAATAATGACACTGAAATTTATTTAAATGATGTGTGAATGAAATGTGTAAATGTGTGAAGTTCTTGATTTTCTGTCATGTAGCATGGGGTAAGTGGCTATCACAAATGAATTGAAGGAGTTACTTACAACACACAATATTAATTCAAGTGTGAACAAAAGTGAATTGTTAAATACTGTCTGTAAGTTTTTCGAGGAGGTGGTACATTCATTTTCCACCTTTTTGTGGTATTTTCTCTCCTCTTTTCTAAAAAATAGAGTAGAAGTTATTAAAAATTATTTCAATATATTTGTAGTGAGGACAAAATGTCACTGCGCTTAAAATCAAACCTAAAAGAGAAGTTCTCTATTTGTCAGTGACACCTTGTTTTCGAAAAATTTGGAAATACGAATATATGTAATAAGAATACAACCTCTACTAATCTTGGTGGACGTTTCGAAAACGAATCTGCTCCCGTTCTCAACACAATTGAAATATTTTTCTTCGCAAAATTTCACTATCAGTGAAAAGTGTCAAAACCGACTGCACATTGAAAAAATTTTGCGAAGAAAAGTATTCTAATTGTGTTAAGAACGGGAGCAAATTCGTTCCCAAAACGTCCACCACGATAAGTAGAGGTTTTCTTCGTATTAAATATATTAAATTTAATTTTAAGCACAGTGACATTTTTGGGGCAGATCACAAAATCTGTCCTTAATACAAATATATTGAAATAATTTTTAATAACTTCCACCAAATTGTTTAGAAACGAGGAGAGAAAATCCCACAAAAAGCTGGAAAATGAATTGTTTTTTCTTTTATTCTGAGATGTGAATAGTTGGTTTGTTTGGGTATTCTATGATACGACACAGCACTTTCAATGCTTTTTCATATGGTTAACTGTGATGTACATGTATGAATTTGATTGTTTTCTACTTTTCACTCTGATATTTCAGCTTGGACTTGGATGCTTGGATAAATGAACCACTAGAAGAATCAGAATCTGAAAGTGAACCGGAATTTACTGAAAATATGTTCGTGAAATCTGAAAGGAGATCAATTGTTTATCAAGAACCCACTGAAGATGAACTCAAAAAGGTAATATGACCCGAATTGGCGATTGAGTTTGATGAATTAATTGTTTTTCACTGATTGACAGCAAAATACTGATAATGCAGACAAAAATTAATCAGGCATTTTGCAAAAGAAAGAATACGTTTCCATAGTAACCAAATGTCTCATCTACCACTTCTATTTTTATTTGTTTTTATAGAACTTATCATAACCCGAAGAGGAGAAATGAAGAGGTTGTAGTAATAATTTGCAAAATATATTTGAACAATCGGCGAAAACAATCCAGCAAAGCATATTGACTGGTTTGGTTGAATGGAGTTGTATATACTTAACGAAATTTCAATTGAAACCACCTTTGTAATGATTGTTTTCATATAAAAACATCATGTAACAGCATCATTCATTCTGAAAGTTGATTCACATGCTTCATTCTCGAACTCAAATTACAACACTATTAAAAACACAATACAACTGGTGATGTCATCGCCCAAACTATTTGGCATGTTCCAATTTCCTAGAGAGGCCAATGAGGATTAATTTTATAAATGCTGCCAAACTACCCAGTCCAGCACTTTGCAGTAAAGCTTCTTCTTTGCAGCCTAGTCAAACAAATAACTGTTTCAGAGTCGAGAGGTGAGAAAATACGAACAACAAAACAACCCGCATTATCTGAAAGGGATTGATAATGGCATTGCGGAAGAAGCTATCGAAAATATCCCAATAACGGAACTCGATTTGAATGTTCCTCTCAAAGTTCTCGGCCAAAAGAGATCTGACAGATATCTCAATGTCAATACCGATAAAAAATCGTCCTCCAAGAAGAAGAAGAGCAAGAAGAAAAAACATAAATCCGAAAGGTGAGCTATAATATTTATTTATGTAAAATGAAGCATTGTATATAATATTATTTGTAGAACCTTTCGAAAAATATGGTTACCGATTTCTACTTTCTATTATCTACTGGACACCTTGTTCGATTTTCATGGCATCAACAATTGACAAATTAATAACATCTATAAAAATAAGCTCATAGATAATATAGTAATAGATAATTTATTTTTGAAATTTTGAAAAACTGAGGTTGAAATAACAATTGATTATAGATTTTTGTATTTGTATTGAGTTTTAGACTAATCAAGGTCATCATTCGGACTCGGGGGTCAGAAAATATTATTCAATACTTGACGACCAATCTTAAATTTTCAAGATTCAAAGACTGTGACCCTGACTATAACAGTTTCTAAACATTCAGAATTCGCGACAATGTTCTCAAGAGTAATATATTTGAAATACACCTACCAACGATACCCTTGACAATGTTTCTCTTGTAATAAATAAATACAATATGTGATGTTATATAAACCAGATAAAGTCAACAATAGGTCCTGCACTGTTTTTGTTTTTTTTTTCACTTCGATGATATGTTCACCTGATCATTACATTTTTATTTCGATTCGTTGAATTATGTTGTCCCTTTGATCATATTCAAACCAAACAAGATGTTTCAGAGTTGAGTGTATGTACAATTTCTAGATAGAAAGTTCACTTCGTCTGTTGACTATGAAAATGTCAGTGCCATATATGACTGATACAGGATTTTTTCTTAATACAGCCAAATCTTTGTAGAAGTCGTAGAAAAAGTATAGTATTCTACTCGCGTATCATGGCCATTATTTTCTCGGATGATTCCAAAACTCCGTAAGACTCGGTTCGAAATTTTTATCCTCTAAAATAATACACAATTATATTTTTTTAGTATGTTTCTTGTAGATTTTGTGTGTATTTTTCAGTTCTTCGGACGAAATGTACGAAAAGGGGCCTGCCGTCGAGGTGATGAGAGATATGGAGCTTCCTGAAGGTGCAACTCTATCAGATTCTGACAGTGATCATGCGGCTAAAGACGATCCTCACAGAGCATTGGACATCGATTTACATTTGTTAGTATTTTTCCCCCAACTAGAATCTCAAACTTTCATTCACTCAATGTTTTAGGAAACATAAATTTATCACCAACTTGATCTTTATTTTTATCTTAATCATTCCTTCGATTCTGATTTTTTTTTATTGCCATTATTTTTGTCCTTCCTTATCTTTTGTCACACACGGTGCTGCATTGATTTTGCATTTTTTCTTCCAATTTTCATAACACTATGGATGTCAGTAGATTCGTGAACAAATTCTAATAAGGATAACAATGTGACCTCATGTTTCTTCAACATTCCCTCTTTTTATTCGAACATTTATTTCTTTGGTAATTTTTGCACTCAGTAGTTCGACATGAATTTCACAGTGAAGAATGGTCAAAATCTCTATTTTTCGAGATAATCCAAGAAAAACCATTTCTTCAACTGCAAATTGAATATTTGACAACCTTAAAAAAATCCAAATCTCTTTGTTCCTGTGCAGGCCCACCTATGATTACACACAACAACCAGAAAGCGAAGAAGTGAAGAAATCGAAGAAGGAGAAAGATAAGAAACCGGCAAGGAAAAAAGTGGAAAAGGAAGATACAGGCAAACACAAGCAGCGCCATAGAGATAGCGAGACGCCAACTAAGGAGAAATCTGGTAAAAAGAAAAGTGATAAAGTAAAAGCAAAGAAGCCAAAGCAACCTAAAGAAGCGAATTTATTGGTGTTAGATGAAGAAATTGGCGAAGGAGATAATAAGCAGGAGATAGAATTCAAGAAAGAAAAGAAAGAAAAAAAGTCCAAAGAGAAGAAAGAAAAGGGTATACAAGTATACATCTTTCCAGCAACCAATTTCCACTAAATATTTTTTATTTCAGTTAAAGTCAAGTCCAAGAAGTCCAGTTCTGACTATGAAGAGGCTGTTGGTATTTCTACACCCAGTAAAGAATTTCAGTGATTTGTATGTTATTGATTTTCTTTCATGGAGTACTCTTCAAACTTAACGATCATACCAGTTTTTTTTTTTATTTTAGTAAAGGAATGTGAATAATCAACGTGAGTATATAGTATCAACATCAACAAGTTTTGATTTGATAATTCATGACAATTAAGAATAAAACTTGTGTATTTTACATCCGTTCAATAATTTCTATTTGTAATAGGAACAAAACTAACTGAAAATTATTATTGTATCTGAATTATGGCTTCATTATATTCCTGATAGATTAAAATATGTATATTGTCCAGAAATAAATTATATTGTTTAAAAATATTGCTTTCTCCTGTTGACAATGCAGTGAATTAATATCGTAGCCACAGGCGCTCGGAGGAGGGGGCAAAAAGGTAACACTCCCCCTCTGTGAGAAGCAAAAAATGAAAAAAAACGGGGAAACATCATGAAATGATGTAATAGATTGTTTTGGAAGGGACAAGAGAAGACTGAGATTCGTGTTTTCTCACTGAACTAAAAATTCTGTAATATCCTTCTCTCAGATTTTTTATTTTTATATCTTTAAAGAAAAATATTTTTTCAATTCCAATTATTAGTTTCAATTTTCATCCAAAATTGGATTTTGAATCAATTCTGGCCATTTTCTTGTCAAGATCAAAATAAACGCTTTTCTTTTGGTTATTATCTGATATTTTGTTGAGTTCTGGTTGAAGAAATTAGATGGGCAAATAGGCAGAATAGCTCCACCACTGTTCTGTACATGGTTGAGTAGACCAAGACATGTGCAACTGTCAATGCTATCTGGGCATATCAAGCTTTCAATGAATTTGTTCCAACCTTTATGTGCTCACTGTATACTTTTAATTTTTTGTTACATAATTTTTGAATCTCATCATGAATAAATATCCATCCTTGAACTCCATTCTTTATTCAAGAAACCATGTACTTTTTTGTTCACATCTGTACATCTTTCTTATTCTACTAATTCCTGCTCATTGTATATATAATAAAACATAAAAAATAACTTTGATAGATGTATCATGAACAAAAATTGACATTTAAATTCCTGTCAAACAAAAGTATCTATATTTTGATATTGTAATGATTCAACTTATATCTTGGTTTTTTAATGTTGTGTTTTGCAGATTGATGATTTTGCAAAGCATTTAGATTAATGAATTTTCTATTGCATTTTTCACAGTTTAAGTTTTGGTGCTTCTTTTGATGCTCTTGAAGGACTTGAAATGAAGAAAATGTATTATTACAAATAGTACACTTGCGATAATGGGTCTTTGAATGAGTTTTAAGAAGCAGCGAATTATGAAAAACTGCTGAGCAACTTCGACATTTGTGTTTTGCAAGTGCTTCTATCATAACAGGATCTTTCTTTTCTGTGGAAGATGTGATCAGGTTATTTGTTGAAATGTCTGGATTTGATAATGCCCTCTTTTTATAATCATCTATGTCTTCAGCTATTTCTCTAAGTAATTTATTTGTATTTCTTTCTATCAAGGAAGGGTTCTGGTAATCTACTTCCATGTCATTTCGATTTTCCTCTACAGAATTGGTTACTTTGCTTCTCTCTGGATCACTTTTGTTTCCAGCTGAGTTCATTAAATGAGCATTTCCTGGAGACCAGAAGCTTTTTGATTTTGATAGTGTTTCTAGTTTTTTATGTGTCTGTACTCTTTGAACAGTAGCTTGTTGATTTTGTTCTTGGCCAAGCTTATCATCTTCAATATATATTACATCTTCTTCGACATTTTTCTGTTTAGCTTCAATAAACTTACTCGTATTTCCATCTGGTGTATCCACATTTTGATGACACTGACTGGAAACAGAAGTTTCAGATTGACTTTTCAATTGTTTGTCAAATGCGCTCTGATTCAGATTCTCCTCTATTTTTCGAATAAGCTTTATAGTGTTCTCACTCATATTTGTCGGATCCAATAATAGGGGACCGTGATATATATTTGGTTCACTGGATTTGTTTTGCTTCTGGTAATAGTTGACATTCATAATCAATTCATCAATATCTTCTTCAGAGTCCTCATCTTCAGAATCCTCTCCCATTTTCTTAGAGAAGGTTTTACTTTCGTAAGTTTCACGAGATATTATTTGAGACATTATCTTGGCTGCAAAATCACTTTCCACTATGAACGAAAAACCCTTCACGAAAATAAATATTATGATGTTGATAAGGTTAAGTGCATCTTCTTCTGTCTATCTTCTCGATTCTTTGGATTTGGTTCTTTGCTGTCTTGTCCGCTATCAAGCCACAAGCCAGTGAGGTACCTTCTGCCATTTTTCTGGGAGGACTGATAAAAATGTACGCTGAATAAAGGTAAAGAAATTGAATTAAAACTGTATTTCTAATGTCTCAGGATAAAGGCCTCTATCGGAGTGTAGTCAACAGTTTGGAAAATTTTTCCAAACTAAACTAAATAAACTAAAAAGTAGGTACTAATACTAAGTGAACTAAATATTCTACTGACCCATTAGCAGGCCACATTTGGAAATCCTCTCAGAATATACAAGATGGTCTAGGAATGCAGGAATAACCAAGCACATAGTTTTTTATCATCGCACCTTGTATTTTTCACCCAATGGATTTTTCATGTTCACATAATATCATCCTCATTAACATAGTTATTTTTTTCGTTCCAACCGTATATCTACACAGAGTATTTGAAAAGATATGATCAATTATATCTGATATTCGTGCTACCCTGAAGTTCCTCTATGTAAGTTATACAATAAAGATAAGGTGAAAGAAAATATTGGAGGAAAGCAATTTAATATAATCGGATTCAACGAATCCTCATCGATCTCATCTCCCTCACATTATTCATACATACATGGTGATCGAAAACAATGACCTCGCTGTTCATTCAATTTTCTCAATAGAAACATGACGGAATTTGCGACATCTCAGGAGGAATTGCATACTCACAAATCCATAGAAATGATTATCTGGACTACCAATTAACATTTGGGAAAAATTTCATACACGACTTCATTTCCATAAAGCAAATCTGTTGAATAAAACACAGTCCTGAAAATAATGCATGATGAAATATATTTCATTTTTCTCACAAGCGTCCCTGAAGGCACTCTATTTACTCTTGTGAATACGGATAAGTCGATACAGATTGATATATCGATACTTATTGATATCGATATCCAATATCTCCAATTCCAACCGTATACTCGAAACTTCCGACTCGAAGTCGGAAAAATTAAATTGCGAGATCAAAGTTAGAAATAGTGACTTGCTCCGAAATGTTCGAAAAGTGCGTTTTTTCGTGGAGAACCGTTAATATTTTCAGTAAAAAAACTGTCCCATTTCCATTCAACGCATTACAATAATTTGAAATCATATCAGAGTTGCAAACAAACAACAACAAACTTGAACGAAAACACTAAAAAGTGACTTTGAACTTTGACCTTTGAACAAAGTCACTTTTTAGTGTCAAAGACGAACATCATGAACTTTGCGAAGAGAATCATTATTTATTCATTGTGTTGAAAACGGGAGCAGATTCGTTTTCGAAACGTCTAATACTACATCAAGATAAGTAGAAATTTTGATATTCGATATTTATATATAGGGTGGCCCAATGAAAACGAAACAAGGTATGCATTTCACTGAGAGATCAAGGAACTGTCATTGAAATGAATGATTCTTTATGTAATGTTGGATAGGAGAGGATTTGAAAAAACACATAAGGCACTTCTTAGATGAACATCGCTGTAACTACAAAATGAGAAATAGTGATGAAAGGGAAACAAGCGTTATATACGTTCCATCATTAGCCGATTATTGTATTGAATTCCAAAAACAAGGAAGCGTTGGTAAGACATTTCGATTACCTTCCAAATGATGTATAGCTTGATCCCTTATCTCATTTGAGATTCAAGGGTTGGAGGGGTTTGTAGTGAAAAAGTTGAGAATATGCTCAAAATATCTCCCTCTCGAAATAAAAATCGACCGGTTCGAGCGTTTTTTTTTTCTGGGAACGATAACTATGTCAAATCGGGCTTGTTTCGTTTTCATTGGGCCACCCAGTATGTCTTCCATGTGAAAATCTCACGAAGACTAGAAAAAATAATAATTCACCTCCTGGAATAACTCACAGACACTAAATAGAACTATTCTTACTGAAGAAAACTTGTTTGCGGGTAGGTTTCATTCATTCTATCAGGCGATGTCACGGAACAGTTTTCACGTTGATGGAATTAATAATGATTAAATGAATATTCTTATATATCACATAAAATGTAAATTTGTGAATATTAATAAACTTGCTTGAGAATAATCACTAAATGAATAAACATGTCTGCTCTCTCGATATTTTTTATCTAAGTAGTTTATAACTCAGGTTTTGAACAGGTTGTGAGAATTGATCTTTTTGATCTTGAGAGGTGAACAGTTGAAAAGTTTTGCTCCTAAGTATAACTATGTGTAGAATCTTTGGCTTATCACTTTAGAAATTTTAGGTACGAGAACGTTTTGATATTAGTTGAATAGTTGTGTACAGCGTCGACAAAATCATTTTTGAACTAACGAACTATTTTTCGAATAAAATTATTTTAATTTTCTTCAATTATTTTTGAAAATAATAATATTGGCGATAATTTTGTATGAGCCCAATGTTTATTGAGAGATCAGTACATTGCGAAAAATGCCATGTGTTCGTCCTCGAGGTCGACAAAGGAACGATTCGCAGTCCCCGACCAGGAGGATTGACGTCAACCCTTCCCGGAGCGCTCGTATTCGACCCCCTTGCCCCTCGCCGACCCCCGCCATCGCCCTTCGAGCGACAAATTGCACACATCCAGGTCCAGGACATCCACTCTGTGTAAACATTGATCTTGAGATGCCCTGTGTTGATTGGGCCTCGCGACACCTGGGTGTTGCCAGGCAACGGCTGGCCTAGGGTGGCTGCGTTGCTAGGAGACGACCGTAAGGGTTGTTCGGCGATGCGGCGTTGCCGGGTGACCGGAAACGACGGGGGTTGTGCGAACAAAATTTGTGCGAGAATTAATATTGTTTGAGTGAGAAGATCTATTGCGTTTTGAATTTCTACTATATTTTATACAGACTATAGTATATAATCTTATTCAATCACGAAGAATTTCATAAAACAGATGGCCTCGTGTGAATATTGATGAAAATTCACAAATAAAATTCGAAATATTAATTTGATTGTTCGGCGACTTGGTATTGACTTACGCAGCAGTATATTAATAGTACAGAAAAGTATTCAACGAAACTGGACATTGATTTTTTTCCAGCTTTTTTGTGGGATTATCTCTTTTCGTTTCTCAAAAATAAAATGAAAGTTATTAACAAATATTTCAATATATTTGTTGTGAGGACAGATTTGTGATCTGCTCCAAAATGAAACTGTACTTAAAATTCAACCTCTGTATACCTAAAAGAGAAATTCTTTATTTGTCTTTTTACAGACAATATTTGGCCATTGATGACTCTTGTATGTTTAATCTCTCTATATCGATAGACGATCATGTTGTAGGCTACCGAATATACTGAGGAATTCAAATATTCTGTCAATTTGAGAATTTTTGCATGCGCTTCATAAATTTCCAAATCAATAAGTGAAGGGACCTATACACTTTTCTAATTTGAAGTTAACAAAGATACTATAATAGTGATCCTTCGTAACGGAAGTTTTATACAATTTTCTCGGTTCTGGCTCCTATGAATACAAACTACGTATTTTTAATGAGGCTATTGAACTGCCGGAACAGGAGAAATATGTGACACAAACTGTGTACTCTCACAAGACACCACAAAATCTAACAGAAACAACTGAGGTGGCATCTTCAGAGTTTATTACACGAAAAAAAAAAAAAACAGGAACACATAAAACATAAAACTTGGCAAAAATCAATTCGATGGTGGAGTGAAACTGAACTGAAATCCATTTATTTGTTATTTGCTACTTACCACGATTCTCGCACTTTTGGATTCCTCTATTAATAATCACCCTCATTATTACATTAGTTAGTTGATATATTATTCAACAAGCTCATAATGATAGCTATCACCAGCAAAGATGGGATTTGCATAACGACCAAAATGGGCTATTATCATTCACGTATCATCAATAGCGTATTTCGAAATCTTGTTCAATAATCTTTCAAATTCAGTTGGTGGTATACTATCACTCCCAGATATATTCGAAAATCGAAAGTCTCTGAATATCGACCCCATTAATTTCAATATCTAATAGTTCATTTTGTTTATGCAGTTGCCTATAAGATGTTCACGACTTACAAACATGAATTTTGATATATTGTTATTCATACGTCGAATACGTCGAACAAGAATGTACTCAATAATTTGAATCCACTGGAAGTGATAAAATGAAATGCAATCCGATTATAACTCATTTCATTCACATTATGCCTATTTTAATACGTGAGTATGAGCGAGTATAAATTTCGGACAGATGCGGCAACCCTGCATTCGCTCCTCTCCCTCTTTCAAGGGTTGATGATGGCAGTGAGTGTCTGTGGCGGTATATTAATTGCTGCAGAAGAAAAAATTGGAGCGAGCTGACAGGCTTTCATTTACCAGGATTTAAATTACCCTCTGAGAGTATATATGCCATGATATAAAGATATGAGGGATGTTGTAGAGAGGAAAATTAATTAGACTGTTTGCATACGAGACAGGGTGAACGGTTTTCAGGAGGATTATGTAGTAAGCATAGCAGAAATCTAATTATGTATCTACGTATTAATTTTACAAATATAAAAGAAAACTGCATCCGCTGCCAATTGAATTTATGGACATAAATTCGATGATATTAGTACTAAGATAATCATTTCAGAGATAATCGTGACCACAAATGAATATTGTCAGTAGGTTGATCGAGGAGGAAATAATGCACGTACTCTTATCGTTTTTAAAAATGAGAATTGTGACAATTTTTCCAATATATTTGTAATAAAGACAGATTTATGATCTGCGCTGCGAAATTTGTCAGACAGAGGAATTCTGGTTACCAGGTCTTTCTTCTTTACCACTATCATATTCAGTTTCGAAAAGTGAAAAAACGGAAAATCAAAGAATCTGTTTGCGATCTCCTGAACTGAGACAATATTTTGTTTCTTGTTCAGTTGATACAGATAGAACTTGGCATCCACTTTTCAAAACCAAATATAAAAGTGGCAAATTCAATATCAATTAATAAAAAACACCACGTAACCAGAATTCCTACGTCTGCCAAATTGTCACTTTTCAGTATCGAAACCAACTGAACATTAAAAAATTTTGCGAAGAGAATTGTTTTGAATTGTGTTGAAAAAGCAGATTCGTTCCCGAAACGTCCACTGAGATAAAACAATGTGTCACTAATTGACAGAAAATTTCTCTCCCAGGTATATGAAGGTAAAATTCCTAGCTCATAAAGATGTCCCCACTACAAATATATTGAAATAATTGTTTATAATTTCTATTTTCAATTTCAGAAACGAGGAGAAAAAATCCCGGAAAATCTAGGAAAAATACAAAAAAATCACATGGATCACAAGGATCGGACGTTCATTATTTCCCTTTCATCATGTGGCATATTGAAAAACAATGAAAAAATACCTATATGCTAAAGAGGTATAATGTACAAAAAATCGTGTTCGAATAGGCAGCAAATTCAGATAACGATTCGTATTCATTTGTTTGGAACAATTGATGAGAGAATAGTAGGTTAAGTATTACCAACGTCGAAAAATGAAAGTGGTGTGTTGAAATAGAAGCTGCTTCGATACGTATTTCGGTTACATAATACATTATAGCTGCATAATAGACAACTGTGTATTAAATAACTAGTATGCAAAGTGACAAAGATATTTTGTACTCTTTGCATAGAAAAATATTATGTTGCAGACTTTTGTGGCAAGAAAAGTGAAAATAAGCATAAGTAGAAGAAATCATATATTATGTGGGTTTGTCCTTGTTGAATGTTTGCGATTCCATCTAAATTTTCGATGGCATCATTAGTTTATCCTCTGGAGCTCTGATGATTTCTATTCCCGACCCACGTGAAAAAATATGTCAGAGAAAAACGTGTATTTTCGTGAAAAACTTCTCTCTTCGAATGGAATTGGTGAGTAGAGCGGAAGCTGCGATATGCTACCGGATATTTTCCCTGGAAAACTCGATGGAAACTGTGTTTTACTCTGCCATTCCATGGAAAAACGACAGCGGTGGTCCCTGAAAAAGAAAATTCACGAGTTTAGTCTGTAGACTGTGAAAATTCATTGTTCTCAGAGTGAGAACGGTGGAAAGATAACATGAATTAATGTGCAGTTGGGGCCAGATTTTTCGAGAATCGTAGTTCATAATACGTTATTCAATTAGCGTATAATGATGGCTTTTATGCTCTCGATATTCTGATTCCGAGCCGAGCTGTAGGCGCCGAGTTTCGGAGTCATCCAAGAGAATGACATCCAGCATTATACGCGAGTAGAATACTTTACTTTCTTTACGACTTCCACGAAGATTTGGCCCTTTTAAGAAATCGAATCCTGTATCTCAGTCATAAATAACGATAATTACACTTTTCATCGATGATGCTGAATCTGAATCACCAAAGTGCTACATTGGCAGCATCATTCAGCAGCAAAATCCACCCCCTGGCAAACCACACCTATCTTCTGTTTTTTTTATATTTGTTTCGATTATTGGTATAGATTTAGAGTATTCAGTAGTCGTAGAGAAGAAACTATTATTATCAGAGTGCCTTTAAATATAAAGATGACTGAGTTCAGCGAGGTACGATAATATGAAATATTTATAAACATAACGGCTTCTGAAAATATTTCAGACTGAACCGGCCTATACAGGGTGTTACAGAAACATTCGAGTAGTGCGTCTCATATGTCCGGAAAAGTGTCACTACGCGTTAAAATTTGGAAAGACCATGAATTGCCAAAATATGACTTAATGCATTTAATTCTTGCCTTTTGTACATTATATCATCACAAGAATTGTTCAAAATGTCTTCCTTCAACTTGAATACACCGATTTTAACGTCGCTTATGATTTCGGCGGACTCTACTAAAAATTTGATCCTCGTTTTGAATGATTTCAAATGCCGCTGCAATTCGTCCAATTAAGTCTTGCTCTGTTTCTACTGGAGTTTCGTAGACCAAAGACTTCACTCAGGAAAAAATCAGCGGCTTAGGCACCGTTGGATTGTCAGAGGTGGAGCAGTTTCTTGGCCTCCTAGGTCACCCGATTTAATGTCGCTAGATTTTATCCTGTGAGGACATGTAAGAAGATTGTTATTGTGGGCATTTTCAACTTCCAACGTAAAGTATATTTTTTTTAATATTTATTCGTTCCTCAACAGAACCCGAGATTGTGAAGAGAGTTTTACGTGAAATGAGAGAATATCAAGACCTGCTTATCTCATCAAAATATAGAAAATAACCAGTTATCATCAGACCGAATGACGACTTACCTTTCTATCCTAATGTCCGACTATAATAACATTTTCCTCTTTTAAATCTGTTCTTTTATCCAATAACGGAAACACAACCGAAGTCGAACCGCCCTTATGTTACGTATGAAAAAGAAAACCCATCAACAAGATCATCAATTCGTGATATAGATAATAAAGTGTGCGCCGCTGGTCTTTGACTCGACTTGACTTCAGAATATAACACGTGAAACCATTTGTTGATACCCTTTATTGAAGTGATTCTCCCTTGGACGAGCTTCATTGGTTATTTGGCAAAGCATACAACCACAACAACCAAGATTAATATTATAATTCAAGATAAACCCAGCTATACCTAGTTCCCCCTCCAGAATATTATTAATAATAATAATATCTCTATTTTCCGTTTGACAATTGAAAATTGTATGGGATTCGTCAATACAAGTGGATGAAATAAAACAAATGTGAACACACATATAACACACTAGAAACTCCTTCAATTTTATTTCGAAACTATACAGTGTTTCACATTTTTTTATTTCATCTGGCAATGAATCGTAAATTCGAAGAGCCATTGCTCTAGTAGAATTGTAATGGATTTTTTTTGTGCAACTGTAAGGAATATAGAAGTGATGTTTTTGGCGTGTTTTCTATTCGTACCTATTCGGTTTGAAGTTACTACGATTTTTATGTACGTAAGTGCAGAATTCAAAAATTAACAATGTTGGTAACGTAAGGATCTTTAGATTCTTGAAGTGATCTCAACAGGATGAACGTTTCGAGATTCCGACCAGAGTACGTATAATGCGTTTTTGCGCAATGAGGTTGATAGGACCCAGAAACGTACCCCGTATCTCAGTTTGGAATCTATTTGGACATAGTATAATTCCAGGAGAAGTCATGATTAGTGAACTACCTTAGAGATGTCCCCAATGTTTCTTCCTAATCAACCTCTTCACTCATCGGCAGCCAATCGCAAAATTCGGATTCTCTAGAAATGAAATAAATGAAAAAGGAAAAAGCCTCCGGTACTCCACATCCATTAGGATTCAAACTCCGGGCCGGCACAAAAGAATGATCCGTGGACCGCAGTCGGAGGAGGCTGCGTACAAAACAAGAGTGGGCTAAAAAACAAGTGGAGTGCTATCTGCCGGCATTGTTCGAAGACAAAAGCTCCCAGCGAGATTGGAGTGCGCTGTGTTGATAGAAATGCTTGGTTGTCATCGACCAAGGCACTCTACTTTTTGTTTAGACCCATTCGCAACGGAATCGTCTCTCATTATTAGAGTTTCGTATTATGAATGAGGTAGGCAGTAAGTATTTCCTTTTTTTCCTCAACAAGGGATCATTATATCACCCTTGTGATGGTTCAGGTCGTTGCTCAACGCTTCTATTGGTGCCGAACTATGCATAAATATTCCGGAAATGATTGAATCAATTGTCAATATTCATAGTTTCCGAAAAGAATTGAAGAAATACGACTATTCGAGTAAATGAGAACCTGGCAAATAATGGCATATGTAGTGTACATGTGAGTCACTAAAGTCACTAGAATATGAAGTTTTTTTTACCTTTTTTTGCTTTGAAAATATTGATATTATTCATTGACTTCATATATTCTGGTAGGTGTTTATAAAACTTGACACCAATGAAATCTGGTGATTTTTCAAAAAGTGCTGTTAAATGCTTCGGTACTGTTAGAAAGCTCTTCTTCCTGGTTGAGTTTTCATGGTAATCCGAGTTGGAAGTGAATTTTTCTACATTACAAGAGAGTTTTATACATATACAGAGAGGGAAGTGTTTAAATAATATGGCTTTTGAAATGTATTCTACATGTTTGTATCCTTTTTATATTGAATATCATTCTAATTATTCTCTTCTGTAGAATAAAAACTTTATTGTTGTTTACTGCATCGCCCCAAAGTGTGATATTGTAGGACATATGTGAATATACCAGAGCGAACTAAAAATTTTTTTTATCTGTGGAAAACACGAAAGGGAAACCTATAATGTTCGAGGAACATCGTGTTAGCCAGCGGTGGAATTTTGGGAGAGTAGGAAGGTGTTGGAATTTTTCTTGAAAGTTTGGAGGTTGTAAGCATCACTAGGCAAAGAATTCCATAACTTTGCCGTTCTATTGATGAATGATGCTTGGTATAGCGATGTTCGACAGGTCTCGAGTCTGACAGTGTAGGGGTGACCAGCTTGAGCTCGTCTGGTTTGTCTACTAGGAATCGCGCGTGATGGCATAATAGATGATATTTCCGTTGAGCACCGACCATGGAAGAACCTATAAAAAAGGCATAGATCGCCAACCTTTCTACGATGATCTAGAGAGGTCAATGATTTGGTGAGTGTTGTATCATCGACTAGGCGGAGAGCTCTCTTCTGAATTGAATCTAAGAGCTTTAGCGTATGTTTGGGGGCTGAGCTCCAAACATGTGAACAGTACTCCAGGACAGGTCGAATTTGTGCTTTGTAGATCATAAGCAGTTGCTGGGATGTGAAGTATCTATTCGCACGGAATAGAAAACCAAGTTTTTGTGAAGCAGTTTTCGCAATGGACCTCACATGATCGTCCCATGAGAGAGCACTGTTGGTGGTGACACCCAGCAGGGATATTGACGACCTCATAGGAACAGTGGTACCCGACATTATCAAATTGGGCATTGTGTGATCAGCCTTCTTTGTGAACATACAAGCTTGAGTTTTAGCCGCATTGAACTGTACTAGATTCTCAGATCCCCATTTCAGAATTCTAGTCAGATCCTCATTTAAAGCATCAACCTGTCTTCGCCTTGCACCTCTGGCCTCGTTGGATGATATAGGGGCTCTAGAGGAAAAGGCGGAATAAAGTGTATTATCATCCGCAAAGCTATGAACTGGGCTGGAGGTCACATTCAACAAACCATTGATGTGGAGCAAGAACAAAGTTGGTGCCAAGACAGAGCCTTGTGGAACACCAGCATTGATCGTCATCGTATCAGACGAGACCCCGTCTACCACCACGTAGAGTGATCTATCTGCAAGAAAACTCGATAGTAAAAGACACAGTTGATTTCAGTTGACGAATTGTGAAATAAGCACTGTTCAGTTTTTTGCAGACATGTTTCACATGTGATTTCCATTTCATATCACTGTCCAAAAGTACTCTCAAAAACTTTGTTATATCAGATAACATTAGATTCTAAATATTTACCATTATTATATTATCACCGGCGATTTGAGTTCCAATTGAGTTGACAATTGAAGAATTTCTAAAGCTCCACGTTGTGAATTCTTCTGATAACTTATTCACATTTGTTACCAATTCAGAAGGAGATGAAGCACAAGTTGCTATAGTAGTATCGTCCGCATTTAAAACTATGTTTTCGTAATTGATGTGAGTCGGCATATCGTTTATATAGCACAAGAAGGACCTAAAATTGAGCCTTGAGGTACCCCAAGCTCAATGTTCTCTAGTGAAGATTTGGTAGTTCCAATTTCGACGTGAATTTGTCTATAGTGCAAGTAAGATGATAACCGAAACAAGAAATTACCTCGAAAACCAAGACTCTCTAATTTCTGAATGGCAACATTTAGGTCAATTGAATCAAAAGCCTGCGAGAGGTCGAGAAATAGCGCGGCTACAAGATTCTTTCGATCCAATGATTTCTGAAGGAAGTTGAAAAGATCAATTGCTGCAGTCTCAGTTGATTTTTCGGGAAGGAATCCATTTTGGTGATGGCTTATTATTTTGAATTTTTTGAGAAAGGGTAACATTCTATTGTGTACACACTTTTCGAATACTTTATACGTAAAACTGTAGGTCTGCAATTATCAAGTGAGATGGGATCACCTTTTCCAAATATCGGAGTTACAATGCCTACTTTAAAATAATCTAGAATATTAAATATTCAATCGTTTTGTTGAATTCATTACAGTCACAGAGAGTTCATAAATCATTTGATCTCAATATAACTTTGTTATTCAAATGGCTATGGATTCCATCTCCGCTGAAGTTATACAGTCATAATTGTGTGTTTGTTGAAGAATTTACTATTGTCAAGAAAAATATCAGGTCGCTCAGTACGATTATATAATGAAAGAAATGACGATTGTCAATGAATACATCCCCCACAACATAGTATCCCTTTCCGAGGATTTCAACACAACCCCGCAATTGAATGAACCAACCGTATATCATCACCGGTTCCTGCAGAATCCCCATCTCGATGCTTCCCTGAGCCCCCTGAGCTTCCCTGAGCACATCCTGCGACTCGCGTAATAAATACCCGAGGGAGTGAGAGATTATTCACCCTCCATCCTCCCTACGGGAATATATTGCTGTTAATGCGAGGGTTGGCACTCTTTTAAGCTCTCTGCTCTTTCATTACTGAACAAAATATATACAGGTCGTCCCTAGAAGGCATTTACAAAAATTGACGAATGGTTTGCAGTACTTCAGCAACCTTCGTCGAGGTATTGAAAAGTAGCTTGAGCAATTGTATAATTCGCGAATTCAGAGTTGCACAATTGTGATATATACTATGGCACAATTACACAATTGCATAATTCACAGTCCGGAGATATTCCGATTTCTCAAAATTCCCAATTCCCTATCGTACATTTTTTGCCAATTTCAGATAAAGTTATTATTTTGAGCAATGATCTATGATGAGCAATCATCTTCTCCAACCCCTCAGAAATGATTCTGAGTACGCTTCTGAACTCTCAATTTCCACTTTCTATCGACATAATACAGCGGAAATAAACTTAGAATCTTGGAAATTTTCAATAATGAAGTTGTCATTTTGGTTGATTATCATTGCACAACGAAGATATGTTGAAATACATAGTTTTCTTGATTTCATCCATCTTCCATCACTACCAATTCGATTTGAAGTACTCAATTTTGAAATTACAAACTTTCAACTTTTTCTAGAATAATTTCTAGTATGCTCCTGATCTCATGATTGCAAAAACTGCAGGAAAATTTGGAGCGCTTGCAAAAATGCTGAACGTTGAAGTTCCAATTCACACATTTTTCATTGAGTTCCGACTTTTTTCAATTTCGAACTTTCTCTTCGAATTCAGACACTGTCTCTGAATTCAGACTCTCATCTTCGAATTCAGATATAACTCTTTGGATCCAATTGAACGAATGCAAAGGAATGAGTTTGAATTCATAGAAAAAAAATAGAATTATGGAAAAAAGCTATATATACCTACCATAAAATGGAGCATATTGTCACGAGGGCATTTTCCATATTATATTCTAAACTTATCATTGATATTATCTTTATTCATTTTCATAACATCGTCAAGAATACTTTATTTCAAAACTATAAACTGTCCTCGTTCGTGAAAAGATATTTTCATTGAATAAACAATTATAAAACATAATCCGCGTACCAAGAGGATCTCTCGACTGTTGGTCCCGTGAGTGGACGGTTGCTTTCAGCTACGGAGGTGTTCCATTTGGCACATCTTCAGTTCTGTCAATTTTAATGTAAGTATACAGGGTTGGGATAAAGTATGGAACCAAGTGAATATCTTTCAAACGAAAAGAACGATATTTATGAAAATTTGCAGGTAAGTGCAATGGAACAAAATGCTTCTGATGTACATTTTTTTTGTCAATAATATACTTCCGGTTTAACCGGAAATGCCATCAACTTCTTTGATTTCGATGGGACACCCTATATATTTTAACAGATTTTGAAAGAGCTTGTTATCTTAAATTCATACATACTGAGTTCAGTGTGAAAAAATTGTAAAAACGAGGAATATTAGCACTTTAATCAACCTCCTTTGAGTTTTTTAGCATTAGAGCAAAAAAACTATTTATATAAACTCATTGATGTTGTTTGTATGCATAGTAATAAATGAAGGAGAACTCTTTTATTCTCCAAGTATCAAATTCTAATTGACGGAAATAAATTTTACAATCATCAATAGAATTTTAATACTCTTTTTCACTTAATTGAACTATCATAAATTGTACAATTTGTAAATTTTACGAGCTCTTCAACTTAACATGGCGTTCTGACGATGATCTAATGTTACAAAGCATGCTAGATACTAGAGTAAACCATAAAGTATGAAGTCATCATACCTGATGTACTATTTGAAAAAAAGTTGCATATGATACTACAACATGAAAAACGCAAAATACTGAAATCAGCTTTGCAAAATTTTCATTCTATCATATAATTCAGATTTTTTCCCAAATAATCTGCTGTCCCTCCCTCAGGAATCCCAACTATCATCAAATCAAATTTTCAAATGAATTAACCTCCGTTTTGGAATTCGAAGTAGACAAATCCAAGCACGCGCTGGAAATTTGGTGGAAAATGAGGGTAGTTGACTGTCGGCCGCCAGTCGGAAAAGGGGGGAAATGGAGAACCGGAGAAAATTAAGTGTCTCCGGGGAGTTTTCATGAGGAAGTAGGATAAAACATAATCAGACACTCCATGGAGTCAACAAAAATGGCCTCGGAAGTGACTACACGCTCACACGTACAAAATAAAATCACAGGAAAATGTACAATAATGCCTGGCTTGAAGCGTACAGTCTACGCTATACGCTCTTACGTACCGGGTGATCGTAGGAAACTCTTCCAAAAGGACCCAGTATGACCGATATTTGAACAGCCATGTATTCATTATTTGAAGGATCATACACAAATACTCCTTTTTTTACAAACAGGAACAGTGATATCACAAATGAAACACCCTGTATTCAAGGTTAAAACCAACTGCATATAATTATATTCAATATGATATAGCTTCTGATCACATGTGGCAACAATGAACAAGAAAGGGACAATTTATTGTAAACGTTCATTTCTCATCGAGTACCACCATTTTCTAACCAGCAAGACATGTTTCATTGATATAAAAACTGATTTTTGTATATTACATCAGAATGCGTTAGACACACCACATACTATGATACTTTTCGAAATCATTCATTGAGAATATACAGGGTGTTCCGTTGATCATGTTACAAACTTCTAGGGTAGATAAAACACACGAAAATAAGAAAAAAAGTTCATGTGAACATGGGTCCGGAAACGCTTCTTCAGAGAGCTAGGGCCCTACTTTTCGTTTTATAGCTTCGGTACTACTGCAGCTATCGCAACCAATTTTGGGACATGAAATCTAGTTCGTAGGCTCATCAATTTGAGCCTTCCGTATTTTGTCACCTTTAACCAGGGGCGTACAAACCAGGGGGGTTTTTGGGCAAATTTGACCCTACTCCTCTTAGGCTTCAATTTCTTACCATTTTTATATCTGATTATGATTCTCCAATGCCTATTACATAAAAAAGGTACTCTTGTAAAAATCGCTATCTGTCACCGTTTCCTCCGAAAATGGCTAAATCCAATCAATAATAAATTATTGGTCTTAAACCAATTATTACGTTGAAATATGAAAATGAGGTTCAGTACAGATAGTGAGCATTATTAGTTAGTCAAATCTTCTTCTTTAATGAAAATAAATTAGATTAGAGAAATTTATTTTCTTTCCGAAATTGGGGGTATAAAAAGTAAAAGGGAACGTACACAAAATATTAAAAAAAAACAATTAAACCTACACAAGCAAAACTAATAATAAATTTGCAATAAATCATTCACGATCACCAATGAAGAACTTGAAGTTTTGAAGTTTCAAAAGTACAAAATAAACAAGTAACACAAACATCAGGTTTAACGAGTGAGTCGAGGATAAGGCAGAGTAAATTTTTGTCTTGAAGATGAATTTACTAACGTTGTCGTTGACTGACCCTGTACGTACCAAAATAAATTCACTTTCACTGGCGACACAATATTTTATTGACAGATTTTTGACAACTATCTGTACTGAACCCCCCTGGTTTGTACGCCCCTGGTTGAAGGTGACAAAATCCGGAAGGCTCAAATTGATGAACCTACGAATTAGATTTCATGTCCCAAAATTGGTTGCGATAGCTGCAGTAGTACCGAAGCTATAAAACGAAAAGTAGTTTTTGGAGGTCATCTTCCAAGGGCCCTAGCTCCCTGAAGAAGCGTTTTCGGACCCATGTTCACATGATTTTTTTTTCTGATCAACGGAACACCCTATGTATAAGAAGATGTAGATGGTTCAATAAATTCTTCAATTTTGTTATGACTGCCTGTACCACTATCGACCATTCATTATTATCCAATTGTTGTTATTATTTCAGCTGCTATTGAATATGGATTTCTCTTAATAATTTTTTTTTTGAAAATCATGACTTGTCTTCGTTTTCACTGCCAACTAATTTTTATATCGTAATTTCATCAAACTTGCAAATGAAGATAATTGATCAGTCTTCAAGCTTAAAATATTTGGGAACCGTATTACTACACCTAAAAAAGTCAGGGGGTGAGGGTGGTTTTAATCGCTCTGCAATTTCATTTCGGTTTCTTCAATCACCAAAAGGAGAGTAATCCTCTGAAATACTTTCTTGTCGAAGAACGAGAAGTGTATAAATGCGAACATTGAACCAATGATTGAACTTCTCAACACTCATTATTTGAAACTTACGACTTAAAACTTATGACTTGAAAATGCTGCATGAATCCACCATGAATCTTTGTATGCATGAAATTGTTTCAGCAGTTTTCATAATAGGTATCTTTGTTATATTTATTCATGTTTCAATATTTTTTGTTCGTGAAACCCATACTCCAGATATTTATACAAATTTCGCAAAAACCATCAAAGCTATCGATCGAATGTTATTGCCCCATTTCGCCAACATACCGAATTCGAGTAAATTCCATCAGCCGTTCGAATGTTATAAAGAAAAAACGATTTGAAAATTGTAACTTCATACTGGGGTCACTTTGTGAGTTGTTTCTGAGTTTGGTAAGTTTGTTATCGAATTTTTCAGTCTGAATAATATGTGGTAGGTTTTTCGAGTTGTCGAGGTTTTCGTAAAGACCTTATAGATGTCTTAAAACACCAAGAACAAACATCCTGGCAAAGTCTCCTGTATATACAATATGTAGCAATTTCAATAATGTCTGCGACAAAATCGATCTTTATTCAACAAAAATAGGTTGTTATAAAAGTCACCTAAGAAACCTTTTCTTCAGTAATCATACATAAAAGTTTGTGTAAATTTGTCGACAATGTACGAATATCATGTAATGTGTTTGTCTTGCTTGTCCTGTAATTGGGTGCCTCACCTGTTTGGACAATAAACGGTTTTTTTTCAATAGAGATATCCAGCTGACCACGTTCCTAATCTCCGGATTCCTTGGTACAGGACGGATGAATATCGATTCCACTATACGATCGTGTTCCGTTCGGTGTAAATTTTTTTTTCAGCCGTGAAAGCACTTTCGAAAATAATATCCGGAGGTGCGCATTCATCGAAGAACAAAAGCACCAACGGATCATATCGAAAAATATGACGTTAAACGTACTGACGTATCCGACAGACCATGAATCGGTCCATTCAATTGGCTTCGATAACAAACTATCGCTTATACGTCGGATATTCGTCAGAAAAATAGCCGGCGTGTATTTTTTGACGTGAACGAGAGCTTATTATGAGCCGTATCGCTTTATTTATTGGCTCTGTTTGCGGACAAAGAGCATCGTTTCAGTTCGGGTTCTAAGTACCGCGAATGAATTGATCGAAATGGAAACCTCTCTTTCTTTGTGTAGGTACCTGACAGAAACGAGAGGTTAAATAGTGAATGGTAATTAGTGCGAAACACAACAAGCTGTTCTAAAAACATTTTTTCCCTATTCCCTCTCGCTCTAACCACCGATTGGTTTCGACACAACGGTGGTACCATTTCACACTATGTATGATGAGCTCAACGATAATGAGTTCCTTCTGCTATATATCATGAAATATGACACTTTCTAGCCTCCTATTGAATAGTAAATGCAAAATTTTTGAAGACCGAAACATTTTTGTTACTCGCCGATTCTCACCCGAATCTCGAATATGTTGGAATAAGATCCTACAGGAAGACGATCTCATGCTTTCCTCTCTCATAGGAAGTCATAATTTGGCCTATTCTTGAATCCAATGGAATTGTTTTTTTCATACAGGATCGAGAAAGTGTCTCATGTCATTGATAGTTTCTTGAGTTTAATCGAAGACACCAATATCATTAGTGCACTTTCTGTTGATAATAATGATGACTGTGACGTGTTCAGTCATGTATTAAGAATTTTAGGAGAAGGTGTTCGTAGTGTTTTTTGCCAAAGCCGTAGCAGCCCCATTTGTGGAGTAATAATAGAGAACAGTGTTATTTCATTTCACATATCTACAGGGTGTCTCTCTGGGAGCTGCATCGATCGATACATGGAAAAATATAAGTTAGGGCGAATTTGAAACTTTAGAGGCCAATTCGGCTGAAATACTTTCATGATGTTGGCATTTCCGGTTTCGACGGAAGTTGATATCAACTTGCTTATTTTAAACAGGACATATACCTAAGTTTCATTTCATAAAGAGATTTTCAACTCAAAAATAATCTAACCTTTCAAAAGTGAACTTATATTCATCATCTGTCAGACATGACAGTTGATCATGAGTCCTAGAACCAATCGGCGGTCTTCTACGTACTAGTTGTGTACTAGAAGAAAAACTTGGTTCAATTAAAGTAAGATGTCAAAAGTTGTCCGTCTTCTTACTTGTTATTTCTTGATTGATGATAATTTTCACTGGTCTGTATAAACAGAGCAATTGAAAACAAGAAGTTCAACTTATTAACGTTAGGTAATTCTTGATCGATAAATGTAACTTGATGATTGTTAAATGGGGTTGCATAAATCTTCTTCACTCATAATGGGACGTTGACTTCAACGTCAAAATATAAGTTATATTTCATTATTTATGTTCATTCAGGTATCTACGAAAGCGCTGAACGGACATGATGACTTTTTTTTATAATTGCCAGTTTGAACTAGCAATTAGTCCTAAGTGTCAGTTTAAACTGGCAATTAGCCATAATTGTCAGTTCAAACTGGCAATTAGGGCTAATTGTAATTTTGAACTGGCATTCATGGCTAATTGCCAGTTCATACTGGCAATTAGGGAAGAATGCCAGTTTGAACTGGCATTTATGGCTGATTGCCAGTTTGAATTGTCAGTTTGAATTGTCATTTATGGCTAATTACCAGTTTAAACTGACACTTAAGGCTAATTGCCAGTTCAAATGCCAGTTTGAACTGGCAATCAGAGCTTATTACCAGTTCATACTGGCAATTACGGAAAAATGCCAGTTTGAACTGGCATTTATGGCTGATTGCCAGTTCAAACTGGCAATTAGGTATGAATGCCCGTTTGAACTGACAATTATGGCTAATTGTCAGTTCGAACTGGCAATTAGGGCTAATTGCTAGTTTGAACTGGCATTTATGGCTAATTGCCAGTTCAAACTGGCAATTATGAAAAAAAGTCATCATGTCCTTTCAGCGCTTTTGTAGGTATCAATCTAAAAAAGAATTAGATATAAAATTCTCTCCAAAGGATAACGCCATTACCGACTGTAGAATAAAAGCGAAAGACAATTTCCACAGGTTTCAAGTTTCCTTTCATGTCATCGCTGTCGAACGCCCATCAGCGTTTCCCAAACAAGCGAACTCCCCACCCCAGCGACCCCCCTCGAGCAGCCTCTCAAAGACGCTCTCTCCAGAAATTCCTTGTTAAAAATTCCTTTTCGTAACTACCTTCCTTCCTGAAGCATCGCATTCGATCCCTCGCCTTTCTGTCATCTGATGCATTACACGACCAATTTATTTCCTTACTTTCAGCACCCTCTCTCATTCATTTCGGCATTTTTAGCATTTCAGGCGGGGGATTTTCAGGCCTCCCCATGGTCCGTGTAACATCCCTTCGCTCATGGCAGTGGGGACGATTTCGCTGAATGTTTCTCTGGCATCATCAGACGATTTCCCAGTTGCCAAAATTTCGTCGGCGGCTCGTCAGGGTCGGCAATGCCTGTCGTCCATGGAAATTCAATTTTTTTTGTGTCTGTATTTCTCATAATCTAGGGTAGATGTACATTTACCCTACCAACCAATAATAGTTATTTGTTCTACTAGGCATAAAAGCACAAGATTTAATGCCGCGCTACTCTCGGCTATGAAACCAGCCATTAAATCTGCTTTTCTGCCGTGTGAAACATATAATTAATTCTTCAAATTTGTTCCAATTCCACGCAAAATCGACTTTTTCATATTTGAATTGCGTTTCATCATCAATATCCAAATAACTGAATTATTTTATTAAAGGTAACTGGGCCCTGTGTTACTATGTTTACCGCTGATGACGTTTGTTGTATATGTTTGTTTACTGTTCACTTTGTCATTGTGAATTTTGAAAAGTTGTCATGTTAGAAATAGATTTACTGCAAAGTGATGAATTGATGCAATTAACACCACCTGAGATAAGAGACCAGGCGCGAGATGTGGAATTTAACCTTTTACCGGAAAAATCAAGAACTGTATATGAACTCACATATATACAGCAGATTCATGGAATATAGACAGAAGAAAAATATAGAATCTTTCTCTGAAAATGTGCTGATTGTCTATTTTTCCGATCTTTCAAAGAAAATGAAGCCTTCAACGTTATGGTCTACCTGTTCGATGTTGAAAGCTACCCTGAGCATAAAAAATAACATTGATTTGGCAAAATACTTACTTACGTCACTTAAGTGACGGGCTTTTCGAAACGCCAGTCAGATGGTTTCCATGCAAAAAAAACCGAGTTTTTCAAAGAGAAGGAATCGGAATAAGAATATATTGAAAATGATCTATTATGGACCAAGGAACTAATTATCAATTTATGTTTTAGGTTGTACTTATTGTTGCAGTCACTGGGGCTTGTGGATGTGATGAGCTTTTGCAAATGAAAACAGATGATATGAATGATATGGGCAACAAATTGCTAATTATGCTACCAAATACTGAGACCAAAAGATCAAGATCTTTTGTAGTAACGGAATATTTAATTTAAATGATCGGCGTGTCTTCTATAGGTATGCGAACGGTAAAACACATCATTGGCATTTACAAATTCCGTAAAATGCCACAAGAAATTGCTACTTTTCTGGGACTATCCCATGCGAAAGAGTATACCGGGAACTGCTTTCGCAGAACTTCGGCCACGTTGCTGGTGCATTCTGGTGGGGATATAACAATGTTGAAGCAACATGGAGGATAGAAGTCTTCCGCTGTCTTGGAGGGCTATATTGAGGACTTGCTAGCCAACAAGTCGAACATCGGCAATACAAAAGTTTTCTGGCTTTTCGGGAGTATCAAGTGTGGATACTAAAGTTGTTAATTTTACTGGAAAGGAGGGAAGTGGACAGACTTCAATTGTATCAAATAATTGTTCACAATTCACCACAAATATATATTTAATAAATGTAAATTTCGTGTTGTAGTTTGTAGTTTTAATGCCATGAAACCATCATCATCAGCATCATTTTGAGTTTTCTTAATGTCATAGTCAATTTTAATAACCAGTTTGTTTCAAATTATTACTTGGAAGGTTGCCTAGCAACGAGCTTTTTCTGCCTAGGCATTAAAAGTACAACTTCTAAGCCTGCCAAGTGTCATTAGGAGGCCGCTTTTAATGTCATTTGGAGAAAAATTATTATTATTGTCTATGGAATGATCGCGTTATCGTCTTTTTTTACGACTCTCACTACTCCTTGCGAACTTCTCTTGTGATCTCGTTATTCCTTCACTACCATACTGCCATCTATTGGTATTCAACTACGGATCTCGTAAACAGAGGATACGTACAGAGGCATTCATTCTACTAAGGGCGAGATCTCGTTAAGCGGGGCTTGCCGCATCCGTCCTATTAGATTAGTATTGGACGCAAAAGGATCACGCTTTTGATGTATGATCTGGAAACTTTGCAACACAGAGTAGATGAATGCGGCGGGCCGAGTACGAAAGTTCAGAGGCTATTCATGAAGCTTTTATGGAGGAATATTATTTTTTATAATGATTCAACGAATGGATAATGTATGATTTTGACAATTTTTCGTGTGATTTGAATTTTGATGTTTATGTATGTGTTTTGAATCAATTTGAAATCAAGGAAACTAGTTAAAATGCACAATGACAGTGACACATGTACTCTTTTTGTTTTCAATTGTACTTTTGAAGCATGAATAGTGAAAAATATGAAATTCTATGCGCATATCGGAGCCTTCAAATGATAAACGAAATCAACGAAGCTGCAATTTTGGATTTTCAACAGTGAATCCCATGACGAGTTCCAAGGCTCTCATTTGATTTTATGTGAATTGTTCCAGAGTCTGATCAATCATGATGTCCACAGAATATCGATTCCGTCGGTCGCTCAAAGCCAAGTGTATCTAGTCACATCTCATTACTTTTTGGATGCTTTGAAAGAACCAACATTCATGAACTATTGTAGGACGCAATGAGATCATTTGATATCACTCATCAAGAAGTAAAGGATGTAATAATAGTATGAACGTAATTTACATGCGCAATAGATATTTACGTTACTAGTCCGGTAAGTACTGTGAAAGTTTACCGGACGTGTGACGTATAACATTTCATTTCATACTGCTAAAAAACAAAAATGAACAGTGAAAAAAAAATATTTATCTTTGTTGAAGTGCTAAAACAAAAAAAATGGGAATGTATCAGCAAGTAGCAACTCCCTAATAAATAATTCATCCAATGGAGCTCCTGGTATCCATATTCATGGGAACGAAAATTTAACGGTTAATATTAATATTAGCAATAAGTAATTTCTGTGTATTGTTTTGCTGTTGAATTTTTAATAAATGTATTCATGCTTTTGACGCATAACTGAGTTTTCAATATTTACAATCCGGTAAAATTTCATTACGGGATAGTAGCACGTAATGAAATATTACGTGCGCCTATCCTGTGAAAGTCTATTTTCCGGATTGAAATCAGGTACGTAAAGGTATGTTCTATGATGCAGTATGAAATAAATCATTTTTCTATATCTGCTACGAAAAGTGAAAATTTATTTTGACCAATGGGTCAAGTTTTTGTGACGGATTTTAATTTTATAGATCTATTCATTACTCTTTTACTTTCCAAACAGCCGATAGTGGTGTCTTACTGACCGACTGCGATTTTTGATCACTGAGTAGTTTACTTTGACTTTCCACTGAAATGAATTATCGATCCGAAATCTGCCAATTGGCTCGGGAGAAAAACTGAAAGCCAAGCTGGAAATGAGGCGAGCCTCTGATGCTGCAGCTTTTCACTTCGTGCGCACTTTTCCTCTGATGAAATTGTCTGCTAGCGATCAAATCTCCGGAGGGTCGGTAGAAACCCGAATTAGTATAACGTTTTACACAGGGGTGTTCTAATGAAGTATTCCGGCTCAAAGTGAAGCCGATCCGACTGAAAGGGGTGGACAGATAGGTAGGATGGTGATTGATTGTTTTTCATCGCGATTATTTCAGACGAGATCGGGAAAATGGCGGCGCATTCATGATTCATGACGTTAATGTGATTTCAGGCATTGTGTTGACACAAAAGTTACAAAACAAAGAGAAGGACATCAAATACACAAAATTTGGGGGTGTCCCAATGGAAGCAAAACTCTAGAGACTCTCTTGGTACGTTCATAGTAGAATTATCTCACGATGCTCTAGAGATGCCAATGGATTCGTGAGTGAAGTATCACCGACTAAGCGAATAACTATCTTCTGAATTGAATCTAAGAGCTGCAGCATATTTAAAGCTAAATTCCATATTTAGAGCTAAATTCCAAGCATCCAGGACAGGAAACCAAATTTTCGTGATGTATTTTTCGCAATGGACCTTAGCATCCCATGGGAGAGTGCTATGTTGATGGTGATACCCAGCAGCATGGATAATAAAGACTTCATAGGAATAGTTGTACTTGACATCATCATATTGGGCATTGGGTGATCTGCCTTTCTATTCGAATTTTACTAGATTTTCTGATCCTCAGTTCGAAATTCTTGTCAGATCATTGATGTCATGAATGTACAATCAGGTATAATATATATATAATATGGATAGAAGTTTTATTGCAACATCAAAACATTCAGGAACCTCATGGCAGCATTCAAAATAAATCAGTTTATTGATGTTGAGAAGTGAAGGAAATGAATTGAAAGTAAAAATATCGATATCAACCTATCACATATTGTCCAATCTTCTTTAACCCACGTTCCATGAAAATGTTCTGTAACGATGTGAGAAGTTGAAATTCAATGGAATATCAATTATATCGGCGAAGTTTGTATAATTGAGATATATCGTAACTGAAAAGGAAATTCTATGCTGAATGTATCATCTCAAAAAGATTTCACTTTCCATTCGAAATGAATGTAGGGGTGCACTTTCTATTTACATGAAGGTTGAAGTACAATTACAATCATGTTCATCACTATAATCGAGTTTTAGAAAGACAAAGCCAAAAAATTATACATACCGTAATAAACTAAGAAAAAATGGATCATTATCTTTCCTAGAAATGGAAAATGCGGCTGATGACGGATATCTCAATGGTATTTAACAGTTTATGAAGAATTCCCAAGAAGTTAGCGCAGTCTATATCGAAAAAGGCGAAGGACAAAGCTAATAATTAAAAAACTGAATAATCTGATGGAAAAGAGTGGAGATATAATTGTAAACAAAAGAGGTAGCCATGAGAAGAGGGAAGAAGAAAAAGAAAATCCTATATGGAAAAGTAAATGGTTCAGTTGATTCCTCGTTCAGATGGTACCACGAAACTCGTGAAGATATAAAGAAAATGTTAATGAATTCATTGCTTCTGAAAACTCGGTTTACAGCAAGAGTTGAGTTGAGAAATTTAAAAATAATCTGAATAAAAAAAAATAAATGAAGTCTGTACACTATGTATGAAAGACCTGAACCTCGGAATGATCCGAAAAGAGTTTGATGAATTAAAAAAAATATTCAAATATATATATAAAATAATATTCCAAAAATATATATCAATAATAGAAGTCTCCATAGATGAAAGACCTGGACCTCAAAATATTCCATACAAAACTAGATATAATTTTTGCATAAATAATTATAAGATTACCTCGATATCATATGTCATTAATTTTCATAATGATGAAGTAATATTCTTGTAGGTATACTCATGTATAGGTAGGTATCAATACTATTCAAAGAAATTATCATGCTGAAATATGATTGTCAATTATATAAGTACCTAAATGAATGAGATAATTCACTCGATACACTCAGGATATGGAAGTTGTTGAATTTTGAAATAATGTATTATTTCTGCATATCTTCGACCTCCATTTCCAAGTAGAATCTAGTAGTTATTCACAAATGTAGCTCAGAATCGGTTTTCAAACTCATCCGAAATTCTCAGGTCAATAATTTCTGATACTGATCGAACATAATCCACACATATTTCATTCCATTATATTATAATTCAGTTCATCATGATTATCAGCTGGAAGTGAGAAAGAACGTATTCAATTTGATAACTATATATTCTTGAATTGAGCAGGATCAGTTGTTTGAATCGATCTTGTATTGAAGTTGAATTGATATTACCATTTGTTCAAAGTGAATTGATAAATGATTCGTTCGATACTTATAGTTTTGGAAAGATAGATTTGAATCACTCAGTTCAAAGAGATATGTTATCGATTCGACATTATCATTTTTTCAATTTGAGTTGGAGATGATTCCGTTTGATCAACATATTTTCGAATCAACCATATCTGAGAATTGTATCAAGAATCCCATTTCGTCCATGCAATCGCATGGTGTCATTCGATGAATATAGCTGATGATTGAAATAAATGATATTTAATTCGTTCAAACGTATGATTTCAACCAAATGTATTTGGTTGAATTGACAGATCCTTTTTTCCGTGTAATTCATTCATTCATTATTTCTGTGTGGACATAGAATTTCGATTATTTGAGAATTGATGAGGTATATGTTACACAAGAATATACAGTATGAGTTAACCTTGAGCTAACGATCACTGGTACTTTTACCTCAGTGCTTTGCAATGAAGAAACTCGACAAATCGGAAATGGCAGATTTCGCTCGCGCCCCTATGAATGTCACAGACGGACGCCGCATGCTTTCACGATCGCCGCGACACAATGCAAATGGCGACGCCAAAGTGCCGCCATCTTTGTTTCGCTTCCGGCGTTGCGGCTAGCTGTGCTCATCAATCGGAACAAAAGGGCCATTGTTTTCTCGCGACGCGATTCGACGGCGTAATTTCCACCAGGGATGATTTTCTACAAGGTGTGTCGTTTTCGATAACGCCGGATCAAACTTGACAATTTTCTTTTTACAATTAGTGAAAAAGAAGCTGGAAGATGATGAAAAACTCAATGAAAGAACTGATGAACTTGAGGAATTTTAGAGTTTTTGGAATAATGTCTGAAAACAACTTACTTTCTATTAGATGGTGATTTTTATCAACAATGTTTTGGTATGACCATGTGGGTTCACCATCATCTCCTATTCTAAGTAATATATCAATTGAAAATTTTGAAGGAAAGAAATACAATAAACAACCAAAGACTTGGTGGAGATATGTAGATGATATTTTCATTATTTGGCCACATAACCGTATGGAACTAGATAATTTTCTGAATTATATGAACAATATCGAACCCACAATCAAATTCACTTCAGAAATAGAATCTGATAATCAGTTACCATTTTTAGATGTCCTCATTAAAAAATCAGATAACATTTCGATAACAAGTGTACATCGTAAAAATACACACACCGACAGATACCTCAATTTTCAATCAAATTATTATACAAGTATAAAGAAAGGAATAATCAAATCACTTCGTGATAGATCCAAATTCATATCATCGAACCACCAAATTTTCAATGCCGTGAACCATATAAAAGATGTTCTTCAACTCAACACTTATCCGAAACATTTCATTGATAAAACAATACACCAAATTGAGAACAGACAGAATATACAACAACCAACACTGATAACAAATGTAATCCCATACATTTCCGGAATATCTGAAAAAATTAAACGTGTTGGTGACAAGTTTCGAGTGAAAACAGTGTTCGAGACAGAAAATACGGTGAGATCGATTGTGACTCATACAAAACCGAAAAATGAAGAACAATCATCAAAAAAATGTATTCACAGTATACCATGTGTTTGTGGAAAATATTATACCGATGAAACTAGCAGGCCTGTATCAGTAAGGTTGAAAGAGCATATAAGAACAATACAGGGTGGCCCATTGAAAACGTACCGCAAGGCATTACAGGCTGGGAAAGAACTTCTCGATAAAATCCGACAACAGGTCAAGTTTGTTTGTCAGGGAGACACATTTTGAAGTAACAAGCATAGTAAAACCTTTAACCCCCTAAGTAGGGGTGTCACCCCAACAATTTTTTCGAATGGGAAGGGGGGTCAAGCGATACCACTTTGGGAGGGGCTTGTCATTCCCTATACAGTGCTGCTTAGATTTTTCAAATCGATCAACCATCATGTGGGACGAAAAATACAAAGATCGGTTCAATTGTACTTTATCGCAATAAGTTCCTTCAAATGAATTCGCTATTTTTGCCGAGTCGCTGTTTTTGCCGATGCACAGATTTTTTAGGCTCATTTCAGAGAGTGAAAAATTAATAGGATTCATTTCTTCACGTTTGAATTAGGTCAAGTCGTTGCTTGTCCTGTTTTCGGATTGTATCGAAAAGTTCTTTCCTAGCCTGTAATGCCTTGCGGTATGTTTTCGATGGGCCACCCTGTATGAAGAAAAGATATACCGACAAATCAAAATCAGATGAATTATCATTATTCATGTAATATGAGCAAAATCATCACGGTTTCCAAAGATATTATTATTTCTGCTTTCAGAAGACACGTTGAAGGTTCCTCCTCTTGTGTCGATACTTGAGCGACTGGTACAACAAGAATCTCTCATGTTACTATATGATCGTTCTAATTTTTGCTTGCAACCTTTCACGCTTTCTTGCCATTTCTATCTTATAATAAAATGTCTTCGTGTATGGTTATCTTTTGTAACATGACACTGATCTGACAGTGAGGTTGATTGTTTATACTACCATCAACTATACATGCATATAACATTCCTGTCATGATATCGATGAAATCTGTGCATTTACCTAATAGTTATGATTGTTTACATTATAGTTCACTTTCTGCATTTAAATTGTAATAAATGTCATTGATCATTGGTGCACTGCGAGGCATCAACTATTCTCAAGAACTTTTTTGACACTCGTAGTCGTAGAAAAAGCATAGTACACAACTCGTGCTGTAATCCAATTATTAACGTAACTTGTGCAACTTCGCGTAATATGCAATTCACAACTCTCGTTACGTAATAAACTATTCCTATCTGTCACCTGACTTGTAAGATCCATGCTGAAACTTTCATGTATTCCAACGTTTCCCCGCGATTTCCGTTGACCTTTCACCGGTGCCACCCCTGCTCGCCGCTATAGCGTTCCGACGACGCCGTAGCTGTCCGATACAGACGCCATTTTGGACGCGCCATCCTGAGCGTCCTTTGTTCGGTAATAGAGCTTTGTGGAGCGTAGGACATGTCATGTCATCATATTATCGTGTTCGCTTTCGCCCAGCGGGCATGCGAAACTCGCTCCGTTGCCTCTCTTTGTGCATACAGGGTGTCCGTCTCGACGGCACGGGAATGTTCACATAAGATTACAGAAGAAGGATATAGAAAGAGAAGAAGGTTATAAGAGATCATTGTCAACAATATTTCCTCGAACTATCACTTTGTATATACACTATTTATCCATAGTTTTACTGGAGACACATGCATGAGAACAGGAGCAAATTTTCTAAACACTATTATAATTCACAATCATAATACCAGATCTACAAAATGGTAAATCTGCAACGACACCGATTAGTTGTGAGCTACCATAATTCTTAGTATCTCAATTTATACAATTCTACGGCAGCGAAGAAGAAGATTGGCTGACAAAAAAAATCACTAAATTCCGACTGCAATATAGGAATTTGAATAAATTTCGAGATTGTGAAATTCAGTCGGAATTTTGTAGAATTCGGAGATTGAGGTCGGAATTTAATAAAATTACCGTGTTGTTGTAGAAAATTGTCTCAGAAATCGATTAGCTGGTCGATCTGATCTCTAAATCTAAAACCGTTCAGGAGATATCGAGCTCAAAGTCAAATTTTTCAGCCTTTGTAGGACTTTCTCTCCTCGTTTCTATAAAATAAAGTAGAAATAATAAAAAAAAAAAATTCAATATATCTGCAGTAAAGACAGATTCTGTGAACTGTCCCAAAATGTCACTGCGCTTGAAATTAAACCTTCAGATACCTAAAAGAGATATTCTCTATTCGTCAGTGACACCTTGTTTTCTGAAATATCTGATAATACAAATATATTTTTCTATTAAAAAAAACTTAGAGATAGTATTTGAAGTCAAAGTATGAGTTTTCCGCTCAAAAAATGGCAATTTGCTATAAGTCGTGAAGAAAACGTCTCTGATAGAGACAACATTTTGTGTTGATGTAGAAAATTTTCAATAGGAATACCACTAGAGGTCAAAAAATTTCCGGATTCAATTCGACCTCACACACCACCACCAAATGTGGAAACACCAAATGTGTTTCCAACAACATAAATTTTCGTCTTTATCAAGTTCTTGCAAAACAGGTTTTGTCAAGACAGTCCAAGAATCTCTAAATCAAGAGCAAGCAACTTCGAATCAACCTGCCATTGTATTCAATAATTGCGTTTTTGATGTAAACAACAATCCTAATGGTCCATGAATTTAGAAAACATTCAAGCTTTTCGTTGAAATTAATCAAAATTATTATGTGTGAAAACAAATAAAAATTAGATTGTGGGAAAAAATATTCTGTCATTATAAACGTCGAAAAAATTTCCAGTATAATTCGCTGGTGGGTATACCCACCAGGAAAAAATTCCCGATAAAATTCATCTGTTGCTGTGGTGATCTGACAAAAATACACGTTCTGATTGGTTAAAAATCACATATGTGGAATTTTCTAAGGAATCGATAGGATCCCGATATCGAAGTCGGAATTTTATAAAATTCCTTCTCTATTAATCCGAGTTTGGAGTCGGAATTTATTAAAATTCCTATGCTTCCCTGAAATTCCGACTTCGATCTCTAGGAAAAATAAAAATAAACTATATTGGCCCATCTATGCTCTCGATAGATCAGTCAAGTTATTAGAATATCAAAAGATTCCTTTTTGGAAATATCTCAACAGTATATCGGGATAACTCCAAAAGGACAACTCACTGTCATAATTTTGCTCAGATTTTAAATATTTCCAATTTGTTTCAATATTATTTGTGAATCACTATCAATCTAATGGCTGAATTCTAGAATTTCTGAATGTTTCAAAAGTGCCCTCTAGTGAGCATATTTCATGTTCTGAATTTCAGAAATGTAGTTGTAAAAACAAAAGAGAAGAGGGCGTGTACCATGAGTCTGTGTCATCACCCGGAGTGGGAGTTAGAAAAATTCACCAACCGATTTAATTTATACCATGACAATTTTGATTATAGATTTTCATTTGTGCTACATGAAGATTGGTATGCGCAAATCCATGACATCGTAAACCACCCTGTACAACTGCGACATAATATCTCCCGATTTATATCAGAAAAATGTTCTGGACTGAATACGATGTTCGAATATATAGATGGATATTCTTCGCGGGACGGTCGTTTATTCTATACCGTCGTTTCCAACTGGTGGTTTTCATTGT
Source organism: Gastrophysa polygoni (assembly GCA_963576655.1). Classification (NCBI taxonomy): domain Eukaryota; kingdom Metazoa; phylum Arthropoda; class Insecta; order Coleoptera; family Chrysomelidae; genus Gastrophysa; species Gastrophysa polygoni. The sequence continues at coordinate 10,124,975 of OY755093.1, forward strand.
GGACATGCTGTATAGTGAACATGGCGTGTTTATTACGCAAAGATCCCCACGGCCCGTTTAATTAGGCAGCAATATCCGCATTTCATTAGGGAAACAGTATTACTCTCTGTCGGTGTAATATAGTGGCGATGGGGTGAAAAGAAACCCCCTATTCGTCCCTATGAAGCCAGAGGCGGCACTGGCAAATATCGACAGCAAATAAAGAAATATTGTGAGGTATCTATTTTTCTCCTCAATCATTGTTTTGAATATGGAGTGAATGTATGAAACAACACAAAAGACGAAGAATCTTGATTTCGGGTTCCGAAATATAAACATATGTGTATGTATTTAACTTCATCGAACGTCAAACAGGGTAGAAACTTCGAACAATTGTTTGTCTTATCGATGAATGGTGTCATGTCAGTTTTGGGCGTTTTGAAAAAGAAGAACAATGGCCTACTCTGGTTTTACGCGACTTTCGCTACTTATAAAATCCAAATTTTTCATTAATAAATGAATAAATCACTTTCTATATATACTTGTACCATCTTAGTGTACCAAATCATTCCAGGTCGCAGTGGTACGATTTTTTGTGGATCAACACATGGGGTTCATTCTACGATTTCATTAAAATTCATTCATGAAAATAGAAATCATAATGATCATTTCAAAATATTTGTAGTAAGCACAGCTTTTTGATCTGCCCCAAAATGTCACTGTGCTTAAAATTTAACGAGTATCAAAATTTATCTTCAAAGCACTCAAAGTTTCGATTGCAAAATCGACGGGATTATCAGTCACTGCGTGGTGAGTCTGAATATTCCACATGTTTCAAAATGCGTGATTTTCTACGTAATTTTCACGTAGTTGTCAATAGACAATAGTGATTGAAATGCAAAAAATGCGTGTGCTTGCTTGGGACGCGCACTTTGCGACTAGTTTCTAGACATATAGTTAAGTGTACAAAAATCAATACTGTTTTGGACTTTGGAACATACTGGAAAAATCATTTTGGTCCTAAGGCCTCGAAGTTTGAATACCCCTGATTCAGAGAATTGTTTGATCTGCCTGGTGAACATACAAGCTCAAATTCTCGTTGCATTGAACTCTACTAGAAGAATTCTTGTCAATTCCATTCAATTTCTAAGAAGATAACTTGTTGGTAAAGCATGTTAATAAAATAAAAAAAACTAATGAAGACAGGTAATAACAAACCATATTCATAATGAAATCAATGTCAAATGGAAGCTTGTCTGAAGCCATAGTTATGTGGCCATAGGATATGTGAAACTAATACAAGGTGAAATAGAGAAAAATAGTTTGAAGGAGAAATATATATACACATACACAGAAACTCATATACATACACACATATATTTATGGAATTATTGTTTTTCACAGATTTTTTGAAAAGTATTCATCTAGATTATAAAAAGGTTTTAGGATAAGTAATGATTTCAGGATCCTCATTTCGAGCATCGACCTGTTTCCGTCTTGCACTTCTGGCCCTTTCGATGATGGGGCTTCAACTATATCGAATACTTAAATACTTCTTATTATTATGAATTTACTGAATTTTGTAAAAATTCTTTTTAACCAATCAGAACGCGTATTTCTGTCAGATCTCCATAGCAACGGATGGATTTCATCGGAATTTCTCTCCTGGTGGGTACCCAACAGCGAATTATACTGGTAATTTTTCTTGACGTTTATAATGACAGAATATTATTTTGACAATCTAATTCTTATTTGTTTTCAGACATAATAATTTTGATTGATTTCAACAAAAAGCTTAAATGTTTTAATTCATGGACCATTATGATTGATGTTTATATCAAAAACGCAATTATTGTATACTATATGGCAGGTTGATTCGAAGTTGCTTGCTCTTGATTTAGAGATTCTTGGACTGTCTTTGCAGAAGTTGAAGCAGACCTCATTGCGTCAATTATATCCTGATGATGGCCCGAGTCAATTTGCAGATGTGGTTTCATGGAGTGACTGCTACCATGCCCTGTTATTTTAATTAATAGCTGTTCTCCAATTCTGTTTTGCAAGAACTTGATAAAGACGAAAATTGATGTTGTTGGAAACACATCTGGTGTGGAATTTTCTTACCGAATACCACACGAGGTCAAATTGAATCCGGAAATTCTTTCGAGTTCATGAATATTTTAAGATGATTATCCCGAGTCGAAGACGTCTTCGATGAAATAATTTTCATGATATTCATGAGCGAGAAATAATTTTACCTCTAGTGGTATTACTAGTGAAAATTCTTCAGTCTTTCCGTCGATTCGTGTCGGTCTACCTACCGCCTTTGTACTCGAAGAGCCGACCCTCCCCGGCGAGAACAGTTGAACGCCGTCGCCATGACGACGACGCCCTCGGCGAGGATCGAAGCGGGCCGTGTCGGAGTTACCACCCCGTAGTGTACGTATACGCGGGAGTGTTGTACACTCTCGGGGCGCCCCATTATGTACACTCCGACGGCGCAGTTGTCGAAGGGCCTAGGGCGGTAAGGGGACGGGGCGCGGAAATGAGTTTTTCCGGACGGCGAGGGCGGGGGAGGGGGCGATTGGAAGTGTTTCGCCGATTGCTCTTCACCAGCCCGAGGAAATGTGATCGGGGGATGTTTCGGAAAAGTGACTTTCGGATATGGACATTTGAAACTCGTTTCACTGTTAATCGAAATAATACGGGGGGTTTCATATCCAAAACTACGCCTTCTTCAATTGTTGATTTCAAGAAGTTTTATTCAAATTTTGAAGTGTGTCAAATGTTTCTCAAAATTATCAATTCTATTTCAAAATGCGTCACAAATCAGCTAATTGAATACCAAAGACTATCATAGGTATGTCAAAAATATCACTCAATTTCGAATATTATTACCAGAAAATTTCATTTTGATTTCAAAATTCATCTTTTAAATATCGCAACTTATAATTTTCATCCCAAAAGCTATCAACAGTATAGTCTGGAAACTACTACAATCTCCATACGTAGTATCGACAGGGTGATTCAATATTACATAACTCCGCAGATATTATTCATAGTAACTTTGGAACTTTGCCAGCAAATTTTCTTAATATCTGTGTTCTAGATATAAGAAGGGCCAGAATGGGTATCTCGGATGATGGTTGCTCAAAGACGAAACGATACCTGAAGATAGAGGAAACCTACTTTGTTCCAACCGAGGTTTCAACTCACCTCCAATAGTGATCTGTCCATCACGTCACTTATTACTAGAGGACAAAGTCAACACTGAAAAACAGCGACTGTTTTTTTTTCGATGGTAATTCGCTGAGAACAATTTCAAAATCGACGTATCGAACTGACCCTTATTTTTATGCTTCTTGAATGCTCTTAAGTTCAGTTATTATCCCAAGTAAGCATTCGAAGTAGTTTTTTGAAAATACTATAGTTACTTGCAGTCGTACTGAAAGCATCATCACCATGTACGTGTTGTGTGTGAGTGGCAGTGAAAATATGGTTTTAGTTTTTCTCGAGGTTCTCGGAGGATCTTATAATGTTTCAAAACGACGTATTTGTCACGTAACTTTACCCTGATTCGAACTGTGGCCTCTACATGGAGTATAATTTGGTGAACGAAATCTGAAAGCTTCGAACTAACATTGAATACTTAGATTGCAAAAAAATGTTGGGTGTCAAATCTACTCCATGTTGTGGACTCCTTTGACATCTTGGTAGAAAACGATGAAACAGGTTAGCTTTATATTCCAAAATGCTGTCTATAGAAAAAATCTTATGTAATCTTATGACAGTTATTCAAACAGTTTTTCATTGTATATTCAATATTTTTGCACTCGAGCACGCGCGAATATCACATTTGGACAACAGAAAAAATTAATTGATTGAGGGTAGTTCGGTGCAAATTTTTTACATTTTCATATGACCAAAAATAACATCAGATGTATGTATCCAACTCTCCCCATTTGGTTGTTTTACGATATTCATTTCACTAATGATGAGCTCCGTGATTATCTGAAATAACACCGATCCATCGCGTAACCATCCAAATGAATCATTTACAAATATTCGGTTCACAAAAATGCATCTGCATTATTGATGGATTTGTTTTCTAACCACTGGAAACCAATTATGAAGCAGCGGAATGAAACTCATTGGATTTAATGAACTGTGCATTTTTAAATTAATTTTTCAGCCCGCGAATTTTCAGGATATCGCGATATCAGGATTCATAGTGGGTTATTGGTATGTTGAATGTTCATTTTAGTATCTGAATTATTCAACATTGCAGCAAATCCTTCGTCAATTCAACTCGAATCATAGATTCAAATCAATAATGTATTGTATAAATATGTTCACTGTTCGGTTCCACAGTAGGAAATTTGTGGAGTACAGAATGAAAAGGCAAATGAACTGATCTGGGGGATCCGCAGGTCAAATTGTTCCAAATTATTATTATTTTTATCTCTGTTGCATCATACGTTCAATCTGGCAAAGTTTTTTCGGAACCAAGAAAAAATTAAATAATCTATAGATTTTCTTCAAGAGAAGAAGTTCAAGTTGTGCTAAACGCGCTAAACCACGAGGAAGAACATTATATAACAAGTTTTTGGTAATTTCCATTTCGATCAAGCTCTGAGATTTACCCAAGGGAAAACTTCGAATTTTGTTTATCGTTCATGTCAATCTTCGATCTAGTTTTGCTCCTATGATTATGAAGCAGAGGAAAAATATAAAGAGAAATTCTTACCAGTTTTGAATCAGTTCTGAATTTCAGTTCGAGGTTATTCTGATTGTGTTCAGTCTAGATTTAGATGACTTAGACTGATTTTAGTTCTCCTCTCTTTTTACCTCAAATAAAGAAAAAAATGATTATGTTCGTATAATGTCACTCAGGACAAACAAAAAATTGCAGCCTTTCTACATGAGAATATAATTTGAAAAAGAGGCAATCTAAAAGTTCGATGTAAAGATGATGTTTGATGTTAAGATCCAGACGAAATTCCAACTATATTCATTGAGTCTTGAGTTTCATAAATCCATTGAAACTACATGATATAATAACAATTTTAACGCTATGATTCTGTTCGAATTACAGATTCAACACGTTTCCATTCGTATGAATCAATCTTAACATTTTATAATCTGCACTTCTTATAGAATAGAGGAATTATCTTAATATTGGTTCTGTTTACGAATTGTTCCAAAATTGTTAGATATTTTGAAGACACATCCCTCGAGCGAATCGGTGAAAACACATACTGGGTGGCCCAATGACAACGAAACAAGGCCCATTTGACATAGTTATCGTTCTCAGAAAAAAAACGCTCGACCCGGTCGATTTTTATTTCGAGGGGAAAATATTTTGTGCATGTTTTCAACTTTTTCACTTCAAACCCCTCGGAGGGGTGAGCTCCAACCCTTGAATCTCAAATGGGTTAAGGGGTCAAGTGATACATCATTCTGAAGGTAATCGAAATCTCTTACCAACGCTTCCTTTCTTTTGGAATGGTGATTTTAAAATCGGCGAGCACTGCTGGTTGCTCGCCCTGTAGAGATCGGCCATGATGATCGCCCCTCGAAAAACCCACCCGATAGGCGTATTCTCGCGACCTCTCCACACACGAAGGGGACATCCCTTCGAAAAGGGTGCAAATCCGGCTACTTCCCATTCCCTAATTAGAAATTTCATCATGTCGCAGCTCTCGTGTCGGTGATTCTATTCGCGTATAGTATCTGAGCACCCCCTCCCTACCCCCGGAGGGGGTTGTAGGGATGAAGAGAAGTTCGAGGATGGCGTCACTTTTTTTCGTTTGTTCATGTCGGGGTTGTGGGAAAACATACATGCGTTTTTTCATTCCAAAGTGTGGACTCCCTATATAGGGTGTATTAGGGACCTGAGTTGTTCCCGAAATGGTTTGCTACATTTCGATTCCTTTCATTTCTTCACGAGCTATCTCGATAACCGCAACGTTTTCTGTCTCTCGAGTCAGAGTGACAGAAACCAAAAATGTTCATAACCAAATTGCGAAGAAAATATTCTTCTTCACACGTATCAGTAGATGCTTGACATAGCCAACCTCTGTTACAGTTTTTAACACGATAATCAAAGCCCACTTCGATTACTGTTTCTTGTTGATGGAAACTGTAAATCTTATCCTTGCAGAAATTTCAGAATAGGGCAATGAGAGTACTTCTGAATGCAAAAGATATACTCCTATTATGTCTGTTAAGGACAGAAAATATTGATTTCCATTCTCAAACTTACTTATGATGGAGGTAAAGGAATCACAAATCGAATATGAACACTTTTCCTTTTTTTTTTGTTATTCCCAATGATACCGAAGGTACATCGATTTTTGGTGTTGACGTTACCATTTTATCTTCTGAAAACCGCTAAATTTGTTAAAAATTTATGAAGTGAAGTACTCTAAAATTTCAACGACAATCATCTCCGAATCAAAATTCTATTTTTCGTTTCTGAATTCAACAAGAAATTCGCTGCGAAAGTCATCTCGAAAAATAACCGGTGACGTAGAGAATAGGGCAAGAAAAGTGAAACAACTCCCTGTTTTTACCCCTACTTACATTAAGTATCGAGTAATCGTTTCATTCTACTTGTGCCACATTTGGTCAAAAACACTTCAATTCAATGTCTTGAGAGTTATGACAATCGAACAAACGTTGAACGGCTGTATTTCCCGTAGGAAGTCATTTTTTTTATGGACCATCGAACGGTTGATTATTGCCTAACCTAGAGCACCCTGTATGAAGGTTACCAAAATAGTACCTACCATCACTTCTGGATAAGAAACATGAAGCTATGCATCGTTACTGAGAACAGATAATAGCAATCTCCATCGACACATTTGAGCTGTTCAAGAAGTTTCATTTTTATTTCGTTTCATTCATCCAAGTTGGTTGAGGTGAGTGATTCAATTCATCAATAGAACGGCAAATTTGTGGAATTCTTTGTCTAGTGAAGTCTTTCCAGATGCTTACAACGTCCAAACTTTCAAGAAAAATTCCAACACTTTCCTTCTCTCCCAAAATTCCACCGCTGGCTAACACGATGTTCATTTTTCAGCTCTTAATGGGATTTTCTCTCCTCGTTTCTAAACAATAGAGTAGAAGTTATTGAAAATTATTGCAATATATGTATTTGTAGTAAGGACAAAATTAGGATCTGCCCCAAAATTTCACTGCACTTGAAATTAAACCTTTAGATACCTAAAAGAGGAATTCTCTATTGGTCAGTGACACCTTGTTTTTGAAAAAATTTAGAAATACAGATATATTTAATAATAATAAAACCTCTACTTATCTTGGTGGACGTTTCGGGAACGAATCTGCTCCCGTTCTCAACACAATTGAAATATTTTTCTCTTCGTAAACTTTTATCAATGTGTCCGATTTTGACACTGAAAAATGACAATTTGGTAGACGGAGGAATTCTGGTGACACTTTTCAGTGTCAAAATCGGAAACATTGAAAAAAGTTTACGATGAGAAAAATATTTCAATTTTGTTGAGAACGGGAGCAGATTCGTTCCCGAAACGTCCACCAAGATGAGTAGAGGTTTTATTCTTATTAAATATATTTGTATTTCCAAATTCCTTCAAAAACAAGGTGTCACTGACCAATAGAGAATTTCTCTTTCAGGTATCTAAAGGTTTAATTTCAAGCGCAGTGACATTTTGGGACAGATCACAATATCTGTCCTTACTACAAATATATTGCAATAATTTTTAATACCTTCTACTCTATTTTTTAGAAACGAGGAGAGAAAATCCCATTGAAAGCTGAAAAATGAATATACCACCTCCTCGAAGAACTTACAGACAGTATTTAACACGATGTTCCTCGAACATTATAAGTTTCCCTTTCGTGTTGTCAACGGATATAAGAAAAATTGAATGTTATGCAAATAGAAATGTTTATTGAGGTTTCTTCTTGTTTCAACTCAACATCAATCCATGTTTTATATTCTCGAAGCTGACTTCGAATGAATGTCCCACCTTGTATGATCGATCCAGTCGCACCCTCCTGAGGGTTCCTCCCGAGTCCCGCTTTCCGCGACATGTTTGTTTTCCTGCCTCGTATTCGACGCTCGAGTGGTTCTCATGTGTACGAAATCTCCATTCGCAGAGCCCGCTGAAGTGGCTTTTGTGATTTCCTCGAATAAAGACGCGACCGTATTAATTATTCGTCGAGAGGTTTCGCCCAGTTTGTTTTTATCTTCACATCCATGGAATCATTGTCCGTGCAAAGCTTTCCGCCATGAGGGTTAATTCGATTAGAGCGCGCCGGCGTTTTGTTTTGTTTTGCTTTTCCGTTTGTAGAAGTTTTCCGTGCGCGTGTGAGAAACATGGTCGCCTTTATGGCATGTTTGAATAATAGAATCTTTCAATGGTTGGTGCCAGCGAGTTTGCCTGATTTCAAACAATTCCAAGACTGACTGTATATATTTCACTTTCCAAAATAGCTTTAAAACCCCACAATTTGATCTTGATGGAACGAATATTTCTTCCACATATAGCACAAGGTTTTAGGGTGTAACGAACTCAGTAAAAAAGTGAACAATTCTAAATATGCAAAATCACGGATTAGGTCCTCAATGTCAGTTGAAACTTTGTTGACAGTATACTATAGTCTTGATGTCTCATAACGTCGTTTTATGGGGAAATTCTGTTAACAGTAACCGAATTTTCACAGCACAAAAGAGAATAATTCGAACTATGTTTGAACTACCTCGGAGGGAGTCATTTCCCTGCTTGTATGTTTTCAAATGCTTATTGTATATCATAGCAAACTACTCCAAATCCAAAACATATTCTCACCACCACAATTATCCTACTAGAACTTGTAATCTTCTATACATCCCGAAACATAACAAAACGAAATCTGAACGATCCCCCACCTAACAGGGTATCATATTCTACAATCACTTGCCTAAATCGGTGAAAAGTCTGGATACAAATGGGTTCAAACGCAGAGTGAGGTCAATATTAACTTCCAGAGGTTATTAAAGCCACAAGGAGTTCATGTCTGACTACAACTTCGATAAACTTGTTTGATGAAAGAATTGTTCAATATTTTATATTTTTATGTGTTCATAACCTTTATGTACCGGTCTACAACTTCTTAGTTCCGGCTCAATAAGAATGGAAATGTTATTTGTAAGAAATGATGACAATTGAATTAATATGACATTGCCCATCCGGCAATATTTTGAAAATGTTGATGGCGCTTCCGCCAAAATATGTAAACCGACACTAAGCTATGAATGATTTGTAGAATAACAGAAACGCTGTTTTTCAAAGTTTTCGCTTATTTAGTTACTACCAGCCCACAATAGCTCGGAAAGGTCGCATAGTGGACGAGGCCATCGTGTGTGAGCAATTTGAAACAACTTCGAAATCAGAAACATTCAGAAAATTATACCTATCACTGATAAAAATATGAGTTGTATAGACTATATTTCCTAAGACCAGAAAAACAGTAACATTTCGTTTCTATTTCTGCTAGATTTGACAGTCTGAATAGTCAATTGAATTGTCAATATTGTCAAAATGTTGATTTTCTTAAATACTTTCACACCGATTCATTCTAATCATCATTTTAACGTCAAACAGAAGAATCTTGTCACAGAAAAATAATACACAGTCGTGTAGCTACACCGTTATAAATCAAAATGGAAACCGTGTCGCTAGACGCCAGTAAACAATACTAAGAAATGTCAGATATGCTACAAAAAGTGAAAAAAAGTCGTGTTTTGGGGAGTGTTCCATACAATCTATCGAGGAAAGTATAAATGAAAGTGAACCAACGAATACCCAATGCAACAGACAGTATATTCGGCGACAGTTTATGGATTTCTGCCAGGCTATAGGACAAAAGCTTTGGACAAAAAGACGTACATGAAAGTTCTGGCAAAAATATAAGGTTTTTATAGTGAACACAATATGGAATGTGAGAGCAAAATACTAATAGAAAGTATTACAAGGATTATGGTATTGTAATTCGAAATTCGTGTCATGATAATAAATTGGTTGAAAAGCGTTTCTTATAGCACATACTATTTATAGTTTTTGTCAGTATTATATTTCTCGGAAAAAAAACATGTTTTCGAGAATTCCTTTATTCGTGTAAGATTCCAATGAATAACATTCGTGCATAAGAATATCCAGATAATTTTGCATTCAAGCGGGTTATCTTATATAAATCGCATTCGGTAATTTATATTTTGTGAAAGAGCCCTCCTCTTTCGGACTCGGGCTCTTCCGCCAGAAAATGAAAATAAACTCTTGAAATTTTTTATCTTTATCGACTCTCATTCAGTAACTTTTTAACAATTTCTGGTAAACTGACTTATCTTTTGACGAGTTCTACAAGCTGTTGAAATAAATGAATCAACTTTGAATCAACTTTGAAATTTTGAGCACATCGCATTTTGGGGCATTTTGACGTATTTGACATTCATCTGTCCTTATATACAAATTCTTTGGAATTAATGTTATATTATTCTCTATTTTCCATTTCAGAAACGAGGAAAGAGAATTCCATACTTATAGTCTCGGAAAAAGAAACTTTATTACTCAAAAACCGACTTTTCGACAGTTTACTCTGTCATCGTCACTGAAAGATATGGAAATTGATGTGATCCTTTTGAGATAATCATGAACTAACTGGAAAAAATATATGAAAAATAATCGATACAATGATGATAGCATGATAGTGAATCGAAGGAAGACTAATCAAGAATTTGATTGTGTGATATATAAAAATTGATTTATAAAAATACTTTTTCTAATGTGAGTAATGTCTTGATTATTTCTCCTTGGTTACATCATAAGTTACTGTTATGCTCATGTGATTCGTGTTTTGCATATTTTCTACTTCTTTCAATCTCTTCGTATATTATCTCAAAAGGCTCACATATATTTTTATATCTTCCAGTGCCCTGATGTTGACGTCAGCTTTTCAAACTGTTATTGGAAAACATATCGGAAATTACAAAGAAACGTGATACATCATTCAGTGGTTCTTTCACACGGTTGAGAAAAATAGCAACAAGCCCAAAAACTTGCAGTCTGGAATTCTCTTCACTCGTCCAAAAATTTTTACAAACTCATTATTTCGTAAATTACGAACCTTTTCATTCTGAAAACACCAGAATGAACTATCTTACCGATTCAAACATTCTCACTATTTATGCACTGGCGACTGCTTGATAGTCTGTCTTGGTAATTTTTCAATTCGAAAAAAAAGTCTTCGCAACTCATCCTACCTCTTGATTCACCGAATCGAAAATATTGCCGGCAAAAACTGAACTGAATTTATCGGTACCTCAACATTCCGCCACGCAACTTACAAGAAAAAGAGGATGCCCCACTAGAAGCTTATTACGTAAAGGAATCCGCGTTCATCCTTTCGAGCAGATGGTTTGTTCTGCCTCGAGATATATCTTCTTTTCATTGTATTTGGCCATAGCGAGGGCCTGACGGTTATTATTACCATTGTTGGGCCTTCCCGGTGTGTTTCGGGGCCGCGTCTGTGCGATTTGTTTAGGAGTTTTACGAAAGCGGTGGGACGGAATCCAACTCGATCTCATAGATTTTCTGAGAAAGCTCCGACAGAAGCTAGATACATTTTTTCGAGGCTAAAAAAACTTGCCATCATTGCGTTTCCACTGATTAAGGGGACTGTTAGAATTGCACTGAAATTTTTTGACCGTCATAGCCAATTTTTCAGCTGTTACAGCCAATAAATTTGGCTACAGGCAAAATATTTTCTTCCGCAAAAGAGTGCACTTTATTGTCACAGTCTATTTGTGACAGCAGAGATACTTCATGAAAAATTTACTCACAGTCCGTGCGAAGTAACATGGCTGTTATACAAGGGGTGTCCCAACGAAAACTTTCCACCCGGATTCACTGGGAAATGACAAATTATTTTACGAAACGCTTTAATTTCTAGGGGGACACATGTTAGTAATGGATTTAGTCGAGCAACTTCATCCCCCGGACGGGGGCGGCTACCCTCTTGCGAATCATCATAGGGAACGTGGGTCGACTGATATATCATCTGAAAGCTCTCTTTATTCTCTATCCAAACGTGTATAATTTTTTCAAAATCGAATGAATGGTAATTGAAATTAGTGTTGTTGACAGGTTCAATGTAATTAGTCAATATCTTACCTGTTCTTATTCAAATTCAATTTATTTATTCATTTGAATGGACAAATGTATTTACATCTTCTTGAGAATGCCTTCGATCCCATGATAACGGATATTATCGAAAGCGATGGAGATTATTCGGCAGACAACCTCCATTTTCAACAAGATGGAGCACCACCTCACTATGCAGTAGCGGTTAGAAACTTTCTGGATGAACGATATACCAATCATTGGATAGGGCGACGAGGACCAACTGAGTGGCCAGCTAGATCACCGGACCTCAACCCGTTGGATTATTTTTTATGGGGGCATCTCAGAAGCAAAGTTTTTGCCACTCCGCCAGAGTCACTAGAGGATCTCATAACTCCAGAAGTATTGGAAAACGTTCGTAATAGTTTCGAAAGTAGACTTTATCATTGTATAGAGGTAGGAGGGGCTCATTTCGAGCAATTAATAAATTGAATTTCGATGAGAACAGGTACGATATTGATTATTTAAATTAAACCTATTACCACACTAATCTCAAGTACCAGTCATTCGATTTTGAAAAAATAATAAACGTTTGGATAGAGAATGAAGAGAGCTTTCAGATGATGTATCACTCGACCCAAGTTCCCTATGATGATTCGCAATGGGGGAGCCGCCCCTGTCAGGGAGATGAAGTTGCGTGACTAAATTCATCACTGACATGTATCCCCCTAGAAATCAAAATCGACGTGTTTCAGCGTTTCCGAAAATAATTTGTCATTTCCCAGTAAATCCGTGTGGAAAGTTTTCGTTGGGACACCCTGTATAGAGTTATACTATGTTGTGCTAGAAGAAGGTTTATGCTCACAAAAATCTTTCATTTTGTACTTGTGAAGTAGATTGATACGACAGGAAAGATATTTGATGTCGTATCATGAATCCTCGCTGATACAGAAAAGAGTATAGCTTAGGACAACGATGTCTTTCCAAAAGCAGCAAAGTAGTTTTTCAGTCAGTGCTGGAAGGCAAGTGATCCTCTCACAACAGCAGAAATATTCGCTGTAAATTCCGTCGAAAGTGTTTATAGCGCGTCCAACAAAACTAGGACAGACATACTTTAATCAATCTCTATTATATTCTTCAAAAGTTGTTCGTCCAAGTTCTTCTTCACGCACTATGATGGTTCCACATTCGAGAAGATTTCTCGCAAATATTTTCTATGGTAAGAGAATCAACTTCTATTTAAATATATACCTTTTTGAACTGTTCCAGTGTACAATCATATTCTTCAGGAATAAGGGATTATAATGAGAAGTAAAAAAATGATAACATAAGAACCTTACTTTCGATAAGAGTACTAAATAAACAAGTGTGCATTCGAGTGAATTCCATAAAAAAATATATAGCGTACATGTTGGCAGGATATTATGGTCAACAGTTGAGAAAATATTTGAAAAGCTAAACAATGCAACTTTTTTAATATACATGAATTTTGAATTATCACACTACACTGAGAAAAGTCATCAGTGTGAAGAAGCCAGACGAATAAATTCATTACTGTCTGTAAGTTTTTCGAGGAGGTGGTACATTGATTTTCCAGCTTTTTGTGGGATTTTCTCTTCTAATTTCAAGCGCAGTGACATTTTGGGGCAGATCACAAAATCTGTCCTTACTACAAATATATTGAAATAATTTTTAATAACTTCTACTTTATATTATAGAAACGAGGAGAGAAAATCACACAAAAAGCTGGAAAATAAATAAATTCATCATTTCGGTTACGTACATATTCATAAAAAAAAACCCGAAACACGTCAAATATAAATTATGAATTGACATTCTTCAAAGTTGAAATGCGATCTCTATCTTCGGCATTATGATATATCGTTTGGAAGGTCTCTTCATTCACTGTTCGAAAAGGTTATAGTTTTAGTTAGTAAACTTTTTTGTATCAAATTCTTTATATTCCTAATATAACCGTATACAATGGAACGTTTCTGATTTTGAGCTCAACAAAAAAAAATATTAATCAAGGTGAGAGGATATATATCAATTTTAAAACGAATCTTACATTCATCGAGTTCGGTATTGAATAACAGTAACAACCTACTCTGAACCCTTTAGAGGCTCAAGATCTGAGGCTCAACGAAGCGAAATAAGTCCGATTTAACTCTTTCTCGCTAGTGAAAACATCGTTTCGGTCACTTCAGATCCATGAGACGAATGACAGGACGGGTGTCTGTCTATACAAAACTGACAAATCATCCGTTCTATTATGCCTCCCAACAAAAACTCTCAAGTGTTCGGCCCAGAAGAATGGGAATTAAACATATCAATTACTACGAGAAATGCGATATCCTTCGAATGCGGTAGCGGTATCCCCAAACACTACAAAAGAATTGTTCGTATTTATTACCCGTCAGTAGCGTAGTTGTGTAATGAAACTATGTTTCCCAATGCGTGAAGGAACTTTTCTGTAACAAGGTAGTTTTCCACATTTTATGAACTCGACTGTTGACGTATTATCACCGAGCACAGAACATCAGAACAACTGCTGGTCTATTGACAGTTACGATGTTTAGTTGGCAGGCTTGTGCCTATGTTGCGCTATAAACGAGCTTACTGACAGCGCGCGGTGGTTGTGTCGGGAAGAAAGAGAATGCCACTGCTACCGACATTTCGAACAATAAGATATGAGAATTTGTATATATTCGGCTAGCGTTTGTAATTTTGGTCCTGTGGCAATAATAATGATGATATTATCTACTACCTTGGTGTGTTAGGCTCAAATAATGTATTACCAACATATTACTCAAGAAGAGGCTGACGAAAAAAATTTTCCTTTTTAGGCAGTCGTAGATCTAATTCTAGAGCATGTTACAGATTCGATGGTCTGACTATCAGAGTAGATGAGGATTTCTCTACCTCTATATCTCGCGATATTTCCTCTCAATAGCATGCACATATCTCTGAACATCCCTAGTATTTACCATGGAATTCATAAATTGTCTTACTTTATTTACTATTAATACTGTTCTCTTGCAAAAAACAATGTTGGTACGCCTCTGCCACACGCACTAAAGTGAGATTATTTTCTTTCTCTTTTCGAATGCTTGAAAACGAAAATTTCAAGGCTTTGTTCGCATATAACAAACAGCGAAACTGATATAAGTAGGTCCTATCAGATTGTAGATAAGTCGTTTTATTTCACTAGATGGAACAATGCCGGAACTACAAAAGGTTCATGGTCCGGAGAATCCGATCGGGGAAAATACAATATCGCGAAGTTTGGCTAGTTTATCGTGTGATTGTTTGCTTTGCTCTCTAGGTGGGCGAGATTTCGATCTCCTCTCACTGAGTTTGCTTCGAAAAAAAAATTAGGTAGTTGAGCAACCGTTTTCCATTTAAATGAAATGCATGAATGCTATTGCGTTTTGTAAAGAAACATTTTGATAAATGTGTGGAAAATGGACATATTTCGCATAAGTTCAAGATCAAGTGAATAAAATATTTAATCATTCTAACTAATGCAAAAATAGTATAATTGATTGCCATTCATTTCAGAGCTATGTTTGAAGATTTGAGTCTCTATCTCATCAATCAGTTCAAAATCCATTGAAAAATTTGCACCGAAAAAATAAACAGTAACGTAACTTCAAACAGTAAAGTAACCATATGAAAACTCATTTTCCAGCTTTTTGTGGGATTTTCTCTCCTCGTTTCTTGAAAATGAAGTAGAAGTTATTGAAAATTATTTCAATATATTCGTAGTAAGATTTTGTGATTTTGTGATAAGATTTTGTGATCTACCCCAAAATGTCACTGCGCTTGAAATTAAACCTATAAATACCTAGAAGAGAAATTCTCTATTTGTCAGTGGCACCTTGTTTTTTTTTTCTAAGTTGGGAATACAAATATATTTTTAATAAAAACAAAATTTCTACTTATCTTGGTGGACGTTTCTCAACACAATTAAAACACTTTTCTTCGCAAAATTTTCCCAATGTGCAGTTGGTTTTGACACTGAAAATTGACAATTTGGCTAACGGAGGAATTCTGGTTACAAGGTGTTTTCATTAATTGATATTGAACTTTCCATTTTCATATTCAATTTCAAAATATATAAAAACTCGTTTAAAAGAAGTACGCCAATGGTCGGGCCTTCTCAATATTATATTACATGTCACATGTGGAAAGTGACATATTGCAGAGTGGTGAAAATACACTTTTCAACGAGTTGCGTATACAATTTTTCTTACGCTCATAAATATTTGAATCATGTACATCTTTTGAGACTATGTCCATTGTCGCAAGCTATCATGCCGCCTAAAGGATCACCCTGTAGTGTCGATAATATTTGCAAATGTAGTTCATATGACTGTGAACAACTTCTTCATATATATGATATCTGGCCAGTTCATCTAGAAAGTTCATCTTTACAGAATTCGTTTAGAAAATTCTCCTTGACAGGACTAGTCCAGAAAATCTCAACCTGATAGGGGCAAAACATAACAGGGACTGACATCTCACAATGAACAGTCGTTGTGAACAATATACTGTCGTTGGCGCAGGAACCCACGCCCAGAAATTAGAGCTGAACATGTTGGAGCTAGAACTATGTACAATCCAACGATAGATGCGTCTCATAAGGGCGAATAAGATCAAGATATGTCAAAGCTGATCGGAGCTCATCGATGCAAAGATGGTTTCTGTTCATTTCGGTTCTTTGCCAAGTCAATTGGGAGGTATTTCACTATCAGCTCATTGTTTGCCCTTACAAAGAGCTGCAACAGCACAAAAAGAAGCCAAAACATTTGCCAAATGTTTGCAGAAAACTCTACATCGGATCTACGAGACTAAGACCTTCCCAGTATATCCCAAAAATTGTCTTCTGTCAACACACAATTAGGCATATCCTGCTTGGCCTCAATTACTAAGAAGGCTATGGGGCCAGACGGAATACCTCTTTTTGTTCTTCAGAAACTAACTCAGTCCAACTGATTGCAAGAAGAGCAAGAAAACCCTCCCTAGCGACTTCAAACTGATTGCTACTATCTGTGATACTGTGTGACATTCACTGTGGCATTGGATATATCTAAACCATTTGACCGAGTTTGGCACCAAAGCCTCCTTGCGAAACATTCTTGCATATAGATCACTCTATATGGTGGTAGATGGGGTCTCATCAAATACAATGACTATCAATGCTGGTGTGCCACAAGGATCTGTCTTGGAATCAACTTTGTTTTTGCTTCACTTCATACCGTCTTCTCCTATCCTACATCATCCAATGAGGCCAGAATTGCAAGACGGGGACAGGTCGATGCTTTGGATGATCTGGCTAAAATTCCGAAAAGGATCACCATGCAAACGCATGCAGTATGACATGAGTTCAATGATTAATCTAGAAGCATCTATATGCTACATGATAAATTTCACTTGAAATTTCCATTTCTTCCTCCTATTTCAACTTCATTTCATGAATAAGAATTAAGTGTAGTACAAAGTTGATAACAACCTGAGTGGGGCAATGGAAGTTAAAACAGGAGTACCGCTGGGAACGGTTCTAGGACCCATTTTATTTCTTGTTTACATCAACAGTATCTGCTTCATCAATAATTTTGAGGGCTATCTCATCTCATACGCGGACGACACAGCACTCATTTTCGTGTGTAATAGTTGGAAGGAGGTATTTGAAAAATCAGAAAAGGGAATGAGAGATATGCAGATATGGCTCAATCACAACCTTCTGATTCTCGATGTGAAAAAAACTAAATTCATTACATTCACCTTATTACAGAACAGTCAACCTGAACAAAACATAATCCATATCCATGAAAAAGACTGTACTAATCCAACAAACTGCAATTGTGCTGTTATATAGATAGAACAAATATGATTAAGTATCTGGGAGTAATTGTAGATCAGTATATGAGATGGGATGACCACATAAACTATGTTGTGAAACGGCTTAGACATTTAACTAAAAAATTCTATGAATTGAGAAATATTCTGAAGTTCGAAAATCTGATCACAATATACCACTCCCTAGCAGAATCTGTGATGAGATATTGTATTGCTGCCTGGGGTGGTACTTTCCACAATTCTCTTAACATCCTTCAAACAACTCAAAACACAATCCTGAAAATATTGTTCAAAAAACCTAAATTGTTCTCCACCGAATGTCTGTATAAGGAAACGCAATTACTCAAAACTAGAGACCTCTATATCCATCAATGTTTAACTTGGGTGTACACAAACAGATCCACACTTCAATCAACAAACAAACAAAAACAAACAAGATTCGTCACTAATTCATCCATAAACCTACCAGCATTTAAAAAAAGTCACACTGAGAGATGTATTTCCTATCATGGTCCAAAATTATTCAATCTTCTGCCAACCAACATAAGAAATATTTCCAATCTCAATGAATTCAGAAAATCAATCAAAGTATTCATTATGCTCAATACCGAACTTCTTGACTTATTCGGTTAAAGAGGTTCAGCAATCTCTTCACTTCTCCTTTTTCCTTCATTCATTCATTCATTTTTATTTTATTTCTCTTCATCATTCTCAATATTCATCAATTTATAAATCAAAATCTATGTATATGGGTGTGTTTATGTATGTGGGTATATATGTATATATGATATGTATATATATATGATTTATAGATTACAAAAATACAATATGAACTGCCATCGTTAACATGTCATTTTTGTATACCCTGAGTGGTTGATGGAAAGCACAACACAAGTACAACAGTTACTTAGGTGCAACCATCCTCACACAAAGGGTAATAATAAAGGTGTGTATATATATAATCAATTGTATTCAAACTAAGAATAAATTTACTTACTTTACTTACTTACTTACTTACATCAATGAACTGATATTTTTTGAAAATCGAATCGAATGAAATCGAATATGATCGAATGAACGTCAACTACCCAGACACTATTTTCTAATCGCCCTCGTATTATTCGAACCGTGCTGGTATACGGGGGATTTTTCGAGTTTCCTGTTGTTCACTACAATAGTCGACAGCGTCCTGTAATTTTTGGTAGCGGGCACGATCGGTTTCTTCTTTATACTCATCGTAGTCGGGTGTGGAGCTTCGGGCTCTGACCGAAAGATGTCACTACCATACGGTTTACAACGAAATTGTGGTTGAATGCTTGTAACATGAAATTGAGACTGGAATAGAGGATGGTAAATTTCATGGGGGTTCGTTTTGTACGTTATTGTTCTCTGCTTCTTAGTGATTGTAAATAGTGGGTGTTCAAGAGTAATCTACGAGATAGTCAGTTCATATATGATTAACTTTGTGGTTGATGTAACAGTCATAGTAATTTTAACCGAGCAATCAGCATTGGTAACTAGAAAATTCATTGTAAACACAAGGGAAATATATTTTCCAACTTGAACCTCAGGGTTCTCCCAGAAATGAGGCTCTGCTGGAGACAACGTGAAATTGGAAATTCCTCCTCAGGACTAACTCAGGAGGATTGATTTTGAAATAAATGGATTTTTGGTCTGTGAATTTCTAGTTTTTTCCAAAATTATGCACATCAACTGAAACTCGTGACGACAAGATAATATCTTCCGTTTTGCAACTCGGAATTTTCAAAATTGCTTGGAATTTCAGTGATTTAGTTTCAACTCAGAATTCAGTGAGTAATATTATGAGTTGTAATTCTTGATTTGATAAAATTCCAAGTTGCAATATGAATTGGATAGGATAAGAAAAAATGAATCTACAGATGTTCAGTCCTACTGAAAACTCTGGACCAAATCCTGTGTACTTCGAATGCAGGTTTACTAGTTCTTCAAAAGGAATAATGGCCAAAATTGAGCTTCATAAATGGATTCTACAAAGACAATTTAACGATTTAACTTCAAATAGCATTTTCCATTTAAGAATAACATCTCTATTGAATTCAAGAGTCCTGAGGAGTTCAAATATAATTTTTTTTTGGAAAGGTCATGCAATGGTCATGAGTTTTTAGTTTCGGTGATGATTTTTATGATTGGAAAATTGATGAATTGACCTATAAATCTTAAAACTAAGTAGCTTTGTGCATGCGTTTCAAAATGTCGCTAAGATAGATTCGATAGTTCTCCTAGTATAATTCACGTACTTTCTCAATGTTATGGAAATATCATTCATCATATAATATATCATATAAAAGATGTTCTATAACTCAACACTTATCCGAAACATTTCATTGATAAAACAATACACCAAATTGAGAACAGACAGAATATACAACAAACACAAAGACAACCAACACTGATAACAAATGTAATCCCATACATTCCCGGAAACGTATGTTGGTGACAAGTTTCGAATGAAAACAGTGTTCAAGACAGAAAATACAATGAGATCGATTTTGACTCATACAAAACCGAAAAATGAAGAACAATCATCAAAAAATTGTATTCACAGTATACCATGTGTTTGTGGAAAATATTATACCGGTGAAACCTGCAGGCCTCTATCAGTGAGGATGAAAGAGCATAAGAACAATATAAAGAAAAGATATACTGACGAATCAAAATTAGCTGAACATATCCTTACTGAAAATGGACAACTTATCGCCGATTGGGGTAATATTAAGATCATAGGAAAAGAAAACAACAATCAAAAACGGAAAATCAAAGAGCCTGCTTGCATTCTCCTGAACGGAGACAATAATATTGCTTCTTGTTCAGTTGATATAGATAGAACTTGGCATCCACTTCTGAAACTTGAATATGAAAATGGAAAATTCGATATCAATTAATGAAAACACCTTGTAACCAGAATTCCTCCGTCTGCCAAATTGTCACTTTTCAGTGTCAAAACCGAAAACATTGAATAATTTTGCGAAGAGAAAAATATTTTAATTGTGTTGAGAACGGGAGCAGATTCGTTCCCGAAACGTCCACCAAAAGATACGAAGAGGTTTTATTCTTATTAAATATATTTGTATTTCCAAATTCTTTTCAAAAACAAGGTGTCACTGACCAAAAGAGAATTTCTCTTTTAGGTATCTAAAGGTTTAATTTCAAGCGCAGTGACATTTTGGGGCAGATCCCAAATCTGTCCTTACTACAAATATATTGCAATAATTTTCAATAACTTCTACTCTATTTTTTAGAAACGAGGAGAGAAAATCCCATGAAAAGCTGAAAAATGAATGTACCATCTCCTCGAAGAACTTTCAGACAGTATAATTCATCATATGATTGGAAGTTGAATTGAATTTTCACAGCATCACAAAATTCGACATTCGACGTATTTTGAAATTGATATTTTTGTAATAGATATGATACTTTTCGTGACTAAATCAACTGATTTGGAATACAATTGACTTCAAAGTCAGTCGGGAATAGTATTGATATTCCTGAAGAACATTTGAGACATTTTGGAATCTAATTGACTAATTTGAAATACATCGATACTTTTCGAAATTAACATAGCGCTTTTTGAACTGCAGTTGGAAAAGGTGTACATGATTCTTTTATTAATTCTTTAAATTAGTGAGAAAAGGACAGTACATATAAACAAATATACCCGCAGACCCTGGCGACTTCCTATATAGACTCACTCGGCAGGACCGAAAAGACGCGAAGGAAACAAAAAACAAAAAAACGATCGAATTTAATTCGAACGGCCGGTGCGGATGCTGTTGAATGGAATCGGACGAACTGCGGAGCTGGAAATCCGATCTTCTAATAATAAGGATTGCGTGTTCTTTTGTGCCTTTGGCTGGCCAAGAGACGCCGAACGTCTTCCTCCTGCGAATTATTAATTGTCGTTCGGGTCGCCTCTTTTCGAGGATATACAGGGGCCAGCGAGAAGTGAACCATATATAGTGAGTGTTTCAGAGTTGAGGTCTGAACGAAAGCCTGGGGGAGATGCAGCTCATCGAAATATGGAGAGAAGTTGTTCGAAAACGCTTCGTTTTCGTGATACTTTGATTATTTGAAAATATCGGGTTTGTTATTGATGCTAGAAATTCTTCAGAAGATTCATTTATGAAAATATCAGTCGTCTCCTGAACTGATGAGATTTGCTCCATAATTTCCAGGGACGTACCCAACGGGCAAGTGTATTGTTTTTTTTGTTCCTAAAAAATAGAGTAGAAGTTATTAAAAATTATCTCAATATATTTTTAGCAAGGACAGATTTTGTGATCTGCCCTAAACTGTCACTGCGTGTAAAATCAAACCTAAAAGAGAAATTCTCTATTTGCCAGTGACACCTTGTTTTTGGAAAATTTGGAAATACAAATATATTTAATGAGAATAAAACCTCTACTTATCTTGGTGGACGTTTTGGGAACCAATCTGCTCACGTTCTCAGCCCAATTGAAATATTTTTCTCTTCGCAACATTTTTCAATATGTTCGGTTTTGACACTGAAAAGTCCCGAAACGTCCACCAAGATAAGTAGAGGGTTTATTCTTATTGAATATATTTGTATTTACATAGAGAATTTCTCTATCTAAAGGTATCTAAAGGTTTAATTTTAAGCGCAGTGACATTTTGGGGTAGACCACAAAACCTGTCCTTACTACAAATATATTGAAATAAAACTCCTACTGAAATTCCTACTCTATTTTTTAGGAACCAGGAGAGACAATCCCACGAAAAGCTGAAAAATGAATGTACCACCTCCTCGAAGAACTTACAGACAGTATATAACCCAGTAGACTTTTGCATTTATATCCAATTTTGCAGTGAAACTACACTATTTTTCTAATTGACTTTTCGAGTACCTCAGCACTTCTCTAAACTCCAAAAATTCAAGACAATGTTTATTCCAGAAATTAGGTAAATATCAGAGGAATGACCGTGAACGTTTGAATTAGAGTAATGTGTAAATAAGTAGATAGAAAAATCTCTTCTGTTCGAAGATTTTCGCAACTCAATCAAATAAGTGGTTATCTGTTTGAAAGATAATTTTCGACAAGTAGCGAAGATCACGTGACCTCGTCGGAGTAGTCCATTTTTCAGGTTTTGAGGCAGAAGTGTTCAAATTGAATTTCAAACTAGATTATTGAAGAATGATATAATTTCTCTCATATTCCAACTTTATGAAGTATACCTAAATATTATGGCCATCTTCACGCTGATACTTGACTTGAGCATCAAGTAAGATTTCATCTGATGATCGATAGCATACCACCAGCAGGTGAATGTCATGAGACCCTGTTCAATACATCACTCATACACCATTTCCCCTCCTAAATCACCCTGTATACAGAGTCAAAATTGAATTTTCGCAAAAAGTTTTGCTCCTGTCATGCTCAGAATCTCTGGAAGTACAAATTAGTCTGGTGTAGAAGTACTTTGCAGGCTGAAAATAGGCCGCAAAACAGGATTTCCAAGACTGTTACCTGAAATATCTAGTTATCTACATCATCTTCTCCAAGGGTGACATGCATTAGCAAATTCATCGGACTGGAATGAAATGACCACCCTATACCTACCACAATTCTATACGTGCATCGAAAGTTACGGTCCCTTTGAAGATCCCCAGACAGTTTTATTATAATTATTCACGATGATTATGAACTGTTGGTAAGATATCGTGTTAATGTTCATGCGGAAACATTCATTACCCGCTTAAGTATCAACAATAAAGCTGAAGTTTGAAATATGCAGCAAGGTGTTCTTGCAACGGAGAAGGTCGTGATCGGAAGCGATCAACAATGAATGAAACAGGTCGAATCTGAAGGAACTTATAATTATTATTACCGTTGGGCGTTTGCCAATTTGGATCGCCAAGTATTTGACTAGTCAAACTCGGTACAATCTAGAAACCAAAAAATTTCTTGACATTTTGCGTTCAGGATGTTCGTTTGATATTCCTTGTGGAGAATTCAAGTGGCAACAAGTAGTGATATCCCTCTTTCCAAAAGTCTGCTCCTCGAAGGATCAGAAAAATACTCGAATGATTGCAAAAGTCCTGAAGATAGCATGCATGCAGACGAAATGCAGGATACTTCTAATCTGATAGTAGAACTTCTCTTTTCTGAATGAAAAAAGACTTCGTTTGAGTACGCTCGGAGAAAAAAAAACTCAGAGTAGCAGAAAATGTATTGAAAAATCTGATGATGTGGACAGCAGTGAAGGGTGCTCAATCAATAGCTGACCATTCCATCTTCTGCAACTTCGTGTGAATTAAATTGGTCTACATTTTCTTTTACATATGAGTTCAGAGGTGATAAGCATCAAAAAAGACTCCACTACGAATCTGATTCTACAAATTCGCTGTTCTCTTGATCAATGATGCTTGGTAGAGCTATATTCGGCAGGTCTAGAACCTGACAAGGTTGTGGTTACCAGCCTGAACTCATCAATTTTATCTAGATAAAATCACTAGTGGTGGAATGATAGACGAGATTCCCGATGGATGATCGATCATGGAATTCGAAACAAGTGCTTGTCTGAAAATAGGTCGAAACATATTCAAACCACTGTCTGTAAGTTCTTCGAGGAGGTGGTACATTCATTTTTCAGTTTTTGATGGGATTTTCTCTCCTCGTTTCTAAAAAATAGAGTAGAAGTTATTAAAAATTATTGCAATATATTTGTAGTAAGGACAGATTTAGGATCTGTCCCAAAATGCCACTGCGCTTGAAATTAAACCTTTAGATACCTAAAAGAGAAATTCTCTATTGGTCAGTGACACCTTGTTTTTGAAAAAATTTGGAAATACAAATATATTTAATAATAATAAAACCTCTACTCATCTTGGTGGACGTTTCGGGAACGAATCTGCTCCCGTTCTCAACACAATTGAAATATTTTTCTTCGTAAACTTTTTTCGATGTTTCCGATTTTGACACTGAAAAGTGACAATTTGGCAGACGTAGGAATTCTGGTTACAAGGTGTTTTCATTAATTGATATCGAATTTTCCATTTTCATATTCAAGTTTCAGAAGTGGATGCCAAGTTCTATCTATATCAACTGAACAAGAAGCAATATTATTGTCTCCGTTCAGGAGAATGCAAGCAGACTCTTTGATTTTCCGTTTTTGGTTGTTGTCTTCTTTTCCTATGATCTTAATATTACTCCAATCGGCCATATGTTGTCCATTCTCAGTAAGGATATGCTCAGCTAATTTTGACTTGTCAGTATATCTTCTCTTTATATTGTTCTTATGCTCTTTCATCCTTACTGATAGAGGCCTGCTGGTTTCACCGGTATAATATTTTCCACAAACACATGGTATACTGTATATACAATTTTTTGATGACTGTTTTTCATTTCTCGGTTTTGTATGAGTCAAAATCGATCTCATTGTATTTTCTGTCTTGAACACTGTTTTCACTCGAAACTTGTCACCAACACGTTTAATTTTTTCAGATATTCCGGGAATGTATGGGATTACATTTGTTATCAGTGTTGGTTGTCTTTGTGTTTGTTGTATATTCTGTCTGTTCTCAATTTGGTGTATTGTTTTGTCAATGAAATGTTTCGGATAAGTGTTGAGTTGTAGAACATCTTTTATATGGTTCATTTCGGCATTGAAAATTTGGTGGTTCGATGATATGGATTTGGAATAATCAAATCACTTCATGATAGAGATAAATGGAAAATTCGATATCAATTAATGAAAACACCTTGTAACCAGAATTCCTACGTCTGCCAAATTGTCACTTTTCAGTGTCAAAATCGGAAACATCGAAAAAAGTTCACGAAGAAAAATATTTCAATTGTGTTGAGAACGGGAGCAGATTCGTTCCCGAAACGTCCACCAAGATAAGTAGAGGTTTTATTATTATTAAATATATTTGTATTTCCAAATTTTTTCAAAAACAAGGTGTCACTGACCAATAGAGAATTTCTCTTTTAGGTATCTAAAGGTTTAATTTCAAGCGCAGTGGCATTTTGGGACAGATCCTAAATCTGTCCTTACTACAAATATATTGCAATAATTTTTAATAACTTCTACTCTATTTTTTAGAAACGAGGAGAGAAAATCCCATCAAAAACTGAAAAATGAATATTCAAACCACTATGGGAGTATCTATCTACAGGGTGTCACACAACCATGGGATCAAACTTCTAGGGGTTAATCAGTGCAACAGTTGAAAACATTTGAGTAGTGGGTCCCATATCCGGAAAAGTGTCACTACGGCCCTAAGATGCGTTGAAATTTAAAAAGACGATGAATTGCCTATATAAATAGGATCTATTGCATTCAATTCTTGCCTTTTTTATATGATATCACCACAACAATTGTTCAAAATTCAACTAGAAATTTGATCCTCGTTTTGAATGATTTCACATGCTGCTGTAATTCGTCTAATCAAGTCTTGCAGTGTTCCTACTGGAGTTTCGAAGACCAAAGACATTACATGTGCCCTCAGGAAAAAATCGAGCCTAATGAAAACGTGTAGTGGCGAAAAAATAAAAATACAGTTTCCAAAACACCTTCTACGAGTCATCCGACATCTGACGAGAAAATCTCACTTCGAATTCACCCCATGTATTTTTCATCGATTTCGCTGAAAATTACAGTGGCTTGTGGTCATTTGACTAAATCCCCATGATAAAAGGGCATTTAGGAATCATTACTGCCCACACTGTGACATCGACTGAATTTTGATGAGGTATTAGCAAAAAATCAACCCTCGGAGAAAGTAAAAAGGACACAGGGGAAATTCTGCAGTCTGATGTCTTTTTTATAGCTACGAGACGTCGCTCTGCTCTACTTTATCGATTGTTCGTTTTGTCCGAGTGGAGAGGGGAAATTAGCAGGATATTCATACAGGGCGTGTGGAAAAGCTGAGGGTTACTCTTGAACTTTCCATATTCATTGAGAATTTGCAGAACATCATCAAAGGTGAAATAAAGATCGTACAAAGTGATTTTGGCTTCGCAAATGCTGAATGAAGACTGGAGAGTAAATTAGGAAAATGTCACAAAGTAATTATTTTACTACATTTTACTCCTGGTGCGAAACAATATGTGAAAATGAGAGGCCAGGTAACACACTTATTTATTTATTTATTTATTTATTTACTCATTCATTTTGTTTGGGCAAAACACTAATTTTATGGCAAAAATCAGTTTCAGTTTTTTGACTTTTTATTTTTCATTTCTGTCTCTGCCTCTGTCTCTGACAATTCATGACTGACTATATAAAATATTTTCATTATATACAAGGTGCATAGTGCAAAATAAAGTTCATAACATCCTCCGGGCTCCTCGAAAGACTACTTTGGTTTCAACAGAACAATTTTTGTTATAGGTCTTCGAAATAAACCTGTTGCTGTTTTTACTTCAACAACTCTGACTTTTTTGCCGCGTCCAGGAAAAGTTCGTACTATTATTCCTCTTGGCCATGTGTTTCTTGGAGAACTGTCGTCTGCCAGTATGACCAGATCTCCCTCAGATATATCGCTTCTGTCGTGCTGCCATTTACTTCGTTTAGCCAGGGTTGGCACATATTCTCGAAGCCACCGTCGCCAAAACAGATCTGCAAATCTCTGTGCTATACGCCATTGTTTTCGTAAATGAACGTCTGAATCAGAGAAAACTCCAGGTGGGCCTACTTCGCTCAATTTACCGATGAGGAAATGGTTTGGTGTCAGGGCTTCATCATCTAGATGATCTGAAGAAACGTAAGTAAGTGGATGGCTGTTTACTGTATACTCTACTTCGACTAAAAGAGTTCGCAGGATCTCTTCTTTGGGACTCTGTTGATTTAAAATTGTTCTCAAAGCAGTTTTAACAGATCTTATCATTCTTTCCCATACTCCTCCCATGTGGCTAGCTGCTGGAGGATTTTTTGACCACTGAATACGTCGCACACAACAAAACTGCTCGATCTGGTTTGGATCGATTTCCTGGAGGGCTAACTTCATTTCTTTCTCAGCACCACAAAGGTTTGTTCCGTTATCACAGTGTATTTCAGAAGGACTTCCTCTTCTACAGATGAATCGACGGATTGCCATTATTGCCGAATCCGTTGTCAGAAAAGAAGCTAGTTCAAGGTGGATTGCTCTTGTTGACAAACAGGTGAAGATCACTCCATAGCGTTTTTCTTTTCTCCTACCGATGGTAACAATCATGGGACCAAAATAATCCATCCCTGTGATCATAAATGCTCTCAAAACATTTGTCAAAAGTTTCAGCTGTCAATCTGACAGACGCTGAACCTCTATTGCTCATTGGTCAAGACCACATCGATCTCACGATAGCCACAGAAGTTATACAGGGTCCTGCCAATGCTCCAGTTGTATCACTCACTAAATTAGGATGGGTGGTCCATGGCAATCTAACTCGGTGTCAGAAAAGAATTGACACGGAGTATTCAATGCATTGTTTCACCCAAGAAGACGAAGAGCTGAAGAACCTCATACATCAGACCATATTTATGGACACGCTTGGAGTCGAAAAAAAAAAAAAAAAAAAAAAAAGGGAGGAGTATGGGAAAGAATGATGAGATCTGTTAAAACTGCTTTGAGAACAATTTTATGTTCTTTTCTGTCTCTGCCTATGACAATTCATGACTGACTATATAAAATATTTTCATTATATACAAGGTGCATAGTGCAAAATAAAGTTCATAACACATTTACTTATTTATTTATTCATTTATTTATTCATTCATTCATTGTTACACAGTTCTACAGGATCATAAGTAACTATAGCTCTGTAGAGATTTTTAAAATTACAAAAAATTAAATATTTTCTTTTCGCAAAAATTCGCGCATTTGCATTGAAATTATAATATATTAACTGTCAGATACATAAAAGGTGAGATCTCTACCAGTCATTGACACCTTGTTTTCCAAAAAAAAAATCGACAATTTTTCTTCCAGATATCTGAAGATTGATTTTCCAGCGCGAAAATACATATTTTTGATTCCAGAAAGAGAGAGAAAATCTGTGAAAATTATATCCTTTCCAATATAGCTCCTCCAAAATGTCATAGAGAGAAATAAAAATAGTCAATAGTTCCAAATATTTGAATAGTTTTTTGCTCGAGAATATTTTTAATTTTAGTCATTTTTTCAATTGCCCTGTGCTCTAGTAAAATGTTTGAATAATTGAATGAGGATGATATCCTATAATTCTAAAGTACTAGAGAAAACAGAGATGAAATAAGTAGGCCTACTTTCATCGGACGCTAATGAATTTATATCGGAGGCACCTTTATTTATTGATCGCGGTTTTGGATTCAAACACTTCAATTTCCCTATTTCAGTGGAATAAGGTTTACACAGAGAAAAATTATGGTTACTCTAACAAAAGGTCTAACTTGTAGGCACAAGCAGATTTTCTCGTTATTCTCACAATTTCTTAAGATATAATCGTAAAAATAATTTCGTTATTATAACGATAAAACATTTTCAGGATATCAAGATCATATGGTTGTGCCTATACTAACCAGACAGTTTTTTGAGTGTAGATAATTAAATAAAGTAGGAAATATTCAACTTATGTCACATGACTTTATACTACTATAGAGTTAACTAAATCGAGTGAAAATTTCACTCTATGAAGGAAATTCTAATCAGTGTTGAGACGGGCGTTTTACTAAAATGGTTTGGCAGACCCTTTTTTCAGCATGCTTTCCGGCCTTGTCATGGATTCAATCCCAAAACTAATTGAATTATTTCAAAGAGGAAGGTTCAAATTAGGGAATGAGTATTTTTTGGAGTCAAAACTCTTCCATTTAAAAAAGTTAGGGGTCATTGAAAAATGTAGACATTGTAAATTTTCGTGTTTCAGATTCAAATGAAATTACCTCATTCTAAGGAACCAAAATTGAGGAATGCTTCCCCAAAATATCAGCACCTGAAATGCCTTCCTTCGAACAAAAAGCATGTGCGAACCTGAAATTTGACACAAGGATGCTATTAGGATAGAATAGGACATTCAAATATACTCGACCACGCGGAAGGAGACGATTTTGAATGGTTTTATATTTTTGCCTGTGGGAAAGATGAACTGCCATAATGAAAACTAACAAACTATATAGCAAACGAATTTCCTCCTTTTCAGCGTTCGGGTGAAAAAGACGGTGCAATTTCCCGTGCCAATTACACGATCCTATATTTTTTTTGATCCTGTTTGCACGTCCAGCCGATAAACTAGCTAATGATACAGCATTCCTTGCAATCTGTATGAATCCGCAGTCGAGAACCGCGTATCTCGTTATTGAAAATCACCTCGATCGGCGATTGTCATATCACCTATCACTCGAAAAATACAGAAAAAGGTGACGGCCGACATTATATATAGTTTGTTTTCTCGGCCTGCTCAATTATATTTCTCAGGTTGCAAAAATGCATCGTGCTTGAAGAGAGGAAAAAATGTTCTTGCCGCACTGAATCGAATCCTTTGTGTTTGGAATTGAATAATATGAATGAACATTCTTGTCGAAACAACAACTCATTTGATGTTTCCAATCTGTTCACAAATATAAATATTTCATTCAGATTTTTGTGGATGCGTTTGAAATTTGAGTTCTAGATACCTGAATGAGAAATTCTTTGATGATAGTCAGTGACACCTTGTTTCAAAAAATAGACAAATATACGGGGTGTAACATGAGTACGTTAAAATATTTGAATGACGTATTCCGGAGACAATCTCAAGAATAACGTATACATAAACTTCAGTCATGAAATGCTTCATCTCGAAGACACTTGAATTGACGAATTTTCCTTCGTTCTTTTTATTACTTTTGCAAAAATACTCAGTTTTGAAGAAGTCTAGTCGGGTATACTGCACATGGATTTTGATGGCAATATGCAGTTGCAGAAACTGGTAGCGAAAAGCAAACATTTTCCGATGTACATTTTCCCGTTTTTCATTTCAACGAGATCCAAATACCACATACTTAGCATTGTTATGTTCCCAGCAACTTCACTTAGCGCCCTATGGGGCTAAGTGACGTGCATCGATATAGAAAATTGTATATTGAATATTTCTAAAACTATCACCTCCAGCGTTGTTGCAGAATCTCACCTTTCAAACTCATAGAAGGTGTGAAAATGATTCTCTTTCACGAAAAGTGTCAAAAAAGTTAGGGCAATAATTGTAAATGAATATATGACAGCCTACGCAGCGCCCTCTTGGCGTACATGAAATTTAATACGAAATTATGATTCATCACCTCAAAGAATCGCCATGTACAGAATTTCGTGCGAAAACTCATTTTCTGCAAAAGTTATGTGGAAAAAACAAAAAAAAAATCAGCTTGTATCCTAACGAAGCATTTCCGGACACAAGTTCATGTAGACTTCTCTCCTTAAAATTGTCTCCGGAATACGTCATCTGAATATTTCAATATATTTATGTTACACCCTGTATATAAATGAATATCAATCTTATCTTATCTTTGTGGATGCGGTTCGTGAACAAATCTTCAACACTTCTTCTGTGAAATTTCTTTCGCAAATATTTTGCCTGCCAATGTTTGACACTTTCACCAGTGAAGCAATATCAGAATAATGCAAGCAGACTCTTTGATTTTCGGTTTTTGGTTGTTGTCTTCTTTTCCTATGATCTAAATATCAGCTGCAGAAAATGTTCACCTGATTTTGACTCATGTATTGAAATTTCGGAATTGGTTATTATGTCTACAAAGTGTTTTTGAAGCATACCTGATGCATGTGTTGTTTATATATTCAACATTTTTAACATTGACTTGTGGGTAATTCATCAACGTTATTACGTTCATTTTGGTGTAGTTTAGATTGTACAATCACCGAATAGTTCCCTTCTGATAGATTCTAAGAGCTTCAGTATATATTTTTTGGTAGCTGAACTTCAAACATGTGAGCAGTACTTCTGAACAGTAAACCGAGTTTTCAAATGGTAGTTCCATGGGAGAGCGCTGCTGTTGGTGAAAAGTCCATATTCTTCATGTATTTTCAGGCCGAAATATTCCACGATATTTCAAACATATACGTTCGATTTCAATTAGTTTCTTCTGCAGTACCACCATGAAAGTTCTACATGTTCCGAATAATTGCCAACGAAGTAATCTAGCATAAGGATATATAAAACGACAACCCAATGAAATGAAACAGAATTTCATCATCATGATATGTCACGAACGTTCATGGGCGATATTGTTTTTTTTTCATTCTTTTATGAGTGCCTCAAGACACTATTGACAACGATCTATATGCGAATATATCAAAAACCGAATAGCTTTACATGCGATTTAATGTGTTTCTCTGTTATCTGCTACCAATCATCGGCAATAAATTCGATTCCCTAGATGTTAATCCATTCAATCATTACATTTCGGCTTTTACAGTTTTCCGACTAAAATCTACGGAACACGATGCAAAATAATGCTCGTTCGAGGCACGATAGATAGATTGTATATATTGTGGGCGGTTTAGAAGTCAATCGTGTCTCCAAACACATAGGCGGAGGCATATCATTTCCTGGAGGATCCTGAGGAAATGAATACCGCACCAAAGAAGACGAAGTTAAAAAAAACAACATTCAAGCATATTTTGAGCACTGTTCGACTTTTTCATTCAAAATTCATTTTTCATTGTTGATTTCAAAAAGATGAAGGAGTAACTGGTGCTGGTGTGAAACCAAAAAAACATCATTATTCTAATCCTATAGTTATAACTTGAACAAAGAATCGTTGTGAGAAAATTAAAATGAATTTGACTGAAGACATGAAATATTCAATACATAGTATTTTATAATACTTTCTACCAGTATCATTTCGAAATCGGAATATTTCTGAAACGGTACATAGTTTTGAGTTTCACCGATTGAATGAGGTTCGAACTCACATGAAATTTGGACTGGAAAATCTAACCTCAAGAAGGTTATGTTCAAAAATAGTCGGTACGAACCGTGTAACCAGCGACCTCTATGAGAGTGAGATATAAAAATATATTCATGGGATTTGTCAGCTTACAAAAAATATTCCTACAAAATTTCATACCAATGTTGCCAGTAGATTCAACATAATCGTGTAAGATGTGTATAATTTTTTTTCAAGACATTGTATCTTGAATACGGATGTCGTTTCGAAATTTTTTTTCCTGAGCAAACCCAACTCATTTTGCAGTGTTTTCATTTTCATTTTCATTTTTTTTTTTGAAACGCCCTGTAGATGCAAGCTACTAGCTGGAAAATTACAGTAAGTAATAATTAAATTAGTAAATATTTGTACCTTCAAAATCGTATTGGCTACGCCCATGGCTGCCATACATATTGGCTTCCAGGGAATGTCACCATCAGCCACTATCATTCAGCAGCGATTTCATGATTAATATAATCAGGTGTGCCAACGAAAAATATAGATTTCCAGCGACGAAGGCAAGATTTCCGATGATTACCGTTCGAAAAAGGAATATTGCAAATCATCTTTTGACAATCGGACGCCATTATAAGGCAGAGACGTCACCACGTGGCCCATGCTATCATTCGTATCGAAAGAAACCTTCGAATAAGGCAGAGACGATATGATCGATTGTCACAATAGAGAGAACATAATGAACAGTCAGAACGAAAATAATCGAGAAAGATTTTCCACACTTCTTTCCATTCGTTTTGTTTTTTTCAATACTTTCCATTTTTATTGAAAGGATAGTAATATCGAAAGTTCTGCTATCGAAAGGAATGGATAATTGAACTATTCGAAACTTACTGGAATTCTGAAAGAGATGTATAGTTCTAGTCGAGGTCGATTTCAGGATGTTTTAATAATGACGTTTTACACACCAATTTCTTCCTTGAATTCATTGATGTGATTGATATTTCAGATATATGTCACAGAGTTCTGCTTCTACATGAATAGAGGATCGGAAATTATCTGCCTAAGTTCAATTCAATTCAAAATATGCTTTATTGTCCTAAGAAGATAACTTGTTGACAAAGCTCGTTGATAAAATACAAACATACAAAATGTAAATGAAGACAGATAATAACGAACAATATTAATAATAAAATCAACGTCGAATGGGAGCTTGTCTAAAGCAATAGTTAGGACATGTGAAACTAATACAAGGTAAAATAGAGAAAAATTGTTTGAAGGAGAAATTTATATACACAAACACATCCACTCATATACATACACACATATATACTTGTATACACATATATACACACATAAACATATATGTATGGAATTATTGTTTTTTACAGATTTTGTGAAAAGTATTCGTCTAGCTTATAAAAAGGATTCAGGATAAGTCATGATTTTACCTTAGTACAGAACTTTTGAACACAAGTGATATTTTTTAAAACACTTGGCAAATGATTATATATTTTTATTCCATTGTGAATAATCGAGTACTTGACCAAATTGGTACGGGGTATTAAAATGATGATAATAATAATAAATGTTTTCATTTCCATAGTCTTTCAATTACATTACATGATAATTTGTGGGAAATCTGAAGGTGGAGTTCAATCGAAAGTGCTCTTCCACTCAACCCTTGCTATAATTATAACGTAATTTTCATTAATTGTGATACTTACTCTAACTTAAACTCACTTATAAGTGCCATGAAACAATGAACACAAAGAATGATTGAAAAATAACACATCAGAACAATTACTAACTTTCCAGATATGAGGTAAAAGCTCGTTTGAACCTAAATGAGTCGAAATCTTCAGAGTGTGATGACAGAGCATCATACATTTTATAAATGTTGAATTTGAAACCCCTTTCAAAAAACTTCGTTCTATGAGGTGGGCATGTCAGCATACCCTCAGATCTAATATTGACATTGTGAACTTCACGTCGGTGAAGTGCTTGTTGAGTATGAAGACTGTTTTTTGGTGATCATGTTATGGTACAAACACCGAGATAGTACGTCTCGCCTTTCCTTCATATTCGACCATCCCAATTCTTTGAGTTCGTGTGTTACCCCATCATACTTTCTGGTCCCAGTTATGAATCTGACACACGAGTTCAAAACTCGTTGAATTCTCTTGACCGTATCCAGGTCCAAACAAGGGCTATAAGAAAGAGAGTTGTGAAAGTACGAGGGTTTCACACAAAATCTTTTTCGTATCCCTACATAGAGTCTGTTTGTGGGGATGTAATAATCGTAATGCAGCATATGATCTTTGAACACAGCAAGTGATGTATTAGCGAAATCTATATGATTTATCTATTACTAATCCCAGATTTTTCACATAATCAGCAAATTTTAAAAGTGTTCCGTTGATATTAATCCAAAGCGATTGAGCAAGTTCTTCAGATTTTTTCCTAAATAAGATAATGGATGATTTGTTGGGATTGAGTTTGAGATCTGCCGATATTTCAGATATTTTCCTAAGGTCATGATTAATTTGGAATTAATTTGTCTTGTGTCGTAATTTGTAGAACCTAGCTGAAGTGTCATTTTCAGCTCTTCGTGGGATTTCCTCTCCTCGTTTCTAAAAAATAGAGTAGAAGTTATTAAAAATTATTTCAATATATTTGTAGTAAGGACAGATTTTGTGATCTGCCCCAAAATGTCACTGTCCTCACTACAAATATATTGAAATAATTTTCAATAACTTCTACTCTATTTTTTAGAAACGAGGAAAGAAAATCCCACGAAATGCTGGAAAATGAATGCATGAATGAATGACAGTAGGTATTTAGCTAAAGTGTGTTTTTGTTTTTATGGATCAGATAAGCTGTTTCTAAGATGTATGTACAAACTACCGTTAGTATCCTACAATTATTGAATAATTGTTTGCAGGAGGATCTAGCTGATGCCTCACTCATATATCTCAGGGCACGTTTCTGTAATACAAAACTCCTCTGGAATAATTGATTGCTGCAGGCCTCCCAAAATGCTATTCCATATCATCATCTCATGATGATGTCTTCGATGATGATTGTATGAAGACGACATTATAACGATCACATTTGGAAAAATGCTGTTTCGTGACAATACAAAATTTTGGTAACTGTTCGGAACCGCTGGTAGAGGCTTCTCCACCTGATACCTGTCTATCATACCTTTTCCTGCAACATTTAGAGACTCACAGCGAATAACATTCATTAATATACATATCGCATGATCGACCACGACGGTCCCATGAGACTAAATCAAAAAGGAAATTACCGGCCATGTTTCTTCTTTGACGTTTAATCACATTTGAATACAGAATAGAATAATATAAAACCGATTTAATTTCCAAGTCTGCGTTCGTATTGCATCACGAAAATGAGGCCTGCGTCGACTTCATCGCAATGAAGTTGACCACGAATGAGAACGAGGGTAGCAGGCCATGAAACGTGGGATCAGATGGGCAGGTCGTGCCGAATTTGTGACAAAGAAGAAGGAAACCCATGATGATGTTATTCTATTTGTATTACCTAATGAGTTGTTTTTTCTCGATGAATCGCATTCTATTTTGATTTTGAATGACTTTCAAGTGTGACGTTGTGAGTTATCTGATTCAAAAAAACAGACCATTTCGAAATGGGAGCTGTTAAAATCTAAACCAATAATACCTAAACTTAGCACTTATGATAATCGAAATTAACGCATGTCTGTGAAAAGTATGAAAAGAAGAATTTAATTCTAATGGAATCGCATGGAATTATCATTCTACAATCTCTCAGCAGGACTCATTAATATTCACCTTACCATAATCAGAAGGCGTATTTTAGGAAAGAGCTATAGCTAAAACTAGAATCGATAGCGTCAAAACGTTCATCTGCAACCTCCGAACAACAAACCCACTAGAAGGATCACAAAACAAATATTCTGATGCTAACATGAATTCCCAGAATGATCATAATATTAGTACCCAATCGTCGCCAGTGTTGTCATATCCAATCATCAAAAAGTGATGAATAGTCCATAATATTTGAAGTCCTTTATGAATTCATGTAGTTCAATGCACAAATATAATAATAAATTTGGGTCTGATTGATAGAATAAGATTGCTACATTATTCTGAGACTTAGCAATTTTACTTTCTTGGGGGCTCGAGGACCAGCATGGGTATCATGAATACTTTTTGCTCAACGTTGCACCTCCGCAATTTGATATTGACAGTCGACGGCGATTATTGTTTTGTTTGGTATCTGTCATTATTTACGTTTTGATTTATCGATATTATTCAACTTGTGTTCAGTTTTGTGTACTCAGAATTCATCAGAAACTCAGTTCATTTCCTGTTTTGGTGATTTGATATAATGGTGAGACGTTGTGAGGTGTGTTAAAGACAATTTGAACCGGCGATCAAAACACGTGATTTCATAGGTGAGTTACCATTGTCGTATCATTCGAGATTTTGAAGCATTTTCCCAAATGGAATGGATAAAAATGAATTCAAATTGAATTGATTAGATTATATTGATTATACCCATATGTCAGCTGCGACAGTTTCTTGTGGTAAAATATGTAGCACTGATAAATGCTTCCTTATTTGTAGTCAAAATATGCGAAGCTGCTGAAAAATCACTGAGAATAATGATGAACCCAATTAATATTTTTAATGAAAAATATGAGGATATTTCTATACTTCTTCTACACACAACGATCAGAAATTTACCGTTGACTGTTTTTGGAACTAGTCAAACTAATTTGGAGAAATATTTCACTGTGAGACTTCATCATGAGGCAAATAAATTGAAAGATTCAACGGAAGTAAGAGTAAGAGTAAGAGAAAACAATCCTATTCAGAAATCAATAAATTATTTGTGTGATTATCCATGGTTGTTTTTCATTTCAGTCCTGTTTTAAATAAGAAACACTGCTATTTGCTACATCTTCACATGATTCATGATTTTATTGTTGATATAACATTTCGTCATAATACTTGTCAACACATATTCATTATCGATTTTCATCTATCTACATGAGATGAAATAATCAGACATCAATTTTTTGCGTCAAAATATATGAATTCTGCTCAAGATGAAACCTCCTTCATTTTTGACGATATCGTGAAATGAATAAACAAGTTTCATCTTCAGATTTGAAAATTACATTCAACTATGCATTCATATTTATTTGCCTTGAAAACGAGTTTTTCACTTTTTCGAAAATTATTTCCACTAGTAGGTACTGAACTTTGAAATCGTAAATATACTTACATGCACTGTCACTGATCGCCAAAGATATAAATGTTCATTATTGAAATTGAACGTTATTCATGATAACGTATAAGAAGACAACTGTGTACTGAATAGTAAGTATATTGTTCAATATGGCGTTGAGAATTGAACTTTTCTTGTGACGTGGTCAAAATAAGTTTATTGATTACAAGCAAGTTACAAATATCACCATAGGATTGTATGTATTCGAATTTTTCGTAACAATGTGAAGGAAGTATAAAGATGTTCATTTTCCCACCAAGAAATGCTGAAAAGTACCACTGAAATTGTTACGGATTTTCAATTTGGTTTCATCATAAATTAATGATAAATTCGACCCCCTCTGACAACACCGCACTGTTGCTGGGAGAATCAGGTTCTGCTATCCTTGTTTAGACAAAGATAGATACTATAGATGTTGCTTCCAAACAAACTGTATTGCCAGGGTTGTGGATTACTTATCTAGTCTGTTCAATGATCGAAGTCTGCAACCAATGACCCATAGTAATCACATATGTAAATAGAAAGAATAAGATAATCAGATAATCAAACTGGCAATTAGCCCTAATTGCCAGTTCAAACTGACAATCAGACCTAATTGTCAGTTCAAACTGACAATTAGTGCTAATTGCCAGTTCAAACTGTCAACCATAAAAAAAGTCATCATGTCCGTTCAGCGCTTTCGTAAATTGGCCTTCAATTAAAACAAAAGGGTATTCCACAATCGTCGAATTTACCATATAATTTTTTGATAACTTTCGAAATATCCTCTTTTGAGTGTAGTACCAGAGAATTCTGTATGTTTCTATCACCGTTTTTCTTCAATCCGAGAGACTCGATTTTTTTTTCTGTCATAGGATGCCTGCAGTGGCGCGCAGCTTTTACTCCCCCATCGAATATCTTTTCTCCTCTAATTTCTGATGCGAATCGAATCCTCTCGTCGACTTTCTGACGACCACCGAATGAAATATTCATCATCTCCCACGGACGTCGAAAGATCGTCGCGTAGACAAAAACCGGGCCGAAACGATTCGCGTTTTTCTGCACGTTCCTCCCGAGAGAATT
Organism: Gastrophysa polygoni; assembly: GCA_963576655.1. NCBI lineage: Eukaryota > Metazoa > Arthropoda > Insecta > Coleoptera > Chrysomelidae > Gastrophysa > Gastrophysa polygoni. The sequence goes on from OY755093.1 coordinate 10,164,214, forward strand.
AGCGGAAGAATTCGAATGGTAGCGCGACCCGGAGACGACGTCGATTCGGATTCCGCGAAATCAAGATATTGTCCGGCCGATTATGCGAGATGCTTCTTCGGGTCCCGCATTCGACGTCCGAAAGCGGCACCGATGATATTTTACTCTGCGAGTCTAGACAGAAGAAGGATTCGTTGAATGAACTAAATTCGATTGTCATATTAGTAACCTCGACAACACAGCAAGGAGAAGCAGATAATAGATATTTGCCATCACCAGGCATGGCACCTAGTCAAAACCATTTTGCGCTCCTTTTCAGGGTGTAAAGGGGTATTTCTCTACTATGCTAGTATTCGCTCTTTTCTACTTTTCAAACTTCTAAGCACATTTTAGAAATCAAACATTCATTACGCTCTAATAGAATCCCAGCTCAAATATGGTATATTAGCATGTATATGAACAAATTGTCACTTTTCAGTGTCAAAATCGAAAACATTGAAAAATTTTACGAAGAGAAAAATATTTTAATTGTGTTGAGAACGGGAGCAGATTCGTTCCCGAAACGTCCACCAAGATAATTAGAGGTTTTATTCTTATTAAATATATTTGTATTTCCTTTTAGGTATCTAAAGGTTTAATTTCAAGTGCAGACATTTTGGGGCAGATCTCAAATCTGTCCTTACTACAAATATATTGCAATAATTTTTAATAACTTCTACTCTATTTTTTAGAAACGAGGAGAGAGAATCCCATAAAAAGCTGAAAATGAAATACCTCGAATGACTTCATATGCTTCGAAAGTGGATCTTGAAATTAATTTTTGGATAAACAAGGACTCACCCCAGCATTGAACTGTATTATTTAGCAGGAGTCCTCGATATGAATCAACTCTTTCGTGAGTCCCTACTTTTGAGAGAGGGGAAAAAAAGAAAATAAAATCAACATCAGTCATCAATACACTAAAAGATACAAAGAATATTACGTATAAAGAGTATGCGTTTATCTTCACTCTTAGCCGATGCTTGATATAAAATGTATGTATTGTAATAAACGTTAGAATCATTATTATTATATTATTCCACATTTTATGATTTCAAAACAGACATACACAACAATAACATTAGATTCAGATCGAAACTAACACCACCACTGCATAAAACTAATTCTTATCAGTCATCTTTCTCTTAACATTTATTTCAAATGAGGATCTGACGAGAATTCTGAAATGATCTGAAAAACTAGTACAGTTCAATGCAACTAAAACTCAAGCTTGTATGTTCACCAAGAAGGCTGATCACACAATGCCCAATTTGATGATGTCGGGTACCACTGTTCCTATGAGGTCGTCAATATCTATGATGGGTGTCATCACCAACAGTGCTCTCTCATGGGACGATCATGTGAGGTGCTTCACAAAAACTTGGTTCTCTATTTCGTGCGAAGAGATACTTCACATCCCAGCAACTGCTTATGATCTACAAAGCACAAATTCGACCTGTCCTGGAGTACTGTTCACATGTTTGGAGCTCAGCCCCCAAACATACGCTAAAGCTCTTAGATTCAATTCAGAACACTCACCAAATCATTGACCTCTCTAGATCATCGTAGTAAGGTCGGCAATCTCTGCCTTTTTTTAAAGATACTTCCACGGTCGGTGCTCAACGGGAATATTATCTATTATGCCACGTGCGATTCCCAGTTGACAAACCAGGCGAGCTCAGGCTGGTCACCCCTACACTGTCAGGCTCGAGACCAGTCGAACATCGCTATACCAAGTATCATTCATCAATAGAAGGGCAAAGTTGTAGAATTCTTCGCCTAGTCAAGTCTTTCCTGATGCTCACAACCTCCATACTTTCAAGAGAAATTCCAACACCTTCATTCTCTCCCAAAATTTCACCGCTGGCTAACACGATGTTCCTCGAACATCATAGGTTTTCCTTTCGTGTCAACAGATAAAAAAAAGAAATAAAATTAAGTTGAGAAAGTAACTATCGGTGGATGAGATTAAATTTTAGTTTTCTATATCAATATATCACACCTATATTATTTTATGTCATATAACATTCATGTTCATTCATTATTCATATATATTTGTTCGAATAGCACAATGTATAAGTAGCACAAACAACTTATTGAAGCAGAGAGTTCCATACATCAAATATTCCGTTGGACAAGAAAAAATTGGTTTCGAAATGTTCCTTCTTCAATTTTTAGCAGTGGCCACTCGGCCAAGATAATGTCGCTATGCATTTTTCTTCTTGAGAACTCAATCATCTTTGCATCTCTTAGACGATCTTCATAGCAGGGACTTTGTTGTCAATAAGCAAGTCTGGTTGATTTCCTTTGTACTTATTTCAGAAGTTTTTGGTCACCTAAGAGATTTGCATTCCAAACGAGTCCAGCCTATTCGATAAGAGGACGTACGTATGTTTTATAGACTTTCAGAGATTCAGAAGAATTTGCAAGCACGAAACTTTTACTCAGAAGAAAAAGCATAACGTCGGCTTCATCTTCATTATTGAAGATAATGGAAGCAGAAAGGCTTCTGCACATCAAGATTTCAATAATGACTGATATTTCATCCAAGCCAGTTTCTTGATATGTCTGATAGACTCTACCGATGAATTTATGTCAGTTAGAGAGTTTGAGTCTAGGTATATGCTGAAGTATTTTTTTTTTTTTTATCTGTGGACAACACGAAAGGGAAACCTATGATGTTCGAGGAACATCGTCTTAGCCAGCGGTGGAATTTTGGGAAAGAAGGAAGGTGGTGGAAATTTTCTTGAAAGTTTGGAGCATCAGGAAAGATTTCACTAGGCAAAGAATTCCACAACTTTGCCGTTCTATTGATGAATGATGCTTGGTATAGCGATGTTCGACAGGTCTCGATCCTGACAGAGTAGGGGTGACCAGCCTGAGCTCGCCTGGTTTATCTACTAGGAATCGCGCGTGGTGGCATAATAGATGATATTTCCGTTGAGCACCGACCTACCTATAAAAAAGGCAAAGATCGCCGACCTTTCTACGATGATCTAGAGAGGTCAATGAATTGGTGAGTGTTGTGTCATCGACTAGGCGAATAGCTCTCTTCTGAATTGAATCTAAGAGCTTAAGCGTATGTTTGGGGGCTGAGCTCCAAACATGTGAGCAGTACTCCAGGATAGGTCGAATTTGTGCTTTGTAGATCATAAGCAGTTGCTGGGTTGTGAAGTATCTCTTCGCACGGAAAAGAAAACCGAGTTTTTGTCGTCTGAGCTTCATCGGAACACCTCCTATAGATTTGAGCCTGTTTCTTTTTTCTTGGTACTTACGTACTTCGACCTCAGGAACCCGAATTTCGCAATGAAAACGTGCGCAAACTTATATTTTTGGACATATTCCATGTTTCGGCTTGTTTTGGGTAGCACCATAGCCATTCGAAGTTTCATTTCTCATATACAGGGTGTTCCGGTGATTATGTTACAAACTTCTAGGGTAGATAAAACACACGAAAATAAGAAAAAAAGTTCATGTGAACATGGGTCCGGAAACGCTTCTTCAGGGAGCTAGGGCCCTTCGAAGATGAAATATTTTGTATACGTTCCCTTTTACTTTTCATACCTCCAATTTCGAAAAGGCAATAAATTTCTCTAATCTAATTCATTTTCATTGAAGAAGAAGATTTGACTAACTAATAATGCTCACTATCTGTACTGAACCTCATTTTCACATTTCAACGTAATAATTGGTTTAAGACCAATAATTTATTATTGATTGGATTTAGCCATTTTCGGAGGAAACGATGACAGATAGTGATTTTTACAGGAGTACCTTTTTTATGTAATAGGCATTGGAGAATCATAATCAGATATAAAAATGGTAAGAAATTGAAGCCTAAGAGGAGTATGGTCAAATTTGCCCAAATACCCCCCTGGTTTGTACGCCCCTGGTTAAAGGTGACAAAATCCGGAAGGCTCAAATTGATGACCCTACGAACTAGATTTCATGTCCCGAAATTGGTTGCGATAGCTGCAGTAGTACCGAAGCTATAAAACGAAAAGTAGTTTTTGGAGGTCATCTTCGAAGGGCCCTAGCTCCCTGAAGAAGCGTTTTCGGACCCATGTTCACATGAACTTTTTTTCTTATTTTTGTGTGTTTTATCTACCCTAGAAGTTTGTAACATGATCAACGGAACACCCTGTATAAGATCTTCATATCTTCCTTATCAATTCTAGAAGGTAATAAGAAGGAGAAACATCCTCTAATCAGTTGAATTCATCGTCATTAGCATCTCTGATGAATCCTTCTTTCATTTGGACGACGCTGTTAAATGTGCATCTGTAATATTTTGACTCACAGAACTAGTGATTCTGACGTAGATTCTCATATGACAGCGCCGTCCATATGAAACATGCTGGATCCACCTTTCTTCAAGATGCTAAAGAACGTTGATTTAACAAATTCGAGGATGTTTTCCCTTCTTTTTGACTTCTTGAATGTTCAAGAAAGGTATGAAATGTATCCAGTGTGAGAAAAGAAACTCCATGACTACCCAAAACGAGCCGAAGAAAGAAGGTTAATTTTCATACTTTTTCCTGGAATATCTCGAAAAATATAAGTTTGCACACGTTTTTATCGTGAGATTCGGGTTCCTGAGGTCGAAATACGTAAGTACCAAGAAAAAAAATCGAAAAAAACCCCATCGCATGGTAAGTGTAGAATCAGCGTGAAAATCACTACTGATATTAGACATTTCGTAGTTTTTGAAAGACTGAGATAATTTCGAACTGCAGGGTTAGTAGATAACTAGGTTATAAAATGAAAGCTTGATTTGTTTGTAATCTTTGTCAGACTATATATTTTCACTTCAATATTGAAAAAAATCTCGTCAATCTTCAACTCCTTCAGATGAAGAGAACAAATTTGGTGGGAAATATCACATATTTTTCCGGTTGGTAAATCGTAGAGCTGCTCGACTCTTCCAGAGTTATGAGTCATAATATTTTTCGATTGAGACGAAAGTTATCGAGGGGCCTATACTTCCGACCACCAGCCCGGTATGTACGGACTTCTTGGCACTCCGCCATCCATCAGCATTCAAATTCTGTCACAATAGTCTGCCGACGATCTGGAAAACCTCGGTCTGGAAGGCCGTGATCGATGAGAGAAACGAACGAGTCGCGAATGTCGCCAGCAAGTGACCAATCGTCGAAATACCGTAATTCCCTACATGATAGATACTGACCGGGCCCCCGGTCGACCGACTGATTCCTCGCGAAGGGTTCCTTCTAGCCGTCGCCAACGTTCGTCTGGTCCGCGCGAATCAGCCAGATGGAGCGTGAATGCAGGAATTGCAGAATTTCTAACATAAATTGAATTTTCACTAGAATGCACTCTGGCATGGACACTTATACTTTCGGCTTGTTCGTTTAATCAGAGTGATGGAAACGGGGCTGTCGTGTGTTTTATTGTTGCTGGGGAGTGTGCCAACACTCCGAATAGACGAGATGTATCTATCGACGCGAATTAGAATGGAAGAAACAGAAAATCCGATGGAATAGACAAGAAACGTCTAGGAAGGAAATGTGGTGGAAATTTGCTTCATCTACTATCTTTCGAAAGCCCCTAGAAGGTGCTGATTTCATATTGAGTAGGCACTACCGCGCTGTAAAGAACTTTTCCTACGAGTGTGCGGAAAAGTTACTTTTCCGCACCATTTTTTTCGTTTTGAAAGTTCTACTTTTTCGCACGATTTTTAATTTTCCGCACGATTTTTGCTTTTCTGTACGAGTTTTACTTTTATGCAAGATTTTCTCTTTGAAACACAATTTTTCAATTTAAGATTAGTATATTGTACAATGACCATGAAATGACATATATTTCCCACGAGTAGGTATATGAAATTTTGTAGTATTATTATTTATAAATATGTATTTTTTTCATAACAGTTTCTATCGAAAACACTCATGTCGTCATTGAATATACAAATTTTGGAAAATATAACGAAAATTGAACAGTAAGTACTCTCATCGATTTCAGAAGAAAAAAAAGGAACTTCTCCAGGATTCGAACCACCTACCCTGTTAACCATTAACCAGCGTAAAACGACTGCTCCCTTACTTTGCCAAATCATGCGGAAAAGTTACTTTTCCGCACTAGTGCTGAAAAGTTACTTTTCCACACGATTTTTATATTGTCGAAAATAAGGATATTCAGGACTAACTAAATGATTTATGTAACTATTATGGCTTACGTGTCATTTTGTAGCATTCTTATAAAATCTTGTTTGATAAGAACTTTTGTTTTCATGAATGAGATGGACGAAAACACTCGTAGGAAAAACATTGTACCTAACTCTTTCGGAAAATGTCTTTTTCGCCCTTGACGGCTTGCCCGAACTCTGCTCCGCGTCGTTCGTGCAACTGTCGTCGCGTGCGAAAAAGTACTACTTCCCGCACTTGTTTGGTGAATTACTATTTCAAAACTTACGTCTTCTTGACTGTTTCTACACCTAACCTAACCTCACCTAGCAATAATCATAGCCAATTTTCGAAATCACACTTCAATTTATCATATTGAACCATAAGAAATCATCAATTCAAAACGAGTCATATTGGGAAATATTGTTGTGTCTTCATCAGGAAGGATCATACAATTCCCAATTAGATGATCTCAGGTGCCAGCTATTCCTATGATGTGGTCAGTATTCATGCTCGACATGAACATCAACAGCGGTCTCTCATTGGACGAGCATATGGCATCCATTGCGATAAATGCTTCTCAAAAACGTAACACGAAAAACATAACAAGCTCCTTATGATCTCCATTGCGCAAAATTGACCTGTCTTGAAGGAATGTTGACATGTTTGGAATTCAGCTCCAAAACATTTGATTCTATTCCTTCGCCTAGTCGGTGATACTACACTCATGAATATATTAATCTCTCTGAAACATCGGTTGAAGGTGAGCGATTTTTCCCTCATCTATAGATATCTGTTAACACTATACTCGGTTCTCCTCTAATTATTCGGAATCTTCTGTGGAGATAATATACGGGGTTGGGATAAGGTATGGAAGTAAATATCTTTCAAAGGGAAATAACGATATTTATCAAAATTTGAAATGGAACAAAATGCATTTAATGTACATTTTTTTGTTAATAATATACTTCCGGTTGAACCGGAAATGCCATGAACTTCTTCAATTTAAATGGAACAACCTATATATTTAGTGTAAAAACGAGGAATAAAGCACTTCAATCAACCTCCTTTGGTCAAATGAGAATCCTCATTGGATTCATGAAGCACATACCCAGCATCCACAGAAGTTGAATGTTCAGATGGGAATTGTCGAAAATAGGATTATACGCCCATTTATAATCGACGGAAACTTGAATGATGACAAGTATTTGGATCTACTAAATAACGAAATTATTCCTCCACTTCAACAGAATGGGCAATTACCACAAAATGTTTGGTTTCAGAAAGATGGAGCACATCTCCACTATATGATAGACGGGTTAGGGATTTTCTGGATGCGAATTTTCCAAATCGATGGATTGGACGTAGAGGATTCATAGAGTGGCCTGCTCGTTCTCCGGATCTTAGCTCGTTAGATGTTTTTCTTTGGGGTTATCTGAAGTCACGTGTTCACGTTAGACGACCAACAAACTTACAGGAATTGAGACAAAGAATTATTGATGAATGTGAACTAATACGTGGAGAAGTCTTGGAAAGAGTGACTCAAGAATTTGTTAATAGGATGGCAAGTTGTCAGCAAGTAAACGGCGAGCATTTTGAACATTTGAAGTAATTTTGTTTCTCAAATAATGGAATGTACACCTATTGTACATCTAACAGTGAGTTATTCCTCGTTTTTACAAATTTTTTCACGCCAAACTCAGTATGTATGAATTCAAAATAACAAGCTCTTTTAAAATCTGCAAATCTTCATAAATATCGTCCTTTTCGTTTGAAAGATGGGCTCTAAGTGTCGTCTGGTAGCAAACCTCGCATCATGAGGGAAAAAAAGGAAAATTTTTCCTAGTTAAACAAACTGCAATTCAGTCAAAGATATTTGATCCCAAAAATAGTAAGCTCCATGTTTTGGAAATAAAATGATATGCGAACTGACTGTTTCCCGTCGAGACTTTTCCTCTAGAAGCAGCAATATGAAAACTTGCGACCTCGCAACATCCCCAATCTGCGTTGCTCTTCCCTCTACAATGTAATTCGATTCCGACTGTAAGTTCAAGCGATGCGTACGAACATGTCTTTTTCGTAGGAAATACAGCTGGGTAATATTTCAATTCCTTGCTTCCCATCACTAATGTAATGTTACGTTTTAACAGCTAATAGCACTTACATATGCCGTCGAAGTACAATGAGATAGCAGGGTTGATTTATCGACGAGCAGGGTGCTCTGCAGTGTGAATGTTTGATTCGGGAGTTGGTAAGATGTCGTTCGATGTCATCTTCCACCCCGTGTCTTTATCATTGAGAAATTTCAATCGGGGAGATCAACATTTCTATGAGATATATTGGCGACTGAGGTTTTCGTTCTTTCGGTTTCATTGTGTAGAAGATGGAAAAGTTCAACACATGATATATAGTTTTTCCATCAGAAGCCATAAAACCTGCCATTATCTGCTCCTTTTCAAGGCGTGAAAGGACGGTTTTTAGGTGCTTTTGTTTTGGGTTTTCTAAGATTGGTATGCCTGCATTAGAGGTGGGCGATAACAGTTTTGAAATATCGATAATCATAATGTATCGATATTATCGATTTATCGATATTATCGATTTCATGAATATTATCGATATCATCGATAATATCGATATTATGTATATTATAGAAATAATCGATATTATCGGGATTATCAATATTATCGATATTGTCAAAATTATCGATCTTATCGTATTTTGATAATATCGATAACTGCTGATAGTTTTGATAATCTCAATATCACTGATGTTGATTTTCGTCGACTGAGTATTATTTTGACACATGGCATAGCCCAACTATCGAAAATCTTCCTTCGATCACAATTTGCTTGCATGTTTTCATACTGTGTTGTGATAAAGTTCGGAACAAGACATTTTTTGTATTTTTGATATCTTGTGAAATTTGATCGGTTTGAGATCAACCAAAATTGTTCCCATTTTCTTATATTCACCATGATTCATCATTTTGATCTGATTTTCATTTTAAGCAAACGTTATATGATTTAACATCTGGCCTCTATATAATGTATTCAATACCTACTATATGAAAACACATGAATGAGCATCAGAAAATTGATAAAAAAATAGGTTTGATAGCCTGTCTAGAAAGAATATTCAGACAGTTACGTCCACTTTTCAAATGGAACAATAATACTGTCTGTAAGTTCTTCGAGGAGGTGGTTCATTCATTTTTCAGCTTTTCATGGGATTTTCTCAAAATCGAAAACATTGAAAAATTTTACGAAGAGAAAAATATTTAAATTGTGTTGAGAACGGGAGCAGATTCGTTCCCGAAACGTCCACAAAGATAAGTAGAGGTTTTATTCTTATTAAATTTATTTGTATTTCCAAACTTTTTTCAGAAACAAGGTGTCACTGACCAATAGAGAATTTCTCTTTTAGGTATCTAAAGGTTTAAATTCAAGCGCAGTGACTTTTTGGGGCAGATCCCAAATCTGTCCTTACTACAAATATATTGCAATAATTTTTAATAACTTCTACCCTATTTTTTAGAAACGAGGAGAAAAAATCCCATGAAAAGCCAAAAAAAAGGAACAATAATATTTTGATTTTTTTAGAATCTCCAGGATATCGATAATATCAATAAATTGATATTTCTTTCTCAAATTATTATCGATAATTTCCAAGATTATCGATGAAATCGATAATATCGATGATATCGATAATTTCGATAATACCGATAATATAATCGATATAATCGATAATATCGATAATATCGATAATATCGATAATCGATAAATCGATATTTTTTCCCAAATTATTATCGACATTAATGATAATTATCGATACATCGATAAATTTTCTCACCCCCAGTCTGCATGTAATGAACATTAGATAATCGACAGTTCAAACATGGCTGTGACTCCCGCTATCCGAGAACTATGTTAAACGAAGCTGGAAGAAAAATATTACTAAAAATGGCAGTAATTTACGCTGGAAAATCATTGAAATAATTGAACAATCTGATTATCCATCTTGATTTTAATTGTGTGGACACACACAAATGACATCGGTACTAAAAATGAGCAAAGAGAACATAAATACTGTAGAGAATTGTTATTGAATAACAAACAACCTGGCATCGGCATCTAGTATCTACCATCTACCCTTCGCTCGAAATCCAAAACATGATTACCGACCAACCAATCAGGTTAATATCTCCGTTCCACTGATTGGAATCAAATCCAATACATCAAGCTCTTAATGAAGACTCCGATATTGCGTGCTACGGGGTACCGACTGAAATATTTAAATACCCTAATATCTATAAATGAAACAGGAAATATATAGCCCGTTATCAGCTATCATCATCTATAAGCATTCAGTTCGAGACCTGGGCCGTCGATTTATGTAAAACTAAACGGTTGCCTATTTATTAGAGATATTGGGGACAATCGACTGTTTCTATATCGGGGGGTATTTATTTTAATGGCAAATTCGTTTGTCATGACAATCGCTTGAATCTAAATATTATTAGCCACGAAATCGCAGTACGAATAATAGAGTCGCATATATCGTTCACAAGAGCATCAAACGATTCTTGTAGCAGTACACCAATTCAATGATTGAAGCAATATTATGTTATTATATATTTCGATATCCATCCAATTATAATTTCCGTTGAGAATAACATTTTAATATTTCCTGATTTCTTATTCATTTCTTCCGATAATTTCTTTTGCCAACTTCGTTGTCCCTTGTTCTTTTTATCAACTGTCCTCACACCTTTTGTTATTTCTTTCTTGCCAAATACCTCATGTTTTGCATTTATTTATTATTGTATACAGGGTGTCCCAAAATTGCTGGGACACAGAGCTACCACGTGTAAAAGTGGTCGAAATAAGTTGATTGGACTCAATTCACTTATGTGCCAAAATGTACCGTTTGTTCGTGAGGAGAGTGCGAAAGTTAACATGAAAAAACAAACAAAATTTGATGAAATTCGACAATAGTGTATTTCAGACGATTAGTCTCCTTTTGGTCATCGAAGAAACCTAAAAATAAAATTTCTTAAGCTTGAAAACTGATAAATTATCTTCATTGTATTTCTTTCGTAAAAATTACGTATACCGCATAGTTTCCAAGGAAAAAAATGTTGTCTCAAAGAATGCTACTATATATTCCTAGTACAAGTTCAATCAAATAGTGATATAAAACTTCATTGGCAGTGGAAACGAAGTCGTGATTTTGACAGGAAATAAATTTATCAAGAGAAATCCATATTTGATAGCAGCTAAAATAACAACAACAATTAAATAATAATAAATGGTCGGTAATGGTACTCGCAGTAATAACAAAATTGAAGAATTTATTGAAACATTCACAGACAACGTTAATACCAAATTTGAATGACAATAAATTTGTTCCTTGTCAAATCACGACTTGCCTTCCTTTCCACTGATGCCAACTGAGTTTAATATCACATTTTCATTAAACTTGTTCTAGGAATATCTGGTAGCATCATTTGAGAGAACATTTTTTTTCTTCGAAACTATGTGGTGTACGGAATTTTCACAACAGTAATAAAATGAAGATAATTGATTAGTCTTCTTGCTCAAAAAATTTGAGAACCGTATTTTCACACCTGAAAAAGTTCTGGAAGAAATGTCTGGGGGTGAGGGTGGGTTCAAACCTTGTACAATTTCTTTTAGGTTTCTTCGATCACCGAAAGGAGAGTAATCCTCTGGAATACACTGTTGTCAAATTTCATCAAATTCGTTCAACTTATTTCTGAACAGCATACAAAATTGGGTTTTTTATGTGAACTTTGAACTCTCCTCACGGACAATCGGTATATTTTGGCACAAAAGTAAATAGGATCCAATCAACTTATTTCGACTTCTACACGTGGTAGCTCTGTGTCCCAGCAATTATGGGACACCCTGTATATTGTATTGTGCTATCAATCTCATCAATCAATTTTCTGTTGAGAATAACATTCGAATCATTTCTAGTGTATTTGTCTCGCCATCTAATTCACACGATTGAAGCTGATTCTATAAACGTTATTTGAATTCATTGAAAGACTCAGGGGTTGAGTTTGATTTTCGTATCTTGTTCCATTCCTTCATATCCATTTTCGTTTTTTTGATTTCTTCCCATGCCATTCCCATCGCACGTTAGATTCACCTTGTTCTTGGCATTTGTTATTGTATATTTTGCTGTCCATCTGATTAATTTTCTCTTGGGAATACCATTCAAATCTTTCCTAATTGATTAACATTGCCATCTAATTCACTCAGTTATACCTGATTCTCAGCTTTTTTGAATTTTTTGGGAGACTTGCCCACCTTTAATTGTTGTTGATATCTTCCTATGCTTATCCTCTTACAGTAGCTCGATTGTGTGTCAATTTATACTCCTTTTATTTATGATTCAATTATTTCTTTAATAACAACCACTGTTTTCACAAGATATAAAGTAAATGGAAAGTGAAAAAACGAATTCCGACCTCTCTAATTTGTCATGTGATAATGATCTATGTTTATGTCACAAACCTTCTGCTATTTCTCACTTGCCAAAAAATTGTCTTCTTTTTTAGTTGAACGTTATGCCAGGTTCAAATGAGAAGGAGTGACATATGGGTATCTCTATTGTTGATATTCTATCGACAATCATATTATGATAAGAGTTGGCTGTATCTCAACCTGTGAAAAATTGGGTCCTGCCATATCAGAACAATCTAGGTGATTTTCCTGTGCCTCAGAATCAGATGATATTATGATCATTGTGTTGATTTGTATGAGAAGCTTGGGAGCTATTTGACAGTTCGATAACATCTATTGATCAACTGTTGATCACACATGTTTTTCAATAAGGGCCCGACAATTGGCTGACCCTAAGTCCATCAATTTCGCTAAGAGGTGTCTCTGGCCTCAGGTGCAAAATAGAGTTCCTACTGCCAGTAAACACCTAAAAGGGACGTTAGAAACGCCGTTTGTTAGGAATTCCGCTGACGATTGCTGCGATCATTGGATTGACGACGATTTATGGATCAACGTCGGCCGTTGAATGCCATATGGGTACAATCTTACACCGAAGGAGAGACAGGCTAGGCTGGCTGTATTTTATTTCAGTTAGAATCGCATCGTCGATAGGCATTGCTGATAGATGATGCGGAAAAATAGTCGACAGTCTTTTTTGTGAAAGACATTATTATTTTCGTGGATCTTTTTCTCATTATTTACCTTGGCTTTACAACAGGATCCCTGAACATTACGAACACTTGTCTTTACCTTCATTCAGAAACCTTCTCAAAAAAGACCTCATGAATGCATCACTTAATTGATAAATCATAAGTTGATTTTATTGCCGTTAATATAATCATAATCAGATAACTTATTTCTGATGATATAATTATGTATGAGCTTGTTACATTTTTCACTTAGGTTATTACTGTTCATCATGGATTTGATTCCTTCATTTAGCAGTTCTTTTATCTTTTTTTCTTGTATCACTGTCCTATATCATGGCTACATACAATTATATTCATATAATTAAAGATCATATAATATACCATTAATAGAATAATAAGGTTGGGTGGAAGAGCAAAATTTGTCCTAGGGCACCTTTTGAACCCTGCCAATTGACAGGTAGACAACATATAGTATAATATGATTATCGCTATTCATGAATGATTCATATGATTTGTTCTGTATGCTGTACTAATTCCTGCTCAATAAAAACGTTTATTATTATTATCATTATTCAATGGATTTCACAATTCAAGTCACAAATTCGCCCTTGTTGAGTACAAATCTTCAAATTTGCCAAATTACAAAATAGTCGGAAAGGCATAGTAGGAAGGGAGCTTGGTCAAATGCTTCAGATATCAATGGTTTCGAGTATCTACACGTCTATGTAGAATTTTTGATGTAATCCACGACAAGTTACATTAAAATCACCTCTGGAATCCAGTTCTGGGTGTAGAAATCAACAAATTCTTTTAGATACTGTTTGTAGGTTGATCAAGGAGTTGGTATATTCATTTTTCTAGATTTTCTGAGATTCACTATGCTTGTTTCTGAAAATGAAAATAGAAATTGTTAATAATATTTATATATATTTATATATATTTGTAGAAAGGACAGATTTTGTGATCTGCGCACGAAACAAAGGTGCCAAAAATGTGACTGCCCTTAAAATTCAGATACCTACCTGAAAGAGAAAATCTCTCTTCATCGGTAACGAATCCGCTCCCGTTTTCAACACAATTTTAATTATTCCTCACAGTATACAGACTCGGAAAAAGGATTTGTTTCTCAAGTAGGCTTTCCAAAATATTCTCGAAGGAGGTTATTGATCTTACAGATTGGACATTTTGTGTTCCCACTTTCTTTTATCTGTGGACAACACGAAAGGGAAACCTATGATGTTCGAGGAACATCGTATTAGCCAGCGGTGGAATTTTGGGAGAGAAGGAAGATGTTGGGTTTTTTCTTGAAAATTTGGAGGTTGTAAGCATCAGGAAAGACTTCACTAGGCAAAGGGTTCCACTACTTTGCCGTTCTATCGATGAATGATGCTTGGTATAGCGCTGTTCGACAGGTCTCGAGCCTGACAGTGTAGGGGTGACCAGCCTGAGCTCGTGTGGTTTGTCTACTAGGAATCGCACGTGGTGGCCGATCGCCAGAGAGGTCAATGATTTGGTGAATTCCTCTTCCTTGAATTCCTTCCTCTTTGAATTGAATTTTCAGATCCCAATTCGAAAATTCTTGTCAAATCTTCATTTATAGTATCTACCTGTCTAGGAGTAGGATTATGTACTATCGTCCGCAAAGCAATGGACTGGGCAGAAGGGCACATTGTTGATGCAGATTGTTGATGTAGACCGATAATAAAGTTGGTGGGACACCAGCATTGTATCACTTGACTTCACTCTTTTTTACAATGCTGAAGTTGGATATTGCAGCTGCATTGCACCTCTAGGAACTTCCAGAGTTATTAATTGGAACTTCACAGTAATTTACGTCTTCAGGGCAGGCGACGTCAACGGATATTGTCGTATATTTGCGATCTCCAGTTGCATGCGCCCTGTTTATAATGGTACCATGGAAGTCTTCGATGTTTGGAAAAGTGCACCACAACAAACAGCGATTTCGGCTACCAAGTTTTTTGATTAATGCAGAGGTATAACGGATGTACCCTGCAAAGTCATAACTCTTGTTGCGATCGACTCGGATTGTCTGCATTGCCTGTTTATTTTTTTTGTCGAGCACGATAATTTCCAATCGAACTGAAATCTTCGAAGTCCGCCCGGGACTTTGAATTGTCCAGCAAACTGATGGATTGCCAGAGTTGCAATGATACTTTGTGCTCGATTTACGGTCGAGATTTTCTCTACCCAAGAGACCCCAGACACAAAAAATACCGTCATCAAAATCGAAAAAATAGTTTTTCCTACGACCACCCGTGAAAACAGTGCTTTCAACACGGTTTTATTATTTAGAAAGTAGCCCATTTCACAACAAGAAAGTCCACATCAGGAGTAACGGTAAGCGAAAACGTGCTCGAAGAGGATATGTGGATCACTGCTCAGTGGCATCTTCTTGCAGGTTTCTGATCGAAAATATTTAAGAAATTTATTTACAGTGCTCTGGCACTTTACAGGCACTCTCTATATATTATACCATCATTTCAGATTTTTCAAGTGTATTAGTATGTATAACATTAGCTATAAAAGTGTATGCTTGAGAGTGAGGAATGATATTAACATCAGAAAGTATTCCTAGCTTATCGCGTTTCTCAATTAGGAATTGTTGGATTTTTAACGGAGAAATTCGAAACCAGAAAACGAATTTCCACCAGAACCATCACAGTTTCTCTGCTGAAGAATATGTATCTACGAATAGAGAAGAGATATATTAGGTGTCTGATATGTGCGATTTGTAATTCTATCACAGAGTGTCATTACCACTCTTGAAAGAGCAAAGAGATTTTATCTGTCTAGTGATGAAAAACAGATGGTCCATTTTCAAAAGATGAAAAAACAACCTATTTTTGATTTTCCAGCTTTTCGGGGGATTTTCTCTCCTCGTTTCTAAAAAATAGAGTAGAAGTTATTAAAAATTATTTCAATATATTTGTAGTATAAGGACAGACTTTGTGATCTGCCCCAAAATGTCACTGCGCTTGAAATTAAACCTTTAGCTACCTAAAAGAGAAATTCTCTATTGGTCAGTAACACCTTGTTTTTGAAAAATTTGGAAATACAAATATATTTAATGAGAATAAAACCTCTACTTATCTTGGTGGACGTTTCGGGAACGAATCTGCTCCCGTTCTCAATACAATTAAAATATTTTTCTCCTCGCAAAATTTTTCAATATGTTTTCGGTTTTGACACTGAAAAGTGTTGAGAACGGGAGTAGATTCGTTCTCGAAACGTCCATCAAGATGAGTAGAGGTTTTATTTTTATTGAATATATTTGTATTTCCAAATTTTTCAAAAACAAGGTGTCACTGACCAATAGAGAATTTCTCTTTTAGGTAGCTAAAGGTTTAATTTCAAGCGGAGTGACATTTTGGGGCAGATCACAAAATCTGTTCTTACTACAAATATATTGAAATCATTTTTAATAACTTCTACTTTATTTTTTAGAAACGAGGAGAGAAAATCCCACGAAAAGCTGGAAAATGAATGTACCACCTCCTCGAAGAACTACAGAGTATTCAACCTATTTTTGATTTGGCAAAAAAAATGATTTGATGATGAATAAAAATCAATTGACTGTTGAACAAAATAATGTGAATGATCCATAGAATCTATCAACAGAATATTAACTGTTCAGTCCCAATTATAATAAATTTCTATATTATTCTGCCTTTTTACAAATATTTCCAAGCGTTTTTATTTTTCTGTACCCACCGTCAAGAGCTAATAGCTGTTGGGACAAAAACACATCGCTCTAAAGAGGAAACCAACACTGTCATTAGACCTGAACGTTTATGGGCTCTAATTGTGCTCGTTTCGAGTAGATCCGAATGAAACGCGACAGGTGTGAAACGGGCTCGAAATCCATTATCCTCAACCCTTTTCGTCGCACAGGAATACTTTCGGATCTATGATAGCGTCATTAGGTCTATTCATCTGGCTAGTTACGGAACTGAAGATGGCTATTTATTAGCTCGGCTGTCAAATGAATTCGTAGGTATTTATTGGGCAAGGAATTGTTCCGGTAGCATCATGATTTTTGGGCTCTCACATCTACATTGGGTCAGGGAGGAATTTCGATGATTCTAATGAGGAGCTTTGTGTCCAAAGAATGGTTGCAGAATATTGGAGATAGTCACTGTTATGAAGGACTTTTCAACTTGCAATAATCGCACCTCGGATAATTCTCATAGGTTTTGATAATGCCACTTCCCAAAAGAATGGACATACCTACAAAATATGTTTCTCGTCGATTTCATACAATTGTCGGATTATTCTATCAATCAAGCCAATTGCAAGATTCATCTTCCTATCTTGGATGTGGTTATTAACTTTCAGCTTTTTGTGGGATTTTCTATCCTCGTTTCTGAAAATTAAGTAGAAGTTATTTGGAATTATTCCGATATATTTATAGTAAGGACAGATTTTGTGATCTTCCCCAAAATGTCACTGCGCTTGAAATTAAACCTTGAAATGAAAAATTCAATATCAAATAATAAGAAACACCTTCTTGCAACCAGGATACCTCCGTCTGCCAAATTGTCACTTTTCAGTGTCAAAACCAAGTGAACATTGAAAAATTTTCTAATTGTTCTAATTGTGTTGAGAGCAGATTCGTTCCCAAAACGTCTACTGAGATAAGTTTTGTATTCTCATCGAATATATTTATATCTCCAATTTTTTCAAAAAACAAGGTGTCACTGACGAAGAGAGAATTTTAGGTATCTAGAGGTTGAATTTTAAGGGCATTGACATTCTGGGGCAGATCATAAATCTGTCCTCACAACAAATATATTGAAATAATTCTTATAATAACTTCTGATTTATTTTTTAGAAACGACGAGAGAAAATCCCACAAAAAGCTGAACAATGAATGAACCACATCCTCGAAAAACTCATAGACAGTATTCAAAATATTCATAGCTACAAATTGTACTAATGTTGAACGGCAGCATGAATTTAAGATAGAAGGTAGGTACATTGAAAAGTTTCCTCAAAGAAATGATCTATATCGTCTTGATGAAAGTTATTGATTCATATTCTATATATACAGGGTGTTTAAAAAAGACTCGGCAATATTTCAGGGAATTGATTGCCCAGACCATTTCATGAAAAAAAGTCTCTATAAACGTTGGTCCGCATACGCTTCGTTACCGATCTACAGGGTGCTGGAGTTTAATTGAACAAAACAGGATATTTCGAAAACGACTCGAGATATTGTAATGAAATATTAGGCGTGTCAATAGATATGGGAGACGCATACTTTGCAATGCACGTCGATTTTTTAGTCTCACCAGCGGCGCGCGTATTGCCACGTCACTGGCTATGTTAAATGAGAAACATAGGACGGCACTGGATTCTCTGGAAATAAAACATTGTTTTCTGTTCTCTGTTCAATTGGGAAGAAAAAACGTCTGCTGAAATTTCATCATACGACGCATAATTTTGAAGTAAAAAATAACATCCATTTTAAGCTGATAATCAATAATTAATTACGAAATTTGTTGAAAGTGACCTCCTCCAACTTGGATGCAAAAATCCAATCTTTTTCTCATTGACTAGCGTATTCTCTCTCAAAAACACCCTGTAGATCGGTAACGACGCTTATGTGGACCTATATTTATAGGAACTTTTTTTCATAAACTGGCCTGGGCAATCACCCCCTCTTATATTGACGTGTCTCTTTTGAACACCCTGTATATTCATATTATATACGTATGTTGTTGATGATAAGACTATTGGCAATATTATTGTGCTAAAAGCTAATACAGTAATCTCCAATAATATCCTTGACTTTGCAGTATTACTGTGAGCTCACGAACCATTTTAATCACTATAAAATTTCTAATGGTGATATTGGGTGATCAAATATAGTTCTCTGTTAATCTCACAATTCCATTCTTCATAGCAGAATGACAGTCCCGAAATTTGAGTGTGAGAATTTGAGCGAAAAAGAAGCATGTAAGTTGACATTCAGAACGAATGTTGCCGTTGCATGATGTTTTTCTATAAGAAAATGGTTTCAGTTGGAAATTCGATAGGTGTGTATTCCCATATTTCTTTATCCACTGACCAAATTCTTGTTTAATTCCATACCGAAGTTCACCTAATGATTTCATATTCTATATCAATAAAGCCGCGTACAAGCTAGACAGGCTCAAGACTTTCCATCCATAAAATCGCAGTAAATAACGCATAAAGTATAAAACAGAAGGAGCCGATATCGTGCCACAGTACGACAAATCAAGGATGTTGAGAGCCAGAATTAAATGGATTATTTATATTACTGTTCGTCTGCTAATTTATTTGTACGTAAAATTTACTGTTCTTATTACCATACAAAATGTCTGTCCTGGTTATTATATTTAGTAATAGTCGGTTCGAAGCGATTCTGTCATGTCGATCGTGACTATGAAGAAGTTGATTTTCTAAATGTTAACTCTAGAATACAATTGAAACTTTCCTAAAAAAATAATGGAGTCTAAGTGAAGTTAGTCGTAGTGGAGATTTCCTGATCTTTTCAACTGATGAGACAATAGTTGACAAATGATTCAACAACTCGTGCCCCGAAATCTAACAATTCTCTACCAAGCATCTACTATTCTGGTCGAAAAATCTAGCAGATCACTAAAGGATCATATTATTCATACAGGAATTATTTCGCAAACTATAAAATATTCACCTTACCACTTACATATCTACACTTTACATATCTACAAAGTTTCGCTTTTAATCCACAAAAATAGAGGTTCCCTGTTGCGCCCAGCTGATATGCATTAATACCCAACGAGAAACCAGTCTATTATCCTACCAAATTACAGACTCAATAGAACTCGTAAGAGACCCCTGTATACAGGGGTAAATATTTATAATCACCTTCCGGAAGCATTGAGAGGATTCTCTATGAATAAATTCATGATCAATTTAAAAAAAATATTACACCAACATGTTTTCTATAGCCTGGATGAATTTTTCAATACCACTTTCCAGTAGTTACTTACCACAATCATGACTATGGCACTTACGTTGTTCATATTTATAATTTACATTGTCAGCAAACTGGCTAACCATTTTCCCTAAGCTCTCTGCGATAAAGATACACTAATAAAGGTTAACTATGAAATACTTCTAGATGTGAGCTGTCTGTATAGGTATACCTGCTACCTTCAGTTGTATTACAATAATGTATCTTTAGGAGATAAATAAATATTTATCTATTTATTTATGAATTGATTGAAATGTGATCGGAATACACAGTAGAAAATTTGAGGTAACACGACATCAATATCACGCGCTGTCTATATATCGATACACAACATTTTGGTGTAAGATACATAATACATGAATGAATAAATATTGTATGATAAAATCTAAAGTCTGCAAGGTGAAGCTCTTTCTAATCGAAGGCTCACATTTCATGTCTTCGGGAAGTGAATTGAAAATATGTATACCAAAAATGCCTCTGTGAGTTTGCGTGAGGGTAACGCTGTGGTATCAATAGATTACTTGTCCCCCTCGTATGGAATGAGTGATTGTCGCCATTTGAATTAAATTCGAATTAATATGCAAAAGTGTCTTCACTTCCTAAGAATTCTACCCCGAAAATTACAGAAGATATACGGGGGAGCTTCCAAGAGTACTATAGATGATTCCTCATCTCAAGAAGGTAACAATAGTTATGATATTTATGAATGAGATTGAACAATAAACTCTAGATATCTCTTCTCAAAAGCATATGAAGAAAGAGTTGCTGATAGGTGGACGAGTTGAACATCGAAAACAATTTATAAGCGGCGATATAAGCAATACAATTCTTGATATTTCAATACGAATTCTCGCGTTTGAAATGATAATGAACTCAATGGCCAGGAGAAGCTATTCAAATATTCTCTATACAGGGTTGGAATAAGGTATGGAACCAAGTAAATATCTTTTGAACGAAAATAACGATATTTATGAAAATTTGCAGGTAAGTGCAATGGAACAGAATCCATCTGATGTACCTTTTTTTGTTAATAATATACTTCCGGTTTAACCGGAAATGCCATCAACTTCTTTAATTTAAATGAGACACCCTATATGTTTTCACAGATTTTGAAAGAGCTTGTTATTTTGAATTCATATATACTGAGTTCAGTGTAGGAAAGTGTGTAAAAACGAGGAATATAGCACTTCAATCAACCTCTCTTGAGTTTTTTGCGAAAAACTATTCAGATATTATTGATAGATAGAATTGAAGGAGTACTCTTTTGTTCTCCAAGTGTCAAATCCTAATTGACGGAAATAAATTTTATAATCACCATAGCCGATCATCTTTGAAATTTCAATACGCTCTTTTCCACTTAAAATCGAACCATTCTAAATTGTACAATTTGTAAATTGTACGTTTATTTATTACTATGCATACAAACAACATCAATTAGTTTATCTCAAAGAAGATTGATTAAAGTGCTATATTCCTCGTTTTTACAATTTTTTTACACTAAACTCAGTATGTATGGATTCAAAATAACAAGCTCTTTCAAAATCTGTCGGGTGTCCCATTTAAATTGAAGAAGTTGATGGCATTTCCGGTTGAACCAGAAGTAACAAAGGAATGTACATAATATGCATTTTTTTTCATTGCACTCACCTGCAAATATTCATAGATATCGTTCTTTTCGGTCAAAAGATATTTACTTGGTTCGACACTTTATCCCAACCCTGTATACCTAAATTGCATCTCATTGGTCTAGCTACTATCAGAGTATACTGAAGATGACCCACTTGGTGGTGGGGTTTTCATTTGATATATCTTCCACTCCTGACAATTTCGCAATCCTACCAAGAAAATTACGGAAGATATACGGGGGAGC
Source organism: Gastrophysa polygoni (assembly GCA_963576655.1). Classification (NCBI taxonomy): domain Eukaryota; kingdom Metazoa; phylum Arthropoda; class Insecta; order Coleoptera; family Chrysomelidae; genus Gastrophysa; species Gastrophysa polygoni. The sequence goes on from OY755093.1 coordinate 10,186,425, forward strand.
TTCCAAGAGTACTGACAATATTTCATTCGAAGAAGGTAACAGATAAAATATAAATGAATGTCTGTCGATGCAATCAGTAGTCACAATCTCGTCAGAAAGATATATGAATATATGTATATGATGGAAAATAATCATCGAAAATTTCTTCTGATGATCCTAGATATCTCTTTTCGTACAAGTTTCAATTAGGGAAATGATGCTGACAGGTTGATGAGTCGCATGATTCATGAATTAAACAGTTTTCTATTTCAGTAGTCCATCAGAACCAATAAATAAGCGGCTGCATAAGCAATACAATTCCTCGAATAACTATCTCGATATTTTCACACGAATTCTCGCGCTCAATCAGATTTTTGTGGTGGTTTTTGCCGGAATAAAGATCGGCATTCTGGCCGTTTTAAGCTTCTTGTCACGTTTGAAATGATAATGAACGGCCGCCAAGAGAAGTTATTCGCGAAATGGAGTGAAACTGGTAGCCGACCGAGGAAGGTGTGAGACTCTAACAGCTCAGGCGTGGACGTGTCGAGGCGACCAAAGGAGCCGACACACCTGAGCCTATGCCGAATTCGGTGCTCGAGATTGTTCACCCCGTAGACGGGCTTATTTACGAAACACCGGGATTTCGCTCGGAACTCGAGCTGCATGGCCGGAGTTCCTGCAGATATTCGAGAATCGTCGACCTGCAAATCCATTTCTCGAATATCACACTCGATTCGAACAAGAACTAGAAAATACTATAGCAGGTCCTACGGAAGTGTAGTAGGGCCAATATTATTTGATTTTTATTTTCCCCTCAAATTCCCAGTTGCAACTCGAAATATTACTAAATTCCGAGTTGTAACTGTGAATATTACTGGGTGTCACCACCAACAGTGCACTCTCATGGGACGATCATGTGAGGTCCATTGCGGAAACTGCTTCACAAAAACTTGGTTTTCTATTCCGTGCGGAGAGATACTTCACATCCCAGCAGCTGCTTATGATCTACAAAGCACAAATTCGACCTGTCCTGGAGTACTGTTCACATGTTTGGAGCTCAGCCCCCAAACATACGCTAAAGCCCATAGCCCATAAGAGAGCTATTCGCCTAGTCGATGATACAAAACTCACCAAATCATTGACCTCTCTAGATCATCGTAGAAAGGTCGGCGATCTATGCCTTTTTTATAGGTACTTCCATGGTCGGTGCTCAACGGAGATATCATCTATTATGCCACCACGCGCGATTCCTAGTAGACAAACCAGGCCAGCTCAAGCTGGTCACCCCTACACTGTCAGACTCGAGACCTGTCGAACATCGCTATACCAAGCATCATTCATCAATAGAACAGCAAAGTTGTGGAATTCTTTGCCTAGTGAAGTCTTTCCTGATGCTCACAACCTCCAAACTTTCAAGAAAAATTCCAACACCTTCCTTCTCTCCCAAAATTCCACCGCTGGCAAATACGATGTTCCTCCATCGTGTTCATCCTGCCTTATTTACTGCTGTTATAACCGGGAATAACATGACAGCACAGATACGGGGGTCATCATTATACCAGGGGCGTGTTTGATTGGGGTTATTCTGATTCGAGTGTTTCATTGGTAAATGCGCATACAGTAACGGTAGACAGAGGACATCGAGGTGCTTCTACATGACCTACATTTCATGGATCTATCATTCTTCATGACCAAGATACAGGGTGATATATAAAATTTCCCTATTTTATCAATTGATCATAACTTATGAACCACCCTATACATTTATGTGATATTTGGGACGTATGTTCTTTGTCGACAGTGGTGTCGATTAACATAATGAAAAAAAAATTCAATCCAGGACCAGCCTTCATGAAATTGATAATTAGGTTTCTAGTCGAAAAAACATACCTTGTACATCAATATTTTGAGATTTCACTTACAAATTTGGAAAGAGCAGAAACAATTAAGTGAGACTCAATGTATTTGGTATCTCCGCATAAGACTTATTAACTTGAGTCAACTCTGGATGTTTCCATAATGAGGTGGAACAAAATATAATAATATTTCTTCTTTACCAAATATTACTTTCCCAGCTTCATTCCATGAAATTATCAACTATTTCCTATTCTCGTTTTTTATGGATTTCAAATACTTTCAAATACCTGTATGCCCTGTATGCGTGGAAAAAATATCATCACATTCGTTCATTGCGCTACAGTTATATAAAAATTATAATGATTAAATCAAATAAATTATATGATTGTGTGGTGATATATCAGTATATCTGGAAGGAGAGAGAAATATGCCATTGAAGCCTTGATACGGTTTTCTGGAACACCCTATATAAATCCCTCAGATTTCAACACTCATTCTCAAATTGGAAATTTCAAGAGTTATCATTGGATAACGAAAATTTTGTGAGATATCACGTTCACACTTCGTATGTTGCTATCTTGGTTACACCGGAATTGAATATGCTGAGCAGACCTTCTCGAAATTACGACCCCTCAGCAAAAAACCAAAACTTTTGTTCATGAGGATGAATCAACGGAGGAGGGTATTGCTATTTAATACCGCACACTCTATATTGCAGGCTCATAGCAACGTAATGAGAAAAAGTCAAGAAAAATCAGAAGTTGGCATATACCTATTTCTGAATTCTGACACTTTACAGCCGGTAACACAACATGTGTGACTGGGTGGTGAGAGTAAACTGTCAACGGTACTATTAAGATTGGCCTTGCCTTGCCACCCGAGCATACAGAACACGTGAAATACCTCCACCTACAGCTGAGGAATATCGGTAACCAAATTGGTGATGGCCAATTATCCACAATAAAACAAGGTGCATTCGTAATGTGACAAGTTAAACGTCGTTTTGTACAATATAGCTAAACGCGGGCAACGAAATACGAATGCGGGCGACACAAATTATCCTAATGAAAAAGTAGGGCCTTCTCGCTTCGCGTGGCAAGAATAAAGGACACTTTTGAGTCCCAACTGTTTCGTTTTATCGCATCTATTACAATTTCAACATGTGTAACAATGAGCGTCTAAATGCTTTTGACACAAATTCAGATGGAAAGGTTGATAACAGCTGAACACAGGACATAGGTGTAGGCCGGGCGATTTTTTCCGATAATGGATGGGCAGGATGTTTTAAAGGTTCAATGATTTACTGTTTTATTGTTGAAAGTCTAGTCGAATTATCGGGATAGAACGTTCCGAATACTTTATTATAGGTGGCCAATTTATGCTAATGGGTTTACATACCTTGTGTATCTATATCACTTATAGCGTGGGAGGATATGATGAAAGCGTCAATATTGAGAGAAAATTAGTATACAGGGTCGCTGATATGTATGGAAACGGTCGATTATTTCCTAAAGTAAGATAGCTAGCGAAAAATGTTAGGAAACAAAAGTTGTAGGGTTTTTTAAAATCCATTAAACTAATGAAAAATCAAGTATACAGGATGAGTCAAAAAGTCAGGACGAAACAAAGTTGCTTTTTCTCTAATGGGACACCCTGTATATTATTCCACATTTCAATTCTGCTCGAAATTCTGAACAAAATTGATGAAGCGCATCATTTCCTAAATTTAACCGATTTTGAGATATCGAATTTTGAAAATAACTTTTTACTACTCTCAAATTTATTAAAGAAAAAGCACGAAATGATGCATATTTATTATGAAAGTTACAAAAGGTGGGGTATGTGGATATTATGATTACAATTTAATTATAATTTTCTTACAGAAAATAAAAAAAGCATAATTGTTCAGGGTTGATTAAAATGCAATTAAAACAATAAAATGTATTTTTTAATGAATGTCCAGGATATTTAAAATTTTATGAAAACAATAGTTAAGACAGGAGGAAAGAGAGAAAACAAGTTTTAATAAATAACAAATTTTTCTTTGGAATTCTATCTAATAAGGTGCTCAAAGTGTTTACCATTTACCTCCTGACAGTAATGAACTCGCTGAACAAAATTTATTATTTTTTACACTAAATGTATTTTTGACATGTGTTGTCAAGATCATCACTGTCACACAGACAAAAGAACGACGCGGCGTTGTTATGGAGCTGGAAACTTTCAAAGGTAACTTGATGGACTATGAACTTGATGGACTAACATTTTTAGATAATTTATTATAAGTTATTTTCAAAATTCGATATCTCGAAATCGGTTGAATTTAGGAAATGATGCGCTTTATCAATTTTGTTCAGAATTTCGAGCAGAATTGGAATGTGGAATAATATACAGGGTGTCCCATTAGAGAAAAAGCAACTTTGTTTCGTCCTGACTTTTTGACTCATCCTGTATTCTTAATTTTTCATTAGCTTAATGGATTTTGAAAAACCCTACAACTTTCGTATCCTAACATTTTTCGCTAGCTATCTTACTTTAGGAAATAATCGACCGTTTCCATACATATCAGCGACCCTGTATAATAGTAGTATATTGTTATTGAACAATAGTATTTCCATAACTAGTGACATATTTCGTAATACATATACATAACGAGTGCATGAAATACACATTCCAGCGAGTTATGTCCATTTTCATTTATCGAAATTTCACGAATGCGAAAAGTATTCAAAGTTTCGCAACTTGAAATGCAGCAGTCTGGAACAAGTGAACCCGAGCGCAGACCCTTTTGATAGTTTGACAGAGAAATACCTATGCCAATTCCATGAATATAAATGTATACGCCTATGAATTGTTATACAAGTTCAGCAAACTTCGGATATTCCTGCTACCTATCATCTTCGTTAACCAACTTCGCTCAAGTCAACGTCAACTGAGTATTTTTTTTTAATTTGAAATGAATAATGTGGTGGACTCATAATATCCACAGGGATCAAAATAAAGAAGAGAAGTGGGGATGGTAATATAATCAGACACATCTCGAAGAAGGAAGGACGGCAGTGGATCATTTCCTGAAAGGTTAGGGTGGAAAATCAATCACTGATGCAAGCGTGCGTTTTTCAAATATTTCTTACTAACTAGTGCTACTTTATGAATAACAAAACAAATTTAAAATTCGAATTATGAAGCTACGGTGATTTTTTGACATTCATGAGGTAGGATAGGATATCAAGGAACAATGATGGTGCATGTTTATTTGACAAAATGATCGAGAATGCCTATAAAAAGGCAATTCAATGGAATGATAACATTCCAATCTACCAAAAACCATTAAGAGACCTACCTTAGTTCCTTCACCGTTAGATGGCGCTGAACATATAACACCTCTTGTTCTACACAGACTTCTTTTCTTAATCTTAATATAGAGAAAATTCGAAAAAATGTGAATGTCACATCGTGTGTGAGATAAGGCGAAAATAACAAAACCGTTCCGAGATATAGACTCAAAGATTTGAAACAAATGATTCACAAAAAATAGAAAAAATCCCTGAGCAATATGGGACCTTCTGAAATAATAAGTTTCGAGCAATTGATCTTTAGCATAAGGAATGCAGTTTCCGAAAGCTTCAATCCGATTGAAAATCGGTAGATCTTTGATAAAGTTATGACAACTTGAAAATTGTCAAAATAATGTGTGATCCACTCAATTCTTCGACCACTAAATGTCGTTTACTATTGATTTTCCCCGCTGTTAGACAACTCTATGTGGTGGTAGCTGGAGTTCCACAAGGATAGGTCTTGGTACCAACTTTGTATTTGCTCCACATCAACGATCTGTTGGATGCGAAGAACCATTATCAGTCGGAACTGTTTCGAATTTGCGTTGTCTTGTTTCATCGTTGAAATCGAAATTGTCAGATTGTGTTTTGGTTTCTGATTGGTCGGGTTGTGTGTGAATCTGAAGACGACGACGAGTCATCAACAGTTGCTATTCTCATTATTTTTTCTCGTTTCATCTGTTCCACAGTACCGGCCGATTATCATCTAGGGAAGACGTGTTAACGATGCATGGGCGTGAAGTTCGTATTTTTTTAGTGCACATACCACGACTGTAGAACAGGAAGTCGTACTCATATTTTTTGATAAGCCGTAGATGTAATAATATTATATGGCGCTGATACAATCAGGAGCACGAGCATGTGAAGCAAAGAGTGAAAACTAAATTGAGATTTACGCTCAGCAGGTCACACCATCTCGCATGACGAAACCAGTACGTGTCGGTTTGTTGATGTTTATGAGAGATTTGATGGAATGCTCAGTAATTGGTTATGTAATGTTTTGCTCATTGTTTTTCTCGCTCGCTTTAGTATCAATTTGATGACTATCAGAAGTTCATGAATGAATTATCGAAGGTAATATCACGAATCCTTCGAATTTTATCGATAATTATTTTTCATTGCCCACCAAAACTGTTATTCGATAGAAATATGGAAGCGAATTATGGATTTTAACTAATAGATGGAGGATGTTCTTGCCTCAAATAAAATATAATTTGAGTGAGGAGTCTGTCCGATAGAATTTGGAGCACGAATTGTTTTTAGAGAGATTAATTTCTGAAAAAATAACTAATTCAATCACTATAATAGCTACTTCAGGAACATATGATATAGGGCCCCTATATCATCCGACGAGGCTAGAGGTGCAAGATGAAGACAGGTCGATGCTTTAAATGAGGATCTGACAAGAATTCTGAAATGGGGATCTGAGAATCTAATACAGTTCAATGCAACAAAAACTCATGCTTGTATGTTTACCAAGAAGGCTGATCACACAGTGCCCAATTTGATGATGTCGGGTACCACTGTTCCTATGAGGTCGTCATAAGACATGCTGGGTGTCACCACCAACAGTGCTCTCTCATGGGACGATCATGTGAGGTCCATTGCGAAAACTGCTTCACAAAAATTTGGTTTTCTATTCCGTGCGAAGAGATACTTCACATCCCAGCAACTGCTTATGATCTACAAAGCACAAATTCGACCTGTCCTGGAGTACTGTTCACATGTTTGGAGCTCAGTCCCCAAACATACGCTAAAGCTCTTGGATTCAATTCAGAAGAGAGCTATTCGCCTAGTCGATGATACAACACTCACCAAATCATTGACCTCTCTAGATCATCGTAGAAAGGTCGGCGATCTATGCATTTTTTATAGGTATACTTTCACGGTCGGTGCTCAACGGAAATATCATATATTATGCCACCACGCGCGATTCCTAGTAGACAAACCAGGCGAGCTCAAGCTGGTCATCCCTACACTGTCAGGCTCGAGACCTTTCGAACATCGCTATACCAAGCATCATTCATCAATAGAACGGCAAAGTTGTGGAATTCTTTGCCTAGTGAAATCTTTCCTGATGCTTACAACCTCCAAACTTTCAAGAGAAATTCCAACACCTTCTTTCTCTCTCAAAATTCCACCGCTGGCGAACACGATGTTCCTCGAACATTATAGGTTTCCCTTTCGTGTTGTCCACAAAAAAAAATATATCAATTCGTTTCAGTGAGTATGGATGTGTACTTGCAATGACTCGTAGCCATTTTTGTTCTGACTGAACTTACGTCAGGTCAGGATTTTAGATAATTGTACAATGTTCTGAGAAGTATTTTTGATGGTTTCGACCTGAATTGGTAGCGAGAAGAATCTTATCATATTTTTATCATTCGATAGTACTCGCCAAAACTAGCTTTCTGGTGAAAACCTCATTTCCTCTCAAATACTTGTTACGTTTCAGAATAGTTATTGAGTTTCTCGATTTTGATATTAGCAAAAACGATCAGATTCAGTGACGTGAACTTCTGAGCCAATGGGACACCAAGGCTTATAGAAGTTCAAAGTGGGGCCTAGTTTACCTAACCTCCAAATGCCTGGTATTGAAAAAATGAATAAAATTATAATAATAATAATAATAATAATAATCGTCTTTATTATTTTCCATCAGATTTGCACATATATAATCATAAAAAAACATAGATTTGTTTGAAAATAAAGGGCGAAGTTTATTTTTGATTGAGTACTAGCGCAATCAAAAATATTCTTCCACTTAACCCAAAAAAACAGAGACGTGTTAAATTTGAATCAATTAAATATAACTTATTAGTTGAGAGTATTAATATAACTAATTAGCTTGAAGTATGAAGTTCAAGTTATTGTGAATACATATAAAAAAAGTGGCAAGTGGGGAAAAATAATAAATGTTGCTGTACAGAGGTATGATGAGTCCTATAAGATATGTTCACGTACCTATGTATGCCCAAAACACGAGCATCAAGAGTTATATGAAGAAATTATATGGATGATGAAAGCTAATGTTGATAATCCAAGAGATGTATCTTGAAGTTTCCTTTGAATTTCTCAACACTGAATCTTTTAAGTTTTGATTTATCATGAAAGAGTCGATAATTATGGCAACATTTTCTCCCAAATTTTCTTGAGGCATTTCGCCTCCGTGATTACGGCGCAGAGAACAAGTGAAGGTGCGACAAAGGGGCCCACATTTTTTCGCTTTTTTGCCGACATCATTCCTCGGCTGTCAATCGTTGAAACAATCGTCGGCTCACTGGCGAGAAAATAACTAACCAGTTAACACGTTCGGTGTCGAGACGATAATAATTCGTCTCGAAACGTCAAGCTATTTCGAGAATAATTGAAGGGGAGCCGTCTTTCGCATTGTTTTCGAAAATTGGGAAGCATCAACAACACTCGAACGAAATAAGTAAAAAAATAAGCGACATGGCCTGATACTTCATGTGACCAAAAGCATAAAATTGTTCTGGGAAGATCTGCAAAACATGGATTCCGGCAATATAACATCTGATATTTCCTCCACCACTAGCCAATGCGTGAAAAGGTAGTTCTTCGCATTTTATGATCCACTAGTTTATAAACACATAGCCACCTGATTACCACCTGTGCCACTGGTCTATAGAATTTTTTTTGTCCCACAAAAACTTTTATCAAATTTTGAATGTACTGTGGCCACCCATAGATAACATAATAATTGAAAAAGGTTGATTCTTCTGGTTTCTTTGTGACATCGAAACCTCGAAACATTTTTTTCTACATGAAAAGTACAAGAATCTCCTATACTTACCATAAATACAATGAATTATTGAAATTTTAGTTTGTTTCGCATCTAGAAGGTCCCTTTTAAGTTTCAGACAGTGATCAATTGTACTCTCATTTCCCCTTGGGAACACTTTTGTCACTTACATCATCCAGATTTTCGGGAAATGAGTCCAAATGAGAATCCAGCATATGCCTTTTTGAGGACACGTGTAACACTCCAAAAATTTGCATGAAATCATAAGTGGATCAATCAAATGTTTGTGATTTGTCGCTTATGGTACGCTAAAAAAAATGTGGACGTCATCAACGAAATATTTCCAGGCGAATTTTCATGATATCCAGTTTTTGTTCATAGTTCACTATGAATTTATTATGCCATTAAATTCAAAACAGTGGCGTTATATAGAATTAATTTATCATTCTCAGTAAGTTGTTCAAATTCGTGATATATTCACGTTTTAGTGATAGTGCTATACAACTTTGCGATATCCAAGAAATAATGTTTTTCCTTCATATCATTTATACAGGGTGTAACTGAAAAAGTGCAAAACATTCGAGGGGGTGATTACTCATCGAAAAAAAGATAGGATCTTTCATATAAAGGAACTTCAATGGACCATCCCTTGTTAAGATAGAGCCCCTTGAAGGGGGTACATAAAATTTGTTTAACAATTCAAATTCAAAATTCAAGGGACATTTTTTGTTTAGAATGAAACAGGCTATCGGAAATGAATTTCCAAATGGTAAACAAATGATAAGACGAAGAGTTACATTGAGAATTAATTTTAGGGGTTGAGTTTTCCACCCCTTACAACCATGGGGTAAACCAAATAAATCACTGGTAATAGGAAATGTCAGGTTGATTTCAATACTGTAACTTTTTCAGTCCTTGTGAAAAAAATTGTTGATAAATGTTATGTACCCTCTTCAAGGGACTGTATCTTAACATGGTATGCTCCAATGGAGTTTCTTTATATGAAAGATCCTATCTTTTTTTTTCGATGAGTAATCACCCCCTCAAATGTTGTACACTTATTCAGTTACACCCTGTATTATATTCGGAGTATATCTTCATTATCCGTGAGTATAGTGTTTGTTTTCATTAGTACCTACGCTGTACGCCTATCTGTCATGTTATTCTTGTCATGTTTCATGATGTCTTTCTACTTACATCACTTTCACTTACTTCGCGAGTCAACATATGAATGTGGTGAAAATGAAGAATTCACCTAGCTGTCAGAAAAAAACTGGTTGTGACTGTAACAAATTGATATTTTCCTGCAATGAGAGTGCACCAACACAAACAAAATTCATCACAATGTTCGTGTGACGAAAACAGTGTTAACAATTTATTATTTATTGCACACCCTGATGACATATTGTTGTTCGAAAACGAGGTGAAAATAGTAGGATCTCGAAGAAATGCAAAATAAATGTATATTTACTTCCAAGGCAACGTCAACAATCTCTCATACTATATCGAAAAAAGACCATCAAGTATATTCACTCTGTGCCGAAATTCCAACGCTAAGAAAATCGAAGAATCCAGTTACTCATGATCATGATAGACAGTTGACGAACGTTCAGACATCTGAGGATCTGCAGAGTGACGAACCCGAGGTTTGCTTACCTCTTCGCGTTCCTTCCTTCATCTTCGTTTTGCTCACGAAGGTGAGTCTAAAGCAGGTATCACACTGTGAAAGATATTTTTCAAGAAATATTTTCTACCAATTCTTTAGGAAATATTTTTTTTATCCTTCATTCTAATGTATTCTATTCTATAACTAAGATTTGATCGATCGATTGTCTTTATTACCCCAAGAAACATTGTTGTTTTTGATAGGGATACATAACTGAACATATAGGTAATACATGAATATGTAAAAATAGTCAAAAATAGTGCGAATCACATATATCCATCATATATAAGTTAACATAAACAAAATGCATTTATCGAATTTTTCTAAATAAGATATATTTTCAAGTAAATTTCGAATCTTTTATAATTTTCTGAATTTGAGGATATTTCATCCTCCATTTTGATTACATTTTTTAATCATGATTCATAAATCCAAATAAATATAAAAGTTTCGGGTATACTGGGTGGCCCAATGAAAACGAAACAAGGCCGATTTGACATAGTTATCGTTCTCATGTGTTCAACTTTTTCACTTCAAACCCCTCGGAGGGGTGAGCTCCAACCCTTGAATCTCAAATGGGATAAGAGGTCAAGTGATACATCATTTTAAAGGTGAACGAAATCTCTTACCGACGCTTCATTGTTTTTGGTCAATGCAGTAGTTCTCGAGAAAACACGTTTATGAAAATAATCTGCTAGTGATGGAAAAAACCGCTTTTTTCCCTTTCATCACTATTGCTCATTTTGTTGTTAGAACGATGTTCATCCAAGAAGTGCTTTATGTGTTTTTTCTAAATCCTGCTCTATCCAACATCACATAAAGAAACATTTATTTCAATGTCAGTTCCTTGATCTCTCAGTAAAATGCACACCTTGTTTCGTTATCATTGGGCCACCCTGTATAATGATATTGAAGACAATGGAAATCCTCATCACCAATCTTCACTAATATCGTAGCTGAAATTCCAATTCAGTTTAGCTGACAGTTCAGTTATGCTAATATCACGAGATATACATCATGACGTCATAATAGTCGCGAAATAAAAAAAATATATAAAATGTCTCGAATATTGTTCATCGTGTAACACCGGCCTAAAGTCGACGTTCCGAAGGAATCGCATACAGTGGGATATTTGAATACTTGTTAAAATTTCACAGAACAATTCTGAATCAAAATGGCTAGTTTTTGCCACAGGTGAGGTATGTCGACAGCTGGGCACAGTGACGTAGTTGAAAAATGGTACCACCAATAGCTAAGTAGCTTTTGGTGTGATACCAATTTACGAAACACTAGTAACTGTAACATTTATTGCGTTTTCGTCTTCAGAATTCCTCAATTGAAAACATTTTAACCTCAATTTGTATCATCATACAAAGGCTTTTTCTACTTCAACGAAAGGAACATCGTGTGAGTTAGCTGATGTATTGGAAGATGTGGAGGGCATTCGACTTCCTCTCTGAAATTTTGAGGTCGTAAATATCAGTTGAGGATAGCAGATGATTCTACAAATTTTCCCTTCTATATTGATGGATGCTGCTTATTCGGAGCTGAATTCCAAACATGCGAACAGTACTCCAGGACTGGTCGATTTTGCGCTTTGCATAGATCGTCAAAATCTGCGGAGGTGTGAAGTTGTTCTTTATAGGAAACAGAGGAGGAGGAGTTTTCGCAATGGTGAGCATTTCTGATGTTGATACTGAGCATGGATATTGACGACTTCTTCATATTGAACGTTTGGGATCCACCTTCTTGGTGAGGGAACAAGTTTGAGATTTTGAAGCATTGAACTGTACTTTATCTTCAGATCTTCAATTGAAAATGCTTGCCACATCATCATTAGATGCTATAGAGGCTCTAGAGGTAATGACGTTCGAGGTGAAGCTATCGATTGGACACAGAGATCACATCCAGCAGATCGTTGATGTGGATGAGAATCCAAGTTTGTGCCAAGCCAGCAACTCGATAGTAAAAGACATGGCTGAGACGGCAAACCATTTGAGGGAAATTTTCGCTAGAAAACTAGAAATACCAATATATTTTCCAGCTTTCTGTGGGATTTGCTCTCCTCGTTTCTGAAAAATAAAGTAGAAGTTATTAAAAATTATCCCAATATGTTTGTAGTAAGGTCAGATTTTTTGATCTGCCCCAAAATGTCACTGCGCTTGAAATTAAATATTGAAATGATTCTTAATTACTTCTACTTTATCTTTCAGAAACGAGAAGAGAAAATCCCACAAAAACTCACAGGCAGTATTCAGAAAAACCAAACTCAGTCAAATGCTTAGGAGGTATATTAGGAAACACCTGCTATATATGTGTCGATATCTGGTGACGAAAGCCATATTGCTGGTCGTTCACGTTTTCTGAGTTTTCTAGATATCGAATTGTTATGTCTAATGATTGCAGGACTAGAAACATTGGTATTAGTATGGTTGACCATCTAGACATTCACTTTCAAATCACTAATTACAGTGGAATAACTATACTGTCAAGATCTTCTTCGATGTCTGCGCCACTGGTGGTGGATAATATAGGATCCTCAAAGTGTTAAAATTGCTATTATACAGTTTGTCGTGAGACGTGGTCACCATAACGAATCGGCATTTCGGTCTAGACAACTAAATGATCTAATGAGAGAAAATATTCTTCCATTGTTTGATTTGTTGGCATCGATTTTTTGTTTCGCCTCAGGTATTTTTATGACATCTAATATCACATGAGTAATAATGGATTTCGGTGAGGACTGAAGACGATGAAAAAGTCACTATTAGTGCTATTGTCTTGTCGGATTCGTTTTTTGCGGATTTATTGTTCTATTGTGGCGCGAGTTCGAATATTATTATCGGTATTTCAATAACTTCAATTCGTTTTGATTCTGCAAGTTCTACCGGTGTGTCTCAGCTAAAACTTTTTACCATATCCATATAGTAGGGAAATTTAACTATCGACGAATGTGATAATATTATTATTCCAGGATTTATCATGAGAAATCCACTCACGCCATGAAAATACGAAATTTTTATAGATCACGTCGTTTTTCTATCGCTGAATGATTCAATTTCAACAAGACAATTTGTTCATTTTCGAGCTTTTCGTAGAATTTTCTCTCCTCGTTTCTAAAAAATAGAGTAGAAGTTATTAATAATTATTGCAATATATTTGTAGTAAGGACAGATTTGGGATCTGCCCCAAAATGTCACTGCCCTTGAAATTAAATCTTTAGATACCTAAAAGAGAAATTCTCTATTGGTCAGTGACACCTTGTTTTCGAAAAATTTTGAAATACAAATATATTTAATAAGAATAAATCCTCTACTTATCTTGGTGGACGTTTCGGGAACGAATCTGCTCCCGTTCTCAACAGAATTAAAATATTTTTCTCTTCGCAAAATTTTTCAATATGTTTTCGGTTTTAATATGTTTCACTTTTCAGTGTCAAAACCTTCACACAAAAACTTTGCACTAATGCATAGTAAACAATCTTCAAATGTCTCATGTCTACTAATGTAACCGATTTTGTTCCAGTACTTACTATATAACTCTGGAATATCAATATATAAGTATTCTCCAATGGGATGGAATATTTTTGGAAAGTGGAATAGATTGCCAGCAAAAAATGTGGGTTGTTGCCTTCGAGCAAAAAAACGCACCACACCAAAAATTCCTCTTGTTAAAGCGTTCTGGATTGTTCCAAAATTTGTAGCCCTCGAAATATTTGTTCTTGCAACATCATACATGGAAAGTAGAATGCTTCGGGTATAGGACGAAAAGTAGGAAAACAGTGTGACGGACGTTAGTAGCATTACAATTATTGTATACAGTGCGCGATTGTCTTGCGTGTATTGCGCTTTTTGCGTATACCTAACTAATTGCCTACCGCGGACTCTCATTCATTAATTGACTTTCTTGCTCGACAATGTTCGTAGCTTGCACTGGAATTCTTTGAACTAGCCGCCTTGGCAATGCCTAACGGCCTGCAATGCGTCGTGAAGTTTATTTGGGAAACAGTCGAATCGAACTCGGATGGGATTATTATTTTATTTATTGCAGCTTTTGATGCTGGCACGCCTCTGAGTTCTGTAAGATTCGTGTTTGGTTTCCTTCACATTTTCGATACAGATGATAGTTTGAACTGCAATCTACAGATCGGTATACAGGGTTTACGACGAGATGAGTCGAGTATCGAACACTACTAGGACTAATTTCCATAAAAAATGCGCAAGGGTGTTTCAGCTCTAAGAGCTGAACTCCAAACATGTCAACGATACTCCAGGACGACTTTGCACGTTATATACAAGGTGTATGCATTTTACTGAGAGATCAAGGAAAGAACATTGAAATAAATGATTCTTTTTGTAATGTTGGATAGGACAGGATTCGAAAGAAAATACATGAGGCACTTCTCAGATGAACATCGTTTCAACTACAAAATGAGAAATAGTGATGAAAGGGAAGAAAGCGTTACTTTCCATCACTAGCCGATCATTTTCATTAACGTGCTTTCTCGAGAACTACTGCATTGCATTCCAAAAACAAGAAAGCGTTGGTAAGAGATTTCGATTACCTTCAAAATGATGTATCACTTGACCCCTTATCCCATTTGAGATTCAAGGGTTGGAGCTCACCCCTCCGAGGGATTTGAAGTGTAAAAGTTGAAAATATGTGCAAAATATTTCCCCCTCGAAATGAAAATTGACCGGTTCCAGCGTTTTTCTTTTCTGATAACGATAACTATGTCAAATTGGCCTGGTTTCGTTTTCATTGGGCCACCCAGTATAATAAGGAGTTGCTGGAGTGTGCGCGGCACAGAAAGGCAGGTTTTTGGGAAGCAGTTATAGCAATAGATCTCATATCATAGCCGTCCCATTGAGAGTGGTGGTGGTGGTGATAGGAATAGACTTCTCTGAATGTTGGGCATTGTGTGTTCAAGGCAAAAGATTCTCCCTAGATTTTCAGATTATCAGATTTCAGATTCATATTTCAAATTCATATTTGAGATTCCCAAAGTCTTTCCAGATCTTCATTTCAAGTATTGACCTGTCTCTATTTTGCCAAGCAGTTGGAAACACACAAGGAAATTGGGGTTTGGTTATTCGGGTCAGCCTACCGCGGAAAAAAGTCTTTCACTCAAATAACGCTCAATGATCAATTTCTGTCCACACTTGGAGTTGCATGATTTTTCACTCCTCGGTGACTTGGAATTGGTGATCTGATCCTATTGAACTCATCGTGGATAAAATAAATCTTGAAATGGGTATTTCAATTCAACTATGAGTGATTTCACGTATTATTCAGGTCATCATGAGTGCGATCTAAATCGAAAATAGATATATTCCAAATAGAAAAGTAATATACACGATTTATTACTATATAGTTCCTCAATTTGGATCAGTGATGTAGTGATTGAATCAAACAATCATAAATGTATTGGACATGTTATGACATATTATTTTGTCATTCAATCATCGACTAGAGTAGTCACCAAGGAAATGTTTCTGTTCATCTCCAGTCATATAATTAAAATTGTTTTGAATATTGTCTTTGAATAAAAATATTGTGAATACACTCAATCTTGAATAAATTGGATGAAAAATGTCACTCCGAAAATTCACCCAATACCCAATATACAGTTCCTCGAAGACTTTTTTAACAATGTACGAGTCAAAAATCTGAGTTGGCAACGCTGCCCTCGACACGTCGAACATTTTTTTATCGCACGGAAACTAATAGCCGATCAAAAAAGTTTAGACAATTGAATAACGCAATCAAGTCCGGCCACTTTGTCATTTCGGTATCCGTCAGTCTATCTGGAGGTGGATACCCTCGCATTATAGATGTCGCTTGTCTAACCGACCAGTGTACCGATAATGATACAATTTCTAGATAATGCTACCGAATTGGAATTCGAGCTTCAGGTGTTATCTCTCGAATTCCTAGAATCGTTTCGGATGATGGGAAAAGAGTTGGGACAGGACGATGCTCGTGTACAGGGTGTTACAAGAATCTTAGGAAATCGCTTGATGGCCAAAAATACGAAAGTTGATGCCAGATCACCAAGCGATAACCCGATATTAACGATGAATTATTGAGAAATTGAAAACCACACAGCTTCAAGAAAGATTCACTCATTTTTGTGTGCTTTCTAAGATATCGACTACAAAAGGAGTGATTGACGATTTGGTTGTCTCGGAGTTAGAAAGGTACCTCTTCAATCAACAGATTTTTTAGCCTCATGTAACATAAGGTTATATTTTGATTACCTATCCTTATTCAAGTGAACAAAATAATGGAAAAATTTTAATGAATCTAGAATATTATGGTATTATCTTTCTGCCGGTTTTGAAAATTTAGTCTTCTATCCATAATCCATATAGAGTCCATAATCATAGAGCTCCATTATCCTGAACTGCCCAGTGCCTCGAATAATAATAATAATAATAATAATAATAATAATAATAATAATAATAATAATAATAATAATAATAATAATAATAATAATAATAATAATAATAATAATAATAATAATAATAATAATAATAATAATAATAATATGTCTTCATTTATACCATTGGTACAAAAGGGCGGAATTCAGCTACACACATTCGAAGAATCTAGGAGGCTGCTCTTTCATTCAACCCTACAAAAGAAGAAGGAATCATGCTCAGAATGAATCACAGAATAAATAGTAAATAGTTAATATTCCTAAACAAGCTATATCTCTACGCATCAAATATCGAATTGAAATAACGTTGAATATTAATGATGAAGAGGAAATAAAGAAAAATCATAAAATATTGTAATGTTATCATAAAACTAACATGACTCAATGCAATGAATGAATACTACAAGCATTATAGAATGAAATGAAATGGGTGACGACAGCGCAAAAAAATCAGTTGCAATTTAATTCTGATGGTGGTGTGATATATTTTGTTCTTAAATTGAAGCTGCACCTTCTTTAATATTTGCAGTGCAGACTTGAATTTGCCAACATTCAGAGTCTTCAGCAAATCTGGGAGAGCGTTATACATTTTGGCTTTGTTGAACGAATAGAAGAATGAAGAAGGCGCTGATAACAATTCTATACAGTAAGTGAAAGAAAAATTTTTCAGAAATGGGGTTTTCTTCGATTCTCAAAACGAGTTTTTCGATTCGGATGTAACTTGGCATAGTTATAACCCTTTAGTACTGGAATGAACACTATATATCTGTATTCGAGTAGGGAAAGAAGGCTTTGAACTTTTTTTTTGTAGAAATCGATATTGTTTTTGATTTCTCTTGCTACTCTTCTCAAACTGGAGTGTATTTATTGATTATCATAGTGGACATGAGGGTACTTTCTTATTTAGAACTAAGTGCAGAATGAATATGATATGAATCATGTCTCAGTCTTTATATCTTCATTATATGAAGAAAGATATGAAATGAGATTGCCCATCGAAAAAAATACCGAATGTCATCAAATAAACATTTTCGTGAATATCTGTTTCGCGTTCTCTGAATAACCCCGTATACAGAATCAGAATGCTGTGGGTGTGGATGATATGGTTGTTGAATATTCCAACGATTCAAACTAAACATGGTTTCTGACATGAGCTGTTAGATAATGTGATGTTGAACAATTTCGAAATGGTAGAGAATTTCAGATACCTACTTCGAGTAGTTATTTACAACAGTGGTTGCTTTATCTGGAATCTTTTCATCCTTTATTATGAAATGAACACTCGAATCATTAACTATGCATAAACACGAGAAAGGCTATGGTTAGGTAGTTATCCTAAAAGTGTGACTTGTTAGAGTCGGACTATATCTCTTTGCTGAATCAACTACAAGTATTTCTATTGTACTGTTTTTTTTTGACATTCGGCAACACGAAAGGAGAGTGTTAGTCAGCGGTAAAATGTTGGGAGAAAAGGAAGGCATCGGATTTTTTCTCAGTGTATCTCACACGATCGTCTCATGAGAAAGCGCTGTTGGTGGTGAAATCGAGCATTTCAAAGTCATTTTGCAATCGTTTGTCTTTCGGATAAAATTTCAAGTTCAGGATATCGGAAAAAATGATTACAATTGAAAATAATTGAATAAAGGTATATTTGTATATTTTTTCTGCTCCCACTCGTCTATTCCTCCACACTCCATGGAATAGATAAGTATAAGGCAATTTTAATCAACTGAATGTGTATCATATCGTATATTCATATCCGCCTTGAGATTATTGAACCAACCACACACATAGTTCCTCACTAACCGTTGCCGTGGTATCTACTTATGTATGTACTATAAGTTTTAAAAGTCAATGTGTTTTGACCTGTCAAATCAATCATTGTCAATCTGAAATAACAACAAACAGCAAAACTGAAGCATTGATAATTATCGATTCCAGTCGAAGAAAAAGTATATTATTCATCGTCTTCGTTCGATATGGACATCACATCCACTCTTGTTGAACAAATTACATAATTATAGAGCTGAAACCAATTATTATCATACCGTTATGGATTCCCCATATATTTGTCCAGAGACCTCATCTGATGCCTTTCACTGGGATCGAAAACCATGAGATATCAAATCAAATCAAATCAAAATTACTTTATTGTCTGAAGAATGATAATTCCTATTGACAAAGTGAAAAACAGAATAGTAGAAAGGAAAACGTCAATAGCAATTGAATATATGCATATTTTTCATACATACGTCGTTACATATTCCAAAATATATTAAATTTACCATGTCATTCATAACATAAAATTTGTAGAGCAGGTTACTACAGGTCAAATTATTCATATAAATAAAAGTCTATAAATGTATACAAAAAACAAATACATAAATAAATTGCAAACCATAGTAATGTTTGTTACTAGACGTCAGTTTATTAAAATTGGAGGTGTTCTTTATGGTAAAAAGGTATAAATAAAAATGAAGGGAATAAACAGAATTCAGATCTTTACAATTAATCAAAATGTGCTAAAAATAATATAGAAATAAACTAAAAATAAAATAGAATGCAACAGATTAGCACATACAAAGTGAATACCGTTACGTATCAGTAGATTCAAAACCCCCAACAACAAAAAAATCTAAAATTTCACGGAATAAAATTCGTCCAACGAGTAGAATGCTCTGCCGAGTAAAACATTTCTCACACAAACTTTGAATTTTTTTTTATCCATAATCGTTTTAATTTCGTTAGGTAAGTGATTGAACATTTTTATGCCATTATATATAATGGATTTTTTTATTTGTGCAGATCTTGGAATTGGTAAAGTTATATTAAGGGTTTGTCTTGTGATATATTGTGCAGTGCCATAAACTCGATCCCTAAACTTACTGTGAATTAGGCATACTGTTTCTAATATATAGATACAAGGTAAGGTCAAGATTCGTTGTTCTATGAATAAAGGCTTACAAGAATCACTGAATTTAGCTCTGCACAAGTATCTTATTGCCCTTTTCTGCAATATGAAAATAGTTTCGAATAAAAATCCACTACAAGACCCCCAAAAGCAGATTCCATATCTCAAATGAGAATCAATTACCGCATAGTATACCTTTTTGGACATATCCCTACCAAGTTCCCACGAGGTCGTTCTAACTGCAAAACATCCAGAGGCTATTTTTCTACCCAGCTTTTTTATATGGTCCTCAAACTTTAACTTTTCGTCAATGTACAAGCCAAGAAACTTCGTTGTACTTGTACTGCTAATAACTTCATTACCCAGATACAGATCTGGCAGAAGACCTTTAAAAGTGAGGATATTCGTTTTCGATATGTTAAACGATAATAAGTTGGCATCGCACCACTGTTTTACCTTGATAACATCATTATTGATTTGTTGATGCAGATCAACGTCATTTCTATTATTCCAAAGTAAGGTAGTATCATCTGCGAACTGAGTAAACTTTCCCTTAATCTTCATTGAGGCTAGGTCGTTTATGTAGATTAAAAAGAGAATTGGGCCAAGCACTGATCCTTGAGGTACTCCCCATTTGATCAATAAATGTTGCGATAATTTGTTCTGAAGAGACACGCTTTGCGTACGACCTGATAAGTACGACTCAAACCACTTCAGAACTATATCTCTGAAGCCATACCTTTCTAATTTCTTCAACAGGATTTTATGGTTGACACAGTCAAACGCTTTAGTTAGATCACAGAAAACCGCTGCCACAACATCTCCATCATTGAGATTGAGATAAACATCCTGTAGTAGGTTAAAAATAGCATCACTAGTTCCTTTAGATCTTTGGAACCCAAATTGAAAAGAATGGATAACGTTATGCTTTACCAAAAAAGTCATCATTCTGTGTTTTACAAGCTTCTCAATTAATTTAGAGAGGGATGGTAACAATGAAATGGGTCTAAAATTGGCTGGATTTTCTATATCCCCACCTTTGTGTAACGGAATCACCACCGCCTTTTTTAGACATGTTGGGAATAATATTGAAACTGACAGAAATGCATCTTGACTGGCTGACAATGTCAATTTTGAGTTCAGGGGTTGACATTGATTTAAATTTATCTTACTAACTCTATTTATGTCTTCCAGAACTAATAAACCAGAGTACTTCAACAAGTTTTCCATTTGAATTCGACACATCGATTGAGCGATGGTTTCATTCAATCGAACTTGGTGGAGTATATGACATGGATGTATAACTAGAGAGTTGTAAATGAGAAATGTGATTATCGAATCTTCTTTTTATAACCTGAGCGCCACGCCATCAGAAGTCATTAATAATCCCGTCATAAAAATCTCATCTGCTCTTTGCCCATTTATTTTAATGATTTCCCAAAAATCTCCACTGCATTCTACCTGTCCGAGAAAACCAATAAACCCCCTCGTAAACTCCAGTTGACACCACTCATCCCGAAACCCCTAAAACAATAGAGCATCAGAAAGACAAACGCCAAAATTCACGTCTAGACATCAATATGCCCAACGCCCATTCTGACCTACTCAGTAATAATTTTCGGTCTTTTCATTATTCAAAAAACATAGTGATATCGGACCGAGGGTAGTAAAATATCTCGAACCGAAAACACCACCGAGCAGGGGCGATTCTGCAACCAAATAACAGCCCTCTAGCGGCGGCTACAAGAGCGATTTTCCCCTGTCGTTCGTCATCTCCGAAGGCATCTTCTGGTCCGAAAATGTTGCTGTAGCACCCCTCGGAGTGTGGCAGCGGGAGAGGATTCTTCGTCTGTCACCGGTGCGCTATGCACTTGTTTTTCGCCATCAATCTTTGCGCTATCACCGACTAGATCTTCACTGATATACGAAATGGACACCGACGGGGTGTTTGACGGTTACCTGGCTAGTGGTCAGTGCGTAACAGGAATCTCGTAGCAAGATGTGGGGTGTAAATGATGCTGGTTAAAGCAACAACAGATGGAGAAATTTCGTCCCAACAATCATGCAACAGAGAGAAAGAAATGTGCATACTTTATTGTCTTATAAAAATGATAATTGATGACGAAACATGTCGGAACAAATTGTACGAATGTGAGTGTGATCTTCTGCAGAGTTTCATTGTAAAATTCTGCAGAAGGAATTCTTCAACATGTTAGACTGCAGCTTCAAATGGAATATTCATATGAATTACTTGATGCGAAAAATGAGATGCATATTATATAAATATAAAAAAATAGTAGAATATCTGAACCCGAGAGAGAAAATCATTGTATACCAAAGCCTAGTGGAATCGCATTTGAACTATATAGGCTGGGGAGGTATTTCGAAAACATATCATAATCCTCTACAAGTATCTCAAAATGAATTCTTGAGAATATTGCTGGACAAAAACCGAATCTATCCCACTGATTCAGATGTATTCGATATTCGCAAAATGTATTATATCCAGGTGAACATAAAGCAACATCAAAACCAATGTCAATAACAGCGCCGTTCTCATTACTACCAAACTAGAAATAAACAAAAATATATTAAACCATCAATGAAAAAACATATCAGACAAAAGAGTTTCCTATATATGGGTCCCAAATTATATAACAGCTTGCCAGAGCAGGTCAAAAGTAAAAACACACTGAATGTGTTCAAATCAAGTCTCAAATCCTATATCACAAGTAGGCCTAGGAGAGAAATTCTAAATTAATTGAAACTGAATGAATAGAAATCCAAACATGCACCCTCAATTGCCATGATGACATAAAATAGATGAAGTGTTATTGTTCTCAAATCAAATAATGTTGTTTCTCTTAGTTAATGTTACTGTTTCGTTTTTCATTCTGTTTTATTCTACTATATATACTATATACTACTATTTACTACTATTCTGTTCAGTATCATCATATTATTTTTTAGTGTATAGTTTCGTTAGATTAATATTTTACTGTAGATGTTTATCCTCTTTTTTTCTGAAATGAACATATATATATATATATATATATATATATAAATATATATATATATATATATATATATATATATGTTCATTTCAGAAAAATATATATATATATATATATATATATATACATACTATTCACCACATACAAGTATGTACACTACTTCTGTGGGTATTGTGAATGTTTATTCAATTACTATCATATTGTATTCCTGTATTTGTTGCCATACAAACGAATAAACGTTATTAGTAATATTATCAATATTATTGTAATAGGTTTTTTTTCAAGCAGGGCTTCCTTAGCTTCTTGCATTCATAGATATAATTATAAGTGAGGAACAAACTCATAGCGCAAATGGTACAGAATAGAAGTTGAGTAAATTCTATCATTTACATATTTCGAGAACATTGATGAAAACCATCTTCAGAACATACCACGCAACACTTCGTATCTAGAAAACACAGTATTTTATCTTGAATTATCTTGTGGAGAAATATGTCGTATGAATTTGGGTTACATCCTGTAAGTATGGGGACCACCTCATAGGAAGTAAAGAGCGTATAGGACTATTTTTCTGGACCCGTATACTTTGATTTCTGATGCCCGCATCTGAATCATCAGTCGGTCAAGTTGGCCTTGAATGTGCAAACAAAACTTCAAGGATAGAGAGAAAACTTCGGATTTCTTATTGCCGGCACTTGAGGAAGCTGTGATATTGGAAAAAGTTTTCATTACTTGTTCAAGATAGTCTCTGCTTGCGAACACATGATAGAGGAATGCAGAATTGTGATTCCTTCAAATGCAAAAAAATAAATAAATAACTAAATGTCTCTGAATAGATAACTTGTTTCTGTTTTGTCTGTTCAATTTCATCATACTTGAAATGCAAAAACACCATAAATTATGCTCATTATTCCGAAAAACGCTAACGAAATTATGAAAAATATATACAGGATGTAACATGGAATACGTAAGTTGTGGAACATTGAATATTGAAATCGAAAATCGATTTCTTTTTCGTCACCACAAAAATTTCGTAATGAAATAAGACTTTTGTTATCCAACAAAAATAAAATTCTCAACCATTTCTATATCTTGCTTCGTGCCATTGTCGATTAAAAACTGTTTTGGTGGGTCCATTGAAAATATTCAATTCGATGGTATCACCTTATCAACCAACCGATTTGAATTTTATTGACAAAATTAGATAAGTAGTTGGATATAGAGTGAGAACATAGAAAAAGTATACAATTAGTCAAGAGTCAAGTTCAGGAGGTTCCTTCATAGGATAGTTAGTCATATATAATAACCAAAGATCAAAGAAACTAGTGGACTCTAGAATACAGAGTGTTTCATAGATGTTGAAAGAAAGATCAATTTCATATTTATTTGAGTCAAAATACGAAAAAATATCACACGAACATGTATCTGGAAATGATTCGTTTCCGAGATACACGATTGGTTTGAGGATGGGCTGGGGCTGAATTATTTTTCTTCGAAATGAAGCCGTTTTATTTACAGTTGCCTGGTGATTCAATCTGAATGGTCCCAAAGAAACCTCATTGAAATATCTAAGGACTTTGTGAATTTTATTGAGATCGGTGGAAGGCTTTTTCAGTTAATTCAAGTTCGAGTTAATAAGAAGAAATCGATTTAGCAAGAAACTTGAATACACTATTTCCAAAACAAACCGTTTTCGGGTATTGATTCACATTGATTGACATTTTTCAAATTTTGGCCCAATAAACCTGCTGGCCTTGTGAATTGCACTATATCGTACAAAAGCGCTGAACGGACATGATGACTTGTCAGTTTGAACTGACAATTAGCCATAAATGCCAGTTTTTTTTTTTTTTTTTTTTATCTGTAGACAACACGAAAGGGAAAACTATGATGTTCGAGGAACATCGTGTTAGCCAGCGGTGGAATTTTGGGAAAGAAGGAAGGTGTTGGAATTTTTCTTGAATGTTTGGAGGTTGTAAGCATCAGGAAAGACTTCACTAGGCAATTAGCCTGGCATTTATAAAAAAACAGTCATCATGTCCGTTCAGCGCTTTCGTAATATCGTCAACAACCACAATTTTGCATGAGGTTGGTGAAAATGTCGTGTGAATATTTGTCTTTTTTGCGACCCACCAATTCTCTCTCGCTCACATAAAACACAAACGAGTAATAACGTCCGCAGACATAGTAGGTATTAGCTTTATTAAAACGATCCCAGTCTTCTGCCATATACTTGCTGGACTGGAACATTATTTTATTGCATCCTCTCGGTGTGGTCCTTATTTTGCTTATGCACGCCAAGCCACAATCTAGTATCTCTCTCTCTCTCTGTTACACACAATTTAACCTATGATAAACTGCGTGGACATAACAATGGAATGAGGGATATAAGAAATCGTAGGGTGCGGGGATGTTATACTGTGTAGAAAAACAGAGCTGTCGGATGGAATTGAACCTAAACGTGATTGTTTGAGTAGTGTAGTTGATTCTGCGAAATATGAGGTTTGTTCTAGCAAGAAATTTGGGATGGTTTGAGGCGATTTTGTAGACTGACCAACTGCGCATGTTCGCCGTGAGACTGATGGTTGCAAACAGTTTGGGATTCATATCCTACTAGAACGCTTATTTGCGTGTTGATAACCACCATTGATTTCATAAACAGGAAGGAAACTATACCTGTATTTCTGAACACAAATATGGAAAAACTAGACAGTTTTGGTGTCAATCGAAACCAACAAGAATAATAGTCGAAACGGAATTCATATAAGAATATTGTTATATTCGAGCTTAGGATGGAAAAGATACCAAAACTCAAGATTTCATATCTCTCATAGGTACATAGCCGAACAATCTAAATCCAGAAATCATAACAAATGTGACATCGGATCATTCCGAACTGAGATTTCGTTAGTTCCGAAGCTTTGCGCATGTCACAAACTGAAAATCCTTACGAATTCCTGTGGACTATTTCGACCGTTCTCCACCTGTTTGCAAACTGGATAATGGATGATGAAGTTCTTTCAATTTCAGTCGAAAGATGCAGTGTTTCATTCGAAAGGTAATGTAATGTCTTTACAAAAACCTACAACATATTCTTACCTCAGTACGAAGTTGCTCAGTTCGGGCTCTGAACAATCAAATTGATATCATGAATATGACGAATATGATTCCATGGGCGTAGAAATGATTTTTTCAGTAAATAAACATTGAGAACACTACGCTAAGCTAATGGAAAAAATCAGTTTGTGTATGAAATGTGGATTGTGCAACTCATTTACCACTCATTACTATCGCGGTTTTGACAATATCTTGATTTTAGTGATTCTTTAGAGCCTTCATTTGGATATCAAAACAACTAACAGATATTTCATGAAAAAAATTCAAAATCTTCACCATTTTCACGTATAAAAAATTTAAACCACTCAAAAATGTACTTCTTGCATGACTTCTCAGGATACTGTAGAACAACTATGGCAACGTATCCAACAAGCAACACATATTGTTAGAGGTGAGGAGGAAGTTATGCGAAAAGTACATTTCATACCTAAAAAAAAACAATACCAAACTCAGATTTATATAGTTCATCTCTTACAAAATTACTCAACTTCCAGTTGTAGGTGTCCATTTTTGAGAGTTTTAAGTAGAGTTTTCAGATTATTGGGTTGAATAGCCACATGACGCTGTAAGAAAAATTAGCCAATTGTGTTGGTGCTGATTTCTGAATCGCGAACTATCAAACTACATGATGACATGATTTTGAAATCATTCAGTATAATTTTTCCATTTGATAATCTAGAAATCTGAGTATGTCACGATTGATAATCAGTTGTTGTTCAGGTTAGCTTTTTCGGGCTAGTTATTGTGAAATCATTTTCACAACAATAAACTCTGGTAATTCATGTGAGTTGTTTTTCTTAGGCTATTACGAATAGATAAATCTTCGAAATTGTAGTTGCACAATTCGATGATAGTTGACAGTTATGCTGAATTGACGTCAGGAAATCATACATTATTTCAGCATTGAACTGCTTATCAATGAAGAGTCTGTTCACTGAAATCTCTTCATCGTAGACTACGAGAAATTCCGCGAAAGGGACCGAAATAGAAATTATTGAGGACAGGATGGAATGCGCCTCTGCGAACATCCAGAAATGAACAATTGTCAGTCCTCATCGAATTGAAAATGGAAAGTTGCTTTTTCATACAGCGCAACGAACTCGGAAAAATATCGCAACACTAAAACCAATTACCAGCATTTTTGCTCATCCTAGGGCCAGTCAGTTCTCTTGCTGACGAGCTGATTGATAGGTATCGTTGGTGCGGTGGACAAGGCCCCCTTGATTGCTATACGACATTGGGGAGTCGTAGCTCGAGAAGACGGTCGCACAAAGGGCCTAGAAGTCACATAAACTACGGCGAATGCTGCGAAGAATGCGTGCTGGATGGGTTTCAGTGAAGGTGTAGCAAATGAAATGTCTGCCAAACTGAAAAAGGAAATTTGCTCTCGATGCCATCGACATTATCGGCACGCTGAACCACTGAAAAGCAACAACGTTCATATACAGGGTGTCCCGAAAAGATACCGACAAACTGTAACTGGCGAGAGGAGACATCAAAACGAGCATTTTCGTTTATATAAACATACGTCCGAAAATGATTCGGATTCTGATTAGTTATATTTATTTATAATATTAACTCCATTGAAAAGTGAATGGTCCACATTTCGAACAACTATTGTGAACCATAATTTATTTGTCAAAGAAGCAGAATTGATAAGTGAATAGTGATTCAACTTTTGCGCAGTATAATCAGTAAACGGCTCATTTGCGGACATATATGCTTGCATAAACAAAAATGCTTGTTTTGATGTCCCCTATCGCCCTTTGAAGTTTGTGGGTATCTTTTTGGGACACTCTGTATTGCGTTCAAACTTCGTCTTTCAAACAGGCTGTGACATAAGTATGTTGAAATATTCCTAAGACAATTTCAAGAAAAAAAGTCCATATAAACGTGTGTCCAGAAATGCTTCGTTTAGGAGTAACAGGGTATTGAATGTGTTTCTTTGTTTCGTCGTTTTCTTTTATTTACTCTTGCGAAGAATAAGATTTCTGCACGGAATCCACTAATCGCGGTTTTACGAAGTGGAAAATCATAATTTCCTATTAGTTTTTATAAAGCGCCCAGAGTCCATTCATTCAAAATGGCCCTAACCTGTTCGATAGAAAACTTTATTGAAAAATGATTCGTTCTGAAAAAAACATATGGTTGGTTTTCGTCATGAGTTTTTTGCAACAACAGTTATCTTCTTCTCAACTGAGCATCTACCACATACTCACGAGAATGAGGATATCAAATCTCCTCTCCTCCTTCTTTTCCCCCGTTTTGTTTTCCTCGGTTTTGTTATCTACTTCTTTTTTTCTGTTCTTCTGGTACTTCTGTTTATTCTTTTTTCTATCTGATCCATCAACTATTGACTCATCGTTTGGTATTCTTCAAATGAGGCGATTAATGGAACTTCTCCACTACAACCTGAAATTTCGCATTCTTCAATATTCGTCAGCTGATAACCAAAATTAAATTAACATAAAAAAGAAATTATGGTACGTTGTTCGAAATTATTCAGTCACACATCGTACGTAAAAATGAGCCTGTATTCGGGGTTAAGCAGATGCATATTATAAACTAATTATACAGTTGTAAACGGAAGAGGATGAGTTGAACACGAAATACTGTTTTCGACACTAAATGGATTTTCTTGTTTTCTCTGAATTCACTTCCAATCTACGTGATTAGAATCGAATATTACTAGATTCCTGTACGAATTGATTTTTGTTTTGGCCGTGCTTCGAAAACTTCATGGATAAAGATAACATTTTCCAGCTTTTCGTGGGATTTTCTCTCCTCGTTTCTAGAAAATTGAGTAGGAGTTATTGAAAATTATTTCAATATATTTGTAGTGAGGACAGATTTTGTGATCTGCCCCAAAATGTCACTGCGCTTGAAATTAAACCTTTATATAGATACCTAAAAGAGGAATTCTCAGTGACACCTCGTTTTCGAAAAATTCGGAAGTACAAATATATTTATTGAGAATAAAACCTCAACTTGGTGAACGTTTCGGGAACGAATCTGCTCCCGTTCTCAACACAATTGAAATATTTTTCTCTTCGCAAATTTTTCTTAATATGTTTTGACACTGAAAAGTGACAATTTGGTAGACGGAGGAATTCTGGTTACAAGGTGTTTTTATTAATTGATATCGAATATTCCATTTTCATATTCAATTTTCAGAAGTGGGTGCCAAGTTCTATCTATACCAACTGAACAAGAAGCAATATCAAGATAACAGATACCTACAAATAATAACAACTCAAAATAATGTTTTTTAAGAAAGACTGCAATATTCATCCAAACTCATATGTGTGACTAATAGTATCGCAGAAAATTTTGACTGATTAAGAGAGATTATACAGTATATTCATATATATATATATATATATATATATATATATATATATATATATATATATCTAACAGTTTCTACTCTGGGCCGTATACCTTTCTGTATGAATTACTATTGAAGATCATGAAAACTGCCAATTGCAATGTGAAATTATCTCATCATTTCGTCAGTCAGAATAGAAGATGAAAACAAGACAGTAGTTTTTCATTTTTGCTTGGATATATCTCCGAAAATATTCTGAATTTAGTGGAGTTCTTATAGGCGTTTTTTTGTCACCTGGTTTCAATTTTGCTTTCATTTGAACTTGCTGTATCCCCCACGTCTTCTGAGGTCATCCTTGCATTTCTTCAAAAAAATTCAGAATTAATGAAGTACCTATAAAGCCACCAATTTTACCTGTATACCTAGTGATTTAGGCTGAGCGAACCGAATTTCGTTATCTTCACCGAGATCCTCCCTTTCGGTTCACGGACCGGCAGGTGACAAATACACGAAATCGCTATCTGCCGCCTGTCCCAAAAACCGTTCGAATTCTTTATCTGATTTGGTTCATCGAGCTCGACTCAGTCGTATTTGAAGAAGGTGGTTTTCGGGGAGATGTTAGGAATCGATCATTGTGATTATCACCAATTACCGCAGGGGACACCACTTTGGAACCGTTCACCGGAGAAAAGTATCGATTACTGATGGTTTTTAGTCGAGAAATGTGGTAAAGTCTTGAAAAATATTAGTGGCCGGACTAGACCGACACAAAGCCATCGACAAGGTCAACATTTCTAAATAGAGACCCACGAGCTTCACTAGAAGTTGCCAAAGCCTGATGCAGGATTTACGCTGTTCTCATGAACAGAAATCTATCAGGAACATGATAAGGAAGTATGACCTGATATCACAGTTCGAGTGAATTCATAAATATGAGCATCACCAGATGTTACCAGTATACTGATCGAACTACTGAAGGATTACCGTGATTATATTCATGAACATGTTATGAACGTTTCCAGAAGAAGATGTTTCCAGAAGTTACCAAAACTCAACTGACCCTCTGCAGGGTTCACGCTGTATTGAAAAAGAAAAAACTTTCAGGAAACGTGTTGAGAAATTAGGCAAACATACCTTATATCATAGTTTATTTACAGTGGATTGGGCACACGTAATCCTCATGTGAACAATAAACAGGGTGTAACAAAAAAATCATCATTAATCAATCAGCATTAGAATAATTTCATCGTTTTTGGTTTTCAATAAGAAGGTAAATTTTCCCATTCCTAATTATCCAAAATAATCCGAGAACAGTACACAGTATCAAGCCTTGCCAAGAATAACTTCTTTTCGATGTTCCAATTCACATAAATTTTGAACAAGGAAATCTAACCTCAAAAACCGTAACTTCCGCCTTCTATGAGGGTCAGGCATAAAAACGAATTCATTTGATTTTTCAGCTTCCAAAACATATTGACACAAAATTGCATCCCAATCTTGTGAGAAGTTTCGATGAAATCGTGAAACATGTACACATATTTTTTTAAAAACCTTGTATCTTGGATACGGATGCTGTAAGGACATTTTTTTAATAAGCAAACCCAACTTATTTTGCAGGATTCTACGTCTTCTTGCAACGGAACCCCAGCTTTCTGCATATAATAAAAGTAACATAATATTGTATTCATCTGAAAATAACTAACATGTTCAAACCACTGTTTCTCGTATAGTTGTGGAAAGCGGTCAGTACGGCCAGGCGTGAAAAATATACATTTTCCTATCACAATTGCAAGCTTTGGAATACTCGAAAAAATCTTGTAGAAGATTTTGTTTCTTTTTCTCAATATCCAAGGTAGTGGCGTGCCCCAAGGTTCGGTTATCTGACCACTTATTTTCCATATTCATGTGAGTCTACAGAACATCTACAGAATAAGTAGAAAATTACTAAATTACCTACGATGATGATGGTATGAAGCCTGAAAAGTAAAAAATATCTATGGTAATTCTAAAAATTATGATGTAGTGTAGGAAACACATGGTGCTGCTACTTATTACGCATGCCCATAGCCGGACTAAGGGGGGCAACCGGGGCTGCAGATTAGGATTGCAGAAATTGCTAGGTAGAGATTCCAAACGAATACGGAATGATATAAAATCAAAATTCTGACAACGATGGTTCGCACATCCTTCAATTGTTTGAAATTCGAGAAAAAATCTGATGACAACGAAAGATCAATTCTCACACTGTTCGAATCTTTTATCGTTTCAAACATTTTGAACCGCGTGTCGTACTTCTATGCCAAAATATTGAAGGTTACTCCGTTTATTTCTCATTGTATTTCATTATGTGTTTGCAAGCCCTTTTTTGTTCAAACACAACCCAATGAAAGTCTTCAATTTCATTTCAAATCACTGAATGGAGCCAATTGGAACAATATAACAATAAAAGTAGGGCAATAGTCGAGTTTTCTTGAGGTACAGCATGCAGAAGTTCCATTTTTGACATTAATTGTCAATCAGTTTTCACAGTGCGAAAATTGGAGATTGGTTTATATTTTGGAGGCACAATTGATATAATAATACAGTATCTCTAAAAATACAATATAGCTGCGCACGTTTCTAGAGGTAACGTTTCAGGAGATGTTATGAATTAATTCCGATTATCGATGTCCTTGGGTCATCAAATGTTATTATATTTTGATCCGGCCCTGCGCCTGCCTCAGGTGATGTATAGACAACGCTTTCATCATGGTGGTATTATAACATAACAACAAATAATCATAACTATTAGTAAGATAAATGAAGGTAATTGAAAGGGACATGTCCTGCCTACAGTATATTTCCCGTAGTTTCAACGAAAAGTGGTGTGAGTGAAAGTCTTAATAACCCCCATATTGTTAATTGTTGTACAGCCGTTTTCAATAAGCAAACTGTATCATAGGTGGCGTTCGGAAAAAACTACGAATGAAACGTGAAAAATTGTAACAGCCTTTTCAAAGGAACTTTATTTTTACTCCACTCACATAATCGAATCACTCATCCTGAACCTACATACCTACATAGCTAACCACACATTCACAATTTGTGATATTTATTCAAAATATGAGGAACGTTCACATGATGGTTGGATTTCACATGGATTTTCGTCAGATATTCGCAAAGCTGAATGCAATAAATGCAATGTGATAAAATCAGAGCTCAATGATGTCGTAGAAAAAGTGTAGTACGTCACTCGTTAAGCTTCTCTTGATACTCGTCTATTGAACGCTCGTGCTCATGACGGGTTGATCATCAACACTCAACAAGAGAGCGAACGTTTTCGTTTGATAAAAATGCTTGCGAATCAGGAAAAAATGGGTTCTGAAAACATAAGAATAGATATATCTCTAAACCACCCATCTCTCCGACCTAAGATATGACCAAACATTTGACTTTGTCATTTGATGTTCTGATGGATTCAACTTCGTCTCCACACTTTCACATTGAAAAAGGATATTTGTTTGATCTGTACGCCACTGGTCTGGTGACAATTTATAAGAACGGGTGTTGTGTGAAAATGAATGCAATCTACTAATCCATCACATGAATTGACAGAACTTTATAACTATTTCAGGAAAATGAGAATTTAAAGTACCTGCATTATTCTTGAATGTTTATTTATATTTATTTATTTTAACCGACTTTGAGACTTTCTGAAGAAAAAATGTTTTTCTCATGAGAAGTAACAGTTGGAAAATCATTAGAATATTCTGCAAATAAACAGCCAAAAGATTGATGTGGAATCCTCATACAAGATCATCATAATTATCATGCAATAAATAATGAAGTATTGACACATTATTAACATTTAACTCTTCGTTATTGTAGGAATAACTTGTAATAACTCATTAACCTCATCATGGGAATGCTGGATGGATTTTCTATAGATATATAACCGTCAGCATCGGGTTGGGGATTCTTTCTCACCGGAACTTTTTGAGTCTCTGACCGTTCCATTGGATATTTTCAGAGCATTTGACCGAGTTTGGCACCAGGGCCTTCTAGATAAACTTCAGTAATATTTTTCGTGTTTCCTCGTAGATACATATCTCCATGTAGTGCTCCATCTGATGCTACGACTATCAGTGCTGGTGTTCCACAAGGATATGTCCTGGCGTCAACTTCCTTCTTGCTCAACTATTCGTTGAATGTGAGTCGCCTTTTATTCTACACCACCTTATATAATCTGGAGAGACAGAGATCCAAAATCTGGCAACTATTGTCGAATCTGATACAATGACTAATCAATGCTGGTGTTACACAAGGATCTGTTTTGGCACCAACTTCCTTCTTGGTCAATCTATGGCTTTGCGGATGATGATACACTTCATACCACCTACTCCATCAGAGCCTCCATTCCATCTGATGAGTAGGGTCAGTGCGAAAAACAATCAAGTGTTTATCTTCAGATACACAGTTTCTATGAAGTCGTCAATATACATGCTCGGTCTCACCATCAACAGCGCTCTCTCATAGGACCATCATTTGAGGTCCTTTGCTAAAAATACTTCACAAAAACTTAATTTGTTCCATACGGACAGATACTTCATACCCCAGCATCTCATTAAGACCAGATCTCAGGGTGCTCACCTCTAACATTGTCAGGCTCGAGTCCACCACTCCACCAATATAACGGCAAACTTGTCTTTTCTGGTGTTCATTCCAATACCTTCCTCTTCTTCCACCGTTGACTCACAAGATGTTCCACGAATATTATGAGTTTTCCTTCAGGAAGTGGTGTGTGGTGTCCGAAGATGGAGAAATATATATATGAGGATTCGATATCGTAATAGTAACAACATAATGTAAGTTGTGCCTAGTTGTGAAAAATTATATTAAATAAGTATATACCAGTTTAACGTCCAGTTAATTTTTTATCTCACACAAATTCAATACAGAAACTAATTGAATGAATGAACCACACGCAATGCCTTTTAAGGATACTTTTTATTTGCATCCTGATTATATTCAGGCTCGATGAGCTCATTCGGATTCGATTTTAAAACGCGATACCACAGAGGTTGACTAATTATATTGCGGGTTCATTAGGTGAATTCTGACCATATAAGTGGATATGATTCGATGTTGAACATCGTATTATAGCCTCTTGGGGAATTTTGTATAGACTCACGATTTGATGCCAACACATAGTCAAAGTGACGATCATTTTTTCTGGTGACAAACTGACAAATTAGTGGTCTGATTAATGAATCAAATTGACTATGAGATGCACAAGCAGGTCATATGTAACACCATAGATGGAGGAGTAGAAGGTGAAATTGTATTTTTGTCATAGATTTCAAAATGTAGCGTTCCGATTATTTCAATCAAAAGCATGGCCAATTATTTTGTGGTGAGCTGTGTATTTTTTTCACTTACCTGATCGTTACATTTCTGTTCTTTCTTTCAATATCGATACAAACTCCTTAAGTCAATCGGATACATACTGATAACACAAGCAAGTTCACCTTATGAACTTCCATATAAATTCAATAAGACGTAATAAGGAATACTCTTTGTTTTTGTCATCTCTTCATTCCACCATGAGAGAGTTTCATGTCGATTGTTCATCATCTTCCAATTATTGGTGTGACCACTACAAAATGATACATAACTGTAGATTCCTTTGTCTAAGTGATAATGTTAACAACAAAAATAGTGTTGAGTCAGTACTCTCTCCATTTCCAGTACCTACTACAACTTTTCCAAACAAATGGTTCGAAAAATATTCCCCCCAAACCCAACTCTTTCGTCGAACTCAAGATTTTTGTTTTTCTGGAAAAGAAAATACATCGTTGAAATTCAGAGGACTGGAGGTATTGGCTTCTTGATGAAAGTATTCTCCGGTCTGCTATAGAATTTGCACCCTGGACCAGTATTCCACCGAAAATGCAAGAAGAGAATTATGGTCTCATAAAGATTTACGGATTCACAGAACGGTTTAGTACTAAAAACAAACGAAAGCGTGAAACGGTAGCTAACCAAGCACGTAGGTGAATCCGTGAAATAGCCATAATATTTATAATAATGGTTGGCGTAAGATCAGATAGTGCGACGAACACCTCACAGCATTCGAATCACGTCACCAGTGACGTACCACATGCTATTCGAGAAACAAATGATATCCAAGCTAGTAGCAACTCCGTCAGTGAAGGATTTCTTCAAAGAGCTCATGTCCAGTGTGTTAAGCTGACTTGAATTAAGGAGGAAAATTATAACATGGTTCCTCTTGAATGGTTTGAATGTAATATTCACTTCAATGGTTTCAACGATCTATTTTATCGATTTTTTTGGGTTTCAGTCTTCAGTAACAGGACCTAAAGTGAATGTCTTTCATTATATAGATACAAGAATGATGTCTCTAGGATTTTCTAAAATTTTGAAGTGAAATCGGAGAAAATTGAAAAAAAAAACAAAAAGAAACATTCTAGGAATGGAGTTATCTGACTTGACTCACTATACTGGGTGGCCCAATGGAAACGAAAAAAGGTCTATGTGACATAGTCATCGTTCTCAGGAAAAAAAAACTCTCGAACCGGTCGATTTTTATTTCGAGGGGGAAATATTTTGCTCATAGTTTGTTCATGAACTTTTTCACTTCGAACCCCTCGGAGGGGTGAGCTCCAACCCTTGAATCTCAAATGGAATAAGGGGTCAAGTGATACATCATTTTGAAGGTAATCGAAATCTCTTACCAACGCTTTCTCGTTTTTGGAATTCAATGCAGTAGTTCTCGATAAAACACGTTTATGAAAATAATTCGCTAGTGATGGAGAGTAACGCTTTTCATCACTATTTCTCATTTTGTATAGTTAGAACGATGTTCATCTAAGAAGTGCCTCATGTGGTATTTTTCAATCCTGTCCTATCCAACATACATAATATAAAAAATCATTTATTCTAATGTCAGTACCTTGATCTCTCAGTAAAATGCATACCTTGTTTCGTTTTCATTGGGCCACCCTGTATATAGCCCCCACACAAGCTTGCTTAGGGGGTCTTTTTCGCATTCATTTCTACTTCTCATGAAACAAATTGTATACATCAATCATTTCAGTTGATTCTTTCGATTTCAAATGCATGCTGTTCGTCAGAGATAGAATAGAATAGAATAGAATATTTATTTCACCAAGTTACAAATGCTATGTTTTTGGCAGGTCAGATACAATAAGCATGTTAAAATGTTGTACATAAAAAAACACATTAAAATGTATTGCATAAAAAAAACACGTTAAGGGTAGTACAATAAAGTCATATATACAAATACAATAGATCTAGTAATAGAACAGACTGATATCAGTGACATATAGTTAGCAACAATCATTCATAAGGACTCATCGAGGGGCGTCCTCAAATATTCGTCAATGGAATAAAAACAGTGACGGAGAATGTGGCGTTTCAATTTTGATTTGAAACAATTCAAATTCAAAACCTTGAGCTCCTGTGGCAAAAAATTATAAAGGTTAACATTCAGCGAATTATTCTGAGATCTGTTCATATATATATATGAACATATATATATCATATATATATCTTTTGTTCACTTTGTTTTTTTAGAAACGAGGAACGAAAATCCCACAGAAAAGCTGAAAAATGAATGCGTGTTCTATATTTTGTCTGTACGCAATCTTATAGCACATACAGATATTGAAACACCTTTAGGTCCAACCTGTACAACCTGTATCACAAATTATTGAAATTATATTGTGAGAGACACACAGTAAACGGTTGCCTTTTTCTGGAAGTCAATATCAGGTCCTCATATTCTTCTGGAGTATAAATTCGATCATGTTTTCTGAAATTCCGTTTTGCACAGCCAAAATCCCGGTCACAGGGCAAAAAGACACAGATAACTCAATTTATCTGTGGTTGAGATGAAAACCCGTACGAGTCATAGACAAGTACGGGTTTTCTACTCATTCGCGGATGCAATCAGCTATGACACGTTAACGGCTAAGTATCGAGTACGGTTTTCAGGCCCAATAGATGAAGAGACAAATTTTAATTTTATCTTACTTTAAAATGTCAAATTTTGGACTTGTACGGTTTTCGAACTCACCGATTCAATTGTTTTCAGGTGATGAAATGTCTGCCGGAGGCGATACCAATGTGGTGTGGAATATGCGATTGCATTAAGCTCAAATTACAATATCTGCTGCCGTAGCCGCTGTTGTTGCCGTTGCAGTACTAATGACATTCCCGCTTTTTGCACAGAACGGATAATTTTGTCACTATTGTCGGTCATCTGTTGGGTTATGCGACCTCACTTTTCATCCATTTTTCGAACTAGTTCATCCTCGTGGTGTGCAATTTATAGAAATTGAATAAACGAAACGGAGCCATGAATCAGCTGATCACTCTTTTCTGTCAGCTGTCACTCACTGCTACTCATCTGTGATTGAAGGTCCGCACGGAAAAAAATGATTTGTTAATTCAACCAAATATATTTGGTTGAAATTATTCCTTTGAACGAATCAAATATCATTCATTTCAATCATCAGTTATATTCATCGAATGACACCATACTATTGCATGGACGAAATGGGATTCTTGATACAATTCTCATTTATGCTCGATTCAAAAATATGTTGATCAAACGGTATCATATCTAATTCAAATTGAATAAATGATAATGTCGAATTAATAACATATCTCTTCCAATTGAGTGATTCAAATCTATCTTTCCAAAACTATAAGTATCGAACGAATCATTCATCGATTCACTTTTAACAAATGGTGATATCAATTCAACTCCAATACAGGATCGATTCAAACAACTGATTTTGCTCAATTCAAGAATATATAGTTATCAAATCGAATACGTTCTTTCTCACTTCCAGCTGATAATCATGATGAACTGAATTATAATACGCGAATAGAATATAATATGTGGATTATGTTCGATCAGTATCAGAAATTATTGACCTGAGAATCTCGGATGAGTTTGAAAACCGATTCTGAGCTACATTTGTGAATAACTCCTAGATTCTACTTGGATATGGAGGTCGAAGATATGTAGAAATGATACATTATTTCAAAATTCAACAACTTCCATATCCTGAGTGTATCGAGTGAATTATTTCATTCATTTAGGTACTTATATAATTGACAATCATATTTCAGCATAATATTTTTTTTGGATAGTGAATATATTGAGTATACCTAAAAGAATATCACTTAATCAATGTGAAAATTATTGGCATATGGGTCAATCATTAGGGTGAATGAGCCCCAAAATATGTTGTTACATAACAAATTCAATACCCTATGGAATACCTGAAAGTACCCACCTCATTAGATCTATATGAAATTTCGATCATTTCTAATATCAGTATTACAATAATTCAGAATAGAATGAGGAAATC
The DNA here is from genome assembly GCA_963576655.1 of Gastrophysa polygoni. NCBI lineage: Eukaryota > Metazoa > Arthropoda > Insecta > Coleoptera > Chrysomelidae > Gastrophysa > Gastrophysa polygoni. The sequence continues at coordinate 10,225,244 of OY755093.1, forward strand.
AAACGTAAATTTGGTACATTCGATTGAAATACTTATATTACCATCATGATACTAGTCAATAGATGGCTCTGTTTACAAATACCAATTGGAGGACGGTGCCAAGATATCAAATATTGGGATGGAATCACCATAAACAAGCGAAATGATATCCGACTTTGATGATAGTTTTAGTTTGTTCAATGGATTCTTATGTTCAGCGCAACCGAATGACGTTGCCGTGAAGATGAAAGTTGGTTATCTTCGACGGCTACGGCAACGGCAACTGCATCAACTGCGGCTACGGCTTAGGATTTCATAAACTGAGCTTTATTCTAATTCAAAACGCACTGGCATTCGAACGTGGCGCCGTGCTATCCTACGCGATAGATGCTATCTCTCCTCGATCGCTGCAACTGCCCAAAGAGGGCGCAAGAAAATGGCTTTCGTCCTGATTTCCCGATAGATTGCGGATGAATCAGCTGACACTCGATGAGGCCGGCAGGAGTGGCAGGACAGCAGGACTTAATTGAACTGGTTGCGTCATTTTGCAGCAATGCTGTTGCAGTGCCAAGGCGGAGTGCGCGTCATTTTTTGACTCCCACGTCATTCTTGTATGGTTGATATTCATTGTTGAGTACTGGAAATACTCTATCTCTCTAGCAAATCTCTGCCTGATTTTATTTATACTGATAATCGTTTCACTTTTAAATATGTATCTTGTGTATCTGTCGTCAGATCCGTTTTGATTTCATTTATACATACGATCGTTATTCAGTTTATTTTTACTCAATGTCCTACAATTTGGTTTTACTGTATCATGTGACTTATGTATTGTATGACTTACTTAAATGGCGTATAAAATTTATTATTCATTATTATTATTATTTCTCTTCATTTATCGTTCACTGGATGATACAGAAAACTTCTAGATTGCTGAACATCGAAATTTGATTCTGACAGAGATAGCAATACTCTTGTATGGACAAAACTGGCTATAGAAGCGTCGTTAGAATAAACATTAGAAGAAGAAAATTCACTTAACCTCAGACCTGCTAGATACCTAGGCAGGATAATAATTACTTCACCAGTTCAATTGGTTTTATGTATAGTGCTGTAATTCGAATTCGAATACTGAAACCAACCACATCCAAGACGTTCTGCAACTCGAATTGAAAACGGAATAGACAACAACAGCAACAAAGAGAACCAAAAATATCGACTAATTTAATCTCACACATTTTCCTGGATATCTACAAAAATAAAACATTTTGATATGATAAGTTCAGTGCCAGAACAGTGTTCGAAACTGGAATTACAGTGAGATCAATTCTAATTCATACAAAGCCTAAAAATGAAGAACAATCATCGAAGAATTGTATCTACAGTATACCTTGTGATTTTGGAAAATTATATATATATATATATATATATATATATATATATATATATATATATATGCAGAACAAAGAGGCCTTTATCACTAAAGACAAAAGATGTAATGGGTGAGAAGGATCAGATACATTGGTCTACCATAATGCTATACAAATGCCTACCTGACTGGACACGTGAGTCGAATCAAGAAAAAAAAAAGTTTCTGGACTCTTAGAGTACTTTCAAGTTTGAAATTATAAATCATCAATCGTTCAACCAAGATATGATTTGAAAATTGTTCCTGATTCCCATCCAGATTTGAGATCTGAAATTGGTTGTTTATTATTTTCTCACAAAGATATCCTGAAGAAATGCAGAAATCAAGCTTAATACAACGTGAAATAGTTTATAGCAGAGAAGTTGAAATTTCACAGATAGAACTGAGGTTCAAGGAATTTTGTTACTCCACTTCCTCCGATCAGGTTCTGAAAGTAACAAATTTTCTGTAGTTCGAGATTTCAAGTCGAGCAGATTTAGATCACAGCAAACCCCAATAAACGATTTCAGTTCGTCTATTTATAATGTCCTAGATTTCAAGTTAGGAGTGGACAACTTCCAAGTTCAAGTGGAGTTTCAAGTTTCTTTTACATTCAGATGAACTGAATGTAAATGTTAAACTCTATATGACGAAGGCATTTTGCTGAATTGAATCAGAACAGTTGCAAAAGTCAATATTAGAATTGAATATAGTGAACAAATAAGTGAAATGATAACACTTCAAGAGTTGGCGAAACACCTTCACTTTACGCAACTCATGAAATGAAGGATACAATGCGACAAGGAATTTTTGAGATCCTGTACAATGACATTTCCAACAGAACATTAGAGAAAGCGGTAAAAGCTTGCATCACTGTAGGTGGTCGTTCATAGTTTCGAAACTTGTGTTCTTCCGCGTAAATTTATAATTATAATACACGATTTATGTACTAACAGTAGGTAGATAAGTGCCATCAGAGATTATATCGATTGAATAAATTTATGTCTATACCAATGCATGAGAATTATCATCATTGATAAAGTGAGATGGTGACTAATTATACAGGGTGTCCTTAAAAGGTCTTTACAAAAAGCTACCACATATTCTTCAGACCAAAACAATTCGATACAAGCAAACTTACCTCAGTAAAAAGTTGCTTAGTTTGGGCGCTAGACGGCTCTGAAGTTGAAATTTTCAAATCGATTTTGCTTCATAACTTTTGAACGGCTCATGAGATTTTTTTCAAATTTGGTACGTTGGCATAGACTCATCGGGCAATGAAACTCATATCATAATCATAATGAATATCATTCCATGGGCGTAGAACTTGATTTTTTCAGTAAATAAACATCTAAAACTCCTACGCCAATGGAAAAAAATTAGTTTCAATATGAAATCTAAATTATTCAACTCATTCACTACAAAAAAGGTACTCTTGACAAAAGTCGATCCCTCTCATGGTTTCGACAAAATTTTAATTCTAGTGATTTAGAGCATAATTAATAATAAAACGATTAACAGATATTTCATAAAAATTGTTCAAAATGTTCACCATTTTCACGTATACAAAGATTTATACGATGCAAAAAGTTGAGATGTACTTTTTGCATAGGTTATTTCTATTGAAAATAAGTAGCACTGGTTTTTTTTCTGAAGACTATTATTATCTGCTCGAAAACAGTGATATTCACATTCTTGGTTTCCATAGTTTCATCTGTGTTGATTTGTCGAGTTTTATTGACGTTGATTGTTGATATCGGACTTTTCTGATTTATCATGGCCGTACAATACACCAATGAAGAATACACCGATATGTTATTGGTATTCGGATATTGTCAAGGAAATGGTCGAGAGAGTGTGAGGGTGTATTCGGCAAGGTTTCCAAATCGTCGCGTACCAAGCCACCCAACCTTTGCTGCAGTTGAGAGACGTCTTCGGGAGACCGGTCATTTTGCTCCTAGAACTGGTGATTATGGAAGACAGCGTTATGTAAGGATTCCCGAAGTCGAAGTAGAAATTTTAGACCGTATTGAAGAAAATCCAGAATTGAGTACTAGACGGATAAGTAATGAACTAGAAGTTTCTAGGAATGCCGTTCATGAAGTACTAAGAGAACAATTATTATACCCATACCACAAGACGCCAGTTCAAGATTTATTAATCCATGATTCACAAAGTCGTCTGATGTTTTGTAGGTTCATTAATTTGCAAAGAGAAATGAATCTGAACTTTGGAAAGAATATTTTGTTCACTGATGAAGCCTGTTTCACGAGAAGAGGAATAACTAATTTTCATAATGAACACGTTTATGCAATTGAAAATCCTCATTCCATTAAAATAAACCATTTTCAACACGAATTCAAAATCAACGTTTGGGCTGGAATAATAGGAAATTTCATAATTGGTCCTGTCATACTTCCACAAAGATTAACAGGAGACATGTATTTACAACATCTACGAAATACGTTGCCAAATTTGTTGGAAGATTTACCACTCCAACATCGGGTAGATATGTGGTTTATGCACGATGGAGCTCCACCACATTTTTCGGTGGATGTTAGGAATTTTTTAAACCAACAGTACCCAGACAGATGGATAGGTAGAGGTAATGATGCACCCGTGAATTGGCCACCACGTTCTCCAAACTTAACACCGATGGATTATTTTGTATGGGGTTATCTCAAGTCTATGGCAACGTATCCAACAGGCGACGAATAATCTTACAGGCGATGAAGAAGTTATGCAAAGAGTACATTTCAACTTTTTGCGTCGTATAAATCTTTGTATACGTGAAAATGGTGAACATTTTGAACAATTTTTATGAAATAATCGTTTCATTATTAATTATGCTCTAAATCACTAAAATTAAAATTTTGTCGAAACCATGAGAGGAATCGACTTTTGTCAAGAGTACCTTTTTTGTAGTGAATGAGTTGAATAATTTAGATTTCATATTGAAACTAATTTTTTTCCATTGGCGTAGGAGTTTTAGATGTTTATTTACTGAAAAAATCAAGTTCTACGCCCATGGAATGATATTCATTATGATTATGATATGAGTTTCATTGCCCGATGAGTCTATGCCAACGTACCAAATTTGAAAAAAATCTCATGAGCCGTTCAAAAGTTATGAAGCAAAATCGATTTGAAAATTTCAACTTCAGAGCCGTCTAGCGCCCAAACTAAGCAACTTTTTACTGAGGTAAGTTTGCTTGTATCGAATTGTTTTGGTCTGAAGAATATGTGGTAGCTTTTTGTAAAGACCTTTTAAGGACACCCTGTATATCTTCCTTAGTCCATATCAGGAAGCGTCACACCTCAATCCATGCCGTCTTTGTTAGTTTACCCAGAGAAGACAAAGGTGAAATGATTCTAGAAATGTTACACCCTCACAATAATAGTCATTATAGGTATATGTGAGAAGAAATTATACGATAAGGACTGATAGTGAACCAGCAAAGTTAACTCTTACAAAATGGAATGAAGAAAAAAATGTTTTTTTTTGTATATCTTCTATTAGTAAGCTCCAAAATTGCATTGGTCCCAGCCAGAGTTTTGATATCCTATATATTCTCTACTAGATCGAGCTTATAGAGATGGGAATCGAACCGTCCATAAGAAAGAGTCGCGGCAATCAACAATCAGCTGACTGTTTGCAAAACATACAACATTGTCGAATCGAGTTAATAGTATCAGAGTATTCATTCAAATTAATCGTTTAGCGAATTTTATTGATCCGTAAGTGTGTTAGAGCAAACAGATTCAGTTTTACTTCTTGTTTGGACACTCAAAATTGGTGAATAATCGTAGTTAAGTTATGGAATAATGTTGAACAAATTTTAAATAGACCCCAGCTCACGTTCCTCATAATATCTAGTGTATATAACATAGAATATATATTATTAACATCTTTGGTCTCAGCCCGTGAATTTTGGAAATTCTAGGTCTGCTGTCAACTAATGTTATCCTATATTGAATGAATAGTGTGTTACTGTTCCTGAAGTCTGAATAATGAGACTAAACTGAGCATTCAAGAGTTGTAGAGAAAGTTCTTATGTTGTTCAGAAGCTAACTTTGGAATCACAGGTTCTTTGGGGTTTGTTATTTGAAATGTATGAGAAGAAAAAACAATATCTTGGCTGTTAACACCTTAAACCAGAAAATAGGAACAATTCCTCCCGAAACTCAGTCTACCTGTCAATACCAGTAGCAACTCTGCCTTGAGACAATACAATACAATACAATACAATACAATACAATACAATACAATACAATACAATACAATACAATACAATACAATACAATACAATACAATACAATACAATACAATACAATACAATACAATACAATACAATACAATACAATACAATACAATACAATACAATACAATACAATACAATACAATACAATACAATACAATACAATACAATACAATACAATACAATACAATACAATACAATACAATATAACTCTTCACCAGAGTAGATATTTCACAATTTGGAATAAGAAAAAGATATGACAGAAATACACCTGAATAACAGTCTTTCAAAAAATTCCATAAATAAAATGATAAAAAATTATTGTAACGTATATAAATATATTTTGTAATATGACACCCTTTCTCATCGTTATGGAAAACATCCATCGTTACGGCGATTTGTTTACCACTGTAGGTATTATTTACGTATAGGAACTTTACTGAGTAGCTCGACTGAAACAGGCGTCAGATGAATCATCATGGTTGAATTATCAACATGAAATCAAGTAGTGTTTCCTGATACATTTAATCAGGGATGGCGAACAAAAGAGGAGCGTTCCTGCTAACACGGTAGCCGGGTAATTACTTTGAGTTCAACAGAGAGTTTCGCTAACGGCCGGTAGGTAGGTATATCGTCCGATTACAGCTAAACAAACTATGTAAAGTGGTCGGACAATAAGAAATAAAATGGCAGGCATTTCTTTGGCCTGCGATCGGCAACAGAGCGGCGATATCAAAAAGCCGACTTTACACTGCAATTAGTTTACTTAGAATAAATTGTGGGCACCAGTCAACTCTGCATGCCACCTTAATCCGAATGTTGTTGATGGTTTTAATATCTATTTTTAATTTCAAATGGCGAAAAGTTGAACCACGGAGACAGTGTGAGCCCTGAGGGGCAAATAATCCTTGCGTAGAAAGATAGAAAGATATAGAAAGATAGAAACATAGAAAGATAGAAAGATAGAAAGATAGAAAGATAGAAAGATGAAAGATAGAAAGATAGAAAGATAGAAAGATAGAAAGATAGAAAGATAGAAAGATAGAAAGATAGAAAGATAGAAAGATAGAAAGATAGAAAGATAGAAAGATAGAAAGATAGAAAGATAGAAAGATAGAAAGATAGAAAGATAGAAAGATAGAAAGATAGAAAGATAGAAAGATAGAAAGATAGAAAGATAGAAAGATAGAAAGATAGAAAGATAGAAAGATAGAAAGATAGAAAGATAGAAAGATAGAAAGATAGAAAGATAGAAAGATAGAAAGATAGAAAGATAGAAAGATAGAAAGATAGAAAGATAGAAAGATAGAAAGATAGAAAGATAGAAAGATAGAAAGATAGAAAGATAGAAAGATAGAAAGATAGAAAGATAGAAAGATAGAAAGATAGAAAGATAGAAAGATAGAAAGATAGAAATATAGAAAGATAGAAAGATAGAAAGATAGAAAGATAGAAAGATAGAAAGATAGAAAGATAGAAAGATAGAAAGATAAAAAGATAGAAAGATAGAAAGATAGAAAGATAGAAAGATAAAAAGATAAAAAGATAGAAAGATAGAAAGATAGAAAGATAGAAAGATAGAAAGATAGAAAGATAGAAAGATAGAAAGATAGAAAGATAGAAAGATAAAAAGATAGAAAGATAGAAAGATAGAAAGATAAAAAGATAGAAAGATAGAAAGATAGAAAGATAAAAAGATAGAAAGATAGAAAGATAAAAAGATAAAAAGATAGAAAGATAGGAAGATGGTAAGATATGGATACATTTCTAGCTCCAATGGAATTTCCATGGTTTTCTTTGGAGGAATGGACTAGCATGTATTATTTTTTTTTTAAATTCTTGTAGTTTTTGAAACTGAACTGAATTGAAAAAACAACCCATCGGGATTAATATTTCTCCTATCATGCAGCGGCGACTCGCGTAATGAATTGTGAGCGAGCACAAACAGCCTTGATAAGCAATTTCACATTTTTTGAGCGGAAAAGGGAACGTTCTCGATGCTGATTTGTTTATGCTACCAGAAAAATGTATGCGATAGCTGATGACGGGATTTATCGGCATACGAGAAAATATTTGCCACCTCGGAAATCATTTCGCTTTTTCTTGCCATCGGAATATCTGATTCATTTTCTCTTATATTGTCAGGAGATTCAACTGTTCCAGTAGCGTAGTCAGAGTTTGATTGCATAATCTTTATACTTATCTTACACATAAATGTACTGTACTTTGACCTAAAAAATTCTATAGAATAAAATATTCGATTTGATCATTTCAAAGTTTTCAAAGAAAAAAAATTATAGATGGTCCCAGCTAAGGCCATTTTTGGTCAACACTCATAATTATTCATTTTTCAGCTTTTAATGGGATTTTCTCTCCTCGTTTCTAAAAAATAGAGTAGAGGTTATTGAAAATTATTGCAATATATTTGTAGTAAGAACAGATTTAGGATCTGTCCCAAAATGTCACTGCGCTTGAAATTAAACCTTTAGATACCTAAAAACAAGGTGTCACTGACCAATAGAGAATTTCTCTTTCAGGTATCTAAAGGTTTAATTTCAAGCGCAGTGACATTTTGGGACAGATCCTAAATCTGTCCTTACTACAAATATATTGCAATAATTTTTAATAACTTCTACTCTATTTTTTAGAAACGAGGAGAGAAAATCCCATTAAAAGCTGAAAAATGAATATACCACCTCCTTGAAGAACTTACAGACAGTATTTAACTCATAATTATGTTTTTGGAAGAGAACTAAATATCATTGTATCACTATGAACCGTATGAAAATTATGAAGAAAATATAACGATGACATCCAATGATTCATATAAGTACGAAACCACATCATACCATGATGAAAATATCCACGAATGGAGTAGAAGTTGAAGGCATCAATTGCCATTATCAGCGAATTAAATTTGTTTCTCTTCGAATTGAGTGATTCAAATCTATCTTTCCAAAAGTATAAGTATCGAACGGATCATTTATCGATTCACTTTGAACAAATGGTAATATCAATTCAACTTCAATACAAGATCGATTCAAACAACTGGTTCTGCTCGAGTCAAGAATATATAGTAGTCAAATTAAAATCGTTCTTTCTCACTTCGAGCTCATTACCATGAAGAACTGAATTATAATACGCGAATGGAATAAAATATGTGGATTATGTTCGATCAGTATCAGAAATTATTGACCTGATAATTTCGGATGAGTTTGAGAACCGATTCTGAGCTCTATTTGTGAATACCTTTACTAGATTCTACTTGGATATGGAGGTCGAAGATATGCAGAAATAATACATTATTTGTTCTTCAAAATTCAACAACTTCCAGTGTATCGAGTGAATTATTTCATTCATTCAATTCATTCATTTCATTAATTGAATTTGTTTTTATAGGGACTTTGAGTCTGCAATCCTCATCAAAAATTTCGTCATTGCGTTGGGTCTTCTTGCTGAGTATAATCAGTATCATTCATTTTGTTTGGCTGGAATTGCCAAAGTTTTTACCATTGTAATACTCTCATTGACGTGGTACCAGAAGGGGAATCACTTCATTGTTTCTGCCTAGATCATTCAATTTGTAATCTCGATTGTGTCAACCATCGTCGAGTTGACGTAAGAAGGGATCAAATCTAGCAGCAAACCAACTGTATTGTATGCGTTTGGAGTATCTGATTTCTTACTGGTGTTTTAGATTCTCGACCTTATACCAAGTCATGGTTTCCTGTTCCAGTGATCAAAAGGATTACACGTTCCATTTTCTTTTGTTGCTCAGTTCCTCATCGAAGTTGTAATTCAAGTAAGAATCAACACTTGGCATATTCCTCGATCTGAGCAAGGCGTTCGACTGCGTCTCTACTGATATTCTATTAGAAAAACTGAGATACTATGGCTTTGTAGACAATGCACACAATCTACTAGCATCATATCTAAATGAGAGAAAGCAATGTGTATTATATAATGAGGAACTCAGTAGCTTACAAACGATCCTGAATGGTGTTCCACAAGGTAGTGTCCTTGGGCCACTACTTTTCTTGATTTATCTCAATGACCTGCCAAATTCAATGACAACATTCACAATGCTATTCGCCGATGACACTTCCTTCGCCATTCGGAAAAACAAGAATGAAGAATCATCAGAATTAGTAAAGCGAGTTATTCAGGAAGCTACGGACTGGTTCAGTGCGAATAGCCTATGTGTGAATAAAAGCAAGACCCAAACAGTTATGTTCTCGCTGTCTAATAATCCCTCAGATAATGTCAAATGTCTTGGTATAACTATTGATTCAAAGTTAACTTGGAAACCCCATATCGACAAACTAGCAAAAAATCTATCAGGCAAGGTCTATGCAATCAGGCAGATAAAAAATATAGTCGGTCAGGAAGCTGCCCATACCGCTTATCATGCAATGTTCCATAGTTCCTTAACTTATGGACTGATAAACTGGGGCACATCTATCCATATCTCGAGAATATTTATAATTCAGAAACGAGCAATCAGAGCTTTAGCTGGAATAGCTCAAATGGAGAGCTGTAAGAATTGGTTTATAAAGTTCAATATATTAACTCTGCCATCATGTGTAATATACTGCAACTTGATACACATTCAAGAAAATTTACAAAAGTTTACTACAAATGGAACCAACCACTCGTATAATACTAGGAATAAGGATAATATTAGAGCACCACAACAAAGATTAGAAATAACAAGGAGATGTAACTCATACATACCATTGTACAACTCACTGCCCCAATCAATGAAAAATGCAACCCTCGTTAATTTCAAAAGGAAACTGAAAAAACACCTCTCAGACAATGCTTACTATGATGCGTCTGACTTCAGCTTAACTGAGTGAATACATTTACATTTATATATTTATTTATCTTGATTTGTGCTCGTATTATATACAATTTACCGAGTGACCATTGTCAATGTACCGTCTCTATGTATTTCTGTTTTTTTACATTTATATATTTATTTACTTTACTCATTTCACCGTTTCTCGGTTTTTTAATATTCAAATTGTAATTTACATTTATATTATACGTAGCTTTATTATTGACTTGTCATAGCACTAAGGTGTAATAATTTGACCAATAAAATCTAATCTAATCTAATCTAATTCCTGATAATCGCGATGTTCCTCGAACATTATAGGTTTCCCTTTCGTGTCCTCCACAGATGAAAAAAAAAAACAAAAAAAACAAAAGGAAGATCAGATACTTTCAGTAGGGATTCAGTTCCTTGCAATCTACTCTTTCCCTTCGATCCGCTCGATATCCTCAGCTGGGTATAGCGTGAGATCCAAAATGATTTGTAATGATGCTGTTGCAGTTTAGAAGACTAAGGCGTGCTATTCTTCGATTATTTCCTGCTCTACTCTCCCTGACTTTTCTCCTAATTGTGGCACTACTGCTTCTTGAGTGATCATAACTTTGCGCAGTGATATTCAATACAAATTAGTTTTGCTCGATTTGTATAATATTGTATATATTTATAAAGATTTTCGATACATTCTGTATCATTCCTTTTCTCAACCGGATGGACAACCATGGCAGATTTGATGGGTTTTCTGAGATGTTTCTATACACCATCGAGGATGATTCGATTCCATTCGTCGTATTACAGAGAAAATACCACATAGTACGATTAATTTCACAATTATTCGTATAGTAACTCAGTTGTCCACAATAGTTCACTTGTATTTGAACATTGGGGTCATATCTTCCACCCAATTAGGCGGAAAATACTACATGAGGTTTTCCCTTATGCAGCATTCGAGAAACTCGATGTTGACATTGCTGACCTCACGTTGTTTTCAAAATTTTTTCTCACCTCTGAGAGTAATTGCGATGGTTAACTCTCGATCGATGCTCTGATATAGCGAACCAGCGAGGTGTCATTTCTAATTTATACTACTTAACATGGTTGGCCGTGCCCGACATAGGTAAGAGACATTTTCACAGGAGTTTCATTGTTCGCCATAAATATACACAGCTGTTGAAGTATTGCGGAAACCTGACGCGTTTTATATAAGGCGATGGCATCCAATAATGGAGTGCGAAAAAATTGACTAGAATTTGCTGTTGCATTTGCATTTTCAATGCATGGTTTCTGTGTTACCTCCGGCTATGATAGAGAATATAGGTCGAACAAATGCCAATACATTTCTTCATTGAGAAACTGATCCCTATATGGTTGAAAAGTCTATTCAATAATATATTTTTTTTATAATTCGTATCGAATGCGCTCATCTTCATTTCCATGTTATTAGCATTACTCAACTGTGATCTTTTTTTTTATCTGTGGACCATACTTCAACCTATAATGTTCGAGGAACATCATGTTAGCTATAGGTGGAATTCTGGAAGAGAAGGAAGGTGTTGGAATTTTTTCTTGAAAGTTTGGAGGTTGCAAGCATCAGGAAAGACATCACTAGGCAAAGAATTCCATAACTTTGCCGTTCTATTGATGAATGATGCTTGGTATAGCGATGTTCGACAGGTCTCGAGCCTGACAGTGTAGGGGTGAGCAGCCTGAGCTCGTCTGGTTTGTCTACCAGGAATCGCGAGTGGTGGCATAATAGATGATATTTCCGTTGAGCACCGACCGTGAAAGTACCTATAAAAAAGGCATAGATCGCCGACCTTTCTACGATGATTTCGAGAGGTCAATATTTGGTGAGTGTTGTATCATCGACTAGGCGAATAGCTCTCTTCTGAATTGAATATAAAAGCTTTAGCGTATGTTTGGGGGCTGGGCTCCAAACATGTGAACAGTACTCCAGGACAGGTCGAATTTGTGCTTTGTAGATCATAAGCAGATGCTTATGTAACGTATGTAACATTTTCGGAAAAGCTTTTATTATTATATTATTCATCTTTAGATTTGCACATATTATGTGTACTTCTATCATTAGAGACGTTTCTTGTTACTAAGAGAAACAGGCTCAAACAAACATTTTTTGATAGAATCATGAGTATTTACCACCTTCTTTATGATATTTGATTAGAAAATCATCATTATTATCTCTAGATAGTGACATTTCAATATCGAATCTCAAACTGTCGAAGTTCGTGCAGTTATATAGGTCTATTCTTTATCTTTTGAGAATCAAGTTATCGAGGAAACAGTTGGGAATAGCTATATGAAAACCTGCATGATGAAACTCATGATGGAATTCTCTCAGGAATCCAATAATGGGATGATATACCGAGTGTTCCATTTGAAATAAAAAAGTTGATAGTGACATCCGGTATAACCGGAAATGGTATGACCTTAAAAATATTGTTAAGTAAAAGAGAATGTTGACTATACCTGAATTTCAAAAATTATAGTTGAATTATAGAAGTTATTCCTATGAATACTTCTAACGAACAGCTACCGCGTGAGAAACCCTGTATATAGTCCTCGATATATGCATAACATCTTCCAATGTAAATTATGTACACAGAAATTTTATAATGTGTATTCACTGTACTGTTGTGAGTTTTTCGAGGAGGTGGTTCATTCATTTTCCAGCTTTTTGTGGGATTTTCTCTTGCTTCTTGTTCAGTTGATATATATAGAACTTGGCACCCACTTCTGAAAATTGAATATGAAAATGAAAAACTCAATACCAAATAATGAGAACATCTCATATCCAGAATTCCTCCGTCTACTAAATTGTCACTTTTCAGTGTCAAAACCGACTGCACATTGGAAAAAATTCCAATTGTGTTCAGATTCGTTCCCGAAACGTCCACTAAGATATGTAGAAGTTTCATTCTCATTAAATATATTTGTATTTCCAAATTTTTCGAAAACAAGGTGTCACTGACAAATAGAGAATTTCTCTTTTAGGTATCTAAAGGTTTAATTTCAAGCGCAGTGATATTTTGGGGCGGATCACAAAATCTGTCCTTACTACAAATATATTCAAATAATTTTCAATAACTTCTACTTTATTTTTTAGAAACGAGGGGAAAAATCTCACAAAAAGCTGGAAAAGGTCTTCACTGTATTCAGTTTTTTCGATATAAGATTATCGAATTTCATTGGATTAATGTTTGTGCGTAAAAAATTATTGTAATCAAGTGTTGATATTACAATACAAGTGACTGAAAGAATAACGGTTCTAATTTCCACATAAACTCCCCGATCAGATAAAGAGCCTCGATGAAGGAACTTCCTATTTGTACTTAATCAACTGTCAAGCAAATCTTCCTCCCGTGACGTATAATATTACCCGGCGAGCAAAGAAAATGTAAACATGAACAATAATGCTCCGTTCTCTCCCATCCTATTCGGACCCCCTCCGATGCTATATCGGCCGATCGGATCAGCATCTTCCCTCGAAGTAACCGATATCTGGACGGTATCTGCCGTTTCGACCCCAGCGATTCTCCATAATCCGGGGATCTGCTCAATAACAATTTGTCCTGCGGGAATAACCGCCTGTAATTGACGTTTTATCGGACCTCCGTATGCCCTTTTAATTTCTCCGGTATCGGATGTCTCACATATTTGCCCGTGTTTGCTTTTTATCTCGATTCAGAAGGGCTGCTGCGACGTATGTGCCACGTTTTTAGGTTAGCTTATCGAAAATGATGGATGAGTTTTGGATTCGAGTAAGTGAAAGTGAGGTTCGAGTGGTGTTTTATCGACGGGGTCCTGTCAATCCTACAAAACGGATTATTTCCTTTTGACTCTCGTGTATTGTCAAAGGTTGAGAAATCACAGGGAGGCATAGCTATACGAAACATGGACATACGATGGATGTTCAATGGATATCCATGGGACTTCTAAATATTATCACAAGGATATCCCATGGACGTCCGGTAGATGTCCTTAGACCACCAACCTGGACCTCCATAAGATATCCTACATGGACATCTGAAAATATTAAGTATAATGAAAGAACCGTTACTACGGGAGATTTAACTGACGACTTTTCGATCATCAGGACAATGACTTCACCACTCAAGCTATCTCACTTGTTATCATATCCTGACAAGTATTCGAGGTGTCTAATGATGCTGCCCATTTTAATACCAAACTCATATAGTTTTCAGAAAATATGAAACTTAAAATACAGAGTTGGGATGAAGTATGAAACCAAGTATATATCTTTCAAACGAAAATAACGATATTTATGAAAATTTGCAGGTAAGTGCAATTGAACAAAATGCGTCTGATGTAAATTTTTTTGTTTATAATATACTTCCGGTTCAACCGGAAATGCCATCAACTTCTTTAACTTAAATAGGACACCCTATATATTTTACGGATTTTGAAATATCTTGTTATTTTGAATTCATACATACTGAGTTGAGTATAAGAAAAATTGTGACAACGAGGAATGTAGCACTTCAATCAACCTCCTTTTAGTTTTTTGCATTAGAGCAAAGAAACTATTTAGATAAACGAATTGATGTTGTTTGTATGCATAGTGATGAATAAACGTTCCATTCACGAATTGTACAATTAAGTGAATAAGAGCTTATTGAGATCTTGATGATGATCGGTTATCGTGATTGTAAAATTTATTTCCGTCAATTAGAATTTGACACAAAAGAGTTTATTTATTACTATGCATACAAACAACATTAATTAGTTCATCTAAGAAGTTTGCTCTGATGCAAAAAACTCAAAAGAGGTTGATTGAAATGCTATATCCCTCGTTTTCACAATTTTTGATGATGGCATTCCCGGTTGAACCGAGAGTATATTATTAACTAATAAATGTACGTTCATTTTTCAGCTTTTCATGGGATTTTCTCTCCTCGTTTCTCTACTTATCTTGGTGGACGTTTCGGGAACGAATCTGCCCCCGTTCTCAACACAATTAAAATATTTTTCTTTTCGCAAAATTTTTCAATGTTTTCGGTATATTCTGTCTGTTCTCAATTTGGTGTATTGTTGTATCAATGAAATGTTTCGGATAAGTGTTGAGTTGTAGAACATCTTTTATATGGTTCATTTCGGCATTGAAAATTTGGTGGTTCGATGATATGGATTTGGCCCTATCATGAAGTGATTTGATTATTCCTTTCTTTATACTTGTATTATGATTTGATTGAAAATTGAGGTATCTGTCGGTGTGTATTTTTACGATATACACTTGTTATCAAAATTTTATCTGATTTTTTAATGAGGACATCTAAAAATGGTAATTGATTATTAGATTCGATTTCTAGAGTGAATTTGATTGAGGGTTCGATATTGTTTATATAATTTATAAAATTATCTAGTTCCATACGGTTATGTGGCCAAATAATGAAAATATCATCCACATATCTCCACCAAGTCTTTGGTTGTTTACTGAATTTTTCCACAATATTTTCTTAAAAATCTTCCATGAATATATTACTTAGAATATACAATTTTTTGATGATTGTTCTTCATTTTTCGGTTTTGTATGAGTCAAAATCGATCTCACTGTATTTTCTGTCATGAACACTGTTTTCACTGGAAACTTTGTCACCAACACGTTCAATTTCCTCAGGTATTCCGGGAATGTCTGGGATTACATTTGTTATCATATTATTTTTCAGAAACGAGGAGAGAAAATCCCACAGAAAGCTGAAAAACTTACAGACAGTATCCAATACGTATGTTGTCATGCATTGAAAATAAATAACTTCATCGGTTGATTGATCGATTAATGTCATAGTCTGTTTTGCAACATCGCAGATGAATTCCACCTCTTCGGCAATTTCTCCAGAACAAGTGTCGTTCCTCGATGCAACTCGACACCAGCCGCTGGGACAATTTTCCATGTGCTGTAGCCCTTTTTTCGCGCGTAGTGACAAGTATAGGGTTAAATGACGCGATCGTAAGAAATTTGAATGCTTCTGGCCCATTTGAGGTCGTTTTTCGAACACCCACGGCGAGATTGATGTCTATTGTTTGTCGGATATTAAGTTAGATACGGATGGGACTACAAAATTTCAAGAGGGTGGTTGAAGCCATCTGTTTCCTCTAAAGTATGAAAATGTCCAACATGCAATAGAAATAAATGAGATGCGAATGATTATAGCAGTGGGATTTTCGCCTTCGATAGTTTATGAAAGTGTGAAGCGTAAATCATCAAGTGTGGCATTTTTTTAAACCAAAAGCATTACATTGAATTGAAAAACGAACAAAGTGTCCCCTTTATATTTTCGACCACTCTTTATTGATTAATCATTATTATTAATATTATATTGTTAATTCCTGGATCCCAGTGGATAGTTGAAATTACTTATACGTAATTGATGTACAAGAAAGTCAGTGTCTATTTCCAGTTTTTATTTCCCTCATCATGGAATATACTAATCAGACGCTACCATTTTATGAGAGGAATCTGTTGAAATGAGAGATCAAATCTTGTCCTCCATATTGTTTTCCATTCTGACGATTATCACTGATTTCTACAATATTGGCAACAGTTTATGAAAATACATTGATTTTTCAATCGTTTTAATGACCTAATATTGATTTTCATCAGTGAAAACTACATTTCTGATAGATTTTTCATACAAATGATTTGATATAAGGCGATGAAAATACGTCAGAATTCAAAACATTCACATGCATACTCCACTTTGGAGGCTTCTTCGATGTATTGTTCGAATGCGTATAACCATGCAGGGTAATTGAAACACAAACATTATCAATTGGGCGTCATTCTAAAAAATCATTTGAAATGATTCAACGATTTAGTGGAAATGAATTCAGTATATAGATCCGTCCATTCATAAAAGTTTCGTCTTTGGTTTCAATCTAAGATATTCAGGAAATAATTTACCCGTGTATCATCAATTTGAATCTATTAAACTAACTATTTCTTGCATGATGATACATCAGTGAGATTTTTCGAGTCTTATTTGTCGGATAGAACTCAGAAAGTTAAAATTGGAAACTTTGTGTCAGAAAGTAAAAGTGTTTCGTCTGGGGTACCTCAAGGGTCGATTTTGGGACCACTTCTATTCATCATTTATACGGCAGATATGTTCAAATCAGTAAACAACTCTAGTATACAAGCATATGCTGATGATAGCAATATATCATACCACTTTGATCCTTCTGCTGCTTATGATCATTTTGCAGACCTGAACAGTGACCTTGATAATCTCTCATTATTTTCTAATGAACATAACTTGAAACTCAATCCTGAAAAGTGTAATGCAATTATTTTCTGTGCCGATAGATATCGAGATGAATTGAAGAGTAACTTAAATATACAGATTGATGGAAAAACTGTGAACTTAGTGCAGTCATTGAGAAAGCTGGGAGTGATATTCGATGAAAAGCTAAGATTTAAAGATCACGTGAAGAAAATTGTACAGAGGGCATATTCTACTCTCAAACTACTATACTCGAATAAACATATCTTGAATTTCTTTCTTGGTAGTATCAATAATTGGATATTGTGACTTGGTTTACTATCCATGCTTGGATACAACCACCAAACATCGTATGCAGATCATCCAAAACACATGTTGTCGTTTTATTTATGGCTTAAAAAATATGATTCGGTATCAGACAAATTAAAACAACTGAAATGGCTAGATATTGAATCTCTTGTCGAATTCCGATACGTTGCCTTTGTTCATCGCCTTCTTCTCTCTTCCACTCCTCTTTACTTGAGAGATAAATTGACAGCCCGAACCGATGTTCATGAGCGAAATATTAGGAAGAAAAATTTGTTGACCATGCCTCAGTAAGTACTCTACTTCGTTATTCAAGAGATCTTCCACATACAATGCAGTTATTTTGTATAATCAAATGAATGCTGACCGTAAATGTTTACCTGCTACGAAATTCAAATACAAATTGAAGCATGAGTTGTTGAATTCTTGATTTGAACCCCTTTTCAATTTTTATGGTTCTCACTGAGTGTTCAACACAATCTTTATAAAAATTTAGTTTCTCGTCTGTGCATTAGGTTAGGTTAGTTAGTTAGGTTGAGTTAGTTATTTAAATATGGGTTAAATGTAAGAATAGCCTATGGCTAAATTTCGCTCAAATATAGACGATTATTATTATTATTATTATTATTATTATCATTATTATTATTATTATTATTATTATTATTATTATGATTCTGATTTTCATCTCAGGGTTTCACCAATTTATTATGCTCAGAATATTTCGACAGTTCAATCGATTAAATTTCATGAGTCTTGGGATATGATTTATGAATATTGAATGCTCAGTCTGGAACACCATTCATTTCATACATACATAACAACCTTCATAACGCCTATAATAATCGTTATTTTCTATGGACAAGAAACGACATCACCATTTACGTATTTTCCATTTCAATTGACCGTTGAGTAATATGGAAAAGTTTCTCTTGCATCCAGATGACACACTACGGTGTTAATTCAACATTAATTCATGTTATTTACTGTGCGAATATCGAATTTGCAACTTCGAAGGCGAATTCAATGCAGCAATAAATCTTAGTTGCACAATGCAAGGACAGCATTGTAAGTGCCTATCTGGCGTTCTATTATAAATTATTGAACGTTTGTTCAATCAAAACATAGATGTAAAAGGTCGATAGAAATGTGCTAACTATCTATTGTGTGTCCGTATAGAATTCAGATATCTGAATTATCTGTGGAATATCCTTGTGTTTTTTCCGGAATCGCCCACGAAAAACTAAGGCTTGTGAAAGAAAATACCTGTTTATTTTGTGTGTCTTCCATTTTGAGGAATGCGAGATAATCGATAATCTATGAATTAATCAGATATACGAATTATCGGTTGAATATTTTCATCTTTCTCCGAGACCGTAAAATAGTATCATTCATTAATTAAAATAAACTTATTACAATGTTCAACTTCAAGGATTTCATTAATGATCCTGTGAAATTAACAAAACAAAACAACTAGAAAAGTGGACCTCACTCTGTACATCTGAAGTACGAAATACGAATGAAGTATTTTTTAGACGACTTGAATTTCTTTTTATTCTCATTTTCTTTCTACAATGTGTCTTGAAATATGTGTCGAAAAATGAAGGGTGATATTCCTTGGCTAATCCTGAGAAAAAAGTTCCTTCAAACATGAGCCCGTAAGCACATTTTTAACCGCCAATGCTGTCTACTTGAAAAAACCTAATTTGGTCAAAAGATCTAAAGTGAACGTTACAAAAACAGTGCAGAAATTAGAGGCAAGAAACTTCAAGTAAAAGTCAGTGGCATATGAAAAATATATAATAAGGGCTCAACAAATATCTTATATTGGTAATAACATTTCTACAAAAGCTGTAGTCTGATGGCTCCTAAGATATCTTCGAAACAATGTCCAAAAAAACTCGGAAAAGGGTGTGCGTATGCGTAACTTTTCTTCTCATAAATCAAGCTACACACTCTTCATTTCGAAACACCTACACACATAATTCAATTCCCACTAATATATCTCTACATTTACGATCAGACCTCATACTACAAACAAGATAGGTGCCTATTTTGGGTTTGGAGAATTTTCAATAGATGTTTTGTAAAAACAGATCTTGACTTTTAGATATACATTTAGTATCAATCCCGCGAGTGGTTTCAAGAGATTGAGACAATTCAGTCCCACGGTATTAGCACTACTTAAAGCCATTTCGTAACAATTGTCATCAAAATCAAGTGACTTATCACTTATTTATCACTGAAAACTTTACTTGTCGAATAGAGATGTTATATTGATGGCGTTTTTGAATGTGTCAGTAATTTTGCTATAATATCCACTTTGCTTCCTATTCGGAGGAACTGAAGTTCTCACTTTAGTTCCAGGCATGAAAAAAACATTGTTGAATAAATAGTATTCACATTGGTGTGATCGAAGAAAGTATTATACTTACTCCTTTTATACGGAAATGTTTTTGTTTGTTTTTGAGGTAAGGAATAATCAGACACAATATAATATTTATATGAATATCATTTTTATTCTTAAATTAAACGACATATACACAAGACACTTCACATTTTCTACTCCCATTTTATATACTTTGACTAGTACCAACAGCTGGTAGGTTCAAAATAAAGTACAACATAAATAATAAATATAATTTGTCACATCCGAGTTGGTACTAATCAAACGCAACAAAAAAACTATCCAGAATCGAAAATGTATTGAATCGATAATCGAAATTGTGAATATTTCGCTAAAGAGGTGGGCTACATGGTGTACCAGAATCTCGAAATGTTTTTAAACGTATTTCCAACCTAACCTCATAATTTTCAATATACATTCATAATATACAATTTACATCTCCATTTCAACACATAAACAGTTATGTACAATGTTGGATGTTTACAAGTATTATTTACAGATATTGAAGAAGGAATGGAACACCCCCAAATTTCGTACGTCAATCGAGTACATGATACAGTCTAAAATAAAATCACTGTTGATGGCACTAAAAATTATATGAAATGGTACCTAAATTCTCGTGGTTTTGTGGTTTTAATTCGAAAATATAACTACAGCTTTCGAACATTCACTAGTCGTCATGAAATGAACTATAAGTTTCAGTGCCCGAACTAAAAATAGCAGCACCAATATTAAACAAAATTGCATGTTCCTACTACACTTCCAATACAAATAAACATATCATGTTATTTGTACTCAGTAAGCTTATGGAGAGAAGCACTTCAAGGTAATGAATCCTGGTATTGACTATTCTATGGAAATATCTATGTTACATCCAAAAACAAACCGCCTATTAGGAGAGTTTCATGAGCTGAAATTTTATTGCAAAATCACCCCGTACACAGACTCCCACTGATCTTCACCGATCAGTGGAAACCATGCGAATCGAAAATGGCGCGCGTCAAACTTCGTCAGCGACGGTGTTATATTCAGAGTTCCACAAGGGTCTATCACAGGTCCACTACGTTAGCCACCGCAGCGTAAACGAAGTTGCGCGCGCCACTTTTCACTGAACACCAGCATTCAACTCTATACTGACCGAAATAGTATGCCCTGCTCTGCAATCGTATATGTATTGAGCACCCAGAAAGTTCTTATTACCAATGCGATAATCAATATCTAGTTTTGAAGGATATTTTTCTTACACTGTCGCGAAAAACGCAGGTCAGTACTGCCATGAATGCAGTGGGCTATCGAGGTTAATATTGGATAGGAAGAACATTCCATACTTGAATTTGCAACTGATTTATGCGTTTTTCTTACACTGTTGCTGGTTGGCTCGAAATCAACGTTGAGGGTGTCAAATACGTTACGTATATGGAATATCTAGATGAACAGTAGACATATCTCTAAAATGATCTTTGAGGCCTGTATTTGTAGTTGTTTCCATAAGAATGCCTCAAGTATTTCCCAAAGATTGTTCAAACTATCTCTCAACTACCTCGAAGTATATAGATCCTTGAGGCATTTTTCCCATTTATTGAAACAGGAACGAAAACCCAGGGTTTTCTTGAAGCATGAGAGATCCTGGAGGACTTTCTACAAATACGTGCCTTAGTATTACCACAAGAAGATGAGTCTTACCACTGCTATGAACAGCAGACAGATCTTCTTCAGTGTTCTGTGGCATTCTGAGATGGGTTTGAAAAAGAACATAAGGAATAAAAAGATATTGTTGGAGTCAACTTCAGTTTTCGAATATCAGCATTCCAGTGGTGGTATGCGACAATGAACAATGAATTAGATAATGGCATACCACTACTCTGCTGGCCTCTTTCAGTCAGTATAGAGCCGCAAGTATCTTAGAGACGGAGCCGTCGCGATGTACTATTGTCAGATAGGCCGCTCAATTTTGAGGTCAAGTTCTTTATTCAGTCGAAGGGTGACCATCTAATGTTCGACCATCGATAAGCGCAAAAAGTTGTTGGAATACAACATTTATAAAGTGTGCTGCATGCGCTCGCATTTACCGCAGAAATTACTATAAATACAGTACGTAGAACCGAACGAACGCTTCCGATCAGTCTCCGATAGTAGTGTGCTTTTGTCGATCGTTTCTACTGGCCTGTCGAACTATAATTAATCGCGACGGCTCCGTCAAAGTACTAAAAAACGCTGTACAGCCTACGCTCACTATTTATCACCAGAACTCTCACTCTGTTTCACGTCCAAACCGTTCACCATCTTCTCTATGCTCTTCAGATCGCTGGGCGACGAGTTCGATCTCTCCGGCTTGGGCGACGCGCTGTCCGGTCTGAGTGGCGGCGAAACGGACCTGATCCGCCCCGAGGGCGAGTTGCTGAGGCTGCGGGGCGTGACCGTCTCGAAGGCGCTGCCCACGCCCGCCGGCAGCGTGTAGGGCGCGAACCGGTGCCCGCCCTTGAGGTGGCCGTGCAGCGGGGAGGTGGGCGACAGATGGTGCGCGTTGGGGTGCACGAGGTTCTGGTAGTGGGAGAACAGGCCCGGATGCTGGGCGGCCAGGGCCAGCTGCGCGTTGAACAGCATGCTGGGGTTGAGGGCGGGGCTGTGGGCGTTGGAGAAGAGGCCGAGGGGCGGAGCGAAAGGGGAGGGGCCGCCGGCGCCCGGGTAGAGGCCGGGCGGGTAGAGGTAGGGCAGCAGGTGGGGCGGCGGATGGATGGGCGGGCCGACGCTGATGTTGGGGGAGGGGTACTCGCCGGAGGGGCCGGCGGGGGCGTCTTTGGGGGAAGAGGGGCGCGGGCGGAAGGCGGTGGAGCGGGGGGACTCCGAGCAGCTGCTGTCCGAGCCGGAGTCGTCGTGGAGGCGTCTGCGGATGGATTCGTCCTCGGCGCCTGCAATGAAAAGACCTCCATTAGTGGTCGGTACTGTTGGGCACGGATCAAATTTTCTTTACATAAGAAGAAATATCTCTTCTTATTCGACTGATGTTGTTGCGCGAATTATGCGAGGTATATCGTTTGCTACTTTTCAGCACCAAGTAGTTGAATCCACGTGGACTACCATGAATACATAAGGTTAATTTACCTGAATGGTTCACAGACGACGCTACAGGTGTTGAGGAGAGCAGGGACGGTCGTGGACTGTCCGCCGTACCGACCACATCTAACTCCGAGTCATCCGTTTTGGACACCGTGCTGCTATCTGCTGACATTCTAGCAGGCAAAGGATGCGACGTTTTATCGTCGGTGTGCCTCTGCGCTAGCATCGCTTGTCTGTAACAATAAGGAGAATAAAATTATAAAATTTGTTGTCCAACGAACATTTTATTTTATCTGTGGACAACACGAAAGGGCAACCTATAATGTTCGAGGAGCATCGTGTTAGCCAGCGGTGGAATTTCGGGAGAGAAGGAAGGTGTTGGAATTTTTCTTGAAAGTTTGGAGATTGTAAGCATCAGGAAATACTTCACTAGGCAAAGAATTCCACAACTTTGCCGTTCTATGTATGAATGATGTTTGGTATAGCGATGTTCGACAGGTCTCGAGTCTAACAGTGTAGGGGTGACCAGCCTGAGCTCGTCTGGTTTGTCTACATATATGGATGATTTATACCAGCGAGGTGTTTTTTCTTGGATATGTCAGCATTGAGGTCACATGGCGATTTAGCAACCAAAGAACATTTGATCCTTTTGAGCAGGAGTCAAGGGTGGACTGTATATATACCGATGAGATATTAGATATGATATAAGTCTAATAGCAGAAGTTATCGATACCTGGAATGAGATATGGAGAATGCTCCATTCAACCATCTCTTTCTGCATTGGTACTTATTGATGGTTATAGCAGAGAGTATCGTGAACTTCGATATGGATGATTGATCTTTGCTCATCGTGCTGCATTTTCAGTGAGCTATTCTGCAATAGTTTCTAATCTCTCCTGGAGTGTAAAGTCTGCGGCTGGTTTCGTCAAACGGCCTCAATTGACGGATTTCCTCATTCCCAGCCACTCGAGTTTATGAGTCAATGCCACGCCAACTCCTCGAAAAGGTTACCGACTATAATTATCGCAGTAGCCGGTCAATTTAACCCCGTTATAATTCGCCGGGACCGGCACCCTTCCGAGTTCGAGACCCCAAGCTGATATCTGCGGAATAGTCAACCCTCCGGCGTGCGTATCAATTGCCGAGATCGAGACGTCGGGAAGACAGCGGCGGATCTCCCAGTTTTCAGGCCAGCTCTCGAGCTGAGCCCCTGAAGAAACCCCAAAAAGTAGAAAATCTACTTATCAACTATCAACTACATCACATACGTAACGTCACACAGAACTGCCAACCTGAAAGTATTTGCAGTGATACCTGAAAATTTCAAACACGAAATAACGTTGCCTAATGGGGGAAGTCACCTTGGTAGTCATGGTTCGTTTTTGTGGCGCTTGGTACACAAATAGTCTCTGATGGAATATCGCTGGTCGATTCTGGATTTGAAGCTCAAACACCTTCGAAGCCATACTTCAGTGTATTCAATGGTGGGAATATTTAATTTGGGCTATAAATTTCCAGAGTTGTCCAAGAAATTAAGGTTTTTATACAACCAGGACTTTGACAACATTTGATGACAATAAGGCAGTAGACACTCTATGTAAAAAGCATGTGTCCAGCAATACATACATTGATGTCAAACTGGGGATGAGAATAAACTGTCAGGACAGCACAACTTGTATGTGCAATTACTAATGCATGATGCGTTTAAGGTTGATCTGATGTGAGGTTAAAGGCTGGGTGTCCATCTGTCCATACATCAACTGGCATGACTGATACTAGTTTGAAGGTTGCCTGAGACAGTAGAAAAATATATACGATAGCATGAATGAGATTGGGTCGACTTGATCTGATACTGTATCAAAGCTCTCTCACAACTATGCCATAGATTCAACAGTATGAAGGTTTTGTTGAGGTGATGCAAAATTACTATGTGTAGCATATTTTCGGGATTCTGAGAATCTCAGGCAATCAGCAAGATGGTAAAGAAAAATACGTTGTGCAATGGTAAGGCACATTGATGATAAAGACCCTACGAGATATTGTGGCTGACGATAATTTCAGTTCGATTGAGAATCCTAATGGAAACTGATAACTGACACGTTTTAGCTATAAGTCAGTTCGATTTCGTATTATGTCTGAGATATCAGTTTTTCATTCAGTGGGTACAAACTGCAGCAAGATGGAGGTGCTGTTGAATGTATTAGTAGTTATTGTTCTGCAGATGAATAAGGATGTCAAAACTCCATTGGAAGGACTTTTCTATGATTCTACAGAAACAGTAGCACTTGTGAAATGTTGTGGCGGTGTAGGTGAAAAAAAAAAGTCGTACTTCACTGGTTCTAGCCTGCCGATAACAATGCCGCATTCTTGTTTCTTTCGATGCTCGTAATCTATCGACATAGGTTAAATTGTCACAGGGGGTTAGAACAAGCTTACATCTTGATCTAAAAAGCTGCTAAAATAATTCATCGGCAGTCCTCCTCCTTGTCAAGTCGACAGATGCGATAGGAAAAGATAGATCGGTCCAATAAGAGTTTACTATCTTAAAATCAGGAGTTTGATTAGTCTGATTAGTTTCAAGTGAGGATTCTTTTCAACGATACATGACGAACAAAGCATGTTTTTTAAAATAATGTGATAATATCGTGAATGTAGAAACATCATATAGTTGTCTGCTGTATCACATAGCCAGCTCATATCGCTTTCAGGCTAATTTCACTAGAGTCCACCTTGTGATTCATGTTATTCTGCTATAGATAGTATGAGCAATCGATTTATATTTATATGCATACAAAGTATCTGGAGAACAGCAATCATACTTAAAGCCACAATAATTATGTCAAGTGATAGTTGAGTTTATCAATGCTTGATATTATGTGCCTGAACTCTCCTATATTTCGATTCGGTTTTTACACAAATTATAGTTATATGGATGTTCGTAATGAATATGGTTTCCTTTAATGAGACCGTTAATGAACAGGTGTACAGATGTGGTCAGTTTAGTGGGTAACCATCGTTCTGTTAATTTATGTGTAACATCGATATCAAACGTTGCATTTTTCATGTCGTTAACAACATTGGAAAAACGTTCAGGTGGAAAAACCTCATTGTTCCCATAATGTTGCGTGTCTCACACTCAAAGGGCTTCGACACTTTTGACACTTTGACCCTCAAGTCATCTTAGAACTTCTTGTAGATATCTTTGGCACTACCAGTGATTTTCTCTTCGGCCCTTTTCAAGTTCCAGTACGCTAGAGAGTGAAGCGACCAGCTCCCGTTTTATCGATTGCCATGATAAGCCAATTTGGTAGCCGAGAAAAAACAAAATTAAAGCCCGACCCTCTATAGATCGAAGCGTAATGTATGCATATCACTTACTGTAAATGCAAATTCGATACACCCATTTCGGCAGAGGATCGCCCTTTGTGACCTTTGGCAAATGCCACCGCTAATTTGATACTGTTAAGCCGTATTGTCACCCTCGGCGTCTTTATTTTGTGACCGCCTTTTAATTTAAACTTTCCGTAGGAGAATAGCGCGCCGGAGGGATAAAAATGCAAAGTGAGGATGATGGAAACAGTCGGGGTGCGTTTTACCCTTCAATGGATCTATCGACTCGTGTCCAATTTTAGATATTTCGGTGAAATATCTCAGTGAACTTTGGAGATAGAAAGCTGCGCTTCTCACATCTCTACCATACTTTTTGGTGGATCAATAGATGCCGCTAACAGAATTTCCACTTCTCTCCTTTTCGAAATGAAGAGCAAAGTTGGGAATCATCACTTTGCAAGCACTACAATCTCCTATCTTGGTTATCCTCAAATATATTTGAGGTGTGAAAACTGGTTCTCTTCACGGTGTATATAACTTTCTAGAATACAGTAGCAGACTCAGTTCAAGTAAAATGAATATTTTTTTTTCAATTCAACACTGTGAATTTTCCTTCATTTCGAATTATGTTTCTTCAGGCTCATCATAAATATTCAACGTTGTCTTAGAAGATCTCACGAAATTATCAAAAATTGGGCACAAAACAGGGCTTTCTTTTAATCCTGATGTATATACCACTATCGAATTCACGCAACCAACTTTGCTGGCTCGGATGTACTGATTGTTATTCAGTAAAGTTGATGATTCGAATAATGACGATGACA
Source organism: Gastrophysa polygoni (assembly GCA_963576655.1). Classification (NCBI taxonomy): domain Eukaryota; kingdom Metazoa; phylum Arthropoda; class Insecta; order Coleoptera; family Chrysomelidae; genus Gastrophysa; species Gastrophysa polygoni. Next base: position 10,252,904 of record OY755093.1, read on the forward strand.
GTTTCATGAAGAATTATCATACCATAAACAACTAAAATTTGAGGTCGTTTGAAACGAATAAGTTTGACTTTTCGACTGTGTTGGTATCTTGTGAAAAATATATTCCAGACAAGGATCACGTTCGAACGATGTTTGGAACATCTTAACACGATGAGATTGAATATAAATTATCAAAAATTGGGCACAAAACACGGCTTTCTTTTAATCCTGATGTATATACCACGTGACTATCGAATTCCCGCGACCAACTTTGCTTGCTCGGATGTACTGATTGTTATTTAGTAAAGTTGATGATTCGAATGATGATGAATATGACAGTTTCATGATAAATTATCATCCCATGAACAACTAGAATTTGAGTTCGTTTGGAACGAATAAGTTTGACTTTTCGACTGTGTTGGTATCTTGTGAAAAATATATTCCAGACAAGGATCACGTTCGAACGATGTTTGGAACATCTTAACACGATGAGATTGAATATAAATTATCAAAAATTGGGCACAAAACAGGGCTTTCTTTTAATCCTGATGTATATACCACGTGACTATCGAATTCCCGCGACCAACTTTGCTTGCTCGGATGTACTGATTGTTATTTAGTAAAGTTGATGATTCGAATGATGATGAAGATGACAGTTTCATGATAAATTATCATCCCATGAACAACTAGAATTTGAGTTCGTTTGGAACGAATAAGTTTGACTTTTCGACTGTGTTGGTATCTTGTGAAAAATATATTCCAGACAAGGATCTCGTTCGAACGATGTTTGGAACATCTTGACACGATGGGATTGAATAGAAAAACCCTTTATTTTGATTCTCTCGAGGAAAGCATATACATTTGCTGTGAATAATTCACATCATCTTTACACAGATTATGAAATAACATGGAATAATCTTTTCCTACATGTTATGATGTGTGTGATAGTGTGATGTGGTTGACCAAGACAAACCTTAATGAATATTAGAATTTGTAAAAGTACTATAACAAGAGAACGAAAATAGAGGAGTTTCTAATTCGAATAAAATAATCAATATATATATATATATATATATATATATATGTGTGTGTGTGTGTGTGTGTGTGTGTGTGTGTGTGTGTGACCGAAATGTCATCATACGAAAATCCAACCTTACAAAATGTCAAACTCTTCATTTTCTTATTTCTCTAGATACTTCCAATAGAAACTCGTCATGAATAATTTCGAGATAATTTGCTGATTTCGAGGTTATCTGTTCTCATAGTGCGTCTGGGGTAGTATGGAATTCTATAGTGAGACGAATTTGATACTTACTTTTTTTCTCTTTTTCCAGCACCCGTATCCCTGAAACCCTTTGCGAATGGATTGTTGTCGATTTTCAGTTGGGTAATCTGAAACAAAGCGAAGAATATATATTACAAAATATTCAGTTCTTCGCGAAAAAAAAATAATTCAAATGGATCCATAACAAAATTGATAATATGAGGACTGTGATAATTATACCCAATTAACCTTGATCAGATTTATTTTTCAATTCACCGATATTTATTATGAATAAACGTATATAAAACTCCATGATAATTTGATTCGAAACACGTCCCGAATAGACAAACGACCCATTTGTTACCTAATTTATTACAAATGAATATATATATCAAGCGTGCTTCGAAAACTTGTTCGACCTTCAATAGGATATTGCTATCTGAAAAACCACTAATTTATTACATTCCATTCATGTATCTCACGAACGGAACTACATGAATTCAATGTTTTAATTGCCAATCGATTGTCAAGTGCTACTACTACGTCTGAAAAAACAGCGTAGTAACTTCAACAACTGTCCTGAAATATTATGGAAACTGATTTTTGATAAAGATTATTGATTCTTCATCAATCTCTGATATTTCAGATCTCCTAACTTTGGGATTTATTAACTGTGGGTGCCTTCCTAGTAAGGTCATTTGAGAGGATTCAACAAGAATTGTCCTTCAGTGATGTATCTGTAAGATGCTAGGGATTGATGAAACTCCAGTGATTTTGATCACCCTGAGGTTTTGTGACGTAACAGAAAAGGTCATTGCGATGTCGTTCAAAGTTGTCGTTGTTGCAAATTCATTGCAAAGAAGCTCAGGCAAGAGGAAATTGGAACTGCTATGACAAAGAAAGTCTTACCAGTCTTGGTGAAAACAAATGAGGTAAATGAGGTCGTATAGTTTGCTACCAATAAACACCATGATGATTGGTCTCAATCATTTGCATTTCCAAGTAGCTTCATACGACATACCACTCAGTGTTATCATATCAATTTTCTGGAGGATCTAGAGAGTACTAGATATTTTTTGCTAATGTAATGAAACTGATTCGTTAACACAACCTCCCTTGATGTGCTCATAACGAAATATTGGTAAAATGAATGATGTAACAATTGTTAAAGTTACAAAATCAGCCCACGTCAGGCGCTTGTATCTGTTGGTGGATCAGGACCAGAACGGGATTGCACATTGGACCGGTCAGTAATAATATCATTATATCATTATACACGGTACAGGTAGTATTACGTAGTTTTTGCTAATCTAACAAAACTGAATCGTTACCACAACTCTCCATATCGTGGCGATCACGATATTTTGGTCGACTGAACGACGTAACGATTGTTAGAGCAACAAAATCATCTGAATATACCCCAGATGAACAGAACTTGTTGATGGTTGAGAACATCTTCGTTCCTGTTAATCGCGCCACTCGATCTCTGTTTTAACGACGCCGTATCGTCGATCGACCACGAAACTTCCACCCGACAGAATGTCAGAAATGTCGTCTGAATTTTCGAACGAAAAATACGTGAAATCGGCCTCCCAGAACCTCAATCGGCCGCTTTTATTAATTTTTCTAGGAATCAAATCGAGATTTGTCACGACCAAAGGGGCCGCTACGTGGTGAGAGATTCCTTGTTATAATTAGGAGCAGGCTTGATTGAAATAAAAGGAGAAAATACAGGGCAGTATTAGCCTCAAGGCGGTGGATCGTGAAGGCCAGAATTTTTCTTTCAACGAATGAGAATTTCGTTTCGTGCCATGCTGAATTCCTCAAAAATGAATATTTATTGTCAATATCTTTCACTAGTGGTACGTAATCGACCTAGCACCTCTATCATCTCGCATTATTGTTATAATTGCCTAATAATCTATAATTTTCTCTTGCATCGATGATGATTTATGTGATGGCATATATAAATTCCGAAACGTAGCGATGAATGATTGAAGGAATCCTTCTGTGTCGCAAGATGAAATAAATTGAACTTTCGGAATGCCAGTAATGAGAGTATTAAGTTATATATCTGACGTAGCATCGCTATGTATATATGAAACGGGTAATAATCGACGTAAAAACGATCTTCAGTCATCCTTTGGTGATTTTAATTTCACTTTCCTCTTGTTGAAAATTCTATGTTCGAATTCGAAGTCTCTGAAATCATAACGGTTCAACAAACAAAGAACAAAATAAATAAGTATTTTCACTTTATTAGTTGATTGCGTGTTCGTATCTACGACAAATTGAAAAAAAAAACAATCGATAGACCAAATTGAAAACTTTCAGGCCACGCCTTCGGAAACATATTAATATCAAAGCGCCTGTGATGTTTGGTCCTCAGTTAGGACTTAGCTGTTTAACGAACGAGGTCTAATAGGCCAGTTTTTGCTTGAAAAAAGAGATAATAACTTACAACAATTATCGTTAGGATATTGTTGCTAATCACCAGTATTTTTAAATGGCAACTCTTCAAACAAAGTTATGAATAAACGGTGATACCAGTTGGTTTTAAATGCTCTATAAGTGTCACAGTGGAAAATTCATCACTGAAAATCACAAGTTCGTTTCCACTATTCATTTTGACCCACTGAATTGTAATACTGGGCATAACAGTGCTGCTGGATACGTACGCCAAATCGTAGTATACATACTTTACACTGAAAGGTGTTAGTATATACCCAGGCAAAGTGGTGAATCGGAAAAACTCCGTTTGACGACAATTGGAAAGTTGAAAAACGACGATCAATTCAATATCAAAAGAGTTCATTAATGTCCCAAATTAATCAACACCGCAGTGAAGTCAATTTCCAAACTGCTTCTGCAGCGTTTATTATTTCTCACCGAAAATGTGTGTTTCGATAAGGTGATTCAAAATTCGATGTTAATATTTCGAAGAGGTATTTTTAATGGTAAGTTCGGTAAAAAATTGAGACATGAATAGCGTATCATATCTTCGGAAAATTGGCATGCCCCTATTTTTTCTTCGAAGATTATGTAAGCCCAGTTTTGAGGAAGTTGGAGTGGGGTCCACACTTTTATTGGTTAAAATTTCATATTCATAAAGAGAAACTCTGAAATCGAATGAATAGTATTATTTTTTGAGCCATGAATTCCTGTCTGAGAATTCGGACTCTAATTTTTTGTTCATACAACCGTTTGCCAGAAAATCGTGATCAAGGAAAGTTGTATTTTCGCCATATCGCACTATTAAAACATGTATCAATTGAACAATTAATGATCTCATAACGAATATTGGAAATGTTTTTTGATCTGTTTTTTGATTTTTGATTTGAGGGTAACGTTAGTAGTTTTCACACGCCCCCCCACATGTCTGTTTTTTTTCTCATACACCTTCCTACTTTCCCAAAATTCCACCGCTGGCTAACACGATGTTCCTCGAACATCATAGGTTTCCCATTCGTGTTGTCCACAGATGAAAAAAAAAATGAACTATACCAAACTATACATGAAATTAATTTCATGGATAGTTTCTCATAAATCATATTTGACAAAGATATAAGATATTGTCCTATAATGATTAATATCGAATATAACGTTCGATAGTAAATTGTTTGTTCAAATATGTGCATAGACGAGCGTGAACGTCTTAACCGAGCGCTAAAATAATTAATCTCAATTTGAAATTGTAATCGACCGTAATTATGAGCTTTGCAGAAGTAAACAGGTAATTATCTCCCTATAGAAATATCACCTTATACATTATGGAAGAGGCGATGGTAATTCGTATAAGAACGTACAGTAGGCCGTGCCTTCGTGTGATCGCTTCTGGAAACAGGCTTTTCGTCAGATGCGAATTTCACTGCCAAACGAATGATGATACACTGATACTGGCCAACGTGTCATTTCGAGCTAATGATGGGTTCAGTTTTAATGGTTTAAGTAGATGCAAAATCTACATCCTCAATTATGTCGTTAAAAAATCTTTCCCATCGTCAAAGCATGAAAGCAAAAATAGAGTGTACATTTAGGATTGAGAGTCGAGTGATCGTCAGTTGAATTCTGCATGAATTAGTCTATTGAGTTTTTTTTTGAATAAATAAAAAACAGGGAACATTCTTCATACACGAGTTCGAGCTAAACTGGAATTGGAGCAAGAGTCTTAAATACTGTCTGTGAGTTTTGCGAGGAGGTGGTACATTCATTTTCCAGATTTTCGTGGGATTTTCTCTCCTCGTTTCTGAAGAATGAAGTAGAAGTTTTTGGAAAAGAAAAGAGAAAATTCTCTATATGTCAGTGCCACCTTGTTTCTGAAAGATTTTGGGACTACAAATATATTTAATAGGAATAAAACCTCTACTTATCTTGGTGGACGTTTCGGAAACGAATCTGCTCCCGTTCGCTACACAATTGATATATTTTTCTTCGTGACAAGGTGTCACTGACAAATAGAGAATTTCTCTTTTAGGTATCTGAAGCGCAGTGACATTTTGGGGCAGATCACTCATCACTAATCACTGTAATCCTTAGTACAAATATATTGGAATAAGTTTTCATAACTTCTACTTTATTTTTTAGAAACGAGAAAAGAAAATCCCACAAAAAGCTGGAAAATGAAGAGTATTCCTACTAGCCATTGCTTCTTGAAGTACTACCTCAACAAAATGGACATAAAATCATGAGAAGATGCAGATTTTGCTATACACCAGAAAATACTGTATTTTATTTCCATTTATTATACTTTTGATAATGAATGATTTATCGTGATAAAATAACGTAATATACTCTTCATTTATATCTCCATTCCCCAAGTTTTCATCTCCAAAACAACACCAATGCCATCTTCTATATTTAATGGAGAATGTGTCAATCAATTTGGTGACAATTGAATTTTATAGGCAACCTTCTATCTCTGTTCCCTCTAGTTTCTTCATTCAGAATTTCTGTACCTTCAATGAGTGCTGTTAGTGATTTTGAAAAAAAAATATGTAGTAATTCCGGACTGCGGATCTTGACACGAACAGGACAGTTTTCATGGTTGACTCCGAAGCGATGTCAGGATCGAAATCATCAAGACATTTCCTCGATCCCCTGTGAAATTGCATGTGGTAGAAATTCGCGAATCTCACCTTTTCGTTTTGGTAGGCTGTCACTGCGATGAACTCGGTTTCCTTGAAGACGTACGTCCGAAACGTCGAGTAAGGTAGTTTCAGGATATCGTTCGCCCTCACCAAGTGAAACCTTGGCTGGTATTTATGCATGGAATTCAGTATAGTCTGAAACAGAAAGAAAATAAAGTTAATAAAATGAATTCTTCTCTCAGTCACGAATGGGTGAAAACGTATATGAAGAATGTGGATCGTGAGTATATTTTTGAAGGCGTTTCATTGTTGAAGTGGCAACTATCGAACTTCATTGATAGCATTGATTTGGGACACTATTAATTTCACTAAGCTTTGATCTTGAATTGTAGTCATTTACATTACTCTACTGGGCGTTACTTGGAACCTCTAACGTTGGATTCCTAGTCCACAAAAGCTTTACGTGAACAGGCTTCGCAACAGCCTCTTTCATGTCATATTTAATCTTATTCCTCTGTTTTGGCATTTTGATAGTCACATTATTGCACGATTTTTCGTTTATTCATGAGGTCCAATGATATATACACGATGTTGCGATGTACAGGTGTTTTGGGGTTTTCCAAGATTGGTATGCCTGCATGTAAGAAATATTAGACAGTTCAAACATGGCTGTGACTCTCGCTATCCGGGATCTATATAAAACGCATTCAAAAGAATCAGGAAGAGGAAGAATAACCTAAAATAGTACTAATGCACGCTGCAAAATCATTAAAATAATCAAATATTGAAAAATGATAGCAATGACAATCAACAGATATTGTTTTGAATTGGAGTACCATTGAAAAAAAGAAGGAATACAACTCGTAACATAGGCAGGTACTTATATAGTTATTGTTTTTATAGTTGAAAGTTGAAACCTCAGTTGAGACTAACAACGAAGCAATGATAGTTCATTAAAAGTAAAGTAAATCTATGAGATATCTAGAAATAATTACAGAATATGTTTCTGTAGAATCTGCTGATATTGTTTATTAGTAGTACAACTTCTACAGATTCCGAAAGAAATGGTCATAAATGGTGAAACTATCTCCTGCCCTTGAAATTCATCTGATAAATTCACTCATAGGAAGGTTTCTTTCACAAAAATTCTAAGGATCAGTAAATTTTAGGAAGAAATACACAGTTTGATGTTGTCTATCTGGGTCGCGACCATATTCACGTAGTAACGAAAACGCTGTAGCTGTTATATTTAAATGTTGGTACACCCTGTGCGATCTCGTCTCGAGACCACACAGAAATGTTTATAATGTTAGCAACAAATCATTATCGACGGTACGGTAAAGTTGGTTGGTACAGAGAACCAGTTCCCGATCGTCTGCATTCGTTATTCGAGAAATATGTAAAGATTGCGCTTTTTGTTTTCGCTTCATGAATATCTAAACGGTCGGGCTGATATGGGTGGCTGGTTTTGATGAAGAGAGCTCAGAAAATTCCTCGACACGTGTGTCGAGATCATAACCGAATGTAGAGAGAGTGGGAACTTCAAGCTAGTTCCCAAAAATCAGTTTGACTTTCCTATATTTGCTTTCGGTTAGGTTGACAGAAAGATTAATCATTTCAAAGCGTTTATACAGATACGACTCATCTAATATGTGGTTTCAGTAATCCAGGGGGATAAAGGGCAACCGCGCGGAAATAGTGTGAATGAGAAGACAAATTTAAACGTTGTCCAGAAGAATAGGAAAGGTAAAGAGTCCAATGTCTTCGTGTAATTGGTTCCAGTCGGAGAGGAAGAGGTTGATCTATCGATTGGATATTGGAATTTCATACTGTTGGCACATCTGGAGTGTCTCTGCTTCTTCAATCAATCATAATAATTCTGAAGAAGAGTCAAAAATAGTTCCAAGGTAATGGTTCCATGGAAATTGTTGGAGTTTGATTGAGCGTAAGCTATCGTTAAGAGGTTACTTACTGATTGTTCGCCTCTTCGAAGCATTCGAAAGACAAGTAGACATGTTTAGCTCCAGGAACAACTTCAATGATCGGGTTATACCAGCAAATTACCGGGAGAGAATCTGAATCTGAAGAACATATGAGGTGACGAGTCGAAAAGGAATCAATATTTTTGGAGTAAACGATAGTTTCAGTAAATAGATATGGTTTATTGATCGATGGGAATTTATTATTCACTCTGTTCTAGACGAAATGGAGTCAGAGGAAGGTTCCAATTTATTCCACTAAAGTTGAAGATTGATTGAGGGTGACCTTTCCTTCAAAGGTCGAAGATTCTTGGAAGGATAAGAAACCTCGTCAGAATTTTCGAACTCAGCCATCCTGAAAAGTTGGATAATCCAAGAGGAATATCTGGTTAATTTTCTGGAAGGTGTTTGACTAAGTAAAGGTAGAAGTATACCAGATAGCCTAGGAGAATTCTTCTTCACGTAGATTCTTACCTCGAACTAATCTGTCCAGGAATAATGATTGTTTGGCAAATAATTCTATTCTTACCATAGCGAAGATGAAAGTGTCAGGTATTAGGCTTAATTTTGTACAGTTATGGAGTTTTCCTATGCGGTTTTATTCCTACTTTATATGGAATATACATGGTGAAATGTTTTTTGGTGTCCACCGTATACAATAATCGTTTTCATTCGATAATAATTTATCTCGGATCGATACAATGTGGAATAAAATTTCACTAATCAGATTTCGAGTTTCCATTGCGCTACCATGAAGTGATTATCTTGGTTGCCTTTCGGTTTTATTGCAGCTCTGCATTTTACATTTCTTGCAAAAAAATTGAGATTGTATGAGATATATCGACATTTGCAATTCCTGCTGCCATCAGATCAGGTGTCCGAATAAATTTAAATAGCATTTGAATTGCTTGAATTGTAAAATCCACTGTCACCGCTTTAGTATTTTGCCTCGACTGGATTTGTGTATATCTTTAGGATCTGAAAGTGTTCTAATAGCTATTGCGTTTAGCATCAAAACATGTATACGCAAGAGATATTGCCGTTCTACTTCCTCAAACGGGATTATTATATAAATAACATATAATAATGCATATCATTACATCAAAAGGGATGAAAGCGTTGTATTTCCTCCCGAGGCAATGAAATTCTGGAAAATTGAATACTCATCATACTATCCTTCCTAGGGCGATACACATTTCGAGAAAAATGGCACAATTTTTCGTCAATAATCGTATTCGCTTATTACTTGAGAATGTTCTATTGGAGGAAATTTCATTTGACATAACATGGATAAGCCTTTCTGAAGAATGCTAGGTTGTCAGTACGAATGAAACTCATTATAATAAATTATGAATTATTATCGCTAAGGCATTTCAATAAACACATTTTGGCGTGTAAATATGCAAATAATGATGCTACCTGGTATGTAATCATGGCTCAGCTATGAATACTATTTGTGTTTGTCATGGAATAATGATTGGTGCGATCTGTCAATCGCTGCTTGATTTATAGAAAAAATATGTCATATATGTCAAAGAATATTTCATTGAGATCGTCAAGGAAGGATGATATTTCTCTATTTTTGGCAAAAAACCATACAGAATTTTGTTTTTGATAATACTTTTATACTGATTGAGCATGAAGAATGCCAAGAAACAGTTTATGTGGACTGACCATATTAGGAACTAGCTAATTATTGTAGAGAAATGGCCCTGTGTATCATTACATTTGTATACGAATTCTCAAGGTCTTGATCAATGATAAATTCCGTAGTTTCGATCAAGCCTGACATGAAATTCATAATATTTAATGAAAACATCGGCTGAGCTTTTGCGTATCATTATTTTTTTCAATTATTTTTCTTCAAATGGGTCTCCATTTGATCACTCGAGCCGACGACAGCGCCAGTCACCATTAAAAATAACGTATAACCGGCGAAAGAAAGAACCAACGTCGGCACCTGAAGCTATAAACAATAAATATTATTTATATTTATATAAAATCACCTCACGGTGTGAGGTGCAAAATATTAATATGGTTTTTTTCTCGAAAATAATTAGTAAGTCTCACCGCCTCGTCGATATCATGGGCGTGCGATACAGACAGAGTATATCCGGTCATCGAGGAAATATACAGGGCCATGAGAACCATGTGGGTAAGGAAAAAAAAATACGACCAAATTTTTTCTTCATCTCTGTGCTATAGTAGAGTAGTAGTATCAGTAGAAGTAGTTATAGAAGTACACATTGGAAAAAAATTGAGTAATTTTTGTTCGAATATATTTTTGAAATTCATGGTTTTCAATGTGACGCTGTCTCGAGTCGAATGGACCACTAAGTATACAGAGGGATTTCGAAAGCCAAGTCAACATCAGGAAATGAAGAAACACTTGTTCAAATATTTTTCTTATATGCATTGTTTTCAACGTAACATTATGATTTGATTGGTGGTGATATATCAAAATCATCAATCGATTATATTTCTTGTAACTCTGATGATAATTGCCATGAGTTGCAAACATTATGGGCCCCGTTGTATATTGATTCAAGGAACCAGTTGATATATTTTTCCATATCAATTCGATTCCTTCTAGTTCGTTCAAAATATATGAATGTATTCAATAAATATCTATCTCTACATAGTCAAGACATCATATTGAAAAACTTCCAACATATTACTATACTTGAGTTTATTGAAACCATTTGTATAGAGAAAAATGTCTCTCCTTCGAATGCTTTTGTGTACGCCTGTGGTGCTCAGTTTGGTTTATTCGCCACAGAGATGCATAATTTTCACATTTGAATTCACAATATAGTGTGTTAGTTCTTTCTTGAGAGCCGACAAGGACTTCTGTCTCTTTCTAACCCTTCCTATACGTTTTGATCATCATCAGATGAGACACTGGAATTTTATTTATATTTCCGCTCAATCAACGCGACATGAGCTAGACAAGTTCCTTTTGAATAATATCCTCTTATAATTCAATTGAGAATTTTGGATCAATTAATTATAAATGGAAATAGCAAGAGCTACACTTATTCTTTTATGAAAACCTATTTATTTTCCATCCTGTTTGAATGCAAATGTAGAAATAATGGCCACTAATACGAGGAGAGAAGTATTGTTAACTTATGTAACTTGTCAAATAATTAGAATACTCCTCAGTGTCCATTTACAAATGCCGATTGTGATTGTTTGTCAGCTAATTATCGTGTTGAAGTGTAATCTTCCTATTGTATTGTTTCGTTTGAGTCCATACCATGTAATCAAAGGATTTTTATGAATAATTCAACACATTACACGATTGTGACTTATCATGTCAATTCGAAATTTCAAATTAGCATATCGCCAACAACGAATAGGAAATCGTAGAATGAAACGACACAAATTTCTACTCAATAGATGACTGGACTCGTCGTTTGTATCTCAGCTTAAAGCTGAAGCAAGATAATTGTTGGATGAGATTGTGCGAAGGTTTCACTAACTGACTACTAAAATCTTTCATTGAGCTCAATCTCGATCGAAAGTCATATCGTTGACTCAGTCAGTGTTATGACATTATTATCATAGTTCTGAAATGAGGACAACGAAAACCACTCGGTGTATATCGATACACACCATTTTGGTGTCAGTTCAACACCGCAGAAGCAGTGTGACTATTGACACTGCGGTGACGATCAATCTTCCATAACCGTTCAGGATACTTTTCTTAATGCGATCGTTCGTACAGTCATTTCCAAGTTTCAAAAATCTCATCCTTTTGATTGTCTATCTGGACTTTATATTATGTCAATCTTCGATCATTGAACAGACTAGATAAGTAATCCACAGCCCTGGCAATACAGTTTGTTTGGAAGCAACATCTATAGTATCTATCTTTGTCTAAACAAGGATAACAGGAGCTGATTCTCCCAGCACCAGTGCCGTGTTTTCAGAGGGGTCGAATTTATCATTAATTCATGATGAAACCAAATTGAAAATCCGTAACAATTTCAGTAGTACTTTTCAGCATTTCTTGGTGGGAAAATGAACAATGACAAGACACTGTCGCAGCTGACCTATGGGTATAATCAATATAATCTAATCAATTCAATTTAAATTCATTATTTTTATCCATTCCATTTGGGAAAATGCTTCAAAATCTCGAATGATACGACAATGGTAACTCACCTATGAAATTACGTGTTTTGATCGCCAGTTCAAATTGTCTTTAACACACCTCACAACGTCTCACCATTATATCAAATCACCAAAACAGGAAATAAACTGAGTTTCTGAGGAATTCTGAGTACACAAAACTGAACACAAGTTGAATAATATCGATAAATCAAAACGTAAATAATGACAGATACCAAACAAAGCAAAAATCGCCGTTGACTGTCAATATCAAATGGCGGTGTTGCAACGTTGAGCAAAAAGTATTCATGATACCAATGCTGGTCCTCGAGCCCCCAAGAAAGTAATATTGCTGAGTCTCAGAATAATGTAGCAATCTTCTATTAATCAGAACTGATTCATAATCGTCATGACCCAAATTTATTATTATATTGGTGCATTGAACTACATGAATTCATAAAGGACCTTAAATATTATGGACTATTTATCACTTTTTGATGATTGGATATGACAACACTGGCGACGATTGGGTACTAATATTATGAAAATTCTGGGAATTCATGTTAGCATCAGAATATTTTTTGTTTTGTAATCCTTCTAGTGGGTTTGTTGTTCGGAGATGTCAATGATATCACCTGGTTAATCAACTGAGAAACTCACAAGTTGTCGGGTTTGTAGCAAACTTTCAGTTTTTTGTTTGCTAAAATCACAGTTAGGCCTACTTTCCAGTGCTCGCCCGGTACATTGTAATCGCATTCTGAAGACGACTGTTTTAACGGCTTCAATCTCCACCGGCTATCGCTCGATATCTGCTAATTAGGGATAAAGACAGCGTGTTCAGTTTCGGCGAGACATCTAGAGATATCGGCCTGACCACAACCTCTTTGATTTCCGACCGCAATTAGACTCTGTTATCGCTCGGACTTCGAAATGATAAAAATGTTAATGTCTACCAGCCAAGCGAGAGCAGAAGTGTGACATTGGGAGGATATTGCTATTTATGAGGTTCCTCTGTACCCAACAGTCAAATTGTAAATTGTACCTCGACCTTGAAAGTCTTTCCTACCTTCAGTCTTCACCATTCAGCACTGAATACACTTTACAAGTGTTATATCAACTATCACAGGTAATTTTAGACTCTACTTCAATATGGTTTGCATATGAATTCAAGTTATCTTCATTCTTGATATTGGTGATGACGATGTTACTGATGATGATACTACTGATAATAACTATTCAGAGCGCTCTACTACGTTATAAGAAAAAATAACTGTACACGAAACACCAAATCTCTTCATTCACACCAAAAATACTGATTCATCCTTGTATGAATCTCGTTCGAATTATCGACCGAGCCTCGTAACCTATTTTTCCGCGGCGACTAGTGATCCGACGGACGACTCCGGCCGCCTCAGACCGAAATCGCCTCATAGAGGGCGCCACCCTCGATAGCGAGCCAAGACACTCCCGGAAGATCGGGATCGATGTCTTTACTTCCGGTGCGGTTGTTCGGAACTCGAGGGGCAGACTGCAGCAGCGTCGTCGTGAAAACGCCAGCGGTGCAACAAAGGGGTTGTTACTTTTAACAGGGTTGCGCTATATCCGTCCTTGAGAATTCCTTTCTGGTGACTTTTGGGAGAGTGCAAACAAGAAAGCACAGCATTTCGATTGGCGAAAATAAACAAGCAAATATTTGATGAGAAAATGACGTACCTGCCGTCTACTCCTGTGATAACAATATTTATATTTTACCTTCCGAAATGATGGTAGCAGCGGTACTATGCTGCTTTCAAAAAGCGTATTTATAGTGCAACTTGAATAAATATCCCTGACAATAGCCCAGCTACAATTTCATACCAGTTGGTATCCTTTCAGAAATGCTCATCAAGAAGAAATGTCTATGATAACAATGAAAGTCCCAGGGCTAAGATGACGCATATTTGGGAACTATCGATCGTCATCAAACGAACTCAGAACCTTCCATCAGATGAAACTACTGATTGGTTTGATCCCTTCATTAAATAGTTCTCCATCATAATTAGTTTACACAAGCTATAGTGCTAGATATTTGTTTGCCTTCTCAGATTATTAGAAAACGAGCTCTCATGGTGTTGAAAGATGTATCATTTTGATTTCTATGAATAAGCCTTTTCATTGCCCTAATATGCTGAAATCCAGGTGATGGTCTTTGTTAATATACTGTCCAACTCAGATAAAATTTCTAGGTAGTTCTAATTAACGCTACTTTCATCAACTCCTTTACATAGTGAGGCATTATTGAAATCACCGCTGGGAATCATATAGCACACTATCATATTATCATATTATCACGAAGTATTTTTATCACAATATGTTGTCACAGTGTGAAATTTCCTCATTTTGCATGAACGGCTGCTGGATTAGTTCTCATGTGATTCAATTCTACTGTGGATTCAATCGAAGGCATAGGAGGATCTGTTTGGAGCGAACTTTTGGATGCACGCTACTGCGATATGCAAATGGGGGCGCATTTTGGTTGTCTGAGAATCCGGGAAATTCTGAGCATCGGCCTCAATTATGCGAAAGGTAAGCAGCTAGAAGTATCTTACGGCAATTAGTAGGTTCACTTAAGGTGAAAAGTTGAAGTGTATGTTGCAAGAGGTTTGATTTTTGGCGTCTAGAATAGCAATGAAAGTTCAGACTTCAAATGCAACACATTTATTTCGAGAGGGAGTAACCGGAGTTGGTATAACACGAGTTCGAAGTTGCTGCTCTTTCAGACACGTCTCGACCGGAAGTGATCCGTTTGAATTTGCAAAGTGAGACTACTCAGGCAGAACAACATTCGGAAACAGAATGATGATGTGGCGTTTCAATTCTGATTTGATTATGATTATGAGATTATATTATTTGTGAAAGAATAATGTAATAATTGTGCTACCCTGTGACATGATTAGATTGGTGTATCCATTCACTGTGTATATGATCGGAGAAATAATTATCATTACTGATTGTATTCCCTATGGGTGTGAGTATATCCATGATTCTAGAAAAGCAATCCCTTTCCACAACTGAGCATTGATTTGAAAAAAAAAACTCCACACTCATCGAAGTTGCATGCGATATTTGTATGAAGTGACATGAGCAAAATTGTAGATTTATTATCTTTATTTCTTTGTTCACATTTGATGAAATATACAGGGTGTTACAGAACTATGGGATCGAACTTCTAGAGGTTATTCAGTGCAGAAGTAGAAAACATTTGAGTAATGGGTAAAATGTCCGGAAAAGTGTCACTACGGAACTACGGCCCTAAGACGCGTTAAAATTTAGAATGCATTTAATTTTTGCTTTTTGTACATCACATCACAACAATTGTTCAAAATATCTTCCTCCAACCTGAATAAATACACCGAATTAAACGTCGCACTTGATTTCGGCGGACTTGACTGAAAATTTGATCTTAGTTTTGAATGATTTCGAATACTGTTGTAATTCGTCCAATCAAGTCTCAAATGTTTTCTATACTGTTGCACTGAATAACCCCTAGAAGTTCTGTAACACCCTGTATAACTAAAATATAATCCGGTGAAGTGATACTCTCAAAGCATTCATTAAACGAGGGTTAGTGCTTCAGATATAGATATTTAACCAGCTAGTATATTCATCTCTATTCGGAATAGGTTGGTTACAAGATTCTCAGACTTTATTTGCAATGAAAAAGAGGAAACTCGCTTCTGGTATTCAACGGGATTGTCCAATTGCAATAATCAACCAATCTGTATATTCATGACTGTCAACTTGTGACTTCGACATTTGTCAAAACTAATAAATGCAAAACCCTTTTCTGTTGAAAACTAGACCAACAAGAAACGTCCTATAACCTGTTTGAACATGTGAAATCTTGATTGATATCCATTTTGTCCATTCAAATACAGGTATCACATAATATCAGCTTCCAAAGAGTACGCCACAATGTATGTTTGGTTGCCTATACCAGATGGGGGTCATTAACGATCAATTTCATAAACGTTAAACAGACTCCTGATTGAAGAGGTATCCTTCTAGCTTTTTGGTAAGGAAATCTTCAATTACTTATCCAAAATCAATGACTTAGAGCACGTGATAGTTTATGGACATCAGCGAAGAACTGATATTGTTTTTCCCTCCGAACAACAAACCCACTAGAAGGATCACAAAACAAATATTCTGATGCTAACATGAATTCCCAGAATTATCATAATATTAGTACCCAATCGTCGCCAGTGTTGTCATATCCAATCATCAAAAAGTGATGAATAGTCCATAATATTTAAAGTCCTTTATGAATTCATGTAGTTCAATGCACAAATATAATAATAAATTTGGGTCATGACGATTATGAATCAGTTCTGATTAATAGAAGATTGCTACATTATTTTGAGACTTTAGCATTTTTACTTTCTTGGGGGCTCGAGGACCAGCATGGGTATCGTGAATACTTTCTGCTCAACGTTGCAACACCGCAATTTGATATTGAAAGTCGACGGCGATTATTGTTTTGTTTGGTATCTGTCATTATTTACGTTTTGATTTATCGATATTATTCAACTTGTGTTCAGTTTTGTGTACTCAGAATTCATCAGAAACTCAGTTCATTTCCTGTTTTGGTGATTTGATATAATGGTGAGACGTTGTGAGGTGTGTTAAAGACAATTTGAACCGGCGATCAAAACACGTCATTCCATAGGTGAGTTACCATTGTCGTATCAGTCGAGATTTTGAAGCATTTTCCCAAATGGAATGGATAAAAATGAATTTAAATTGAATTGATTAGATTATATTGATTATACCCATAGGTCAGCTGCGACAGTGTCTTGTGGTAAAATATGTAGCTTATTTGTATATGCTTCCTTATTTGTAGTCAAAATATGCGAAGCTGCTGAAAAATCACTGAGAATAATGATGAACTCAATTAATATTTTTGATTAAAAATATAAGGATATTTCTATACTTCTTCTACACACAACAATCAGAAATTTACCGTTGACTGTTTTTGGAACTAGTCAAACTAATTTGGAGAAATATTTCACTGTAAGACTTCATCATGAGGCAAATAAATTGAAAGATACAACGGAAGTTACAGTAAGAAGTATGTTAACAAAAACAATCCTATTCAAAAATCAATAAATTATTTGTGTGATTATCCATGGTTGTTTTTCATTTCAGTCCTGTTTTAAATAAGAAACACTGCTATTTGCTACATCTTCACATGATTCATGATTTTATTGTTGATTGATTTCGTCATAATACTTGTCAACACATATTCATTATCGATTTTCATCTATCTACATGAACTGAATTAATCAGACATCAATTTTTTGCGTCAAAATATATGAATTCTGCTCAAGATGAAACCTCCTTCATTTTTGACGATATCGTGAAATGATATAAACAAGTTTCATCTTCAGATTTGAAAATTACATTCAAATATGCAATCATATCTATTTGCCTTGAAAACGAGTTTTTCACTTTTTTGAAAATTATTCCACTAGTAGGTACTGAACTCTGAAATCGTAAATATACTTACATGCACTGTCACTGAAATTGAACGTTATTTATGATAACGTATAAGTAGACAACTGTATACTCAATAGTAAGTATATTGTTTAATATGGCGTTGAGAATTGAACTTTTCTTGTGACGTGGTCATAATAAGTTTATTGATTAAAAGCAAGTTACAAAAATCACCATAGGATTGTATGTATTCGAATTCCTCGTAACAATGTGAAGGAAGTATAAAGATGTTCATTTTCCCACCAAGAAATGATAAAAAGTACCACTGAAATTGTTACGGATTTTCAATTTGGTTTCATCATGAATTAATAATGAATTCGACCCCCTCTGACAACACGGCACTGGTGCTGGGAGAATCCGGTTCTGCTATCCTTGTTTAGACAAAGATATATACTATAGATGTTGCTTCCAAACAAACTGTATTGCCAGGGGTGTGGATTACTTATCTAGTCTGTTCTATGATCGAAGGTTTTTCCAGAGTCATCAATAGAAATGAGATGCCTGATTCTGGTAAGACAGAAAAGGTGGTCATGATCAAGTTGTACTACAGTACCTGACCTCACGGTTGGAATGAAAAATCTCGTAAGGGAAAATTCATCGGACTGAGACGAGACTGTGATCGAAATTCTTGGGTGGCCATCTACCGACAAGCTACCAAAGTAGCCAGTTTCCATGAGATATCTGCTACCGTGCAGATAAGGACCACAACCGTCCAGCCGAATCGACGCTCAATTATCTCCTTGATGGTTCCACTGTTCTCCATGGCCTGCTTTCCCTTTTAGTCGAGAAGACCGGCTGGAGTGATAATAGAGTACTTAAAGAGTGTTGAAAAGTCAAATAACTCCTTACCGGCGCCTTTGACTTCGGAAAAGATGGTGATGGCTATGCAGGTTTTCGATATTTTTTATGGCAGATTCTCGGAACGGGCTGGGGAATTCAACATTTCACGTGCATGATTCGTTGACCCCGATATGGCGATATCTTGGGTCCAATCAGAATTTGGGCTAGTCGGGAGTGTGGTTGGAATATTCCGGACATTCCTAGATTGGTATTTGTAGGATAACGTTCTCGGGGCTGGAAGAATCATGCTTGTTGCCGTTGTTGGACGTTGCCAAAACGTTTGATCTTAAGACCTCATTGCTTTGATGAGCGATGCTTGCGCGAAAAATTGACGTTCATAACCCACTTTCCATCTCCCTCCTTCAATAACATACCGCAGTTCAACTACAACACTATGAGAGCAATGGAATCACGAGGTTACACATCCAGTCTAGTTATTTTATTTTACTCACACTGTTCTACAGAAAATTTCCAATTATAGAACAGAACAAAATAGATCAAAACATCAGAAAAAGCTGATACACAATTTGCGCACAATAGGACTAACAAAATAGAGGAAAGCTCAAAACTAATGCAGGATTAGTGCTTGAAGTGAAAGTTATTAATTTGACTCACATTACAGTATGAAAAAATGTCAAGTTGGTTACTCATTGAATTATAGTTGCTACACATATTGTGTGAGGACAGCGTAAAGTTGATCTGATGTAGTAAGTATTGACATTAAATTTCATTGTAATATAGTTTCATTGTTGTTGTGGATATTTAGGTATCAAATTCGTACTCGTGCGAATTTTTTTTTCGGGTATTTTATTGGTTTTCCTACGGAATGGGGATGTGATGAGTGCAGAAAAAAGATTCAGGAACTTTTGCAACTAAAATTTTGAGGTAATGTTAGGTCCTGATGAGGTGGAACTGGTCAATTCAAATACGTGAATAGGGGGTTACATTTTAAAGAACATGCCAACTTCATTATAAAGACGATATCATTTAAACTACATAGACGTACACCAATGAGAGATATGTTGAAGGAACTAGGATGGCTACCAATTAATTCTTTTCTGCTCTACCAAACATTGATCCTAATTTTCAAAATAAGAAATGAAATTTCCCCAACATATCTGCATGAAAAAGTTAGGTACAACGACCAGATCCACGGATACAATACAAAATTCAGAACTGACTTCCAAGTAACATTAACACATACCCAGCTATGATAATCTGCCAGAAGAGATCAAACGTTTAACATCATTAACATCCTTCTAGGCACAGTTAAAATTATAGTTTCCTAATCAATAAAATACCTTGTGGCTACTTCCTCATTTCGTTTGTTTCGATTTAGTATAGTTGTGATGAGTTTACAAATGTTTTAGTACCTACTCCTATTTACTTAAATAATATTCGTCTGCTTGAATCAATTCAACGGAAATTCATGAAGTATATTTTATATAGAATTGATGGAATTTATCCTGAACAAGGTTTAGACAATAACTTATTATTGAACAGATTTTCACTATTGTCTCTGGAGGACCGTAGAACTCACTACTCTTGCAAATTTATCTATAAACTCACAAACAACCTGACTCATCGCCCAGAGTTATCATCTCAACTAACTTTCAACAGTAGAAGTTCACTTTGTTTTTATTTACCTACTCCAAGAACGAACATACTATTGAAATCTCCAATTCATTCGATGTGCAAAAAGTTCAATCAGATATGCGAAAAAGCTGATATATTTTCAACTCCCATTGGAGTGTTCAAGAAGGAAATAAAACATATTTTTTCTACCTTGTGATGTTTATGAAGCAAAATTCATATGTTATTCATCAATACATGTTATTATGTTTCCTTCCATTTATTTTTTTTATCATCATTATTATTTACAATTGAAATCACTTTCTAGAACTACTGAATGATTTATCAAAATACTTCATTAAGTTCTTGTTCACAGTTACATGTACACATTGTAAAAAGCTGTCTTGTAAGTGGGTCTTGTACCTGTTTGGACAATAAATAGTTTTTTTCATATTTATAACGTTCTCATTGCAATTATTGCTATGACTTGAAAATGTAAATTAACCAAATGGGCTAAATAAAGGATTTATATGTGTCAAGTAGTTCGTGTGATTCCGTTCGTCACCAGTTCAATTGGGTTTTTTGATAGTTACTATTATTTGAGTTTTCGATATGATTTACACTCATCGAACATAACGAAACCTTTGTGAATAAACATGTCAATGTAACATGTGAATGTCCCCAACTTTCATGATCATTCCGGTGGTAGATCTTTTCTCCGGATTTCGATAGTATTCTGTTAATCAAAACCAGTATAGCGGAGACACTATAAACCTGAGGATTTTTATTGATTCCTCTGAACTACTTTCGAAGGAGCCCCTGAAGATAAAGACTTCGATAAAAGTTTATTTCGTCGAAGCCGGACACTTTGTTAGGTCTCGCCGAAACTGCAGCTACTGGTTTTACTTCTTATCTAACATTCTAATTAAAGGACAATCGAATCCTTCCTTAATTAACATAAACTACCGAGATGTTTTATTAAAGTTCGTTGACAACGCAGTAGTTTTCGAAAGCTGTAGAACAGACATCTTTTAGGTAAAGAGTTATTCCAGATGTTATCTACGTTCATTAATCTTCTCTCACGATTTCTCACACTGAAATTTGTTCTTATGGTAATGTGTATGGGAACAAACAACTTGAAGAACGCTGATTCAATTTGAGTTCCTTTAGACTATAGGCGCCATTGTTCATCATGCAGTTCAGTTCTGGATTACTCACCATGGAAACCTATTTCTTAAATAGGTTAAGTCAGGTCGACCATCAGATGGATTTACAATTGGACCATCAGCAGTGAAGCAATGGTAAATTATGGACGTTTCTCATATTGTAAATAACTGAATTATTCAGCAGCAATTTGGAAGAATTCAGACTTCAAAAGTGATTCACCAGTTTCTCAAATCAAAAGCCAAAAAATCCTCTACTATGTCCCTTACATCGCATGTTGACGGTTGACGGCAGTTAGTTGAGAAGAGAATAATATAATTGAAGAATAATTTGGTTTATATTCGAACATGAATTGAACACCACAAAAGTAGTAGATGAGAAGAGACCAGAAATGAATCAAACGAAAAGTGGAACTCAGTTGATTTTGTTGTACAGGTCAACAACAATAACACTGGATGCATGGAAAGATTCCATTGAAGATATCGCCGAAGATATCGACTGATAAGAAATATGAATCACAAGTCGCCCGATATATTCAAAAATGAAATGCATTGAGAAGAGATGATCAATAAGGAATGAGACAGAGATTTATGTTCACTTGGAGGTGTATCAGTTTGTTGATGAAGAAGAAGAATCCACTTTGGGGGATGTTGACTGCAACAATACTGAAGAGGACATCGATGTATGAAAAATGTTATTGAATACATCGCCATATGGAAGAGATGACCGAGGAGAAATATGAATCACAAGTTACTCAATATTGAAAAAGAAGTGGCTCGAGAAAAAGCAAATAACAAATGCAACAGAAATTTCAAATTCAATCAAGAAGCAGCCTGAATCACAAGTCACTGAAGATATCGCCGAGTCATCCCCAATTTATTGGATTTCGGAGGGGTCAACGGCGAATCAAACAGAAATTTGAATTCATTCGAAAGTGCCTAATTTTGTTGATAGCGAAGGAGGATCCACTTCAGTAGATGTTAACAGCAATGATACTGAAGAGGAAATCAATGTAAGAAATAATTTATTGAAGATATAATCAGCAGATAAAATCAATTCGAGAAAAAGGATGAATCAGGAGTCATCTAATATATTGAAAAATAATACAAGATTTTGATGAGGTCAATGGCAAATGAAACGAAAATTTGAATTCAATTGAATGCGTATGATTTGGTCGATATCGAAGAAAGGTATCACAGAGTATAGAAGGAACGACATCAGCAGATAAAATCAGGCCTATACGAACGGTCCTCATAAATCTGCGAGTCCGACGAAAAACGAAAAGCAGCATGGAGAAGAACACCCAAAAACAAACGAAATTAACCTCGTCTCGTAACCTCACCTCGATCAAATTATTCCCGAGAAAGCGGCCAGACGGTGGCGCCACCTGGCCCCGCCCCTTCGCACATTCGGACCAACGGTCGATCTTCTCTCTTTTTCCGACCACCGGCGTCTTCGTCTTCTTCTCCGTCGCGGATGCCGGCCCGAGGAGAGGAGCGTGGTGTGACGCGAACCACCAGATTTAATTAGAATTTGTTTTTGTGCTCGAGCTGCCATGTCCTGTCGTCGTGGTCTTCTTCTTTTTTTTGGGTGTCGCGGTCCCTGGTTGGTTTGCGTGCGTGATGGCCAGATCATTATTTTCGGTTTCGATAATGTCCGATGGGTTCGAGGATGCTTCCGCTGACTTTTGGCAGTCGGAGTCACAGATCGGCTATCGATATGTCAATCGGCTAATAGGAAAACTTTTAGAACTACCACCGCCGCGGCTTGTTGGGTTGGTGGTCTAGGGTTGTCAATTCCTCAACAAGAAGAGCATCTCCCTTACGAAAGATATTTTGTCACTAAGATTGTTATGATTTCATGTAAACGTTTAATCTTCTTCTCAGTTTTTGGTATATGGTGGATATTTTATGTTACTGAGAAAAAATTTCCTGCATACCGATGAAAATACTTGGGATTTTCAATGAATCGACAAAATTATAATAGTAGGCAGGACGCAGAATGAATAATAATACTAATCCCGTCTGAATCGCGAAGTCTGGCAAGCCTTATGATTCAAGATTTTGCCATTTGATATAAGGATTATCAAAAGATAAAAGAGACCAAGCGTGTGCTGATGTATCTCATCCAGAAATATCATCAGGAATAGGTAATCAATTGAGGAAGCTACTGAGATAGCGTTAATACAGTAAGCTAGCCGGTATTGAACTGGCACTATAATTCCCACCACGCAGCATTTAATGTGTCTTCATAAGTCGAAATGTAGTGCCACATGGCTCTGTTCTTGGACCGCTGTCATCATGTAATCGAAATAGATGAATTGTTTGTTGTTCCAGACTGATTTGGAGGGAGAAGCATGAGTTGCAAAATACCCTATCAAAAATAGATATTCTATCGACTCGATTTACTCAAATACCAATAATATTGTAATCTCTAAGAAGAACTAAATACATAGATAAAGATACCATAGCCAGCATTGAACTGGAATTGTTCTCTTCAAGACTGTAAATGGAGTGCCGCAAGGGTCTATTTTTCGAGCACTGTCGTATGGGTCGAAGCGTTGAGCCATCCTTATAACGTGCCATTACTCCACTCGAATTGTTATTGTTATTTGTTATTGTTATTGTTACTCGTCTCCTTAGTTGCAGAAGCAACCCTCAGAAGCCCCGAAGGGTTTGTGCTAGTGAAGGAGAAGGGGATCTACAGTTTATACAAGTGGAATCCAAACCACTGTGGCATTTGGGATACTTTTATGTAGAACTTTATGATGTACATTGTACAGCGCATAAATAAACCCAAAATCCAACGGCCAGCCAGGAATCGAAACCACGACCAAAGGAGATATATGAGTTGTATGTTGTGGTTCAAAAGATTAATATTTCCGAATCGGAATGTCATATACATTGTATCGAAAATGTCTTATGTTTTCCCGAGAACTATTTCTATTTGATCATGAATATTGGAGCTACATTGTTATTATCTCAGTTCTTTGATTTATCAAGAGCGTGACCTTGGTTTCTATGAAGTTGTCGAAGCGTCAATAGTTGGGAAAAATCCTCGGCTAAATATGGAAGTTGAACCACGCGAGAGCAGGGTCACACCGACAAAGATGATTTTTTATTCGTCGCGATAAACACATATGACAGTCTACTTGAATAACATCGTTAAAAGATTTTTTTAATCATCTTGCAACTCTCTTGCGACATTCATTAATTGATGTGTCAAAGTTCATCGAAGCAGTAAAGGCTGTAAAGGACAATTTTTTGTAACATTGTAGTGTTTACATTCATTGAAGAGTTGAAAGAGCTGGCTTATGGATATCTGAAGAATAATCAACGAATAAAAGGCTCTAACAATCGTTTGCAAGCTTTCAGAAGCAATTGAAGAAATTTTATTGGTTTCGAGGAGAATTGGGAAGCAAAGTGAACTTCAGCTCAAAGCTGAGATTTTTGAGCAAAAAATGAGTCATATAATGAGTATTTTTTGAATATCTTTGTCAAATTAGGAGATAATCATTTATGTACGACTACCAGTTTTGAGTTTCCAAAAAATACAACTTCAGCTTGATTAAAGTTATAGGTGAAAGGCATCTGGAAACTCAAAATATCGGTTGATGGAAATATATTTAAAGAAAATGTTTACGTACCAGACATTCTACGGCTTTGTCTCTCAACTGAAACCAAACATAAATTTAGAAAATTTGGATTACTGGCACATTATCATAGGATATAAACTAGATAGACTACACGAATATATTTTCATGAGATTTTCTGAAATAAGCATGGTGAGGACAAAGTTTACTTTGATTCCCAAATTCTCATATGATGTATAACTATGTTACATGTATGATTTATCTCAATCTTCTTGTATAGCGCGAAAATCAGTCGTATATGTAAATGTTTCAGATTATCTAATTGACATCACACTGTTCCACCAATGTCAATTTGTTCATGAGGATGTTGTGTGGGATGATGATGGTTCCCCATCATCATAAATAATTCAAATTGGAACGTGTTGAAGGCACAGCTGGACATAATAAAATTCCTAGTGTGGGGGGTACCATGATTTCCTCCTCTAAATTGATGGGAGTGACGAAAATTGTGGGAAAATCTTACCGCTCGAATGATATTATAGTGTCTGGGAGACTGCGATTTCAATCAATGTGAATTGAGGAACGCAGCTGTAATTTATGGAAGTGCATCATTATCATGATATGAGTTCGTTTATTCAATTTGATTTCATGTGGATGTTCAGTCTCAAGATCATCAACAATCAGATAGGGCACTAAAGCTGATATACACCTAATGAGATACTGAGACAATACTGAGATATACCTACTCAAGCCTTAATTAAAGTTATTCAATTCATGCACACAAACGCTTCGTAGTTGTTGGACTTGATTTTCACGTTCAATCTTATATTTTAATATGGAAAAAATCACTATAGTTGATTGTACAGGCACAATGAAAGAATACAATATTCATGAACGAAGACGTCTGTAGACTTGAGAACATTATTAGTTGTTTCTAACGCCTATTTAGTTCAATAAACACCATGTATATGGTGGATATGTATGGATTTGGGAGTCTGATTTGTTTTTTTTTTTTCAGTCGCAATCGGAAAAGTGGGTCCTATTATGTTTCCACGAGGAGAACCAAAGCCACAAGAATCAAAAATACTGTCTGTAAGTTCTTCGAGGAGGTGGTACATTCATTTTTCAGCTTTTAATGGGATTTTCTCTCCTCGTTTCTGAAAAATAGAGTAGAAGTTATTAAAAATTATTGCAATATATTTGTAGTAAGGACAGATTTGGGATATGTCCCAAAATGTCACTGCGCTTGAAATTGAACCTTTAGATACCTAAAAGAGAAATTCTCTATTGGTCAGTGACACCTTGTTTTTGGAAAAAATTGGAAATACAAATATATTTAATAATAATAAAACCTCTACTTATCTTGGTGGACGTTTCGGGAACGAATCTGCTCCCGTTCTCAACACAATTGAAATATTTTTCTCTTCGTAAAATTTTTTTTCAATGTTTTCGATTTTGACACTGAAAAGTGACAATTTGGCAGACGGAGGAATTCTGGTTGCAAGGTGTTTTCATTAATTGATATCGAATTTTCCATTTTCATATTCAAGTTTCAGAAGTGGATGCCAAGTTCTATCTATATCAACTGAACAAGAAGCAATATTATTGTCTCCGTTCAGGATATTATTATTGCTATAACGGGAGCAGATTCGTTCCCGAAACGTCCACCAAGATAAGTAGAGGTTTTATTATTATTAAATATATTTGTATTTCCAAATTTTTTCAAAAACAAGGTGTCACTGACCAATAGAGAATTTCTCTTTTAGGTATCTAAAGGTTTAATTTCAAGCGCAGTGACATTTTGGGACATATCCCAAATCTGTCCTTACTACAAATATATTGCAATAATTTTTAATAACTTCTACTCTATTTTTTAGAAACGAGGAGAGAAAATCCCATTAAAAGCTGAAAAATGAAAGAATCAAAAAAATCACAAAAATAACTAATTTCGGACAGACAAATGTACGGAAATGATTTTCATATTCTCTATTTTTATTTTCAGTAAGAGAGAAAACTAACAGTTGTAATGAAAATCACATCAGGTGGAAATTACGGAACAATTCTACCTTAGATACTTATAGTATTTCACCAGAACATCTCGATTTTTTGTCATGCGATTATTTAGCAAGAACAATCAACTTGAACGACTTGTATCTCATGAACGATGTGTTTATAACCGCTACACTTGTAGGAAGTCATCTTTTTAAAATGACGTCCCGTCATAGTACAATATTATGTAGCTGGTAAAAAGATCCCGATTATCCGATCTACCTATTTCGCATTTCACCTTGTATTTCGATTGATAATATCTAATAATTATACTGAATTATACTGATATCCCATAGCTGACTATTGTATTTCTCAATGTGCCGCTCTATACATCTTGTTCATGAACTATAAATCAGCTTCCTATCGTTCCATATTCACCTAATAATTCCATGGAACAGCGACAAAACCGTGCTTCCGCGATGCGCTAAATAATTTGATTGTTTTTTCAGTTGGCACCTGTGTTTGGTTAGAATTTGGCTCCGCCATTTTGCTGTTTTCTATATCGACGATGTACTCGTCGTAGTTTTTTCGGGAATTTGTGTTTTTAGTGCTTTGACTTCGCATTTATCGTAATGTAAATTCGACCTGCACTTTGGGTGAGTTGTTTTCATTGTGTTTTCAAGGTTTCATTCGGAATGATATGTATGGTAGGGTTAATTATTGCTACCTAAACATACCAAGCATGCTTTTTCGGTTGGTTACCTAGTATTTTACCCGGCATTCCACATCAATGCAGTGCGATTTATACTTGATGATTAATGTGAATGATGATTTGGGCTACTGAAGTGAGGCAAATGTTTTTTGAGTAGGTATCTTGATGCTTTTTTGCAGGAACAAAGTGATGTGGCCTAAGTGAAGTGCGATCGATTCGATGCACCTATAGGTAGCGCCAATATTCATTGTGAAAAGTGAAAATTGAAATGCACTGTTATTGCTGATAAAATTCTATTCCTCTGGGCATTTCGATAATTTTCTCAATTCATCAACGACTGTTTCGACAAGGGTTTTTGAATATTATCGGGTACAGAATACACTTCCCTCTAGGGTCTAATGATTAATAGAATATCTCGCCATTCTGTAGGTGGTAGATATTAAACTCTAATTTTGTAGACGGCGTCGTTTTAAACCGCAATTCGTGAGCCGAAAACTTTTCCAACTTATTACCATAAAATGGTGTAAAAGGTCAGATTTATAGGCTTGAAAAGCATTAACTGTGAAGTTAGACAACCGAAATATTTCAAAGGGTGACACTTTTCATAAGTTTTCTGTTACCGCACGACACTTTGAAACGAATGGCTTGGAAACCTTCATTAATTCTGAAAAATGACAATAATTAAGTATACAATGATTTGCATAATGAACTGTACTTCCACCGAAAAATTAAATTCAAATGCTCACTCCTGAAACAGGTAGTGATAAATTTCACTATTTTATTTGTTTTACAAGTTGAAATTTTGAATTGCGACCATTTCATCAGAATTTCAACGGCTCTTGATTTGCTTTGATTTTTTCACCAATCATAAAAAATCGAGGGATGTGTCAATCCAACAACAGATTGGATATTGTTAAAATCGAAGCATTTACATAGGATTCGTGGCATTACATAGGATTCTCTAAGAGTCGAAATTCGCAAATTTACAAAATATTTGCAAGATTCACAAATGATCGAATAAATTCCGAGGGTTTCAATATTGATGAGATGAGAATTGAGGGCAACTGTTATTGTTATTGTTGTTATAATACTCATGCTATGCTATATGCTACTCATTTCCTAAATTGCTAAAGCACCCCCCAGAAGCGTTCGAAGGGCTTGTTATAGTTAAGGAGACTGGAATCAATGAAGAAACAAACACCTGGTAACCAGAAATTCTCTGTCTGACAACTCTTCACTTTTCATAGTGTGAAAACAACAGAACATTTAGAATTTTACGAAGGAAAAAATATATAAATTGTGTTGAAAACAGGAGCAGATTCTCGAAACATCCATTAAGATAAGTAGAAGTCTTGTTTTTATTGAAAATATATCTTCATTTCCAATTTTGAAAAAAAAACAACGTGTCACTTTTTTAGGCAGATCACAAATCTGTCCTTGCTACAAATATATTGAAATACTCATAGCTTCTCTTTTTTCCTAGAAACGAGGAGAGAAGATCCCAGAAGAATCTAAAAAAATCAAGAACCTGAAAAATACAACAAATTCCGAAAACTTATCATTATCATTTCTAATATTGAGCTAGATCGTTATCAAATCAGTTGACATTTTTTGTGGCGAGGGTCGAATTAAAAATAATTTTCTCCAACGCCCTATCACTCGATCTTGTTACTACACACATAATTAAAACATATTTATCGGGATTGTTTACACATCCAGATAATTAATATTAATAATGATGAATTATTTCGGAGAATGTATAAATATAACGGACGGGAGTTTATCTGAGAGCGTTTGCTGGAAAATACAATAATTAATCAAAATTAAGATTTACAAACACATCGTCGATAAAGTGTCATCCGGGATTATCGGAGTTAAATGTTTCTTACTTCTCACCAACAACATTTGTGCCAATTGGGGCTTAATTAGATGGAGAAATGCTCTTATCTCGTGCCTTTGAAATTCGCCGAGAATGTCTCGATAACACTGCCACGACTGGGATTCGACCATTTTGAAAAGTGATTGGAATTCGAAGTATACAGTGTTTACCAAAAAGTCCGCACAATTATGGAAATTCTTGTGTCTAATCATTTATGGAGAATTCACTTACGGTAATCGTCTATGCTTTCGAATAGACTATGAATTTGACAGATAAATTTCGTAACATGACATCCGATATTCGTCAGTTTTAGTGCGATAGTTCCAGATTTTGTTATCATGTGGTTATTTTGTAGGAGTCAAGTTGTTTTATGTCGGTATGTGAATTTTCAAGATCAGAATTGGGATCAAAAATATTTGTCCATTTTCTTAAATAAACAATCATGATGCATTAAATTAGTTCATATCTACGGAAGCGTAAAAGGGCCAATATTATTTTATTTTTATTTTTCCTTTGAATTCCGAGTTGCAACTCGGAATCTACGCGTAAAATGAAAATAAAATAATATTGACTCTTCTTCGCTTCCGTACATTTGGAATTTAGTATGATTTCAAAAAGTTTTCTCATTGGAATGTACTTTATTGAATTTTTGGAAACAGTTCTTATATCTCGAAAATCCCAATACCAAATTCAAGCGCAGTTACATTTTGGGACAGATCCTAAATCTGTCCTTACTTCAAATATATTGCAATAATTTTCAATAACTTTAACTTTCAATAACTACTCTATTTTTTAGAAACGAGGAGAGAAAATCCCATTAAAAGCTGAAAAATGAACCCAATACCTTTCTTGAAATATTTCATTTGTTCAACTATCCTTGTTTGGGAGCTCATGAAGTGTAAGTAGGAAAATAACAAAAGCAATATGAATTTTATTGGACACCGAGCATATTGCTTTCTGAACTAATGGAGGTGATGCCACCATATTTTGGATTCTTCTTTGGACAAAAGATATTATCAGAAATAAACTGCTGAAAATGTCGGAAATACAAGTGAAAATTTTGTTTTGAGAATAATTGATCTATTGCCATTATTACTTGCATGGTATGACAAAGTAAGATGATTGAATGAGAAGCATTTTGTATAATTCAGACATCTTCAAATCACTCATTCGATATATCCTACGATTGGATTACAGATTTCTTCTTCATTCATTGATTGGTTAACGTGGCTTGCACGGTTGCCAACATTATAATAGCCGTACAACAAACAAACCTATATATATACCTACACACAGACAACTCTGTCCATAGAGACTTCGCATTATCTTTTCAGAGATCTGCAGTTCGGCTCTCGCTCGTTTTTATACAGGGTGTACACGAACCTAATTCACTTGAACGGAAAGTTCCTATGTGACGACATTGCTGTAGCTAGATTTTTTACCGATGACGGAAGGCCTTGTTTCACAAATCTCTAAGAAATCCACGAATCTCGACAAACCGTGTGAATGTTACAAAAATCCATCAGAAATATTGATAAATCTGTCAATTCAATGAGGAATCATGTTGATTCTTCCAAATTCTTGGGAAACCTGATGAACCTCGCAAATCTCGGGAAATTAATGGATATTCTGAAAAACTCCTTTAGGTGAATATTGAATATAATATAATATATTTGAATATTGATGAATCTCGCAAAATCTTAGAAAATCTTACTTACTCACTTCAACGAGGGGAGGCATGGTTTTTCCCGAAATACTAACTCTACCGTGCGGTCAATTTTGCATCAGAAGATTTCAATCAAATATGAGAACTGAGAACAACATATTACGGAATCGATTTGTAAGAACCTGAGCAATACTTTTTGAGCTGTAATGTGTTTCTTAGTTATCTGATTTTCGATATCCATTTACATTTTTGCAAATTCTGTCAGAAATCTAGTACGGATCAAGAATCAGTCGACACCGTCTCATTTTCTATAATTTATTGAAAACTATTAGTGATATCGACCCAGATTCTGAATATCTGAAATTGTTCCCATTACATATTTTTCTAACTCATTATAACGTTAGTGTATACAGAGTGTCCCAAAAAGACACCGACAAACTTTGAGAGGTGACAGGGGACATCAAAACAAGCTTTTTTGTTCATATTAAACACGCGTTCTCCTGCTGTCAACCCTCTTCTTTGGGGATAGCAAGGATAATGACCAGTAGTGCCCATGCAGAAACTATATACCCGGAATATTCCAAAGGATTCGCAAGCAGCCAATGACCAGAAGGTGCAATCTTTGCATTCAAGTGAATGGTCAACATTTTGAACAATTATTGTGAACCATAATTCATTTATTACTGAAGCAAAATTAATTGGTGAACATTGATTTAAGCCTCATACTGGCTCAGAAAATGTTTGCTACTCACTCCATGAAAGGATGTCGAGATTGGTGATGATGATCATCGAAGACGAAACGCTGGCGTTGATTTTCGATTCCTCATGATAATATAACAGACAAATTCAAGACGAATTCACTGCAAACAGGAAATCTATCGTTGCACCCATCTAAGTATATATTTGCGATCACCCTGTAGGTGCGAGGCGAAGAGGAATAAGTCGAAGGTGGTCAACTCTGCGAGCGGTATAATGATAGTGGCTCGGGATAAACAGGGGTTCATATACATAATTACATGTTTGTTTAGCAGACGGCCCTGGGCGTTTTCCGTTGGTAGATGATTGATGGCGCCACTTACTACCCGTGCCGGAGTGAACCCAGCGAGTCCGGCTCGCACGCTCTGTCTCTCTCTTTTTCTCTTTTTGAGGTTAGGTCATGAGAACGACAATGGTGAAGTGGAATTTCGATCGTGCATTTTTGCGAATATCACTTCCTGACAATTCTGTGGATTCGTCGTAGAATATCCGGGGTTTCAGGATAATTCATCACCACGAATTGAGAGGAAAAGAGCGAGAGAAATCTCTCCAGATCTCACGAATATTGGAAATTTTCAGGAAGCTCTCAATTCTTGCCAAGTTTCCATAAACTGCGAATTTATTGATGAATCCTGTGGATCTGTGGGAAATTCCATGAATCTTGATGAACCTTCCTTATAAAACCTCTGCAATCTTTAGGAACCTTGCAAATCCTCGTAAAAGTTTTCGAATCTTAACGAACCTTGAAAATTTTGTTGAATCTCGCAAATCCTTAGGAAACCTTACAAATATTGCACATCCTAGTGGAATACATTATTGAAACCTCAAGAAATTTCTCGAAATTCCAGAAATCCTTGAAAATGCCGCGAATCTAGACAAACCTTGTGAATCTCACAAAAATCCATCAGATATATCCATAAATCTCGTAATCTATCTTCCTTATTTTCGGAAAATCTTGAAGAGGCTCTCAAAGTCTTAGGAAATCTTGATGAATCTCGATAACTCTCGATGGGAAATTTAATAGATTTTCGAAAAGTTCTAGAGATCTTGAGAAATCTTTAAATATTCGAGAGTATCGCAAAACCTTATAGGAAATCTCTCGAAATCTTTAAAAATACTTTAGTATACCGCGGATCTTGACAAACCTTGTGAATTTCACAAAAACTATCAGAAATATTCATGACTCTCTTGAAACTTGATGAATCCCTCAAATTCTTGGGAAATCTTGCGAATATTTGGGAATCTAACAAATTCCCAAAAATATTTCTCAGATGTGAAGAAATCTGTCAGATCTTGTGGAAACCCATTTTGAATATTGCTGAAACTAGTAGAATTTCAGGAAATCTTTAGAAACATTCACATTCACACAAATATACCTAAGAAATATTCATGAATCGCGTGAATCTTGATTAATTGCGGATTTTCGTGACATCTAACGATAAATTCGTCACAAACGAATAAAGCCAATTTTCGCTTCATCGAAAGTATAGGTGAGTGTCACCTTTCGAATATGTCTCCGACCATCGTTCAACTTCGCTGTCACATGTTACTTAGCACCCGTCGGCCCCCGACCCGTTTTCACGCGTCGATTACCCCAAGAAGACAAAAAAAAAACAACTTTTCGTACTTTCCAGTCTCTTTAGTGCCTCCAGAAAGGGTTGTCGTGTCGCACCAGAACCAGCGGCCGAGAAGAAAATCTCCGACGCGCGCCATTCTAACCCTTATAGACAGTGGCCTCGGAGGCCGGTATCGCAGGCCCGGCGCCGGCCGGCGAGCCTTTGACTTTCCGGCCCGCCGGAGCGAATGTTGATCGTCGTCGTCGAGAGAATCGTCTCAGTACGGGAGGATGAGCACGGGTCCGTCTTCGGCGGTGCTTGGTTATGCCGAAATCGGTGGTCGGGTACGGGCCGATACAGGGTCGCGTCGATCGATCGATCAATCGTCTACCGGGTGGACCAGGAACGGGGATCGACGGTTCAGGTCTTTGAGACTGGTTGAGGCGCCGGGGTTGATTTTTCTGCCCGATGGAAAATAATACCTAGCACCAGATCTTATTTGGAACGAGATCTCCGGTTGAGAATTTCAATATTTTTCAAATTTACCATTGTCCTTCGAGTGCTAGCAGGTTTTCTTCCATTTTCACAGATAACTCCTCAATATGGAAAGAGCTGAGTGAAAAATATCATTCAATTGATTACATATTGAAATAACTGCGAAATTCAGAGAAATTAACCAAATTAATGGGAACGTCGATTTTGAAACGAAAAAATCTATTTATAATTAGGATACACTTGCAAGCAGTGACGTGCATACAAGAGAAGCATAAAAGCATCGCCTACCCTTTCAGCTTTTCATGGGATTTTCTCTCCTCGTTTTTAAAATATATTTCTACAAATATATTGCAATAATTTTTAATAAATTCTACTCTATTTTTCAGAAACGAGGAGAGAAAATCCCATGAAAAGCTGAAAAATTACAGTTTCCTTCATACTTTTCTTTTGCAGATGTATATATATTTTTTTTAAATAAGGTCTTTGAAATAGGAATTCTTTTGGAGCGAAAAGACATTGCTTTCGGCTCGAATCGGACTGGAAGACGGTTCAGTTCGAAATCGATTTCCTTTATTGATTGGGAATCGCTGGCGCTAATTGGAATTTTTATCAATCAGGATCTGGTACCGCCGTTTATTTTTACTTTTTCAGACAGTATAGTTAGACATAGATCTAGAGTGTGTTCGTTCAATAGGTCTTGTTATTTCAGAATATTTTTTTTCACAAATTTAGCTTCATGCGCAACGTTCCGTTCAATGCAATTATTGACTTTTATAGTGATATTTCCGAACGAGGGCTAATTTTCACCTTTTCGAATTTCCCAACCCCCCCAACGTTAGTAGCATTGCACGCCAAGACTTCCAAGCATCAGATGAAAAAACAAAACAGCAACACAGCCAAGTAACGAGGAACTAAGAGGAATAACAAAACTTCAAAATTGTTGACTGAAAGACTCGAGGAAAGACTCGATATATACATATTCATTTCATTTTCGAATATTATTCTAAACCAAAAATTTCTCAATCACATTGACCGGCAATTCATTTTCGATTCCCCAAAAAATGTTAAAATGTCCTAATGTTAAAAAAATGCCCTTCATCGTTTCTACATGTTTTTATGCTTAACTTTCACTGTCAAAATTTCAATTATTTCTCCTTTCACATACGATGGACTTAAAAAATATTTGAAGTAGCTCAGGAATAAGTACCACCTAAGAGTCCAAATAAATTTTTTCGTATTGAGTGCGTCAAATGAGTGCTTATTAATTTCGAGAGAATTTTTGAAGAATCACCGATCTCATGTGCCATGAAAACACGGTTTTTTTTATACGAAGTGCAAACAACATTTTTTGTACAACTGGAAAAACTGCCTCCGTAGCAGAAACATATGTAGAAGATAGTCTGGATAACAAAATTTAAGATTTCCAACAAAATATTGAATCATCCATCTCCTTCCAAACGAATTGAAATATCTGATTGAATAGTGGAACTCTCTAAGAAATATCTAAAGTTTCTGATCAGCAGCAACATGGAACGTCTTTGGAAATTTATGTTAATAGTAATTGTTCGAACTTTACTATCAATTATCATTGTTTTATGACGAATAATCGATTAATGATTGACTCTATTCAAAAATAAATCCTTCAGAAAGTATAATTTCATGTTTATTTCGGCAGCGAAAAAAAAGTAAATATTCACAGATCAATAGAGATGTAGGAATTTCAAGTACCACCCTATGCGTAGTCTATTTCTCCCGAACAGATGGTAATTTTTTGGTGGATGTTGTTCTCACCCTGTACCCTGATAAATCGCAATTAACCGAAACCGCAGCGATCTCACACATACGCACATACAGGTGGTTCCATTATTTCGGGCCCACATCCAGACAGCCCTTTGTGCACGAACAATGAGACGAGCGTTTGAATGGGCATGGGCTACCGCAAGAAATGTCTTCCAAAATGCTTCTTAATGCCATCTAAGTACCTTTGTGGGGCTTTGTGTCGCTCATAATGAGAAGAGGCCTCGGTACAATGGGGCGGCGCTTTTGAGCGGATAAACAAGGTTCTATTTAACGGGCTTACGGGTCTCTCGAAACATCCGAGGAACGGCAAAGTGTCTCGTCGCATAGTCAGGCGAATGCCCTTCGCGGTTGATCTGATTTCCGTGATTTTTTCGCATGCCCGTGCAGGTACTCTCGAGTCCGAGACTGCTAAACCACAGTGTCACAGGGATCTCTCTGTTTCCCTAACTATTGGCTATAGGCTAAGGGCAGATTGTTTGGACCAAATATGCCTCAATATATTCATCCCCCTTACCACGTAGGGGCGTAAATAAAAAAAAGTGCAAGATTGAGTTACGCCGGGAATAGACTTTCTTACAATGCACTTTTCATCTGACGGAGTGGCGTAACTGTATCTCTTCTGATTCCGTCGCAAACAGTACGTATGTTTATGGCGTATCTGCCGTTGTCAATACAGAGAATTTCATGTAGGGACGTAGAATAGATACGCCTTTATACGTGTGACAAAATATTTGGTAGTGCCGATCAACCTGATGAGGCGGCGTAACTGACATCACCTGTTTCATAGCATGAAATTATAACCTCAGAAATATTGGATTACATTGTCTCCAGTTTATTTATGTTGCTCAAGATGTACGTGCTTCTACGTTGGAGAGATGGTTCGAAGAATGTGGTGTCTTCTGCAGAACTCAAAACTGTCAACTGTGTGATGTGATGAGGATGGACTGTTGAAATGTCGTACAAGGAACGGTGGTATTTTGGTACAGTTTTGGCAGTTGAAATGGTGGAATTTGATTTTAAGGATCCCAGCTTCGATTCTGAAGATGATATACCACTAGTATAATTCAAAGAACTGCAAAACGTGTCGCAGTCTGCCGACAGAAATAATAATGGAGATTTTCACACAAACAGAAGAAAATATATCCGATATACAGCTCACAACATTGAATCCTGAAGCACCGAAAATAAAAAAACGAAAATATGAAGATCTCATGTCATTGTGTAAAAAGGAGAAACACCTATAAGAGTTTCAAGATTTTTTCAGATCGTTGCCTCATGACCAAGCGTGAATAAATCGTTGTAAAATGATAATTTGGGATTGTCACATATTTACTTTTTATATTCACCAGGACTTTGTCATACTTTATTCTTTTACTATTATAACAATAGTTGAATATTTAGGTTTCATGAAATCTGTGTCTTTTACGACTCTCATACTTTGATTCCGCTATTATTATAGTAGACCTATCTCACAAAACCAAATGAATGCTTTCTCACGTATGGCCGTATATGCGAACTTTTTGGTATAAAAAAAACAATAACTCGTACATTTCATATACAACAATCAGTA
Organism: Gastrophysa polygoni; assembly: GCA_963576655.1. Classification (NCBI taxonomy): domain Eukaryota; kingdom Metazoa; phylum Arthropoda; class Insecta; order Coleoptera; family Chrysomelidae; genus Gastrophysa; species Gastrophysa polygoni. The sequence continues at coordinate 10,290,455 of OY755093.1, forward strand.
TGAGAAACGTATTGTTCCTGTTGTAATGCTAAGATATTATTTCGAAATATTACAAATTGAGAAATGTAGGGCTGCATCCATTTTCGTTTTTTCTCTCTCCTGTAAAATATTTAGGAATCAGGGAGACGAATTATTGCCGTGGAAAAAGATACAGGGCGTTGAAGTTGAATTTGTGTTTTTGTTTTTTGGTAATAATTCCACTATATATTCATTAATTGTTATCAAAATCGGTACGGAGACATAGTTTTGTATAGAGAATACTATTTCATGCATAATTTCACTTTTTGACATTTACATTATGAATATCTGTAACTCTTTTGTCCAAACTTTTTAGTGATTTTGATCACAACATTTGACTAGAAATCATTTCTACGTTATCTTCTTTAACTTGCTTGTTTTTTTCTAAATTGAGTAGCTTCAAGCTGATCTTTTTTGTACTTATGTATCGTATAATACAAAAAAACTTTAGTATCTTGAATATTTTGCAGAAATAGTGAAACTGGTATTTTTCGAACCCATCGGACCAAAAATAGAAGTAAATAGATGTTTTGAGTCACCTCAAGACGTGCAAATGAATTAATTACCTGTAAGAACATGAAATCCAAAATTTTAATTTATTCAAATGACATGCATTCCAGTAGGTCTGTTCTGACCAATACAGTAAATCTCCATAATAACCTTTCCTAATCGGCTGGAATTCCCTGAATTTTTTTTATGAAAAGCCAGTCGTATGATTAGTCACTCTCAGCAACTGTCACTGATGACAGGGACTCGGTAGGCAACCTGTTGCTTCAAAAATGCAGGATGCTTGGCAGAGTTAACTTGCCGTCACTCACTTGTCTGATCTCAGTGTCTTTTTTGATTCGGAAATAGAGATTAAAGTTGACACCCGGTATTTATTAGGTACAGGGGATCTTTCTAAATTCCATGCTCATGATTGTATCGGTAATTTCGGCCAGAATTAGGTAAACACTTTTGGAGAAATGAAAATTATTATATGGTGTGTTTAATCGCGTCAATGTCAGTTGCTTCTGTGATTATTCATTCTATCGATTTGGCTTTTGATGAACTTGTCACTATATTCAGTGTGAATTATCTGAATTGATGATATTCATCAAAGTCCTACTTAATAGTCATAATAAAGAACTCCATTACTCTTTCTCACTTAATTTTGAGATAACTCTCAGTTTTCTGTTTTTGGAGCAAATCAGGTTTACATTGGTAACTATATATCTAAGCCCAACCTCACCTGATCCAACTTATGTAAAATATTTCTTCACCTCGTCATCGAAACTAGGATTTTCGTCTGTATAACTCTCTTATTGCACCCCGTATAATAATGTTGTACCTATACGATATCTAATCGTCCAAGGCTATGACCAGAGCGCCACATCTTTAACCTGCTAACTAGATCTCAGATTCTGAATAGTAAATGAGAAGCAGGCGCCTGGGTGTAATTTATCTCGCCGGGCTTTTGTTTTTTTATTAGTTTTCGGGGTACCGGGCACAGATATTAAACGCCGGATCCCATACGACCTGCCTCAAAACACACGAACATTATGAATAATTTTGATTAAAAAAATCGTGTTAATTTTTCGAGATAATTTATTGAGATATAACTGAAGAGGAGGTAACATAAATTCATCGGATTGTTGATGTTTCTACCTCTTTGTTCGTTTCTTCGGATGAAACCGTTCCAACATGGTAGGAGAAGAACATTTTCGATCAGGTAAATCGTTTTCGTGCTATACTGGAATATACAAACTAAAACGCCGTTCGAATTTTCCTGTGATTATGAAATTATCAAAAAAAGACAATGAAAAATTAGAATAATATTGATAAACCCATACCGAAATTGATAATTCATATTCGTATGAGCTATTACATTGTTTTTTTGTTGAATGACAACGTATTTTCTTGAATTGACTTGTGTCATCAATTTGTTGATATAGAAAATTGGAAAAGTATTTCACGAGAAATCGATTGATTGGGAAATAATTTTACGCTGGAGCTCTAATGTCTGATACCTGGCAACAAGTTCTCGAAAATCTGTCGAATTATTGTGGAATTCATTTCTACAGACAGAACTTATTTTTGACAGTAATTGATGTATATAATTTGTTTCATGAGAAGTAGAAATAAATGCGAAAAAGACCCCTTAAGCAAGCTTGCGTGGCGCTAAACAAAACAAATATTATTATTATCACAGTCAATTACAGTTACATAGTGGGTGGCCCAACAAAAACGAAACAAGGCCGATTTGACATAGTCATTTCGAGAAAACATGTTCATGAAAATAAAGGGATAGAGTGATATAAAGTAACGCTTTTTTCCCTTTTATCACTATTTCTCATTTTGTAGTTAGAACGATGGTCATCTAAGAAGTGCCTTATGTGTTTTTTCCTAAATCCTGTCCTATCCAACATTACAAAAAGAATCATTTATTTTAATGTCGATTCCTTGATCTCTCAGAAGAATGCATACCTTGTTTCGTTTTCATTGGAATTTCAAAATCCATTCAGATAAAGGATGCCTTTTCTGAGTTAACAAAGTTGCTGAAAGAACCTGCATATATCTCCGAACGGAGAGGTAATCGATGATTGTAATCAAGAAGAATATTGTAGCTAACAAAAAGAATAATTAGAAAAATATATAGGGAAATTGAGAAAAGTGAGTACCACAACAACCTTCTATCGAGCTTTGTGTACACTAAAGTTCTGTTCAAATATGGCGGTCCGAAGCAAAAGCTCGTTTCCCAAATATTGACATAGGGCATTAAGCATAGTCAGTCTACTTAGAGAGATTTCTGTTTGCTCTTGTCACAAAAAAACTAAATGAAATATTATGTTCTCTGCAGCAGACCGAATCCGTAGAGGAAAGCCTAATTGATTTTTGGAAACTTTTCAGCGTCAGGCTATCAACAACGCACGGATCTTCTATTGTTTTAGTTAATGAAGTGGCCTATGAATCGGTGAACACCAGAGGAAGATGAAAACGATTCAATGATGGTACAAAATAGAATTTACGGGGTTTTGTCAACCTACAATGGTCACTGTAAACCGAAATTGTGATTCAAGTTTTCAAAGAGAACTGAAGAAATTGTGAAATTTCACTCAAATATCACTCAATGATGTTTGAATTTCTGCCCACACCTGATGGGATTGAGTTTTTACTCTAACTTATTGAGTATTGAATTATGAAATAAGTATATGGGGTCGGATTGAAATCCAAAACGAGCATATTCCAACCCATTTTTATGTAAACATCATCAATAATGAGTTGGCTTAAATGAATTTCACTCTGTTTTGATCAGTTTCATTTCATCTTCGATTTATTTTTCGAAGATTGATTCGATCAATCATAGTAGTAACTCAGTTCCACTATCTTGACGATTTTTCGCGATATTTTCCATTGCCTCACGTAACAATTTTTTTAAAATTTTTGATTCAAACAACAATATCGGATACATATCCAGTTCAACTCTCTTGGCTATGGCTATATTATTGGAAGCTTCAAATATCAAACATACCATTATCGATGAGGATTTAGTTGTATTAGGTTTCTTGTAGAACTTGTATGACTTCATGTATCCTCGTATTGTACCTCGATTTGAAAATCGTGTTAGGTACTGACAACATTTGCGAATTGATGAAAAATGCCTTGTGGTCACAGAGTACAAATGAATTACAAAAGAAGAAAACAATGCTCATGGAATTTAATTTGATACTGAGATGAATGAACCAGTGTGCATGCCCACTCTTCTTTCGTTATCCCACTAATTGGCAGAAGCACTCGAAATCAATGAGTTGTCCAGTTTGTTTCCATCTTTATCTGAGTAGAATATGGTCATTCATACTGTGAAATACCTTTTTTTGTATTTCCCATAATAATTTCGGTATTTTACTTTCCTTGACTTTTTATTCTGACAAAATCTTATCTCAATATCAATAATTCAACTATTCTCCGTTGACTGAGAAACATCATATATAAAGGATGTTCAAAAATGAATAATCATATGAATAATACATAAATAGTAAATCATAACAAGAAAATCAGCAACACATACAATACAATCAATCTTGATGGAAAGTTCTATTAGAAAAAAATCCATCCGAGTTTCACTTCACTCTATGAAGGGACTTTCAACCCCCCTTCTCTTTATATTCCCGTTTGTCATTTTTCCAATTAGTTTATGCATATATTTAACGATTTTTTTTTCACTTTCCATAACTTTCTTCTGGTATCATTGTATGGCTGAAGGGTAACTCAATCGAGATCCAAACGTGCTCCCTCATAAAAAAATATAACACAATTAAAGTTGTGGAGATGACTTCAATGGAGAGTATTACACAAATCCATTTCAATTCGGGATATTAGTAACTTCTGAAAACTCAATATTCATGACTTGAAATCAATTACAAAAACATGTGCGAGGTACAAAATTCCTTCTCGATCATATTTGAACACGTTCACTGTAACAGTCCAAGAAACTCTCTATATAATATTGAATCCTGGTCGGTGTAGATTCTCGAGAAAAAAAAAGTTTCTGGAATCGACTGGGAGCGACGGTCACCGTGCGCCTCTTCCAGTCCTTCCTGATCAGAAGGACAACTCTTCTCAAATATTTGCCGACTGTTACTCTGAGATTACGGACAAATATGTGAACAGACGGAATGCTCTCACAGAGTGCAGGACATCGTTGTTAATTGATCGATTTTGTGTATACGTGGAAACGTGTTAGGAATCGATGAACTGCCAACTGGGAAGTAGATTTAAACGAGGTCTCCCACGATTTCATGTCTCACACCAAATTATATCTCCAGTATGCCGCGAACGAAGCACCTTGTATATTTTAACATCGCTGAATCCACTGAATTTTCTTGAACCGTTTCAAAACAATTCAAGGCACTGAATATTCGGGGAACTTTGGCGTTTCATATCATTCTTTTTCTTTCAGGTCAACTTTCATGAAATTTTAAGCAAGCTGTAGATGAAATCAATAATTTTAACATGCATATCCAGTCTTTTGTCTGATGCTGGCTTATTCACCATCACACAGAGTTAAACTATTGTTGATTAATTTGATAATTCTTTAACCAAATTCTTTTGTTAAGAACTCAATCTATGAAACAAGGACTGAAAATGCGACAATATGTTGTTCAGTTTCAGTAAACACACGCAATGTTGATGAAATCAATTGATTAATTTTCAATTAAAACAATTACTGTCACACATTTGGGCGAAGGCACCTTTTCTAAAACTACAATTTTTTGGAGTAAAGAGTTGGTGACGATTTCTTCTTTCTCTTAGAAATGAACCAGTGCAGCTAACGAAATGAACCAAAAGAAATTTAGGAAAGGAATGGTTCTTGGTAAAATCTTGTATTTTGAGAGAATCTGACTAAGATATTATCAGCACACAGGGTTGTACTACACCTTCCAATTAACCCTGTATAATGGCTAACACACCAGCATTCAATAGAAGACTGGCTATGCTAGTTGAAATCAGTGATTTTATCTACAGTGTGCTAAAAAAAATCAGGAAAATTCAACTGCGAAAATAAAAAAATATGTGACCGAAAATTTTATCGAAATATTATCTTTTCGCGTTTTTACTATGAAAATTAGACATTTTCATTATTTCTAATCAACTTTTCTTTGACTCACCAGATGATCTTCAATAATTCTTGTATAACAATCCGGTCTCATCCATCCATCATCCATCCATCTTTCCATCGCCTTGATAAAAAAGAAAAATAAAACAGTTTTTCGATTTGGCCGGTTTGGGGAAAGAACAATTTCGCGCGATCACTCCTTTCCTTCCAATATTCACATAGATTTTTTTCAAAATTTAGAGATTTTGATAGAATTCATTGAACTATACGACACTGCCAAAATTGAGATATTTGGAAACTGAAATTTCAGCTAGATCCATCATATGGAGTTGGAAGTTTGACAATACCTCTTTTATGGAATCTTCTCGGTTGAATTTCTTTGAGAATGTAAAAAAAATGTAAAAAGAATGGAAACTCATGTCTAGAAAATTTCGAACTCTCAATCACATTCGACTACACCAACGGAAAGAATGATTTCAAAGAATGTCTACAGAATGTCAAACTTTCAACACCTTGCTTTGAACCGTTCTCGAGATATTCAACAAAAATATCAGTTTTTTTCCATAAAACTCGAAAACCATCGTGTTTTTCTATGATTCCTTCACGAGATTTTTGCAAATCCTTTCGATTTCAACTGAGTCTATACCTGATAATTGTGAAAATAATTTGGGACACATATTCGAACCCTATTTCCATCACTGAATTCGATTCATCACAAACCATTATTCTTTTTTCGTCATTCATAATGCTTCTCGACGAATATAAATATTCCCAAGATTCCTCACATACACGAAGATTATGTTATGGATCCACGGAGTGGTAGCGCTTCGCGCTATCGAAGATAGGTCCCACCCCAAGAGAGGGGTTCAAAAGGATCGCGGGGGATGTTTAAAAGCTTCCTTCAAACGGGGGAAACGATTTTATAGGGAACCGCAGCGCTTCTGCTCTGTTGCCGTCTACGTAACACGGATGCCGTTAATGCGATTTGGTCCCCATACGCACTCTTAAATATTTAAACATGATGTAACACGTTCATTTTGCATGCCGGCATGATTCCGGTGAGTCTCAACGAACTGTAAAGACGAGATTCAACAGAGTAAAGAAGAATCAACAAAGTTCAATCTCGAGACAGTTTCTATTCTGATAATTCTCGTAGTTCAGGTGTGGGATCAGAGGTGGGATCAACTCGTAGTCCACCATCTAGATTAGAATTACAATGAAATATTGAACTCACTCATAATTTGAAAATTTGTGAGATTTGGGCCCTAAACGATGCTTCAATACTTATTCAACACGTTCATCTCGCATTCTGGCATGATACTGGTGAGTCTAAATGAATTGAAAAGGTGAAATTCAACAGAGTGAGGAAAAAGAAATCAACAAAGTTTCATCTGTATGTTTGAAAATATATCAACATGGTTGGTAGGGATTAGGTGTGATTATAGTTTACTAATGTTCAGAGCTCATCACCTCTCTTCTGATGGTTATCTTGGTTCAGGGGTGGAATTTGCGGTAGGATTTCATCGTAGTCTATCATCCAGACTTGATTTTCAATAAAATATCGAGTAAGTGATTGAGTGACATCATAGAAGCGAAGACATTTCTAGTGGTCGAAGAACTAGTGGGCATGTTTTGTTGGTCACTTCATCAGTCCCATGAGACGTTTGCAAGCGGGAACTGAACAAACGACACTTAAAAATGATGGATTAATTTCGTACTGATACCCAACCATCGGTCATCCGGGGTCCGTCTTCATAAACAGCACGTCGAGACTTTTCTCACCGACTAGCGTGCATTAGAGAAGCTCATCGCATTAATTCTCCACTTTATCACTTCTTTATCGAGTGTTAAAAGGACATTATTGTCCATTTATATGAAGCCACCCAAAATGCTGCCAGCACGGTAGCCGGCACTGATAGCTCGACGCCATTTAGATTAGAACTACATCGGTTTCCACTCTTCATCAATGGTGCGACCGTGCTCTTCTATCCGTCCGGTATACGCACTCAGATAACTGAACGAAATTATTTTTCGGCTATTAGGTGGTCCACAAATTGCCTTTCGTCACCTCTAACAACAGATAAGGATTGAAATGTACGACGGGTCATGACTATTTGCCAATAATTGATTTGATAATCGAGAGGCGAGCCTTCTTTCTGGTCCGCTGACTGCAATCAATTGATTGTCTCGTTTTGAACACCACATCCGATGCTTCTGCTGTACCAAAGCTCCGTCTCTAGCCTCATTATGAACCCATCATAATCAAAAATGTCAGGCATCAGAGTTTTTCAGTCCTTTATTAGTTCCTCGTTGGTCTCCAATTCCTTGTCCTTATTGAAAGAAACTTTCAATCGTTCTTGGCTGAAGAGTTTTGTTCGAGATGTCTTCTTCTACCCTTCTAGTTAAATAATCCGCGCATAAGCTCGTCCATGAAAATGTCTAATCGAACCTGTTCCTTTCATCTTCAGGAAGTACCACACCAGTGTTTGTTGGTACTTCGTGTGGTGTAGCTTAGAGTTGAGTTTTGTTTTCCAAATATCATCTCTAAGGCAATGAATGCTCAATGTTGTGTCCTCACTGAATGGAACTTGCGCTTATTTTTGATTTCTGACTCTGTGGTCATGTGGTCTTTTGGTTTCAGTCTGTTTGTGCTCCATTATTCTGTTCCTCGAATGACAACAGATATAGTGTTTAATAGTCCCTCGTCAGTTGATTCTGCTGTAGTTTATTGTTGACTCATTTCCTTTCAAACGCCAAATATCGTCGTGAAAGAAAGATGAGAAGGTCAGTGAATGTGCTCAACTATCTCTTTCAATGGGTCAGTTCCTTCCACTCCAAGTCGACTTGGAACTGTGTCCGTTTTTTTGTCTTCTCAGCTCATTTTGTAGTCTACAAATTGGTTCGTATTTTTATACGATCAAGAAGATATCAGTTCATAGGTAGTTTGCACTCGAATCCTAAATAGGTCCTTCTGTTATTCCCTGTTGTATTTTTCTGGTGGAAGTTATTTATCATATCTGGGCTCTGCCTTCAAATTCCAACTGCCGTCTATGTGGGACCATAAATTTGCTCACCATTTCTGGCAAAGTGTCATTGCAGATATGTGTTTTGTTGTGCAAATGCCAGTTGGTAGTATCGATGGAAGTTTATCAAATCATCAGATGATATTTCTTGTTTGACAATGAATATTATTTCCTAGATCCAAACCGTGCACTCACTTGGGGTGATCAATGTAAGAACAACTGTTTGAATTCCCAGTAGCTGTTCTATGAAGCCTCGAAGAATCAATATCTCCGGGAAACATAATTCACGCATAAATAAATAAAAAGCAGGGGAAACGACATGATTCCTACCAAATTCCTCTGTTCGTGTTGAGCTTTATGGCCAATAAATTCCGAATCTTCCTCAAATAAAAAACACTGTCATATCCGACAGGATGGCTAGAAAAATTCCGTGATTCGGCGACAAACTTCCAATATTCTTTTGCGAGCATACAACTTTCCAGAAGTTCGTGAATAAAACATGATACCCCCCTTTGTCACCCGCGCCCTCACGTGTAGCAAAATCGCGTGACAAGGCAACATAACCTAAACACCTCCAGAACATTAGTGGCCATTTCGATGTTGTATTAACACTCTAGAATTACCGACGTGGAAACGCGAAAGATACCGACCGCGTCGTGGGTTTAGAGGTCAATTTCGCTTGCGCCTCATCGCTTTATGGAAGCGAAAGGGTGTTATGCGGGAGCAGGGATCCGATGGAAAAACGGACCTTAAGGGAGCGCTAATAAGGGGTTTTAAATGTTGATATCGGAGATCTGTTCGCTAGCATGCGATGAGTATAACGATGGTTTATGAAGGAGACCATTATTTTCTAAATCTTGTGTTTGCGCAGATGATAAGGATCTGAGTTTTGGCGAGTTATGAACGCTTCCAAGTCGGTAATGACTGAGAGCATTATTTTTCGCCTGAGTTTCGCTAACACGACACGTAAACGAAGTCTTTGGAGTTTTCAACCAAGAGGAAGGATGCTCCGATCTGAATTGATCTGTCCTGGTTATAATCATAACCTGTCAGGTGTCTTTTGCTCCAAATATCCTTAGAATTCAGAAGCTAATTCAACTTGAGCTGTATTGAATACCTTTATCAACCCAAAATTTGGATGGAGGAACAGAAAAGCATTCTGGATGAACTGCAGAAGTGTGACTATCAATATGGTGTATCTCTATCCTCGATGATTTCTCTAGTGATTCTTGATGTCTTCAGTAGATTCTCTGGGTTCATGTTTATGACATGATTGATGAACTCCTCTTCTTTTCATTGGGCTGAACTTGTACTCCTTTAGGAACATTCTGTTTTCCCACACCTTGTTTTGATCGTTATCATAAGTTTCTCCATTTCCAATCGATTTCTGAAGCAGTGATAAACTTGATCGACCTGTGTTCACACGTGAACTACAGATATCTTGCCCATAATTGACTTGGTGATCAGCAGAAGTTGTAGTGTGCATTATGGAAAATGGATCATCAAGATGATATCGATAATTGCGTTGTTTGAATGAAAACTTTGTTGCACACGCATGCTAAAAGCAATCAGGCGAGAACTAATGAAGAATATACTATGAATTCGCCTTTAGAGTAATAGCCTGGCATCCTTCTGGCATCAGCTTATATAAAGCTTCCCAGGTCTATCCATGTTGCTTGGAAGATAATTGCACTCCTTTGCTTTGTCAATGAGCTGAACTTGTTCTTCGATAGATCGATTCCACCTTTACCACACCTCGTTTCTATTGCTATCATCAGTTTTTCGATCACTAATCGATATCTGAAGCTAGGGTCATTAGGTTTTGATCTCCCACCAGTGTTTACACGTGACCGACAGATATCCTAAATAATTGACATGGTGATTAGCAGAAGTTGCATGATGGGAAATGGATTATCATGTCAGATATTATCGATGATTTCGATGTTTGAACGACATATTCTCAAAGCAAACTGTCTCGATCACTAAACAAACGTTGATGCATACGAACTAATAACATTTGTGAAGAATAGACCAGAAATACACTAATGGTGCTTTATTGTCAATAGAAGCCGGTATTTTTTCATCGATTCATTCGCTTGATGGCTTATTATATTTAATAATATTTTCATTAGCAGGCCCATTAGGCATTAACGTCGTCTTTCGCGAGTGTACACGTAGGATATTATAAATTTTTTTCATTGTGGACAATGGCATTGCTCCCATGATTATGAGATTTACGATAATGGTGAACAAATAACATTAGCATTGGAACAGCTTTTTGTTGCTTTTGAATTCATGTCGGTTTATGATTACCTGCAGCCATCCTCTTCACTCAGATGTTTCCAGTTGCTGGAAGTAATAAATTTGATATTCAAGCGAAAACTCATGTCGACGTTACATCAGTCTATTCTTTCCCATTTAGATTAGAGCCTGATATTTTTCTTCATTATCGATAAATCTGATTATCCACATGGATTATGTCAAAATCTTTCAAATCTAATTACCTTTCACGATGAGAGAGGTACAGAATCAATCAAATTGGCCCTGACAGTAATGCATATTGCCTGGAGTTCAGGGATTTGCATTATCTGTCTCTTTTTACTGGAGCTTGCGAAATCAAAACTCCTATTTTTTCTGACCAATGTCACAACACATGAAGTTGTTGCCATTCAAAATTCAAGAGAAACACCATTTTGAAGATAAGTTACCAGTTCTACCTCGTAAGACATTAGCGATATATGAATTATGCATTCTTTGTCCCTTTAATGTACCTACAAACTTCAATGGCGTGGAGAATTGGGAAATGTCAAAATTATCGAGCATGTTGCCTACCCTAGGAAGTTGGAATTAGCAACTCCATTTCCTGTTGTAATCGACAACTTCATTTTCATGTTCTTCATCGTTAACAAGAATTAGTTGGATTCCACAAGTGCTTACTGAATGTGTTTTATCAATATTAATTTGAGAATAATGAGATTCTTCAACTGGTTCAAAAAATATGGAATTCAATGAAATTTGAACTCCTGCAAAAGATTCCAATGGGTCATAGGAGTGAAGTTGGATCGTAATTATTAATGTTTATTTTATATAATTTGAATATATGTTTTGATTGTGGAATGTTTGATTTGGCATTCATGAAATGTGTAGAATACAGATCCTTTCGAATACAGAAAAATATACATGGTGTATCTATTAATAAAAATCAATCTTTAATATTTATTTTAGATTGAATCCATATGTCGTGATTATTTCGCTAGTTTAATCTGGTATTTCTGAAATTTCTAATATACAGAATACAGAAAGATATACATGGTGTATCTATAAATGGAAATCAATCTTTTACTTTTATTTTAGATTAAATTCATATGACGTGGTTGTTTTGCTAGTTTAATTTCTTATTTCTGAAATTTCTTACATACAGAATACAGAAAAACCTACATGGTGTATCTATATATGAAAATCACTCTTTTATATTCATTTTAGATTGAATCCATATGACGTGATTGTTTTGCTAGTTTAATCTGGTATTTCTGCAATTTCTAATATTCAGAATACAGAACAATATACATGGTGTATCTATATACATAAAAAAATCAATCGTTTTTACCAATTTCGAAAGAATTAATATGTTGTGATTGTTTTGCTAGTTTGATATGGTGATTCAAAGATGTCTAATATACAGGAGAACCCTTCAAGTACAGAACAGTATACAGGGCGTATCCAGCCTCTTTATTTTCAAGACCATTCCATGTAATCTTATTGCTAGTTCGATTAAACATTTCTGGAATATCTTTTTTTTCAATTCGTACGGTGAATACCGTGAGATCAATTCTTGAGGAGCCACGACTCGTCGACGATATAAAAAAAAAATAAACGTAGGTAGCAATAAAAACGGACACTGTAGACCGGTGTATAGCATCAGGTCGGATCTACGGGGGGTTGAGGTCTTTTGTAAACAATGCCGCTCCGGTCTTGAAACATTAAACGTGGACTCTTCAAATAATTTACGACTGTGGCTTGTTACGTGTCGTCACCGAAACTCATTAGACGTATTTTCACTTTTTATACCTGTGCCAAACACACGGGGCGAGGTGTAAGATAGTGATCGAAAACGATAAAATAGAGGGTGTTCGACCCTGTCTATTTCGACAATAGTTTTTTTTTCTGTTGTAACTGCGTGGAAAACATGAATCAGGAAATTATAAGAATACTCGAATTTTGTTTCTTGCTGTGTACTATCTTCACCTTGTCTGCTACATGAGCGATTTACAACTGTGATTTTTCAGTCTTGAATAAAGTTTTGAATTGTCAGGTATATATGTAAATGACAACTGTTAAAAACTAACAACTTGAAACTGTCACTTTTCAGTGTATGTAATATGCGATTTACAAAATGTAGCTATGAATCATAAAGTATATAGTGTGAGCAGATGTCAAAAAGTGGCAAAAAGGAAATTACTCCTCAAATCCAAATGACTGAAAACGAAAAATGATAGGATATACAATCAATAGGAATTTCGGAAAAGGAACGATAATAATCAATTACTGTCTGTAAGTCTTCACTTTTTGTCACTTTTCAGTGTCAAAAAACCAACCAACATTGAAAAATCTTGCGAAGAGAAGTGTCCTAATTGTGTTGAGAACGGGAGCAGATTCGTTCCAGAAACGTCCACCGAGATTATTTTTTTTTAATATATTTGTATTTCCAAATTTTTCAAAAAACGAGGTGTCACTGACAAATAGAGGATTTCTCTTCTAGGTATCTGAAGGTTTTATTTCAAGCGCATAGACATTTTGGGGCAGATTACAAAATCTGTCCTTACTACAAATATATTGAAATAATTTTATAAGTTCTACTTCATTTTTCAGAAAAGAGGAGAGAAAATCCCACGGAAAGCTGAAAATTGAGAGATAATGATCAAGTTTTGAAAACACCACGTAAAATGTCCTCAAAAGCGCATTTTTTCCAGTTGTCTATAATTTATTAGCTTCCTTCGTTCCTCAAATACTAACACTGGGCCACACTGTATATCAATTACATTAATTTTGAATCAAAACCATTTTGAAATCGTTCCCACATTTCCTATCCATGGAGTCAGTTGTTATCGTATCAACGATTGAATGAGTCACCCTGTATATGCGCCTCTGAGATCTCGAGGGTTATTCAATGTATACGTGGAACTACCCCTAAGCGAGCTAGCGGCACGCCCTGGGGTGGAGCAAGCCCTTTGAATAGGACACCATAATTTATATATTATGCATTTGGAGTGCCGGATATGACTTGGCGGGAGAGAAGAATTAGGTTAGGTTTCCGTCGTCTCACGATTCAATATCGTCGTTGATAGAAAAGTAGAAATCAATTCATGAAATCGACGAAACACCTCCTTTAGAGCCAATATTGAGTTCACTTAAACTCTCAGAAAAGGTTGCACCAGTTCCTCAAGGATCCGTTCTGGGCCCCTCTTTGTTCATTATCTGCTGATCTATTGAGCACAGTGAATGCTTCTATAGTGAACATTTTATGCTCCCAAATGCGTTTCCAAATGTCATCGATTCGGATAAGTTGATTTTATTTTCTTCAGATTGGTTTTACTCAACTGTCAACACACATATGATCATACTTTTGTCTGCAAATACACCAATTCAACATCTTTCATAACCATTTGGGATGAATTTCTATACAACACAACAACAATCAATGTATTGACAGATTGACAGTGGAAGCCATTTCGCAACAAGTTCGTTATATGAATTGAATGAAAATTGATGTACACACCATAATGAAAATTGTATACCTGCACTTCTGTGATGTTCTGACAAGTATTTTGAGATAACTTAATCTAGACGAATGTAAAATCTTAGATTCTAAATGAAATATCCTGTAATATTTTAAACAATTCAGCACACCGAAAGCCGCGATTCTTCTCTTGGAGTGATCAACATAAAATATCCAATATCTTATGGAGAGGTATGAGGATTTCACATAGAATGCATATAAACTGCTATGGTTGAGACCATAAAAGACTTATCACCCGATTTTATGCCTACCCTCATTCGAGCTACTCTAATAAAATCACAATTTCAATTTACCTTTGGTCGCGTCAGACGCTCTGAAGAATCCATAATAATAAGATTACCGTCTGGCTTGACACAATTTTACGATATCTCGGCCACGATAAAAATGCTATCCTTTCCGAAAATCAATGAAGACGGCGCAATTAGTGAGGTATTTCGGTTTGAGGACCTTAATAATACTCTTTAATTATCGAAGACCACCGGTGAAGATGGTGAAAATATTTTTTGTCACCGGAGTTTCTCGAATTAGATGCATCTTGCCATGAAGAAGTCGTCAAAGTCTGATAGCGATTGTGCATATGATTGAGATAACCAAATGTTCTGAAGAAATTGGGTTGGTTGCCCTAATACTGGACACTCTTGTCAGTGACATCAAGTAGACCGACCAATTACTGATTCTATCTGAGATATTATGTCCGGCTTTATCCGGAAATCTGATTTTCTTGAATATAGCGATGTTCTCAGAGAAAAAGTTACAGGACTCAACACTTTTTTTGCTAATAGGATCAGGATGCTCTTCGATCATGACTATTCTGTTGGGCATATTTTTTCGCCGTTTACTCTGACAAATTGTTCACATCCGTAAAAATAGCTGACAGGTATAATTGTACCTTGACCAATTTTGGAATTTGGGAAAACATTGTCGTGGTCTTGAATTGTGCTCATAAATTTCAAAGATCCCCAAGACCCCAATATCGAGATCACAGAGTGAATAAACTCAACTTCCACGTTATTTGATTCATTTGAATAAGAGTTGCACGTTGTATTATTGAAAACAGCGTCAGTCACTACAATTGATAATGCGACATATTTACTAGATAATTTGCTGTGCTTGTCAAAGATCGACCTCATGAATCCAACAATCCGTGGGAAACCCTGATTTCCATCAGAATTCGAATATTTTCACGTACCGCAGTTGTTGACCAGTTTTTGCTCATTGAAATGTGATTTTTACTTGATATCGTTGAATGTCAGGGCTCAGATAACGCTCTGTATATGCAGTGACGTCAAGCTTTTCTCATCGTTCATTTGATGGCTACATTTCTATGAGTAATTCTAAAACAATCAGTGTGTATATTCATCTCTGATTTGTTTTCTTGAATTGAACCACGATGGAGTATTGTATGACTGTATGACCGATTGATTTTTTCTGTCTGTAGTACTGGTACTGTGTTGTGTACTGGTCATGTCTAGAATAATCAGTACTAGGTACTGAATAACCAGGACTGTACTGGTAAAACTAGTAGAAATAGTCACCTTGAACTCGATGATCCGTTGGACTTCATACCACAAAAAATTGATTTGATTCGCCTGATCGAAGATATTCTCGACCAAGGCATAAGAATGGTGATAAAATAGGTACTTACAAATCCATGTTTATCCGATATATTGTTGGTCAACTTCAGCTTATGGAAAGAGACGACTTTCTGCATCCATTGCTCTCCCGTCGATGGACTGTCAGGATGAATGTACATCCTTTTGGGCATCTCAGGATCAGCTTTACCAGCCACCATCCATCGACTGAAATATCGAAGATTTTTGGATTCAACGCATCAGTGTGAGCTAACTAAACCACGGATGGCTAACCCTACAACCACTAAAATATCCAAGCCCATACGCAAATTTGCAGATTTTTCAGTCTGACTAGATAATTACGTCAAAATATGCGGTGTTGTTGGTTGAAAGGAAATGACTGATAGACCGACCGTGCTGATACAGATCTGTCTAGTGCCCCGTTCTTCAGACATGTTATTGTTTTTTTCCCAATGATGATTCACAAAACAAAATTGCAAGAGGGTTGGTATCATCCCAATGTATATAACTGCTTGGGAATATTGAATCAGGAAATCTATATTTTGGCAGCAGGAGCTATTGAGTTTGCTATAAAAAATTCAAAATGGAAGAAATTATGTTCAATGAAATTCTGATGCAGGAATTGTGGCATTTTAAAGATAATGACACACTATCAAAAAGGAGATACTTACTATATGATGAGAATTTTGCTTTTCAGAAGTATTTGCCCTGAAACTGTTGGGATATAAGAAATTTGTCTGCAACAAATCTATCTAATATGCATCTTGACATGAATTGTTAGTAATGATGACGTAACTCTCCGTACTCAGAGTGAAAGACCTGCATTCGAATTGGTATCTCGAATAATATCATCAATCTAAGCTGGTCAAATTTCATAAAAAAAAGTTCACATAAACGTGTGTCCCGGGTGTCAAAAATATAAAAATGAAGTTTTCATATGTATAATCACCTTTTTGGCAGGACTTGAGTGAATTCAAAGACTTTGTAGATTTTCTTCTTATGGCTCGAGTGTATGCAAGGAATGAGTTATAATTTTCTTTCTCTCGAAAGATACAAAAAAAATATGAATTTGAATTTAAGGCAGCTTCTGATTAGAGAAACACTTTTGATGGGCTTTGAGATATGTTCAGTTTGTATTGGTTGAAACAAGGAAGTATTGATGAAAATTAATGATTGATGTTTCTGTCACGTTCAAAATGACTTCAAAAGACGGTGTAACCTATTAATATAATAAACTAATTTCGAAAGTGGTCCATAAATCGCGACTTGTGGGTACTTTTCTGATTCAAGGGCGCATATGAAATACGCTCAATTTGCATTCCAAATTAAATTTTGTGGATTACCCGTCAGCGTATGGTAATTATCCGAAGCATGCAATAATGATGTATACCTATAATATGCCCGTTGAATTTTCTAGACCCACAACATGCACAATAATTTATTACCTACTGCTAAACTACCAGATAACGGGATGGATATATGTACATATTGAGTGTATTCAAGTGAAGAAATAACAATATTATATACGCAAATGAAAACAAAATGTCGATTCGAATTACATTCAACTATAACTGCCTTTGGTACCTGACTTAATTTGACCCGCAGAAAGTTACAATTAGTGCAAATGACACGTGGAAAAAGCGAGATAAATGATTGCGTGCAACGAAAAATAATGAACTGTTCAGATAAACGACGGTTTTTTGCAACTTTTCAATGTTATCTTTCACGGACACTTTTGTTACATCGTTATCAATTTTGTTATTTCTTCATGGAGTTCTAAGTCCAAACGCATGCTTCGTGCTTTTTGCAACACACACCGAGCATCTGTTTTCAAATTATCTGTACAGAAAAAACAAACGCCCGTTTGCGAAAAATCACGCAATTTCAACCAAATCGCCATGACTTTCGATAATGATTTGTGAGGCAGGTTGAAATTCGATAATCACGCACCGTTTGGCTGATGTTGCGAGAAATTTTGCATCTCAAAACTGTATACGGAATTTCGACTCGATACGCTCTGGATCTTGCAGAAAATAAACAATCGATTCTGAGATTTGATGATGGAGTTTCAAGTTTCAACTTTTAATGCCTTGATTTTGCCCAATCATTGAATGAACTTGGTTCGAGAAGAGAATAATACATCGTCTTCATATTCATATAAAGGAAGCTTTCCGTCAATAGCCCTTTATATATTGTGTCGCATTCGATATGATACATCCCAAAATTCAGGTTTCAATTTTAGCACAAAGTCTGTAAGGAGACATTAGTAAGACTGTTTTAAGATACTCAACTGAAATGTGAACTCCAAATCGAGGTCTAAACGCAGCCTACTACGACTTACAAACAAGGTCAGGTCAAAAAGTACAAATGAAGTTGGGACTTATGTATTGAAATTTATTTCGAGAAAGGGTTTTAAAGGAATGTTTTCCATGCCTGCAACGCCAAGCCACATATCGACAATTCACCTTGTGTGCAAAGTTGACATTTCAGTTGAGTATCTCAAAAACATCTATTCCATTGAATGTATCTTCATCTTGAGGCTATCATTCAGATCCACTGAAGAAGCGTATTATTCTCTATTCGATCAAGGAATGATTTTCCTTATTCGCAATAACGAATATTTCTGCTGGAATCGATTGTTTTTCATCGAAGATCCGCCGCAAGCAGTTCGTTACTACATTCCCTATTCAGTTCGGAGCATTTACTTAACGTTTTTGAAAAGGGAATCAATCTAACCTGTTATGGAATTTATATCTACAGTCGTCTGCTGCAACGATGTCCATTAGTAGAATATATTTGGATTTTTTGTCTAGGCCCGATACGCGTACTTTGTAAGCAGGAAACATGCGCCTGAAACAATTGGCAATATGTCAGAAATTTTGCCCTTTGTAATCACCTGTTGTGGAATTTGTAACGGTAGTCGTCAGCCGCCACGATGTCCAACAGCAATATGTATTTCGCCTTCAGGTCTAATCCTGACACACGGAATTTCATTTGCGGGAACATTTGTCTAGAAAAAAATCAATACCTTCATGGTGTTCTTGGTGACACGATTTGTTGATGCATTCAACGGAAAATCTAGACACATGAAAAAATAATTGATGAATACATTCATGATTCTCTGTGACTTGAGATTGAATTGTTTGAATCTGATGTGATGAAAATGAATGATGCATTCAAGGTTAGCCTAGAGTGTTTCATGAAGTAGGTATATCCAAAGAAATAAGATGATAAGCATGATTTTTCAACTTTGTACGATGGATTCTGCATGAATAACTATCAGAAATCATACTTTCATGATTCTCTGTGAAGAATAATGAGGAGAGAACTGCTGTTTCTCCTTTATTTGCAAAGAATTTCCATCTAGAATAACTTTTCAAGGAATGGCTCATCAAGAATATTGATATCATTTCATCAAACATGGTTTTCAGCAAGTAGGTATGATTCTCTCTTAGTTTTTTGATTGAGCGATAGCAAAAAAACATTCTACATAATTTCCTATACATAATTGATTTTGAATGAATAACTATCAAGCCTTTCCTCCCATATTTGAGACATATATATTTCGACTGTGTGTTCATATATTCTTGAATGAATGTGAACTTGATCATACAGTGATCAAAACCCTTTTCTATCCTCGGAAAAATGCATGGGCATGCATCAGTTTCGAAAGTTGATATAGATAAAGTGATGATTCTTGAAGAATCGTCATTTTTTCCTGAGTTGTACAATATCTTGAAGAAATATAACATGATTGAAGGAATTCCTGAAGAATTCCAACTGAACTTTTGAGGAATAACAATAACGAATAAGCAGCTTTACTATATATTATGAGAGAGTTCTATAAAGTCCCAAGGTTTAGCAGTTTCAATTGAAACTTTCTGTATATTCAAAGAACTTTGTGATTCGATTTTGCTTCACCAGAAATACTAATAGCATGAAATAGATGCTCAATATCTTGATAATGATAACTTTTGCGAAATTCAAGGATTAAAAAATTTTTTGTGGTTAATTAACAATGACAGATTTCATTTCATTCAGTTTCATAGCGATATTTCATAGAAAACGACAGAAAGAACTATTTCAAAATAAAAAAAATCTTTCATGATTATGTGAGAATTTTTTTACCTACCTACATCGTTGTTGCTGCGGATAACACGTTGTTTTATCACCCACTATATTCAGTAGTATCTTATCGTTTATTATCTCCTAGGCCATTCGAATTATGAAACTATATCATGTTTCAGACCCACGATTAAAAAAATTTGAATGCTGAAACACGCGCCTATCTCCCAAGCTCTGAAAAATGACATCAGAAATTTATTGTCTCACTGTTTTCGACCTGTTTACCTCGTTTTTACGACTAGGTATCGGATTTCAATGACAACGCCATATGGTCCACCGTTTTTTTTAAGAGTTTTTACGTCATGTGTCTTCTCGTTGATACGATTCCACAGATAATTACAGTGCCGTATTTGCAGTATAGTTCCGCCGTATATAGATGATTTTTTGTCATCAATATTGAGGAAACATTGATCAAATCTGATTTATTCACCGAACTTACTGACAGACGACAAAACTTTCGAGTTGAATAATTTCACGGCAAAGAGAAATTGCAAAGTTCTGGAATGCTCTGCTTCATGATACTCCACCTCCAAACTTTCGATAAAAATAGAAATACCTCCCTCCTCTCCCAATATTCCACCGCTGGCTCACACGATTTTTCCATTTCGAGTTCTCAAAAAAATAGTCTATCTAGTAGAACCAAATCGTGGTCAGTCTAGGGCGCTAGGGAAAATGTTTCGATCCGGTCCTGTATAATTCTGACATTTTTTTGTCGTTCTTCTGATGACCCTTCGACCTTTGGGTAATCGTTGATGAGAGAAACAAGGCGATAACAGTTCTTCATAGTTTATGACTGGAAGCAATAATATAAATTAGTGAGGCGATAATTTGATTATTTTGTGTCGCTTATCGTTATTTTTGAGTCATTATGTGATAATACATCCAACACAGCTGGTTCGGTGATATCCTGTACTAATTGGTTGGAAAAACTGCTGGTTACTATCAATGAAGCATTTTTCGCCTTGCTCGTCTCTTGTGAGGGGAATGTTTCTGAAGCAATCAAACTATTGTGGCAATAAAATAGTACAATATGCAATGCGCACAGAATGACCTTCTAGTCGCGAGTTGCATACTATACTTTTTCTATGACAACATATCGTTCACGTTCAATACATGCATACATTGCAAAAACTTTGAAAGGAATAAACTAATTTCATCACTCCGAATTCGCCGCTAATGGGCTTTTTATCAGATTCAATGAAATTATTGATGTCATCATTAGCTGTATAAAGATCTTTGACTTTTTGGGTTAGCCGTTAGACTGCCGCTTGAGGAATGCTTTCGGTTTCAAATATTTGGCAATTTTTCGGCTAAGTCGCCAAAATAAGCCATTAAAACGTTCTCGAAAAACGATTTTGTTTTTTGTTTTGTTTTTTCCGGGAGTATATTCAGTATTGTTACCTTCGCTACTTCTATTATGTTCGGAGGTGTCAAATCTAAGTCAATATCACTATCAATTTCCATTTTAATTAATAGTTTTCATAGAAAGAAAACTATGAAATTACTCGTTACTTACTAAACCTTTGACAGAAACGATCTGATGGCATTTCATCAATTTGTCGCTGGACGTCATAATTTGACAAGACGTAGTCGTCGTGATTTCAAAGTGAACCTAGACCTAACACGAAATATTCCATTTTGCATTTGTTGCTTAGCAACTTGCCTAGCAACCGATACAAAAATGAAATTCTGTACAAAATGTGTTCATGATTCAAGTTACGGTTATAAAATGAACATTTATCGAGGTTGTCGTAGAAAAAAATAATATAAAACCATGTGACCTCTCCATATAGAATATGTGACCGATTTGGATTGCAGAAATATAACGTGTGGTCTATATGAATACGAATCATATTTGATATTTGACAAATGTGACACAAAATTATTTGTATATGTCAATCGATGGCATTGAAAACTGATTCTCTAAACACTAATCAGGTTCCTTTGCGGGTTCTACAGTGATTATCTGTGAATATGTCGAAACTTGGTGACAAGTTTCGAGTGAATACAGTTTTGAAGACAGAATATACAGTGAGATCGATTTTGACTCATACAAAACCGAAAAATGAAGAACAATCATCAAGAAATTGTATTTACAGTATACCATGTGTTTGTGGAAAATATTATACCGGTGAAACTAGCAGACCTCTATCAGTAAGGATGAAAGAGCATAAGAACAATATGAAGAAAAGATATACTCACAAATCAAAATTAGCTGAACATATCCTTACTGAAAGTGGACAACATATGGCCGATTGGGGTAATATTATAGAATCATAGGAAAAGAAGACAACAACCAAAAACGGAAAATCAAAGAGTCTGCTTGCATTCTCCCGAACGGAATATTGCGTCTTGTTCAATTGATATAGATAGAACTTGGCACCCACTTCTAAAAATTGAATATGAAAATGGAAAATTCGATATCAATTAATGAAAACACCTTGTGACCGGAATTCCTTCGTCTACCAAATTGTTACTTTTCAGTGTCAAAACCAAATCAACATTTTGCGAAGAAAAAGTGTTCTAATTGTGTTGAGAACGGGAGCAGATTCGTTCCCGAAACGTCCACTGAGATGAGTAGAAGTAATATTCTCATTAAATATATTTATATTTAATTTTTCTTTTCAAAAAACAAGGTGTCACTGACAAATAGAGAATTTCTCTTCTAGGTATCTAAAGGTTCAATTTCAAGAGCAGTGACATTTTGGGGCAACTACTTATATATTGAAATAACCTAATTTTTCAGAAACGAGGACAGAAAATCCCACAAAAAGCTGGAAAATGAATAGTAATAATTAATTAAAAATCGTTTCATATTTTCCAGGTTTCCTTATCGTCTTCAATGAATCGGTGAGTGCCGTAAGAATTCATTTTATTCATCATCAATATTCGATCAACTAATCACATCACAATGAAACAAAAGAAATCGATATGGAATGATGTTATAAACGGTATCAGCGATGTAACATCTGCTCATGGTCGAACGTGCATTAGAAAACCAGGCCCAGAAATGATAAATGTAAAACTCTAATCCACATTCTATTTGCACCCCATAAAAAGGGCAGGCATTTGATGGATTATAAGGACAGCTGTCGAAATTTTGAAGGGGGGAAGTCTGATGAACACATCGCCATTATAGAGATATCTATATTTGTCTGTTGAACTCGTCTCACGATTGTCGCCCTAGTGGAAGGGCTCAGAGTGGTAGATTTTGGCGTGCAACATAGTTTGGGATTCGTCGCTCCAAATATTTTTTATGGCTGCTTCCTCACGCTATACCATATATAGGTGGTTACTGGGTGTATACATACATTCACGACAAAACTACTTTATGAAAAGTGGCCTATTACTTAGTAAAACATTTTGCAGAATTGAATTATAATTTTTAGCACTAGGGTTCAGAAATTATTTATACTGTGTATAAACCATTATGAAAAACTCTGTATATCATGATTATAATGTATTCGAAACGAACATAATTTACCAACTAAAGTGAAGTGTTCAAATTCGACAGGATGGGAAACATTTCCGTCCATTTGGAAGCGTAAAAGATGATGAATATTTATGTTGTTTCCTAGTTAAATGATTTTAGGTAGTTCTGAGTTGGTTCAACGATTGATGGTTTTTAAAATTAGACAGGCAGTCCCCCTAACAAATTCAGTATTATTGGTAATTTGCAAGTCAAATTGATCAAGAAACAACGGTACAAACTAATTGAATTTCGTTGAAGTAATTTTCGTATATTTAATGAAACCGAGTTCATCCAATTCTATTGTAAACCAATGTATTATGCTGATTTTGGGTTGTCGCAAAATGGCTAGCTAGGTATTTGTAGTTAGTTACCCTTTGCGTACAATTTATATGTTTGTTACTATATCGGGTAGATATGTTTGTGTCCCAGATAAAACTTGTCACTACACTTGGAAAACAACCCCTTTACGTCATTTCGAAGGAAATTCAATGAGAGTTGGTCAAGATAATCGATTTTCTAAATGCCTCGACATTTCTAAAGTCACCGAAGACAGTTTTATGAAACTGATAACATTAATAAATTGTACGTAAATTTGAATCAATTCATTTCATTAACAAAATGTATATATTCACTTTATCTGAAATTTCGGAACTATGACGAGCTTTAGCTGTAACATAGGACACAGTGTATAGCAGAGGTCAATATGTTGATGGTTCGGTAAACACAGTGCTGTGCAAACGAAAGATGAAACTTTGCAAACAAACACCTTAAAGGTGTACTTTGCGGAATCAGTTTTTATCCAGATTGAGAAAAATAACAACAGTGTTCCGATCTTTACATGAGCAGATACTTTAATTAAGGTATGTATAAATATAGGTAATTATTAATTAATTATATTGTCATTATCTAGTATAAACACCAGCAACAATAATTACATCAATTGCCATGGAAGAAAACGTGTTTGCATATTTGTGTATGAATTGAAACATTCCCTGAAAATATAGTAATATTCCTTGTGATTACGTCAATTTCAATTGAATACATGTAAATCTGTGAATAAACGCAGACATTATTCAGTTGGTATAATATGGATATTTATTCAAGCAATTTTGTGTGATGATGAAAACAGATATGAAGCCTAATTCACAAAATAATTCAACGGCGATTAATAAATTCAGCTCAATTTCACCTAAAAAGATCATACGTTCCACTATGATGATTTACATAATATTCGAGAGCAACTCGTATTACGAGGGTACGTTTATCATATTTGATTAAGACTGTAAATTATAGGTCCTGCACTAAATTCGTTTTTTATGTGCCAACGTTTTTCGTTCAATTCGATATTGGCTTGTCTTAAAACATTATAATTTCCAGAATACTCATTATTCGTTCAATAGCTCATTATTCTAATTGAGGACAGCCAATACAATAGAATTACATCTATTTATTTCGAGCATATTTCTTTCAGGATTTTAAATATCCAGGAACATTCGTTACATTAGTAGACGGAAAAAAAATTATAGTAGATATTACCAGAAATATTACTCTGTACAAAAATTATTGGTACTAGGCCAACGGATATTTCAGTTATTTGCAGAAAAGAAAATTGGGAAAAAATAGGTGTCGTAGGAGACCATAAGCTCGTTCATGCAGCATAGCAAAATCCACCCCTGGCAAACAACCCCCGAGAAACCACCCCTAACATTTGTTTTTCAAATTGCACCCCAAATTGCACAATTATGTATCATGGTAGCTAGAATGCCATGCAGAATTATAGCAAATAAAAAAACAAGTGAAATATATATTATTATGATTAAAAATAAACAAAGTTAGTTGGGAAGAAGAAAATGAATTCGATGTGATTTTTTTCTAGGAAGATGATACTACAGTTTCTCTACGATGAAATATGTTCTCCATATTTCTTTGCTTGTCAATAACTCCAAATGCCAACATAGTTTGTTACAGAACTAGTGTGTGAAATGACGTTATTGAAAAAGTAGACGTTTTACATCGTTTGAAGAATTTCTGTGCTAATTCTGAACACTAGCAGTGACGATTAAATCTGAGCAAGTGAGATTATACCCCCACGATATAATAATGATGATATCTCATCACATAATGATACACCTCATTCTCCCGTTCATTGTCACGAATCGATACTCCCGTGAGACTGGACTCGATCGTAGTCGGAATTTAGGCGCCAGCTCGATAATTGACTCTGCCTTATGCACATCTTTTCTCGGACCCTGAAGACGCCATCCGGAGCCTAACTCGCCTCCAGAGTCGGCCTACCCGAGGTAGAGACGGGCACGTCGAACGGAACATATCGATGTTTACGTACATCGACAGTCTGACATTTTTCCTTATACAGTTCGATTTCAACGGTACAATTATTAGTCATTTTTAGTTTTTATTTTTTCAATCGGAAACCAAAAGAACTGGACGTTTTCAACTGGAACGTTCTCGAGGCACTTTTTTACAAGGAACCTGAATTTTTCATTGCGGGCGTTCTTGATGACAAAGAGTTACAACACTCAACTTTTTTTTTCTCTCGGGCACCATATTGGATTTTCGCATTTTTCGCGAGTATTTGTTTTCCTTCCATCACACGATATGATCGAATCTCGAATTGAATCGCTATATTTTTATAGATTTTGATACGCTGATCACAGGTCTCTTCTGTTCTGTTTATTATAACAAAAAACAGTTCAAATTTTTCAAAAATACGAGGAAACGTCACGTGACATTTAATATGCTTAGAAATTTCGCGGCTTTTGTCAATTTCTGCAAGTTATACGTCTGCTAGGTGGATGTTTTTGGTGTCATTTCAAAAATCTCATCAAACATGAACTTTTTGTTGTAGTTTGGAAATATTGAGATCAGATGGGTTGAAACGATGTTTTTGGTATAAAAGCGTCCGGTGGTGGTACATCGCATATTTTTTGAAAAATTCAAACTGAATGTGAGGCTACTTGGAAAGCAGGAAAGTGGTTTAGGATACACAGGGTAGGGGTTATAGGGATGTATATGGAACGTTCTCAGCAAATTCTAATGTTGCTTTCTTCTTTGCTTTTTGGTTGAATCTGGAGAATAATAATACAGAAAAAAGATATTATTGTCGAAAGACTTTGAAATATCAACTTCGATATTTGTGTGATGTGGTTTGAACTTTGTATCTAACAACCAATATGGCAACTACTTTTCTCGGGGATACGAAAAATTTCAATTCCCAGAATGTCATATCTTCATCATATTACTGTCCACTGTGACTATAGGCCCAAAGGACTATGAGATTTCTCCGTTCTCGATATCTGTAGTTTGTGATGTTCGCTGTAATAGAGATGGATGTTTACGAAAGATCGATACATTCCGCCCATCTCTAACCTTATTAGGAATCGGTCGGTGGGCCCCCCGCTGGGGTCGACTGACGGGCGCCACTGGGTCCTGCACTAAACAAACACGAATCGGTAATAGGCCTTACCTGTATTTACATGCCTATTTCTTTCGGAGGCCCCACCGTTCGTGCTGGAGATGATTTATGACTATCGTTCTCAAGATTTTATATAACTCTTCGGGTACGATAAGTCAAGAGGATTGTTTCGTACTGTATGATGCCGTGTTAGGTACTTCATGGTATCCTGTCGCCTTTTCTTCCTTGCTTAATCGTATTATATTCATAGAGCCTTTTGGTTTGAATTTCTTATGAAAAACACGTGGCAACATTCAGTCTCTCACTACTCTCTCACTTGTAATCCCGGAAGGTCCAGGGTTCGAATCCTATTAAATCGATTTTTTTTCTTCAATGCAGCGTATTGTTCTGCTGAAATGAAGATGAAATTCTTCAGTCGCTGTATTGATAGCTGATTTGTAATTGAATATGGACATTCCTTATGACCCCATTCTCTTCTTTTCTGAATTGAGTGTCCTCTTGAATTACATGTCGAATAGTAAATACCGGGCTTTAGAATTGAAGAACAAAAAGTTATTCGATAAGGAAGGCTACATACTATAATAAATTTCGGAATAAACAAGGTCTCAATTTTTTAAAATTCTTAGATTGTTACCTACTTTTCATTCGAAAATAATTGTACTTTATCGAATCATAGAAATTTTCCACAATTTTCATTTGAATCATGAAATCGTCCCTTCCACAGCCCGAACATGTTTACCTACCTGTTCCAACATCGCGATCTTTCATAGTGACTATACAGACATCATCATTTATCTGGACTGTATCCATAATTGGTAAGCATCGTTTTTCTCACCTACCTAAACTAACATGTTATTAGGGAGTCATTCTGTAAATACAGTAATTTTATATGCATCAGACTATGGCATCACGATTCAGGTTTTAAAAGAGAAACAAAAAAATAATTGGTGGTTCAATATTTAACACTACGGAGATATAGGGTCGATATCATTTCGGATTCTTGTCAGGTATTTGATAAATAGACCTGCTGTAAATGCCGCAGAATTTCGCTCCATCCTTGTATCGTGTAGACTTGAATTCGAAAGAAAATACAGTGTGGATGAATAAATCAAACACCATAAAACGAGTGTCCTTGTGTGTCAGTGTTTTATGTGTCATTTTTCTAAAATGTTGACGCAGTTCATGATGAGTTGTTCTGTGACCACTCTGTGTGTAAGAGAAAATGATCATTTTCCTCATTCCTTTGATGTGGCAAGCTGGAAAACCTGGCAACATACCTCGTATACAAGAAATATTGTAATATATGCGCAACATCCCTTCGGGTGGAAGGTAAGAATACTCAAGAAGCGGAGTTTCAGACGCTTCGAACTCACCCCTGAGTCATCGAAACGAGGCATTTGAAGCATTCTCAAATTTAATTCGAAAGAAATTTTCATATTCGAATGATGGGAGAGCATTAAAACATTGGCATGCGTGAAATTGATGGGGAAGAAGGAGAGGAATTCGAATATATTTGCAACAAATTGAAATGGAGATATCCGTATTCTGCCATGTTTATTATTTGGGATACCATTTCTCACGCGGCATGGATATTTATGAAGTCGCAGAATCGATTCCAAATCGAGCCGGAAATATTTTCTTCCATCCTGTTCATACAACTTGTCAGCAATCTCGCTTTTTGTGCGTATTCAATGATTGCCTTGTGTCGCAGTAATCGAAGGAATTGAACACTTACGTGGAGCAGTTTTTGTGCCACAGTTTCATCTGAAAGTATTAGTTCACTACTCGTTTCTTGCAAGGACAATAAAGGACATTTAGAACAAGCAGAAAAGCTGGCTCGAAACATTCTATGGTCCAGAGCTAAAGTTTGCAACAGAAGAAACCGCTACAAGTACCTGTTCAGCTAGGGTTGAGTGAGAAAATTATCCATTCTTCATCCAGTTGGAGAAGGAAAAGAAGATGGTAATGAGGTTCTGTAAGATATGAACGGGTGTCCTACAAAGGAAGGACTTTCAACATAAAACACTTCACATTCTGGTTTGCAGGATTTGTTGACTTCTTCTGGTGGAAAAAGGTTCCGTCTGATAAAGACGGAACTGACGATTTCAACGACGATTTAACAAGCCAGAGATCATGAACAATACGAACCCAATAAAAAAAATATTGTGTGGTTAAGGTGGAGGAAAGCAAAGAGCAATGGAAGGGCAGTTGATCCAGCTAGGTGAGAGAGATGATATTTGAAGCATTTACCAGTGCACAGCTCAGTCGGAAGAGCATGTGCCTGTTCAGATAGGCATAGGTGAGAGAATGAAAATCCAACCAATCCAATACCAGCTATAGTCTAATGTAGATCATGCAAAAAGAGGGTTATGAGTCCCTGGAGGATAACTAAGAATGTTCAAACAAGTGGAAGGAGGCAAGGAGCAATGGTAGAGCTTATGAACATATGAGAACTAAAGAAACAAGTCTGTGATTTCTCATGGTGAAGAAGAGGTGAGGTTGCGTTAGAGAGCTGAGAAACCAAGGAACTCTGAACTAGTCTGAGGTGTCTTGAAGTGTGGAAGAGGATGAATAAAGAACTCTGCTTCATTTCAATACGAAGCCTGGAATTGATCGATGCTAATAGAACATGTACATGGAAACAGATCAGGAAAAAGAATGTTCAAGATGGAAGCCGCCGCGAATGTAAGACAATTTCAAGTAGAATCTTGGCGTCATATCGAGTATCCAAAGGGTGTTCGAGATGGCCCTCGAGACTAGGGGCGGACATATCGATACTCTCCCCGCATCACTGAAGGGCCTCCATAAAGGGATCCGTAATCCTCCAGACGACGAGCCGGCCGTGTCTTTGACGGTCCTCTCGACGACATCACAGGATGCGTTGACGCGTTCGGCCGTGTGTGCCTGGAACGGCGAGATGATTACCTCTTTGGCCTTTCGGGTTCGGTCCTTCAATTTGCCGAAGTGAATTTCCCAAAGGTGCCTGCCACGTAGCGCGCGAAAATTCGCCGGAGTTTTCGCGATGCGGAAACCGTTTTCCTCTCTGTAAGGCGGGATCGTTTGTGAACGGAGGGAGCTAATTTTCTTCTTCAAACACACCTGGATGTTTGCTTCCCTCGTTTCAGTTTTCCTCTGTCGGACGGCTGAATGGAGATGCACGATTTTCATTTTCGGTGTGAAGGGCTTCCACGTGCGTTTTCTTTTGCGCTTCTCGTGTACAGTCTTTATATCTAATGGGAGTGTTTCTGAAAATTGTATTGTCGAATATCTCAATTCTATTCACTCTACTCATCAGCTTTGAAGCTAGAAGCGAGATTTACTGTGTTTAAACACCAGGAAGATGGATTACCCAATGGTTCATAAGACGATGTCAGGTCCATGCTGGGTATCATCACCCAGCTCTCTCCAAGGTCCAAGAGAGCTATTCTTTCAGTCGATTATACTACACTCACGAATTGATAAACCTCCCTGAAACATTGTAGACGATCTTTCTTTTCTTATAGATATTTCCAGTTTATTATTCCAACACGAGCGATTCCAGGTGGACAAACCAGACAAGCTCCAGCTGGTCACCCCCACATTGTCAGGGGGCTCGAGACCCCTCGAACTTCGCCTCACCAAGCAACATACATCATTGGAACGGCAAAGTTGTGGATTTGCCGAGAAGAATCTTTCCCCATGCTTACAACCTTCAAACTTGTTCTTCAACATTCTAATGCTGACATACAAGATAACAAGAACATTATAGCTTGTTCTTTCTTGTTCTCGAAAGACAAAAAAATACCCTGGCCTCAATATAAGTCATCCCGGGACAGTTTTGAATTTGTCCAACTATCTGGGAGTTCTTGGTTTGCGGCGGGCGATAGTATTGTTTGGAGATCTACAGATACAACTTTGTCCTACTCGTTCTGTCTTGATCTGTGAATGATAATGAGTCCTCTATAAATTCTCCTAACTATTCAATTCTAGACGAATCTTGAAACATTCCTGAGATTTCATTCGTGCATGACCATGTCATCATGTATTTCTTGAAGGTTCTGTTCTGTCCAAAACATGACCTAACCCCATATTCAGTCTCTTGTTCAGATTCTTCAGTGCAGGTTTGAAATCAACTCGTCTGTCAGAAGGCATAACCATGGTCTCCTCCTACTTCATAAACTCCTTTGTTTTCTACATGAACCTGAACCATTTTATAATGAGTTCAATAAGTCTTCTGAATTTATTGTATTATCAGATGTAGTTTCTATCTTTTTGTCGAAATCCTCACGAGGTTCCTACCATCACTTGAATTATCTGTTGAATCAGAGTCAATCAATTAGTGACCTGACGAAGAATCGTACAGAGCTAAAGACAATCTTGAAGGATGGTATACAAGCCATGTGGTAGCAACACAATGTTCATGAATGAATCCAGGTAGGTACAATTTGTATTCAGAAAATTCCATATAAATTGCTAATTCCGCTCCCTCCGACCTCTTGACAAGCCAATTATTACATAACAGAAATGCCCGGTAATTAAAAAA
The DNA here is from genome assembly GCA_963576655.1 of Gastrophysa polygoni. Classification (NCBI taxonomy): domain Eukaryota; kingdom Metazoa; phylum Arthropoda; class Insecta; order Coleoptera; family Chrysomelidae; genus Gastrophysa; species Gastrophysa polygoni. Next base: position 10,322,033 of record OY755093.1, read on the forward strand.
TTGGACTCGCCCAATATACCCGCTAGTATAAGAAGATTTATTGCTTCCCATCAAATTTCCAATAATAACACACGTCTAGCAGAGGTGTTCCTCAGAGACAGGTGGTCCTAATGTCGACCTCACGCATTTTCCGTACTTAGTAAAAACTAACAAAAATTCGGCCATAAAAACCCATAATAACACCTTTGCATTAAACACATCATCACCAGGCTTTTGTTTTTTTCGCTTTAATGATCGACTCATGCATCTTATAGCCAATACCAATAGGGTATAATTTTGTATTTATCATCTCCTGTCTGAGGTAGGTACAAGCGGCCAAACATGCGAGACAGCGTTGGCGGTGGTTTAATCAGTTGTTTGCATCTGGTCGACTGTAACGGTGTTATTATGATATACTTGTTAGTTAACAACATCGTTCTTGGGCGAGTTGAATTCATATTGGCGTACCGAAAGGGGCACCAGAAAAAAACAATTGGTGTAGGAGTATTGTAGTTTACCACCAAAGAAGTATTGGAAATGAGTTTTGAATTCTGATGGGTGCTTCCAGAGCTCTTTCATGGATATTTCGATTGATGCTAACTGCTGGTTAGATGTGTCGGAATTTACGATGCTACAATTGAAGATCTCTCTCTTTCATTGGAGGTCTGTTGCAAAAGCTGGTCCACGAAAACTTCAGTTCAGCTCCCGAAGGGGTAATCTCTGCCTTTTTGATGGATATTTCTGATTATATCTCGGTGCTCATTGAAAATCTCTTCTATCATTCCACCACGAGGCATTCCAAGTAGACAAATTAGACATGAAGGTGCAGTTTCTTCCAGTGTTTGTCATACTCGGGTACCAGAACACGTATTCAGACTTTCATAAATAATCTTGTGGTTCTTGGGTTTTCCTCCCTATGATGTTTTGAGGTTTGAAGTCATTTATTTCCGTTGATAAGCCTGATTACTATCCTTTGAACCGACTCCTGTAGATTTAGGAAATCTTCTGGGGCTCAATGACGGTCGAATTTGGACTTTGTTAAATGTCATAATCTACTGTGAGATGGAGAATTTCTTGAGATCGTCGAAGTGTAGTAGTGTTGGGAAAAAAACACGAAGGCAACGACCTTCATAGATCCTTCATCTACCGGCACAGTAACGGAGACAAACCATAGGAGGTTAGCTTGCCTCCTAAAACTATAAAACTATATTCTTCAAGGGTAGAATTCCAGATATAAGTAACATATACTAGAAGATCGGAATTTTACATATATGAGTTTTGCTGGTGTGACATTTGAACAAACAGAATCCATTCACTGGGTGATCCAAATACACGGGTCATGCAAGTCAAATAATTGCTTCCTTCATTCCAACATTTTCGAAAATTTCGTGGTCAGCTGCTTCGAGTGCCGAAGAGAGAAATTATTGCACGCCACTGAGCGGAAATAGACAGGTGAATCGAGCCCGTTGGGAGGGTACAGGAGGATAATCTTTCGCCTTGACCGTACTAAATCCTCGGCGATACACCACTATAATTTGTGTATTTTCGTTTCCATCCAAATCAAGTCATCTTGAGGATTTGTGGATTTATCTCGGAGCTAATAAGGTGTTCTGTGTTTTAATGGTCGCTTGCGAGTTTTTTTTTTTATTGGTTATTGGTTTTCACTATCGCGCCAGGGCCATCATCTATAATTTATCATCGATACGTCTCATACGAAGAGAACTTTTGTGAATGCATGAATGGAAATTAGTCGATCAGGGTTGTAGATATTTCTGAATGAAGCAGCAAGCTATATGCACGATTTTTGTATCGAACTAAGGGAACATTCTGACTTGATTTTTTCATTTACAGTTTTTTTACGAAACTCATCTTCAATTCGTATTTCCTAGATTCCGTACATATGAACAGAAAAAACAGCGGTTGAACATCTCAAAAAAGTTATGGGCATCGAATGTGATGTGCAAAATATATAGAGTGTTCAATTCAACGTTGCCTGTTTTGTTCGAGGTGTTCAATTTTCAAAAAGTCAGCTCTAAATGTTAAATATCAAAAACTATGAACGGTAACAGTGAGGTTACTATCAAAAGATCGAAAATGCAAGTGACATTGCTCTTGCTTCCCAGCTCAAAATGATGAATTATTCAGATCATTCTTTTATTTTCCTCAATTAATTCTCGATAACCAGATTGAGCAACGAGGTTGCAGTCATTTCGAGTCAAGTGTCGACATAGTTATATTGTTTATAGTATTCCTGTGTTACTTGAAGCAATTAATTACGGATGAAAAATGAGGCCTACCATATTGGATTCACATGACAAATGTAGAAATAATCAATATCGGTAACTTATAATTGATCATTTCTTTGAAAATACTACTATGTGGACTCGAATCTTAAGGCCTATATGAATAGTTGAAATCACTTCATGATAGAGCCAAATCCATATCATCGAATCACCGAATTCTCTATACCGAAATGAACCATATAAAAGATGTTCTACAACTCAACACTTATCCGAAACATTTCATTGATAAAACAATACACCAAATTGAGAACAGACAGAATATACAACAAACACAAAGACAACCAACACTGATAACAAATGTAATCCCATACATTCCCGAAATATCTGAAAAAATTAAACGTGTTGGTGACAAGTTTCAAGTTGAAACAATGAAGAACAATCATCAAAAAATTGTATTCACAGGATACCATGCGTTTGTGGAAAATATTATACCGGTGAAACCAGCAGGCCTCTATCAGTAAGTATGAAAAAGCTTAAGAACAACATAAAGAAAACATATACTGACAAATCAAAATTACCTGAACATGGACAACATATGGCCGATTGGGGTAATATTAAGATCATAGGAAAAGAAGACAAGAACCAAAAACGGAAAATCAAAGAGTCTGCTTGCATTCTCCTGGACGGAGACAATAATATTGCTTCTTGTTCAGTTGATATAGATAGAACTTGGCATCCACTTCTGAAAATTGAATATGAAAATGGAAAATTCAATATCAATTGATGAAAACACCTTGTAACCAGAATTCCTCCGTCTACCAAACTGTCATTTTTCAGTGTCAAAACCGACAACATATTGAAGAAATTTTGCGAAGAGAAAAATATTTTAATTGTGTTGAGAACGGAAGCAGATTCGTTCCCGAAACGTTCACCAAGATGAGTAGAGGTTTTATTCTTAATGAAAATATTTGTATTTCCAAATTTTTCAAAAACAAGGTGTCACTGACAAATAGAGAATTTCTCTTTTAGGTATCTAAAAGTTTAATTTCAAGCGCAGTGACATTTTGGGGCAGATCACAAACTCACTACAAATTACTACATTACTACAAATATATTGAAATAATTTTTTTGAACTTCTACTTTATTTTTTAGAAACGAGGAGAGAAAATCTCACAAAGAGCTGGAAAATGACAGAAAGGCAACCAGCAGTGATCAAAATTGTACCTTTATTTGTTGCACATCCAGGCCAATAAATACCTAGCTCTTTCTTTCTCTTACGTTCGTTTCAATAGTCCTCATGAGTAGATGTGGCAAGGGTGTATGTAGTAGGTAAAAAAAAATAATATATCTTTGGCCTGAACAAAAATTTTGATAATATTGATGTCATCCTAGTGACGACAGCTCTCGAGGGCAACTGAATCTTCTCATAATCAACGTAATTTTGGGAAATACAGCTCTCTCAGTGTCATACACATCGAATTCCTCGATTTCGAGTTAACCTCTTCAGCTACTTCCAGCTCCCCGAACACGAATCGTTACTCGGTTCGAGAAAAAAAAACAACCCATACAGCCGTGCACGAAAATTCCTTCGATAAATCAACTCCTCCCGGCACTTCTGTCGCCGCCAACGTGGTATTTTACCGAAATGGAAGAGAGACGCGGTTCCGTGGTGTTCCGTGACAGAAGAGCGCCTCAGGCCGTCCGGATTGTTGTTCTGTGCGCCAGGATAATGCCCGGGTACGGGCTGCGAGGCGCCTAAAGAAGACGTAAGCACGGCTAGCTGGGATCAACGGAAACGAATCTCCCAACAGAAGTGAGTTATAGCAGGCGATGTGATTCGTTTGCTCAAGAGGTGCCGAGGTTAAGAGATGTTTTATGTGATACCTTCGCAGGTTGCCGTCGCTTTATCCACATTTGTTTCGTTTTCAAATTTATTGAACGAAATTATGTCTTTTCAAGCCTTCCTCGCGAAAGTTTCTAGGATTTTGTTTGAAGATGACTTATTAAATTGGTTCTCGTGATTGAAAAAGTGATATTGGGGAAATGATTGACGATGATGATGGCCTGTCTCTGTATAAGTTCAAGTGCCTTGCTGTATAGTCAATTTTCAAAAAGTTTGCGTCAAAGTCCAGAGCTTAGAGTGCGATCTGTTTGCTCCCAAAAAGTTGAAGATGATTCTTGGCAGTTTTTAGAGGAAACGGTTGATATATAAATTGAAAATGGTATTTCCTTCTTCGTTTCCAGGATTTTGATTGAAGATTTATCAGCTCGATACACAAGTCGGTTCTTGGATCTGTTTTGTAGAAACCAATGAAGTACAGGTTTTGGAAGAATTGTTGTTTGATGACAGCACGGTTCCACCATTGATCCTTCTTTTCATTCCACCATTGGATTTGGATTCATTTATGCGCTGTACAATGTATATCATGAAGTTCTACATAAAACTATCCCAGATTCCACAGTGGTTTGGATTCCACTTGTATAAACTGTAGATCCCCTTCTCCTTCACTAGCACAAACCCTTCGGGGCTTCTGAGGGTTGCTTCTGCAATTAAGGAGATGAGTAACAATAACAATAACTCATGTGGCTATTTTGTTTTGGTGCCCAAATCAATACTAATAATTCAACATTTTGTGGAACGCTACCACTGTTCTTACTGCGGGAAGGGAAGTTGCTTCCACAAACAACGTGAATTCGATGTGGAATTCACTTATATGACCCTCAATCTTCCACATGCATTTTAGTGGGTTGACTTGGATCAGGTAGATTATCATTGTCATTTCTGATTCTCTTGCACCAACTCTTGGAGGTATTGTAAGAGAGCATGCCACTACAACAGTCGAAGTTCTCTCTACTATAAAAGTCCACGATTTATCAGAGCTTCATACTAGCCGAGGTCTAGTCAAATATAATCTCTTCTTTGTACTGCTCTGAGAAATTCTCGATGCATACATGACATTGTGAAGCCCGATCGAAAGAATGGATTTGCAGGAATACGGTTGTTTCTGATATCTTCATGTTCAGTGTTCAAGTTCAACTTTTCAAGAACACCTTGAGGGTTCTCCCTCCACGTTTTTGATTAATGTTCTCATCATTCATGAGCTGCCGTTAACAAAGATACCTAAGTGATATCCACTCATTGGTGGCAATATATCGTTCACAAACTCAGGATTGGAGCCTGAAAGATGACATCAAAATTCCTTGGAAAGTGAACCAATGACACTCAGGATTATAAAGAAGCAGACAAATCCGCTGTTGAATCAATTACTCGAAACATTTCAGGATACATGTTCTTAACACAGAGTTTCAGCTCCTATTATAACGTAACCACCTCAACAAACACATTGGCTCATGAGGATCAAAGATGATCCTCTCTGGAGGTAATCTCTATCGTTACCAGTGAGTGTCAGAGATGCTGATCTCCTTGGAAACTATATACTGGGACTAAAAGATGCATTCAGCAAGAGAAGCTGCTGACCTATACTAGAGAAATCATGATTGAGGGTTTGGCCAGAGAGTAGAATTTTTTTTCATTTTACAATTGCACTCCCTCGTTGGGTGGAACCAGCGCCCCAAAAGTCGGATCTTGAGCGGGGTTAGGAAGGCATACATACACAAACATCCATGTGTACGCTGGGATTCGAACCCAGGTCGCGGTGGAAGCGATTTATACCTTAAATTCGAACGAGTGCTCCAACACTCTCGACCACCGCGATAGAATGAAAACAGTGTAGGGTGGAGCATATTTCGAATTGAGGGTTACTAATTCTTCTATCACTTCTGCAATATGAAATTTCCAATGCTGGAACTGAGGGACTGAAAGATGGTTCATGGCAAAATGTCCCGAGCTGATGGAACAGCCATAATAATCACCTGCTATTCCTGCGGATTCAGGTTTTCATAGGTTGGGCGCCAAATCCCACTCAGGTTGCTTCCTGGTTTGGACGCACCTAGACAATTACTATGAACTTAGAACAAATACTCTTTCGGTGGCAGTTCGAGATAACGGTTGGACAATTTGTTGACACCGGTGCATCATCAGCAGAGTCGAGTCATCGTAGTATTTTTTTCTCTCAGTCTTGTCGATGAAAGGAAAGTGGTCGCGTCTCGCGATGGACAGTGTATAGCCAACGGAAATGCGACCTTGCCAGTCAAGTTTTTAGCCAACGACATAAATACATGTCAACATTATTTTATCATGCCTATTCGAGCGGTGTTTGCTCGCGAATTTATGTTTCATAGCCACTCTACCGAGACTGATCATAACGAAGATACTTTAATGACGGATGAATTGTTCATGAAAAGCTGGCAAAACTGATGGGATCACGTGCTATGTATAGTTTTCTTTTACTTCCGAGAAAGTAGGATGGTTGGTAGGTACTGATTGATTGATTCAATAATTCAATTGATTTGGATAGTTTGTTCAACCTCTAGGCAAAGAACCTACCATTATGTGCGGGAACATCTTCACTGATTTGAATGGCGTACAGATAACTCATCTTGACCCCACTCTTGAATACACAAAAATATTCCTACTCTGCGAATGAATTACCTATACATACTGGGTGATGGGCCAATGAAAACGAAACAAGGCCGATTTGACATAGTTATAGCTCTCAGAAAAAAAAAAAACGCTCGAACCGGTCTATTTTTATTTTGCACATGTTTTCATCTTTTTTACTCCAACCCTTGAATCTCAAATGGGATAAGGGGTCAAGTGATACATTATTTTGAAGGTAATCGAAATCTCTCACCAATGCTTCTTTCGAGAAAATAATCGGCTAGTGATGGAAAGTAACGCTTTTTTCCTTATCATCACTATTTTCCATTGTGTAGTCAGAACGATGTTCATCTAAGAAGTAGCCTTATGTGTTTTTTCTGAATCCTGTCCTATCCAACATTACAAAAAGAATCATTTATTTCAGTGTCAATTCCTTGATATCTCATTAAAATGCATACCTTGTTTCGTTTCCATTGGGCCACCCTGTATAATGAAGGCCTCATAGAAAATCAGTCTGCAAACGCTCTATCCGATTTTCAATAACAATAACTTTATTCAGAACAAATTCACAGTTCGAATAACTACATGCTGGATTGAAGGAAGTGATTTGGAAATGAGCGCAAAGCACTTGTTTCCCATGTTCATGGATTTCAACAGATTCTCTTGACATTAGAAATTTCTTGCATCTGATGAAGCTGTCCTTGTACTACACTCTAGTAGCGACAGTATTATCTCAGTTCTAAGGAGCTATGCTGATTTGAATATACTGCTAGTGGTGCACAAAAACTTCAATATACACCTTGGTAGCATATAATTTTGATGATACTAACGCAATTATTCAGTTCCTTGGTAACTGAGTAATTTTTAATCATGATCATGTGCGCGCTTGTGTGATGTATTGAACAACACCACTAACTGGAAGTGTCGATATGCTATTAGATACTATTAGAGTTTCAAAATAGCATATGTTGAACTGAAAAACTAGCTGAAAACTTAGAAGTACTCTTGCCGTCTAGGGCAATTCTTTCGTTTTGCTAATCAAATTGAGTGAAATATCAAATTCTATGAGTTGAGGCTCATATTTTATGGAGTATGTCACAGTTAATTCAACTGAAATGCTTTCCTATCGAAGAAGCAAGTAGGATGTTGATTGTTGAAAGATAGCACAGAACTGAGTGCTAGTGTCAAAATGTACAGACAGAAATTCGAATTCCAAAAGGGGCAATAATAATTTCTGGTTACCACAGAAGTTTATATGCAGTTAGTGAGGTAGTGAACGAATAAGTTAATCCATGACCAATCCCTGTATAGCATCAAGTGCCTTGCTATATGTATATAGTGCTGTGTTGAGAGTGATATTTCAGCTCCCGAATTGAAGTTAGAGATGATTCTAGGCAGTCCTTCGAAGAAATGGTTGATACATCAATTCGAAATGACATTATCCACATCATCAGATGGATATGTCTGAATTTTAATATTCATTTTCCGGAAATTGTTTCATTAAATATTTCGCTGATGTCATCAAAATCGATCATCGTTGTTTCTCCATGCAAGTGCACTGACCTCAAGTTCACTTTTGGGCTGCTATCTAATCTATCATAATGTAGAAACGAATACAAAATGATTGCTATGTAGTAGTGAAAAAATTAACGAAGAGTCAATTAGCGGAACGAACTGATTGTTTTCTATACGCTCCTGTATTTTCGGCATAATTTCGAACTAGAGGCAGCGTGTTAGATTAAACGCAGTGTAAAAATCAATTTGGTGTGCACGGCCAATTAAAAAATTATTCACAGTCGTTTTTCGTTTGTGTTGGCTGTTTCGGTTATTTTCACACGTCGCCCGACGAAATAGAAATGTGCATCCAATTTTCGAGTTCGCGTCTGGCTGACAGGAAGATATCCATTCCGAATTTAAATCGGATGATTCGATTGAACGCTGATTTCGTGATATATGCCGGTAATCTGTGTGAAAAGTGAAATGTCACAGTTTTTCATTCGGACCCCACAGAACTCACATTAATCTTGATTTTTTACCATTCCTCTTTTTGTACCGTAGTTTCTTGGATTAGAAGCAAAGCGAGGAAGTTCATAAAACGAGTGTAATATAGTATTTTTTCTATTTCGATTCAATTATGGTGAATTTAAAAACAAAGAATATTGGCGACACTCTCGACAACACTGACAATTTGGATTTAGTGTACCTATCTATTAACAGAGAATATTATGTTGAATCTATATGAAACAATATTATCGTGCAATTCACATGAATTCACAGAATGAAAACTTTTCAACTACATCGCTGTTGAAACTTCTGATAATGAGAGGTAAATGAAATGCCTAGTTCTATTATTACTCATTGTATAAGTGATTGCTAGATGCGATAAAATGTTGATCAAAGCCTTTGATTTGATGGTAGCTTTGGTGGAGGATCTAATAAGTATTTGGTGAATCATGTCTCCAACTTCATGGTTCACTGTCTTGGTATATTAGATTATATAGGACTACCGGTCAAGTCTTTCATACTCAAAGTTCGAATCATGGAAGTAGGTATGATTCACAAAGTTTCTTGAGAAATCGATAAGAATGTAACTTTTTGTAAACTTTTTGTCTGTCTGAATGAAAATTACTTACTTACTATTTCGATTGGAGAGTTTGGGGGTATCATCCGTTTTCAAAAAGCGTGGGGAGAATTGTGATTCTTGCGGAAGCAAAATTTATTGGCTAAAGCATTTTGAACATGTTCCCATCATAACATACACCCTGAACAGTGTCTGAATAGTTTGAACACACTCCGTTCAATAAGTATCAGAATCGATTCAGTCTTTAAGGCATCTTTCCAACGGTAAACCAGCTCGGTAAATCCGGAGTTTTCTTCGATTTTTTCCACTGACTATACGTAATCCGAGGTCGAGGAGAATGTACAGCGCGCGTATAGAGCAGGGTGGCGATAATTAGGCCTTTTCCGAAGGCCCAAGCTCTCTTGCACCCTATTACACTCCAAGCCTGTCTTTTCATATAGGGTTAACCTCTTATAATACCTCCCTTCGCAATTTTGCTCTGTATACTATGCACAGCATTGCCCTCCTTAAGTTCCGTACGACGGGCACTCCATATGCATACTACTCTGGCTTCGTTTGGATCTAATCGTGGAAAAACGAAAGAAATCTCACATTTGCCACGATTTAGTTGATAGGCTTAGCTAGCACAATATTTAGGTATCAGATAGTTCAGAATGTTTGATATATTTGCTTCATGTTCATACTTTCTTTAGTATTTTCTCCTAATTTTGTGATTTTCTTCTTCAGTTTTAATTTAGTCTCAGAATATTTTCGAGACGATTCACCTCTATTTACCGCAATGGTGTAATTCTGTGATTGGAACATGATGTGCTCTGTTGAATTACCTTTATCACAAATGAATAAATAAATGAATAGCTCTGAACAGTGAACAATTTGTATAAATCTATATTAAAAACTGCGTTACTGAGTTGTCCTCCCATTATGATAATATATAGGAATAGAACACAACAACCCACAACGGGAAATCAAAGAGTCTGCTTGCATTCTCTTGAACGGAGACAATAATATTGCTTCTTGTTCAGTTGATATAGATAGAACTTGGCATCCACTTCTGAAACTTGAATACGAAAATGGAAAATTCAATATCAATTAATGAAAACACCTTGTAACCAGAATTCCTGCGTCTACCAAATTGTCACTTCTCAGTGTCAAAACCAACCATTGAAAAATCTTGCGAAGAAAAGTATTCGAATTGTTTTGAGAACGGGAGCAGATTAGTTCCCGAAACGTCCACTGAGATGAGTAGAAGTTTTGTTTTTATCAAAAACATATTTGTATTCCAATTTTTTTTAAAGAACAAGGTGTCACTGAAAAACGGACAATTTCTCTTTTAGGTATCTGACGGTTCAATTTCAAGCACAGTGACATTTTGGGGCAGATCACAAAATCTGTCCCCACACTACAAATATATTGAAATAATTTTTTTCATTACTTCTACTTCATTTTTTAGAAGCGAGGAGAGAAAATTCCAGAAGAAGCTGAAAATGAATGTCCTCCCATTATGTTTGTTAGAATTTCACAAATATCGGTTTCAACTTTTCATTATCAAAATGCATTGTTTATATGAAGAAACACATAGCAGGCACTGAATCACCATATTGATTATTCTGAAGAGACGACCTCTCCCTTGTCCTAAAAATTCTCAATAGCCGCCATCTACAACAAATCAAGAATTGTTTTAATTTCCCAATGTTCCTACACGATTCCATAGCCTGATCGATACTTCCATGAGAATTTGATTTGATTTCGGTTTATATTCGATGATGAAGTAGTTATTCATTTTTGTGCCTCCAAACCATGAACATCACTCCAAAGAGTTGTCAGATCTCGATCAGATAGATAACGTATTGCCTGTATATCAATAATCAGCGTAGCGTCCAGTTCTAACTTCCAATTTCACAAACAATTCGAGCAGTTCGAAATGCTTTTTAGTTGGTGGAAATTTTTTCTAAGTTGATTGAGACTGATGAAGGCACCTAAAGACTTAACCAAGCTCTAGCAATATCTGAAGATCACATTGATATCAAATTGAATATTTCATTTAAGTCGCTTTCGATGGAGGAATCCTTTTATGATGGATTAATGATGATCTTCATCAATAAACTGACGGTTCTGACTATTATCAACTCGCTTGCAAGTGAATCAACAAGAATATTTGCTCATTATTGCAAAATGTATTCCAACTATACCAGTACCCACTTTCCTAATTGAAAATGAACTGCTATATATTTGAACAAGACAGCTTGTCTGCTTAGTTAGAATGTTTCCTGCTCTGTATGGTATGGTCTGTTGTAGTCAAGTTATTGGTTGATGCGGGTTGATGTTGATGTTTATCCAAAGATCACGAAATGTTATCAAAAATGTTGCTCTGATTATCTGCACTTCCAGTTTTATTATTCAACTTTCGGGAGTCATAATCTACCACATAGTCACAACTATCATAGAAACTTGACTCTTTCTTTAACAATGGATGAATATATCACGTTCACTGGCCAAAATGCACGATCATTTCAAATCAAATAATATATTTTGTTTCATAGAATGATAATTTTCTGAAACAACAATCGAACATAATTTTCTTGTATTTACTTACTCTTCAAAAGACTAAATTCAATCAGGAAACTCGGCAGCAATCAAAGAAGGCGCTGGTTTCCGACGGTAAAAAATTTGGTGCTGGAACTTTAACCCATAGACTACAACGCTAAAATCGGCTTGATGTTGCAATTTGATATTTCATTGCAGTTTAGGATACTTTGTTGTACTTAGAAACAGTTAACTATTCGCATCGAAATCAAGTGAATAAAATGTATGAATTATCGCCTGATCATCTTGTATTGAAAGACAGTTAAAATTGAATTAAGTCGAATTAAATAAATGCATTCGTTCCAATGTAATCCTCATCGAGCTCGATCTAGATGAGGGAAAATTATTGCATTATCGATTCCATGCGACATCGTTTACCTGATATGCTTCGAAATCATTTATACTTCACCATACTAACAGATTAGTATCATTTTGCATATGGAAATGTACTTATTTATCTTGATCGCGAATGACGATATTAAGACGTAGGTATTCCAAGATTGGCGTTCATGTTTCCGAACAAATCATTTGGTTTCCTTAATGAGGTATGTAGATATTTATTCAGTGCCAACAAGGGTGATCAGGTATCCTTTATCTGGAGATGGAGCCCGAATCATCAACACTTTTTACATATTTGATACAATCGTCACAAGAAGAGTAGGTGTCTATAGTTGTAGATCAACAAATCTATTTATATAAATTTACATTAATTTCCCTTGTCATTATGTTCTTTCGAAGAAACTTATTTAGTTAAGTTGTTTCTTTGGAATGCCTAAATGAGCTTGCCGATACATTTACTACAGTTGGAAAGTCATAATGAATGTGATTTTCATGATCGATTGATCCAAGACCATATTGAATCAATTTAGATATCTCTATTATGGGGCTAGCTACCCCGGGTGGAAATATTACTATTATTGATCATGTAGCATACATATTGATCTGATTCATTATATTCTTGGATTGATAGTTGATCTGAAGGTTAAGTTAATATATATTCACGAAGTAATATAACTTATCGTTCCTCTCAGGAGTTACTTATTATAAGAGATACATAGTGTCACCAATATTGAAGATGTTTATAGGTATTCAAATTTGTACTTTTAGTACATTCAATGAACCCATCAGAGATGAGGTATTCTTCGATGATTGAAATTATGTCAATATTGAGAGTGGGATATCTTTACAATGTCCTCTTTTTGCTCCAACATCTGTACTACTTTACTTCCAAAAGTTCAAAATGACGAAGAACAGGTGCACTGGATTTTTTTTCATTTTCTCTTTATTCGATGGCATAAATGCTTTGTTCAACAACTAACTCCACTGATTAGCCAAATTCTAAATATTTCATCAGTTGCTTCTGATGACGATGACGAAGATTCGACAATGCAAGCGAAACTTTTTTTTATAAATATCAATATTTGATCCAGTATAGTTGAATTTTTCACATTCCCGAAAATGTACGGCTACGATAAGATGTTCAGTTGAGTTTCTACTTCCTGGCATAAATCATTGTTTCAGTTTGACAGTTCTTTGATCGACCACCATCCTTTTCAATTCAATTAATCATCAGAAAGTGTCTCTCTCGTCTCTATTTCTGATGATTTTGTGTTATCACCGAATATTTCGTTTGCTATCTCAGTTATGGCCAACATTCAATTAATTTCTTCTATTACTTCGAACAGGAAAAGTTAACAAGGCTCTATTTATCAACACCAAAATAACAGTTACAATTCATTTTCTCACATGGGATATGGGAAATTATGGATAAATAACAGTTTTTGGGTTGATTCATTTGGGACCTGACAATCGCGATGAGATTTTACGTGAGAAGTCTAATCCCTGGGACTGATGTGAACCAATGCGATTTTCAGCACCATTCACTGGTGAATATTCAACCACATAACTCAGTAATCACTGTTTCGAAAGAGTCACGAAAGGTGTCCGATAAACATTCGAAATGTCTCAAATGGGAAAATACTTGATAGTCTCGAGAAATATGTATGAATTCTTGACATGATCAACAAGTAATCACTTATTTGTGTCCAAAGTCTGTATGAATTTTTAAGGCTCATTCGGTAAATGTTTCGGTTGCGTTAATAAAATAACTTGACATGTCAGACATGTTGAAAATACTACCTATGCGAATGAAAGTAATATCCATAGGATGATATTATTTGTGGCACTATCAATATCAAAGAATATGGACTCACCGAGCGAAACCAGTATATTTACTGTGAAATATGACAATGCCCGTTATGATTTCCCGCAAAATTCATCATTCTCAGCATCAGAACATGATGTGATTCACGAGACTCCAGTACCTACCGACGCCTCGAAAATACATGCAGACTTCCCGCACAAGACGACGAAAAACGCGCTCATACCTTCCGCTCTTGGTGATCACCATCTCGGTGCCCAACTTGTGGAACTTCTCCCACAAATCCTTGCCCTCCAACGTGACCTTGGGATCGTCGACGACGCCGTCCTCCTCGGGTTGCATGGCCCGCAGCGGCCGCACCATCGCCGGATGGTGGTGGTTGTGCGCCGCGACGGCCGCCAGCACGACGTCCTCGGCCGTCGTGTAGGGGTGGTGCACGTGGGGCGGCATCGCGTGCCCGTGATGGCCCATCTTGGGCAGCAGCGCGCCCGGGTAGAACGCTGCCGACGGGAAGAAGCCCTGCCCGCCCGCCGCGGCGTTGTTGTTGTTGTTGTTGTTGGCCGCCGTCAGCAGCGACGACACGCTGAAGTCCGTCTGCCGCGGCAGCTGCAGGAAGGGGTGGTAGGCCATGGTGGCCTTCGCCTTACCGGATGGGTCTAGCGGAGGGTCCGTTCCCGTTTCGTAACGCATTTGTGTCGCTCGGGTCCGCGCGACCAACCAAATCGATCATCGACGAGAGCGGCGCCTATCGCTTCGCATCGCAGGCTAAGTCTGTCTGGGAGGCTTCCAACGCGAGCGATGAGTCATCCACCGAAGCGCTGAGGATCTGTTCGCTTCCTCTCTCAGAGGCTGACGGACGAGTCGACTAACGCGGCAAGGCACGGTTCGCGTCACCGGGAAACTCTGGACTAACGCGGCAATCGACTGTTCAATCAACCGCACCGAACGAATCTCGAACAACGCGGCAAAAATCTGTCTAGTCGTCTCGTTTAGCAGCGCACACTACACGAAATACCCGCGAACGAAACCCGCCGTGTTGTGATTCGGTTCGCGGCGCGCACTCGCTTCGAAGGGCCGACTGGCAAACTGTAAGGGTTGCGGTTGTCGGTCGGGATGGCGTGAATCGTGACACCTCCGCACCGATGAAAAGACAGTAGATGACTATAGAGCCGGGCCGGCGTCGGCGACACTCGGCTGCGTTAATGACGGCAACGCATCGCTATTGGCCCGAGTGGTGTCGGTGTCGACGCGCCGGCCAATCGACGGGCGACAGTTCCCCCACCGCTTTCACACTTGCGGGGGGCTGGAGGAGCTCGGTCATGCCTACAGAGGTGTGGTTGCGGGTTTTTCTAGACGCCGTTGCGGTCTCGCCTCGTCGTGTTTTTTTTTCTTTTTTCGGTTTGTCGCGGTGTCCTTCGGGAGACGACGGAGGGATTTTTCTGTTGCTCGTGTCGGGGGTTTCTAGTCACTTTCGGGTCGTTTCACGGGGGGTGGAAGAACGACGAGGCTGGAAGGAAGAAAAGAAGTTTTTTTTGCAATCGCAAGGTTAATTGATTACTGGTCTAGATGGGGAATTTCCTATCGAGCGTATGAACGATAAATTTTCTGTTATCGTCGACTAATTTATTTGATGAGAATTGATACAAAACACCGCTACTTTTGTTTGCTGTTTACTTCAATATAAGTGTCTTTATTTTCACAGATTTTTGGGATTTTCTCTCATCGATTCTGGAAATCAAAATTGAAATTAAATACCTTTATTTGTAGTTAGGATAGATATCTGATCTGCCCCAAAATGTCACTTGAAATTCAACCCCCAGATACCTGAAAGAGAAATTCTCGATTTGTTTTTCGGAAATTCAGAAGGAAAATGTATGTTCTTCTTCTGAATCGTTCCGCTGCTCAAGTTTAGATCCACCTACAGATTGTATTCAAGTGTCTATATTCAGAAATAAGTCGATAATAGCTGTTTTGATGGTTGCTGTCATTGAAATTAATTTTATAAAGCTTCAAAAATGATATTCTTGCTATCCAAATCGGAAGGCAGAACCTTCTTGTTCATTATATAGGAATGTAATTCATGATTTCCATAATGCGGGTTCTTGATAAGTGTCAAATGAAAACTGTCTTTCATGAATGGCCAGTTTTCCGATCTTTTTTTCTCCTTTTGATCAGCCTTGGTTAATTGCATCTGAACCGAACTTTGAAAAATACGAATACATATAGATAATGAGCATCTACGAAAGATATGAATCAATGTTATCAGATTGGTATTTTAGCATATCTTATAATCTCTCGAATGTCCATTAGTATCATCTTTCGATTCTTGGAGATTCCGTAGAACGAATGGGAATGGGAATAAATATTTCAGTAGCTTTTTAAAAATATGATTAGTTCAGATATCTACTGATATATCATATAATATCTATATATATTTCAATATCCATAAAATCGTTCTCATATCTTAGTTATACTTTAACCCTGTCTTATATATAAACTTATTTGATTCATGTGCTTTATATACCACCCAGTGAATGTATTCGATTCTATTGGGTGATATACAAAAAAATATTGTGCAGTGATTTTTCGATAAAAATCGACAAAAGATGAGCTTGAAACTCCGCGAATCTCTGGATATGCAAGTATGGGTCTTTCATACCCATCAATATTCCTAGGAATGAAATATTATATTTTCTCAATACATCAATCTCGATATGTTTTTAAGTTTCGTCTGAAAGTAGGAAGGTACCTATATAATTTAACTCAATAAAACTCTCATGTCGATCTCGATTCCGACACCCTGTAGATAATTCTCATTATCTACAGCAATGCATGTAGCTAATGATGATATCCGACCAAAGTGCTGGTGGTACTAATATATTTAACTATATTACCTGTCGGATATGTCGCTTTGCTCTTGAGCGACGGCTAACAAAACAAATGCAATCATCGAAGATTTCTAAAAATACATTTGTTCAGAGTTATATACTCGTTTATAATCATAGATACTCACTTGTTTTTATGGGATTGCAACAAATTATATGCACATCATCTATGAGTAGATTATCATGGTTATCAACTCGAGATATTAATCTGACTCATAAAACTACTTTTCACGTTCTCACATATACCCTAATTATAGCTTTTAATATGTTAAAATCCAAATATACCGCAATAAAAGTTCCTTATGGTGGAAATAGAGAGTTATAAATAAACATGGCTTTATATGGATTTAATGAAATTGCCGACGAAGTTTACACTTTTTTGTTCTAGCAATATGACGATCTTGATAATGAAAACGAAGAGGCAATTATAGAAGTCACGCAAAGTTTTCTAACAATTCAGAAGTGATGAAATTTACACACCTACGATATTATTTAATCTATATTATTCCAGTCTACATTGGGTGCTTATCGCTACCCCTAATCAACTGTCATTTCACAAGGAAATTACATTGAAATCATTTGACTTTTCAGTTTGATAAATCCAATATGATCGAACCTGAAATTCGTCATCGCCACAATCATCATTATAGTCTTCATCATACCATGATTGTGGAGTTATATAGTTTATAATAATTGAAAACAAGCTATAAGTAATGAATTTTCTCATAGCACGAATGATGACGAATGATAATTAGGTTTTTCATCCATCTTATGGTAAATCTGCGCTATCATTTCAGAATATATATCCTCAGTCTAAAAAAATACCTTCACCAAACGTTGATTTCAACCCCTATATATCAATGTTGTGGTTTCTCATAGCACGAATATGAAAACATAAGTAGATAAAAATTAGGTATATTAGTTAGCACTCACCATATTGATGGTATTGTCACGAAAGGGCATTTTCAATATTAAATTCTGAACTTATCATTACTTTTATCTATATTCGTGTTCATTGAGAAGAATTTATTTTCGTAACTCCAAAGTGTTCTCGTTTGTGACAAAACGTTTCCATCAAATGAACATCATAGATTATAAAAGATCATCCACGTACCAAAAGTGGACGGTTTTGTTTAGCATTTGGGACATCCTCATATCTTGTGTTTCATTTTGTAAGTACATTTGTAAATTTGTAGTTTACATATTTAATAAATTTTTATTTGCTATGTTTCCTTTAAATGACTTTTTGAATTGTGTTTGAACCCTCAGAAATTAATTAACTATCAATAATAGAAAAGTCATATTTGTGACAGTGTCACACGTGATGCGTTTGCATTAAATTGTTTACCTACTCACTTCATTCATATTCCTCATCATCAACATAGCTATTGCGATATAACTGAAATTGAGACTGTCTCCACTACCGAAAATGTTCGCATAATCGGACCTGTCTGTATCTTCGTTCGTTTGGCCATCGACTGGAGCAACCGAAAATTGGGACGAGCGGAAACTGCCATTGAGCATGCGCCATCCGAAAACATGGCATGGATATTCATGTTTTGTTTGCCATTCAAATATTTGTAGAGCCAATTCGGAGGTATCACGGATCACTTCTTGTTAAACTTCGAACGCCGTGGCTACTTGAAATGGATGAATAGCCACAACAAAAATTGAATAACACATCAGTTTGAGGTATAGGCACATTTATTTACCTACTGTGTGCTCCAGAGATAGTTAACCTTCATTTTGTGAAGGTTTCGCAATGTGGTGTCCAACGTTAGTTTTATTTTTCAGCTTTTTGTGGGATTTTCTCTCCTCGTTTCTGAAAAATAAGGTTGAAATTATTGAAAATTATTTCATATATTTGTAGTAAGGACAGATTTTGTGATCTGCCCCAAAATGTCACTGCGCTTGAAATTAAACCTTTAGATACCTAAAAGAGAAATTCTCTATTGGTCAGTGACACCTTGTTTTTGAAAAGAATTTGGAAATACAAATATATTTAATAAGAATAAAACCTCTACTTATCTTGGTGGACGTTTCGAGCAGATTAGTTCGTGGAATATTTCTTGATATCTTCTATACTTTATTTTTTAGAAACAAGGAGAGAAAATCCCACAAAAAGGTTCAAAAATGAATGTACCACCTACTCGAAAAACTTACAGACAGTATTTAACGTTTTGTCTGCCTATGACTATTACGATTATATATGTTCTTCCATATGAATATACTCAGATCATGCAAAATGATGAAGATGAAAGAGAACAAGTGGAAATAGTTTTTCATCTTCCTTCTTTATTTTGTAATAACCCTTCAGATCATATACAAAACAAATCTCATCTGAAGCAAACATATGATTATCAATCATTTATATATAAGTAGTATTGACAGGTATTGTTATTTTTTGTTATTGAATATTCGTTGTGAAGACTTCATAATTTTAACTCAGAAAGAATTACTTCCAATGGCTATAATAGATGAAGATATAAAATAATGCGGAGCAACTGGGAGTGAACATATTATTATAGTCTTCCACTTCTATTTTGACATTTTTTTGTGTTTGACTTCACAAGATTATATTTCCATCGGTCATACTAGTCAACAAATAGGTGTAAATCTTCCCACATTTCTTATTTTTTAACATTTTTTAGTGATATTCATTCGACAAAGTCATATTTATATAAATATATATATATATATATATATATATATATTCAAGATATACCCATTCAGAACGTATTATCTGAAACAAATCTTGTCGGACCAACCCAAAACAAGTATATAAGCTTGTCATTCATAATATAGTGTTAATGAAACATGAGATATCTGTAGTTATTGTTTTCAATTCATGAATAATACATTCCTTGTGAAGATTTCATTATTTTTTGATGCTTGACAAGGTGACTTCCATATAGGTTATATAATATAGACAAAAAATATGAAATGATAACAATAAAAACAATTGAATGGACATGGTATAATAGTCTTTCACCTCATTTCATTAGAAAAAAAAACCTGACTGAAAAAAGTGGGCATATAATATAATCTTCTCCCATTTCTCCCTTCGCATCATTCTCGGACAGAGCTAATATATAATTCTTGCTCAGTCCATCTGAAATGAACTAATAAAGTGAACAATCATTAGTGGATCATTGATATAATAATATTGAAATTATTTAAGTTCTTTTTCGTTTCTGAACGGATATATTATAGCGGATGATATCAATTCCTTCAACTAACTGTTCAAAAAAAAAGAAGTATGTTTTCTTGAAGCTCTGTATCATTTGGTGATGAAAACATGTCTTCCGGTGTTATTTATCAACGTCTAGATCTTCAACAGCGTTCGAGTATATACCTACATGACATTAATCCAGTTTTGTTAACATGAAATCCCATTTGTGTGGGTCCACCTTCCTCAACCGCAACATTGAAATTCATTCTTGATGAATATTATTAGTTCAGCCTGACATATCTATCTTCGTCGTTAGAAGGCTTCAAACTTCTAACATTGGTTCATATTATGTTTGTTCATTTTTAAGGCTTGAATGCGGCACTAGATGTCTTCCTTCATTAAAATGATGTTGGGAGTGGTTTCTGATTGCCTCGGGATCGAGATTTCTATAGCATTTATATCAGTTTGCTCGTTCACGCATAGTTATATATTTTATCTGCTCCTACTGAGTCGATAGTTTGAAATAAGTATGGAAAGATGAAATGTTTTTTGAGGAATCACACGTAACAGCAGGGGCAAAACGTGATATTAGATGCTGCGAGAGTTTCGCAATCAACTCTATCCTATGTAATATTGGATTGCTGCGTCTTGAGAGAACTTCATCTGTTTTTCGTTCTCCTTGTCCTGTCATCATTTCGAGGGTTAACTTTCTGGTTTTATTTTAACCTATTTCTTCTATTTGTTCTTGTCCAAAATCATCGTCTTCATCTCTTTCAGGGTGCTTTTCCTTCTTCATCTTACTGCATATATTATTTTTGTTGTAACAATGTTTCCCATGGCCTATCTCTCCTCGTTTGATTATGTTATTTTGCACCTCATTCTTTTCTCCAATTCACCTTCATTTTACTCATAATATACTTATATTACCATATAAGTTCAGCTGCTGCCGTTTCAGTTTGTCTAAATATAGGTTCCCGCTGGGTCATTTCCCTTATAGCTTCATTTGTAAATTTGTGTCATTTTGTTTTCCCCTCAATTCTTCATGATTCTATTCGTCCGCTTTGTGATGTCTGAATAATATCAATGTTTTGGATATGAATTGATGTTTCCGTCATTTATTATCATACTACCCCAACTACTTATGGGGCATGTTGTTACTACTTCTAAATGTCTTATTTTCATTTCATCGGTTTGTTCCTCGTTTGTCACTATTATTTTCATTCTTTCAATCAATTCTGTTTGAGTATCCATCAATTGTTTCAGCCAGGTGGTCGAGATGGTCAAGCGACATCATAGTAAACATGAGGTCGTGAGTTCGATTCCTGGCTGGTCGTTGGATTTGGGTTTTTTTGCGCTGTACAATGTATATCATGAAGTTCTACATAGAACTATCCCGAATGCCACAGTGGTTTGGATTCCTCTTGTATAAACTGTAGATCTCCGTCTCCTTCACTCGCACAAGCCCTTCGGTGCTTCTGAGGGTTGTTTCGACAACTAAGGAGATGAGTAACAATAACAATAACAACAATGCGTACATCGTGGTGTCACCTTTATCGCGGCGCTCTAGTTTTAGTATCCTGTCATGGTTTGGTGTTTTCTTTCATATTCTTCCATATCCTTCAACAGTTCGTTCATTTATACTATCAGTAGGAATAGTAATGGTTGTAGAAAACCTTATGAGAAACAAACTATGCGGGTTCCAAAAAATGTATAAACCTATATAAGTTCCTTCTCAGGACTTCACCTAATATACATACTTCAGGAAATCAACCTAAGAACTGTGAAGATGCATTTCTTGGACATATCACATGAACCAATGTTAGGATACCTGACATTTGACAATTAAATGGTAGGTACGCAATATAATTGATCACCTGAGTGCTTTGAAAAAATTCTGAATGTCACGTTCTGGAGTATTCTGTGTTAATATTATAATTCAATAGGTGGATAAGGAAAAAATTGAACTAACGTGAATTTGCATCAATTTGATGAACATGTCACCAATGCATATCACTCATGGCTTGGCATATTTAATGAGGTTGTTTGATGAAAATAGTTGACCACTGATGATTTTTCAATTACTTCTTTTAATAATTCGTATTCCTATATACCTTCATAATTCAATAATACGATTTTTATCTCTCGAAACATATATTCCAAATCACTATTATCATTCATCAAACTTCTTTCCGATTCTTCAGCATTACTTCCAGTTATGAGTCATTTAAATATTTAAATGTATAGAGATCCAAGTTTTGCACTGTTTCACATAATATACACCTGTCAGTGGTAATTTATTAGAGTAGGTAGGTATTTAACTGTATATAATAATTTAATTGTGAGATAGGGGTGCTACCTGTTTCCATTCAATTTCATTTGATGTGGGTAGATTTATGTTTGCCAATTTCAATACAATTACCACACAATCGAATGCGTTATCACTTGTGATTTATTCATATTATGTTGAGCCGTCTTTTTCTATATCCAGATGAATATTTTCATGAGAAAATCGATTGCATCAGAAAGGTTTTTTGATATTACAGAAGTTTGATCTATCTATCTATCTATCATGGAATGAAGGAAACTGAAGATAGAGTGCTATATAAAAGAGCAAAGTTTGAGAATCAGAAGATATCATGCAATTTTGCAATTCATGCATTGACAGCATCGCTATTGAGATCCCAGTCCATCACTTTCCTCACGGATGGATCAAAAACAGAGAATTCATGTTTATAGAAATTGGTATCCGTCAACGGTTCAAAGAGATTATTCAACGTTAGTTGGAAATCCTGATATAGAAGAATGATAGGAGAATAATATCTCCCTTCATGTGAATCGAAAGCAGTATTTACTAATTCCACAAAAATAGTATATCAGTCAAGGCATATCCATTTAATGATGAAAACAAGCCACATTCAAAACACCATATCCAGACGTACAAAAAACTCGGAGATTTCGATTAAACGATAAACATTTGAACTAGAACCGCATTTAATGTGTAGAATCAAGTTGGCTGTTCATACAAAACCAATATCACATAAAATATAGGGGTGGAAATGCTGAACCGAAGCTAATCTCCGTACCAACAACGGCATCGCTCGTCGCGATTCAGCACGGAATAATCCTCGACATAACCTCTACGATAGGGCTCGAATTCGCTCGCGTTGAGGTTACGTTGCGGTCATGTTGTCGGGACCGGATCCCGACTGATTATAACGCCGGTGCCACGCCTTTTAAACGCTATCTCCCCTCCACCGCGGCCTCGACTCCGCCCCTTCTTGCGACCGGCGATGTCAGTTTTCCGCAGGATTTCTCGCAGCCTGCTCCGACAGACCTCTCTCTGCCATTCTTTGCTGGAGACTTTGGATCATGATGGTTTTCAAGTGTTTTCGCTGGTCTTGTTTTATTATCAGCTTCCGCTCGATGGGTTGAGAGAGTTGGTGGGTTGGTTGATGAGTTTTTTAGCGTGTTGATTGGACAAATTATGTCTACAGTATACAGTATGTTCGATGAGGCATTGTGGGATGAAGCTGTGGCTATATAGTTATTGATCTGCTTTTTGAGCCCTGTGTTATCTAGTCGCACAGGTGAAATAATCACTATATACTGGAGAATAGAATGGAACTTCACTCATATATTACCTACTCAATAGTGTCACAAAGAGAGTATGTTTGGCAAAAAAAACATGTTTTAATCGAAACATCATAGTTTCTGACAGAGATAACAATTCTCTCGTGGTGAACTATTAGGAGCGTCTTTAGAATGGTGCAGTAATTTGAATATCGAAACTGGAAGGTGATCTCGGTGACTTCAAACATTATTGAGTTATTTTCCAGTACCGTTTAAATCTTTGCGTATCGAATGGATCATGAAATGAGTATTCCACTTTCCACTTTTGAGTCATCTCCTTCGATATTGAGCTCATCTTCTCATCAAAGAGCTGGAATAAAATATAAAATAGGTATCCAACTCGTTTTTTAATGTTCATGCGGAATCAATAATGAGTTGGTTAGTGGAATTTTTCTGTTTTGATTGCGTTAAGTTCATTTCCTATACCTAGTTCCACTCTCTTCACTCATATATCGAACATACAAAATCATTTTCAGTTTATTGATTTTTTTTTTGTGATTTTCCAATGGAATGACCATATCAGATGGATGGAACCTACCTAATCAACTCCCTTGGCCATATTGGCTGTCAGTTATAGTCAACCGATTGGAGTAGAATTCACCAAGTTTACACCTTTATTTGAGCGAAAGTCGTTTTCAATATTGAATTACAGGGAGAAATTCCAAAACACTAAACTTTTTTTGAATGTTCAATCAAAAGTTTCACGTCGCATCCTGCGAATTCTCCCTGTATACGATACATTGACAAACTCTTCGCCTTATCATTCGGTATACTCAATACCTGGAATTCAAGTCCGGGCGAGAAGAAATCTCTCCTTTTCTGACGGCATTCTTCATCTACTGGATTAATTTTCCGTGGGAATCTGAGCTAAGTGAAAATATTTGATCTCGGATCGAATACACATCCGCCCAGGGTAGAGTGGAGCAGAGACCAAAATATATTATACAATCTGTGAGTCATCGTACAGGGATGGCAGAGGATGAACGATCGATATCCAGAGCAGGATTCCGGAAATATTCCGAGAGGATTTCACTTTCAGGACCGATTTATTCGAGTTTAGAAAAGTTGTTGCTGACTCTTTGTACAGAGATGTGAACCCCGGTCCAAGATATTTCGAAGAGATTTTGGGTATGATATTGTGCTTTCGAAATCGTAGCAGAGTGCATTTGCCACTTAATTTTTCCTAGAAAATATAGTATATAATATTATATATAAGTCTGAAATGGTAAAATTGCCAAAAGTATGGATCAACAAGAAAATGAACTTCCTCATGTTCTGAGTTGGTGTTGAAGTGATTTTTGGCAACTAGCAGTTCTCAGTGGAAATCTTTTCTGGTTTCAGAGAAATGAAATGAAGTTCTATATATGGATCTGAATGGGTACAGTATCGATTTATTGACATTTATGATGGAAGTGAAGCATAGATTCGTGTTTTTGAAGGTTTTTCTACTCATAGTCATTGAGACGAATAATGCGTGATTCATACGAGCATTATAATATATGAATATTTAGTCCCAAAGTATATATTTGAAACATATCGAGAAGCTGTTGAATGTAATATGTTAATCAAAGATCGATTACTACTTTGGCTATATATACTCTAGTGGTTCATACAACTGATGATGAAACAACTGAAACTTCCTCTACAGATGAAGAAGAAATGAGAGGAGGCAATCGTATAATAATTATCTTTTTTTTTTCTATTTTTTTGACATCACGAAAGGAAAACCAGTTATTTCCGTGGAAGGAAGGTAGTGAGATTTTTATTGAAATGGAGTTTTTAAGCATCATGAAAGGCTTCACTAGGCAGATAAATACAAAAAGTTGCCATTCTATTGTTGAATGATGCTTGTTGAGCGAAAGGCGAGACGAGATTCCCAATAAGAAAAGAGATAGAAAGAGAGAAATGATAAGTGAGAGATTGCTCACTTTTCTACGATGTTTTGAAGAGGTTTTGAATTTGTTAGTGTATTAGTATCACCAACTGGGCATCTATGCACTCAAAAAACTCTAGTTAGTTTAGGCACAACCATATCTTGTTATCCTAACAATGTCATACTGGGTGGCCCAATGATGACGAAACCAAGGCCGATTTGACATAGCTATCGTTCTCAGGAAAAAAAACGCTGGAACTGGTCGATTGTTTTTTCGAGGGGAAAATATTTTGGGCGTGTTTTCAACTTTTTCGCTACAAACCCCTCGGAGGGGTGAGCTCCAACCCTTGAATCTCGAATGAGATAGTGGGTCAAGTGTTACATCATTTCGAAGGTAATCGAAATCTCTTACCAACGCTTCCTTGTTTTTGGAATTCAATACGCGGTAGTTCTCGAGAAAACACGTTTATGAAAATAATCGGCTAGTGATGGAAAGTAACGCTTTTCACTATTTCTCATTTTGTAGTTGGACCGATATTCATCTAAGAAGTGCCTCATGTGTTTTTAAAATCCTGTCCTATTATTATTTCAATGTCATTTCCTTGATCTCTCAGTAAAATGCCTACTTCGTTTCGTTTTTATTGGGCCACCCTGTTTAGTTACAATATCCGGAATATCGTAATGATGGTTACCATAAAAAGTGTTACAGTAACGTATGCGTATACTGACTAGAACTTTTGTTAGGGGAACTATAATTTTTTTCTGTGTATTCTGAAAAGAATCTAGGAGTTTCAGCTTATATTTAAAAAATAGTCCTTGCAATGGACCTCACATAATCTTCCCATGATGATGAACTTGACATAATCATGATGGGCATTTTATAATCAATCTTCCTAGTGAAGATCAAACTTTAGTTCTTGTTGAACTTTATTATATTGAACTATGTATGTCACGTTTCGCCCTGTCTGAATATATAAGATTCGAACGTATTCTTCGAAATACGGATTTTCAAGAGGGCTATCTGAAAAAATATATGTCCTCTCTAATCGCTGATTCCGCTCCTGTTTATATCAGGACGACATTCGTGTGGAGAATGAAGAAATAGGTATCTTCGACAGTCCCCTTTTCACTTTCCTAATTTCTACGCGACTCAACCGCTTGGATAATGCCTATTGATTTCGCCTTTTTCTTCCGCTCCCGATAAAACCGGTGAAAATTCAGCTGGATATAATCATCTGAACGTAAACGCGAGGAATATGTATATACAGGGTAACTCAAACAAGATCCCCACCATTGGGATCTTGGAAACTAAAGGCTCACAGGATGATGCAGAGTTTAAATTAGGGCAAAGTTGCGCGATATGGTGTTGAACTAAATGGTATTTCGGAACATCGGATTCTCAGAATATTTCTTCTACGGTTATTCGACAAGAGAGTCCAAAACTTAGTACATATATTTTCATTGCCATTTTCTGCCATATTTACCATCCGACGTTTCATCTTTCATCATTATATATTTTTTGAGGGCTAAGTTGTGTGCACTCATCTCGTTTAACAAGTATATGTATATACTGTGATCTCATGTTTGAAAAAAACCTTTTGAAGGAGCCGAAAGGTATCATTAGTTTAACTTGATAGTTTGTTCAAGTAATAAAACTATGCATGAGAAATCCTACATCAATGAAATCTGCATGTGACAAAACAATATCGCGCCCATCCATCGAATTACCCTGTATGTATGTCAGGATAACGTACGAGAAAAAAGTCGACTTACAATAATATAAATCGATTGCCTATACTCTGCTTGCGTTAATTTATTGGTATATTTGTTTTACCTATCAGGGCATAAATCATCGGCTTTGATTGTTATTCATTGCTCATACCGATAGAGTGTTGGACGTGTTTATTTGAGTGGAAATGGATATCAAATCTGTTAGTTGCTTCGAATAAGCAAGTGCTGCTGACGGGATCGATAATGTTTTTTTTTTGTTGTCAATTATCTGAAATCAAAAAAGGTATGCTATTTATGATAGCATGAGTATATGTTCTTTTCGATGACACTTCGACCTTGCTACAATGAAATCTATCTATTTCGTTAATGATATACTTCTGGTTACGAGTACTCTCTTATTCTCAAAGTGTCAAATTCTAATTGACGGAAATAAATTTTACAATCACCATATAACCGATCATGCATCATTAAAATTTCAGTATGCTCTCTTCCTCTAATAATTGAACTATTCTAAATTGTACAATTCATGAATTGTATAAATACAAATTGCATACAAACATAATTTTTTTTGTTCTAATGCAAAAAACTCAAACGAGGTTGATGAAAGTGCGATTATCCTCGTTTTTACATGCTTTTACACCAAACTCAGTTTGTATGAATTTCAAATAACAAGCTCTTTCAAAATCTGAATCATTAAAATTTCAGTACGCTCTTTGTCTGATAATTGAACCATTTTAAATTATACAATTTTCAAATTGTATATATACAAATCGCATACAAACATCAATTTTTCTTGCTCTAATGCAAAAAACTCAAAGGAGGTTGATTGAAGTGTGATACTCCTCGTTTTTACATTTTTTTTCACACCAAACTCAGTATGTATGAATTCAAAATGACAAGCTCTTCCAAAATCTGTGAAAATATATAGGGTGTCCCGTTTAAATTAAAGAAGTTGATGGCATTTCCGGTTGAACCAGAAGTAAATTATCAACAAAAAAATGTACATCAGATGCATTCCGATCCATTGCACTTACCTGCAAGTTTTCATAAATATCGTTCTTTTCGTTTGAATGATATTTACTTGGTTCCATACTTTATCCCAACCCTGTATAAGTTGGATATTCTTACTAAGGTCAGTCTCGTACTGGTCTATTGACCTTACAGAAAAATACGTTGTTTTTATCTTTTGACAACACGAAAATAAAACCGATGATGTTGGTGGAGAAAGTCTCAAGTCAAAAGAACCAGGAAAAAAATTACTAGGCAGATAATTTTGCCGTTCTATGTCTCTTATGCTTACGAACTCGAGAAAAATAGTCGTGTCTTAAAATTCAAAGTTCATTAAATAGTTCGTCATTCATAGAAATACAAATTGCAAATGATGAAAACAAATTATGACCTAATTTCTGATATGAATCAGTCACAGTGACAATTCAATGATCGAAGTGGATCAATTAGGTTTCAACGTTCAGTTTTTTAGTGATTTTCTCTCTCATTCGAACAGAGATATGTTTTTACGTCTTTTGAGGCCTTTTCGTTGGTGTTAGATTCAGCTGCTTGTATCTGATTTCAAAAAGAAACAGAGTAATGAGCTGAATGAGTCGGAGAAAGATAAACTGATGTCAGAAAGCTCCTAAATATCACAAACGAGCAAATCTAAAATCAGATCTGATCACTAATTTCGATTCGCCACTTGTTTTACCACACAGTGGAGTGATAAAACGACTGAAGCGGGTGAGGTCAGAGATTGAGACATAAACTAGTGGTACTGGGGTGAAAATTCACCCGCTTTTCTTCAGTGCAATTGCATGCATTTCACGACCCGTCCGTGCACTCGCTTACCTGTCGATCATCCCTTGACCCCCAACATGGCCGCTGGCATTGTCCTTTCGGCCAACCAACCACCTCTATTGGCTGAAACCCAATTGCACGTACCGAGACCGGGTCGGGGAGAGCTTTTTCTTTATTGTGCGATTATCCTGCATCTGTCGGGCCCGGCAAAAACGCCGTGAATTGCAGTCTCCTCGTACATACCCCGATGCACCCCGATATCGGATAACAGTATAATTTCTTGTAGGACAGACAAAAGTTCACGATTGATTGTTATTCGTGGCGTTCTGCCATTGTGCGATGTGCGGGATTTCAATGGATTGCGGTCGAACAATACGATTATTATTTCGAGGTAATTCGATACCGACTCGTATATTTTCAGGACAGTGACGAGATGGCGTCCTCGATACCCGACGTGGTGCAACTAACGTATACGGGGGTGTATTTTTTATCGGCCGCATGCGGTTGAAGCGGGTGAATTCGAGTTCACTTCATGGACAAACCCCTTCGAAAACTCTGTGGATTGTGTTCCTATTTTACCGAAACGGTGTTTTCCGACAATCCACCCGTACTTGAAAAACGTACCATTTCGCTCTACCTGAACTATATAGAAGGAAATAATACTTATTTCGCACTAGTGCGGATATACCTCAAGGCTCCAACAACTACGGAAAATTAATGTATACTGAGTTTATAATGTATCTATCAACGACTACCGTCGCCTATGGTTTGCTGTCCCAACTATGTCTTTTACTATCGAGTTTTCTTGCAGATATATCACTCTACGTGGTGGTAGAAGGGGTCTCGTCTGATACAATGACTATCAATGCTGGTGTTCCACAAGGCTCTGTCTTGGCACCAACTTTGTTCTTGCTCCACATCAATGATTTGTTGAATGTGACCTTCAGCCCAGTTCATAGCTTTGCGGATAATAGTACACTTTATTCCGCCTTTTCCTTTAGAGTCCCTATATCATCCAACGAGGCCAGAGGTGCAAGGCGAAGACAGGTCGATGCTTTAAATGAGGATCTGACAAGAATTCTGAAATGGGGATCTGAGAATCTAGTACAGTTCAATGCAACTAAAACTCAAGCCTGTATGTTCACCAAGAAGGCTGATCACACAATGCCCAATTTGATGATGTCGGGTACCACTGTTCCTATGAAGTCGTCAATATCCATGCTGGGTGTCACCACCAACAGCGCTCTCTCATGGGACGATCATGTGAGGACCATTGCGAAAACTGCTTCACAAAAACTTGGTTTTCTATTCCGTGCGAAGAGATACTTCACATCCCAGCAACTGCTTATGATCTACAAAGCACAAATTCGACCTGTCCTGGTGGTCTGTTCACATGTTTGGAGCTCAGCCCCCAAACATACGCTGAAGTTCTAAGACTTCAAAGAATGGAACTCTTCAAGAGTTTATGCTGGTGATTCATACATTGTCAGGCTCGAAACATGCCGAATTTTTCATTACCAAGTATCAATAATCAGGATATCCTTTTGTGTTATCGAATCAAAAAGAATTCCACCTTCAAATGTATGGACTACCATCGATATTCCTGTATGTATAGGTTAATCGAGATGGTAGTCCCAGACTTCAGACGATTTCTACTATTCTATCTTCATTTCTATCTATATTTACTTACATTTTTCAGCTTTTTGTGGGATTTTCTCTCTCTTTTCTAAAAAATTAAGTAGAAGTTATTGAAAATTATTTCAATATATTTGTAGTAAGGACAGATTTTGTGATCTGCCCCAAAATGTCACTATCTAAAGGTTTAATTTCAAGCGCAGTGACATTTTGGGGCAGATCCAAAATCTGTCCTTACTAAAAATATATTGAACTAACTTCTATTTCATTTATTTTCTAGAAACGAGGAATGGAAATCCCACAAAAAGCTGAAAAATAAATGTACCACCTCCTCGAAAAACTTACAGAAAATATTCACTTATAGTTGTTATTGTCTTCCTATATGCGCAGAGAGTATTTCTAGAGGAATAAATAGTAATATAAATAAAATAATAAAATAGTAACACAATCACAATGAATACACAATATACAGGGTATTACACATTACTCGGTGGATAAAGAACCAATAAGACATGTTTCAGAAGACCATATTTTTTGTATCTCACAAGTTGAATTATCGAGATATAAGGTGTTTCATCAATGTTTCTCATCAATTGTATTTTTCTTTTATTCTCATCTCACTTTTCTCTCACGTTCTCTTACCCAAGCCACTTGCCTATACTGTAGAAAAAGCCTCCCAGTTTCTACATATTTTTTGGTAACTGAATAATGTGTGAAGTGAAATTCTCGATTGAACACTCAATAAAGGTTGAGTGTATTCAAAGATGTGTGAAATCAAAATATTTTTTTCATAGATTCCTGATCATCACAAATTCATATTTATTTCTCATCGATAACAGTTTTTCAGATAGAAAATATAAATGAAACCAGAAATTGGAAGGTTAATGGAAAAAAATATTCTCTCAACGATTATAATTATTATTCTTGCAAATAAACCCTCTGAAAAACTATAACTCATATCTTGGAACTGATACCACTCTCTATAAGTTGCTTTCGGCGAGAAGTTTATCAGGATATGCCGAATAATTGATAATATTCCATGGCAACCGCTAGTTTATCGACTGAATGAACATCAAAGCCGGTATACTTGAAACAGTTGACCCTCAGTTGAACTTATTATCTGCAATGGCTTGAATTAATGAGTGCTCCCATTCGAACATCAAAAACGATTCGTCCGCATACAAGTTGAAATATGAATATTTTCATTTTCACCTGAAATGCCCGATCGAAGAAGGTCATGAAATCCTAAATGATTGTGTCAACTGATTTTAACCCTCGTCAATTGATTCATATATTATACTTATTACTTTTACAAGTATGACAACCTTGATGTGCACAATTCTTGAAACTCTTGAATATTTTCAGCGACTCTGAGGAATTTTTCTGCTATTGAGTCTTTGAACATCATCATTCCTTTCCAGTTCATGGGCAACAACGATTTATTCCAGGAATTGAGAGGAAAAACAATGTCCAAACGAAATCATACTACGTTGTTTGTTGTTTTTCACCATCCTTTGCATTCAAACGAGGCCAATTTGAACGGAATCTATTTGTATTTTTGCACACGCTTGCTCATCATAACACAATAGAGTTGAATCCTTTTATTGCAGCAACCGACATTCATTCAGTGACGTAGGAAGTCTATTTTTTCCGGATCATTTGAGATCTCTTCTCATGATATTGCATCCCCTTACGAGTAGCTGATGAGTGAATGCTAGCTCACTCCAAGAGAAAATGCAATACCTATTGACGGTCAGCAAATGATAGTTTCTAATGTGTTCATTCATTGTCTAATGAACAAACTATTCTGAAATATTCTCGTCAGAGTTGTCAGTATCTTGACCGTCAGAGTAGCTGAACTTTCCTTATTCAATCCTCTTGTGTGCAGATAGAATATTTCCTTCCTTCTCCCTTCCTTCCATAACATAAGAGAGTCAACCCTAGGTGATCATTCTGAAAGAAAATGGATACGATAGGGTTGAAGCTCCACTATGATCATATCAACGATCATATTGGAGACCGCAAAAAAATTCATCCAGAGGTAGTCTTTTTGAATATAAATGATTATCTCCCTCTCTTTTACTCTCCCACATAGTCCATTCTAAAAATGTCTTGCCTGTTTCACTTTGTTCTTCTATACTTCTATACTGACAAAGTGAAGACATTATGAAGAAAACTATGAATTCACTATTTCATCAGGGTTTAGTTGATTATAATAATCTACCCATGGAAATTAGGATAAGTTCTTCAATCCATGTATTCAAATCCAGATTGAAGACTATTTTGATTGATTAGTCAATTCAAATCTATTTGATGTGGATATATGTGCCTTTTTTCATTGAGTTTTACTGCTCGTAAGGAATAACATTACCAAAATTATTTGCTTAATTATCTATTTCAGAATGTATTGTTATTGTATGTGTGTTGAATATTTATCTATTTATGTTTTCGTTTTTTTTAATTTTCACCATATTGTTTGTAAATTAGGATTTCCTATTTAATTTAAGATTATTATTATTATAGTGATATTGGAAAACTGGCTCCCATCAGCATTCCTTTATACTGTTCCTCCAGAAGTGGATAGAGATTCATTTTCATCCCAGATTCATTGGTAGTACTGGACCACCGATTGTGGATAGCTTTTTTCATCTTCACGTTTCACTTTTTCTACTGAACAAATGTGGATAGAGATAGCAACCATGGCATTCTTGATAACTTTGGTGATATATCGATTTAAATATCGCTAGTTTTCGAAACACTACTGGGTGATCGAGACTTCTTCTGTTATTGTGTCCACAAGGCATCGAGTTATGAAACATGAGATTCTCAATAGTGTAGGATTGAAATCAGTAGGTAACCAAGAGTTTCTTGACGACTTTCAGCCCAACGCTTCATTCTTCATGTGAGAAAAATGGATACAGAAAAGTCTGAATTATTAGAAATCTCGAGGTTCTCTTGTGTTTCATCAGCATCTAACAGTTCACCAAAGTTCAATTTATGGCTGCCTGTTTTTGGTCGTCGGTGATCAGTCATCAAAAAACAAGTTATGATGTTAGAATGTCATCTGAATGTCAGCATTCTAGTGCAGTAGAGAGGAGTTGTCACTTCAAAGGAATTTTATATGGTTTTCAATAGCCACTGAAATACCAAGAAGGTGGATTTCAGACTACTGCGATTATAAAAGTCTGCATTGAAATTTATTTCGAGTCCTCCATCTTGACGTCTAGGTTCGCCACTCTGTTCTCCAAGGACACGTAGAACTGCAGGCTCAGCATACGCCACTGCTGATTCTTTTATTGCAGGAATCGACATTTCCTAGGAATCGCTCTGGTAAATTGCGCGTCCGGCAACGTATTGTCCTCTCCGGTCCCTTTCCA
Source organism: Gastrophysa polygoni (assembly GCA_963576655.1). Classification (NCBI taxonomy): domain Eukaryota; kingdom Metazoa; phylum Arthropoda; class Insecta; order Coleoptera; family Chrysomelidae; genus Gastrophysa; species Gastrophysa polygoni. The sequence continues at coordinate 10,356,175 of OY755093.1, forward strand.
TTATCGTTCATCGTCCTTCCGTTGACCCTCTCCCTTACCCCACTTCCCCTATCCGCGTCCCCGTAGGTCAACTGTTCGAGAAAAAAGGGATGCTTCCGCGAATTCCGCATATTTCTGCTTCTCGCAGGATCATTGGGAATATCGGTCATCTTAGTCATTCGAACGAGATATAAAATGTTTTTCACTGTTTTTTTTTTCGGCAACACGAAAGAAAAACCCATGATGTTCGAAAGAGGAGGAAGACATTTTTTTAGAGTTTGGAAGCCTTATGTATCGGAGAAGACTTCACTCGGCAGATAATTCCACAACTTTGTCGCTTCATTGGGACCTTTCTATGGGAGCTGAAAGCCAAACATGTTAACAATACTTTAGGACAGATTGAATTTTCGTTTTGTAGACCAAAGACCTTGCACATGGATTTTGTAGAGCTCTTGTAGGGACCAAAAAGTTTTTGTGAATCAGTTCTCGCAATGTTGGACATAGTGTGACATGCCGTCCTGGTGAAACGAGCTCGAATTTGCCTGAATTCTATTTATATCAGATCTATCTATCTACATCTGTAGGAGAAGAGGAAGTTCCGCAAAGCTATGAGATCGTATCAACTTTTGCATACTGTATGAATCAATGAAATGTTAGTTATCTATGACTGAAGAATGTGGGTTATTATTGAGACTGTTAGCTGTAGGTTTATCCAAACGTCAAATTTCAGGTGTAGGTTTCACGGGTTGAAACCAAAACTGAAGCTACGACTTTAAATCAACTTTGAATTTTAAATTTCAATTTGAAGTTGGAATATATCATCAGTCAATCTGACGAAGATCAATCTGCGACAAACATGTATATACTGGATGGTCCAATGAAAACGAAACAAGGTTGATTTGACATAGTTATATCGTTCTCTGGAAAAAAAACGCTCGAACCGGTCGATTTTTATATCATATTGCGCATGTTTTAAACTTTTTCACTTCAAACCCCTCGAAGGGGTGAGCTCCAACCCTTGAATCTCGAATGGGATAAGGGGTCAAGTGATCGAAATCTCTTACCAACGCTCACTTGTTTTTGGAATTCAATGCAGTAGTTCTCGAGAAAATACGTTTATGAAAATAATCGACTAGTGATGGAAAGTAACGCTTTTTTCCCTTTCATCACTATTTTTCATTTTGTAGTTGGAACGATGTTCATCTAAGAAGTGCCTTATGTGTTTTTTTTTAATCCTGTCCAATCCAACATTACATTAAGAATCATTTATTTTAATGTCAGTTCCTTGATCTCTCAGTAAAATGCAAACTTTGTTTCGTTTTCATTGGGCCACCCTGTGTATATATATATATGTATCATCTTGGAAAAATCTGAAAACTAATTGAAAGCATGATCGGTTTGAGCCTCTAGTTTTTAATGGTGGCATTATGGTTCGAACCTTGTCGTGGTAATTTTTTTTCTTTTCTTCTTGGTTTCACCTAGTTATGTTCTATCATTCTTCAGTTTCATTCTCACCATATCATGCAGAGGATTTTCTTTTCGTATTGTCAAAAGATGAAAAAGTTATATAGAGCGTTCACCTTGATTGAGCGTTCATCAGAATGATTATGTTTGAGTGCACTCACAATCAATGAATGAATCAATCAAAGCAAGAATTATAGATATTACAAGAATAACAAAATGCGATATGATTCAAATGGTTATCTTCGTCATGACATTAAACAAGCAAACAGGAAACTGACGACAGAACGCTTAATAATATTTTTCTCACGGTGCAAAGAAAAACAAATCATCTCGTTGCTGATGATACCATTCAAAGTACAACAATAGAATCATCAAAAAACAAACGATAAACGAGTAAACAACGTACGGAACACATGTCAAATAACAGGTCTGACGCACATATTATGAGCGTCACGCACGAAGGACGCGTCAGAGAGCGTTGCAGTTCCCAGTACGCCGAACGTAAAACATAACCTCAAAATTAGCGGTAATTACAAGCTGGCAACAAAAGATATCCGCGAGACCATGGAAATTTCTTACACGCCAATCACATCTGTGACATTATTGTTCGGTTTATTATGTAATTTGTGTTGGTTTCTAGCGTGACGAATGGAACTAGGTGTATGGTGGTGAGGATATAGTTTGCGGCTTCGGTACTTGAAGCAACGATCCGGTGATGACACCTGGAGGTTAAGTGCCAAATTTCTTATCCTATTTCACCGAGAACTCTAACGGCTTATTCACTCCACAGACCTGTAGGACTGGCTTTAAAATCCGAGGTTCCGTTCTGTCCCTTGTGTCAGTATCCATTTTGAGGTTTGCCAGGTTGGTCCTACACTCCTAACCTGATTATCCACGATATTGTTATAGCCACTTGAAGTTCAGCATTTTCAATTCAAAACAGTCGATATCCAGAAGTTTCATGCCCAGATGAAATATCCAGAGAAAAGACTATTTCTGAAGTTATTGTATATAAGTGTTCTATTAAGAGTGGGCTCCTGCTGTCTATCCGAAACCATTCAATCGAAAATCACTGGAAGTTATCGTTTAAATTTATTTTTGACATTAACATTGCAATTCCAGAAGAAATCTGATGATAGTATTGTAAATGAATGATGATATGCCTCTATTTTCCATCAGTGTGATTGAATTTCCTCCGTTTATTCTATGTACATGAGCATTTGCGGAAGATATATCTGACTTAATGATATTATAATTATCATGATTTTTGATGTAGATGCTTTTTCTGCTTCTATTCCTCGTCTGTAGGATTCAGTTACTTAGATTCGTTTCACAGGGTGTTTCCGGAATTGGAGCTATAAATGAAGTGGGTGATGGAGAACGAAAAAACAAAACGAAATCAAACAATACGCTCTTGTAGAAACAAAAATCACTTCGGAAGATAATGAATATATCAGTTTCGCTATAAAATTTGTTTACCACTGACCAGAGGTCAATGTCCGAGTCGGACAGTGCTTCGGCCTAGTCGAACGCATCGGAAGTATAAGGTTTGTTCTAGCAAGAAATTTGGAATGGTTTGAGGTGATTTTGTAGACTGACCAACTGCGCATGTTCGTCGTGAGACTGGTTGTAAACAGTTTGGGATTCATATCCTGCTAGAACGTTTATTTGCGTGTTGATAACCACCATTGATTTTATAAACAAGAAGGAAACTATACCTGTATTTCTAAACACAAATATGGAAAAACTAGACAGTTTCGGTGTCAATCGAAACCAACAAGAATAATAATCGAAACAGAATTCATAAGAAAATTAATAGATTCGAGCTTAGGATGAAAAAGATACCAAAACTCAAGATTTCACATCTCTCATAGGTACATAACCAAACAATCTGAATCCAGAAATCCATAACAAATGTGACATCGGATCATTCCGAACTGAGATTCCGTTAGTTCCGCACCTTTGCGCATGTCACAAACTGAAACATCCTTACGAATTCCTGTGGACTATTTCGACCGTTCTCCGCCTGTTTGCAAACTGGATTTTGTTTTCGCTAGAACGTGGGACAAGAAGTTCGAATCTCGGATTCAACTTGCTAGAACGCGTACATCAGTATGCGCATGCTTCAGACGATTCCGTAGTACCGTTTGATAGCTCTGCTAGAACAAACCTATTATCAACGGATTTGAATTTGAGCTAATACACGCGTCGAACTTGAGAAGTAGAAGTGTGAAATTGTGCGGAAAGGTTTATGACAATGAAAATATTGCGATGCAACAACAATATACTCTTCAGCGTTCATGAGCGAATATTTATCATGCCCTTATTTATCAATATCAAGCCAAATGCTCACGAAATGAGAATAAACTGGAGACAGTGCGAGAGTATAAGCAATATCAGCAGACAGGCCAACAAATAGTATGGAAATATTTCTTTCTCTTTACTATGTATTTTTATATATTGATTTGTCAATGCAATTTCAAATGTGACGCTATGATTTGATATCAATGATATCCATAATACACAGGGTGAGTCAAAAATGTGTACCGAGCTTTCTGGGGGTGATAGTACATTGAAAAATAAGTATAGTATGATCGATAAACTTATGGCCCAAAATGCATATTGAGGGAGATATATCCTTCCAAAGTTGATAAAATTAAAATAATTTCTCCGCATAACTTCTGAACGATGAAAGCCACCCGATTGAAATTTTGTGCATGAATGTATGTTGTCAAAATACATTTTTTCGTCACACTTCAACATTTCTGATATTGTTATAAAGGGTGTTTTCAGAGGGTGAGTCATGATTTTTTGTAGAAAACTTTTTTCCCTGTATTATTTTCGGTGAAAAAACAGGAGCATTTGATGGAGCGAAGAAAATTACATGAAAAAGGTACTCTTATTCAAATACAAAAAATTGAGCCGTTCGTGAGATATTTGAGTTTTTGTGGTTACATGATATCAGCAGATTGATTTTATTCATCGCGAGATTCATCGGTATAACGATATTTCAGCAGCATTTGCATTTCCGAAGCACTCGCCAAGCATTAGAAGCATATCAGTTTGTTCAGAGAACGAATAACCTGCCATATTTATTAAAATCTCAGTTGATATAATCGCAGTGATAAATGACACAGAAAAACCACACGAACAAATCGACTACAACAATGTTGACTCGAATGTTGATGACATGAACGTCAAAATTGAGAACAAAATTATTCATCATGGCCTGCTAAAATATTGTTACCGATGAATCTCGCGATGAATAAAATCAATCTGCTGATATCATGTAACTACAAAAACTCAAATATCTCACGAACGGCTCAATTTTTTGTATTTGAATAAGAGTACCTTTTTCATGTAATTTTCTTCGCTCCATCGAATTCTCCTGTTTTTTCACCGAAAATAATACAGGAAAAAAAGTTTTCTACAAAAAATCATGACTCACCCTCTGAAAACACCCTTTATAACAATATCAGAAATGTGGAAGTGTGACGAAAAAATGTATTTTGACAACATACATTCATGCACAAAATTTCAATCGGGTGGCTTTCATCGTTCAGAAGTTATGCGGAGAAATTATTTTAATTTTATAAACTTTGGAAGGATATATCTCCCTTAATATGCATTTTGGGCCATAAGTTTATTGGTCATACTATACTTATTTTTCAATGTACTATCACCCCCAGAAAGCTCGGTACACATTTTTGACTCACCCTGTATAAATCTCCCGTTGAGAAATATCATTGAATTCAGTCTGATGGTACGAAGAATCAAATTCGTGGCATCAACTAAGCTGTCGCATTCGACAATCGACTCGTCCTAATTTCCTTGTGAGAGAACGGCGTATCGCGGTTTTTCGTCATCGCGAGGAAGGAGTGGAAATACCCCAATTAAATCACGAAATCGCGGCCGCAAAGAGAAAGGGATGAATGCTAAATGGAAACCGAAAGCCGGTTGCGCGGTAGTCCTCCTGACGGAATGAATGAGGAGGAGGCTCGACCAAGAAACCGTCCCGGTTATTGTATATGCACAGATTTCCTCTAATTACCGCTCTGACGAGAGGTCGGCGCCTTTGATTTAGGCAGTTTGGCGACAGCGCTGTCAAGGTGGCTGACATAGAGAGAGACGCGTCACGTCGTTTAGCGGAAGGCACATCATCGATGTTGTATTTATACTGTAGAAATAAGAGGAATTTTCAGAAAATTCACAGGGTGTCCCTAAATTGCTGGGACACAGAGCTACCACGTGTAAAAGAGGTCAAAATAAGTTGATTGGACCCAATTTATTCATGTGCCAAAATGTACCGTTTGTCCGTGAGAATAGTGCGAAGTTTACATGAAAAAACACACATATATGTATGCTGTTCAGAAATAAGTGAAACAAATTTAATGAAATTTGACAATAGTGTATTTCAGACGATTAGTCATCGAAGAAACCTAAAAATCAAATTTGTCAAGCTTGAAGACTGATCAATCATCTTCATTTCATTACTGTCGTAAAAATTTCGTATACCGCATAGTTTAGAAGGAAAAAACTGTTCTCTCAAAGAACTTCGTTGGCAGTGGAAACAAAGTCGTGATTTTGACAGGAAATAAATTCATCAAGAGAAATCCATATTTGATAGCAGCTAAAATGACAGCAACAATTAAATGATAATAACTGGCCGGTAATGGTACTCCCAGTAATAACAAAATCGAAGAATTTATTGAAACATTCACAGACAACGTCAACAACAAATTTGGATGATAATAAATTTGTTTCTTGTCAAAATCACGACTTGCCTTCGTTTTCACTGCCAACTAATTTTTATATCGCATCGATTCCATCAAACTTGTACATTTTTTTCCTTCGGAAATATACGGTATACGAAATTTTTGCAACAGTAATAAAATGTAGATAATTGATCAGTCTCCAAGTTTGAAGAATTTGAAAACCGTATTACTACACCTAAAAAAGTTCTGGAAAAAATGTCTGGAGGTGAGGGTGGTTGTAACCCTTCTACAATTTCTTTCAGGTTTCATCGATTATCAAAAGGAGAGTAATCCTCTGAAATATACTATTGTCAAATTTCATAAAATTTGTTACACTTATTTCTGAACAGCATACAAAAATGTGTTTTTCCTTATGTGAACTTTGAACTCTCCTCAAGGACAAACCGTACATTTTGGAACATAAATAAATTGGGTCCAATCAACTTATTTTGACCTCTTTTACACGTGGTAGCTGTGTGTCCCAGCTATTTTGCGATACCCTGTATATAAAAACGTAATACATAAGATGTTTATTATGTCCAAATATTGAATCAAGAACGTGTTTGAAAAGAAGGTGTACGGAGTGAGTGATAACTATTGGGACATAGACTAAGGGCAGATTGTTTGGACTAAAATATGGCGATAGAACCAAATATGCCTCAATAAAATATTGCCGTTAAGTTGAAATTTTGTTTTAATTTTTTTTTCTGATAATTTCACTGTATATTTATCAATTGCTATCAAAATCGGTACGGAGGGATGATTTTATACAGGAAATATTAATCTTGGTGTTATTTTACATTTTGTTGCAGGGAAGGGGGCGGTAATGATTCCTCTTAAGGACCTCCTCTGGATCTAGCCAATGGCCATTTTACCTGTTATACGAAATCGAAAGAGCAAAAATTAAGATAAATTGGTATTCAATAACCAACAGCCTATACTACTGAGATATAACTTTCAAATTCTCAAGGAGCTAACCCGAATCTAATAGGCTGTCCATTAGAAAAAAAAAACTCCTTGATATTCGTTTTCGAATTTTTAACCCTCCAGCTAAGAATAACTGGTCTTGAAAATATGAATATTGCAGATTTTCGGAAAAAAATCGTCGAGTACTATGTTATAGACTTCCTTCATTTCGAAAATAGGTCAACGGGTTTCCAATTTGTAAATCGCATTGCGGTTCGAAATCAAACACACAAGAATAATCCTTGCTGGATGTGAATCACCTTGTGTAGCTCTTATAATGGAAGCAGCCTCCCATTTTCCAGTCGTGTTGAGTGCCTCGCTTTATTAGCTATCATCGCCGGAATCAAACGACATCAGAAAAAACTGACAACTCATTAAAATCTGCCGTGCTTCCTTTGCATCGCACTCGGAGATACAGACCGATTGCATCTCCGAACAACAAACCCACTAGAAGGATCACAAAACAAATATTCTGATGCTAACATGAATTCCCAGAATTATCATAATATTAGTACCCAATCGTCGCCAGTGTTGTCATATCCAATCATCAAAAACTGATAAATAGTCCATAATATTCAAATTTCTTTATAAATTCATGTAGTTCAATGCACAAATATAATAATCAATTTGGGTCATGACGAATAGAATCAGTTCTGATCAATAGAAGATTGCTACATTATTCTGAGACTTGGCAATTTTACTTTCTTGGGGGCTCGAGAACCAGCATGGGTATCATGAGTACTTATTGCTCAACGTTGCAACACCGCAATTTGATATTGACAGTCAACGGCGATTATTGCTTTGTTTGGTATCTGTCATTATTTACGTTTCGATTCATCGATATTATTCAACTTGTGTTCAGTTTTGTGTACTCAGAATTCATCAGAAACTCAGTTTATTTCCTGTTCTTGTGATTTGATATAATGGTGAGACGTTGTGAGGTGTGTTGAAGACAATTTGAACCGGCGATCAAAACATGTCATTTCATAGGTGAGTTACCATTGTCGTATCATTCGAGATTTTGAAGCATTCTCCCAAATGGAATGGATAAAAATGAATTTAAATTAAATTGATTAGATTATATTGATTAAACCCATAGGTCAGCTGCGACAGTGTCTTGTGGTGAAATATGGAGCACTGATAAATGCTTCCTTATTTGTGGTCAAAATATGCGAAGCTGCTGAAAAATCACTGATCGATAAAAAATATTAGGAAATTTCTATACTTCTTGTACACACAACAATGAGAAATTTACCGTTGACTGTTTTTGGAACTAGTCAAACTAATTTGAAGAAATATTTCACTGTAAGACTCCATCATGAGGCGAATAAATTGAAATATTCAACGGAAGTTGAGAGTAACAAAAGTTAGAGTTAACAAAAACAATCCTATTCAAAAATCAATAAATTATTTGTGTGATTATCCATGGTTGTTTTTCATTTCAGTCCTGTTTTAAATAAGAAACACTGCTTTTCGCTACATCTTCACATGAGTCATGATTTTATTGTTGATATAACATTTCGTCATAATACTCTTCAACATCACATATTCATTATCGATTTTCATCTATCTATATAAATATATGAATTCTGCTCAAGATGAAACCTCCTTCATTTTTGACGATATCGTGAAATGATGTTTTTCACTTTTTTGAAAATTATTTCCACTAGTAGGTACTGAACTTTGAAATCGTAAATATACTTACATGCACTGTCACTGATCGCCAAAGATATAAATGTTCATTATCGAAATTGAACGTTATTTATGATAAAGAATGAGTAGACAACTGTATACTGAATAGTAAGTATATTGTTTCATATGGCGTTGAGAATTGAACTTTTCTTGTGACGTGGTCATAATAAGTCTATTGATCACAAGCAAGTTACAAAAATCACCATAGGATTGTATGTATCCGAATTTTTCATAACAATGTGAAGGAAGTATAAGGATGTTCATTTTCCCACCAAGAAATGCTGAAAAGTACCACTGAAATTGTTACGGATTGTCAATTTGTATTCATCATGAATTAATAATAATTTCGACCCGCTCTGACAACACGGCACTGGTGCTGGGAGAATCAGCTCCTGCTATCCTTGTTTAGACAAAGATAGATACTATAGATGTTGCTTCCAAACAAACTGTATTGCCAGGGGTGTGGATTACTTATCTAGTCTGTTCAATGATCGAAGGATTGCATGGACCCCATCGCATCAAAGGGTTCGCCGTATACGATGAACAATCGAGGCAGAGCAGAGAGTGAAGAGAGGAGGATCATCGACGATTCACATTTGAATCCCATATTCATCTGTATGAATCTAGCTTCTCGATAAACCACGGAGGTATCCAGAAAGGAGTTGAGGTACAATGAGAAGCACACGTCTGAGAGACTACAATTGAGGGTAGGGTTGCCACTTTTGAATCTCCAGTGTTCAGGACAGAGCAGTTAGAAATTCAGGACAATGAAAAATCAGGACACATAATTTTTGTTGAAATGTAGAAGACAAAGAACGAATCCTTATGTTATTGTTCAATATCTAAACAATCTTGTCATCTCAGTGATAATTTGATGAGTCGAAGAGGAAATCCAGTAACCGCTTTTTTGTATTCTTTGTAGCGGTTTCGTTCTGAGACTCGGATCTTTCAATACAAATTTCGATTCCGCACTTCTCCCAACGAAAACTTGAGTGAGCTGCTATTCCATTTCAAATTCCTAATAATCCCTGCAAAGGTATGATTTTTTCGAATCCCTTTTCAGAAGAAGATCTTTTGTCTCTGCGAAAACAGTATGATACGTTCGCCATGGATGGATTTGATCTTCAAATAGGAGATTGATCAGGACAAACTTGAAATTAAGGACTTTTGGCGTCTCGACAAGACGCAGGTCATCCTGCGAAATGCAAACCTAATTGACGGTCTACAGTGGGGTTCACTATTTAGACAGGATGTTGTGAGAAATTGAATTTTTTTCTGTCGTCATCGATAACTAGGTCACGCAAAATTACATCAGCCTAAATTAGTATCATGATGAAATAATTCAGGAAAAATATAAGAATACGTCTCGAATCATTTGCAAGGAACTATAGTTCCGTCATTTAAAATGGTTGTTTTAACATTCATTTCTATTAGCACTAGCTGATTTTTTTTCCTATCTCAAGTTCAACGATTCCGAGGTATATAGTTTATATTCAACAGGCTAAGCATAGAAAATGGGACCTCTAAATATCTCCTCAGCAGTTCATTTTTTTTTAATGAAGGAGTTCCAAGGAATCCAAAAATGCAATCAGATTATCTCACATTTATTTCCAAGCAGATCATGATCTCGATTTCAATCGAAACTATATATGAGGTTCAGTGTATCCAGAATTCAATAAAGATTTGAAAAAATTACAAACATACAAGATGTTTCATCTAAAATGACAAAGTTGATGTCTAATTCCGGTACGACTGGCTCAACCCAACGTCTTTGTCAGACTCGAAATAAATAGGTTTAATTTCTCTGATGCAGTTCTGGAAAGGCAACAATATCAACGCCATCATAGTTGGATTCTTTGTGATTCACTCATAGCGATGATGGAAAAATAATATATGAGATTTTTCAAAATTGTTCATGGTGACTTACGTATTTCGACCTCAAAACCCGAATTTCATAATCAACATGGGTGGAAACCTCTATTATCCTTGAAGGAAATCTATAAAAGATCTTAATAATTATTCTCCTCCCTTGGTAGACAGCATAGCATATCGTACTCATTTTTTGTACTGGCGATTTGCATTCCAATAATGTAAAATCGAAAATATATACAGTAAAACTTATAAATTCATTTTCCAGCTTTTTGTGGGATTTTCTCTCCTCGTTTCTGAAAAATAGAGTAGAAGTTATTATTATCATTATTATTATTGTGTTGAGAACGGGAGCAGATTTGTTTCCGAAAAACGTCCACCAAGATAAGTAGTGTCACTGACAAATAGAGAATTTCTCTTTTAGGTATCTAAAGGTTCAATTTCAAACGCAGTGAAATTTTGGGGCAGATCGCAAATCTGTCCATATTACAAATATATCGAAATGATTATCATAACTTCTACTTCATTTTTCAGAATCGAGGAAGGAAAATCCCACAAAAAGCTGGAAAATGATTGTACCACCTCCTCGAAAGACTACAGACAGTATTTAAAACTTATAAATCTCCTGAAATAAGAGCAAAGAATAATATATTCCGTGTATATCGCCAAAGGAAGCTTCAGTTTTCTTCCTCTTGAATCTAGTAATTCTATCACGGTAACTGTAATATAAAAAAGAAGTCCAGTTTTCCTGTGATATTCAAAAAACTGCTTGAAAAAGGAGGGTGTCTAAATGTTCAACTGTACAAAAAGTCAAATTTCCTCACTTGGCAGGTGAAGGAATCGCATTTATTTTCATTATAATGGATATGAAAATAATTTCATTCGGAATAAATGTTCATCTGTCCAATTTAATAGCCGAAAAATACCTATCCAAGGTCTGAGCATCAACCGTGCTAATACGATGTCATCACGAAAAGCGTATCATCATTTACCCAAATTACCGAAAAAAAAAATCCACCACTCGATTCACAGCCGATTCATCAAACTGCCCCCCCCCACCCCCTCGACTGTCATTACCGCCTGGTTTTCCACACACGGTTGATATACGAGCGACGTCACGCGATTGACGAGCAGGAAAAAAAGGCCGAAAAGTAAATGTAAAACAAATTGTATGTCATTAAAATTTTGCGCTCTCCGACTCTAAATTGATAATAAATGACAATAATGAAAAGGGGGCGGGCTAAATATACGTGACGTGGGGCACAGGAAACCCGCGGCTTTTCATGGCTGTCTGGATGGCCGTGTTTATCGGTGGTACGTGTAATTAGCTGTGTGTGTGTGTGTGTTTGTGGGGGACACTCGATACCTATTTCGTACTGTGACCCCCCTCTCGTTTTTGTCAGTGGCGGCTATTTATGTTACAGGACGATTTCCAAGCTCCACGACTTTTCCAAATGAAACAAAAAACAGAACGGAAAAATTAGTGGTGGACTAGAGCTATTAATGTGGAGACCCAGAATACAACCATCAAAAACTGGTTCATAGCCAACAAACTGACTTGAAATGAAAGCAAATCTCAATTACTGGTTTTCACTTCACGGCAGCATGAGAAAACTCTAATAGACCCTGTAAAATTCCTAGTATATATTACGAAAGCGCTGAACGGACATGATGACTTTTTTTATAATTGCCAGTTCGAACTGTCAATTATGGCTGATTGCCACTTCAAACTGGCATTTATCCCTAGTTGCTAGTTCGAACTGACAATTATCCCTAATCGCCAGTTTAAACTGGCATTCATCCATAATTGCCAGTTTAAACTGGCAATTAGACCTAATTGTCAGTTTGAACTGGCAATTAGCCATAATTGCGAGTTCAAACTGGCAATCAGCACTAATTGTCAGCTGAAACTGGCAATTAGCCCTAATTGACAGTTTAAACTGGCATTTATCCATAATTGCCAGTTTAAACTAGCAATCATCCATAATTGCCAGTTTAAACTGGCAATTAGACCTGATTGTCAGTTTGAACTGGCAATTAGCCATAATTGCGAGTTCAAACTGGCAATCAGCACTAATTGTCAGTTGAAACTGGCAATTAGCCCTAATTGACAGTTCAATTATATAAAATTCAATTATAAAAAACAAATCAACGTCACGGTCATTATGAATTTTTTTTATAATTGCCAGTTGAACTGGCAATTAAGGCTAACTGTCAGTTTGAACTGGCAATAAGGGCTAACTGCCAGTTTGAACTGGCATTTATGGCTAATTGTCAGTTTGAACAGGCAATTAGGGATAAATGCCAGTTTGAACTGACAATTATGGCTAATTGTCAGTTTGAACTGGCAATAAGGGCTAACTGCCAGTTTGAACTGGCATTTATGGCTAATTGCCAGTTCAAACTGGCAGATAAGTATAAATAATAATAATAATAATAAATAGTTTATTCACACAATTATACAATATTCAATAGGTAACATATTAAGATTTGTAGTTCGCGACTAAACTATCTGCAAACCGAAAGTACGAAGTACTTGTAGGTTTTGTTGAGTGAATACATGTCATATTGCTTAAATCTCACTTCTAAAAGAACCCAGTTCTTGATTTATGAGGTATAGAGATTGAACAGTTGACAATGTAAACATCAGAAAATGCGTAAGTAGTGCTAGGTATGTGAAAAATACAGTTAATATAATGTTCCTAATAATAACAATAATACATTAATAACAATAATAACGACAATAATAATAATAAATGGACAACAATGATGCATAATATATGTATCCCCATATATACACATACATACACATATACACACATATATATACATATATATATATATACACATACACATTTAATTATTTTTTTGAACTGAATGTCTGTATATATAACGTATTGAACGGTTTCAAACACACAAGGTTCGGCTGTATTATATCATCCCTTTATGTTTCAATAGTCCGATGAATAATAGTACGGGGAGTCACGTGCAGCCACTTTTTCAATTGAGTTTTGAATTTGTGGAATATTTTTATGTTTTTTGTATCTTGCGGAAGGAGATCATAAACTTTCAGGGCAGTATAACAGTGATTTCTGGAACCTATTGACTTTTTAATTGATTTCTTTTTCGTTACTTTTGTTTTGTTCCTTGTGTCATAGCTATACTCTCCATACTGAATATCTTTTTTATTTTTAAACTGGTAAATCAGTAAAGTTTGACAGTAAATTTGCCTAATGTCTAACATGCCAGATTCCTGGTACAGTTGTTCACTTGGGTGAGTTTTAGGTTTATTGAATATTATTTTAAGTAGCCACTTCTGTAAAACTTCGAGATTTTTTAGGTGAGTTTTATTGACACTTCCCCATCCTATTATACCGTAACTAAGCTGCGACTGGATGAGTGAGTAGTACAATATTTTCAGCTGGGGCAAGGTTAAGAATTGCTTGAGGAGTTTGAACTTTGGAAGTAGCATCCTTAGTTTTTTTATCAAGTAATTTATTTGCAGATCCCATCTGGAATGCCTGTCTATCATAATGCCAGTTTGAACTGACAATCATGGCTAATTGTCAGTTTGAACTGGCAATTAGGGCTAATTGTCAGTTTGAAGTGGAAATTGGGGCTAATTGCCAGTTTGAACTGACAGTTAGTGCTAATTGTCAGTTCAAACTGGCAATTATAAAAAAAGTCATCATGTCCGATCAGCGCTTTCGAAGTATTTTGATCCTCTCCTAACATGGGAAACTCATGCAAACAAATTGAGCGAAAAACTCTCTTCTATCACCTACATGATCAGAAATCTCGAGAACAATGTATCTGTGGATGTTTTCTTGACAGCTTATTTTGCTCATTTCCACTCGAATATGACATATGCCCTCTCAAGCTGGGGCACTCATGCCACCTTGATAAGGTTTCGGAGTCCAAACACCCTGTGTGAGCGTAATCTCGGGACAATCCTACAGGGATTGTAATGGGTAGTCTCACAGTTCCTTGTATATACTCAATATATATGTATATGTTACCTATGTAAAGAAAAATCTAGCCACATATAGTACAGCTCGAGATTCCTGTTTCTGAAATATCATCGCCTTGATAAGACCAGAGATGGAACCAGTTAATTTGGCCCTAAAATGTTCAATGCACTTCCACATGTGAACTTTTTCATCAAAATTTCAAAGAAATATCTCTCAATACCTCAATAATGATTCAAGTGATTTGAAAATAGATACTGAATAGGACATAATGCTCGAATATATTATTTTTGACATGTTTGTATGTGATCCAGACATTGTATAGTCTAGTTTGATATATAAGTAAGTATTTCAAATATTTACTGACTTGTGTAAATACTTAAATGTATATAAGCACCAATTTATCTATCTATCCAAATTCGATGGGATTTGAGATTTCTCCTGAAACTATCAGTATGCCTGACGAAAACCGACCAAGGGCTCGATTATCTTGAAAAAAACAACTTCGCAAACCGAACAAAAATCTGGCTGTTCCTATATACCAACTAGAACTTTCGTTCGGGTAACAATTACTTCTCTCCGTGTATATATTTTCGTAATCAGAAAAGAAACTCTTTTTAGATACGAGATCCTGGGAATCTGGTGTCCCAAATTTGAATAGTGGGACTTCGACAATAGATAGGAAAACTGATTTTGAGATGAAAGTTTCCATAAACATAGTTCGTTTGTTAGATATACAGAGCGTCAGTTTCGAAAATGCTACCGTGAAACTATCATATTCGCTGGAATGTCCAAATTAATACCCCTCAACGGCGCCACTGGATGTGGATGACTCGATGATGGTACCGACAAAGTATACAGAGCTACCGCTATCCACATACAGATCCACAATTTTTGCAAAACAGTTCAACAACATTTTTATCTATTTTCAACTCCTTCCATGAACTCTGCCTGAAGAAATATGTGGAATAAATAATTCTTTATCTGGGACTCCTAGTTATAGATGCCGTACTGCTACGCCACTGGTCGCATGATAGTTTACCGGTAATTTGCATTGTTTGCACGGTAAGTGGGGATGTACACTCGAGGCATATACTTAACTCCAATAGGTTTTCACAATGGAGATCGGGGGTAATGAAGCTGCGATAGGGAGGTATTGTCGATGATAATTGGAGCTGACACACTGTTCGGCCATGTTGTCGAAAACTTGCTGACAATATCGACGAAGTGAAGGCAGAGTTTGGAGAAGTTCGCAATCGCAAATTGAACTCCTGTGGCACACAACCTCTTTGTGATTCAGTTGATTGCAAGCTACCTTCATTGTATGGAACTCATCGTCATTTTCGAAACAAATTTTAGTGGGAGTTTTTGGGGTTAATGAAATCCTTCGTCAATTTCGTTTTGACTTCATACTTTATGTGCAAAATTCCTCGATACGAAACTTTTTATGAATTTATTTGTGAAAGGGCAAATATAAATTGAAACGAATTAGGGATGTTCATTTCCAGATTTTTGAGGGTTTTTTCTCTCCTCGTTTCTAAAAACTGAAGTAGAATTATTTCAATATATTTGTGGTGAGGACAGATTTTGTGATCTGCCCCAAAATGTCACTGCGCTTGAAATTAAACCTTTAGATACCTAAAAGAGAAATTCTCTATTGGTCAGTGACACCTTGTTTTTGAAAAATTTGGAAATACAAATATATTTAATAAGAATAAAACTTCTACTTATCTTGGTGGACGTTTCGGGAACGAATCTGCTCTCGTTCTCGACATAATTATGTAATGAAGTGTTTTCTCACCAGCTTCATTACTAGGCTTCGGTGTACGAGCCTCATATGAGAAATGAGGTTAAGGCCATTTTAGAGTCACCCTGTATACCTGATTGACCAATTCATGAATCAAAGAGCTCCTTTGGCTAGTATTTTGAGCCACCCAGAGAGCCCTACCCCAGACTAACCTTGTTTAGCCCCGTTGCACCCTGCTGAGGGTAATCAACTTCATGACACCCCTGCCTCCGTTTCGAAAGCACTACCAGGCTAATGATTTCATACATATCATGTTCAGACTCTTGATATTAGTATTGGTAGGATTTGATTGCATAATGACCAACCAGAGCCCTGGGAAATAAGAAGTCCAGTATGCTATCCGTTTACTTGCTTTATTCATCTTACAATGATTTTTGCATCCGGAAATCCTGATCAACCCAGAGACTAAGACTTCTTATTGCCTAGGGAAATTGTATTTATGATTTTGGAAAGAGTTAGAATGGTTTTCATACCTGGAAAGACATTTCAGGGTCATGTGATATTGTTTAGGTCATAACTTTGTTATCCGTCGTAATTTTGCAATCAAATTCGCTCAGTAGCACAAACATGGAATGCCAAGCACTTTGATACTACCGGTTTTGAGGAAAAATGATTTCCACCGCAAGTTTCCAGACCCAAGGGCAAGTAGTGTTCACTTTTTCCTTGAGAAAACAAATCATGGTCAGCTCGAGGCCAGACCAGCCCGACCAATCAGAATCCCGACCTCGCTCTGTTTTTTGCCAAACCTGAAAAGAGTATAAGTAGCAAAATCCAGAGGCCCGAGGGCGCTCAGTCTTTTCGACAGTTATAGAGAAATAGATAGATAGTTAGATAGATTCCATTTGGCAGTGATTATTCTGATTCAGTCCGATTCTTACCGTTTGATTCAGTTCGTATAACCGTTATAAAAAGTGATCAAGGTGCTCGAAGTTTTTCCTGTATTGACATCCCGTTTTTGTGTTACACAAAGTTGAAAAAGTGAGCCAGAGCTTTTTCTGCCGACGATTCACCCGTGAAGTATATTACCAGTCAAGTGTGAGTTAACTGCATTTTGATTTCACTGCATTTTCTCATAGTTCTATCAAACTGCAGCTTAACTTTATAGATCAAATAATTTTCCAGTATAAATCCAGTTGTTGTGACATTTGTCGTGACGGTTGACAGCGGCCAGTGAAATTCAGAATCCAGCACAGAGTAAGCATTGGAACTGCCCTGTTGTATATATATGTATCATTTGTAATGACCTGCAGGATAAGTTCTGTGGTTTGAAATCCTAACGTAAAGAGTTTCATCAGGAAAACAACCCTTGTAACGGTCGAGGTTCTTGGTCTGCGTAGCAGTCAACACCAAGCGTCACCAGGGTTGTGAGCATCTCGGTCTCCTGGTCGCATAAGGCTTATAGTCAGCGTCGAGACCACCCTGATTGTAATCATCTTGCAAACCCCAGAGGGGTGAATAGTCTTTGTACATTGACCAGAACTTGTTTTGCAGGGGTAGAGCTTCTTAACTCGCATAGGCGCTTCCCGGATGCACGTTGCACGGCTTACTCTTTGAATACCAGTCAGATTAGCTGTCACCCTGCTTAAGTCACCCTGCTTAATTAATTGTCACCCGTAGATATATGTGGTTAGGATAATCTACCCTGAGATTATTTGATCTGTGGAATTTTTGCTATCTTGTGACTGACTCCTGTCGACATATCCTGTCATCGGAATTTCCTCGTGGTCGTATTTTCTTGGTTATGATAATAATCATTGTGAGAGATAAATTCGATCTGTTAATTGTTTCCAGTGAATAAACCTGTTTAAGTGTGAATTTTAGTTCTGATTATTTGTTCTGAGTGATATACCAAACACCCGCAGCAACCCGTATACCAGGGTGAAACCAAGTGGGTGAACTTAAAGCCCTCACCCCCTTGTGATCTTTTCATAGTCCAGAAGGCCTTCGACCCCTGGCATACCGTCGCTTCGACTGTGTTGCTACCTAGGCCTCCCAACAAATCCTGGTTGGGAGAAAGTGGAGTTCACCACTATAATCCAACTGGCGCTCGAGGCAACCCCGGTCTATCCTAGATATAGACATACCCCGTTGAGCACCACTCTAGTAACACCCCCCCAAGAAGGGGGAGACGTTACAAGTGGCGCCCGAGCAGGGACCGTTTTGAAGAAGAAATCCAGAGAAAGTCCTGAAGGTATACAGAAAATCAGAACTTGTGTTTTCCTGACAATTTTGAACTTTGCAGTGGTGGATAGTTCCCAGGTATTTCTAAAGTTAATTGTATCGATAGTTTGGTCTGTTATTTCACCAGAAATCGTTATTGTTTTCCAGCTATTGCTGAAGCCCGTAAAATTGTGATTTTTAGATATCGTTTGTGTGTTACGAGGGGTATTCCGTTTCAAACCCTGGTGGATATCTATTTACATTCCAGGCAATTATATCTCACTGTTTTCATTTTCCCTGAGTGAATATAATTGCAGTCCCGTTTGTTTCGTACACACAATTTTCTGTTGAATGATCTGATTCTTTTTTGATACCTAATTTGATGATTTCTAGGTTAATCAATCCGGTGAGTTTTGCTTTTGCATACTTCTTTTCCTCCTGGAATCTATTTCTGTTCATCCTGCGAACAATACACTGTTTGTTTGATAATCTTTGTTTGGTAGACAATCCAGTTCACATTAGGAAAATGACTGAAACGCAGACAACCAGAGAATCCAGTGAGCTTCAGCTCGCTCCCCCTGAAATTACCAGGACTAGCCGAAGAAATTCTCCTGATCCAGAAAGGGAAGAATTTGGAGATGATTATCTGGCCAACTTGGATCCGAGAGTTGGATGGATATACCGTTTGAAGAAACCAGACCTGACGGAGGAGTTGAAGCGATATGGACTGAATGCTGATGGTACAGTGATGGAACTACGCCGTCGACTTGTGTGGTTCTTGAGGGAAGAACTGCCCAAGCTTGTGGGAGCCCGACACCCAGCGACGGGACATGTTGTACCCCCTGTACAACCATTCCTGGAATGTCCTGTGGACACTCCAGCCGCACCTGTTATGCCAGCAGGTCAACCCGCAACATATTCACCCCTGCTGCAGGGAAATATGCCGTTTCCAAACCCCGTGAATAACTCAGATGTTCCAGAACATGTTCCAACATGTCGACCGCCCCTGAAACCGTACCACTGGAATTTGCATTTTGATGGCAGCACCGACCCAGTGGCGTTCTTGGAACGCCTGGAAGAAATTGGCAGGGCAGAGAAGGCCCACCCCGAACAACTCCTGGATGCTCTACCCGAACTTTTGCAAGGTCGAGTGCTGTTGTGGTACCGTTGCAATGCACGCTTCTGGAACTCATGGGCATCGTTCAAGGATGTTTTCAAGAGATCCTATTTCCCGCTGAGGTTCCAGGAAGACATGGAGATGGCCATCAGTCGACGCCTGCAACGGGAAAATGAGCCAGCCATGGACTATATAGTCGATCTCCAGACACTCATCCGAAGGCATGGAAGCCTCAGACCTGAACAGGAGTTAGGTTGGCTGTACCGGAACTTGCTACCTGACTACAGGCAGTATATCAAGAGGACTGATTACCATGATATTCAATCCCTGATTTCCCTGATTCTAGAGTACCAGAACCTGCGGAAGGAACTGAGGCAGATGCACTCCCGTCACCCAGCAGCTAGGATTGACACTGCCCCGAGGATGATTCCACCAACCGTGCCCAGGAATTCATCACCAGAACCAGCCCAGAATGACAATTCACATCAGACTCCTCTGGTTCAGAGTAACCGGAATAGAATTACTCCGCCCGCCGACAGCCCCTTACCTGTGAGACACATGCGCCCTGTGGAACAGCAGACACCCCGAACGCCTGCATCCCCGCCACAAAGGGCATATAACCGGACCGACAGCTGCTGGAAATGTGGACAACCTGGACACCGAAGGAGTGATTGCAGGAATGCAGCCAGAATTTTCTGCTCACGTTGTGGACGTGATGGCATCCTGTCCAGAGATTGTACCTGTGCCAGGTCGGAAAACTACCCCGGAGCCCGACTGAACCGAGGACAGTCAGGCTCCAGCAATTAAACATCCCGGAGAAACGAAAACCGCCTCGACCAGATGATAACCGCCTGTATGTGCCCGTTATCATTGGAGACCAACAGTTCCTGGGCCTGGTAGACACCGGTGCCACAAGGTCCTTCGCCAGCAGCGCTGTTGCGGACAAATGTGAGCAGTTTAGCTTCCAGAAATACCCCCATGATGCCATCCAGACTTCCCAGGCAGATGGATCAGTCACTAGGATCACCGGAAGATACAAGGTTTGGATGACAGTAGGTGACAAGTGTTTGACAAATGAATTGTTGATCATTCCAAACCTGTCTACTGAGCTAGTGTTGGGTATGGATATGCTTCGCCAACACGGATTTGGCATAGATCTTACCAGGGCCGCCGTATATTGTAACCAGAAAATTGTTTCAGTTGTAAAATCCCAGGAACAACCCGAGAAGACGCCTGCTGATGTAGCAACCATGAGAGGCTCCGTAAAAACGAAAACCCGCCGGAAAAGACGGTCAGTCAGGCCGCCCTGCCACACCCCGAGCAAGGCTGATGTGGCCAGCCTGCCAGAGAAACCTGCGGTTCGCCTGCAGAACCACAGCTGGGACCACCAAGCCCTGGGAGCAGAGCAGAAGTTAACTCTGGAAAGATTCCTGGAGGTAGAACTGCCTGCCTTCGAACAGATCAAGGGACCTACACCTTTGGTCCAACATAGGATCCGCCTGAAAACCTCCGAACCGATCAAACAACGATACCGACCCCAGAATCCGAAGATGCAGGAAGTCATCAACAATGAGGTCGACAAGATGTTGGCCGAAAGAATCATCGAGCCCTCCAGAAGCCCGTGGAGTTCGCCGGTGGTGATTGTGAAGAAGAAGGATGGGAAACCACGTTTCTGCATTGACTTCCAGAAGGTCAACAACGTCGCCGAGAAAGATGCCTACCCCCTGCCGTTTATCAATGCAATCCTGGATAAACTTAGGGAAGCTAAGTACATTTCGAGCCTGGACTTACGCCAAGGCTATTGGCAGATCCCGCTCACCGAAGATAGCAAACCCATCACAGCCTTCACAGTGCCTGGAAGGGGCCTGTTTCAATTCCGAGTGATGCCGTTTGGGTTGCATTCCGCCCCCGCAACTTTCCAGCGACTGATGGACAACATCATCGGACCCGACCTGGAACCTTTTGCTTTTGCATACCTGGACGATATAATTGTACTAAGCAAAACGTTCGAAGAACACCTGGAGCATTTGAAGCAAGTATTCACCCGTTTACGTGAAGCTAATCTCCAGTTGAATCCGGATAAGTGTAAGTTCTGTTTGAATTCACTTAGATATTTAGGACATATGGTCACTCCTGAGGGCATCCAGACGGACCCTGATAAAATTGAGTCCATCGTCCAGTGGCCGATGCCTACAACCCTGAGGAAGCTACGACAATTCCTGGGAATGGCTTCCTGGTATAGGAGGTTCATTCCAAATTTCTCCGCCATAGTTGCTCCACTAACCAAACTCCTGAAGAAGGATGTCCGTTGGAAGTGGACTGAAGCTCAGGAAACCGCCTTTGCTACTTTGAAGACTTGTCTTATACAAGCCCCTGCTTTGACTTGCCCAGATTTCTCCCAGCCTTTTGTATTACAGACGGACGCCTCCAACTGTGGACTTGGAGCCGCCCTCACCCAGACGATCGATGGTCAGGAGAAGGTTGTCGCCTATGCCAGCAGGATGCTGAGTGCTCCAGAGCGAAACTACTCCGTTACCGAGAAGGAATGTTTGGCCATCGTCTGGGGCATTGAGAAACTGAGACCCTACCTGGAGGGTTACCACTTCACGGTGATAACTGATCACCTCTCCCTGAAATGGATGCAGTCCATCAAGAATCCTTCTGGCCGCATAGCCCGCTGGGCTATGTACCTGCAGCAATTTGACTTCGAGGTCAAATACCGCAAGGGAACGTTGAATAGAGTTGCCGACGCTCTATCCCGACAGCCTCTTCCCCTGTCTAGTCAGGAGGCTGAATCAACGGATGCCCTGTGCTGCACCTTGGAGCTGGAGAAGGAAGCTGGACAAAGATGTACGTGGTACCGCAACAAGAAGGCGGAAGTGAAGAAGCGCCCCGCTGCTTTTCCCGACTTCTGTGTGAAAGAAGACCGCCTCTTCCGCCATTTTTGGGATGCTAATAAGTTGAGTGAGTTAGGGATGGACGATCCCTGGAAATTATGTGTTCCTAAACCCCTTAGACCACAGGTACTGAAGGAGAATCACGATGACGTGACTGCAGGACACATGGGCATTGCCAAAACCACGGCTAGAATCACCCAGAAGTACTACTGGCCTGGAATGTTCCACGAGATCGCCCGGTACGTGAGAAGCTGCAAAACCTGCCAGGAGTATAAAGTGTCCCAGCAGCAACCGCCTGGAAAGATGCATCCATCCCTGAACACTAAGCCATGGGACACCGTGTCCACCGACTTAGTAGGGCCGTTACCAAGGTCAAGCAAAGGAAACTGCTACCTGGCCGTTTACCAGGACCGTTTCACCAAGTGGATACAGATGCGACCACTCCGTAAAGCAACAGCTAGAGCTGTAGCCCAAGCGTTCTATGAGGACATAGTGCTCCGGTTTGGACGCCCCGCTACGGTCATTAGCGATAATGGTACCCAGTACACTGGTAAAGTATTCGAGGAATTGTTGAAGGAATTAGGAATTCAACACAGATTGACTCCTCCTTATACCCCGCAGGCAAACCCAGTGGAACGCACCAACAAGACCGTCAAGACCATGATCTCACAATACTGTGAGAACGATCACCGGAAATGGGATCAACACCTGTCAGAACTCCAATTCGCCGTCAACACCGCCAGACATGATTCTACCGGTTTCACTCCCGCATTCCTGATGTTTGGCAGAGAATTAGAACCGCCCCAAGCTTTATTCCGACCACCTGTACCTGAAGAACAAGGGGAAGATGCCGCTTCCAGTTGGACATCACATATGACTAAGTTGAAAGAAGTTCACGAGCTAGTACGCTTGAACTTGGCTAAGGCATTCAACAATCAGAGTCGTTACTACAACCTGCGACGCCGAGAGTGGAGATGTCACCTAGGTGACAAAGTCATGAAAAGAGAACATAATCTCTCTTCTGGAATCCGTGGGCATGCCGCAAAGTTGGCCCCGAAGTATACAGGACCCTGCACCGTCACCAGAGTGATTTCCCCCGTTGTATACGACCTGAGAAGTGCAACTGGGAAGCGTTTCAACCGAGTTCATATCAAAGACTTGAAGCCGTTTTACCATGACCAGAACCAATAACCCGTACTATTTGCATTCCAGGAGATGTCGCCGGACGACACGAAAATTCAGGTCATCCAGGATGTCATCTTGGCACCGGCCCTGATACCGCAGGCCCCTACGCCGCTGGTCCAGACACCGCTGGCCCTGATACCGCAGGCCCTGACACCGCAGGCCCTGATACCGCAGGCCCCTACACCGCTGGCCCTGATACCGCTGGCCCTGATACCGCAGGCCCTGATACCGCAGACCCCGCCGGCTCTGACACCGCACACCCCGGCACCGCAGGCTCTGACACCGCAGACCTTGGCCATGGCAACCTGAGCCCCGACTCCACTAGTTCCACAGCCGGCAGAAAAACCGACCCCGGTGATACCGGCCACCGAGGTGGGGTACTCGCCGTCCCGCTAGGAGACTTCGCACCACGAGGCCTCCAGTACATCATGCTGAAGTCCTTGGAAGGCCTCCACCCGGAAAACCACCAGTCAACCCCGCCAACTTCCGCTGGACAACGACGCTCACCTCCACTCTACCTGCCTGTAGAGGAGAGGCTGTGCTGGCGCTGTGGCACGCCGGGCCACGAACGAGACTCCTGTGCTCGTCCCGTGAGGCTGTTCTGCTCCCGATGTGGCCGGGATCGCATCCGGTCAAGCGATTGTCCCTGCCCACGACGATTGAAGACAACCCCAGCCCGAGCCCCGACACCCCCAGCAGCTCCGACGCCGTACCCGATACTCGTCCCCGAGTATCCTCGATCATCCCGCTCTATGCCAGCGAAAGTGAACCAGCGCACCCAGACATCAACCCCCACCGTCGCTGACAAGGGAGTCCAATGCAACCGCTGCTCGTGCGAAGGAGTACGCCCGAGACACTCCCGTTGAAAACAGCCCTAGTACATGAGTATTATCATAGATTTTTCCCAGATGTTTAATTTTGAGATAAAAAAAAAATAATGATTGTTACACAATCATTCTTTTTTTCCGCAAGTAGGAGGGGTGTGTAATGAAGTGTTTTCTCACCAGCTTCATTACTAGGCTTCGGTGTACGAGCCTCATATGAGAAATGAGGTTAAGGCCATTTTAGAGTCACCCTGTATACCTGATTGACCAATTCATGAATCAAAGAGCTCCTTTGGCTAGTATTTTGAGCCACCCAGAGAGCCCTACCCCAGACTAACCTTGTTTAGCCCCGTTGCACCCTGCTGAGGGTAATCAACTTCATGACACCCCTGCCTCCGTTTCGAAAGCACTACCAGGCTAATGATTTCATACATATCATGTTCAGACTCTTGATATTAGTATTGGTAGGATTTGATTGCATAATGACCAACCAGAGCCCTGGGAAATAAGAAGTCCAGTATGCTATCCGTTTACTTGCTTTATTCATCTTACAATGATTTTTGCATCCGGAAATCCTGATCAACCCAGAGACTAAGACTTCTTATTGCCTAGGGAAATTGTATTTATGATTTTGGAAAGAGTTAGAATGGTTTTCATACCTGGAAAGACATTTCAGGGTCATGTGATATTGTTTAGGTCATAACTTTGTTATCCGTCGTAATTTTGCAATCAAATTCGCTCAGTAGCACAAACATGGAATGCCAAGCACTTTGATACTACCGGTTTTGAGGAAAAATGATTTCCACCGCAAGTTTCCAGACCCAAGGGCAAGTAGTGTTCACTTTTTCCTTGAGAAAACAAATCATGGTCAGCTCGAGGCCAGACCAGCCCGACCAATCAGAATCCCGACCTCGCTCTGTTTTTTGCCAAACCTGAAAAGAGTATAAGTAGCAAAATCCAGAGGCCCGAGGGCGCTCAGTCTTTTCGACAGTTATAGAGAAATAGATAGATAGTTAGATAGATTCCATTTGGCAGTGATTATTCTGATTCAGTCCGATTCTTACCGTTTGATTCAGTTCGTATAACCGTTATAAAAAGTGATCAAGGTGCTCGAAGTTTTTCCTGTATTGACATCCCGTTTTTGTGTTACACAAAGTTGAAAAAGTGAGCCAGAGCTTTTTCTGCCGACGATTCACCCGTGAAGTATATTACCAGTCAAGTGTGAGTTAACTGCATTTTGATTTCACTGCATTTTCTCATAGTTCTATCAAACTGCAGCTTAACTTTATAGATCAAATAATTTTCCAGTATAAATCCAGTTGTTGTGACATTTGTCGTGACGGTTGACAGCGGCCAGTGAAATTCAGAATCCAGCACAGAGTAAGCATTGGAACTGCCCTGTTGTATATATATGTATCATTTGTAATGACCTGCAGGATAAGTTCTGTGGTTTGAAATCCTAACGTAAAGAGTTTCATCAGGAAAACAACCCTTGTAACGGTCGAGGTTCTTGGTCTGCGTAGCAGTCAACACCAAGCGTCACCAGGGTTGTGAGCATCTCGGTCTCCTGGTCGCATAAGGCTTATAGTCAGCGTCGAGACCACCCTGATTGTAATCATCTTGCAAACCCCAGAGGGGTGAATAGTCTTTGTACATTGACCAGAACTTGTTTTGCAGGGGTAGAGCTTCTTAACTCGCATAGGCGCTTCCCGGATGCACGTTGCACGGCTTACTCTTTGAATACCAGTCAGATTAGCTGTCACCCTGCTTAAGTCACCCTGCTTAATTAATTGTCACCCGTAGATATATGTGGTTAGGATAATCTACCCTGAGATTATTTGATCTGTGGAATTTTTGCTATCTTGTGACTGACTCCTGTCGACATATCCTGTCATCGGAATTTCCTCGTGGTCGTATTTTCTTGGTTATGATAATAATCATTGTGAGAGATAAATTCGATCTGTTAATTGTTTCCAGTGAATAAACCTGTTTAAGTGTGAATTTTAGTTCTGATTATTTGTTCTGAGTGATATACCAAACACCCGCAGCAACCCGTATACCAGGGTGAAACCAAGTGGGTGAACTTAAAGCCCTCACCCCCTTGTGATCTTTTCATAGTCCAGAAGGCCTTCGACCCCTGGCATACCGTCGCTTCGACTGTGTTGCTACCTAGGCCTCCCAACAAATCCTGGTTGGGAGAAAGTGGAGTTCACCACTATAATCCAACTGGCGCTCGAGGCAACCCCGGTCTATCCTAGATATAGACATACCCCGTTGAGCACCACTCTAGTAACACCCCCCCAAGAAGGGGGAGACGTTACAATTAAAACACTTTTCTTCGTAAAAATTGTTCAACGTGTAATTGGTTTTTGACACTGAAAAGTGACAATTTGGCAGACGGAGAATTCCTGGTTACGAGGTAATTGATATTGAATTCTCCATTTTCATATTCAATTTCCAGATTTGGGTGCCAAGTTCTATCTATATCAACTGAAGAAGAAGCAATATTATTGTCTACGTTCAGAAGTATGCAATCATCGGTTGTTGTCTTCTCTTCCTATGATCTTAATATTACTCCAATCGGCCATATTATTATGTTTTCCATTTTCAGTAAGGATATGTTCAGCCAATTTTGATTTGTCAGTATCTCTTTTCTTCATATTGTTCTTATGCTCTTTCATCCTTACTGATAGAGTTTTTCATAATCTTCCAGTTTCTTTTTCACTATTTGTAAATTTTTTTTACGCAGGAACATTAGTAAATAAACTCACTACATCGAAACTTACTGAAATACCGTCTGTATCGAGATGAGAAGTATTTCTAATGAAACTTTCACTATTTCCAGATAAAGGTTTCATCATATATCTAAAAGAAATTGTGATAAATCTTGACAAGGAGAACCTATTATGATTGGTCTGAATGAATTGTTTGGTTAATTTTTTTTGCATGGAAGTCCATAAAAGTGTGGGGGTTTGCTATGGTATCTGAATATATGTTTCCTATCTGTGTCAGTTAAGGGATGGCTCAAGACAAGGAATTGAATCACGGAATTGAATTCAATAATTTTCCCAATCACTTCTCTCCATTCCATTTCTGGTCTTGATCTCAAATACCTAATCAAGAAATCTCAATATTCCTTGAAACTGTTGACCTTCGATTCCTGAAGGAATCAACTCAACATAACTATTATAGCAACTGTACGATTTCAATCGTAGTCATTGGAATGAATATGTTATTAGATTATTAATCGTATTCAGGCTACACGCCTATAGACAATTATATTATAGAACCAACTGGATAAAAGGTATGTGTGATATTGTGTCAATATTAGACCCGAGACATGAAGTGTAAATATTTCCTTCTGCATCTTGGTTAAGAATTTAAGAACTCTGACGAAATTATTCGAGGCCGATTTTCAAGAAATATTTCGATTGAAATATTCCAGATGCAATCATATCCAACTCAAATATTGATAATATGAATGTTGTGCCTCACACACCTAATCGACAAACCACTATTGAATTATTTCTTAACTCAAAGTGAGGAATTATGGAGGATCACTCGTATGTTGTTGGATGACGACACAAAAATGACAAGAAATCAGTATTATTGATAATTGTACAATCAGTGTTATAAAAACGTTGAATCAAAAGTAGTGATTCAGGTTACTCCTCACTTGATGACCAAACTATTATCACAATCTCAAATCATCAACTATGTGTACAGAAATCTATAAAAAATGTTGCCATTTTCTGGAGATTTTCATGACTCAAATACCATTATAGCGGAAAATGGTGTTAGTGTTTTTGGCGAAACAAAACACCATCAGAAAATCAGCGAAAACCTATTCTGCTTTCATAGTACTTCATCATTCCGATTGATATGAAGAGTGGTACAAATTTTGAGTACAGTTTTTTGAGCGCTCATCTGTTTATAGAGGTTGATACTTTAGGCATCCTTGAGCACTCTCAGTTTGAGAGTTACACTTGACGAAATTCGTTCTTATGAAGTCCCAGAATCTCTTTTCAATGCTCATGTAGGTATATGAATATGGAGATTTTCAGATAAGAAGTTCCAACAATCTATCAGGTTTGTGATCTGGACCACTTTGTGAAGTACGTGAGATACTTATCGAATGATATAAACCACCACCAAGAACAAACTCGGATCCTTTGAAAACGATGATAGGTTTCATGTTCCAAACCATACCTACACATAACTTTGCTAATTACTAATTACATCGAATTTATTCGCCTCCGGTGGATAGAAATACGTTCATTACTTTCATTAAGACTCCACAATGAATGATGGCCGCGAATCCAAACGAAACGTTCTTGAACACTACTTATTCGTCGAAAACATGAACCTCCGCAACAAACGAACGAGAAGAAATAGCACAGATGATATCGGTAAGATTTATTCGCGTAAAGTGTTATTGTTTGTTTCAATTCCTCGTGCTCCATGTATGTAAAATTACGTTGGTGATACGCTCCACACGTCGTCCAGGATAGAACTCGAAAATTAGTGGCCTCATACAGGGTGCATGTTTTGAGAGCAATGGAGTTGGTTGGATAGATAGATATACAAATATCATTTATTGTCGAAAGCAAAAAGTACCATGGGCGAATAATAAGAAGTCAATTTAGGAAAAAAAAATACGATACAGTTTACAAAACATACAGAAAATCAGTCAAATGAACCAGAGATCAAACAAAGAACACTTCGTAGGTTGTCAAAAAAGATGAAAAAACAAACTCATTCGTAAAAGTACATGAAACAAGAAAGAGAAGGAAATTCAGAATGAATCATCAGAAAACTATTGCAAATCAAAGTACGCATTTCCAGTTAGAGCAAACTTTGTTCTTTCTTTATACTGATGATCTGGAAAGAGATTTGACTCATCAAGATCAGTGTTTGGAATATCTTGAAAGAAAGAAGAATTGTGCCATTTCCATTTTTATTTTTTCAAACGGAGATCCCAGCACTATTGTCATTCCAGTTTCCTTTGAGAAATTCGAAAATATCGAAAGATTCATGTAAGCATTAATCGAAACTCGACGTGGTCAAACTCGACGTCAACGATTTGTTATCCCACTTCTGACACCAACTGTTACATTATCACTGTTAATAATGAACAGGATTATTTATTTTCAATTTAGTCGAAAGAAATACGTCCAAATGTCATCAGAGGTGGAATTGGCCAACGAGGTGGAGTTTTTAATGAGTATACACCAGAAGACCTGGTCCGGGAAACTCTCACAGTATTATATAGGGTGAAAAAAAAGTATTCAAAATCGAAATGTATGGTGGGATGTCACAGTTTGCGATTGCATAGATGTTGATCCCTGCGAATTCTCATGCATGACTGTTTTCTTGTATTCGGCTGTTTTGAGACCAAGGGGTTGACCAGTTTGTCCTGGGGTCGGTCCTGGAAGTAATAACGAAATTATTTCAGATTGCGACCTACGCGCGCTATATTACATTTTCGCAAAACAATACTGCGTATTTTTTTAAGTAGTGTATGTAAACGGGATCGTGCGCAATAACAATAGTTATCTTGTCGCTAATACGGCTCAAATCGTGAGAGTTCAGATATAATTATGTGTACAAAGCGCTAAAATTGTCAAGAAAACTATACCGAGTTGTGAAATATCGACTTTTGTATCGGTAATTCGAGTGATTCGAGTCTGATTCTGATGTGAATGCACGAATTTCAACTTTTTCATGCGATATTTTTGCTCAATAACTAGAGATTCACGAATACTTTTTCCCACAATTTCCTCGACAATAATCATCTCAATTCTTCAGCATTTTCGTGAGATCTTCTCTCCTCGTTCCTAACAAATAAAATAGAAATTATCATAATGATTTCAATATATTTGTAGTAAGGACAGAGTTTGTGATCTGCTACCTAAAAAAGAAATTCTCTATTTGTCAGTGACATCTTGTTTTTTGAAAAATTTGGAAAGATAAATATATTTAATAAGAATAAAACTTCTACTCATCTTAGTGGACGTTTCGGGAACGAATCTGCTCCCGTTCTCAACACAATAAGAACACTTTATCTTCGCAAATTTTTTTTCAATGTTGAGTTGTTGAAAAGTGACAATTTTGCAGACGGACGATGGTTACGAGGTGTCTTTTATTAATTGACATTGAATTTGCTTGTATTCTCCTGAACGGAGACAATGATATTGCTTCTTTCGTTCAGTTGATATAGATAGAACTTGGCATCTACTTTTGAAAAATGAATATGAAACTGTTGACCAAGAAATCGGGAAGATATAGAGGAAAACACTGAAATTATTGGAGGCAATGGTTTAGAAAAGAATTCCGACACATGAAAAGGTGACTGGACATATAGAGAAAGGAAGGAAGAAGTTTTTTTTTGGGAAATTTTATTATATCAGTTGAAAATATTATACTACTAAATACTTTGTCAATGAATGTCAAAATGGAAAGTCCAAAGTACAATTTGGAATAAAGTAGGGGTGTTTTTTCTGGAGTTGTTTTGAAGCTCCATCATGATTCACCTTTTGAAATATCGGATAGATCTCTCCTGTCGATGTAGTCATGGGGCAGTCTAAGAGATTCTGATGATGCATCGAAGTTTCATTCTTTTATATGTAGTCCCTGCTCTCCTATTTGTGACGTCACATATTTAATAGCCGCACGTCATTCTGCCAC
Organism: Gastrophysa polygoni; assembly: GCA_963576655.1. Lineage (NCBI taxonomy): Eukaryota > Metazoa > Arthropoda > Insecta > Coleoptera > Chrysomelidae > Gastrophysa > Gastrophysa polygoni. Next base: position 10,387,544 of record OY755093.1, read on the forward strand.
GTGATCAAAATTGCATTTTGATTATCTCCGTATCAGCATTTTCGAACTGAATCTCAAGTTTTCAATGACCATCCAGCTTTTGTTCGATGCCATATTGTTTCGATCCCTATCATATATCGGATACATCGAAAGTAGCTCAGATTATCATGAAAATCACCACTCGAAAATCACCGGCTCAGCAATTTGTCAGGGAACAATTCAATTCACCATAGCGAATATAATTCTAAGTGCCTCGTGTATTAATAACCTACCACTCAACCAAGAACTATACCTGCTCATCATTTTCTACAGGATGATTCAGTTTGTATATGGAAGATATTTTTTCATCATACAGATCAGAAAGGTCCAAGCTAGGTGTTGCACTTGAATGTTCAAATCACAATAAAGTAAATCACAGTAACGTGAAATGAGGAATTGGCTACATGTTACATTCCAAACTTCCAGTAATCTTCTTCTCATTCTTGATAAATAATATCGCATATATGTTTGCCCAACTTGAGAGTTCCAGTACGATATTAATTACGACTGGTGGTCTTTTTGCTCAGAAATTTCATCATCAATAAAATCATCAGAAGTTCTTATATCACTGGTATCATATAATAAATATTTCATGTATTATTAAGACAGTAATGCATGCCAGTTAACAAGAATTGTATCGACAAGAAATGCTTGAAAATATCAGGGATATAGTAGTTCATCATGTGATAATCAATTCTAAAACGGAAACAAAAATGAATGAAAATTAATGAAAAAATCGTTGTAATATTGGAAAAACCGTGGATAAAAAAAAATTATATTCGTAACAATCGCGAAAAGTTACAATATTAATGTATTGTTATGAATGAATTTCATTGATTGAATTCCAAATGATTTTCTCTGTGGAAAACTCGAATCACCTTGTACGTATATATTTTCCGTGTATAGTGAAACACTCCGCCATTTAGTACACCTAGTGCACTCTAATGTTACACTTGCCAGCACTCGAAATTTCTGCGTATACTAGATGTTCGTCACGCAAGACCCCTCGACTTAGAAATATGAAGTGAGCGACTCTTATGACAATGTCTCAATTGAAGGGAAAGGGTGGTAGGTTAGGGTTGAATCGGCGCACCCTGGCAAGACAATAATTTTTTCTAGACCATGTACGAAAACCTAAAGCACGGTGTTTTCTTATCTAGAGAGTAGCTCATATAACTTGAAACAAATCACATACTTATGCAAATATTCTTAAAGCGCACAGTATGATGTATTATGTATGAACTTCCTATTCCCCAGTGCTCCTTCTTGACATTTATTTCATTCTTCATTTTGCAATAGAATCTGAAAAACACCAGACGAACTTTTCCACACTTTATGAACGCACTGTATAATAATTATGCATCCACTTTATTAGAGTGTATTTTTTGCCTGACTTTGGATTACTTTGAGAAGTACTAAATAATGATATCGAGAGAAGAAGCGAAATCAAAGTCTGTAGACCACTAAAACACATTTAATGCTGTCACTGTTTCCGTCATTCGGCCATCTTCAGACACAAAATGTTATAAAAGTACCATTAGACATCATATTTAGGTAAGAAACTTGGTTGCATGTAATGATATACCGGAAGAACGTCCTCAGGGATTTCTTAACCAGTATAAAATAAAAATATTGCACTACAATTATTGAAACTACTTTACAATGGAGTGAATGATTTTTTCACGATGCCGAAGGTTTTGGAAATTCGCCTACCATCTGGTATACGTCCTCGGAAAGACATCTAGTTTCAGTTGACATTTCTCTGAACCTGAAGCTGAAATCTAGGAGTAAAACTTCAGTCTCCTGTGATATAAACACAGAAATGGCCTAAATTCCGGTCTTGAGTCTGGTTTCTTATTTTGGTTTTGTAAAGGTATACTATCGAGCACTTGTCCTATTAAAGATAATTTCGCTTCAGCACTCATTTCTTCAAACTTGGAGCTGTTGGACACTTCTACTTCGAAGTCTTGAAGTCAAGTAATTCTCAATTCCATTTCTGATATCCAAATCCTAAACCTTGGTTGCGACCCTCCCAACCATTTTTCACTTTATACTCTCAACTCCGCAATTATGGCATTTTCTCTAGTTCGTCTAACCTTCTGTACTTCTGTGAATAGTGTTCTGATTGAGGTTCAGATTGGTACTGAGGTCTTGGATTTCATTAAACCTATACTATCCACTCTACACTTCATTTTCCATCTGTTTCAGTGTAAGTTTGCACCTGGTCAAAAAAGGTACTACTATTATGATTTTCGAAGGGCTTTTCGAAATATAGCTCTCATAATCCAATGATTACTATCCACTGTCAAATGTCACTCGCTGTCAGACATCATTATCGTTCCATTGATTCCTTGAATTGGATTATTCATTAATGGAAAAATTTAATGTCACAATTATTGAAGTCCTGCAGGATGATTGCAGATCAAATATTCTTACATGCAGATATCGCACTGATGATGACTTTACAACCAGAAGTGCTATGCAATTTTAGAATTGACTATTCAACTGACTTTATTCGATTTAACATTGATATGACCAACTGCATTACCATCTTGGGATGCCACAGTTTTCAACCTTTTGAAATTCACGTTGAGAAGGACCACAACTTTCATATTGTGTTCTGGACTTCCTCGAACTTCTTTCGCAAGCCAAACTATACTATCACTTTTCATTATCCATTTTCCACGAGCTGGTATATAGGAATATATACCATGAAGAGACATCAATCACCGAAATCGGAAGAAAAAGGATAACTCTCGACGATAAAAACATAAAAGCGTCATCTTCATCGTATCCGAGAAAATGACGATGGTGGTCCCTTAGGGGCCCGTTAATTATTCAATGGATTAATTAACGAATCTGACGGGACCCACTCCGCTCGAAATTGGGCTTGATTCGATTAAAATTAATTGAACAAAATGCTTGATAACAGGATGCCACATTAAAAGTGCCCGAAAAATATTGAGAGGGCCGTACACCAATCTGAGCCGTTGTTTATTGTTTACCAAGAGTTTTGTTCTTATTGGACGAGGCAATTTCCTGAAGTATAATTGATGGGGATGAGCATGGTGTATTGAAGAGATAGGGGCATAAAGTAACGAAACATAAGATGAAGAGGTTGACTCATTGCACTGTTGTCATGAGGATGTTAGAGAAAAATCTGAAACATGAATTTGAAAGAAATAAGAAGTAAATTGAGTGTTACTCACGGAAGATTAGAGAACCAGTTCTCGAATTTCTTGATCCATTGAGTGTGACTCAGAAACGATTAGAGAACCTTCAAAAAATTCACAGTTCTGAAATTTCTTCCTCTTGACAGGAACAGTGTCAGCAAAACTCAATTGGAACAGATACTTAGGAGATTAAAATTTTCATGTGATCTATTCTCCATATCAAATATCACTGATTATTATAAGCGATCATTCATTCGAGATTTTGACTCTACCACTGGATTGGACAGCTCTCATTTAGGAGGATACCAAGCTTTGAAATATTTATTGGCTGTAAAGTGAAAACAACAACATTGATTTTGGAAACCTACATCAAAGTACTAATTTTTCAGGTTCCATACAGATTATGAGATTCGTCAAGATTGATTCCATTGATATTTTACATTAGTTTTTATTTCTCCCACGAAAAGAATCTGAAAATCTGAGAGTGAAATGCTTTCGGGAACCACTGAAATGAAATTCAAACATGGCAGGGGTGTTGGATTCGATATTTTTTCATCAATGTTAATAAATTTGTCGAACGCACTCTAGAGACGAAAATAAAAATGCTTCTTGTAATAATCATCATTATTGGTCATTGTTCTATTATATCACAAGCATCCAAAAGTAAACATCCAAATTGGATATACATCGGGTATTTTATATAAATATTATGATATCCTCGAGCCCTCCTCTGTATCCATAAGATTGAGTAATGCACATGAAATGTCTCGTTATATCCATTGTTATAGCAACAAAAAACTGTTCGCACTCACTTAAATACCAGTATAACAAAGGTGGAAGTACCAAGTACATTCGAACATATACACATGTTCTTATAATAGTAGCGTTGAGAGACATTCAGAAATAACACACGTAATTATGAATGTATATGTATATTAAACGACTACCTATGTATAAATAATTACCTATTGAAACTGAATATTTGAGAAGCGCAATGAAACTAACAAAAGAGAGTCGTCAAGGCTGAGAAGGTTTCGCAAAGTTTGCCAGAGAAAAACCATTTCGCAACGTGAATATTATATACCGGGGTGTTACCAATTTGAACGAAACACACAAGGCTGAAAGATATCCAATATGAATTAACGAAACGAATTTGAAGAGAGGGAATTCAGTGGCATTGGAAAGAAATAATAACGTATATAACATATTCAACCATGAACATAACCATAACATCAGAAGTGAAGTCTTACAATCGAGCTCAAAACCATGTATCTCGTTATGCTTGAAACTGATACCTTTCTATATTTTCAGTCTCTGAAGTGATTATGACACTCATCTCCATCTAGAAATAGCTCGCTGTTGTAACCTATATTTTTCTGCAATCTCAAGAATTGCTTGTTCATATAGCAGCTTCAATTTTTTTATGAATTCCAAGATTTCTAGGTGTCTATTCTTTTATCTTCCCACATTCAGCTCATATGATCCTAAAGAAATCAATCATATGTAATGTACAACATCGCATTCCCACCATGGATGTGGTGGGGTGTTTCTAGCTTCTCCTCACAGAACCTGTAGGTACTTCCTCTCTCTAAGCCTATATAGCTTTTTGGGGCGTTCTTTGAGTCTGTTGGAATTCCTGATATTGCCTCGAGGCTCCATTATCTTTCGTTGATTAGTGTATTTCCTCTTGCTCGGTTGAAATCGATGATTGGATTGAACTGAATCAATGCCCGGAAACTAGAGCAGAATATGTTGAAGCTAGGAATAGCTGCAATCAAACGATCGAAGCTTCTGAAGAGGCATATAACACCAAGATGAGATCAAAGCCAACCTTTGCCAAGGCGATTGGAAGAATTTCCATTTCCAGCTAGCTCGTTTCCTCCTGTCAACAAAGATGATAGCACATTGTATGGCTATCCGCACCAAAATTGGATCCACGAGGCAACAAAGACCTTCCTAGAAAGCCTTCAATGTCAATAAGACCACACGGAATTCTCCCTATTTCAGTGCTTATTAAAATCGGGTCTCAGAACTAACACCAGATCTTTACAGGTTCTCATCCTTGAATATTTCGTTTTACTGTAAGATAGATTCCAACCGATTCCAAAAAAGGGCAAGATAACCATTCCTAATACTCTCTGTGATCTCTAAAATTATGGAAGAAGCTAGAGAGCTCCAAAATCGTGAAGACCGCCGATATGGCTTTTGTCACCAGAGATCAAAATGACATCAGGTGTCAATAGAGGAACATGGGAAGAACCATTGAATATCTCCAAAGCATTTGGCCGAGTTTGTCACTGAGGCCTTCTAGCAAATCTTTCGTCATATATGGTTTGCTGACCCAATGTCGAATTTAATTTAATTTAATCTGCAAATTTCGTTCGATGCAGAGAAACCCCAGTCTAGTATCTTCACCAAGAAGACGAAGGACATTGATCGACAAATTCGCTTCAATCATCAGTTACTGCGGCAGCAACACACAGTGCGTAAGTACTTATTATAATCACCTCGTTTTCTTCAACATCGATATTTTTTGTCTTTCCGAAACGGAAACCGAGAAGGCCGATAGTTTGGTCATAATGATGGGTATATCATCCTCCGAAACATGTGACGGTCGATTCCCATATATTTTCCCGCTGTTGCCTCTTACTCATTGAATGTTGTAATTTATTTATTATACATGCACGTATATTCGTTGGTATTGTTTCGTGTACAGGTGGCCAGAGCTGATAGAGCAGAAAAACGTCCTTTTCCCATGGGACGGAATGACAGAAGCTGCAAAAAATATGGTCAGTGGACGTTGTCAATGAAAATGTTAATTCCAGTAATTCGATGTGCTTGTATCGGTGAGATGAATATCTCCGAGTATGTAGGATGGTTACTGATGGGGTGATGGAAAAACAAATGACTGTGGTGGGAAAAACGCGTGGTTTAGCAAACAGATTGGAAATCACGAAAGGAGGTTTTTCATGGAGGCTCATCCATATGAAAATATTCGGCTGTTTATAGAGGATTGATTGGTCGATTAGACAGATATACAATAGGAAAAAAATACCTATAGAATATATTAATCATCTTTTCGATTATTCATTTCTAGAACTCATTCAAAACTGTATATCTATTCAAAATAAGATGATGTAATACTTTCATTTATATTTTTTTAGATATTTAATCACCACATATTAGTTCCCAAGTTGAAAAGTTATGTACCATAATGTCAATTTGAAAATGCAACTTCCTCTGATAATGAATCGAACAAATTTGAGGAATCTTGAGTTGAAAAATGAAATATATTTGAAGATAATGATACAAATACTGTCTGTAAGTTCTTCGAGGAGGTGGTACATTCATTTTTCAGCTTTTCATGGGATTTTCTCTCCTCGTTTCTAAAAAATAGAGTAGAAGTTATCAAAAATTATTGCAATATATTTGTAGTAAGGACAGATTTGGGATCTGCCCCAAAATGTCACTGCGCTTGAAATTAAACCTTTAGATACCTAAAAGAGAAATTCTCTATTGGTCAGTGACACCTTGTTTTTGAAAAAATTTGGGAATACAAATATATTTAATAAGAATAAAACCTCTACTTATCTTGGTGGACGTTTCGGGAACGAATCTGCTTCCGTTTTCAACACAATTAAAATATTTTTCTCTTCGTAAAATGTTTCGATGTTTTCGATTTTGACACTGAAAAGTGACAATTTGGTAGACGGAGGTGTTTTTATCAATTGATATCAATTTTTTTTTTCATAAGGCATCGACAGCTGGGTCATTAGCCTTTGATTCAATTTCCTCTCTAGATTTCGTTATATAAACCTATTGTTTTCAAGAATTCTATTACAACTTTCATTATTATTATTATTAGTATTATTATTATTCATTAGCAATATTATTATTTCTCTTTTAGGTATCTAAAGGTTCAATTTCAAGCTGGGGCAGATCCCAAATCTGTCCTTACTAGGAATATATTGCAATAATTTTTAATAACTTCTACTCTATTTTTTAGAAACGAGGAGAGAAAATCCCATGAAAAGCTGAAAAATAATGATACAAAGCTAAAGAGATATTCTAATGGCAAAACAAATGAGTGCGCGTTAACGATTCGGTTGTCTCCGAACAAGGAGGTACATCTCGTATCCCCCATAAATCCTTCGATTTTGAGAATCAGGCTGTAAAAATGAAAAATCCCATCACCATCAAAATTGAACAGACGATACGCCGTATATACCTACTTTATTGTCCAAATACTGGCTTTTAATGTGCGCTGGCTGTTGTAAATCCTCTTGTTTTCATCGACTACTTTTATTATTCTGATATTCTTTACTACCGAATTTATGAACCGAAACATTTCGACCGTATATCAAAATAACTCCCGGGGTAACAAAATACACACTCTGAGAGAAGTTTGGTGGCTACGAATACAATGGGCGGTCAGATAACCATGAAGAATCATATAATTTTCACCTATTTCCATATCTTCATAACTATGCAACAGTGCTGAAGGCTTGTGACGTCATAAGTCGATTGATAAATGATTCCTCGCTTGACACAATAGTATCTCTTTATTTCAGTACCATTTTTGCAATTAGAATGGGTGGAGCAGCATTCGAACTGCTTTTTCAATAATACCACAGCCTTCTCCATCTCCTGAGCCATGACGAGAGAGAATTGGCAACGCAGTCTATTCGTCTATTTTTAAATTTGGTAATTCTATGTCAAAGCTAGATATCTGGTTTCTGTTCTATTGAGGAATTCAGTCGGATATTGATGACGATTTGTAATAGTTCATATGTCAAAAAAGGCAACAATGTTAAGTTAAAGTAGTGTAGGAGTAATACAAGTGATAGTCTGGACTGATGCGATGACTATCAATGGAATGCACATGCAAGGATGTGTCTTGGCACCAACTTTGTTTTTGCTCCAAATCAACGATCTGTTGGAGGTGACCTCCTCTCTAATTCGTAGCTTTGCGGATGAGGGTACCGCGTTTTCTGCTTTCCGCTAGGAGAAAAGACAGGTCGATACGATAGATGAAGAATTGGCAAGCATTTTGAAATGGGGATCTGGTAAAAATCAAGCTTTCATCTTCAAGCTCAAGTTCGACGTGTTTCGGAACTGTTCTCATGTTTGGAGCTTAGCTCCTGAAAATATTCTGGAGTTTTAGAACATCTTGGTGTTCGATAAGATACCTCCATGGTCAGTGTTCATCGGAATTCTTTTCTACCATTTCACCACGAGGGATTCCAGATAGACAAACTGTATGAGCTCAGGCTAGTCACTGTTACATTGTCAGGCTTGATACATGTCGTGGAACATTGTGTGGTGTCGATCTAGGAGATTTTAACTGGGCAATAACCATAACTTTTCCGTCCAGTTGTTCTACATGTCTCGAGCCTAAAAATGTAAGGGTGATCAGCCTGAGCTTGTTTAGTTTGTATACCTGGGAACGCTATAATAGAATATAAGAATATTTATAGTTATTAGAAGGGATGAAATGATAACAGTATCTCAGTTTGTTTCCACTCTGATGTTGTGGAGAGATTTTGTGAACAATAATTATAGCTATATTACAAAAATACCTGGAAACGCTATAATAGAATATAAGAATTTTTATAGTTATTAGAAGGGATGAAATGATAACAGTATCTCAGTTTGTTTCCACTCTGATGTTGTGGAGAGATTTTGTGAACAATAATTATAGCTATAGTACAAAAATTGATCACAGAAATCTTGTGTTTCTCCAATTCTGAGTTGTTTCATTAGTGCTCATGATGATTATTCATGCTTATTGATATTGTCGCATAGGTAATTTTTCATATTTTCACATTTTCTGACCTTTTCTCTTTTTGTGGATATATTTCTGCCAGGCTACAGTTGAGTGTTGAGAGTAATTTTCAATTTGACGAGTATACACCGATCAGTAGATCATATTTTTTGGCGTTTTATGTTAGTACTTGTGTTATAGAATGCAAAACAAAATAAGTATAGATGGCCAGAATTTATGGTCGAATTGTCGTTCGCGTCACAAATGAAAAATTCCGCAGTAAATTCGCGAATAACTTTAATATTGTTCTAGGAATTGATATAGTGGACGTTTTGACGAGTGTCATTCATGTTCGAGAAGTTTATTGGAGATATTATTGATGTCTCCATGAAACTTAATCAGGGGCGTACAAATATCATTCCGCTGAAGAAAATGACTTCAGAATTTGAAGAAGAAACACTGACAATTTGGTCGAGCATGTGGACATTCACATTAATTTTCATAAGAATGTATTATTATTATGCTTCGCCGAAGAAGTAATTACAATCATAGCAAAATTAATGTGTTAGCTATTTTAGATGACGACTCTAAGATGTTTGTATTGCCTACTTAAAACTGGTATTCATGATCAGATTTTGGAAAATAAAAAAAACAAAAAAAAAACACTCCTAACAATTTTTTTGTCAACTGTCAATTTCTTTGTCAATGGTGATATATATTTTTTTATTGTTCCTACTACATAAGGTTGATTTTTGTGCTCGGAATATATGTTATACTGGGTCATTTGACATCATAGATGTGAATGTCTTTGAATCATTCATTCAGTGTCAGCTCATGATATTTACTCTTCAGAATAAAACGACAAAGACATTCACTACCACCTTGACTATCGCAAATACAATTGAAATTGAAGATCAATATTTTGTTTACTGAGTACTAATTTTGAGTGAAAGCAGCTTGTTATACATCACTGGATTCAGAAAAAAATGTCGATCAGGAACAATCCAAAAAAATATGTTACCACTCAAAATATTGATTGCCGCTGCTTTTTGCTTTTTGCTTTTTGTTTTTCAAAATTATAATTAAAATGACGGCGCTATGGCTTGTGACGTGATGTTTGTGTGTGTGACGATTATATGATATGGTAGAAAAATATAGGATTTTGATTTTCATTCATGAATATACCTACTCTTTCAGTTAAGGAATAATATCTCGTGAGGTTTAAAGAGAAAGAATAATTTTGTTGGAAAAAAAAGCGGAATACAAAAACTTTGCTCCCATAAGCGTTACCTTACTCCAGGAAGGCAATGTATGTCGGATCCAATATTTTGATATTCTCCGTATATGTATCATGATATTTCAAATTTTTATCTGAAATGCCAGCCAGCTTAAATTACTTGATTTAAAGAAATATACGGGATGATAAACAATGAAAATTGGTTGTTCGAAATCGTATAAGATTGCAGAATAGGAGTACGTTAGGTATTAGGTTATAGGCATTCTACAGCCATCATGCAACAATAAAAGCAATCCCATAAAAACCATAGAAGAAAGTTCATCGGACGTGAAAACGTTTCTTATTTCTTCTGTCCCACCAACAATGCCCCATCACACTCGATTGCATTGGCAAAGCAAGAAATGCTGGCCGACCTCGAAGTGCTTCTAATGAAATGTTTAGAGCTCAATTTTCAAAACTACGAATGAATGGCAGAGCTTTTGTCGAACTGTTTTTCGCATTCGAAATCCCATTGTTGCCAAGTCCAACAACAGGGACAATAATTGTTTGGGAATCGTCTTCCCCATTGGCGTATCCAGAAGGCAGATGAAAAAACTCATATTGTTGGTGAAATTATACTATGTGCAAATGAAAGTTGTTATTTTACTTTCAAAATTTGATTACTATCTGTTGATTGTTCTGCTCATATAACTATATTTCAGTATTCATTTTGCGAATTCAAATCAATGTATAGGTATTCTTGGAATTGAGCACTGAGAAAACAGGGAAAAAATGACCATGAGATGACATCCATTACCCACAAAATTAATGATTGACGGCAAAAGAATATTTTTTTTGTCCTCTATCCTTATGAGTGACTTGTGATTCATGCAATTTTTTCTCTGTGTACAATTACTAAGTCACATGGTATAAATTGACAACATGAAGTTGTGAAATCACAATTTCGATTCTTGATATCCCGATTGCGTTAACAAAACAAAAATATCATAAATGTCAAAAGGATATATTTTGCTTAAGAAGTAGATTTTCGAATAGATCCACTCATCTGTCCGCAATCTAGATACTCGATTCATTTTTCTGAGGAAAACCCACGAAGGTTCACAAAAGAGATTGGAGTAAAATGGGATGCACTATGGATATATACCAACAGTTTTTCAAACTTATGGGCTTACCCAATTTATGAGAGAAAATAGGAATAGAAAAAAATTATAATTATATGAACTATGAGTGAAATGTTGAAGGAAATAGGAGAGTGTCTATTGATTCTTGCTTTGTTATCAATCTCAGATATCTGAGATATGAGTCTAGTTATCATGAGAAAACAAAAATCGAGACTTGTAAATTGTTCATGACATAACATCTTCAAGATTTCGTTTCCATGAAATTTCAGAGACTACTGCATTTTAGTGAGAAAAATTTTCAGAATGCTCACAAGGTGAATCAGTATTTTGAGAAAAACCAGACCCCCTAGGGAAAATCTTACCTACGCCATGGTCTTCCTGTGGGAAAGAGGATAGGGAAGGAGGTGTGTATTTTCATTTTGCTACCCTTGGGCGATGGATTTACCTTTCCAGGCAAATTTGGTGAAATAAGCCTGTTTGGAGGAGGATGAGATTAATCGCTTTTAATTTTTGTTCGAGAGGTATGTTATATGTGCTTTCGTATTGCGAAATGGGTGCACTCGGTCGGTTTGGGTTCTTAAAACTATTCGCTTTGTTGGTTAATATTGCTCGAACTTAAACACTCGACTGCACTATAGAAATAGCTCTGTTGTATCTTGAATTCAGCACGGTTCATACGAGGATTTTCATCAGAAGTTCCCTTCGAAAATAATCTGAAAACTCTGCTGGTGGAAGTTTTTCTGTAGGCCATGATATTTTTATGAGAAATTGTCATACCTCAAAATTGGGTAATTTGTCCCAGACTCCCAATACTATAGCTTTTGGCTAACCAAAAAAAACTGGGTCCTGGAAATTTTAACCATTACTCATTGTCTATCACAAGGGCGTGAGTTTTTATGTGTCCTTCAGTAAGTCCTGGCAAAAGTTTTGTCAGGAAATTATGTTGTCTTCGACTTCCTAAGAGAAGAATGTCTAATTCTTGCGAAGACGTAAGCAAAAAAGCGATCATCATCGAGGACACTATCATTCGGAGAACCGACCTAAAAAGCATCGTCGTCTCCTACCGAGATGATACAGGGTGGTCTTTGAGTATTTGTACATAGAAGCTTATAAATCAATAATATATCGATCCGATTTTCCTCAATGATTTAGAGAGCTGAAGCTTGTCAAACTAAATTGTATTTAAATTAATTTGACGCAATAACTGGGAACGATCAAAATTTCCAAAATAGGAATTTTTCGGCATGACAAATCATCATTTTGTATTCAGGTCGATTCTTAGAGAGGCCTACATTTGTCATATTTTTTTGTTTGCTGAAATTCTGTGATCATCAACTTAACGAAAAACAAGTTACACTCGATGTTAACCTCCAAAACATCGGAATTTCATTCATTATGATAAATATTATGGTACGCGTTCTGATAATCTCTTTACACCTTGGAAATAGTTTTGTATAACTTCTGTGATAGTTGTTTTTTTTTTGATATTTCTGTTAATTCACGAAGATTCTTCGAATGATGAAATGTAAGTTAGCGTTGCTACGTAAACAAACAATATTTTGTCAGGAATATCTTGATTTTCCAAAGCGACTACAACCTAATCACCAAAGATTTCAACATTTGTTTTCAACCGATAGTGTTATTCAATATAATGCGATCATTAATGGAACGTATGGATAAATAAATCGACGAGAATGGTGAAAAACTACATCTGACCTAGATATATGATAACATGGTAGTCATACTGTCATACATCTCAGTTTTTTCTCAATTCGTTTTTTGAATAACACAAGAAGCATGCCCAATTATAGCTTCGATTTAAGGTGACAAAGACATTTTTTGACATTCATTACTCCTGAATCTAAAATCTATATATCTATAAATGTCGAACAATTCGAACACTGATTGTTTTTCGTCAGTTACAATTTGAATTTCTCATTATGACTACCTATTCAATGAACAATCCTAAACTTTCGAATTCAAATTCAAATAAAGAGAAACAAAAAATAAGGTGAATGCCACTTTATTTCAGGCTTCATGAGGAATTGTTCGATGTAGGTACGTCGAAAAACAACCATGATTACCATAATTGTCAAAATCTCCAATATTCAAAAATACTCAAATCCGAATATATATACAAATAAATGATGGTGTTTTATTATGATGGGGTTGATATTTCCAGAATAATTCTCATTGTATTGATTTAAAAACATCACCTATAGACACGTATGATGTTGATATTCCTCGTAATGTATTTAATGCAATTCAAGCAGTTGATACTCGTAATGACATTATCTCAATTTGAAAATTTCTACCTTGACACCTTGTACCTCTCCTATTATTTATATTTTACCTAAGTTCGTTGAAATCGTAATACCTTGAAGTGAAAAATGTACAAACCGAAGACAGAATTTTGGCCTTTCTGACATACATTTCATTTAATAATACAATGGGGACTTGCAAGTGAGCGGGTGAATCAAAGAAGAATTCTAACTAAAATATATATTTGAAAAGTTAGGTTACTTACTCGTGAAGTGTACAAGGAAAACCATAAAATATCATGATTCCTACATTGTGAGAAATTATATGACATTGATACAGGAATATTCAGATTATCGGACAAACCAACCTAGTTCGAAAATATACCATACTTCTATGTGCAATTTTATATATATGTTACTGTGAAATTAAACTCACCGTCAAAGAATTTTTATCTTGAATATTCAACAAATATCATGCGATATTCGGCTTGGTAGGTAATAACCATTGAAGTATTTTCTTCTGTTGAATATTTGAACAATTATTCCAATATTGGGCTCATATAACTATGAATTCTCTCACACACTCGAAATGAAAGAGATGAAATAACCCACGTACACATTAACGTTCGTTGTTGTAATCCATTGCTGTAATTTGTTCTCACTTATGTTTTTGTGAATAAACGAAACTCATGTTTCTATTGGGTAATTATTTATGGACCACCCTGTATGTCCCGTCTTATCGTATCGTCGTCTCCTCTCGATTCTCGTGTAATTTATATGCCGTGTTTACATATGTCGAAATCTAGTCGGCCCATTATAATTGTCGGCATCGTCGACTGTCAAAGGAGACGCTGCGGAGCAGTGAGCATGTCGGTGGCGCCATCGCGAAAAAAGCGGCCGAAAATCGCAACAAATAAAAGAATTTCGTCCGCATGTGCCAGCGCCGGCGTCTGGCCGCTTCTCTCTGTCTGGTGGTGTTTCCTGAAATGTTGTTGTCGAAATTTCACTGTTAGAAGTGAAGTGTTGATTCAACAACAAATTGTCGTTGCAGTGAAATTCTCAACGAAAATTATAAACTAAACATCATGAACAACTGTCAGTTCGGTATTGTTAATTTATACAACAAGCTATGTTATTCTAACATTTCGATGTGCTTCAGGTCTTACAAGCTGCAAGTTATGAGTCGGTTGATAATGAGTTAGAATTGCTCTTAGTGATTTTAAAGACATTCTCACTTGGTGATAGTTTTACTCTCCTAATTTTACTCTCATCACTCATTATCTTTTGGCAGAAAGGACAAGAAGGAACTGAGAAACTAACAACTCTCAGTTGTTATCATGAAATTATTCTAATGAGAGAAGAACATTGATTGGTTGTAACTTCCCACATTGTACGAAAGCACTGCACGGACATGATGACTTTTTTTATAATTGCCAGTTTGAACTGGCAATAAGCACTAATTATCAGTTTGAACTGACAATTATGGTTGAGTGTCAGTTTGAACTGACAATTAGCCTTAATTATTACAAGAATATTGAAAACGTTTGGACTGTTTGGGGTTCAAGGGTAGTTTGATGTAGTTGAAATACGTGAAGAGCTAGTCAATCCAGTCATTCATTTATGTTGCCCGCTGAGAGATTCATCTGAAATGAATTGCTATTCATTGTTTTGGGAATCAGATGCTTTTTTTTATCTGTGGACAACACGAAAGGGAAACCTATGATGTTCGAGGAACATCGTGTAAGCCAGCGGTGGAATTTTGGGAGAGAAGGAAGGTGTTGGAATTTTTCTTGAAAGTTTGGAGGTGGTAAGCATCAGGAAAGACTTCACTAGGCAAAGAATTCCACAACTTTGCCGTCTTATTGATGAATGATGCTTGGTATAGCGATGTTCGACAGGTCTCGAGTCTGACAGTGTAGGGGTGACCAGCTTGAGCTCGTCTGGTTTGTCTACTAGGAATCGCGAGTGGTAGCATAATAGATGATATTTCCGTTGAGCACCGACCGTGAAAGTACCTATAAAAAAGGCGAAGATCGCCGACCTTTCTACAATGATCCAGAGAGGTCAATGATTTGGTGAGTGTTGTGTCATCGATTAGGCGAATAGCTCTTTTCTGAATTGAATCTAAGAGCTTTAGCGTATGTTTGGTGGCTGAGCTCTAAACATGTGAACAGTACTCCAGGACAGGTCGAATTTGTGTTTTGTAGATCATAAGCAGTTGCTGGGATGTGAAGTATCTCTTCGCACGGAATAGAAAACCAAGTTTTTGTGAAGCAGTTTTCGCAATGGACCTCACATGATCGTCCCATGAGAGAGCACTGTTGGTGGTGACACCCAGCATGGATATTGACGACTTCATAGGAACAGTGGTACCCGACATCATCAAATTGGGCATTGTGTGATCAGCCTTCTCGGTGAACATACAAGCTTGAGTTTTAGTTGCATTGATCTGTACTAGATTCTCAGATCCCTATTTCAGAATTCTTGTCAGATCCTCATTTAAAGCATCAACCTGTCTTCGCCTTGCACCTCTGGCGTCGTTGGATGATATAGGGGCTCTAGAGGAAAAGGCAGAATGAAGTGTACTATCATCTGCAAAGCTGTGAACTGAGCTGGAGGTCACATCCAACAAATCATTGATGTGGAGCAAGATCAAAGTTGGTGCCAAGACAGAGCCTTGTGGAACACCAGCATTGATCGTCATTGTATCAGACGAGACCCCGCCTACCACCACGTAGAGTGATATATCTGCAAGAAAACTCGATAGTGAAAGACACAGTTGGGGTGGCAAACCATATGACGGAATTTTTGCTAGGAGGCCTTGGTGCCAAACTCGGTCAAATGCTTTTGGAGTTATCCAAGGCAACAGCCAGAGACACCCCATGTTTCTCTATTGACACCTGCCACTTATGTGTCACATAGGCAAGCAGATCTCCTGTTGACCTCTGGTGACAAAAGCCATATATCCGGTCGTTCACGATTCTTGAGCTCTCTAGATATCGGATGAGCTCGATGTTGATTGCTTTTTCATCTACTTGCTTCATCCTACCTAGACAGTTTTGAATCTCCAGTCCACAGATTTGTGTCCACGCTATCTGTCCGCTGACAAACATATCAATTTCACCCGGTATACCTGGTAGAAAAGTGACGAATGAAACTGGCAATTTCGGCATCTCTGAGCCTCCGACTAATCTGATTGGGCCGCCGTAAAGACCCGCTATTTGATTGTTTTCGCAACCGGCCACCAAAGTGTCCACCGGTACGGAAACATTTAATCTGAACTGTTGAACGTCCTTTTGTGTCCGAATTAAGACTTCTGGAGACACTTGAATTTTCCGTCTGGTGCTCCTTGTGATTTTGGAGAGTTGCCCGTGAACTTGTCAACATCGATATGTCACGAGTGGATGACTTTTTGCGCAGTTAGGTATGAACGTGGATTCGTCACCAGGAGATACCGTTAGCTTTCGAAATATCATACCTCTGCTTGTCCAAAAAGGTCCTTAGGGTGGAGAAATATATTTCGTTTTATTCATTTTGTTGTGAAGTTACACTTCACACCCTCTACGAGGTTTTAGCATGAGAATTACTAATTATTATATTCTATATTTTATTCCAGTTGCTCATTTAAAAAACTTTATCAGTTACACTTGTTACGAAAGATAACATGATGTCATATGATGTTATGTATAACATTACATTTTCGCTGAATTCTCTGTTCCAATTAAAACGATATCAAGAATGCTGCCCAACACAAAATGCCACGTTAAACATCGTGTTGTCAGGTGAAATCTGATTGGTTAGTAGAATTGTATTCTTCATTTTCATTTGTCAAATTTGATGTCATGAAAGCGTCGCTTCTGTGACGAAGCGTCGCATATAAAACTAAGGAAGCCAGCAATGTGCGGGGATTTTGCCACAAGACTTGTAACACCGAACATCTAACCTGTATCTGTATTCATCACTATCAACATCAAGTGACCTATAGTGAATAAACACAACCAACAGTGCCCTGAGTATCATTTAGCTCACCCTATCCAACCCGCAACACAACAATTTATTGAAACAATATGTGAGCGAAACAAACATAATAACTTTCAGATACTATCTGTGAACAGGCCTCTATCAGTAAGGATGAAAGAGCTTAAGAACAATATAAAGAAAAGATATACTGAAAAATCAAAATTAGCTCAACATATCCTTACTGAAAGTGGACAACATATGGCTGATTGGAATAATATTAAGATCATAGGAAAAGAAGACAACAACCAAAATCGGAAAATCAAAAAGTCTGCTTGTATTCTCCTGAACGGAGACAGTAATATTGCTTTTTGTTCAGTTGATATAGATAGAACTTGGCACACATTTCTCAGAACTGAATATAAAAATGAAAAATTCAATATCAATTAACAAAAACACCTTGTAACCAGAATTCCTCCGCCTGCCAAATTGTCACTTTTCAGAGTCAAAACCAACTGCACATTGAAAACATTTTGCGAAAAAACTATAAGAAAAGATAATGAAATCAAAATTCTAGTTGAAATGTTCAATTGTCACAAGAAATGAAGAAAAAGTCAATGGTAGTTTGTACAACAAGAGTGGATATGATGTCCATTTCGCACAATGACCAAGTTTGATCAATCGTTGTACCAGTAGTATATTTTTTTTCTTCGACTGGAATCACTTGTTTTCAATGCTTCTGTTTTGCTCTTTGTTCTTCTTTCGGACATATGGCAAAGATTATTGAAAAACTGTTCTCACAATCGATGAATATAAATAAATATCCATTCATTTGATTGAAATTGATTACTTATTCAACTCATATATTGTGAAGGCATTTGACAATATACCACCAACACCGAAACCAAGATCGAAGTGGAACTTTTTCAGAGATATACCGACATAGACGTAACGTTCGACAATCTACCTTAACCTAACCTCGCGATTCATGTTAGTCACATATTTCTTTTATAAAAAAAAATCTTGTTTGATTAGGAATCGAGCCACAACTTGAAGCTCGCTTGCTTACCATTAGGCTATATAACATACTGGGTGGCCCAATGGAAACGAAACAAGGCCAATTTGATATAGTTTATCGTTCTCATAAAAAAAACCGCTGGAACCGGTCGATTTTTATTTCGAGGAGGAAATATTTCGGGCATGTTTTCAACTTTTTCACTTCAAACCCCTCGGAGGGGTGAGCTCCAACCCTTGAATCTAAAATGGGATAAGGGGTCAAGCGATACATCATTTTGAAGGTAATCGAAATCTCTCACCAACGCTTCCTCGTTTTTTGGAATTCAATGCAGTAGTTCTCGAGAAAACACGCTTATGAAAATAATCGGCTAGTGATGGAAAGTAACGCTTTTTCCCCTCTCACCACTATTTCTCATTTCGTAGTTAGAACGATCTAAAAAGTGCCTCATGTGTTTTCTTTTGAATCCTTTTCTATCTAACATTACATAAAGAATCATTTATTACAATGTCGGTTCCTTGATCTGTCAGTAAAATGCATACCTTGTTTCGTTTTCATTGGGCCACCCTGTATATATTTGTGGGCATCGCTGTGTTCATTTTCATCACTGTGGGGAAATAATTGAGATGAACAAACGTTCTAAGACTAGTTCGATGATGTCAAAAGAGAATCATGTGACTTAGAGCAGTACACCTAAATCAAAATATCAACAAATCACGTGCACCAAACAGAAAATCAACAAAAACAGATTGGTGTTGGGAACCATCAGACGTTTTTGCGCTCCTAATATTTATTGCTCGATTCCATCTTAGAAATGGAGTTATAAATTTTTCGTTTTGTTGAATCAGGGTTGATACGTCATACTGTATCATACTGTATACGTCATTCCGTTCTCGATAGGGCTGTCACGTGACATGCGATAGAAGGACGAAAAAAATTGAGACGATGTAATAAAAGTTCCACTTTGAAGCGCTTATCAATTTTTTTGACCTTTTGGTACCTCTAGAACATCATCGGCCAGCCTACGAGTAGTGGCGCCTTGATCGCAGGCTGGGATCGACCCTGCTCGTCCACATAATTGTACGAACAACAAGTCGATGATTTCACTCCAGCCAGAGGATTACAAACATTCTTCTCTTCGAAAGATTGTTGTCGTTCTCATTATTCTATGCTCGAGTCTGAGAGGCCGAACTCCTTCTCTTCTAGTGATGTTACGGACATGGCTACAAGCCTTTTAACAAGATCATTATTGTAATAGCCCTTTCTTATCTGCCATCTCAGATAGCCCTTGTGCCGAAAAGAGATTTGCGGGATTAGATGTAATGTATACTTCAGCGCCAAAGCTTGACCGTCAGACGAAAATTATACCTGATGGAGAGACAGGCTCTTTTTACAAATGCGGAAATGCTTTGTGTGTGTCAGATGAGGGTGAAAAAACAAGTGATTGCCTCGAAATTGGTTCCTGCGACCAGAAAATTGGTGCTCTACTTTATTGAGACCTGTATAGCAATAAATTTCATGAGCTCGAAAGAGCTTATTCACAGGACTAACTCACCCGATAAATATGTTTGTTTATTTAACAGTTACCGTGAATGTTACATCACCTGTCTCCAATAATTTTTATATAATAATAATTGAATTTAAATGTGGCGTTTGAATATGTAGATTGAGATTCAGGTTTTATAACCGAAAATAATAGTACTGTTTTGGTAACCTATACAGAGTGTCCCATGACTCGTCACAATCTCTCGGTAGCATATACATTGGAGGTCGAAATAACATCAGTTGGTCAGAATTAACGTTTTTCGACTAGAGCCACTTTGTATATCATAATGATTTTTTGGGTGTGATATTTCATCAAAGAAGAGCCATTAGTTGAAACCAAAAATGAGTTCAGTTGGTATTTTTTATTGATATTGTGTTTGACACTGTTTGTGAATTATTCGAGGAGGTGAAAAATTCATTTTTCAGCTTCAAGTAGGAATTTCTCTGCTCGTTTCTAAAAAATTAAGTGGAAATTATGAACAAATTATTTCAATATATTTGTAGTAAGGACAGATTCTTTGATGTGCCCCAGAATGTCACTGCGCTCGAAATTAAACCTTTATAGATACCTGAAAGAGAAATTCTCTATTTGTACGTGACACCTTGTTCTTTGAAAAATTTGGAATTAGTTTTTAGAAACGAGGAGGGAAAATCCCACACAGAAGACGGAAAATTAATTGTGTGAAACAGTTTGAGGGAAAAACGATCTCAAAAACCGTTAGTTCCATCGAGATAAAATTATATATATATATATATATATATATATATATATATATATATATATATATATATATATATAAAAATGAAATGTATATGAAAATGTTGCTTGTACCCAGCTGTAAATAATGGCAACTGTCAAAGTTGAAGCAAACTTTGTGTTACGGGCCTGTTTTTTTCCTGTCTTTCTACTGAAAACAGAAACTTGGTTGTGGTGTCAAATAATGGCTCTTTTCTGACGAAACATTACACCAAGTAATCATTACGAACTACAAAAGTGGTTCAAAAGTCAAAACGAGAAACGTCAATTCTACACAGAGAAAAATTTGAGTAAATGGTATAGGCAAACAATTTCTCCTGGTAACAATGACAATATTATGGATTTTGTAATGATAAAACATTATTAGGATAACACAAGATCATTTTATGGTTGAGCCTTTACTAACCAGACACTTTTTTGAGGTATGTCAGGTGTTATTTAAACCTCCCATCTATGCTTCCAAGAGATTGTCCCGTATATGGTACACCCTGTTCATGAATTCTTGGTATTAATGGTCTGGAAACCCTCATGAACTTTGCCTGTGAAGGTTTCAGTAACTGTTTCTGTCATTTCATATTTTTTTCTCTCATATTTACATTTTATGTTTATAAATAATGCAGATCTCGCTCCTATCTTCAAGTAGAATGAGCCAATAGGAAGCTACTATCAATTACCGTTTCAATATGCATTCAGACAAGTGTAAAGTTCGTGTGGGTTGAAATACAGCAATCGAGGTGACAGCTATCATTATTCATTTGTTTGTTCTCGCCGAGATTTTGCTGTTTAAATATTGACTTGATGTAATGGTTGTAGGTACTTATAATTTATGAGGCACCGATATATCCAAGATTATTATGCGGATGTGTCAATCATTAATCACACTGTAGTGTGAAATCGACATGTATAGAGGTACCGATGTTTTTAATTCAATGTTGATAACTATTTATGCTCTATAACATATTTTTTCTCAAGAGCAATTTCTGTATACAGTCTCAAAATGGTGACATCACCAAGTATGCTCTGGCATGTTTTCAACAATTCATAATTTCCTGGTATATTTTCTCGACATTGTTATAACTGAACGGTCATGCAAAAGTCAAATGTAAGATATCATTTCATCCTACCAAAGTTCACAGTAGGCCTACGTGACCAGCTACCTATACCGCACTCCTCATTCCCCTCGGGTACCGTTAGGTACCCAGACACATAGAGGAGGCTAATATGCTCGTGATGTAGCGTTTTGTTTTTTTTTCGTTTTCGTGCCTCGAATCATCCCGTACAATGAACAACGAACACGTGTATGCGGTGCGCTTTTGAACTTAGAATAGCGAAAACTCCACTGATATTTATTCCTTGAAATGTGTTCTTTCCTTTTTTCTGTCGACACACTAACCTTCGTTGTCCCATACGACTCAAGAAAATTACGGAAATCAATTTCAGACACAATGAACTGATCTTTTTCTCACGATAAATATCGTGCTTGCTGCAGCTATTTTCAAACCTCATTCTTCATCAGTGTTATTTCTACTTCAATGTGATAATATTCAGCAGCTCAATGGTATACGTCACTCATTTCCAGGGACGTCTCAAGCCCTTGGAAACACAAAATTTGGGCCTTTGTTAGAAATCAAAAAATATATAATAATGAATCATGACATCAGTAATTAATTTTCATCTATATATCCATAACTCGTACTCGATTTTGACCTGTTAATGTCATCGATTCGAATAACTATGACAGCTCGTTTGAATGATATCCTCAATCTTTCGATAAACGAGATTTCCAATCCTGGCAATCCTTATCTTGGACATATCGTTCAATATAAGAATTCCTCGCTTTGCTCGTCGTACTCTAATTAGAATCAAGCCAAAAGATATTCTTACAAAACTTGTGTATAATAATACCCTGTTTTTTTTTCTCAATATCCACCAGACATTTCGTCACGAAGAAAATGCCTTCTTGCTACTTATTTCTCGTTATTCCTCGCAATCAATCGACGCAGGCGATCGAAATCGAAGTTGGCGCTTCGCTTCGCGTTCCCCCCCCCCTCCCCCCCCCCCCTCCTCTCGATGATTTATTCCGATCGGTTCGTGCACATCGTGAAGCGGCGCTGCGCATCTCCGCCTGAGCGGTATCTCCGTCTCGCTCGCGCTCTTGCCGGCACGCATCTCGTGTCTCTCTCTGTCGCGGCTGTAACGAGATGCCGGGGTGGTCCGGCCTTCAGCTGTCTCTCCTCAGGCACTGCGATGTGCGCGACCTGTCCTGCCCCGGCTCTAAGTCGGTTCCGACAATATGTTATTATATATCATGAGAAGAAGAAAGAGCTATTGATTCGTCTGGATTTGCGACAAAGAAAGATGCAATTTTGCCAACAGTCAGCTGATCACTGCCGGTTGCCTCTCTTTCGTTTGCTGTTTTTATTGGTTGGATTTCTCCGCCTTCCTCTAGACGCGAACTAGGGTCTGTTTCAAATTCGTTCAACATCATTCAAAAACAAATATTCTTGTCTTTTTTCGAATCTAGTTGTTTGACTTGATGGGTTGAACCGGTTGAACGAACTAGGAACATTTACCAATTTTTCATATTCAAACAACAAGTGAATCTGAAGCTCTTTGTTTTAACACACTTATGAATCGATAAACTTCGCTAAACAATAGATTTGAGAGAGTATTCTGACACTATCAACTCAATTCGAATGAAAATAACTGACAATGTCGTATTTCGAGACTACAATAGAAAATTGTTAATGATATCCCCACGGTAAAAAGTTGGTTCAACTCCAATTTGCTCTCGTTATATATAGATAAAACCAATCTTTCATCATCTTTCAAATGGAGTTCACCGGATATTCCTTGTAGTACTGAAGTTGTCATTGGGCAAACGTATACGAGTAAATTCCTTGGAGTCCATCTGGACAACAATCTAAATTTTGAGAACCATATGAAGTCCTTAGATATTAGAAAACTAGCATCTGGGTGCTTTTCTTTGCGATTGGTGTCGACAGTTCTGGGTACAGTCACATCGAAGGTGGTATACAAAGCTTTGATTGAATCACATATCAGATACGGCATACCTTTCTGGCTTATCTGCAACCAACAAAACTTCATCAGTATCTTTAATCTTCAAAAGCGTTCAGTACGATATCTTTGCAAGATTGGTCCCAGAGTATCTTGTGTCAACCCCTGTTTGGTCAAATGAAAATCCTGACCCACGCTGATTATTCTCGAAACACTGTGTCTAGTACGTGAAACCAAAAGAAGAAGAAGAACTCGGTGTTCTATAGTGCAATTATTAAACTATACAATCATCTTCCTCCCATCTCCAAATAAATTTCGCCATCTCAATTCTGGAGATCTGTCAAGCAATTACTTATCGACGAGGAGTTTAATAGTGTCCAAGAGTTTCTTGACAAAGATTGGCATACTGATTACTTGTTATTAATGTGACAAATGTTATTGCTCCATAGCATTTTATATATACAGGGTGAGTCAAAAATGTGTACCGAGCTTTCTGGGGGTGATAGAACATTGAAAAATAAGTGTAGTTTGATGATTATACTCATGGCCCAAAATGCATATTAAGGGAGATATATCCTTCCAAAGTTGATGAAATTAAAATAATTCCTCCGCATAACTTCTGAACGATGAAAGCCACCCGATTGAAATCTTGTGCATGAATGTATGTTGTCAAAATACATTTTTTCGTCACACTTCCACATTTCTGATATTGTTATAAAGGGTGTTTTCAGAGGGTGAGTCATGATTTTTTGTAGAAAACTTCTTTCCCTGTATTATTTTCGGTGAAAAAACAGGAGCATTCGATGGAGCGAAAAAAATTACATGAAAAAGGTACTCTTATTCAAATACAAAAAATTGAGCCGTTCGTGAGATATTTGAGTTTTTGTAGGTACATGATATCAGCAGATTGATTTTATTCATCGCGAGATTCATCGGTAACAATATTTTAGCAGGCCATGATAAATAATTTTGTTCTCAATTTTGACGTTCATGTCATCAACATTCGAGTCAACATTGTTGTAGTCGATTTGTTCGTGTGGTTTTTCTATGTCATTTATCACTGCGATTATCAACTGAGATTTCAAGAAATATGGCAGGTTATTCGTTCTCTGAACAAACTGATATTCTTCTAATGCTTGGCGAGTGCTTCGGAAATGCAAATGCTGCTGAAATATCGTTATACCGATGAATCTCGCGATGAATAAAATCAATCTGCTGATATCATGTAACTACAAAAACTCAAATATCTCACGAACGGCTCAATTTTTTGTATTTGAATAAGAGTACATTTTTCATGTAATTTTCTTCGCTCCATCGAATGCTCCTGTTTTTTCACCAAAAATAATACAGGGAAAAGAGTTTTCTACAAAAAATCATGACTCACCCTCTGAAAACACCCTTTATAACAATATCAGAAATGTGGAAGTGTGACGAAAAAATTAATTTTGACAACATACATTCATGCACAAAATTTCAATCAGGTGGCTTTCATCGTTCAGAAGTTATGCGGAGAAATTATTTTAATTTTATCAACTTCGGAAGGATATATCTCCCTTAATATGCATTTTGGGCCATGAGTTTAATCATCAAACTACACTTATTTTTCAATGGTCTATCACCCCCAGAAAGCTCGGTACACATTTTTGACTCACCCTGTATATAGTTATTTTCCTTGTATTCATCACGACTTCATCAAAGATATGAAAGTCTTCAAAATGTTTTGCCAACAGTCAGTTGATTTTAGTCAGTTCTTATTGTCATTTCAATCCCTCTCTCTTTCTAAGTTCGATCTAGTAGAGAATATATTTATGATATTATATCTTTAGTGTGAGCTTTCGTGGTTGCTTTGGCTGAGCAGCCAAAGCAGAAGTCTTCCGGTCCAACCAGCGCCAGTGATCGGCACGCTCGTTTCCAGAGTGTTCCTGGTGACCTTGTCACTGCCTATAGTTCAGTCAAGGTATTGGAATTCTTCTTGAAACTATAGAGGTCGTGGGCTCCAGAAAAGATTCCACTAGGCTAATAAATCCACAACTTTGTCGTTCTTCGACGAATGATGCTCAGTGGAGCAAAGCTCGGCAGGTCTCGAGCCTGACGATGTATAGTGGTGAGCCCATCTAGTTTTTTCACCTACAATCGCTCATGGTGGCATAATATACGAAAATTCCGTTGATCAGCGAGCATTGGAAACTGAAAATTCAAAACTCCGGAACGTTCTCGAAAAATCCGACTCTTATTTCTTGAGGACGGGAACTTTGAATAGTGATAGTAAACTCACTGGAGGCGACCACTTGCGAAATTTGTTGAGCCATTAGCTAAATCAACAATTTATTGGTTCCAGAACTCCAGAACGACACTGAATGATTTATTCGAAATGAATTGGGCATGCATCATTTGGGACTTGGGAAAACAATTCGGAACGTCATTAAAAGTATGTAGCAATATTGAATGAATTGAAAAATTTGCTCGTTGTCGAGTAATTGCAGGAAAACTGCGTTGTTTGTTTTTAAGATAGACGCTACTGAAACTACTATCACCGAAAATCTTGAAACATTTCAAACATTTTTTTTCTCGATCGCAGATTTGTTTTCGAAAATATAAATTCGAAATCTACAAGATGGATATGAATTTGCCTGAATTTTCTGACACAATTGAAATTTGGCACTTTTTGATCGGTGCTAGGGTGTAGTTATCTCAAACAAACGAGTTTTCTGTGGAGACGACGCTTCCTAGGCCTGACCGAGCGCAAATATTTTATCTTCATCTCGAGTATCTGGTCCAGCTTGATGCTGTAGTCGGGCATTTTTCGGCGTAGTGTCAAAGACACCGAGAGTTACATGGTCGAGATCGCGAAGCGCCACCGACGCAGTGGCGTCACATCTGCGACATACTGTAAGGCTACTCTTTGAGAAAAAAAATATAGTGTGAAAATTCACCGAACGCCATTTTTTCCTATGATGCGGCACCGGGTCTTTTCAATAACATTCATCACTTTACTAATTTTTATCTAAAATGCCAAAATTACGTTATTGAAAAAATTGGATTCATTTCACCATCTATAGACTTCTAGAAGCATGGATCATTGTCAGTTTTTCACTTCGCAAAATTATTAAGATATTATTATTTTATAATGAGGCTTCACATCTGCGATAGTCCATCATATAAGAAAAAAATGTGGATAAGATATATATAAGAGATAAGATATATGACTATATATCCCTTTCCTTTTCCAATACACAGTTTTACTGGGTGGGCCCAATGAAAACGAAACAAGGCCGATTTGACATGTTATCGTTCTCAGAACAAAAAAACACTCGAACCGGTCGATTTTCATTTCGAGGGGGAAATATTTTGTGCATGTTTTCAACTTCTTCACTTCAAACCCCTCCGAGTGGTGACCTCCAACCCTTGAATCTCAAATTTATTCTTATTAGGTATATTTATATCTCCAAATTTTTCAAAAACAAGGTGGCACTGACAAATAGAGAATTTCTCTTTTAGGTATTCGAAGATTAAATTTCAAGCGCAGTGATATTTTGGGGCAGATCACAAAATCTGTCCTCACTACAAATATATTGAAATGATTTTTAATAACTTCTACTTTATTTTTTAGAAAAGAGGATGAGAGACAATCCCACACATGAACCGAAAAAAAAACCATTATTCTGACACTGATATCGTTGTTTCAAGACATTTCAAGTGATATCAGTGGTAACTCATTAAAAACATCAGGTATTTTGATGTCTGTTTCAATTTTATGATGCCTACGATCTCAGAAATGAGATATTTTGATGCAAATGATTTTAAACCTACAGATTAACAGAAAGAAGCAAAGCTGATGAATTTATATCTTCATTACCGAAAAGAATCAAGATTTACTTTTCACTTTTTCTCCCTATAGAGCTCTTCCTTTCAAGGAATGTGACTTTCAACTTCTGAAATGAAATAATATATTTGTCAATTTCGGATTGTTAGTGCTTGTTTCAATTTCCATTTCTTGAGCGAAGAGCATCAAGGTCTGCCACTGTTTATTTGTGACAACGAACTGAAAGTCACCTTTCAACCCGACTTCAGCTTCTCTTGGTCTTTGACATAAGATCCAGATTCCCGTGAATCTAGATTTTCTAGAAACGTCAGTGTCGGTTTGCTCCTTCCGAATTTTTTCTTCATCGTCGGCTCGACTAATTCGCAACATGTTGTCGTCTCCAGAAAGGAAATATTAATAGAAGAGACGCACTGTGGTGAGTAGACTGAAGGAAGATGCTAATCAGGGTGTAACGTGAACCGTTAATTGATCATAATTAGAGGAATTAGGTTCGGCTTAATTGCTTGACTGATAGGGACGTTTTTGAGAGGATTTATGCAGTCTTTGATTCTTGTAGATGTGTACTCGAATAAAATGTCAATCAATGCATTGATGTCGTTCATCAATGCATATGATGTTCGTATACAGTGTGACCCACTAATATATATTTAATATATGCAGGGTGTCCCATAAACATACCGACAACTTTTAAGGAATGGTAGAGGACATCAAAATAAACATTTTTGCTCGATAAACATAAGTCCGGAAACTCTTCGTTTTCGAGATACAGGGTGTTTAATTCTATTGCTTTAGCACCCTTTATTTGTCGGTATGTTTTGGATACTCTTTCCAAGATATTGAAAATTACGAATATTTTTCAATTAAATACAAAACAAAAAATGATTAAAAGTTATTAATAATAATTAATGATTAGTGAAAAAAAGATATTGGAAGTTTAATTAGTTTTTCAATATTCCAATAAACGCATTGGTAAAATGTAAGGTATAATTTTGAGGTATTTAATTTTTTTTTCAAAACGAAGCTAGATACGGAAAAATTTCAGGGGTCAGAAAAATTGCATTTTTAGTTGTTCATCTAAAAAAAATTATTACAAAAAATCTACTGGGCGATATTTTTTTTGTGCAAAAACTATCCGACATAGCCCGTGGGCAGGCCCCTGAAACTATTGGGCAAATTCTGATAGCTCCAAAAGATACCTTAGAAATGTATCAATAATCTGTAAAAATTTCATTGAATTCGACCAAATCGTTTTTACGATATTAATAAAAACACCCTGTATCTCGAAAACAAAGAGTTTCCGGACTTATGTTTATCGAGCAAAAATGTTCTGATGTCCTCTACCATCCCTTGAAGTTTGTCGGTATGTTTATGGGACACCCTGTATATTCACAGTTCTGGCACTCTCCTGCCGCCTGCTACCTTCCCCTTTCCCCGTATAAAGTTTAGGAATTTCTTACTTGAATTGTTTTATGTTTGGATTCTAATTCGCTGTGATTCAGCCGTACACACATGAATACGTAAGTTACCTACATCACTTATCGGCGGTCGCCGCTCGTCACATCATGGGCGAGCATTGTGTAATGATTATAAGGTGTTTTCCATTCTCTTTTAAGTAGTATTCTTCTGATCATAGTGGAAGATCATCGTTTGCCGAATTAGTTGAAAGAGATTTTTTGATACCTACTACATATGTTGATGAATTTCGACGGTCTCATCTGTGCTGCATAAGGCGGGTTCACTTCGTCGAGTCGAGCTGTGATGATTAAAGATTGTCGCATCAGTACTACTTCTTCATTTTATATCTACCCATCCCGATAACGAACGGCAATAACTTCTGATGACTTTGGCCGTCTCCATGACATCTTACTCGCCTCGCAGATGGAACTTTTTTCCATGGTCAGATAATCGCAAGCCAACTGCCATCGCGTATGTTCTGAATTCTTCAGTCCGTCAAATCATTTTTTATGCATTCTTTCTCCATCTCTTGACACCTTGAGTTGATGAAAAAACGGAACGTCTTGTGAGCCAGCGGTGGAATGTTGGGAGAGGAGGAATGTATTGGATTTTTTCTTGGAAGTTTCTGGGCTGTGAGCATCAGGAAATACTTCACTAGACAAATGATTCCACACCTGTGAGCATGACGATGTAGAGGTGATCATATATATCTTTTTTATATTTTTCGCCTTTTCATAAGATTACATAATTTCGTGTTATACTTCTATAGGACGAGGTTCATCTTATGGATGACCTTGAACATTAAATAAATAAATGAATTGGAATGATGTGTAAAAATTAACATCTGAAATAATGAGTCATTGCGATGTCGCATAGTTCCAACAATGTGTATCAACAGTGAACTTCTCTCTGCGCTCTCAATCTGAAGTCGTAGGTGCTGATGGAAGTGAAGTTTATTGTATATTGTTTTTCTCAAAGCGAATATCCTAATACAATATTGGTTGGAATGTAGTGCGCCTGT
This sequence comes from Gastrophysa polygoni, assembly GCA_963576655.1. Classification (NCBI taxonomy): domain Eukaryota; kingdom Metazoa; phylum Arthropoda; class Insecta; order Coleoptera; family Chrysomelidae; genus Gastrophysa; species Gastrophysa polygoni. The sequence continues at coordinate 10,417,709 of OY755093.1, forward strand.
GTAGGGACGTCCATGAATCTCTCTCTTCTGGAGAGCTATATGTCTTTTTCACAAAGAGTGTGTCATTCTGGAGGTTGACCGATATCATGGAAATGAAAAAACAACAGTTTTTTTGAGGTAGTTTTCACGGATCCCAAAAGTTTTGGAGCCTGTAATAAAACTTCGTGGTTCCTGTATTGGTCATCAAACGTCAAGATTCATCTGCATACGAGAAAACGTTGAAGTGCAGGTGTTTGGGAGATACAGGGCGACTCAGACTTTTGATTCCACTCTAATAAACCGTTGAAAAAATTTCTCGCTCTCAACACGCAAATTCTGAGGTACAGAAAGGCTATGGGGCCAGACGGAATACCGCCTATTGTTCTCAAGAAATGTGCCCCAGAGCTAACACCAGTTCTTTGCAGGTTGTTCACCCTTTCATACAAACTCGGCGTATTTCCTTCTAACCGATTCCAAAGAAGGGCAACCTAACCAACCCTCCCTAACAACTATAGACCGATTGCACTATCTGTGATCTTTAAAGTAATGGAAAAAGCAATCAACAGAGAGCTCAAGAATCGTGAACGACCGGCAATATGGCTTTCGTCACCAGAGGTCAACAGGAAACCTGCTTGCCTATGTGACACATAAGTGGCAGGTGTCAATAGAGAAACATGGGGAGTCTCTGGCTATAGCCTTGGATATCTCCAAAGCATTTGACCGAGTTTGGCACCAAGGCCTCCTAGCAAAACTTCCGTCATATGGTTTGCCACCCCAACTGTGTCTTTTACTATCGAGTTTACTCGCAGATAGATCACTCTACGTGGTGGTAGACTGGGTCTCTTCTGATACAATGACTATAAATGCTGGTATTCCACAAGGCTCTGTCTTGGCACCAACTTTGTTCTTGCTCCACATCAATGATTTGTTGAATGTGACCTCCAGCCCAGTTCATAGCTTTGCGGATGATAGTACACTTTTCCTCTAGAGCCCCTATATCATCCAACGAGGCCAGAGGTGCAAGGCGAACACAGGTTGATGCTTTAAATGAGGATCTGACAAGAATTCTGAAATGGGGATCTGAGAATCTAGTACAGATCAATGCAACTAAAACTCAAGCTTGTATGTTCACCGAGAAGGCTGATCACACAATGCCCAATTTGATGATGTCGGGTACCACTGTTCCTATGAAGTCGTCAATATCCATGCTGGGTGTCACCACCAACAGTGCTCTCTCATGGGACGATCATGTGAGTCCTATTGCGAAAACTGCTTCACAAAAACTTGGTTTTCTATTCCGTGCGAAGAGATACTTCACATCCCAGCAACTGCTTATGATCTACAAAGCACAAATTCGACCTGTCCTGGAGTACTGTTCACATGTTTGGAGCTCAGCCCCCAAACATACGCTAAAGCTCTTAGATTCAAAATCAGAAGAGAGCTATTCGCCTAGTCAATGATACAACACTCACCAAATCATTGACCTCTCTAGATCATCGTAGAAAGGTCGGCGATCTATGCCTTTTTTATAGGTACTTTCACGGTCGGTGCTCAACGGAAATATCATCTATTATGCCACCACGTGCGATTCCTAGTAGACAAACCAGACGAGCTCAGGCTGGTCACCCCTACACTGCCAGGCTCGAGACCTGTCGAACATCGCTATACCAAGCATCATTCATCAATAGAACGGCAAAGTTATGGAATTCTTTGCCTAGTGAAGTCTTTCCTGATGCTCACAACCTCCAAACTTTCAAGAAAAAATCCAACACCTTCCTACTCTCACAAAATTCCACCGCTGGCTAAGACGATGTTCCTCGAACATTATAGGCTTCCCTTTCGTGTTGTCCACAGATAAAAAAAAATATACTTCGTTGCAAATATCTAAATAGATCTCCGATGTGACATAAATTGGTACTCCCTGCGACGTACTGTCACTCGGCTGGTTCACAGAGCGATAACAAAAAAAAAAATGATCTGGGGCACTGTGAAAACCGCGACTCTGTCGTCTGTCGGCTGATGCAGACACAGACGGTATCGGATTGCCGAATAAGTTCGTAGGAAAAAGAGGAAGAGCAGGCGGAAGCTGGCAGGCCGTGTGGACGGCGCCACGGCGCCTTCTCCCAACACTGTGGCCTTTTTGTGCGCCCGTCAACGGGCCGTGAAGAGTTTGCCCGACCGGCGAGAGATGAGAGATGGTCGCTGTCGATGGTCGAGAAGGCGGCGCGTGTGAAGTTTCTTGCTGGATTTATATGCAGCGATTACAAGTCATGAGTTTTGAGTCGTAAGTTTCGAGTCAGAAGTTGAAACAGTGGTTTTCAATAATAATAATAATAATAAAAATAATAGATATTTATTCGAATCAAATAAAAGATAGGTACATAAACAATGATGAATAGATATCAGACGAATCGATAAGTGTGTAACACACTTGTTTCGAAATATACATTAAAAATATCAAATTAGAAATATAAGACACTAACCTATACTAATAATGATATACAAGGTGTCCCATTAACATACCGACAAACTCTGAGGGATGGTAGAGGACATCAAAATAAACATTTTTGCTCGATAAACATAAGTCCGGAAACTCTTCGTTTTCGAGATACAGGGTGTTCCATTTTTTTTTTAAATCCTTCTTTTAAAATTCTTCAATATTTCCATAAACGCATTGGTGAAATGTAAGGTATAATTTTGAAGCATTTAATTTTTTTTCGATAGATGTAAGATTTTGTAAGATGTATTTTTTTAGCTAGATAGATTTTTAGATAGATATGAGCTAGACACGGAAAAATTTCAAGAAACAAAAAATTGCATTTTCCGTTGTTTATTTTAAAAAATCATCATAATTACAAAAAATCTACTGGGCGATATTTTTTTTGGGCAGAAACTATCCGGCACGCCCCTGAAATTATTGGGCAAATTCTAATAGCTCCAAGAGATACCTTATAAATGTATCAATAATCTTTAAAAATTTCATTGAATTCCACCAAATCGTTTTTACGATATAAATGAAAGATCGATTAAAAAAAAAAATTAAACACCCTGTATCTCGAAAACGAAGAGTTTCCGGACTTATGTTTATCGAGCAAAAATGTTTATTTTGATGTCTTCTACCATCCCTTAGAGTTTGTCGATATGTTTATGGGACACCCTGTATATGAACTAAGGAGTTACAATTCAAGTAAATTCAGATGAATAAAAACAGTTAATTCAAATCAAAGAGTATAGACATGTATGCATAAATATAACTAGACTATACAAGACATTTCAGAATGTTACCAGAATTCAGTAATATGAAGTTTTGAAAATGAAAATCACATTATCAGATCGGCAATTTTCTTTCTGGGTTGGTTGTGAATGAAGATCTTCAACTCTTTTTTATATAATCTCAAATTATCGATTTTTTGTATATGGAGAGGTATGGAGTCATACATTTTTGGGGCCATATAATAGTAGTATGACCGCTGGCCAATAGATTTTTGCATTTGTGGGATTTTTTGATGGTGTTTTTTTCGAGTTTGATATTTATGATTGGGTATGTTTGAAGTGATATGTTTTTCTCGATGGTATTTTATATTGATATTATTATGAAGAAGTTGACGAATATCGAATACATGTGCTTCACGAAATAGTGCTTTGTAGTCTTTGGACATAATCAGTTTAAGGAACCTTTTTTGCAGTACTTCTAGAGGATGAATGTGAGTTTTCAATGCTCATACACTTCTCGAAAGTTTCAGGTTTTGAATCATAGGATTTGATTCGCACACGACCTGAAACTCAGAACTGTTTGTATTGGCGCATGCTTGTGAACTTTCGAATTCTGCGATTGGTGTGATTCTGTGATTTCATAGATCAGTTGTCACTCAAAATTGACCAATGAGGAAAGTCATCCTTATGACATGACGGTCCTTGAAAATTCCTGATGCGTGAATGTTATTTTTCTCTTTACAACTTGAATCTTATTTTTTGAAACTTGCGACTTGAAACTTGACATGAAAGTCAAACTCACTATTAGTGTGGAAATATTAGGAAAAAGCACTGTTGCAGTGATTGATGAACGTAATGATATTTTACCTGGATACTTTCCTGCTGGTATCATCAAACATGTTGGATTGAAAAATTCAATCATTACACTCGTTCAGCGTCTTCGTATACAGGGTTGGGATAAAGTATGGAACTATGTAAATTCTTCTGAACAAAAAAAAACGATATTTATGAAAATTTAAATCAAATGGGACACCCTATATATTTTTACAGATTTTGAAAGAGCTTGTTATTTTGAATTCATACATACTGAGTTTAGTGTAGAAAGAATTGGAAAAACGAGGAATATAGAACTTCAATCAACCTCCTTTGAGTTTTCTGTTGTTTGTATGTGAAGTAATAAATGAACGAACGAGTACTCTTTTGTTCTCCAAGTGTCAAATTCTGATTGACGGAAATAAATTTCACAATCATCATAACCGATCATCATTAAAATTTAAATACGCTCTTTCTCACTTAAATGAACCATTCTGAATTGTACAATTTGTAAATCGTATACGTTTATTTATTACTATGCATACAAACAACATCAATTAGTTTATCTAAATAGTTTATTGCTCTAATGCAAAAAACTCAAAGGAGGTTGGTTAAAATGCTATATTCCTCGTTTTTACAATTTTTTTACACTAAGAATGCATTACAAAATAACATACTTGTACGCTTCTAGGGACGTGAATAGATTTGATATACGAGATTTTTTACACAGCTTGTCTTCTTTATTTTCGTATCGATGTGACAAGAAATAACATGCAATTATGAATATCTCAATTACTCAATTCTATGGAAACATATACTATGTCGCTAAGATACAAATTCAGTGTTACTACGGAATTAAAATCATTCAATCATGCCAAACCAAGTAGCATATTCGAATGAAATGAACAATGTTCTTTAAAAATCTGTAAAATATACAGGATGTCCCATTCGAATCAAAGAAGTTTATGGCATTTACGTTTGAACCAGAAGTATTTTATCAACAGAAATATGTACATCAGATGCATTTTGTTCCATGGCACTTACCTGCAAATAGTTTTCATGAATATCGTTTCTCTTTGTTAGAAAGATATTTACTTGGTTCCATACCCAACCATGTATATTCATCGAAAGAATCCACAGGGATTTACAAATTGGTTATAAAATATGGCTCTGAGTGCACTGTAAGGTGATGTATTTGTGATACAAGAATACATATACCTTTAATCATCCAAAAGATCATACAGTTATGATAGGTAACCGGTAATACCAAATACTTAAATTAATGATCATTCATCCATCCATATTGAAAACACTCTGTATAATATCTATTCCCTACTTCGAATTTTGTTTATCGTCGACTATGGGGGAGGGAAAATTTGTCGGCACGTTCTCGAACACAATAATTAATAGAATCGCCATCAATCTCGACCACCCCGTGCCGGCCCTAAAAGACGTCATCTGCGTCGAGGGCATTAAGCAAAAATTAATTCTCGGCAAATAAAAAAAGCGGAAGCGGCGCCAGAGCGGAAACGCGAATGTCGTCACAGCGGCGGGGCGCTGGCTTCTGTTGCGTCACTTCCTCCTTGCAGAGGCGGCTGCGCCCTATGCGGCGTTACACGGGTTTCATGGGATTTGTGGGATTTGTGAGATTTATTATAACGTCATGTAATTTTCTTCGCTCCATCGAATGCTCCTGTTTTTTCACCGAAAATAATACAGGGAAAAAAGATTTCTACAAAAATCATGACTCACCATCTGAAAACACCCTTTATAACAATATCAAATGTGGAAGTGTGACGAAAAAATGTATTTTGACAACATACATTCATGCACAAAATTTCAATCATGTGGCTTTCATCGTTCAGAAGTTATGCGGAGAAATTATTTTAATTTTATCAACTTTGGAAGGATATATCTCCCTTAATATGCATTTTGGGCCATGAGTTTAATCATCAAACTACACTTATTTTTCAATGTTCTATCACCCCCAGAAAGCTCGGTACACATTTTCGACTCAACCTGTATATTCAAAGGACAAAATGTCGTCAAAAAATCTGCAAACTACCGAAGATTTTGAGAGATATATAGACGTTATAGATATATCTGACGTTATAGATATATTGACGTTTCGGCTCTGAACTACCATTATCAGGTTGATTTTTTTAATACGGTCCTGGATCTTTCATCGCATTCTTCGAGGGCTCCCAAATACGATGGCATTTTGAAGTTGTTCAGGCAATTGTTGATATTCACATGAAAACCGAATTTGTATCTCGGAATAAAGGCCTATCTTTTTATTATATTTGGTTTCTATGGGACTGGACAATTCTCACGACAACTTTGATACTTCATCATATTTGGGAGACTGAAAGCTTTCGAAAAATACCTTAGCTGTCAAACTCACTCCGAAGGCGTATTTATTTATTTTATGGCCACATTTACTTCAACAAAACATGATAAATTGACAACATATTATGATGTATTTGGTGTTTTGTTGAATCATTCTAAAAAATGGAGAAAATATACAGGGGGTCCTATTTGATAATCGAAATTTGGGATCACTTCCGGTTAGACCGGAAGTGATCGAACGCGTTCTTTATGTCACTGAATGAACAATATGTTATACTACTTGCTACACATAAAATTTCAAATTCCGATCTCGAATGATTCAGAAGTTACACCACTGGCCATTTCTTGTGCACTTCTCTGTATTCTCTCTGGATCTGTCGCTTGAGATTTTTTTGTGAACCTCAGTCGGATAATTTCTTTGGACATCACCAGAAAGTTCAGGAAGATCAAACTTCACGGCCCTGATACCCGAATGACTAGTACATAGGAAAAACCAATTAGCGTACAATTCGAAAAAGTTAGTGCTCGTATGCATGCCACCAGTTGAAATAGACGATTGTGTCCTTATTAAACGTGTATTGAAAAAAAAAACAACGTAATACAATAGTTAATTTATATTTTTTCCCTTAACATTTATGGAGCATACTTAGTTCATACGGCAAACATTGACGAGTAGTGAATATTCACATATAATCCAGTAACACCCTGTGCAATTGAAATCTATCTCCTGATATTTTAGTTCGGAAGGGAAAAGTAGCGAAGAACAATGTCCTGTAACAATACTCAAAAAAACATGCTCCAAATGGCAATTGGCTCAATCATGAGCAAACATTATTTCATCCAACTGTGACCCTGTATACGAATATTTCCCCTCCAGTTCCAGCATCAGCATCAGCGAATATACATGCGGAAATGACCGGCAAAAAACGGTGTTTGGTTTTGGTTACGGGTTGTTAATGTACCGAATCCGTAGCTAATTGTTATTGGTTGTTAAGGCCACGTGACACTCTCGATACGAATACGAAATTGATGTTCGGTTTATTTGGTGGAACGGCAGCAAATGGGGATGTGCTGGGAAAAAAGAAAGGAGATTGATGACCTTGAAGTTCGGAATTATGTACACGAGAGTTGATAGATGATCGTTCATCATTTCGAGGGTAAGAATTTTGATTTTGAATCGATCGTCTCAGATAAGTTGCGATGCTTCTTTTGAAATTACGTATTTTTAATTTCATATCTTCGTCGATATCTATACTAGATCGCGCATCGAATTCCCAATCGCTTCTAGTTCAGTAAGTGGGAGCTCAAATTATCGCAATTTCGCTCATCTCAGGATTTTTTTCCGAGTCCTAATATCATACAAAATGATACGATATCTACAGGAAATCGATAATTCACCCTCAAAAATATTGGACAGCTTGTTGCTTGTCTTGACCACTAGAATTGTAATAATTATAACTTGTCTCCGTAACGTTGTTCCTTATGATAACGAAATCATCTGTTATTCCATCTGAGTATTCATATCCAACCAATTCTCATTGATTCATATCTCTTGAAAGATGTCTCACCTTGTCATGCAATAAGTAAACAGACAGGTTGAATCAAGATATCCGACCTACAAGTAATTAGATATGAATTCTGCGAAGCGGTCGATTCAGTTTGAATCTACCAAGAGCGTTGAGTGACGGTTGAAAGTAGGGAATAGATGATGAATGATGAATAGGGGATGAAAGAGCAAATCTAAGATCTAGAAAGTTTAAAAATAGTGAACGACCGGCAATGTGGCTTTTGTCACCAGAGATCAGCAGGAGATCTGCTCGCAACACATAAAATGTGGTAGTAACATTGGATATCTCCACATGCAGCATTTGACCGAGTTTGGCAACAAAGCCTTATAGCGAAACTTCCTTCCTATGGTTTGTTGCCCAAACTAACTATGTTGTTAGATCACTCTATGTTGTGGTAGACGCAGTCTCATTAAATTACGGAATTCTTTGCCTAGTGATGTCCTTCCTGATGCTTACAACCTCCAAACTTTCGAGAAAAATTCCAACACCTTCCTTCTCTCCCAAAATTCAACCGCTGGCTAACACGATGTTCCTCGAACATTATAGGTTTCCCTTTCGTGTTGTCCACAGATAAAAAAAATACAATTACTTTCATTGCTGTTGTTGCTGTTGTTGCTGTTGCTGTCTTGGCATCAAGTTTGGTTTTGCTCCACAACTATGATGGATGTTGGGGTTGGGGAAATGGGGTTTTGAAAATCTAGTAGAGTTTAACGCAACGAAATCTCAAGTATGTTTATACACCAAAAATTCATGGTCGGTATCATCACCAACATGATTCTCTCATGGGGCAAACCATGTGAGGCCCATTACAAGAACTGCTTCACAAAGACTTCGGCTAATCCATAGAAATACTCTGATGATCAGTTTACTTTGCAGAGAAAGTTTCGTAGATTAGATTAACCAAAGTTGGTATCTGTTGTATCGTCATTCTGCTTTACATCATAGTGACGTCAATTTCCGATGGCATTTTCGGTGTTTATTTTACACCTGAACGGTTTGTGTGGATATATGGATTCCAGGGTAGGGATAAAGTATGGAACCAAGTAAATATCTTTCAAACGAAAAGAACGATATTTATGAAAATTTGAAGCTGAGTGCAATGGAAAAAAATGCATCTGATGTACATTTTTTTGTTGATAATATACTTCCGGTTTAACCGGAGATGTCATTAACTTCTTTAATTTAAATGGGACACACTATATATTTTTACAGATTTTGAAAGAGCTTGTTATTTTGAATTCATACATACTGAGTTTAGTGTAAGAAATTTTGTAAAAACGAGGAACATAGCACTCCAATCAACCTCCTTTGAGTTCTTTGATACCATAGTTTAGTGCCAAATTTGTGGTGGAAGAGTGAGGTGATTCTTTTGAATCGATGGCAATATTTTGTTCAACAGTTTCTTTCGTTGCAGTCCGCGATATTCCAGGTTTTAGCGAATTTTTCACCATCCCAGTTGTATTAAAACGCTGTAATATTTTAGTTACTGTTGATCGTGATATAGGATTTCTCTTCATGAGTTCTAACACGATCATCATAACCGATAATCATTAAAATTTCAATACGCTCTTTTTCACTTAATTGAACCATTCTAAATTGTGAAATTTATTTTCGTCAATTAACAACATCAATAAGTTTATCTAAATAGTTTTTTATGTTGAATGTTGAAAACTCAAAAGAGGTTGATTGAAGTGTTATATTCCTCGTTGTTATAATTTTTTTACACTAAACTCTGTAAAAATATATAGGGTGTCTCATTTAAATTAAAGGAGTCGATGATATTTCCGGTTAAACCGGAAGTATAAGAAAATGTACATCAAATGTTCCATTGCAATCACTTGCAAATATTCATAAATATCGTTTAAAAGATATTTACTCGGTTCCATACTTTATTTCAACCCTGTAGGCACCGCACGGTGTTTGACTGTTGAAATTTTCTAGTGTGTGAAAAATACGAACATGTTGAACTGTCAGAAGCTACATTCGTTGCACTTCTTCGTCGAAAAACGCCTGGAAAAACTCGTTAGAAACAAATCCATTATCCGTCTCTCCTCACACATCGTTCGGCCGATATGTATATATATATTTCGAGGAAAGTCGGGCTTGCCAATCGCCGGAGTGTGGCCGTGACACCCCGGAGTCATATGGAGTTGAGAGGTCATTCGGTGTCCGAACCGGAGCTGTCGGTCGCCTAGCAACCGGGGGGAAAACTCCGAGGATGATTCGCGGACGAGGGGCATGCACGTCTGTCGGAAGTTTCTTTGGGAAAACGTGGATTGTCCGATGATCATTCGAGTTTTCCGGGGGATGATACGAGGATTTTATCGATTGGACGGTCGTCGAAGTGGTTTTCTGGGAACTGATGATTCTGATGGTTACTTTGTATGTGGGTTTCTAATCCTGCTGAAAGTCTCAGAATTAGGTCTTGCTGATCTTGTATTTTTTTCATTTCCAAATAGATTCTTGTTGTTCCTCCACAGGTGTTGTCGAAGTTTGCGAAATTTCTGTTTGGCGACTGAACAAAGCTGAACAAACGGGACGGTATCTCTTTGCACAGAAAGCCAAGTTTTTCTGAAACAGTTTTCCCATGAAAGAGCGCTGTTGGTGGTGATACCAAGCAAATGGATATTGACGACTTCGTAGGAACAGTGGTATATCGGACATTATATGTATGTGCACTGCCTTCTTGGCAAAGATACAACTTTGTGTTTTCGTTGCATTGAACTCTACTGAATGTTCAGATCCCCATTTCAAAATTCATGCCTGAGTGTCATTTAAATTATCGATTCGTTTCCTTCTTGCACCTCTGGCCACATTCGATGATGTACAGGCTTTAGAGAAGAAGACGAAGAAAAGAATCACAATCTTATACCCAATGGGAAATCTCCCTCACAATAATTTGAAGTCTTTTGACAGTCAAATGACAGAGTCAGAGTTTAATGGTATATTGAACCAAGCTCAGACCAAATGAGAACATTTCGTCCCACTCATCACGTAGGGGCGTAAATAACAAAAAACTGTAAAAGTGGGAATAGACTTTCTTACAATGCACTTTTCATCTGACGAAGTGGCGTAACTGTATCTCTTTTGATCCCGTCGCAAACAGTACGTATGTTCATGGCGTATCTGCCGTTGTCAATACAGAGAATTTCATGTAGAGACGTATAATAGATACGCCTATACGTGTCACAAAATATTTGCTAGTGCCGATCAACCTGATGAGGCGGTGTAACTGTTTCATAGTATGCAATTATGACCTCAAAAATAGTGGATTTCATTGTCTCCAGTTTATTTATAATGCTCAAGATGTACGTGCTTCTACGTTGAAAAGATGGTTCGAAGAATGTGGTGTCTTCTGCAGAACTCAAAACTGTCAACTGTGTTATTTGATGAGGATGTACTGTTGAAATGTCGTACAAGAAACGGTGGTATTTTGGTACAGTTTTGGCAGTTGAAATGATTGAATTCGATTATAAGGAACCCAGCTTCGATAATGAAGATGATATACCACTAGTACAATTCAAAGAACTGCAAAACGTGTCGCAGTGTGCCGACAGAAATAATAATGGAGATTTTAACACAAACAGAAGAAAATATATCCGATATACAGCTCACAACATTGAATCCTGAAGCACCGAAAATAAAAAAACGAAAATATGAAGATCTCATGTCATTGTGTTGTGTTGCAATGCTATGATATTATTTTGAAATATTAAAGATCGAGAAATGTAGAGCGATGCAATTGTCATTCATTTTCGTTTTTTTTCTCTCCTGTAAAATATTTAGAAATCAGATTTGCCCCTACGTGATAAGAAGGACGATTTGTTTCCTCAGGCGTCTCCATGATTCAATTGTTTGGATTCCTAGATGTTGGTTATTTCAGTACGCCTAATGAAGTCTTTCCTAATGTTTGCGACCTCCGAACATTCAAGAAAAATTCAAAAATCAAAATCAAAATATACTTTATTGTCAGAAGATTTTGCATCCCATTGACAAAGATTTGTGAGTGTAAATATAAACATAACTAATGGTGTATAAATAAAAACTGTTAAATTACAAATAAATTGAATAAAACAAGTACAAATACAATAAAAATAAAATGGAATGCGCGTATTTTTAAAATGATTCATCAAAATACTCTTGTAGGCTATGATAGGGTCTATCAGCTAACAAATTTCTAACTGCTCTCTTGAATTGTACGTTGGTCAGATTTGCAGACCTCACATCTATTGGTAAGTGATTGAATAATTTTCCACCATTATAAAAAATGGAATCCTTGATTAATGTTGAGTTGGGTATGGGAAGTCTTATATTAAATATGCTATTACGAGTGGCATAAGGAGAAGAAACAAAGTCAAACTCCGTTTTATGTTTGTACACCAAGCATACAGTTTCAAGAATAAAAAGTGCAACGACAGTTAAGATCTCATTGGCCGCAAAATAATTTCTGCATGATTCCCTAGGTTCGACTTTACAGAGACACCTTACAGCCCTTTTCTGTAATATCAACACTACTCCACTATTCCACTACCCAACATTCCACCACTAGCTTGCCTAAGGATTGCGATTCCCACAATCCCTATATCTTTTCTGGCATCCAATGAGAAAATATAAAAAAAAGAGTTATTGTTCATCGGACGGTTGATTACCATGGATGTAATTTTTTTTCCAGTCGAAAATTGTCAGATATTTCTTTGCTGATTGAACTCCGTTGTCAATCGGAAGGACAAAATTTGAGATTACAGAACATTCACTCGGAATCGTTGTGAAATAAAGAGGGTTCATCCAAAGTATTTAGGGTGCTAGGGCAACTGTTTTTGGATTATCATATGTAACGGTCAGGAATCAGTGGAATCTCAATATTCTCTGTTGAAAATCATCAGTTTCGCCATCAGAATCTCCTTCGAAATCGTGTCGATGCTGACAGGATTGCTGTATAGTTTACTGTAGAAATTCTTCGACTGACCATAAATGAAACTATTTTTTTTTTCGAGTTAGCGACGAAAGTTTTCATGCAATTTTCTTATGTTCCACCCTTCACATCATGGCCTAGCATCACTCGATTGAGTTTTTCGTGTATATAGAGGCAATCATTGAAAGGGTATTCTCCTCTGGCAGTCGACTTCTTTTGTCTTATCCCTGGGTCTGCATACGTTAACTGACAAGATACGGAGGGGTTAGAATCAAGATTCGAATTGAAGCTGTCATGAACATTTGTTGGGGTTCCATCAACCTATTTGATTGTTCACGTGAACTTGATACTCGAGCCACTGCCTTTCAGATGCATGTTAGTTTAGGCGCTACTGCCATACAAATGTTTTTCAATGATTGGATTTTTTTCTTGGATGGATTGGATTTGCATTTCTGAAGTATTACTCAGGAGTCTTATGAACTGATTGATTTGCTTACGGTGTCAAATTGAATCTTAATTTCGTTGGCAATCATCACAACTCACTTTTATGACTATAATCCATATCTACTGTCAACCGTCAGTTGCTGTCAGACATCTTTTCCATCCAAAGATGTGATATTATATATTCTCTACTAGATAGAGCTTGGAGAAGAAGGAATTGAAACGACCATGAAAAAGAGAAGCATCAATGAGAAATCACATGTCTGCTGGCATTTTAATGTGTCATGCAAACGTATTGAGAAAATACGACGTTATCAGTTATTTCCATTGAAATCAAGATGATACTCTGAGATTATCCTCTCAAATCCATTGTTCAGCGGAGTTTATTGATCCATTAGTGTGTTGGAACAAAGAGACTGAGTTTTGCTAGTAATTGGTAAATATTCTTAGTTCGTTCAGCTGGTTCAGATATAGGATGATCAATTTTCTGAATTCTGTATTTCTGTATTTCTGTTATTCAGTTGAAAAATCTCGATTTTTCACACCCTTTATCTCTGTAATCATTTCCGCTAGATCCCAAGTGTGGTGTATCGATGGAATCAGCTCTTCAGTGAGAATTTAAAGATGGAATGAAATACAGGGTGCTCCTTTTGAAATAATAAAGTTGGTATTGGCCACTGTCACATGACACACTTTATATAATTTAATTTTTTTTTTGAAAAAAATGCGTAGTCAAAAACACAAATCGACGAGTCCGCGCGTTTTTCACCCTCATTTATTCGTTGTCGAATTTATTCCATTTGGCTGTTCCACACTGTACTATATGGATCTCATCGACAAATCATAGCGAGAACTTCTTGTAAAAACTTGGCGAGTAATTGCGGAATTTTTAAATTTTTTCACATTTTTGTGAATACCTTTTTTCACTGATAATACCTTAACATCCTAAAGTACTGTGTAATTTCAAAATTGAAAATTTTTACACGGAATTCTCCTCATTCGATATGAAGATATTGTGATGAATCAAAAAAATCATACTGGGAAAATATGAGTCGAAACACGAAAAGGTTTCACACTGTGTATACAGAATTCAGTGAACGCTTTGCTATATTATCATCAGATAATGACAAGGTGAAAACACTTAGATCAACTTTATGGAATGATGACCATAATCAATGCAAGTTATTGAAGATTGAATTTCGCATGGAAATTGTTCGTTTTTTTTGTCCAAGATTGTATACTCTTGTTCTCTGCAATTATTTTGAGACGTGATATTGATTAGTTTCTGTGTTCAAGTTAGTAAATAGTTTTTTTTTTAGAGAGAATGATGGAAAATTTTGGTCCTTCCGAGATGGAAGGTAGATTGATAAAATGTTCATAAGTGTAGCTCACATTGAAAAAACTGAGCACTGTATGATTACGTTATGAATAGGGTGGCCCAATGAAAACGAAACAAGGTAAGTATTTTACTGAGAGATCAAGAAACCGACATTGAAATAAATGATTCTGTATGTTATATTGGATAGGACCAGATTTAGAAAAAAACACTTAAGGCACTTCTTAGATGAACATCGTTCTAACTACTGAATGAGAAATAGTGATGGAAGAGGAAAGAGCATTACTTTCCATCACTAGCCGATTATTTTCATAAACGTGTTTTCTCGAGAACTACTGCATTGAATTCCAAAAACAAAGAAGCGTCGATAAGCGATTTCGATTACCTTCAAAATGATGTATCACTTGACCCCTTATCCCATTTGAGATTCAAGGGTTGGAGATCACCCCTCCGAGGAGTTTGAAGTGAAAAATTTGGAAACATGCGCAAAATATTTCCCCCTCGAGATAAAAATCGACAGGTTCGAACGTTTTTATTTTCTGAGAACGATAACTATGTCAAATCGGCCTTGTTTCGTTCTCATTGGGCCACCCAATATATGTATGTAGTAAAGTCGTTCCGAATTAATTTGAGCTGTTGCTCGACAGTTCATTATTATTGCTGAAACTTAAAGTTGGAAAAAAATATCGAAAGCGGGTTCGAAATTCTTTCTTTGCAGGTCAGTCATTTGTGTTTTTATCAGATCTATGTCTAGGTTATTTTTTGTCAGCGGAACTGTGCAATCCAAAGTAATCGGAACAAAGCAAAGACTTTCCTTGGTCCGCAATATTTGGTTTGTTGTCCGGGGCACTTCAATCAGGAAGCTCTCCACCCATCTCTCGGGGGCAATGTGTAACCCTTCCGGGCGCAAATGGCCGCCTATTATTCCACTTCCTCGGGAGAAATAGGGGGGACTACGGTCAAGTCCCCCCTTTCCTCTCTTCCAGTGAAGGAATCCGAACGGCGAGAACTCGAAGTAGCAGTGCTGGAAATCAAGCCGAAAAAGTATTTCGACAAATTGGCACTCTGGCGGCCGTCGAAATAACAAAAGTAATCAAAAGGCGCGGTTGGGGTAGAGGAAGTTTGCCGAAAATCTGGCGGTGTGTTTGATTGAGTGGCAAGGGCGGATTCACCTTTCATTTTCCTGGAAAGGGGGTAACTCACCAAAGGCAATTAATTTCGGAGCGAAATTCCGTTATATTGATACAGAATGAGTACCACAAACAAATTGATATCGGGATATTATAAGCTTATATCGTCATGGTTACGCTACCAATGAAGAGGGTCATAACTCCCTTGGAACATTAGAGGTTATATAATTCCCTCTGTCTTGTATTCATTCCCTCTATCTTTTTGGTAACCGGCTTCAATTTTCGATGGAATTAATGATTCTCTTGCTTTTTCAGCGTTTTTCGAAATATACTCAATTGTATTCGAAGTAGAAATTACGTTTTCAACTGAAGGTACTGAGTTGGTACATTTTTGGCAGCAGAAATTATTGATTCAGCAATTCTGTGGGATTTTGAAGATGAGATAATTAAAATATGATGAAAATTATTCTATTCACGAATTTATGCCTCGAAACGGTTCGTTTTATTTACAAATTGAATAGTTTCATCTCCAAAAATCCAGGTGTCATCTAGGAAAACAATCTCGAACCTTCATTTTTCACTTCTTAGTTTGAATGCAATATGAGACAAATCCATCATCCCTCGCCTTATTGAATCATCTTTGATAGATCCCAATCCAATATTCTTCAATACTTGTCATACAATTTTTTTGCCACCATCAAAGAAGAAAAGTTCAGCAAAGGGAAAACATACAATTATACGGATATCAATTCAACATAACCTAAAAGCATTTCACTATTATTATACCATCACAGAATTATTGCACGGCAATTATCATCTCATTCATCAACTCTAAGACTTTTTCGAACAAGGTTTTTTTTTCTCTTCGGAGTACTTAATACGAATACGTCTTATGTAATCAGCTTAAATTTTTGCAAAAATCCAAATTTGCAAGAATCCAAATTTCAGATTCAAACCCGTTTTTTTTTCCATGGCGTAGGAATATTAGATGTTTAAGATGTTTAGATATTAGGCCATGCCGACTTTCTTTTTTTTTATCTGTGGACAACACGAAAGGGAAACCTATGATGTTCGAGGAACATCGTGTTAGCCAGCGGTGGAATTTTGGGAAAGAAGGAAGGTGTTGGAATTTTTCTTGAATGTTTGGAGGTTGTGAGCATCAGGAAAGACTTCACTAGGCAAAGAATTCCACAACTTTGCCGTTCTATTGAGGAATGATGCTTGGTATAGCGATGTTCGACAGGTCTCGAGCCTGACAGTGTAGGGGTGACCAGCTTGAGCTCGTCTGAGCACCGACCGTGAAAGTACCTATAAAAAAGGCATAGATCGCCGACCTTTCTACGATGATCTAGAGAGGTCAATGATTTGGTGAGTGTTGTGTCATCGACTAGGCGAATAGCTCTCTTCTGAATAACTTACCAAATTTTAGTGAAATCTAATGAGCCGTTTCAAAGGTATGAAGGAAAGACGATTCAAAAATTGAAACTTCAGAGCCAGACGCCTAGTGTCCGAAGTGAGCAATTTTGTGCTCAGGCAAGTTTGCTCATATCGAATTCTTCTGGTGTGTGGTAGGTTTTTGTGAAGCTCTTTCAGGGACACCTCCTCAAAGCCTCACCAATTATTCACAGAAACTGTTTTCGGCACAAGGTTTATCGAAATGTAGGGTCATAATTCTGAAGACTGTTCTTTATTATTCATGCATCTTCGTATTCTGCTCAGAACCTTTTCCATATCTTCTCTCCATTCATCTCATCCTCGAAGATTGTTCGTTTTGTCTTCTTGTTGGAGTTTGCTAGAAAATCAAGGCATCTAGATCTATAACTGGATGGTGACGATAAACCTTCGTCCTCATCAAGAAAGATGATCGAGCTGAAAAGAAAAATTCCGAACCAGTCAAAAATATCAAACCACGAGGCGCATGTCACTTGTCGCCGTGTCATTATGGATCAGTGCCAACTTGACGAGGATAGCGCGGTCCACTGTCACTTGTCTAAGATCTAATTGCGTATCGGATATCGTCGTCGATCTAACAAAACGCCGTCAATCAACGGATATCGACGTCTTTCATCTATACAGAGTTATAAACATCGTGTTCTACAAGGTATTGAATACCAATTAAAAAGTGTAACGGATACCTTGTAACGATTGGCTGCATTCCTTAGGTCGTCCATCTACCAGGTCCTTCAGTGACGTATGAAAATTAGAGTAGAAATAATGACAATGAAAATTTTAATGTATGAAAATTCGATATAGCACGTTTTTTAAACGGACTGGGAAGTATGGAATGAGTTCCCCCACAGATTCATGACCCCTTGCAACTTCTAAACTTCATGAAGTACAGAACGAAAAACGTGGGGCGTGTACCTAATGGATAGTTGATTCATGCATAGTTTACCTTTTTTTTCATCTGTTGACAACACGAAAAGGAAACCTATAATGTTCGAGGAACATCGTGTTAGCCAGCGGTGGAATTTTGGGAGAGAATGAAGGTGTTGGAATTTTTCTTGCAGTTTGGAGGTTGTAAGCATCAGGAAAGACTTCACTAGGCAAAGAATTCCACAACTTTGCCGTTCTATTGAGGAATGATGCTTGGTATAGCGATGTTCGACAGGTCTCGAGCCTGACAGTGTAGGGGTGACCAGCCTGAGCTCGCCTGGTTTGTCTACCAGGAATCGCACGTGGTGGCATAATAGATGATATTTCCGTTGAGCATCCACCGTGTTCTGGAGGAGTCAATGATTGATCTACAAATGACATCAACTCACTATTATCTGTCGAACATTCATTTACTGTCCTCTAATGATATTTTTCCCTTCCTCTTTCCGGAAGAACTTGTATAACACTAATCTCAGATAGAATCAGTCATATATTTCAAAACATTCAGTGTGAACTTATGAAGAGCTATGATATCGTTGGGAGTGAAAAATAAGTAAGGAATTATTGATGTGAAAAAAATATAAAGAAGCGGAAAATTCAACCGTGTTTCAGAGCAAATGATATTACGAGAATATTTGAGAATCTTGTACAAGCCGCATAGTGTTACTTACTCAATGAGGTGAAACTGCGTAAATGTACAATCATCTCACCTGCTGAAAGAACAATGACAATGTTCAAATTAATATCAATCTGGAAAAACAAACACCATTATTCTACCATTGTTCCAGTTTGTTCTGCCATTATCCAATGTTTTGTTATTTTTTCAAGAATTCAGAAGTGAATCATATTTTGGTTCAATAATTATTGTTCGATTTCAGCAGATTACACTGTGGCACATCAAATCAAAAATAATGGTGACTGTGAGGTCATATGATACTGATTCCTATTCATCTCCTTGGAATGTGAAGAAAATATGTTCATCTGCTCAAATTTAAATCTGCAGCTTTCGAAGGATAAAGAAAGATTCGAAACGTTCTGAAGTATAGGAATCAAAAAAAAACTGAAAAAACCCCATGATGCAAAAAGAACTGGACGAATTCAGAAAAAGGAGCTCGAGGAAAAATTGAAAGGATGAGACATAATTGACGAATTTTCCGAAGTGGAGAATATCTCAAGAGAATCAAAAAATGAAGCTACAAAATATTTAATAGCAGTTGGTTCGATTTGTATGAAACCATGATCAGAATGACATTTTGAGTGCGTAGCTGAGTCTAGAGTGAATCAACCTTTTGAGATATTTACCCAACTGAGAGGAATTTAAATTGGATTTTTGTATCTGGGCACCCCACTGTCCTCTGAAATGGCTGATGTGTATTATGCCGATGGTGTTGTGTTACCTTCGGCGCATCTCTTTTATCATCTTATTTATTCACGCATTGAAGATGCTTGATTGGGTGGAGATTAACTTGGACAGGACCGGAGATGATACCATCGGGGTATTTGTTGGTCTACCTAGGCCGACTGAGAGATATTGGATGAACAAAACTGCTCTTGTTCGATTCCTGAACTATACGAAGACCCTTTTCATCATCCTTCTCAACGCGAAGAGTGTACATTATGGCCTCTGGTGGAAAGAAACACTCAACGTTCTTTGGAAATTTTTTGATATGTAAACTGACGAAATGTGTGAAATTATTCTAAGTTGAGATGAGATAATGCATTAGGCAACCAACGCTAATTATTATAGGAAACTTCCGTCATATGGTTTGCCGCCCCAACTGTGTCTTTAACTATCGAGTTTTCTTGCAGATAGATCACTCTACGTGGTGGTAGACGGGGTCTCGTCTTATACAATGACGATCAATGCTGGTGTTCCACAAGGCTCTGTCTTGGCACCAACTTTGTTCTTGCTCCACATCAATGATTTGTTGAATGTGACCTCCAGCCCAGTTCATAGCTTTGCGGATGATAATACACTTCATTCCGCCTTTTCCTCTAGAGCCCCTATATCATCCAACGAGGCCAGAGGTGCAAGGCGAAGACAGGTCGATGCTTTAAATGAGGATCTGACAAGAATTCTGAAATGGGGATCTGAGAATCTAGTACAGTTCAAATGCAACTAAAACTCAAGCTTGTATATTCACCAAGAAAGCTGATCATACGATGCCCAATTTGATGATGTCGGGTACCACTGTTCCTATGAGGTCGTCAATATCCCTGCTGGGTGTCACCACCAACAGCGATCTCTCATGGGACGATCATGTGAGGTCCATTGCAAAAACTGCTTCACAAAAACTTGGTTTTCTATTCCGTGCGAAGAGATACTTCACATCCCAGCAGCTGCTTATGATCTACAAAGCACAAATTCGACCTGTCCTGGAGTACTGTTCACATGTTTGGAGCTCAGCCCCCAAACATACGCCAAAGCTCTTAGATTCAATTCAGAAGAGAGCTATTCGCCTAGTCGATGACACAACACTCACTAAATCATTGACCTCTCTAGATCATCGTAGAAAGGTCGGCGATCTCTGCCTTTTTTTATAGGTACTCTCACGGTCGGTGCTAAACGGAGATATCATCTATTATGCCACCACGCGCGATTCCTAGTAGACAAACCAGACAAGCTCAGGCTGGTCACCCCTACACTGTCAGGCTCGAGACCTGTCGAGCATCGCTATACCAAGCATCATTCTTCAATAGAATAACGGCAAAGTTGTGGAATTCTTTGCCTAGTGAAGTCTTTCCTGATGCTTACAACCTCCAAACTTTCAAGAAAAATTCCAACACCTTCCTACTCTCCCAAAATTCCACCGCTGGCTAACACGATGTTCCTCCAACATTATAGGTTTCCCTCTCGTGTTGTCCACAGATAAAAAAAAATATAACTCAATGCTAGGAGAGTCATATCATTCCACCTACCAATGCGAGGCATCAAACTGACATTATCAAGATTTATTCTTAAAAACGAGAGATTTCTTCCAACAATATCTGTTTTGAATTGAAACTTCTGCACGTTTGAGGCTCTTTTCCTGATATCTGAACCCATTTTGGAGGAAAGCCTTTGGCTGCATCATTTATTACTGCAAATGACTCTCAAGTATTTGCACAAACCTATCAGAACTCAAATATATCTGATATATCGAAGACATAGCATCCCGGTGATGCAAAAGCACTGTACCTTGCACGAAAAAAAATGATTTGTTAATTCAACCAAATATATTTGGTTGAAATTATTCGTTTGAACGAATTAAATATCTTTCATTTCAATCATCAGTTATATTCATCGAATGACACCATACTATTGCATGGACGAAATGGGATTCTTGATACAATTCCCATATATGCTTGATTCGAAAATATGTTGATCAAAAGGACTCATCTCCAATTCAAATTGAATAAATGATGATGTCGAATCAATAAAATATCTCTTTGAACTGAGTGATTCAAATCTATCTTTCCAAGACTATAAGTATCGAAAGAATCATTTATCGATTCACTTTGAACAAATGGTAATATCAATTCAACTCCAATACAGGATCGATTCAAACAACTGATTTTGCTCAATTCAAGAATATATAGTTATCAAATTAAAGTCGTTCTTTCTCACTTCCAGCTGATAATCATGATGAACTGAATTAGAATACGCGAATGGAATAAAATATGTGGATTATGTTCGATCAGTATCAGAAATTATCGACCTGAGAATTTCGGATGAATTTGAAAACCGATTCTGAGCTACATTTGCGAATAACTACTAGATTCTACTTGATGGTCTGGAAGGTTTTTTGATGACCTTTCAATGATATTCAATGATAATCTTATCTGCGTTCTTCACGATCCTGACTTTGTTTTCACAAAAAATGCAGTTTGGTCCTCGTCATCTTCCCACGTACCCCCCCCCCTCTCTTTTCGCCTTGGGCTGTGCGATCCATCTTGTCGGATGACGCTTCGGAAATGTCATACTCTTAATTATCAGGTAGACGGAACAAAGCGGTCCCGCCGACATATAGATATCCGAGATCGGAATCTGGAGAGAGACGATTCGGCGGTGTTAAAACACGGGGAAACAGTCTTCACGGCCGCCCCGTATAGACGATTTTCCGTATCGGGCATATCTGGCGTGCCATGGCCGAGATGCTTCGGAGGACGGCTGACAGATGACAGGGGGGTAGATAGCGCCACGCAGGGCAGGTCTGGACCTCGACGATTCGTCCTTCTTCCGCCCTGAGAGAGCATGATGAGTGTGGAAAGAGGCATATTTTGCACGGAAAATCAATGAAAATCATGGAAAGTTGGTTCCGAATATTTTCATTCGATTGTGAACAAATAGAATGAAGTGAGAGGTTATAATAAAACTAGCCGCGTACCTCGTAGAAAATGTTGTTCATATTGCAAACTATGACAAACTATGCAACTCCAGTTATAATGGAAAGGATCCTATTACACAAGGTGCCCCACTACAGATGATGGAGAAATCTGATGTTTATGTTTCAAATGTATGTCCAGACGGTTTTTACTCCCTGTATATGACAAGTCAATGGATGACATATCTCTCGAAGAAGCTACTGATTGCCAACATTTGGTCAGAAAATAATTCTGCCGAAGCTTGACACAGCAGAATAATTCCAAATAATTGAAAAATCAATATACCATCACCTCCTCAGTCAAACTACAG
Source organism: Gastrophysa polygoni (assembly GCA_963576655.1). NCBI lineage: Eukaryota > Metazoa > Arthropoda > Insecta > Coleoptera > Chrysomelidae > Gastrophysa > Gastrophysa polygoni. Next base: position 10,440,501 of record OY755093.1, read on the forward strand.
ACACTGAAATAATATCAGAATTTTTAGGCAACAAATATCGTAGAATATCCTTGCCTTGTAATGAATATCTCGAGAATCACCATATAAAGAATACGTACTGTTGATTTTGTAGGTAGAATTGGAACTTTTCAATTCAATAAAAAGTATAGGTTGCTATTTGAAATACCAAAATCAAGCCCTGTCTAAGGATAATGGACTATCTTGTATAACTGATGTTATTTTTATTTTGTTAATAACAAGTAATTGAAACAACAGACAACAGACCTAGAAGACCATATGACCATATAAATATATTCCGAAAGAATCATGGTATTTATGTCTCTCAATAATGCATGGTGTGCCTCGAGGAACGGTTCTGGGCCCTTCCCTGTTCAACAAATTACTACATCCTTGGTATTGCCTCCAAATAATTATTTTATCTTGTTCGCATTTCTATCGATACTGACCTGCACGTTGTCAGATTCAACAGATTATTAGTGGCAGAGGACCACAGTATATATGCCTATTGTTTCAAAATGCAGCTGATACCGAAACCCTCGTTAATAACTCAAAAATATTGAATGGGAAGCAGGTACGGAATGGCATTGAAATATCTCTCTCGGTTATATTGTTAGTGAATGATAAATGTAGGTGACCAGAAATAATGAAAATTCCGATACATTATTCATTATGAATTTTTGGGGCATGCCAAAAATATACAGGGTCAGGGAATGCTGTCCGAACTTGATGTTTGACGCAAAGTCGATGTATAATGAAGCATTTAGTGAAGTAGTTCGATGATTTTGATTCAACATTTTGGTGGTGGAAAATCCATTCGAATTGAATTTTATCCCGAATGCCCTATTATACAGTGTGGAAGAGCCAAATGGAATGAATTCGACAACAAATAAATGAGGGTGTGTAGGGAAAAACGCTTGGATATGTCGATTTGTATTTTGTATTTTTGGGTGTGTCATGTGACAGTGGCCAATCTTTCTTGTTTCAAATGGAACACCCTGTATTTCATTCCATTTTTGAATTCTCACTCAAGAGCTGATTTCATCGATACACCACATTTGGGGTCTAGAGTGAATGACTACAGAGATATAGTGTGAAAAATCGAGATTTTCCAACTTTAGGATTTTTTTGTGTCGAAACTATTCATTATTGGCCAAAACGGCTTACCTGTCCCTGTCTTAACTTTTGATTTACTACCTACTGTCATTTGATTGAAACAAATATAGGATGGTGCAGAACTCAGAAAATTGATCATCCTGTATCTGTCCCAAAAAAATATCAGTAGATAGTATATCGTTTCGACCAATAATGCATAGTTTCGACACAAAAAAACCCTAACCCTGTAATCATTTCCGCTAGACCCCAAGTTTTTCCCAACACACCCTCATTTTTTTGTTGTCCAATTCATTCCATTTGGCTATTCCACACTGTATACGAGATCATAAATGAATGATTACGAAAATTTCTCATGGTATTTTGTCTTAACTCATCACAGAAACATGTTCTCATTCTTCAACATTCTGAAGGACACTGTACATTTGTCTTCTGAAATAACAATTTCATTAAATTCTGAACTGGGAAAGATTTGATGGGATTAACAAACTACTAGATATTTTGATTTGTCCAGACTTGTGTAGGAATTTCAGTATCTCAATGAACGCATTATGAATAAAAATTTTTCAACTAATTCAAATAAGTTTTTCGTCAATATATATAACTTAAGTTGGCCTTCGTAGGAAAAAATCATTCCTTAGTTGAAAGCTGGCCAACTCTCTTCATCTTTTGATACGAATATTTCAAAATAATTATTATATTTACCGTGTTAAATTTCATGAAAGAGTAGAGCAAATGTCAAAAATCAATCAACCGACAGACAGTATGCACTTCGTTTGTGGCAGTTTGTCATATCCATTGAAAATGAAATTTTCTTGCGATGAAACGTAAATTGCTGAGGTCGAGGATTCCATCAAGCGATGACAAAATATCGCCATAAAGCGATCTGCGAAGCCATCGACCTGCCGAGTATGTATTTCCCATCAAATCGGATATCAGCGGAGCTGAGAGCACATAATTATATTTCGAAATCCGACCGAAATAAATAAACGTAAGTGGCGTATAAAGAAAGCCTTTTAAGTCTCGCTGCCAGTCATTTAATCTGCGGCAGCGGCCATAAAAAGTGCGTAATTAAAAATCCCGGTAGGCCGTAAACGGCCGTATCTAAACAAAATATCTTCAATTGTTCCCGCGTCGATTTATTGCCGACATCACAGCGGCTCTGCCCGTGGACAGAGTGACAATTGCGCGAGACATGTCCGGAATTGTCTGTCGTAAAAAGCAGGTGACATCTAGCGATTGTCTGCGAAATAGCGCGTACACATGCGCAGGCAGTTGGCTGATTGATTGGTAATTTCTGAGGTTCACGTCGATACATGCAGAGGCGGCATCATAAACTTTATCGCCATAATTTTGAACTATCGATAGGGGGGGGGGGGGGGGGTGGACAGGACAGTTCGAATTTGCGCTTCATAGATCATGAGGATCTGCTATCATAATAAGCTTCTCAAGAGACAGCGCTGTTATTACCTGACACTGTGTGATCTGCCTTCTGCATTGAACTCTACTAGATTGTCAGATCCACATTTTGTAATTCTTGCCAAATCACACTTTATAGTATCGACATGTCTCCGTTTTGCACCTCTAGCCTCATTGGATGATGTCACATCTAACAGATCATTGATATGAAGCAGCAACTAAGTTGGTGCCAAGGCAGATCTTTGTGGAACACCCGCATTAATAGACCTTGTATCAGATGAGACTTCATCTGGTACTGACAGGGTAGGTTCATATTCAAGTCATACAGAACCATCAAAGATCGTAGTATACTGCTAGTGGTAGAAAAAAATCAGTGTACAACTTGGTAGTGAAGAATATTATCATCACCGGACCTTAAATCACTCGGCTGTTGCCTCTGTAGTTGATTTGGGTGCCCAGATAATAATGGAATCCTTCACTACCTCGAAGCAGTGAAGCTGCCACTTCACAGCTGAGATCAAAACATGGGAAGGTACACATAAATCATCCACTCCAGTTCAACTCCAGGACAGAGAGAAACGAAAAAGTTTATAGCCTACTCGCAGAACAGAACCACGGGGCTATTCACCACCAGCAAACCTGAGCTAGAACTCATCACAGGCTTTCTTACCGAACATTGCCCTCTGAGATATCACATCGAAAAAATGGGTTGAGCTGAAACTGAACACATACTCTGTTCCTGCAGAGTACTAGTCATCCAAAGACTGAACCACCTAGATCAGGCGATCATCAGACCTGAAGAAGTGGGAAGATAGTCTGGAAGATCCTAGACTTAGAATTAGAAGTCTAGGATTCGAATGACAAAAAAAGATTAGAGTACATAAATCTTCTAGGAAGCATCGCTTGTGAGGCTGTGGAAGCCTAAACAACCAACTCCAATCTACCTTGGAGTATAAATAACCATTTATAAGAGGTTGTATGTGTGGCACATCACAACAGTTCCGGCTTACTCTCTTCGAATGCAGTTTGCTACCTTCCCTTCTGCATAAGTCTAAGTCTGCTAAGTCTAAATATTAGATATATCACACCGTGCAGTTAGAGAACATGATATATACTGATTGTTCTGAAAAGCCGGGCACACTGAACGAGGCTGCCTAGCGAGGCATTGCTCACGAAGCTTGAGATAAGATACGATCTTTATTCTCCAGTAGACATCATAATAGGCGGCCAGGTGGTCGAGATGGTCAAGCGACATCATAGAAATCATGGGGTCGTGGGTTCGATTCCTGGCTGGCCGTTGGATTTGGGTTTATTTATGCGCTGTACAATGTATATCATAAAGTTCTACATAGAACTATCCCAAATGCCACAGCTGTTTGGATTCCACTTGTATGAACTGTAGATCCCCGTCTCCTTCACTCACACAAGCCATTCTGTGGGCAACTAAGGAGATGAATAACAATAACAATAACATTGTATAGGGAAAGTCATACACTTAAATCTAGGGAAATATAAAGGAAAAGATATAGACATGAGCACAATTTAACAGGTCGAAACCAGTTTAGTAAAAAAATAAGGATTGTAACTAATGGATAGGATAATGAGAGAAAAAAGAACGCTCGGTCAAGACTATATTGGATTAAGAAGTTCTGAAATTCGATATCAATATGAAAACACTTTGATGCAAGAAATGATATTTGACAGTGCTCTACAAAATTTTACGCGCATGACCTTTAACAGGAAGTGAAAAGTCACAGCCATAGTATTAATAATCATGTATACATGAGAATATTACATACATACATCAATTTATGAGGAAAAAGGATTTTGAATATTGATTCTTGCAATATATATATGGTTGAAGGTATTCCTCTATGGAATAAAATGAGTTTTCTTTGAGGTGTTTCATCAACAATTTTTTGAATTTACTTTTATAATCAAAATTTTTCAAATCTGGTGGAATTTTGTAGTAAATAGTGCTGCAGACAAATTAAGGACCTTTTTTAGAAGGCGTTAGATAAAAATTCCTGACATGTATGTAACAAGCGTTCCTTGTGTTGTGGTTATGAATGCTATTGTTAGGTGGAAACAAAAATATATTTTATTCTACAAATAATAGAGATGCATCTACTATCAATATATTGTAGACAGACATTATATTGTGTGATAGGAATATTGGACGACATGAGTCTAAGGGTTTAATACCAAAGATGAGTCTAATGATTCGTTTTCGAAGTATATAAAATGTTTTTTCTTCCTCTTTGGAAACTTCGGACTCCAGAGGCACAACGAAAACTGAGACCGTACTCGTTGCCCGTACGACTCATACTGAGGCCATTTTGACCAAAAGCATACCAATTCAGTTTCTGGACGAGGCAAAGTGAAAGGCGCGCGAGGCGACTGCGAGGCGGCCCGCGAGTGTGCCGGGCTCAAAATGAACACGGAGAGTGACGGAACTGGTATATTATTCTTGTGATGGGCTGCGATGCGAGGCAGAGACGCCCCTGCTGGAAATTTCGCTTTATTGTTCGCCGATGGCTTGTTTAACAAAACGTGTTAATAGTAAATTCCAATTAACGTTAGCGGTTTACAATGGAGGTGTTGTTCATACATTACGTCGGACATGATGCCCATGCCCGGTCGGCTGTCACTCGTTATTTCTGGGCCATCGGCGATGCCGTGTTCCGCGTTTTTCACTTGTTCGTCGGCCGGACGGACGGTCATTTGTCAACGTCGCTCGATGTCGCCGGCGCTTTTTATAAGGGCATGCTCGATTTTATTTATCGCTCCTCCTTACGATACACTTTCAACTGCCGTCTTTAGATTTTACACGTTCGTCGGGGATCTCGCCGATCTCCCAGGGATTTTTTCCATGGGAAACTCATAACTTCTCTAGCTATAGCTCGAGCTCGTCGACAATAATATATAGTAATCAAATTAAATACGTTCTTTCTCATTCATCATTCATCAATAGAATAACGGAAAAGTTGTGGAATTCTTTGCCTAGTGAAGTCTTTCCTGATGCGTACAACCTCCAAACTTTCGAGAAACATTCCAACACTTTCCTTTTCTCCCAAAATTCCACCGCTGGCTAACACGATGTTCCTCGAACATTATAGGTTTCGCTTTCGTGTTGTCTACAGATAAAAAAAAATCATGATGAACTGAATAATAACACGAGAATGGCATGAAATATGTGGAGTATATTCGATCAGTATCAGAAATTATTGATCTGAGAATTTTGGATGAGTTTGAGAACTGATTCTGAGCTACATTCGTGAATAACTACTAGATTCTATACTTGGATATGAAGGTCAAAGATATGCAGAAATAATAAATATTTTCAATAACTTCCGTATCCTGAGTGTATCGAGCGAATTATTTCATTCATTTAGGTACTTATATAATTGACAATCATATTTCAGCACAATAATTTTTTTGGATAGTGAATATATTGAGTATACCCACAAGAATATTACTTCATCATTGTGAAAATTGATGACATATGGGTCAATCATTATGGGTAAATGAGCCAAAATATTCATATCAAATCCAATACCCTATGGAATACCTAAAAGTACCCACCTCATTAGATCTATGTAAAATTTTTATATTTTTTTATACCAGTATCACAATAATTCAGGAAAGAATGAGAAGATCAAACTTCAATTTGGAACAGTGCATTGAAATACTCATATTACCATGATACTAGTCAATAGATGTTTTTTTTTTCACAAATACCCATATTGGAGAACGGTGCCAAGATATTGAATATTGGGATGGAATCACCATAAACAAGCGAAATGATAACTTACCTTGATGACAGTTTCAGTTTGTTCAATGGATTCTTATGTTCAGTCGACCAAGAGAGGTAATTATCCTGATACATCTTGTCAATTCAATGATGAGCAAATTCCATCAAACCGTTCACCACAGTTGATTCAACAAAATATTTACTTCACTGATTCGAAAGTGTGTATGAATCCAAACAAAAGATCGTCTTGATATGAACATGAATTTGGTTGATTCAAAACATTTTTCACATTCTGATCAATGCAATGGTCACTTGGATAGATGACTTATTGCATCAAATTGATAGATAAATGTTGACACTTTAATTTGGTTGATCGAAGTAAATATTGCTTGAATCAACGAATACTTTTTTTCCGTGTAGCCTCTCGCTTCCCTCCAAAACACCAGCAAACTTACATCAAACAAACAAACAAACTGACATCTACACCTCAGCCTGAATTATCCATTCCATGAAAATTTTTTTATCGTGTATTGGAAACTATAGAAAGAGGCTGCATGTAAGCCACCTCAAAACGTATAGTCACTACCATAATCAAAGTAGCCCCTTCTACACAGCCGGCGCTACTGATCCCCCCACCCCCATCGGCGTTGTTGCGTTGCTCTCGAACTCATTGGTGCATGTAGATCAGTGCCCAATCGACATGTACAGGCTGTCCCATTTCCGATGTCCTTACGGGATATCTCGCTTATTTTTGAAGATACAGATTTGCGGTTTTTGCGAACGTTGGCTACTTTTTTGTGAAACTCGCGAAACCGTGAACAAAATTTCCTTAGCCCGCTTCGTTCCTGAGATACAGGGCGAAATTGAAAATATTGCATTCTGGGACCCCCCCTGTATCTCAGCTATCTTTCAACTCAGAGGAAAAGTGAGAACTGTTTCTTCCACAATTTTTCACGTAGAATCCAGTGGCATAGTCAGATTTTTTTAATGAGCTGTTGTTATTTAGATAGTTATGTTTTTTTAAATAGAACACCCTGTATATTTTTCAATATTTGAAACAAGAAAGCTTTGCGCTTTCCAAAATTACATAACACTTATATGATATTTCGAGTATTAGTCCTGTATTTGGGTAATTTTCAGTTTTTTATGGCAAGTCAAGACAAATAACTTCTACTCTTAGAATAGATATTCTGGCGCAACAATTAAATACCACTCATTCATATAGGGTAGAGTGAGAAGGATTCATTTGAAATGATTATTCAATTAACAATTCGATAAAAACAATTTGATAAAACATAAAACAATTTGATAGAACAATGAAACACTTAAACATAAAACAATTGAGTGTGTGACGAAACACTGTGTCAGCAATAAGGGAAATATGAAAATTTTTGAAGTGGATAATGTTGCCACATTTTAACAAGGCCTATTGATAAGAAACCTACATAAAAAACGTTCGCGAAAACCGCATATCTGTATCTTCAAAAATAAGCGAGATATCCCGTAAGGACATCTAAAATGGGACAGCCTGTACATACCTCAGATCTGATCTCGTTCAGATGATGATAATAATAATATGCAGATTTACGTCGTGCAATTATTTCGCGGTAATAGAAATCAGCCGGATAATCCCGGATTATGATACGTTATTATCTGGCCGAACCTGGGATTGTATTGGTTGATGGCTCGTCAGGATCCGAAGGAAATCACGTGACGGGTGCAGGATATCGCATCGCGTCTTAGCATGGGTGCGTTTCGAATTCTTGGATATCCATTTTTCAGTATTCTTACGAAAGCGCTGATGGCACTTTTTTTTTATAATTGCCAGTGTGAACTGGCAATTAGCACTGATAGTGTGAGAGGTCTGAGGATCGAAGTGGCCATTCAATGAGCGTATCATTTCCAAATATTTGCGTCTACGGCTGAAGAAATATATCTCATGCAACATAAATCATCCGGCGAAGCTCAAATTCCTATCCAGAACAAATCTCATTGTCATCCGGAAGATCAATTTTGTGATGATAGAGGACGAAATGATAGCTGTGATAAAAATTAATTCCTCTAATTTCAATTTGATTAATGATTGATATTCATTTTCCAGCTTTTCGTGGGATTTTCTCTCCTCGTAAAGTAGAAGTTATTAAAAATTATTACAATATATTTGTAGCAAGGACAGATTTTGTGATCTGCTCCAAAATATCACTGCGCTTGAAATTAAACCTGAAAGACAAATTTGTCAGTGACACCTCGTTTCCGAAAAGTTTGGAAATACAAATATTTGATAAGAATAAAAAATCTACTCATCTTGGTGGACGTTTCGGGAACAAATATGCTCCCGTTCTCAACACAATTAAATTATTTTTCTTCATTAAACTCTTCCAATGTGCAGTTGGTTTTGACACTGAAAAGTGACAATTTGGTAGACGGAGAAATTCTGGTTACAAGGTGTTTTCATTAATTGATAGTGAATTTTCCATTTTCATATTCAATTTTCAGAAGTGGGTGCCAAGTTCTATCTATATATCAACTGAACAAGAAGCAATATTATTGTCTCCGTTCAGGAGAATGCAAGCAGACTCTTCGATTTTCCGTTTTTGATTGTTGTCTTCTTTTTCTATGATCTCAATATCACTCATATCAGTCATATGTTGTCCATTCTTACTTACAGACAGTATTTAATGATTGACACTTTTTAAAACTGACAGAAGTTTTGGAACGTCTTACTCAACCAGTTACGTGGATTAAAATATTCCATAATTGGTGATGAAATGTTCATTTCAGCACTAAAAAAAAGAAGATGCCTTCAATTGGTAGTCATGCATAATTAACAACTAAAGTTCAGTTATGATGAATGGTTAAGTTGAAAAACACCCTTGGGTGACACTTCGCCATTTCATCTATATCACTTTTATAATTTCATGGATGAATAAAGACGAGTTATTATTATTATTATTAATATGTATTACACAATTAGTATAATTAGAAAAATTAATTCGCTATTTACGAGTATTCGTACAGTTATTTGAAGTGTAATTCAAAGTGACAGGTGAAGTGAACGAGCCTACTCAGTTTTCAATACTCATAATCGGTGGAATTCATGTGAAAATGGTAATTATTCTGCTTTCAAACGAAACTTCTCATCAAAATTGGAAAAAAAATATTTTTGTTTACACGTTGGGAAGCGCAATTTTCTGTAACTTTGTGATTCACAGTCGAACAAGAAGACATGAGGTATATGTTCATCTGAACATCTTCCCTCTTGTAGCATCTATATAACTCTTCAATTGTTCCTTTCAATCAACCTCGCTAAAGGCCGCACCAGTTGAGTATAAATGGTGATACAATCGTCGATACTGTGAAGTCAAATCTTGCATTCCTGTTGAGCTTCAAATTCGTGTTTTCCAGAGTTTCATCGACATCAGCAAAGATGACGCCATCTAGTGTCAATATTGGGTAGCAATAGTCAGGCATTGAGATTAGTAGACATAATCAAGTAGGTGCTGAATACGAGGAGTTGATTTATTTACATCATGCCTCTATCCAAACCACTAGCATGCGTAATGAAGATCAAGTACCTATATCAGGAATCAAATTCGTCGAATCAATGTCAGTCATATCTTATTTGCTAACAATGTTGGATCCAAGAATGCGCTTTTTGTGTGTGCACCAATCATATTACATGTCGTGCGAAGATCTCCAAAATCAATTTCACGGAAAATTATTCGACTCTCCGAACTTTTCGCATCGACACGACCCGACCAAATATGGCGATAATTCCCCAACGCGTATAATCCGTATAATCGGTTATGGGACCACCCATTCGAACACACTCGCGGCCGGCTATTACGTCGCGGGGGGCCTCATCTGCCCGACGACGTCTTCTTCTTTTTCTTCGCGTTCTTCTTCTTCTTCTTCTCATCTTCCGGCAGGCCCGGATCCGCCGCGGGTTAGCCCAAAGTCAGAAATGATGAAAAAGCTTCGTGTGCAACTTTTTTTCTGTTTTTTGTGCGCCAGATCACTATTCCAGTATTTTTGAGTTTAGTATCACTCACTGCTGAATATAATATGGAGAGCTTTAAACGTTTGGGAACTGAACAGCTCGGATTTGCGCTTTAAAAACCATGAGGAGCTACTGTGGTTAAGTAACTCTATCAAAGGAACATAAATGAGAAGTTTTTGTCAAGCAGTTCTCATAATGGACCCCAATGAGGTTTTGTTGCATCGAGCACTACCAGTTTTTTGGATCCCCATTCCCAAATTCCTTCTACACATTATTTATTTAGTTATTCATTTATTTCATTTATTTATTTTATTTATTGGTATAATACACCCAGCAGGCCGAAAAGCTCATTCACAGGTGTATACAATTAGCATTATAAATAATTACACATATAACAAAATCAATTCTGAATGAATCTTTTTTGAATTGTTTGAATGTAAGAAAAAATATATCTACACTAGGAACCTTATTAACACTTCTAGATATAGTAGATATAGAGAATGAAAATGATGCACTGTATTGGAAATAGGAATATGAAATGTGCTACAAAACCTAGATGAAATACGTGGTACATTGAACAGCATATGGGACAATAGGGGTGAACAATCTATTTGTCCATGCATGTATGATTTTATATGCAAAACACATATCTCGGCTTTCCCTGAATTTCTTTAGAGATATCATATGAAACTCATCCAACAATGAATCATAGCTATGACCTCTCTCGGGATAAACACCATGTTTTTTGAAATATGCATATTTCAAAAAATTTTTTTGAACATTTTCTAGGCTAAATATATGCTTCATGTGGGACGGATTCCAAACGACACTGCAGTACTCTAATTTGCTCCTGATCAGTGTGAAATAAATGGTTTTCAAGGAGTCACAGGTCCTGAATTCCTTGCAGTTGCGTATCAAAAAACCCAAATTTTTCATTGAAGTTGATATCACATTCTGGAAGTGATTGGAAAACGTGAGTTTTTGATCGAACAGAACCCCTAGATCCTTTGTTCCTTTGATACTTTGATTCCGATTTCACCATCTAGTACATAGTTGAATGTTACTGGTAAGATTTTACGAGTGAATGTCATTATTTTACATTCATTTGTATTTAGGTACAATTTATTACGAGTACACCAATTAAAAAAATGTAATAGTTTTAATTTTTAGTTTCAATATAATCTTAGTCATCTGTAAAATGTGTAAATTGTACAATCTTTTTGTGATGGTATAATTGGCTCGTCCGTTAATAAATAAATAAATGAATAAATGAATTTAAGTACTCCTGCAATGTGAAACAGTCTGCTTCACTCTGTATTTCACGATATATCTTCATGTCATCTGCAAATAGCAATTTATGAGAAGTAATGCCATCCGCTATGTCATTTATAAATAGTATAAATAATGATGGCCCAAGATTCGACCCTTGTGGGACACCCGAACTCGCTACAAAGCAGAAGGATTTTATACCATCACATTCAACATAACTACATCGGTCGGATAAATATGATTTCAGGAGCATTTGGGTTCCAGGTGATATACCAAAGTTAGACAATTTCATTAGAAATAATCGATTTCAATTCTTGAGGAAAATGGCGTTTTGTTATATCTAACCGTTTGGAAGTAATACTCAAAGACCTGTGAAGTGGAAACAGTTGAAGATAGACCCTTGATATGGCATATCGTTTCAATCATCAGCATGAAAAGTTCTCTTCGATAATATAGACGAATACAAAGGTGTCTCGTTTGAAAAAACATGGTGTAGATCTTTCAGTACTATTAGGACATCCTGTATAGATTGTTCCCATCACCTGTTCCCAATCGAATAAATAAATATCCATTCAATAACTGAAATGAATACAAATATATTCTTCAAATTTACCTATGCAAATAGTATGAGAATAGGGAATGCGTTGATCTGTTTATTTTTAGAGTACATTCCTAGCTTGTATAAATTTTGGTGCCCAGATGAATCCGACCCTGGTGTTAACCAAAAGACTCATCTACACGATGGCCACTACACGTAAGTAGTCTTGTTTACACCTTGTTCAGTTTGTTTTAGCTCAAATATAGCTAGTTTGAATCTGATCTGATGGTGACTTGTTCGCAAAAAGTCATTTTTCATATTCCGCAGTCAGCATCTTGAAGCAGGCTCTAAAGAAATACAGACTTCACTAGCCATTCGTTATCTTCATTTGTAACGGAACCACCGTGTACACTTATACAATTATAATATTTCATTTCCTTCGCAAAAGACACCTTAAAAACCACCCAACTAAACTGTGATGAATTAAAGACGAGAATTATTCAAAGACAAACAAATTATATGTCAATTCTGGTAAAACAATTTTTTTAATATATCACACTAGACAAAGGAGGATTGAAAACATAGGAATCAAAATAAGAGAAGTGAATCTAAAACAATGTGAATGAAGTTTTTAGGCATAACTATGAATGACACATTGGATTGAGAAATCCAAATCAGAGAAAAAATGACCAAACTAATAAAGAGCAAAATATACCAACTGAAATGCCTAGTTCTCAACTTGTCCGTACTGAAAAAAATTTTAAATGCTGAAATTCAGTTACGGCTCACTTATGGAATCTTATTATAGGGTTCAGCATTACCAACTCAGAAATTATTTGTACTGCAGAAAAAATGCCTCGGAAGAGCACTAGCACTCATAGTAATGATCACAGTTGATCAACGAGATTCAACCACCATTTAGAAACACCTCCAAATAGTTTGAATGTGACTCAAGGGGGAAGTTACTAACTTCAAATTCAGAAAACATCTCAAAACGTTTCTGTTGACAAAAATGTTCTATAGTATCGAAAAATTTTATGCCAGCTAGACAGATACTTTTACTATGTATTATATATATATTTTCTTTTACATAATATTCACTATTGTTTGAATTGTCAATTTTCGAATGTGAATTTACTATATGGATGACGTGTCTTATATCACTTTCACAGTGGTCTTTGAAAACCAATAAATTTTACCTTACCTTACTTTTAATTTTTTCTGTAGTGTTCTGTTTACTATTTCTGTGCCTGGCCCGTTTCAGTTTGGATGCACTGTGTATAAATACCCTGTATACGAAACCTCGTTTACTTTTACTAACTCCCATTTGGACTACCTGCCCCTGCTGTTTGCACTCGCCTAGATTATTGTTATTATTGTCGATTTGGGCCAGCAGCCTTACTATTACGTCACCATTCTGGCATTCCCAGTCAGGCCAATTTATTAAAACCAACACACCAAGTATAGGTTATAGTTGGTAAATTAGCCTCTAGAAATTCCACGATAGAACTGGTATTTTGCACCCCGCATTTTGTGGACGTTGATGGCCATCACTGTTGAGAACAATACGACATTTGGAAAGTCACTCAACTGACGATTCTCAACACTGCGTAGCATAACAGTTTTTCGTTCAATTATTATTAAGGTGATTGTATTCTGAATGATTTTTGAATGGAATGGAATGGGAAAACCCAGTTCATTTTGGTAATTCATCACTATCAACCTTCATCAAGGTTATGTCTATCGTCATTCACCACTGATATTTTTCTCATATTTTGGCCGAATCATTGTTGGAGTCGTAGAGGAAGTATAGTCTTCTATTCGCGTATAAGGGCTGTTATTCTCTTCGATGATTCCGAAACTAGGGATATTGATAGCTATCATTATACGCTCAACTGACGATTCTCAACACTGCGTAGCATAATCGTTTTTCGTTCAATTATTCTTGTGGTGATTGTATTTTGCGTCAAAATTTTCTTGGCAATCACTGATGAACTAAATTGGCCATCGGAATTTTATTCAACTAAATGCAAATAACGATTTTGGAAACAACAACAAACAATATATTTCGAGGTTATAGTCACAGACCACAGAGAAGAATACACTAAACGTGGTGAATCATCGTTGACAACACGAAAGGATATCCTATTATGTTCGAGGAACATCGTGTTAGTCAGTGGTGGAATGTTGGGGGAATAGGAAGGTATTGGATTTTTTTTTGAGAGTTTGAAGCATAAGGAAAGACCTCACTAGGCAAAGAATTCCATAACTATGCCGTTCTATTGGTTGGAATGATGCTTGTTCAATTTGATTTATATGGAATCAGGAAAATGTATTTGAATTTTTTGTGATGTATACATTGAATCACAGGCATCCACGTAATGGTGGAATGAAAAATAATCTCAGGCTGGTCACCCCTACACTGTCAGGCTGGAGACCTGTCGAACATCGCTATACCAAGCATCATTCATCAATAGAACGGCAAAGTTATGGAATTCTTTGTCCAGTGAAGTCTTTCCTGCTGCTTACAACCTCCAAACTTTCAAGAAAAATTCCAACACCTTCCTTCTCTCCCAAAATTCCACCGCTGGCTAACACGATGCTCCTCGAACATTATAGGTTCCCCTTTCGTGTTGTCAACAGATAAAAAAAAGTGTGCTATTCCAAAAAATCAGGTATTACAATTCATTTTCTGACTTTCAAAATGGATTTTGACTTCATAGACACAGGTTATAGCGTAGAACATTCTTCGGACACCAGGTCATCTTCAAAAATTTCAGTTTATTGATATTTCTACCCAGGGTACGCAGAAAATGAAATGTTATGGAGTAACAAGCAAGTTTTTAATTGCTATATGAATGAGGGTGTTGAATTTTCACCAAATAATCTATTATTCGAAGAGTATGCTCATTCAATATCGTGAAAACAAGCTTGATATTTGTCTCTACTATTATTATTATAATTAATTCTATCTTCGACCACAACAATGATGGCCAAACCACAGGCCATTATTTGTTCTCCAAATCCTCGAGAAATGATGATTTTGCGCTGGCATACGACCGGTATAATCTTGTTATAAGGACCCGTCCATTTTTTACCCGAAACTGACAAAACCTTATGACAGGAAGATAAATCCTGCACCCTAATAGATTTTTAACGACGGTCATAGGGTTGGTTGGTTGTTGGCTTTCCGACTGTGGCCGTCTTGGGACCAGATCGTGAATTTCAGTTTGTGAACATCATGGAAAACGTTTATTTCTCACTACTAGAAGGTACTTATAAGTCTTCGTAGTCCTATATGCGCTCAAAAACTTGGGCTGTATTTCTCGTCGACGAATTTGAGGTTTGAAATCTATTCTAAATGAAAAAACCCAGGTCCTTATTTACGAAAATGAAGTTGGTAGACATATCCCAAGACATTGATGTCGAAGAAAAAGTCTACTGACGACATTTGGTAAAGCAAGGAATAATAGTTTATCCAAGGCGAATTGAAATGACATGATCCTGATTGAATGATGCTGCTTTCCTCTTTCCCTTGGACCCCTGTTGAGGTCTTCCGTCGTGAAAATCGATGGAACTCTGCAATTTCATTAGCTCTGTTTGCCTTGACAAGATATTCGATCGAGCATCCTCCTACACCACTATTAAATCCGTTATCAAAACAAGAGCATACTGTAGTCTCGAGGGTCAAACTCAATAAATACGAAATGATACAATCAGATTAAAGTTCCAATAACACCACCATGACAAATACGACATTCGACACAGAGGATTCTCTCCACGGTAGGGCCATTGGCGTAGCAAAAAAAGTTGTAGTTGCAGAAAAGTATTCGTAAGCAAAACTGGGAGTATACTTATTAGAAGGCGGAAAATCGTCATCTGTTATGATAGTCAGGCGGTTTACCAGTCTCTAGAATTCTCTAAAATCATATCAAGATAGTCTGCGACTGCCTAAAGTCGTGGTAACTCATAGCAAGGCAACAGTTCCAGGGAGTGAAGGCATTGAGAGGAAAGACTGCATATCAATTGTCAAGAGATATATCAGAAACGAAGTTCATGGGGCCATGGGATGTGTTCGGAATCCCAAGACCTTGGTCTGAAGTTCGATGGCAAGGTGGCTACAAGAAAAACATCAAAATCATCACGAAAACACAGTGAAATAGTGATCGAAACATAGTCGAAGACAGAGATTCGCTCTTCTGGAAGGATACCACTCACAGGAGACCTCTCCAAGAAAAAACTTGGTGGCCTGGTGAAGCTTTCTCCAAAACTGTTTTATGTGCATTTAAATATACCCTTCTGATTACGTCTGCAGAACTTCAATCCTTCTCACTATCGTTGAAGACTATTCCCATCTTTTCTGTCAAGCTGAAATCCCTCCCTTGTTCTTTATCATCTGGAAATGATCAACACTTTATTATGAATACATCGTCACATACTCAGTAACTTTTATGTAAGATTCGAGGAATTTTCTTCCATTCTCGATGAAACATCAGTAACTATGTAGTCAGTATATTGGTTAAGACTGAACGGAAATGGCATTATTGTATAAGATGGAAGATGATTTCAATTCACGGTGAATTTACTATGAATTTATGTATCATAGAAACACAAAGTTACGAATTCATGATAACAATAACTGTTTGCACACAATTCGAAAGGAGTTCGAATAACACGAAAAATGTTCATCATTTGTTCTCTGGAACTATTTGTTTCAAATTCCATCATGATTTTGTTGTCAAAATATGACATTTGCTGAAATAAATTTGAATTTTTGATTGAAAATTGAAAATAAACGTTATATGCGGGGTGCAAAAATATACGGGAAAACCCTGTTCATTTTAGTAATTCACCAATGAGATTTTTGTCATATTCTGGACGAATCATTGTGGAAGTCGTAGAGGAAGTATAGTCCTTTATTCGCGTATAAGGGTTGTTATTCTCTTCGATGATTCCGAAACTCAATAAATTATTGAGTATATATTCTGTCTTCTGATGAGAATGAATGAGAGAAAACTGTTAAAGTGCGCCACTGGGCGATCCTGCAATTCATTTGTATAACCCTCGTCGTTGTGAATACAAAAGAAGACGGAAAAATCAGATTTGGGGTGGATATAGGACTATTTTCTGGCCGGTTTAGGGAAAGCTGACCATAGAAAATTTGCTAATCTAAGCGAATAAATCACATTTTATCATCTGGGCAATTTTTCGTGACAATAATAATATTAGACGCGTCGCAATAAATGAATGGATGGCAGAAATTCCATTCGCGGAATGTAACATGGACATGTTTACGAAATTCCCCCTATCAAGATCCCAGTTAGATACAGTGTGATTTATTTATTCACCACGATCATAATCTGGTGAACACTTCAAATCACTATACTTTCTAAGTCTTACACACCTTGTATACAGGTTGTCCCCTATTTCCTTCAATGATCGTTATTGGTGAAATTTTTGGAGAGAAGGATGGTGTTGGAATTTTTCTTGAAAGTTTGGCATTACACAGCGAGGTTTTCAAAAAATGATGGGCTAATAACAAGTTGGCTCAACTACGAATTAGCCATATGATTCTTCTTTGTGCAGTCTCCCTGAATATGAAACGATGAAAATTAATGAAATCATACTTGAGTCATCCATTGAATTCAATGAATCTTCTAGAAAAGATTTTTTCCTCATTTTTTCGCTCCAGATCACTGACTTCTCATGAAGATGAAAGATTTGATAACCAATCCTCAACATTGATTCTGAGTACAGTCGCTTGTTTTGAAAAAATCTATGATTTCTGCCAAGTTCAAAAAATGAATGTTAGCAAAACAGTAGAAGGCTCCATATCAGGTTCTCGAAGAGGCTGAGGAATGTAAAATTGAGGTGAATTCCATGCACCGTTTCCAGGCTTCAGTAAGAATTGCTCGATGAATGTCGAAAAATAAAACACATTTCTAGATTTTTTGGGATTTTCTCTCCTCGTTTCTGGAAAACTGAAATAATGAAAATGATTCCAATCAATTATGATTTGTATAATATGAACAAATTAACGATCTGTACCAAAATATTACTGCGCCTCGAATTCAACATAGAAAAATATTATTTGATTATGTTAAAAACGGGGGCAATAAGATGAGTAGAAATTACCTAGAATGATAGAAACAAGGTTTCACTTACAGTAACACAGTACACTACAGTAAGTAATTTATATTTCTATTTTGCATATTATTTTTTAGAAAAATTGTGATTTTCTGATGTGTATGAATACATAATTATGTTTTGGGAAGCTGCATTTGAATAATTGAAAAATTAATTCCTCATTTTGGATAGTATAACATAACGTCGAATCAAAATCACGGAAGAGTCTGAAAAAGGAACCGAATGAGTACAGGGTGTTTCATGGAGAATATCAAAGATGTATTTTCCCTTGTGAAACCGAAAGTGGCAGCAAATGAAAATTTTCAAGTTGAAATCTTGAAGTTTCCTACCCATGCTACCAACACCAATATCCAGAATCGCGCCACTCATTTTCCGATTTATAGATCGAAATATACTCTGTATGACTTTCGAGTACTACCCATATCGAATAAAAATCGAATGGGAAATGAGAACGAAGATCCAAATAAGCAGAGTGGCATATAGGTAAGCATTTTCTGCGAACATCAATATCCACATTCTTGAAGCCTCGATCGCCTTACAAGGATAGCAATATTTCAGGAATCACTTAGAACCGTTTAGAGATATAAACGTATAATCAATCTTTCCCGAGCAGAATAATTAAAAAGAGCCGTATTGCGAAGAAAAATCGTCTTGAGAGTTCCGATTTCGTTCGACACACCTGTGCTTTTGTGAAACATAAATAAGTTGACACACGACACTTACATAGGTAGATTTAGTCTCGGATGATAATTACTCAAGATGATTACGGACTAATACGGATCTTTTTTTAATCTATTAGTGCAGCCAAGTGCTGAAGAAAATTTTGGAATCCTTCCTTGTCTTGATGGGCTGAGCTTGCTGAACAAACTAGGATTATTTACCAATTTTCAATATTCCATCAACAAGTAAAACCTAGTGTCTTTGTTCTAACACACTTATGGATCAATAAACCTTGCCAAACAATTGATTTGAGCTCACACTTACAACTCGATTCGAATGAATATAACTGAAAATGTCTCAATACAATGGATGGCACATCAAAATGTTTTGCCAACAGTCAGCTGATTATTGATCGATGCGTCCAATTATTCTCTCTCTAAGCTCGATCTAGTAGAGATTATATGATATCATATCTGCGTCTCTCTCATGATTTTCCAATTCCTGTATATCTAAGTTTTTTTTAAGTAGACTTTTTATGTTTTTAAGTAGTTTTTAGTAACTAGATAACTTGAAAAACTAGTAAAAAACCGAATTAACTAATGCTAGAAATTGTGATTCCAGGCTGAGCTACCTAAGCAATGCTTCTGTTGTAGTCATCAACCTGGATTGCATTAATCATTTACATCCTGAGTGGTGAGTAAAAGAAAGAAAAAACAAAGTAAAATTCGTTGTGAGAGAGAGAGCGAATATGTTTTTTATGGTATATTGTGTTCCCTATTATTATTCGAGTTCGTATATGGTTTTTAGTTTGTTATAATTTTGGTTCACATATTATTTCAGTTTTGATTTCATTTTACGTTTATTAGGAATGACTCTAATTTCTCTAGACACTAGGTTTAATAATTTCGGACCAAAGTATGATATGAATCTCTGTGTGTGAGCTAGTCTACAGAGGGGAACATTTGTTTTCTGCTCAGATTTAGCACGTGTGTTGTGAGTCTGACTTATATGAGAGATGGATGTATTCTGAATCCATATTAAGCATTGAAAGGTATAGAGTTTTCTCACCTCGAATGAGCCAGTTTCTATGTAAAGGTCTTCAGTTGAGTACCTTCTATTTTTCTTAAAAATAATTTTTAGTATGGTATTTTGCATGGCCTCTAGAATGTGTAATAATGTTTTACTGAGATCACCCCATATAATGATCCATTACCTCAATAGGGACTCAGCGCGTGAGTTGTAAATCATACGTAGAAGCTTTTTATTATTTGAATTTCTGATTTGATAGAATTTATAAACAAACTCATTGAGTCTCTTACCTGTGTTTTCAATGTGTGCTTTCCACCGCATGTGTTGGTCCACATACACACCCGAATACTTCATGTTGTCAACTTTTTTAATTATTGGACATAAACACTGCACTGAGTTTAGTAGAGATACTCATGAACAGTGAGAGTATTTTTTAAGGGTTGATGTTTTTTTGTTTTTGTGAATGCAATGGACTTAGTTTTTTCATATTCAGACTCAGAAGGCTTACATTCAACCAAGAGAGTATATATTCGAGCACTGTTTCAGCTTTCCCATAGACTTCATCCCAGGTATCGCCTTCAAATAAAAGTGCTGTGTCGTCTGCGTTAGATATTATTCTGCCATTGATGTTATGGAGTTCATAGAAATTGTTAATATAGATCAAAAATAGAATTGGACCCAGTACTGACCCCTGGGGCACGCCCATGTTAACAGGTAGTAGATCGCTAAGGGTACTGTTTATTTTAACTCTTTGATTTCTATCAGATATATAGTTTTTAAATAGGTCTGAAGTGATACCTCTAACTCCTAGTTCGATCTACTATATAATTTCACATCTTTGGCATACAACAAAAGTCAGCTGATTTTTTATCGTTGCATCTCTTTCTTTTCGTCTCTTCAATTCCTCTTTCTTTCTCTAGCTTGATCTAGTGGAGAAATTATAATATTATATCTTCGGGTTTCTCAAATGAATTCTCTGATATTTCTACCTCTCGAAATGGTTGGTCTTTTTCATTACTAGTTATACCCATTTTTCAGCTTTTCGTGGGATTTTCTCTCCTCGTTTCTAAATAATAGAGTGGAAGTTATTAAAATTTCAATATATTTGTAGTAAGGACAGATTTGGGATCTGCCCCAAAATGTCACTGCGCTTGAAATTAAACCTTTAGATACCTAAAAGAGAAATTCTCTTTTGGTCAGTGACACCTTGTTTTTGAAAAATTTGGAAATACAAATATATATTTGATAAGAATAAAACCTCTACTTATCTAGGTGGACGTTTCGGGAACTAATCTGCTCCCGTTCTCAACACAATTAAAATATTTTTCTCTTCGCAAAATTTTTCAATATTTTATATATTTCAATTTTGGGAAGAGAAAAATATTTCAATTGTGTTGAGAACGGGAGCAGATCCGTTCCCGAAACGTCCACCAAGATAAGTAGAGGTTTTATTCTTATTAAATATATTTGTATTTCCAAAAATTTTTTCGAAAACAAGGTGTCACTGACGAATAGAGAATTTCTCTTATAGGTATATAAAGGTTTAATTTCAAGCGCAGTGACATTTTGGGGCAGATCCCAAATCTGTCCTTACTACAAATATATTGCAATAATTTATAATAACTTCTACTCTATTTTTTAGAAACGAGAAGAGAAAATCCCATGAAAAGCTGAAAAATGAATGTACCACCTCCTCGAAGAACTTACAGACAGTATTTAGTTATACCCAGTTTTGTAACATTCTTTTCCTCCCCAGTCTTCTCGAATATTGCTGATAATGAAGATTCGATCTCTCGAAACATGTCCTCTAATTATTGTCCTCGAATTGAAGGTATTTTGCTGGTGGAATAAGACTGTGAGTTACACCTTCCTCTTCAGGATGTACTTTCGCTGCAAAAAAGGCAGCTAGTCCCAATCAGCAGAAGCATTTTTCACAGGTAAATACGTACATTCTGCATTCGTTTATGTAGAAACGGCCAACTGCAATCAATTGAGAGCACCGAGCTAATAAAATGCTGAATCGCCTAATTCCCCGACTAATTGAGAAGTCAACAATGCCGTCGTTGGGAGAGCGTTCGAAAGCGGAAAATTAGAATTCCCTAGAAACTGGTTCGTATCGTTTTCAAATTAAATTATTAGTTTTTTGCTGTGCTGGTCTTTGTGTGGCTCAGTCCATCTCGTCGATTTCGATTAAAACGTTTCGAATGCCGGCCGGTAATGAAAAAGACTTACTGCGAAGACGTGGTCTTCCCCATTTGGTGAAAGCGCGTCGACACGCTGCCGAATACGAGGAAATCGATCTTCGCTCGCCCGCTCTGTATAGGTATACCAGGAAAAACGAGAGCGATTGAAAATGGAATGAGCGACTTGTCGCTCTCTGTTGGTTCCATTCCATACTGTTGGGCTTGGTTCAAGCCGCTCCGAACCCATAGATGTGGGTGTTTCTCATGGATCCGTACTTCATCTGTTGACAACACGAAAAGCGGTGGAATTTTGGGAGAGAAGGAAGGTTTTGGAATTCCTCTTGGAAGTTATGAGGTTGTGAGCATCAGGAAAGACTTCACTAGGCAAAGAATTCCACGACTTTGCCGATCAATTGATGGAATCTGGAACAAAGTCGCTTTCAGTTCTTCTGTAGAGTTTGGACCAAACAAAGCACCCAACTGGAGTTGCATCACCCTACAAGTGTGGCTGTTCCTCAGGTATCTCCACTTGGTCCAGTACTTGTCTTCGTTTATATCAACTATGAAACGAGAGCAATGAAAAATGGAATCAAAATATAGTCGAACTCGGTTGGTTCATTTCGAGAGAGTTTGGGGTTCACAATCGTTCAAAACCCATGAATGTGAGTGCCCCTCAGGGATCCATACTTGGTCCTACACTTTTCTTCGTTTATTTCAACCATTAAACATTAGCAGTCGAACCGAAGTCGCTCGGTTCATTCAATTTGGTAGAGTTTGGGGTTCACAATCGTATAAAATCTTCGAATGTGAGGGAATCCTTGAATGTGAGGGTCCCTAAGGGATCCATACTTGGTCCTACACTTTTCTTCGTTTATTTCAACCATTAAACATTAGCAGTCGAACCGAAGTCGCTCGGTACATTCAATTTGGTAGAGTTTGGGGTTCACAATCGTATGAAATCCTTGAATGTGAGGGCCCCTCAGGGATCCATACTTGGTCCTACGCTCTTTTCTTTGTTTATCTCAACCATAAAACATGATCAATGGAAAATTGATTCAGACCAAAGTCGGTCTCAGTTGGTTCAATTCAATAGAGTTTGGGGTTCAGAATCGTTTATAAAAAACTTAAATGTAGATGTTCCTCGGTGAATCGAATTCGATTGATATCATATACTAAGTCCTATGAGATTTTTGTGTTTTGGAAAAGTTTTCAAGTTGATAAATGAGTGAATATTGAAGACCACTGTTTTTTTGGATACGTTCACTTATTCTATCATGCTTACACAGTATTCATCATTGTATCATGTGTATGAGAAGCAATATATAGAATATATCAACCAATGAAACTAAATCGAATACTAAAAACTAAAAACGAATCTATAAGGAATGATGCCATGCAGCAGAATACTGTAAGATTAGAAATAATCTGTGTGTGTTTATAATCTGTGTGGAGCTAGCAGAACTCACTTCAAAATTTTCAGTCCGTTTCAAAAACGTGGTATATTGTGAATCATTTTTCAATTCCTATGTGAATCAAAAGTGTGGAGTATAATATTTCTCACTGATTTAAAGAGAATGTGTCACTCAAAAACAAAATTGGCATGACTGTTGAGCTGATATATTTCTTGAACACCCACTGTGCAATCGGAATATCGAACTAATTCTATAATTTATGTACTCACATTCATATATTCAGAATATGTTATTTGTTTGGAAAAAAACAAACCCCTCTGAAAATCGGCTATCCAGAAAATAATGTGGGAATTACATCAATTCGATGATTCTGTCTCTTTATACCGCTATTGTCACAATCAGTAACCCTAAATATCGCCATGGCATAGAGTCCCGATCCATATAAGTCACGTGTCGTATCGGAAGTGTTGATATTTCGCTCGCATAATGTGACTACGCAATATCACTGCACTTCCGGTTCGCATTACACTGTAGGGTGGGAAATTGCGACAAATTTTGCCGAAGTCATGTTTTCATCTTAGACCCCGAGGTCGGATTTGTGCGAAGGGTGCCGTTACGGAGATCCTCATTATTTTTTGTTGGAGTCATCGATGCAAACAGGGTGTCCAAGTGTCGATGCAAAACCTCAATGAGTTTTAATAGAGATTTCTGGGGATTTCCTTTATTTTTTGAATCATAATCAAAATTAGCTGAGCATATCCTTACTGAAAATGGACAACATATTGGGGTAATATCAAGATCATAAAAAAAAAAGACAACCACCAAAAACGGAAAATCAAAGAGTCTGCTTGCATTCTCCTGAACGGAGACAATAATATTGCTTCTTGTTCAGTTGATTTAGATAGAACTTGGCATCCACTTCTGAAACTTGAATATGAAAATGGAAAATTCGATATCAATTAATGAAAACACCTTGTAACCAGGATTCTTCCGTCTACCGAATTGTCACTCTTCAGTGTCAAAACCGAAAACATTGAAAAATTTTGCGAAGAGAAAAATATTTCAATTGTGTTGAGAACGGGAGCAGATTCGTTCCCGAAACGTCCACCAAGATAAGTAGAGGTTTTTATTCTTATTGAATAAGTTTGTATTTCCATTTTTTTTTCAAAAACAAGGTGTCACTGACCAATAGAGAATTTCTCTTTTAGGTATCTAAAGGTTTAATTTCAAGCGCAGTTACATTTTTGGGCAGATCCCAAATCTGTCCTTACTACAAATATATTGCAATAATTTTCAATAACTTCTACTCTATTTTTCAGAAACGAGGAGAGAAAATCCCATTAAAAGCTGAAAAATGAATGTACCACCTCCTCGAAGAACTTACACAGTATATAATCAAAACTACCCTTCCAACATTCCAATTTCCTTCCCTCTACTTCATAACACTCTATATCTCACATTTGAGATGATAGAGAGAACGTCACTTGTAATTTCAGATTGAAGAAATTCTAGGAGGCTAGAAAATGTTGTGTAACCTTGAACGCAACCTCAACATAGAGTTGAAGATGATGTCAGATACCACTGTTACCACCACCAACCACCAAACATACCATCAACTGAAAACTGACCTTCACGGTCACGTTTTCTGCTACTAATACGGCTCTTAGAGCGTCGTGTCGTTTGTGTGGTGTGGATAGTTTAGGAACAAGCAACAACTGTAAACAGTTATTGCCTGTCTGTGTAGTCGCCATAGTGCTATCGCGCTAACGTGTGTAGTGTGTCAGTGTGGGGCTTTTTAGGGGGTACCCCTGTGTATGTTGCTGTGGTCGATGCCAAAAATCGAAGAAAAAAATACCGATATCAAGCGAATGAGCGGTTATTTCAGGAAGAATATTTATCTCTGTATGGTCTTAGCACAGAAAATGAGTTTGCGAGAACCTGTCTCCTCAAGGCATGCTATTTCGATGATAGATCTACTGAAATGAAGAACTCGTTGGACAACACTCGAGAAATGAAATCGGAAAATCAGAAGAACACGTCAATGAGCTAGTTATTGAACATCAATCGGCCTGCAGGCGCTAATCTCTCATACATACTCGAAGAATGTGGGCATCCAGATTGGCGGATTGATTTCATCCAAGTCACGGACCCCTGCACTACCTAACTATCCGTCCGCTCTGTGTTTGCTCTGCTAATGATCCTGCAGGCTGGCCTGTAAACATTCCTGATTCACTCGGTCCGAATCTAGCTGGCCGCGGTCCGGCAAACAAGCGACTACGTCTGGCGTGGCTAACCGCGTTAGCGAGGATTTGTATTCCCGCTACAATTTCGGGTGATAGAAGAAGTTAGGTTGGTAATGGGACGGTTGGTATTGCGTGTTACGTGGCCGCCAGTTTGTTGGCAACGGGATATATTCGGGAGATCGGTGATTGTTGATTGGACAGCGAGGTTTTTTGATTTTTGAATCGGAGATGCAATATAAATATGTACAGTCAGCAGAGAATAAATACTTGATTTCTTCTATATCACTCAAAGTTATACATATACCAAACAAACTTCGAATACATTGTCAATTTTGATTCAAGAATTTTAATGTAGTAAGATATTAGTTGAAATGAAGTACTGTAGCCAATTTGGTCGATAAGATACTTGAACTCATTCACTCTGATGTGTTTCGATAGTCTTACAAATCTCTTCACCTTTGGCTATGAGTATCTATTTAGTTTTGTTCATAAATGACTTTTGATATATTTCTATTATAACATTCTTTGATTGCATCCATTACATCACTAAAACAAGTGGCACCATCAGTATCTTTAACATATACCAATGTGTTATCTGCAAAAAGATGTAATGAACAATGTTTGAACTGGCAGACCTCTCTATCAGTAAGGATGGAAGAAGATATATACATAGAAGATATATCGACAAATCAGAATTGGCTGAACATATCCTAACTGGAGATAGGCAACATATGGCTGATCGGAATGATACTAAGATGATAGGAAAAGAAGATTACTATGAGAAAAGAAAAATCAAAGAATCTGCTTGCATACTACTAAACGGAGACCATATTGCTTCCTGGTCAGTTGATAAAGATATAATAACTTGGTATCGACCTCTAGAAACTGAATATGAAAATGGTGAATTTAAGATCGATATCATTTTGTTGATAAACGGGAGCAGATTCGTAACCATAACGTTCACTACATTAAAATGAATAGAATTCTTTATATGTTCGTATTCTGAACATTTTTTATCAAAACGTGGTGTCACGATAATGAAACAATGATTTCGAACATCAGAGGTTTTCCTTTCGTGCTGTCAACAAAAAATAAACGGCTGAACAAGTTTTTTTTCTTTTTGTTGATTTTGGTGTCAGATAATTGCTCTTTTTTATGAAACATTACACCAAAAAAAGCATTACAATATACAGAGCAGTTCAAACACGTGAATTCAAAGGTATGTCTTTGAAGCCTCTTATATAGGAGTGACATAAGAAAAAAGAATTTCTAGACCAAATAGTGTTATTGTGTAATTTTTCATCCAAGAAGAACGATAACCACGCCAATATCTCCTGTAAGTCATGAGATGAAGATAGAGTATGGAACCAAGTGAATATCTTTAAAACGAAAATAACGATATTTATGACAATTTGCAGGTAAGTGCAATGGAACTTAATGCATCTGATATACATTTTTTTTGTTAATAATGTAGTTCAAACGGAAATGCCATCAACTTCTTAAAATCTAAATGGGACACCATATGTATTTCTACAGATTTCGAAAGAGCTTGTTATTCTGAATTCATACATACTGAGTTCAGTGTGAGAAAATTTGAGAAAAACAAGGAATATAGCACTTTATTCAACCTCCTTCGAGTTCTTTGCATCAGAGCAGAAAACTATTTAGATAAACTTATTGATGAGAATTGTCGAGAAAAGGCTTATAGTCCCCCCAGACGGAAACTTGAATTTTGACAAGTATTTGGATCTACTATATAGCGAAATTATTCCTGCACTTCAACAGAATGGGCAATTACCACAAAATGTTTGGTTTGAACAAGATGGAGTACATTTCCACTATATGATAGACGGGTTATGAATTTTCTGGATGCCATTTTTCCAAATCGGTGGATTGGACGTAGATGATTCATAGAGTGGCCTGCTCGTTGTCCGGATCTTAGCCCGTTAGATTTTTTCTTCGGGGTTATCTAAAATCACGTGTTTGCATCAGACGACCAACAAACTCACATCAGGAATTAAGTCAAAGAATTATTGATGAATGTGAACTACTACGTGGAGAAGTCTTGGAAAGAGTGACTCAAGAATTTGTTGATAGGATGGCATACTGTCAGCAACTGGACGGCGAACATTTTTAACATTTGAAGTGATTTTGTTTCTCATCATTCTGAAATAATAAAATGTACACCTATTGTACAACTAACAGTGAGTTATTCCTCGTTTTTACAATTCTTTTTACACTGAACTCAGTATTTATGAATTAAAAATAACAAGTTCTTTCAAAATCTGTAGAAATATATAGGGTGTCCCATTTGAATTAAAGAAGTTGATGACATTTCCGGTTGAACCGGAAGTATATTATTCACAAAAAAATGTACATCAGATGCATTTCGTTCCATTGCACTTACCTACAAATTTTCATAAATGTATAGTTCTTTCCGTCTAGAAGATATTAACTTGGTTCCATACTTTATCCCAACCCTGTATATGAACCTTGATCCACTTTGCTGCATCCGCGCGGCTCTGCTGTTCCCCCCGAAGTTGGTCGGTCGGGATTCCTGCCTAATTATATGCAAAATAATCTGGAAGGCGATGTTTGGAATCGGAATTAGTTCGGAGGACCCGCGAAAACCGTGTCGCGCATTTTAAGCCGCCGAAGAGTTTTCCACAACGTGTAGAAACGCAGAGAAGGGGAAGAAGATGATATAGATATAGAAGGGGGTCGGGGGGAAGGGGGAACGTCTGAAATTTCCGCAATTATCGTTTTAACGCCGACAACACTCAAATATTTTCCTCTTTCGATATCGACCTAGAAAGATCGATAAAAGCATCGACTCATCATTGTGAACTAAGTGAAAATATCCACATTACTATGTATGCTGGCGATATTTCTGTCCTTGTTGTGGATGAATCCGATGAGACTCTGGAATTAGAATGCAACGAACTGATTCAGTCGTCGGCATCCTGGTCGTTCGAAAATTCCCTTTTTTTCAATATTGAAAAGACTCAGTACATGAGGTTTCACAACAGGCAACGTGTTTGCCAAACCCTGATCTTGTCCTCAATGATAAGCCCTTTTCCAACACAGATACACATGTCAAATTCTTAGGGATGGATCTTGATGAAGTCTTAAATTGGAAAATTCATTGCACAACCCTGATTTCCACTCTTCATTCTCACACATGATCAATTACAGATGGTGCACAAGTGGAAAGTCGTCTAAGATACGGTATTTGTTTCTGGGGTTGGTCTGTGGTGACAGATGATGTGTTTATAGCACAGAAGAAAATAATTAGGTGTATCGCTAATGTATCTAGTTTTTCATTTCATTTCATTTTCTCTCCTCGTTTCTAAAAAATAGAGTAGAAGTTATTAAAAATTATTGCAATATATTTGTAGTAAGGACAGATTTGGGATCTGCCCCAAAAAGTCACTGCGCTTGAAATTAAACCTCTAGATACCTCAAAGAGAAATTCTCTATTGGTCAGTGACACCTTGTTTTTGAAAAAATTTTTGGAAATACAAATATATTTAATAAGAATAAAACCTCTACTTATCTTGGTGGACGTTTCGGGAACGAATCTGCTCCCGTTCTCAACACAATTAAAATATTTTTCTCTTTGTAAAAACCGAAAACATTGAAAAATTTTACGAAGAGAAAAATATTTTAAATGTGTTGAGAACGGGAGCAGATTCGTTCCCGAAACGTCCACCAAGATAAGTAGAGGTTTCATTCTTATTGAATATATTTGTATTTCCAAAATTCACACTAGTCCAAATTCGATGATGTTTATGTATCTTATCATGAAATCACGACAATTTATTGAACCAAAACTCATTTTCTGTCAATATGCACCATCTTCCGCATGATCGAATGGACTGGGTAACAAAACAACCAAGACTATCGAAATAAATACTTGGAATAAAAAAACTGTTGTTTCCAGCCACCATGCATGTATTAGGTACGACCTATTGTCGACAGGTTTTCGGAATATTTTACATTCTGTCGGTCCCACCCAGCTATCGTAACCAACCTCCCATTGCCCAATTCAAATTCAACAAAACGATAAAGCATCGATTTCTTCAGGAGCACCAATACCAACTAGATCCGTCTACATGAAAAAACCACTCATCGAACAATGAGAAATAAATAACGCTATGGCATTGGCGCCGCATTGGTGAAATTATATGGGCCTAGTGGACTTGGACGACTTCGGATTCTTCACTTCTCTTCCAGTGATTGCTATCGAATTCACCCAGTTCGCGATAACCAGCTCTCTTCTTCAGGTGGAGTTTGCAAAATACTTATTCAATTCTACAATATTGCGAAATAATTGAGTGAGATCGTTCTCTGAGGTGAAATCAACAAACATAGGATAATCAATGACTGAAGCGCCAATAACTATGTTATTTATGTTATTGGCTATAAGTGGTGGCCCCAGCACGTATCCTTGCGGTAATTCCGACTTGACCAGACACTGGACACCGTTGCATCAGTCGAATATGATTGGAGTTGTTCTGATAAGTTCTTATGGGTCTTGATATTCAATTTGTAATTCATGTGAACATATTCAAATATGATTTAGGAATGCTCTTAATCGATCTACTTATGTCATAAATATCATGTTTTGAAGAGAGATGGGGATCCTCCACACTGGCGTGTTGCCTACACGATCGATTTGCATCAGCTTTGAATCATAACTGGTTCCTCTTGGACACATTTATTTTTGATATTCTCCGTTTCTTTGTGAACTTTGTTGAAATGAGATGAACAGGAGATGAAATAGTTTGATGCATTTGCATCTCTGATTCACGAATTCAAATCATTGTAGAGTTATTTTATTTTATTTAGAAAGAATTTTAATTTTCATACTTTTTCCTGGAATATCTCGAAAAATATAAGTTCACGCACGTTTTTATTGTGAAATTCGGGATTCTGAGGTCGGAATACGACAGTACCAAAAATATGCATGATAAGTGCAAGAATTACCATTATTAGTTTCAATCAAGTTGTTTCCACTTTCATTATCAAGGTTTCAAATGTGGTTTTCATTTCTGTGTGTGATCTGCCTAGTTGTAATAATTCATGAATGTTATTTTGTTGATTATTGTTTTTTGAAAAAAAATTGGAAATATTAATATATTTAATAAAAATAAAGCTTCTACTCATCTTACTGGACGTTTCGGAAACGAATCTGCTCCCGTTCTCAGCACAATTGAAATATTTTTCTTCGCGAAATTTTTTCAATGTGCAGTCGGTTTTGACACTGAAAAGGGAAAATTTGGCAGACGGAGGAATTCTGGTAAGAAGGTGTTTTTGTTAATTGATATTGAATTTTCCATTTTCATACTCAATTTTCAGAAGATGGTGCCAAGTTCTAATTATATCAACTGAACAAGAAGCGATATTATTGTCTCCGTTCAGGAGAATGCAAGCAGACTCTTTGATTTTTCATTTTTGGTTGTTGTCTTCTTTTCCTATGATCTTAATATTACTCCAATCGGCCATATGTTGTCCATTTCCAGTAAGGATATGTCCAGCTAATTTTGATTTGTCAGTATATCTTTTCTTCATATTGTTTTTATGCTCTTTCATCCTTACTGATAGAGACCTGCTAGTTTCACCTGTTTAATATTTTCCACAAACACAAGGTATACTGTAAATACAATTTTTGATGATTGTTTTTCATTTTCAGTATTCATTCATATAAAATATAACGGTAAAGATATATCGGCTACAGTTATTAAAGTTCCATTGAATGATGGATATGGATGGTTTAAGTAGCTTTATATGATGATAATAAAACCACGTTACTGAATGTTCGGCAAACGAATATTAGTTACCTTCTTGTATCATAATAGACGTAACAACGAGTCGCTCGAAAATTTCATTGGGTAATAGTCTGCCCAAACTGGTCAGAATTTTCTGTCCATAGTGAAATCATCAATTCGATAGATTTATGTTGTTGATCGGAAAAAGTGGCCCCGGCATGGATCCCTGTGGTATTCCCGTATCGACCGAACAGGATCCGAAAACTCGCGATGAGCTCTCGAGCGACTCGATATCCGCGAACGTCGGGGCGACGGCCCCCCCTCAGGTTCCTTCCATGGACTGTCTGGCTGGCGTTTTTCCTCGATGGGTCTCGACGCGCGAAAACGGCCCATCTAGCGTGCCACGCCGTGCCGCAAAAACCACGATGGGGCCTCCCATGGAGCCGTCCGATTCGCAGCCAATGGGTAGTCCGATTATGCGGCGAGCTTTTGTTTTAGAAAAAGGCTTCTAGTAGGCGGCGTCGACTTACAGTCCGAAGAAGAAGGGGCGCAATTAGCGACCGATCGCGACACTCCGGAAGCGGGGTTGCCAACTTGGCGGATTTCACCGTTGGACTGGATTCAGTGTTTGTTTTTCAATAAATGCTAGAAAAACTGGTGGTTCTAGAGGAGAAAATAACTAATTGTTGTTGGAGCTTTCTATTGCTCTATTGCTCGGGGTTTAGTGAAGGTGCCACTAGGAATTTAGTATAATTCCAAATTGCAACTCGTGAGGAATTTTAAAACTGGTACCTTCTCAATTACCTTGTTAATCATCCAAGGCTTTCCCTCTTTTCGTATTTTTCTTGGTAAAAAAATGCAACAGAATGTATAGGTATGGCGGAAACGATATTTATTCATTTATATTTATTTCATTACACAGGGTGGCCCAATGAAAACGAAACAAGGTATGCAATTCACTGAGAGATCAAGGAACTGACATTAAAATAAATGATTCTTGTAATGTTGGAT
The DNA here is from genome assembly GCA_963576655.1 of Gastrophysa polygoni. Lineage (NCBI taxonomy): Eukaryota > Metazoa > Arthropoda > Insecta > Coleoptera > Chrysomelidae > Gastrophysa > Gastrophysa polygoni. The sequence continues at coordinate 10,473,047 of OY755093.1, forward strand.
AGGACAGTATTTAAAAACAAAACACATAAGGCACTTCTTAGATGAACATCGTTCTAACTATAAATTGAGAAATAATGATGAAAGGGAAAAAAGCGTTACTGCCCATCACTAGCCGATTATTTTCATAACCGTGTTTTCTCGAAAACTACTGCATTGAGTTCCAAAAAACAAGGAAGCGTTGGTAAGAGATTTCGATTACCTTCAAAATGATGTATCACTTGACCCCTTAGCCCATTTGAGATTCAAGGATTGGAGCTCACCCCTCCGAGGGGTTCGAAGTGAAGAAGTTGAAAACATGCAAAAAATAGTTCTCCCTCGAAATAAAAATCGACCGGTTCGAGCGTTTTTTTTTTCTGAGAACGATAACTATGTCAAATCGGCCTTGTTTCATTTTCATTGCCACCCAGTATATTACTATAAAGGAATTACACCATCATCTTCCAATGATAAGATGTCATCCATTTCAACCTTCTTGTTCTTCGTATCTCACTCTCATGTCTATCTCTCTCACTTTGCAGATGATTCCACAACTTTGTCGTTCTATCGATGTGAAGTTAGGTCTCTGACCAGACGATGTAGGGGTGACTAGCCTACTGGAGCATACTAGAGCTCGTCTAGTTTGTCTACATTGAATCGCTCGTGGTGGAATAATTCGTATACATGGGAGCTGAACTCCAAAACAAGTCTAATTTGCGCTTAGTAGATCATGAGGACCTGCTGAAATGAGTTCGAAAGAAAGCTGAGTTCTTGTGAAGCAGTTTTCGCAATAGACCTCACATGATTGTCCCAGAACAGAGCGCTGTTGGTGGTGATACCCAGCATGGATATTGATTTCTCCATAGAAATAGTGGTACCTTTATTGGGCATTGTGTGCCCTCACTGGTGAAGATACTTTTGAGTTTCTTGCATTAAACTCTACTAGATTTTCAAATTCCTCTCCAGATCTTCATTTGAATTATGGACGTGTCTTCATATTGCACCTTTGAAATATACTCTCATCTGCAATGCTATGAACTGGAGGTCACATTCAACAAATCATTGATGTGGAGGAACAACAGAGCTGGTGCCAAGAAAGATCCTTATGGCCCATCACAGACCTGATGGCCATTTTATCAGATCACACTTCGTCTACCAGGACGTTCACAGACTATCTGTAGATAGTATACCTATCAAGCCGACTGAAAAATATTACTTATCATAACTTTATCATCATGTAGTACCAAATCATAGTCAGACTCTTGACATGACATTGTAGGCTCGATATTGTAGGCTCGATATAATTGCTCAGCAGGATCTACCAGGAGCATGAGAGAGCATCAGTTCACATTCTTTGCTACTTCGATTCTTTCTAACGATGAGAAAGAAAATTGAAGGACTTGATGAAGAACTCCCAAACTACATTCTGAGTCTCTGAGGGCAGACAAAATAAATTCAAAAAGGATTAGAGAATAATTTTCATGTCTGATGTTCATGAATTCTCTATTATTTGAGTCGAAACCACCAGGAGGAGCAGATTTCGCCAACTGTGCTAATATTTACGAGAGCTCAAACTTGTTCAAACTTGTGTTCTCAATTCGGTCCTCATTTCTCTTGGATTATTTTTTTTTCTTTCCACACCAATTTTCACAATCCAAGTATTCTTCGTCGAATTTCGAACACACAATTTTTATCTTTCGACATATGTTCCAATATGTGCTAGCTGCAATATATAATTTATGACTTTTAAAAATCCGGCATCTGGCAACGCTGTCCGGGAGGGCGAGGGGTTGATTTATCCGGTACGATCGAGGTAGGCGCTGCGAGCTCTTGTTTCGGGTGCCAAGGAGGCGGTCGGGTCGGGTTGGTAATCGTTGGTGGTACTGGTACTGTACATGAATTGTAGCGACGGGTTCTGGAGTCAACGACGGTCGCCAATCGGAATGCTCCCAGTACCAAGTCGAACCGCGCCTTTTTTGTATTTTTCAGAATATAATGGACTTGTGTAACCATAATTTCGGATCGTATGCACTGTGTCCAGCAAGCAAAATAAAGAATGTCTGTATTATAAGGATATCGTGTGAACAGTGGTATTCGACAGTTCTGGCTGAATGGGGAAACAGTTTTCGTTCAATAGAGGGCCATTCTCAAGAAAATATTAAAAAATCAAATTCTACATTTTTATGGATTCTTGGGATTTTTACTCCTCGTTCCTAGAAATGAAAAAAGAATTCATAGTAATTACTCAATTATATTTGTAGAAAGGACAGATTCACCATCATGTCCAAAATGTCACTGCTCTTGGATTTAAGTTTGAGATACTTAAAAGAAGAAACTCTATTTGTTAATGTTTTTCGAGAAATTTATCCACCTACATTAAAGATGTTTTTCTTCGAAATCGTTCTGCTGCTTCGTGTTTTGACACTAAAGAGTGACTCTTCATAACATTAACATAAACATTTTCATCTGTGAGATGGAAGCAGATCCGTTCACGAAACCTCCCCCACTAAGATGAGTACAAATTTCAATATTCGATAAATATATTTGCTTTCAAAATTGTTTGGAAAACGAGGTGTCACTGACAAATAGATATTTTTTCTTTCAGGTATCTGAAGGTTGAATTGCAAGCGCAGTGAAATTTTGGGCAAGATCAAGAATCTGTCCTCAGTACAAATATTTTGAAATAATTATTATAATTTCTCTAGTAATTTTCAGAAATGAGAAGAAAAAATCCCATACAATCTGGGAAACATGAGAATACCACCTGACAATATTGAACAAAATTATGCAAAATTTGATCTATCATTTTGAGGTCTCAAGGTTTCCTCAAAAAAATGAATTTTGCAATTGTTTTTCCGTAGGAAAACCAGTCTAGGTATTCTCTTTTAACAGAAATATTCAAACATTACATTATTATATAACTGTCTGTAGGTTTATCGAAGGGGTAGTGTAGTAATTCTTTCTAGATTTTCTGGGATTTTCTTTCTGAAAAATGAAAAAAGTAGTCATAATGATTATTTCAAATAGGTTCTACAAATATATACTGTAAACTTGAAATCTGTAGTTATTGCTGTACTAAGTACCTTATTAATTGTATAAAATGTTTGTATCATTGAAGTTTTGAGGCAAGAAATATAATGATTCGAATCTCGAACTGTTATACGTACTATATTGTATATTTGTTTCAGATTTAAACGAATTCTGAGATCAAATGAAGTTTCAGTAGGGCATTGTCTTTCCTTTCAACTCTGAGATAAAGTGTCGCTAATCCATATGCTGAGTACAAACTTGAGTTTGTTGTTTTCTTACAAGTCTGGTAACATCATTATTTACAAAAATATGTAATTCGTTTTTTCGAGCTTTTAGTAGAAATTTTCACTAGGTAGCTTTCCTCTGGAGGAACGTCCTCTATATGATTGATATCTCATAACAGATGATGTTGTTATAGTGTGTATTGTCTATAATTCATATTGATTTGTATATTTCTGAGTTGAGAGATTGAAGTTGCTTAAATGAAAAATCATTATAGGACTGTAATTTTGCGCTCTACATATTTCCCATGTGTATTCTCCTTCTACCTGAGAAATCGTAAATGATCCGTACAACAGCGGGAAATTGTATATTTCAATGAAATTCGTCATCGAAGGTTAATTTGAAATCACATCCTCGTTTTACGGAACCCAATGAAAGTCGCAAGATCAAAGTTCAACTCTACTGAAATTCTAGATATCCTGCAACTTCTCATTGTTAAAGGGCGTTGAGCTATTAGGGTTGTTGAAGAAGCCTTTAATATACTGTAACTTATATTGAGTCTCAGATGCGGGAGTTTATAGGTCAAATTATTAACATCAGTTTTACAAGAATAATGCGTTGGCCGGTTCTGAATTACACTAATCTTATTAAATGTATCTGGTTAAACTAACAAGATTTTTTCGTAAATTGGATCATTGCCTCTCGGGTCTATAGAGAATGGTGTACTTACTCTATAGCAGTGTGAGTGAACTAACCCTTCGCTCTACTCGATGTTATTTACAGAGTATAAATACCAATTATTGAGTTGAATTAGAATTCTCGATTATTTTGTTGTGAAGAAGATAAACGAATCACCACTTCTGAATATTTACTAAATATTTACCCGTGAGATTTTATGGCAGATTATTGTGGCTTGTGAAGCATGAACATGTTTCTTTGTGCAGAACTTTCCGATATACGTGTCTTCTCGAATATTTATCGCTATCTCATATTTCGAAATACTTTCCGATTGGAACTCGTCAGATATGAAAGATTATATATTTATATTTGTTCACCACATTCACCTCATTCTAATACATAACGAAAAATGGTGAAGATGGAAGATTTCAGATTCACATTGCGACAGCTTACTCTTGCTGATTGGTACATGAGTATATTATATTTCTTTCATCTCATCAGTGCCAGAAATATTTGAATTGCAAACTGCTGAAGAAAAATTCAATATGCAATTGGTATTACAACGTTGAATCTATTCATGCTCAAGAGATTGAAGCTTTTCACTTAGCTGTATATAGTTTTTTTCCAAAATGAGAACAAAATAAGTGTAGTGATACACGATAAAGGCTGAGGTTGTAGCTCCAGAATGAGTTGAATTGAAGTAGAGTTGTGTAGTTTGATGCCAAGATAATCCCTATTTTTCTTGTAGAACTCTTTTAATTTCCATCATAATTTCCAGTTTTTCTTTCTGAGTTTTTGTTACTTCCGAAAACTCTACCAGCTATGACGAATTTTGCTACTCGAATGTTTTCAGGAAAAAAATTGTTATCGGATTTTTTTTTCAAATATTCAGTAAATATGATATTTTCCTTAATATTTTTTCATTATTCAACTCATGGAAATGACCTCGCTCACTTTTCACCGGAATGAAGAGGATTTTCAAGCAAATGCTAGGCTTCAGAAATTTTTCAGAAATTTCGCTAAAAATCGTGTAATTTGACAACTTGGCCAAATTTTGAAAATCTGTATCCCCAAAAACTATTGGACTTGCAAAAACCGATTTGGCCTCAGATATATCGAGATTGCACCTACACCGGGTGTCCCAGAGCTTTGAGGCCAACAGATATTTCAGTTATTTGCAGAAAAGAAAATTGGAAAAAAATACGTGTCGTAGAAGACCATGAGCTCGTTCATGCAGCATAGCGAAATCCCCCTCCCTTGGCAAACAACCCCCGAGAAACAACCCTTAACTTTTGTTTTTCAATTTGCACCCCCATATTTGTTTTGGTACAACTTACAGTTCATTTCATTCTTTATTCAACGATACATTATAATATGTAGTTGTGAAGATAAAGTTAATCGAGAAAATTGAATTCGATAGTTGGTAGATTGGAAATAGTGGATCTGTTTGATGGCCTGCACGTTCTCCAGATCTCACGCCACTGGACTTTTTCCTATGGGGAAACTCAACCAATAAATATTGAAGATACAACTCAGAAAATTCCTGAGGCTTGGATACCGTTATTCCGGAAATGATTGGAGCTTCCAACATTTTGAGCAATTTCTGTAGTATAATGTATATTCAAAATACAGATGAACTTATAATTCAATATTTCATTTGTATTTTCATTTGCCATGATTCTGCATGCCATTCTAGCTACCATGATAGATCATCGAATGAGAAATGAAATAGGCTGTTAGTTGAACCCAGTGGGGTGCAATTTGAAAAACAAAAATTAGGGGTGGTTTCTCGATATTGTTTGTCAGGAGATGGATTTTGCTGGGACATCTGGTATACTTTGAACATTGTTTTACGGAAAATCAGTCTTTCCGGGTCAAAAATCGACCGTAACCGAAGTATTGTCATAATATTCGATTTTTTTTCTCTCGTCGTCTGTGGAGGTCGAAAACTTGGATTCAACACTGCCTTAACATTACAAACAATATATCAATTTAATTCACTGCAGCGTTCAATGCTCATTTGATTAATGAATGGAAAATACGTGAAAGAATCGTTCTCTAATCGAACTATTCTCTTCAAAACTGAATGAAGAATAATTACCTACCCTCTGAAATATATTGACTAACTGAAGTAACACCCTATATCAAGTCACATGGAAAATCCACTTTGCCGGTACCTCCCGCTGCCAGGACAAGAGACGACGTCGAGCGTCGTTATCCAGTGGTGCGCGACTAACGTCCGCGGGCGTCGATTGTTTTCCACCCCGAAACCACCCTCCGTGCAACCCCGAAACGTTGCGTTCCTTCCTACGTCGCCGGAAGACGTGGATGTCGCTCACATCTCTGTGCCGTTTACGGGCTATTTGTGCTGGTCATGCGATCCGGTGACACCGGGGGGTGGTGAAAGAGAAGGGTGGAAGACACGAAAGTCCGATTTCTCTTAATTCGATTTGTCACGAGAGGTGTTTGGGTGGTTTCGTTACTCTAACAAAGTTGTTCAGTTGCTACACACAACGGATCGTTTGTGGTTACAATATTTTTATCAGTGATGACAATCAAATCTCTTGAAGTCGTTAAGTCGCTACGAACAAAGAATTTCCTGTGTTTATAATTTGTTTCATTGAGATGACATGTCAACGTTGCTATAGTTATTATATTTCGTTAGACTCATATCAAATAAACTACTTATTCCATGAAACGGATTGAGCTCACATTTCTGTTGTTCCTCACGGCATTACGCAATTCAACATGAATTCTGACGCTGAGATGTCGTAGTCATTTCATAGTCATATTTTTCCTAAAGAGATCGATCATTAGAGGTCATTTCTAGGTAATTCGATGGTTTCTTTATCGTAACAATGTTGATTAGCTGCTAGAAATGAGGGATTATTGTTGTTACAATATGTTCATCATTTCAAACTCCGATTTCTCTTAGGTCGATTTGGTGTTTGGATGATCTTATCATTATAACAATGTCGTTCAGTTGTTACGAACGACGACTTTCTCATGGTTGCAATATGTTCATTAGTGATGACAAGTCGACTCTATTATAGTTAATATATTCCGTATGGTTCACATTAAACAACTATTTTCATCGAACATACATTGTTTTCTGGCATAAACTTTGATTTTCGAGAACTAGGTACTCTTCACATCTTTGATGCAATACGAGCTGTTTCATCAATGGAGGTTATTTTTAAGGTGACTGAGTGATTTTGTTATTCTAACAATGCGTTAGTTGATACAAGGGAGAGATTACTGTGGTTGCAAAATGTTTTTATCATTAATAATTTCACTTTAATAATATTGTTCGGCTGCCCTTTATAAAGAAGCGTTGTGGTTGCAATATGTTCAATAATGATGCGACCTGGAATTGGATTTGTATCATTACGTTGGGGTCACTTGTATCAATCATATATCAAGTTTTATCCCAAGACATTTCTTGAATTGATAACCTGTACTTCAATATTCTCAATAAAGTAGCATTCGCATATTGTTGTTATACGCTCATAATTGAGGAGAGGAGGTTGTTCCACCGACTATGTTGTGAATGATTTGGATATCGATTCGTCATAATTAACCTCGAAGATTTGATTGACCTACAAGCCTTGCAATGGAGAAAACAACTTATTTTTACACAAACATATTGGCTTCAGATTGATATTTCCTTTTCATCTTGTGTAAAGTGTGTGTGGAAAGTATTAGATAGTTGAATTGTCGTTATTATGAATTTTCCCAGCTTCTTCATCTCCCTACCTGAGAAGTAGGCGCTAGCTTTCAAAACAAATCACAGTCAGTGGCCATAAGATTGGACGAGACACAGCATTGCTGCAACGGGAGATTCCTTCGTTGGCGTCAACTTTTTTTCCCACCACCTTGATTGACTCTGAAACGTCACAGGAGATCGTCTGCGCCGCGCAAAAAGGCGCATCAGTATTCAATTCCCACAGGCCACGAAATGTATCAACGACACCGATCATGCCAAGCCAAGGTAGCTAAACGATACGAGGTACTAGATGCGATGCGTGGCACTGTTGTCACATGTACAGCTTGTATTGGCCCACCCCAAATGATCGAGCGCATTCTTGACGAACGAATAATATTATATTTTTATTTTGTTTCATCTCACCTCCAATTCTTCGATGCTACTGGTGCATTTTCCGTCAAAGATACTCGCAGGTGAATGTTGCTATGAATTTTTTAGAAAGCGTTTTCGAAGGATAGATTTCCTTGAGAATTCGTTGCTTGAGAAGCCTGGAGAGCACTTTCAAGCTCATTTCGAGACTATGTGGAAATCTAGTAGAGTTTAATGCAACGAAAGCTCAAGCTTGATGTATCTCCACAAAGAAGGCATATCACACAATGCCCAATTTCATGATGTCGAGTGCCAATGTTCCTATGAGGTCGTCAATATCCTTTCGCTTGGTATCACCACCAACAGCGCTATCTCTTGGGACGTCCATTGCGAAAACTGCTACACAAAAACATGTCTTTTCTTTCGTGCAAATAGGTACTTCACACCCAAGCAGCACTTCATGACCAAAAAATCTGCAAATGCGACCTGTCCTGAAGTACTGTTCAGATGTTTGAGCTCCAAAACATACGCTGAAGTTCTCATTCTTTTCAGAAGAGAATTATTCGCCTTTTTATCAACCTCTCTAGAACATCGTCAAAAGGTGAGCGATCTTTTTTCTTCTATAGATATCATCGGAAATCTTTCCTATTATTCCACAACGAGCGATTTTTATTACAAATTCTATAGACGAGCTGAGGATCTCATCCCTGGATTCATGCTCGAGACGTATCTAACTTCTTCTCACCTCACATAACCTTATATCATTGATCAATAGAACGTCAAATTTGTGGAGTTTCTGCCTACTGCATGAAGCCTTCCGTGATAGTTATTACGACCTACAAACCTTCAAGAAATATCATAAAACCTCCCTCCTCTGCCATCATAACACCGCTGGCTCACACGAGGCTCCTCGAACGTTATAGGTTTTTCTCTCGTGTGATCAACGAAGAACGATGACCGCTGTCAGTTTGACTTGAAGGACGTTCTTATGTGTGTTGAAATGATGCAAAAGGTGAAAAAGATATCATTTGTATACAGATAGTTATTTAAGATACAAGAGAGTTTTGCAGGTAGACCCGAATAGAGCTTTGGGAGACTTGGAGCTGTGTTTTTGGTGCAGCGTTTTCAGGTGTAGAAAATTCGTGGAATTGTGACACAAAACTGAACTCGGAAATGGACGATATATCTTGCTACATTTCGAAAGAATGAGTTTTGTTGTTGGCGGGGAGTGGTGATGCTAAAATACAAACGTTTTCGTTAATTTGTTGAGTGATCAGTGATAATTTAGGGTTGAAAACAAGTACCAATCAAGATAGAAGAAGAAATGAGAGTTGTCATATCCTCATTTTAAATATCGTTATGTCATCATTCTAGTCACTGGGATCATGGGATTGATCGATATGGGATTGTTCGATTAGCTCCACGTGTAGCAGCCAAAAGCAAAGTTCGATAGGCTTACGAGCCTGAGTGTAGAGGTGACAAGCCTGAGCTCGTCTAGTTCGTTCACCTGGAACCGATCGTTATGGAATAATAGATGTGCAACGATCGTGGAGATATCCTCAGAAGAGGAAGAGTCAGCCCACTTTCATACGATTCTCTAGAAAGGTGAGTGTAAGAGTTTCGTCTCTTCTGAAGAGGATCTGAGAGCTTCAGCGTATATTTGAGTGCTGACCTCCGGGACCTCTCAAAGTTGCGCTTTGTAGATCATCTGAAGCTGAAGCTTGCACGGAACAGAGAGCCAGTTTTTTTTTTCCATGGGACAATCATTGTGCTCCTTTCCTCTTGAGGACGGATATATTTCTTCACCTCCTTTCCTAGTTTCGAAGCATGTGCTCCAAAAAGGACATATCCACTGCATGTTTCAGTGCGAGTTCGAGACAATGTTTGTTTGTTCTCTCAAAATTTCTTCATGGAATATTTTGGCGCCTCTTGTTTCCCGAAACTTGGCAACACTGTCTCGGTGTGCCGTGCAAATGATCCCATTTCCATGCGGCCGTCATCTGCCACTCTGGCATCGCTGACCGAGACGATGCTGGTCTTACGAATCGGTCATTACGAAATTTCAATTAACACTTGAAACATGTCGGTTATAAGTGGCGGAGGCCATTTTCGAAAGCTGCAATCGCGGCCGTTGACGACATTCTTCGTGGCATGGTCGTTGATCAATAAGCAGAAAGAACAATGGGAATCGTGGATCATAAGATACGACATTAGCTTGGAAACTTGGCTACAGCACTGAAACTAGGTTTTTTTGGGTATTGCACAAATATATATTGTGTAATTTTGCGCTTATTATGCGGTGGTTTCTTTTTGGAATTTTTTATTGGTACTTACTCATTTTGAATACAGGAATTCGCCAAAATAAATGTGCGCAAAACTTTATTTTCCAGAAAGAAAGCATTGAAATTAACCCATTTCGGATGCATTCCCAAAATCGGAGTTTCTTTTCTCACACAGGATAATAATTCTTATACCTTCATTGAACATTCAAGCAGTCAAAAAGAAGAAGAAAAAACATCCTCCTCCAATATTATCCAACAAGAAATAAATATCTAATCCCTGAAAAATGAATATGACATGAATATTCTGTTTTTTGTTTACCAAGATGAAATTTACTGTGGTGAATGAAAATCAAACGGTTTCCTTACAAAAATGTAGTTATTCGTGTTTTTGATGGACTAATGCAAAAAGTACTGAAAATGGACAACATATGGCCGATTGGGGTAATATTGAGATCGTAGGAAAAGAAGACAACAACCAAAAACGATCAAAGAGTCTGCTTGCATTCTCCTGAATGGAGATAATATTATTGGTTCTTGTTCAGTTGATATAGATCGAACTTGGCACCCACTTCTGAAAATTGAATATGAAAATGGAAAATTCAATATCAATTAATAAAAACACCTTGTAACCAGAATTCCTCCGTCTACCGAATTGTCACACTTCAGTGTCAAAACCGACTGCACATTGAAAGAGTTTTACGAAGAAAAATATTTTAATTGCGTGTTGAGAACGGGAGAAGTAGAGGTTTTATTCTTATTGAATATATTTTTATTTCCAAAAATTTGTCAAAAACAAGGTGTCACTGACGACTAAATTTTTAATTCCAAGCGCAGTGACATTTTGGGGGAGATCATAAAATCTGTCCTTACTACAAATATATTGAAATAATTTTTTTAAACTTCTGCTTTATTTTTTAGAAACGAGGAGAGAAAATCCCACAAAAAGTTGGAAAATAATGCCAAATAATGTTTATTTGTTGCAAGAAGCATAAAGTTTGCAGTTTGAGATATAGTCGAGAACTGCAACAAATACTTATTGCACACAAAATGCGCTCCTCGATCGAATTGATCTGATGATTCTTCAGTATGTTCAGATTTCAAACTGATAACAGCGAATGTGACTCTGAAACGCTATACATAGTGCCATTGATAAGTATAAATAAATAACGTTTGGTATTTGAGCAAATTCTTATGGTTTCTATTTCTCCAAAGCAAAAAGCATGTTTATTTTTGTACTAGTGCAATAAGTAGAACTGATGCTGAAATTTCTTCATCGAACTCCTTGGTTCCTAGTAACTTTTTGGTATTCATATCATAACTCAAAGATCCATGGCCTCCTTCAGAAGTTCAGTTGAATAGTATTTGGAATGCTATTATTCGATGACAATACAATCAATTCATAATCTCTATCTTCAACATATTTTCTTAGAGGGAATCCAGATATGAACCAAGAGAATTCACAGGTATTGTATAATGCAAGTCAACATACGAAACAAGAGAGTAAACATCAAAATATTACGAAATCACTAATTAACAAAAGTAGTAGTAGTAACATCACCAACGGTAAGACAAGGCAGATCCTGCAGAAACCCTTTACTATTCTCCATGCCTATCCTCTACAAGGTATAGCTTTCACCCCTTTCATCGATGACCAACCCTGATTTGTATCTCTCCACATCCCTATACCGAAGTTAGAACCAGACGCCACAGCCAGCTTGCGTTAATGGTTCTCAAGAGATAACAGGTGTAATGCCCTTTGTGCTCGGTTTAAGAACCAGATTACGTGTAAATGACACCGAATCAGCAGCCAAAAAGATCAGAGAGATTCGAAATAAGAGGATCACAGGGCTCTGAGGGAGATCAGCGGGATTAGAGGAATGGATACTTATAGGATGGATAATGGAAACTACGACTGGTAACTTTTGTTCGGTTTGAGTGTTGATGAAATCGCTTATTCATGTATAAACATTATTATCTTCTCTTTTGTTGAGTTACCTACCGACGTGTCAGATCATTAGCTGAAACTGAGTATCTTCGAATGTCATCAGAGAAAGTACCTGCGAAATTTTAGAGCAATTCGATTGAATTTACACAGTATAAAATTTGACGGTGTAAATTTTTACACCTTAGAGTAGTACAAACATTTTTCACCGAATGGTGTTAACTGTGACACCATTGACAGTGGTCAGTCTGAAAAACTCCGTTTTATATGGTTTAACACCTGCCCAAAGACATTTACAATATTGGACACCGCTAGTGTTCAACATTGAATCCGCAAGTGGTTGAAACAACACCGTAGAGAGCGCATAAAAACTAAGACGCCATATTAACGCGTCGTTAATGGTTCCGGTTAACAGTGAATCCAGTCCCTCCAACAGGCCCTTTGAAGTCGGAGGTCGTACGCGTCCTTATCTAACTAGACCTGTACAAGCCTGTTGAATTACCAATTAGATTCCCATTTATACTCGAATTTTCCGTCGTCGGTGAATCGCCAATATCTCTGGTGACAGGTTAGTTTGTTTTACCTCAAATCAATTCAATAGTGCAGTGTGATAAGTATAATGTTATAATATCGATGTTATTGAAAAAGCTCAACTTTTATTTTTGTACATCTTTCCGATGTAAAACGTAATATTTTATTTATGTTCTGTTCAGATAGTATTTTCTACTGTTGTAAGAAGTGTTATTTATGTTTTGACTTCCATTTGAATTTGTATATTATATTATCATCTGTCAGATGGAATGTTTTTCGTTGTTTATCATTGGAGAATAAAAGCTTATTTATAAGCTCCATGTTTTTTTCTCACAATACTGCAACTGGATACAGATACCTCAGAATTATTCTGACACATAAAATGATATATGAAACAAAGAACACATTCTTTATACAGTTTTTTACACCTCTCGGAAGTCAAATTGACACCATCGCAGACGAATATCAACAACTACCGGTGTGAAATATGACACCCGGCGGTGTCTATATCCATACACATCGACACAAAAATGGTGTGTATGGATATAGACACCGCCGGGTGTCATTTTGGTGTCAAATATCCCGTCGATTTTCTACTGTGTATGGATTATTTTTCGAAGTGAAACCACTGCTGTGAGTAGTGAGTGAACCATTTCCACTTGTGAAAACACATACTGATGTACTCTATTTTGTGTAATCTCCCAGTGTTGCCAACTGTGTAAGGAGCAACATCCTTTGAAATGAAAGAAAAAGTGACCACGCAGTCGGATCACGCACTCAAACTTTGCGCACCAAAATACGTGCGGAAAAATAATACTCTGCGCACGCTCATAGAAAAAAAATCGTTTTTCGGTATGTTCGAATTCGAATTTCGTATTTCTTGAACCTTCCTCAAGCTCAGCTGCATCCGTCCGGCAAAATCAATCAATCAATCAACATCAATCTGCTTATTGAGAAAAAGGCAAAACATGAATAATACATGTATACATAGTGAAATATAATTTTCAACATATCCGTCATTTATCCCAGCATCATGTACCTAGTCTTTGGTCCTATATAGAGAATAACCTCGACATGCCGTGTATTGATATCACTGCGTTTCAAGAGGAAGATGACCTCTGGAAAATCGTTTCCGGACCCAGACCACTCACGGCAGGTGTTCAAACATGCAGAGTTCCCGTTGGAAGTGGTCAGTCATAGACGCCCTTCAGTGTGGGAGTAACAAAAGGGCCATTTCCCTGATATTTGTCTTTCATATCTTGTGTTTGCGTTGACCGCGAAGAGTTTGATCACTTCGCATAAAAGGTGGTGTGTTGGATGGAAAAACAACCGACACGTCGTGGTTTATTTATAGCGAGCGGATGATAAAATAATGACGATATTCCTTGGGAAAATTTGGTCATTCGACAACGAACTCTGACTGTGTTTTGCTTGTGAATTTTTGGCTTCAATAATTGTGAAGCAGATCAGAATCATCAATGTTCTTCAATCTAGAGTCAACTAGCTTCTACTAGAAAAATACCATTAACCAAAGACAACCCGCGAAACATCAACTATATTGTTGGCTCCTTTTCTTTTTCGTCTTTCAAACCATGACCAATAATGAATAGTTTCGACACAAAAAAATCCTAAAGTTGAAAGATCTCGATTTTTCACACCGTAAATCTCTGTAATCATTTCCGCTAGACCCCAAGTGTGGTGTATCGATGGAATCAGCTCTTCAGTGAGAATTTAAAAATGGAATGTAATACAGGGTGCTCCATTTGAAATAAGAAAGCTAGTATTGGCCACTGTCACATGACACACTTTATATAATTTAATTTTTTTTTTGAAAAAAATGCGAATTCAAAAATACAAATCGACGTGTCCAAGCGTTTTTCCCAACACACCCTCATTTATTTGTTGTCGAATTTATTCCATTTGGCTGTTCCACACTGTATGTATAATACTGCATATTCAGAATAAGAATATGATAATTTGGTGGGTATAAAAGCAATTTCTGAGAGATACTGAGGAATTATCTGCACAATAAATTCTTAAAAATAATGTCTCCAAGGAAAATTCCCTTAACCCGAGTAGGTATATTTCTTATTTTGACAGGTTATGAACGATTCGTACCCTCATAAGACAAAAGAAATATCGAAAACAAAATGCTAACGAGGTTTATCATCAAGAGATGAGAAAAGGGCACCCCAGCTCCGAAAAATTACGTATTTCGGGTCTATTGAATGAAAACGTGTAGGTACTTATACGTATATAAGTCATAACTTTAATAAAATTCCAAATCTCTCTTGAAAAGTTAACATTGGAATGAAAAGTAAAAACTTCACTCACTTGTTTTCATTAGCATTCACTGATACTTTCATGCAAAAAGAAAATCAAGTTCGGCGGTCTGATATTTTCAGACCAGAAAGTTCTTCTTCGAAGGACTAATTTCGAACATTCTCCTTCACAATACGAGTTCAGAAAATGATCCTCAACAGGACTCAGTAGGATAATCTTTATCTGACTAGAACAAAACAGGGGCTGGTATTTTGAAATTCTATCTGTCAGATATAGTTTTCTGCTTTCTATTAACTCCTATTGATTGATATGAACCGTCACCAATACTCTTTTGCACCTTTTCACACTTGTGAACTGTTGTGAAAAAACATACAATCTAACTACCTCAATCATCAAGTTGTTCAAATACAAATGAGAAAGTACTGGAAAGTCTGAGTGAATCTTGATATACTTATTCCAAAGTAATTAGTTGGAACCAGTTGAGTTTGCTTATTTTCAAGGTGAACTGAAATGACACCATGTGCAATTTCCAACTTGAAAAAAAATAGGTCATCAGATCGCTTTGTAGTTTTTTTATAGTTACATTATTCACAAACTGCAATGAGGCGGAAATGAGTCTCCAGCACCAAGCACTTTCCATAAAACTGTATTGAACGTATTGAGAGATTTAAATTTCTGCTCACATAGACAAGCAAATAAACTTGGAAAATCTTCTGTAACGTTGTCGTGTTGTAACTTCAAAAAATCATCAGAACAGTCCAAGGAACAACAAGTTGAATTATTGTTGCATGTTTAATAAACACCCTGCAATTCATGAATAGTCAACTCAAATTAGCTCAAGTGCTGTATATTTACATTTTTCTCAAGCGAAAATGAAGTTCAATTGAAATTCACATCGTAAATTCAAAGTATTACAATCGACTATTTAGTGAGGAACACTATACGTGGTAAAATGAAGAGAACATGAAAAATGCCAGAAAAGTACAATCTGGGTGAAATCTAGTGAATAAATTTACCGGATTTCATAGTAACCAAGTAAACATATCCTGCATTATTTTACAGATGATACTATACTGTTTTATCTCACCTATTTCTATTTATCCAATGAGCGAATATTTGAATTTGAGGAAGTAAATTTCATCCCTTCCTCTCGTTCAAGTATTTCAACTTCTAGCGACGAGGTTTGCTTTCCCGGCACGGAATTCCCCCCCTAGCGAAGAAGACGGGGTGAAGATGTCAGACAGTAACAGAAACATTGTAAAGTCAAATGCGAACTGTAAATCTCCACTTCCCGCCCTTTCGCTTTATTTGACATCGGGGAAAATTAAATTCCGACCGCACCGGGGTTGGGGGCGAGACGGGCGAGGTCGTTATTGAAACAAACACCCGCTTAGAGTCCGCGTCCGATTTATTCGTCCCTCTGTATGGTGCTTTCGCTGGCTGTTTTATTGGATCTCCTGGAACTGCAGCTTCGCGGTGATAATGTGTGGACTTTCTTACATGAATATACATTTTATTATCTTCAGGAAGTTACGAGAATTCTCTGCCAAATTCGATATAAAGAGATTTATACGTAGGGAAACAAATTTTTCCTACGACCATCTATATGAAAACAGTGCTTTCAACATCGTTTCGTTCTTTAGGCAGTAACAGGAAAGTTGAAAGTAAAACGCACTGGTGTGAAAATATTTGAAAACCGCAAGCTTGCGGTGATTGATGAATGTAATAATATATATATATTATATATATATATAATATATATTATATATATATTATATATATAATATATATATATATATATATATATATATACACGATATTAATGCATGTTTATTATTTCAAGATTGTACAAAAATACATTCTTGAAATGATATATCGTGAAATACCTACTTACCCATACGATGACTTGTTCAAAGAATCTAATGAACTTTTTTTTTTTTTTTTTATCTGTGGACAACACGAAAGGGAAACCTATGATGTTCGAGGAACATCGTGTTAGCCAGCGGTGGAATTTTGGGAAAGAAGGAAGGTGTTGGAATTTTTCTTGAATGTTTGGAGGTTGTAAGCATCAGGAAAGACTTCACTAGGCAAAGAATTCCACAACTTTGCCGTTCTATTGATGAATGATGCTTGGTATAGCGATGTTCGACAGGTCTCGAGCCTGACAGTGTAGGGGTGACCAGCTTGAGCTCGCCTGGTTTGTCTACTAGGAATCGCGCGTGGTGGCATAATAGATGATATTTCCGTTGAGCACCGACCGTGAAAGTACCTATAAAAAAGGCAGAGATCGCCGACCTTCCTACGATGATCTAGAGAGGTCAATGATTTGGTGAGTGTTGTGTCATCGACTAGGCGAATAGCTCTCTTCTGAATTGAATCTAAGAGCTTAAGCGTATGTTTGGGGGCTGAGCTCCAAACATGTGAGCAGTACTCCAGGACAGGTCGAATTTGTGCTTTGTAGATCATAAGCAGTTGCTGGGATGTGAAGTATCTCTTCGCACGGAAAAGAAAACCGAGTTTTTGTGAAGCAGTCTTCGCAATGGACCTCACATGATCGTCCCATGAGAGAGCACTGTTGGTGGTGACACCCAGCAAGGATATTGACGACCTCATAGGAACAGTGGTACCCGACATCATCAAATTGGGCATTGTGTGATCAGCCTTCTTGGTGAACATACAAGCTTGAGTTTTAGTTGCATTGAACTTTACTAGATTCTCAGATCCCCATTTCAGAATTCTTGTCAGATCCTCATTTAAAGCATCAACCTGTCTTCGCCTTGCACCTCTGGCCTCGTTGGATGATATAGGGGCTCTAGAGGAAAAGGCGGAATGAAGTGTACTATCATCCGCAAAGCTATGAACTGGGCTGGAGGTCACATTCAACAAATCATTGATGTGGAGCAAAAACAAAGTTGGTGCCAAGACAGAGCCTTGTGGAACACCAGCATTGATCGTCATTGTATCAGACGAGACCCCGTCTACCACCACGTAGAGTGATCTATCTGCAAGAAAACTCGATAGTAAAAGACACAGTTTGACGTATGGGACAACATTTTTGTTTGGGTATTTTGAAAAATTTTCAAAAAGGGTGTATCACTTTACAGTCCACGAAACAATGACCACAATACTAGACACAAAAAAAATAATATAGTAAATCCTCGTTACGAAAAATATAAAGGTCTACGTAACGTATCTTACCTTGGACCTCGTCTTCATCCTACCAATATATACCAATAAAAGATATTGAAAATGAAAACAACTTCAAGAAACGAGCCTGAATATGGATAATGGAAACAAGTGGATCTCTTTCTGGGAATTTTATAAATCATGTATGATTTTGGCATTCATTAATGAAATATAAGCTAATTTTGCACTCATCATGCGATGGGTTTTGTCGATTTTTCTTCTCGGTACTTACGTATTTCGACCTCAGGAACCCGAATTACACAATCAAAACGTGCGCAAACTTATATTTTTCGAGATATTCCAGGAAAAAGTATGAAAATTAGCCTTCTTGTTCCGGCCTGTTTTGGGTAGGCATTCGAAGTTTCATTTCTCACATAAGATACTCTTTATATATTCCTTATACATTCTAGAAGCTGAAAAGCAGGAAAAACATACTCTAAGGAGTTTAATTCATCGTCTTTTGCATATTTGATGAATCCTTCTTTCATATGGACGGCGCTGTCAAATGTGCATCTGTGATATTTTCAGATATTTTGACTCTCATTTGACAGCGCCGTCCATATGAAAAATGCTGGATCCACCTTCCTCCAATATGCTGAAGAACGTTGATTTAACAGATTCGAGGACATTTTCCCTTCTTTTTGACTTGAATGTTCAAGGAAGGTAAAAAAAGTATCCTGTTTGAGGAGAGAAATTCCACGCCTACCCAAAACGAGCCGAAGAAAGAAGGTTAATTTTCATACTTTTTCCTGGAATATCTCAAAAAATATAAGTTTGCGCACGTTTTTATTGTGAAATTCGGGTTCCTGAGGTCGAAATACGTGAGTACCAAGAAGAAAAATCGAAAAAAAATCCATCACATGATAAGGGCAAAATTACCAAATATAATATAATATAATTGAGTTATTTTTATGAACATGAAACTTTCTATTCATATTCCAGATTGATTTTGCGTAACCTTCCGGAAAACGATTGATTCCATCTTCGAGATGCGTCTGGTTATGTCACCATTAAAAAATATGTACAGGAAACATCACCATTCAAGACAATGACATACAACACAGTTCACGTTGACTCAATTAAGTGAAGTTGGTTACCGAAGATTATAGCTAAAATATTCGAAGGTTATCAAACTTGCGTGGTGTCTGCCCTCGAAAAAAATTATTGCAAAATTTCAGAGCGATTCCAGCAAATTTATGGTGTTTTTCCAAGTAAAACCTGTGAAGGAGCGCCACTAGATCTACGGAATCATTCAACTAAATGGACACTGACAACGCAATAGGTGACAAGGACTAATTCATCCTGGGGACTATAATGAAGTCAATAACTTTCGTTAATATCCTATAATTCATCTCACTGTCGGCGATGATATAGTTATATAATGAAGGTCTCGGCCTTTTGGATCCTAAGTGGAATTTTCACTAGTTATACCACTAGAGGTCGTCATAATTTTCAAAATATTGATGAGCTCGAAAAAATTTCCGGATTTAATTTGAACTCGTGTGGTATTCGGTGAGAAAACTCCACACCAAATGTGTTTCCAACAACATCAATTTCCATCTTTATCAAGTTCTCGCAAAACAGAATTGGAGAACAGCAATTAATTAAAATAACAGGGCATGGTAACAGTCACTCCACAAAACCATATCTGCAAATTGACTCGGCAATCAACTTCTAATCAACCTGCCATAGTATACAATAATTGCGTTTTTAGTATAAACATCAATCATAATGGTCCATGACTTTAGAAAACATTTAAGCTTTTTGTTGGAATTAATCAAAATTATTATGTGTGAAAACAAATAAAGATTAGATTGTCAAAAAAAATATTCTGTCATTATAAACGTCAAAAAAATTTACTGTATAATTCGCCAAGAAAAAAATTCCAATAAAATTCATCCGTTGCTATGGTGATCTGATAGAAATACACGTTCTGATTGGTTAAAAATCACATGTGTGGAATTTTCCACGAAAGTGTTGGCTCGAGGTGTTCAAGATAATGTGCCATCATCCTTGGTGAGGAGGGGAAATTAGTTGGAATTGACATTTCTTCCAATTGTCTTGGCTATAAAGTACAAAATAAACAGGAACTATTCAGATACTCGATTGAAGTAGTTCTAGCTTCATTATATTCTGTTCCTAGTTTCCGGGCATCGATTCCTGTGCCAATGACACTGCCCACATCCAAGTAACGACCTAGAACAGGTTTGAATCCAGTGGTTGATGATTTCTTGGTATGGGGTATACAAGTTTTCATTCCCAGCATAAGAATCTCTGGAATCTCTTAGGCACATTGCGTAGAGTCTCCTGATTCAAAACACATTCTTCTCCAAGAAAACTAAGACCATCCCATACGGCTCAAGTGTGATGTCAAACAGTGCATGTGGGACCAGTCCGAGATTGATATGAACAAAAAATTGTGTAGATAATTTTCCTATAGTGGTGGACTTGGTGGTGGTGTTGATATCAGGGATCCAAGTAGGTTATTTGATTACTTGCTCGAAGCAGCGTGTCATCCTTTCCGTTCGATAATTTGAGGCAAGTGGTGTTGTGGACAATGAAATCTTCAATGATGATGATTCCAGCTTCTAGGTGATTCTGTTGGATAAAGTAAGTTTCAGAAAAATGAATTCGAAGAGGTCACCATGAGCAGTCCCATTTGGTTCATCAAATGCAACACATTCGTTAGAAAATCGGGTCAAGAAGGAAATCTCATGCTACCCTCGTAGATCTTCCAGGACACATAGGAGCAGCTGATGGGGAGCGTAAGAGAAAAAACGGCCGATTATCCCTCACTTTTATTTGTTCAGGAGCCATACGATACGAGTCTCTTCGGAATATATCACAAAGCCAACAGAGAGGAGAGTGAATAAGAAAAATAATTCGAGGAAATGCGAGGGTTGTTGTTGTGTATGTGCCATTTTTCTTTTCCGCGGAAGTCAGGGGTTTTCTTTTTCTTGAAAAACTATGTTAGGAATAACACTCCCGGATCCCGTCGAGAGATCACGTTTAGTTATTGTGTTTGGATATGACGGAAGAAAATTCTTCATTAATCTCCAAAAGTTCGAATCTTCTGCAGGTAATCAATGATTTTGAAGCTATTGGATATTTTTTCATTGTCAACATTTTTTTGATAACGGCCAATGAAATTACAAATGGAGTGATCATTTGTCTCCTGTGACAAATGATCACAAGTGACATATAGAAGAAAATTCTTCATTCAATATATCTTTATACCTACACACAAGTATTATATAATATTAAAAAGCCACCCGACGATCCAAATTTGACATTTAATGAAATTTTTCAACCGTTATTTTAATTCTATTATTAGGATTACTTATATTGTTAGATATACTTAAATGTTTCGTTCACGATACCTCCGACAATTCTTTCTTCAGGTTACGTTCACGATGACTTGAGGAACACTCGTTAAGAATTTCTGATTATGGTTACGTTTGGTACCACTTGAGGAATTCACAGTAAGAATTTCTAATTCGGGCTCCGTTCGGGATTACTTGAAGAGCTCTTTGTAAGAATTTCTTATCTTGGTTACGTTCGGAGGAACTTGAGGAACTTGCGGTGAGAATTTCTGATTTAGGTTACGTTCGGAATTACTCAAGGAAATCTCTGTAGGAATTTCTTGTTTTGGTTACATTCGGCATTACTTAAGGAACTTGCAATAAGAATATCTGATTCAGGTTACGTTCAGGATAACTTTGGAAACTTGCAGCAAGAATTTCTGATTCAGGTTTCAATCAGGATAACTTTAGATACTCGCAGTAAGTATTAATCCAACAAGCGAAAGGTGAGGTCTTCGAGATTTCTGTTGATAACTCCATCGAGAATTTCGTCAAGTTACAGCGCACAGCGATCTCTGCTATCTCGCTATAGGAGTTCGCATATTATCCTAATTATAACCTCTCAAAGATATCGCGGAGAAGTCTGTGTTACCTGGGATATACAAATCAATATTCAAAAGAAAATACTTTCACTAGTGTGAAATATCGTAGAATATAAAGCGTCCGCACATCATCTCTGTTCGATGGAGACATAAATTGTTTTCAGTTTGTACACCAGATAGCTTCAATTATTTGATTCGTACAATAAATATTATAACACAGGCCAGCGAGGTACTTTCTCTCATCTCATCTTCACTGATTTGTCAACTGGAACACTCTATACATAAGTACTCTTCAGAATAATAAAAACAGTTGTTGTAAACCAAAATCCCTATATACTGAGAATCTTTCTCATGAAATGCAGGATCATATGGCGATATCATTTCTTGAACTACAAATAGTTCCAGAACATAATATAACTGCGAAGAACCTGGCTGAAAGACACCAGAATAGGTACTTCAGGAAATAATAATGATTGAACAATAAGGTAACGGTATGCAAAATCAGTTCTTGAGAGGATATTTGGTTCACTGTTCAGTAGCTCTTCTCTGCAGATTTCAGTTTGAAAAAAAAATTATTACAACTCGGATAACTCTGAAATTTCGCAGGTAGGTATACATACCTCATGCAATACTAATAATTTCTTCTGACTTCGTCGCACATGATGCTTATCGCAATCCAGTAGTATTTTGTTGTATATTTTGTATACAAGTCGAATGAGACGTCAATCAATTTATCGGAGTACGACGAGCAAATAGGATTTGATTTTCTTCTATAGCATTTCATAATTATATTTTTTTAAATTATCACCAAGTCCTCGGTAGTATAGTGGTCAGTATCCCCGCCTGTCACGCGGGAGACCGGGGTTCGATTCCCCGCCGTGGAGAAAACTTTTTTTTTTTATTGGCTATCGACTAGATTACTCTGCATATATTCTGATATCAATTATTTTATTATTCATGACTTTGCTCATTGAAATTCATCGGTTCTTAACAGCCGATTGTTGAATACCTGATATTCTATGTCTCTGGATGTCATAGAAAAAGAATAGTATGTCACTCTCTTGGAAAGTTGCAGACACTTGTTCATTTCGCTCCGTTCTGATACTCAAAATATATCTTTACTAATATGGCGTTTATGAGAAGCTGTATCTACTGTATAGCACACATCGTATAAAAAGTTCTGTATTTACAACCGACCTTTGCGTGTGAGTAATCTGAGTAATTCCATATTTCGAGTTCAAAAAATAGCAGAACATTCTATTTTGCAAACATCATGTACTAAAAACCACATTTCTAATCAAAGGCATACGGTTCGGTACTTCATTCTTGGATATTACACCAATTTGAGAAGGAAAAAAATTCGACCAAGGCCCCGACGAGATTCGAACTCGTGATCTCCTGTTTACTAGACAGGCGCTTTAACCAACTAAGCCACGGCGCCGTTATGAAATTTCCCGTAATGAAACGTTTTCTAGCAACACCGTATAATCATATTACACAAAATCATACTTCCATCATCAGAAACCTTTGTTTGATAGAATTTGGTAGGCCACAGTTGCGCAGCCAGGCATTTCATATATCAGTACTGGTTGAATTATACGAGTCATGGTACACACATAATTATTTTCGAGTTGAAAATAAGAATGAAAAATCTGGATACATAGGTACCACTCGATTCCTGAATGAATAAAATGAATGATATAAAATGACTTATTTTATAGACAAAGTTCGAGAATATAGAATGAACACGATAAACTTGAATGATTAATCAGGAGTTCAATGTAAACTCAATGTAAATTCATGTTAAATTTGCCTCCTAAAGGCGTCAGCGAATCAAAACGTCGACAATCCATTCTCGCCACTGTCATACTCTAGGTAAAAAGACCTAGAATGATCTCCAACCAAGTCCACTATCAAAAACTGTCCCGGTCTTCTTAACCCGCACCATGTTTCGGATTATTGGGACATTGATTTTCATCGTTGGAATAGCGATAAATGAATGAAAAAATAGGTACCATCCCGAAATGGTTCGTTTCACATTTAGGCTTCTGGATACCTTGTTGTTTAGCCTAAATACTATCGAATCGAAATCATATTCCTGAAATTCTTGATGCTTTTCAATTGCCACCTGCTTCGATAAATTCTTTCCCATGATTGTTTCTTCTGCATGATATTTCCCCAGTAGTTTTTTGTATCTGCCTGATATTTTTTTCCCGTTATCTGATCCTCTTTTCGCAGTTAATCAACAGTTTTTCTGCACTCTGAACCTGCGCCATCTGAAGTCTTTGACCCGTTGGTATACCAGATCTTTCCGTGGAGAATAGTGTCCAAGTTCTGCCAAAGTTTATACTGTGTACATCAGAACGAGTATTTCTGTCAGATCACCATAGCAACGAATGAATTTCATCCGAAATTTCTTCCTGGTGGGTACCCAACAGCGAATTATACTGGAAATTTTTTGGCGTTTTTAATGACAGGTTTTGTCGACTTGATGAAGACGAAAATTGATGTTGTTGGAAACACATTGGGTGTGGAATTTTCTTACCGAATACCGCTCGCTCATGAAAATTTTTAGAAAATTCATGAGCTCCAGAAAATTTCCGGAAATAATTTGACCCCTAGTGGTATTACTAGTAAATGAAACAACACATGGAAACTCTGTTTTCTCATCGGTTTCCACGCGTGGGTACCCCGACAACAAGCAGCCTGATCATGGCGCCCACACGATAATCGATCGCGTGATCCGGTCTCTAGACCGATCGATCGATCATAACATCATCTAATTGGCCGGCATCGGCATGGATGAAAAGCGAACGTGGCATAGATGTTAAGCCGCGTTCGCGCCAGACCATACTTCTGCATTCCACGCGGCTCTGAGAACCATCGTCGAAACGTCGTAAATTCCGCCCGAGTCACTGCGATGCTCTTGGACATGGAACGCCGATCATTTCTTCATTGGTCTCCCGCAGGATGCAGGACGAGAACAGGCGTAGAACAGTCGAAGACTTCTTCTTTCTGAGAGGTGGTCGGGATCCTTCATGGATCACCCAGGACCAGCCCCTGTCTGATATACAGTGTGGAACAGCCAAATGAAATAAATTCGACAACGAATAAATGAGGGTGTGTTGGGAAAAACGCTTGGACACGTCGATTTGTATTTTTCTCAAGAAAATTAAATTATACAGAGTGTGTTATGTGACAGTGGCCAATACCAACTTTCTTATTTCAAATTTCTTATTTCTTATTTCAAAAATCGAGATTTTTCAACGTAATGAATTATTTGTGTCGAAACTATTCATTATTGGTCAAAATGGCTTACATGTCCCTGTCTTAAATTTTGATTCACTACCTACTGTCATTTGATTGAAACAAATGTAGAGTGGTGGAGAATTAAGAAAATTGATCATCCTGTATCTGTCCCAAATAAATGTCAGTAGATAGTAAATCGAAAATTAAGACAGAGACATGCGAGTCGTTTCGACCAATAATGCATAGTTTCGACACAAAAAATTCATTACGTTGAAAAATCTTTCAAAATACAGATGAGCTTATTAATTGATATTTCATTTGTATTTTCACAGACATGGGGGTGCAATTCGAGAAACAGAAGTTGGGGGTTGTTTGCTAGGGGGTGGATTTTGCTATGCTGCATGAACGAGCTTATGGTCTCCTACGACACGTATTTTTTTCCAGTTTTTTTTCTGCAAAAAATTGAAATATCTGCTGGCCTAAAAACTCAAGGAAACCTGGTATATGTTCTGCAAATATTCAAATGTAATGGACAAAAATATTTCTTATTTTGTCAGAGAATTGAATGAAAATCATCAAATAAATGAGAATACCTGTGAAATAACTTCCACACACTTGATATCAATTTTCGTAATTTTCTAAACTTGGATTTCTCTAATAACAACCACTTTTTCTAACGGAAAACATAACTTGTGATATATCGTTGGGAAGCTTATCAAAATTGTGATCGGATGGTGGAATGAATTACAGAGTGTCTCATCGACAAAAAAAAGTTATGCTGACATCTCGGAAACCGTGACATGCATAATTTCGCTTTGTAGTAATGCATTCTCCGCAGCCAAGAAAGATAGACAATGGCGGTTTGCGCCATCGATTTTTTCACGAAAATCCAGCCAATGACACCTAGGTCGATCTTCGTCTAACACTGATAGTACCAGGGAAAGCCCCATCGCACTTGGCCCACCCTGTACAAAAAAACGTGTACCTTAATTGAAATGCAGAATGTCAAACTACAAGAAAAAAACAGTCTTTTATTTGCATCCATTTACCCCGACGAAGCTCTCATTCATCGGATCTGTCCCGGCGGACTTTTTGGTCTTTTTCCATCGCTATGTAGCGATGAATCGAGCCGCCTCAATCGGCGAGCAGTGTAGGAGGTCTCCGTTTTGCCTTATAAATCAATGCCCGTTTCACCTGCCTGCCGTATTACACTGATGTACAGGGTCGGCTGAATTCATCACGTTATAATAATGATATGTAAGGTTAGGTTAGGTAGGTAGATGTAGGCAAGCCATCGGGCAAGAAAAAGAAGAAGAAGGAGAACTGCCTGTGGCGAATGAAGGTAACGGTCGAGCCTGTGTCTAAGCAAATTCAAATACTTGGTGCAATTTTTAGTTGATTACTAGATGAGATTCTTAATAAGATTCAACACATTATAGTTATTCTACGATTAATCTACGAGATTTAGCGTATGTTTGGGGGCTGAGCTCCAAACATGTGAACAGTACTCCAGGACAGGTCGAATTTGTGCTTTGTAGATCATAAGCAGCTGCTGGGATGTGAAGTATCTCTTCGCACGGAGAAGAAAATTAACTTTTTGTGAAGCAGTTTCCACCATGGACCTCACATGATCGTCCCATGAGAGAGCACTGTTGGTGGTGACACCCAGCATGGATATTGACGACCTCATAGGAACAATGGTACCCGACATCATCAAATTGGGCATTGTGTGATCAGCCTTCTTGGTGAACATACAAGCATGTGTCTTTGTTGCATTAAACTGTACTTGATTTTCAGATACCCATTTCAGAATTCTTGTCAGATCCTCATTTAAAGCATCAACATGTCTTCGCCTTGCACCTCTGGCCTCGTTGGATGATATAGGGGCTCTAGAGGAAAAGGCGGAATGAAGTGTACTATCATCCGCAAAGCTATGAACAGTGCTGAAGATTACATCCGACAAATCATCGATGTGGAGCAAGAAAAGTGTTGGTGCCAAGACAGAGCCTTGTGGAACACCAGCATTGATAGTCATGTATCAGACGAGACCCCGTCTACTACCTCGTAGAGTGATCTATCTGCAAGGAAACTCGATAGTGAAAGACACAGTTGGGGCGGCAAACCATATGACGGAAGTTTAGCTAGGAGGCCTTGGTGCCAAACTCGGTCAAATGCTTTGGAGTTATCCAAGGCTGCAGCCAGATATGTTTCTCGATTGACACCTGCCACTCATGTGTCACATAGGCAAGCAGATCTCCAGTTGACCTCTGGTGACGAAAGCCATATTGCCGGTCGTTCACGATTCTCTAGATATCGGATGAGCTCGATCGAAATACTCTTTCGAGCTCTTTGTACTTGAAATACTATATCGCAGCCTACGACGATCAACATTCTTTATTTTTCATGCACCGACTGACGTGAGGTGACACCCATCCAAATGTCACAGTTGGCGTGTTTCCAGCAGTCTCCAATTAAAAGAATCATACGTCGTACATCCTAAACCGCATCCGCAACTAGTCGAACGACTGCTACAATAATTATTCATTGCGAAGTACCTAACGAAAGCTCAAAGCGTATCATTACCAATTCCACCAGGCATTATACCTGCCCATAGGTCTTAGTTTGCGGTTAGAACTAAAAGCTAAGTAGCCTCCTCATCGACATATGGCCGATGTGGAATCGGCGGTCCTCTTATTTCAACGCACAGTATCGAGTATTGAGTATGAAATTTGGGGTCGAATAATTGCAGTGTCGAATCGAAGCTTTGTGTTGGTAACACGCGAGAGCCTTCTTAGAATATCAAATTTTCACACAAAACGTTACCAGACCACTGGAAGGTTAGCACTTCGTAAACACTAGGTATAATGAGGTGTAATCTGCGGTTGCACGACGACCAGATTTCAATTGCAAGATTGTTTTCTTTTTGTATGTGGGAACTGATGATATAAGTAGGTATATTCTAAAGTTGCTAAGAAAGTTTATGGTTGTGGTTGGTTTCGTGAGCTTCTACCATTTACTAGAAATTGGTGAAAGTTGCCAAGAAATTGACAATCATTGGGATTGGCTATTTAGGATCGGTTTGTGACCCTCAGAAGCAATAGCGGTAGAATAGTTATTTGTTTTAGTACCAGAAAAGTACCATATCTAATACCGTGGCTGGTGTTTCATCGCCAAGGCATTGACACAGAAACCGCCAGATGTTACATAATTGAAAATCACCAATTTACTTTTCATTTATTGCCTTAATCAATATTTTGGATTTTTAGAAATTTCATTACATAAATTGTTAGAATTCCATCTTTATCACTCTCACAGGTATACATTTCTTGTTTTTTTTTTTATACACCATATTTGTTTTCATAACGTTGCTCTGGGTTTTCATAATATATTGCTCAAATCATTGATCTAGGGGTACCATTTCGAAATAGTCCAACACAGCTTCTCCCTGTTACTACAGTCAAATTATCCATTTCAATTATCAATTTAGTG
The DNA here is from genome assembly GCA_963576655.1 of Gastrophysa polygoni. Lineage (NCBI taxonomy): Eukaryota > Metazoa > Arthropoda > Insecta > Coleoptera > Chrysomelidae > Gastrophysa > Gastrophysa polygoni. Next base: position 10,501,894 of record OY755093.1, read on the forward strand.
TCTATACAGTGTGGAACAGCCAAATGGAATAAACTAGACAACAAATAAATGAGGGTGTGTTGGGAAAAACGCTTGGACACGTCGATTTTTATTTTTGAATGCGCATTTTTTTCAAAAAAATTAAATTATATAGTCTGTGTCATGTGACAGTGGCCAATACCAACTTTCTTATTTCAAATGGAACACCCTGTATTTCATTCCATTACTAAATTCTCACTAAAGAGCTGATTTCATCGATTCACCATACTTGGGGTCTAGCAGAAATGGTTACAGAGATATAGGGATTGAAAAAATGAGATTTTTCAACGTAATGAATTTTTTGTGTCGAAACTATGCATTATTGGTCGAAACGACTCAACGACTTAATTTACGATATACTATCTACTGACATTTCTTTGGGACAGATACAGGATGATCAATTTTCTGTATTTTGAACCACCCTATATTTGTTTCAATCAAATGACAGTAGGTAGTATATCAAAAGTTGAGACAGGGACATGTAAGCAGTTTTGACTAATAATGAATAGCTTCGACACAAAAAAATCCTAAAGTTGAAAAATCTCGATTATTCACACCCTGTATCTGTATATCTGTAATCATTTCCGTTAGACCCCAAGTGTGGTGTATCGATGAAATCACCTCTTCAGTGAGAATTCAAAAATGGAATGAAATACAGGGTGTTCCATTTGAAATAAGAAAGTTGGTATTGGCCACTTTCACATAACACACTCTATATGATTTATTTTTTTCGAAAAGAAAGCGTATTCAAAAATACAAATCGACGTGTCCAAGCGTTTTTCCCAACACACCCTCATCTATTTGTTGTCGAATTTATTATATTCTGCTGTTCCACAATGTGTGAGTAACATCAGGCAATCCGGTTTGAACTCTGTAAGTATCATCAACCCTTCGATTAGTCTCACAATAAAAATCAATCAATCGTGTTGTTCCTTACAACTTCTCTGTTTTTCTTTCTTTCACTCCTGAATATGTTTCGATAACTCGATCCTTGATAATCTCCAAGAAAGAACAAAGCTGTAGAAGTCTTTCCTAATGCTTACAACTTCCAAACATTCAAGAAAAATTCCAACACCTTCCATCTTTTCCAAAATTCCGCCGCTGGCTAACACGATGTTCCTCGAACATTTGAGAAATAGCAATGCTCTTCGTGATATAAAGATCTGAGAGCGATTGGCTGAGATGAGAGTATTTGAATTCATCTAATTCATGTTTTCATGTTAACAGGGTAGCCCAGAGAGCAACACCACTGAAGATATATGCTATTTTTTATTTTTTCGCGCTTTGTATCTTCAAAACCGATGACTTCATTAGACAATTTGGTTATTGAATATTTCCGGAAAAGAATTCTCCTTGAGATGTTTTTGCACGCACTATGTAACACTCCGATTTATTATTCGGAAAACCATGACCTGAAAAATGCATGAATGTTATTCATTCTGCAGATTTCCGAGAAACAATTACAAATACTCATTTCGAATTCACTGCGTCCTAGCATTGTATTTTGGTTTTCAATGAGAATATACTGCCAGCATGAAAATGCCGCCTTTCATGTTTTTCATACGTGATATGGATAATGTGTCAAAAACGTTGTTATTTTGATACATTTTCAAGTACTCGAAGTCACACGTTGAATTACAATTCCTCGTTCAGCGTGTTGATTGTCTGAGATTCCAGATGCGCCTTCTGAGAAATGAGAATGATGATGTGAACGTTAAAGCATTTATGTTCAAACTCCTCTTCACAAAGAATGGATATGGAATATTTTATTGAGTAAAAGATATAAAAAGACATAATTGACCATAAAAATTCCAGAAATGATGGCAATATTTCATTCCGTCGGTATGCACAGTACAGGGTGATTCTCGAAATAATTTTAATTAATGATTGATTATAATCATTGATTTTGTTTTGGAATATTTATAGCTTTGCGCATGCATGAAAGTTCGCGTGAGCGTTTTTTTTTTGTTTATATTGACAATTGCAACGACGTTTTTTATTAATGCACACTCATTTCATTTCAAAATGGATACTGATGAAAGACAGCATATTGGAATTGGTGAAACACTTTTTAGATCTGTTTCTTTTTCGATTCATGTATAAAACGATTGTATTTTCTTGTTGCTAGGCTACCTTCATTTCCGCAATAGCATGAGAGTACTTGTCGTTGATAGGGTCAAAATAATCATCATTTCTATCAATTCTTCATCTTTTTGACAACACGAAAGGAAAATCTATAATGTTGGAGGAACATCGTGTTAGCCAGGGGTGTAATATTGAGGGAGAAGGAGGGTATTGGAATATTTCTTCAAAGTTTAGAGCTCCCAAGCATCAGAAATGACACTAGCAAATTTGCCAGTCTAAGCTACTATAGTGATCTTATCAGCTAAGATCCATTGTAGACCTTGTAATTGATATTTTTCCCGAGAATGAAAAATAACGAAGAGAGAGGTCAGTGCAACAATCAGTGTATATCTGAGCAAGATCATTATTATCATTGTACCATCATTTCTGTATCAACCAACCAGTGTGTTAAGAAACTGGAAGAAAATTGTTCCGGACATCGCATTTCGTCGCAAAGTGACTAACAATTTCAAAATGATTTGAAATTCTGAATTTTCAGCTTCCTCAGTCAATAAAACATGGTAATCTGGAATTAAAATGAGCATGGCAATTATAATAAAGAATATAACATTAGGCAATTATTACAACTATATATAGGCAGATCACAAACAGGATCAGAATGTATGCACATAGAAATTACTTTGCAGAATAATAACCATGTATGCAAACCTCCATTGAATAAAATATTTCTAAATATATATATTCAAAATTATGATTACTGGATGTTATGAGCGGCAAACCGTTTACATTTGCCCACATTTTTTCACTGCAATACAATAATTCGCACTCGTGAACCAGAGTTGCAGATGAACCAAAATATTCCATCTCGTGTCCATTCGACATCAACAAATTCCTAACTCTTGGTTTGAGAATGGATGAAATAAAGAAAATATAGAATATAAATGCCTATATATGAAATGACAGAAGACGAGGTGGGAGTAGCAGAAATATCACTGAAACATCGACAGGCAAGGTTCATAAAGATTGCTAGAACAATAATAACGCTCCTTCAAGGATTCATATAAAGGTTACCAAAATATTAGTACTGTGTACTTTTTGGTAAAAAATCCAAACAAACGTATTTCTACTGAGAACAGGTGATCATATCTAAATAACGCTACATTTAGGCTCTTCAAAGGTTTGAATGAGGCAACGGAAATTGTTTTATTGCTAAAATAGACAAATTCAAGTTAATCAAGGAAGGTCATGTAACTTCCAGGGTAGCTGTGTTATATACAATCTGAAATTTTCATTGGGTTTTGACATTATTGATCTCTTTAGTTTGATAAGTTTACTTCAAGCGGTACGAAGTGCACAAATCAAGAGACCTCATGAAACATCCAGTACTATGACCCCTCTTTCTATCATAAAGAGATAATACGTGCAATATGGGGGAGTTCTAGCACGGTCCCCAGCTTTAATTCCCCCCTAATGACCCAGAAACAAACGAGCTCGGTTTTTCTAGATGGCAACCAGCATAACATAACCATAAACCCACTTTTGCCAAACGGCTGATCCGTCCGCTTTTACTGTCCAGCTCCAGTTCCAGACCGTAAAGACGAGATTAATTGTGGCCATCCCGTTTTCGCGTTGCTAACATGCCTCGCCAAAAATCTCATTTCTCTGATGGACGGCCCTTCCACTCGAATATAACGTAGCGCCTGTCATCGCCATGGCATGTGTAAAATCAGTTATTAATAGCACGAAATGTAAAGACATCTAGTGTGCCGGTGCTCGATTCATTAGTCGTTTGTTTGACATGTTCGCGGCAATAAGAAGAGGTTGCTGGTAATGGGCTATGATCAATTAGGCGAGTGCTCCATTGCCATGTAGATGGGGAAGATACATTTCTTTCCAGTTATGTTATGAGTAGCCTCAGAGAATCCGTGGCAGAGAGAGAGATTTATGGAGGTTCTATTTTCGTTCGGGAATATTGTTCGCCAACGAATTTTCTTGATGGAGGACTGTATGAGAGCAAGCAACGGATCGAGAGAACATCTTTCATATATCATTCTTGATAATTTTCATGGACATTTCCAAATGCACCGCCCTGTATTTTGGCATATTTTTTCATAGAACTCGATCACAGTTCCATACACGGAGAGATAATATGAACAACATATTTTATTGTACATAAAGATAAGATGAAATATGTTATTCATCAAAACCTTTTTGTTCTTCTTGACTTGATATATAAAAACGGTTCCTCAGTCTGAACAATATATATAATGTAGAATTGTTGTAACTATTCTCAATTCCAAGCAAATAATTTTGACTTGGTGAGAATTGAGAATTGTTCGAGCCACGATTGATATTAATGCAGTTCGTGTATGAAATGAAGAAGATATTTTCTACAGACTAATGTAACAATTAGATGTGAAATTTCTACTTTGAACAAGATTATTCCGTTGCGAAATTCATGGTAGAGACTGTACACTGAAAAAAAAATGAGTGAAATTTCACTCGAATATCACTCAATAATGTCTCAATTGCGGTCCACGTCGGATTGAGTTGATGTTTCACTCTATCAGAGTGAGTTAAATGGTCATTCTATGAGTTATTGATAAGGTATATCCCATTTTTGAGTTCTTTTTCAGTTACATCCAACTCAATGCGGATTGATTAGAATATCGAATGAGTATTTATATTCCCATCCATGAGTGATTCAAATCACTTTTAAGTGTATCTCCATACTCAAGGAGTTCAATTAGAATCCAATTCTTTTTTGAGTGCACTTGTCTAGATTTGTCATAATTTTTATATAATAATGAGTTTTTTATCTCATTCAAGATTTGTTATTCTGTAACATTCAACTCACTGTGGATTAGGAAGAATATGAAATGAGTATTTAAATTTCCATATATGAGTGATTCCAATATTATTTGAGTTGATCCTCCTAATTGTACACACTTGCTCAGAATTGTCATGATTTTTATATAGTATTGATTTTTTTTAATCATAACTGACATAAAATTCAGTTATAAATGAGCCATATTGACTCACTCATGATCATAATGACACTAAATAAATTTACTGAATGAATACACACCTGCCAATACGAGAATGTATTGTTTGTAGATGGAGAAGGAATAACCAAAATAATAAGAGTCAGGCATTCAAAAAACTATATTTGAATCAGTATTCAATTCACATATACCAACAATCTTTTTGGGGTGGTAAGAGACATTGATAAATTTTTGGTAGAAAGTAACATAATTCTGGTAAAATTAATATTTTTCTCCGTGTAGGTACAGTTACAAGTCACAAGTGTGGTGTTGATTTCACAACAAAGTTGTGTTGATCTGTCTCAGACTTGATTGTTTCAAATTCAACATAAAAAATCAAACATCTCTCTCTAGTCTCTGAGCTGTCATTTGCATTTATTGTTAACATATACAATAGTTCTCTGTAAATATCAAAATAGTACGCATTCATGCATTCTGTTTATGTGTCATATTCACATCTCTTGATCAGTTGATTTCATTTGATGATTTTGTTAAACCGTAACTCGTAAATTACGTAGAGGGTTCTGTTTTGAAATTTTTGAACTGTTTTTAACCCCTATCACGGTGAATAAATAAATATAAATAAATATGTATAGACAACGCGTGACGTTCGTATTTCCTTGACAGCTCCAACTCGTCTGCTCCCCAGACGCCCGATCCCCCCCTCATCCCCCCCCCCCCCACCGAAGAGAGAAGACCGTCGCTTATGTACGGCGCCCGTTTTTGCCGGCCTCGAGCGTTTCGCAACGGCGTCGCCGGCTGACGCGTCGCGGCGCCTGTTCGCGACGCCCCCCTCCCCTCGCCGGCCGAGCGTCCGGACGCGCCTACGCCGTCACTTTCGGCGCTCTGCTCGGCGGCGTCGGGACGATTCTCTTAACGCCCGAGCGCGTTCTCGACTGCGGCTGACCCCTCTGCAGAGGGAAGAGGGGGTAGCGTACGGGGGTAAGACGAGAAATTGGCGGCGGGCCAGATAACGGATATGTTTTTCCGGTACCAACCTGAGATATCAACATTATGCAGAGACGGGGTCGACTCATCAACTAACACGACCTATATGATCTACCCTATGAGCTATGAGCTTTCTGCCTTTTACAGATCCAGAGGAGGTATATGTCTCATTTCCAGAAATGATTTATCATGCCATAGAGAGCACGAACTAGAACCAAGAGAATCCGAAGTAATGTGGCTCACAATCGATAACCACACTCCTGGTGATCTCTAAGAATTCCTTTCTTCGAAAACCAACCAGCAGCTGATATCATTATCATAGGAGATTTCAATGACCACAACTTCACCTGGCTCACATACTCAAACAAAACGGATGACCCAGGATGTCAGGTTGTAGCCTTTGCTATCCTATATTCTATAGCAACTGATAAATAAACCCATTCGGATCCTTCGACAATCATTATGCCAATGAGCTCGACCTGTTCCTCACTAACAATCCGGAACCATATGAAATGAAAGTCCGTGCACCACTAAGAAACTCAGACCATAGTTCCCTTAGAGGAGAATTTGATTTGAATCAGAAGATCCTACGCTATGTGCTGAAGAGTTTTCGGAGATTATCATGATGGGAACGGGCAAATAACCAACCACTGGTGAACCATGGCTTAATAAAACCTGATCTATGGACGTATGGACCGTTGTTGGCGCAGGAACCCATGCCCGGAAACCGGAGCTGATAGATGCGTTCAAAGAGGCATACAGCACCAAGATGAGATTAAATCTCATTGAGTGTCCAAATGGTTCCAATTTGTTGTGGACCTTTGCAGAGTCAATTGGGATGAATATAATTTCCAGCTCATTTCCTTCCTTCACAAAGGATGATAGTTCATTGACTACATCACCACAAAAAGGAAGCCAACACTTTTGTCAAAATGTTTGCAGATGATTCCACTTGGGATCCACGAGGCCAAGACCTTCCCAATGTCGTTGCCATCGATGATCATCCCAGAAATTGTCTTCCATCAGTGCACAATTACGCACATTCTGCTTGTTCTCAATTTCAAGACGAAATTCCGACTATTGTTCTCTTGAAATGGTCTCCAGAAGTAACACCAGTTCTTTGCAGGTTGTTCACCCTTTCATACAAACTTGGTCTATCTCCTTCTAACTGGAATATAACTAGAGTCCAACCGATTTCAAAGGAGACTAAGACAACCCTCTGTAAAAACTATAGACCGATTGCATGTGGATTTCGACGCCTATTGAAAGAGTAACAATTTCCCGTTCCGGTGCCTTTGACTAGGCCGAAAGCACTTTCAAGTTAGCATCAGGAAAGACTTCCCTGGGTAGAGAATTCCACAACTTTGCAGTTCTATTGATCTATGATGCTTGGTGGAGTGAATATAAATAGGTCTCGAGCTTGACCATGTAGGGTTGATCTGGGGTTGAATCTAGGTTGACCCTGAAATCGTCTACCTGAAATCGATTGTGGTGGAAATAACAGACAATGAATTCGTGTGAGTATCGATAGCTCCACGTCTTGATGACATCTGAGAGCTTCAGCGTATGTATGTGAACTGGACTCAAAATACCATTCCAGGACAGGTCGATCTGCTCCCAGAAGGTCATGTGGATCTACTGAGGTGTGAAGTACCTTTTTGCAGCGAAAAGCAAAGATTTTGCGAGGCAGTTCTCGCAATGGACCTCACATAGATTGAGCTGTTGGTGGTGACATAGACATTGATGACTACACCCCTTTTGAGTAGTGAGGTTTCACGCTGCTGTCCTTCTTCAGGAACTCGATGTATAATATCTCTTCCACTTTTCACAACTGTCAACACGAGTACGAGTATTCTAAAGAGCAGTCTAAATGGAGCTGGTTGGTGAAATAGACGATCGCGTGCATAATGAGTAGCTTTGCTCTGCTAATGATTCCTTTCCGATGCAATGCTTTGTCTTTTACAATTGCCCGAAGAAAAATCGCACTAATGACATCATCGGAGCTGTTGCCGACATGAGAAAAGTCATGTGTTCGAGCTGTTCGCTCGCCTCACGATTGTTACGTCCCTAATGGCTTTCTGTAATGGGTGAATTCTTAATTATGGATTGGCTAGGTGATCGGTTCGACGATGACTCGAGCTACGTGGACTCTTTCAATTAGAGGGGCTTGTTACGGAGGTTAGTTATTAGAAGGATAACGAGGTTGTCGATATTGTTTTAATTTTTCATCGCTCGACCGGTGGTGGTCTCCGCTTATTTCGTGCGAAAGTGAAGTCATCGGCATCTTTCTCGCTCACCTCGTTCGATAGGTCGATGGATTTGTCGAGAGATTTTCCCACCGGAGCTCTGAGGAATAGTGGAAGAGCGACGACGGCTTCTCTGTCATTATGAGATGAATTATGCTCTATTGGCTTTTGAAGTGGAACTTTTTTCACTTTGGTGTCAGGTGTGGGATATATATCCAGCGAGATAATGAATCTGGAAACTATCTGGATATTGTGCTGATACTCTTCTTACATCGACCATGAATGATGATGACCATCAATGAAAACCACATCCGAGTGAGTGAGTGAGTCGAATTATTTTCTGTCATTAGCACTTCCACAAAATCATCTCCCTGTAAATTCTCTGTACAACCATTTGGTATGTCCAATGATATAAGGTCTAAATTTACTTAAAAACAGAAAAAGAAGAGACTTGATCGTACTGATTGAATCATCGCATCGATGGAATCCTCTTCAAGTTGGTTGAAGAAAAATCCGTCAACGTATCCGTGTGTTTATTATGCAAACGAAAGCCATATCGTCCCGTTGATCTTTTTTCATGAATGAAACCGTCTTGGATCCACACCGTAGGCTGGCACCAAGAACCGACATTTTTGAGGTTACTTTCGCCTGCACCTCTCGATAACAGATCTTCACGTCTTCGATGGTGTTGCGGGATCAAATGATATAAAAAGTAATATTCGTGGGAGAGCGGTGGTAAGGCACGTCACGCATTCTGATTGTAGCGTCGTATATGCAAATCGGGGTTACGGACATGACACTTTCGAGAAAACGTTGAACGTTGACCGCGTAAAAACATCATTATTCTACTGGATCATTGTCGTACTCACGCTGAATACTGTCGTCCGCATTGCTGATTATTCACGTGATCGTGAACATTCGCAGTTTTTTATTTTCATGTTTATCATTACGGCAGATTCACCATTAGGCTGGAGCCTAGGGCGGCAGATTTTTGAAGCGGCGAATTCGGGAACCGATTGTTTTTTTTTGCTACCTCATAGAAATGAAAAAAAGATTTCTGCATGACGATTTTCTGATGTTGTACAAATGGAAGTCTGCAACAAATTTTGCCGATGACTTTCCCCTCTCACTTGTCATATCTAAAGTAAAACAGCCCACACTTTGTATGAGTGAAAAGAGCGAAATTGGAGCCTCTCTCCACAATCAACTCATACATGCCTATTGATTTGATTGACTATTATTTCACGTGCAATTCCAACGAAATTGTTGGATTGTAAGAATAATTTGAGATATGGCAATTGTAAGTGCAAGGGCGGCAAAAACTTTACAGCCTCTACCTGGAAAATTTGTGAATCCTTCACTGATGATAATTTACCTCTTTTCTCCATCTCTCTTGCCTTCGTTACACCTCTTAAACTCAGTCGGGTTCAAGACATGAGACCACTACTGCTCAATAGGATTTGAAAACGCGAGGGTGCCAAAAAACATTTCATTTTCATTTACTCAATTGTGAATAAATGTGAAATCCTCACCTATCATTGGTCAATTTGAAATGTTCCTATCTTCCTACACAAATTGGAATCTTGCAAAGATTTTCATTGACTAGACTATAATTATGCTTTTAACAAACATTGGTCACTGGTGTCCGAAATCTCTGACATCATTGTTTAGTGATTTCTTAAGAGCCTATGCTAATGGACTTCTTGTTTTCAGGAGTTCGATTGAGAGAAGATTTTCAAAGTTTGTTAGTCAGCTCGAATTTTAGTGATACGATATGTGATTGGCATAACTTTGTGATTCTTGCTATCCTCCATGGTCTGGATCTTAATGAAATAAGAATAATGAATGCACTGAAGCGCTTTTTTTCAACCAATCCGCTCTACCCCAGCAGATCTAGGAGGTGTGTTGTCCTAAAGATGGCGCCATTATTTTACTTTGCGTTTCAAATTCCAATTGAATTCTTCTGAATGGACAGAAGTATGTTCAATTTTGCTTTATTGCAAGTTTGGTAGAACTGCAGTTCTCACTGTTTTTAGTTCTGCCACCCTGCATTCAGTCGAAAAGTGGGAAAACTCTTCATTGATAACCAAACATCAATTATATCTGTATAAAACTCAGTAAAATATCGGATTGACGACAAACTATTTGTTGAAAGGAATTTAGTATATTATTTCTATTCAAGTACTTACTATACTTGAGAATTTCATTGGAAAACAGCGTCTCCTTGACATCTGATATCGCTTCAACTGTGTACCCTATGGAACTTTCTAGAACTTCCTATCATGGATTCGGATGTTTGTAAATCAAGGGATTTTTCCAGTGGTTGAGTTTTTTATCGCCCATGGATCTTTTCCTAAATTTTGAATGAATTGAATGCTCTTCAGTACCTGAAATTCTCTTAGGGAGCTCTTATATACAGTGTGGAACAACCAAACGGAATAAATTCGACAACAAATAAATGAGGGTGTGTTGGGAAAAACGCTCGGACACGTCGATTTGTATTTTTGAATACGCAAGGAATTTAATTATATAGAGTGTGTCATGTGACAGTGGCCAATACCAACTTTCGTATTTGGAATGGAACACCCTGTTATTCCATTTCATTTTTGAATTTTCACTGAGGAGCTGATTTCATCGATACACCACACTTGGGGTCTAACGGAAATGATTACAGAGATATAGGGTGTGAATAATCGAGATTTTTCAACTCTAGGATTTTTTGTGTCAAAACTATTCATTATTGGTCGAAACAGCTCACATGTCCCTGTCTCAACTTTTGATTCACTACCTACTGTCATTTGATTGAAACAAATATAGGGCGGTTCAGAATTCAGAAAATTGACCATCCTGTATCTCTCCCAAAGAAATGTCAGTAGATAGTATATAGAAAATTGGGATCGAGTCGTTTGTACCAATAATGGATAGTTTCGACACAAAAGAATCAATACGTAGAAAAATCTCGATTTTTCACACCCTATATCTCTGTAATCATTTCCGCTGTACCCCAAGTGTGAGGTATCGATGAAATCAGCTCTTCAATGAGAATTTAAGAAGGGAATGGAACACAGGGTGTTCCATTTGAAATAAGAAAGTTGGTATTGGCCACTGTCACATGACACACTCTATATAATTAAATTTCTTCGAAATAAATGCGTTTCAAAAATACAAATCGACGTGTCCAAGAGTTTTTCCCAACACACCCTTATTTATTTGGCTGTTCCACACTGTATAGATCTCAAAGATCTTGTAGATCTTCTCTATCTCATCGTTTTTTCATACATACTGCTCAAGACATCGATACTATTTTTGCGAACTGATGAGAAAACCTGGTAATGTTTTCAAGACTTCCTGACCTCCCTGTAACCTGCGAGGAAACCTGCTGGTTCAAACATGATGACACCACACTGACGAAATCTATTTAAATTCCCTGAGAAATCTCGTAGTTATTACTGGAGGGCATTCTGTGAATATAAAATAAGCGGCAATAAAACAATATACATATTTAAATTTCGAGATAGAAAGATCTGTGGCAAAAGGTCCGTAGCGGAGCACGCTGATGCTGGAATATAAATAATAAACATATCTACAAGGTGGTCCCATCAGGCATATACGGTCTGAACCAAAAAGTGGTAATAATTAGGATGATAGAGTGACGTCTTAAAAACAGTGTTATAACAGTTTTATAAGACGGTTTCATATATTAATGATAGATGCAATATTTCGAATAATAAGATTACAAGATAGTTCAGATATTTGCAAGTGTTATACACACGATTTCTTGAGGGATTACCAACTAAAAAGTCCGTCCCCTGCTGCGAATTATATTTCAGATACTGCAGAATCTGATTACGTAAAATGAGGGTGTACACACATCGAATTTCCAACTAAAACCACCTTTGTAATGATGTTCCCATACAAAAACATCATTATTTTCGAATTCAAAAATCACAGCACTATCCAAAAACCCATTCAATAAACTGGTGACGTAATTATCTGTCAGAAACTATGAGTATGACATACGAATATAGTCGATACGTATGTCGTGATGAATGAGGAATTTTTTCATTACTGTTGATTAATTATGAGGCATATTATCAGACTATGGAGTATTATAATAACACTAGGAAATATTGAGTGGTGTACGTTACCAAACAAGCAGTACCCTCCACTCTCCACCACGAAACCCTGAAAATATTATAGTTGATCCTCAGCATACAAACTGTGCTACTAAGAGGTAACATTATTTCAGTCCAACAGGTGGATTTTTATTGGACAATGGGATATTATTTTGTTTGTCAGATGTATAATTTGTTGATATTTATATCGAAATATATTGAAAATATACTGTCAATGCGAGCACATCCTCATTGTGAAGGCTGAGTGACCGTTTCTGGAACAAGAAGTTGAGTACGAATAACATAAAAACGTTTTGGTGTTGATAAAAATTGTTCTTCACCAGAATCGATTCGCAGGAAGTCCACCCCGTAGCAGAAGCAATCGAAGACGGGGATCTTTCTTTGTACGTGGAGCGAGAACGCTTCTAAAAGGACCCGTTATAAATCTCGGGTCCATCTCGCGGATTATCTCGGAAGTGGATCAGATCTTGGCGCCATTTTGGACCACCGAGAGCGGGAGCGAACGACTGCGAAGAAAAAAGTTACTGCTCCGGCATACAGATTATGTAGATGCGGCCCGTAAAAAAATAATCGTCTCGGGGAATTGTTCTCGATACCCCTAAAGACGAATCATAATGCGATCGTCTCAAGTCAGAATCCTTTATGAGTTATTTTTGTATCTAGTGCGCGATCGAAAACTGATGTTTTCAACGAGGCGCAGCCGAGTCGGAAAAATAGTCGAGATCACCCACACACGAGTTTTTCTCCAAACGTCAAAAAATGTATTTCCTATTATTGTTCTGAAATGGAAATCTCCGACTATGGCCGAAAGATAATACGTGGAAGATTCTATCAATAATAAGATTCAAATATCAGAGAAAAGTCAAAGATGGATAGTCTTCCAACCCCCGGAACTACGATATCACAAGATTAATTTGAATTATCTGCACCAAAAATGTTGACATAGTAAATAATAAATAAATGAGGGCCGGTTGCATGAAGGTTCATTAAGTATTTAACGTCACATTAAATATTTGACGTGACGTTATTTATGGAAGTCGGTTGCAGAAACATTCATCATATACTTGATGGTATGTTAACTTAATCACCTAATAAACTTATGAAAATGCCCTATTAAGTGAAAAAGCAGTTGCACCAAAGCCAATCAACTTTAAACTTCACATCAAATCGCCTTAATCCTGCCATTAACTTAATCAGTGCTCGATGACTGATTATGTATCCCCTTTTTTTTTGAAGATATGGTATCGGACTGTTTGCATTCTATAATATTTTTATATCTGTGAAGGAATGATTGGGATATATGAGTTCCAATCGAAAGATAGGTATCAAATTTCAGATATTATGGTAAACTATACGTACTTTTTAACAATCTCCAGCAGTGTTGTTTTGCCCCCCGTTTTTTCTTCAAGCTATCCATATCAATATCTATGCTGCCACAGATCTGTGAAACTGCTTCGTCAAATCAAATAATTAAACCTAACCTATAAATGCGCCAAGCATCATCATTTACAAGCACGGAACGTGTGGATCCAGCAAATTAGCACTGTTGCCACGTATTTTTCGTCGTTAGTTGATGGAACGATAATCATAACATACGAGAGTTTTATGCAACGCGAATTGGATTTGACGTAACATCACCGCTAATGTGGCATCAGATAATCACATGATTGATTTTTCTTTATGCAACCGACCCTGAATCAGGTAGTGTGAAATTTTGTTCCAATCTGAAAAGTGTTGAAAAGCCTCAATTATTGTTGGACATTTAGAAATAAATGATTTCCTGGATTTTCGCTTTATTTAGGACCATACAGATTGAAATACAAAAATCTCAAACAACGAATCAATGTTGAGAGCACTGTTTCTATAGGCGGTCATTGAAAAAAGTCGATAAAGTCGAGTATCAACCGAACTGGCAAACCACTTGCGGCTTTTTTCGAGCGTTTCGGTAAAATGTTCAAGGAAAACAAAATTTCCGTCTGAATATAATTGAAGTAGCTGAATTATCCTCGAAAGAAACCGCACACACGATATTTTTAATTAGGAAGAGCACTCTGGAGGCACGCTATCGAGCCCATAATCGAATCCCCAAACTAATTTTCGTAACGTAGATTATCGAGCTCTCAAAATTGATTATTCGTTGTACGTGAGTCGGTTTACGTAATTCCCTGGGACGCACTATAGGCGAACTTTGATTAGTAATGTGATCAAATCGATAATATTACTCTACTCATACCTACTACCACCAGTTTCAATCAATATTCGGAAGATATAGTGAGAGTGATTTACAAAGATATGATATTATATATTCTCTTCCAGATCGAACTTAGCAACTGACACATTTATAGTTACCTTCAAATACCCAATTTCGGTTTGGAGAACAGCTCAGGAATCTATTATTAATCCTCTGAGAACAAGGCTATTGAGAATGTACATTTTCTACCACTAAGATATCACACTGCGCAGTTATATTCTCCCCTAGGATACCTCTCACTGAGTAATATTCATAAATATGAAATTGCGTTATATATACACTATATCAAGACTCACGAAAAACATTCCGTCACCCTTTTGACAGCCGTGTCTGACGTACATCAGTACAATACTAGGCACATACATAATATTTATTTATTTCATACTGCATCATAGAACATACCTTTACGTACCTGATTTCAATCCGGAAAATAGACTTTTACAGGATAGGCGCACGTGATATTTCATTACGTGCTACTATCCCGTAGTGAAATTCCATACCGGATTGTAAATATTGAAAACTCAGTTATGCGTCAAAAGCATGAATACATTTATCAAAAATTCAACAGCAAAACAATACACAGAAATAACTTATTGCTAACCGTTAAATTTTCGTTCCCATGAATATGGATACCAGGAGCTCCATTGGATGAATTATTTATTAGGGAGTTGCTACTTGCTGATACATTCCCATTTTGTCGTAGCACTTCAACAAAGATTGATATGTTATTTTTCACTGTTCATTTTTGTTTTTTAGCAGTATGTAATACAATGTTATACGTCACAAGTCCGGTAAACTTTTACAGTACTCGTTTCGAAATTCCGGACTCGACTTGCGCCTCATCCGTAAACATCTCACTCGTACTGTAAAAGTGTACTTACCGGACTAGTAACGTAAATATCTATTACCGGTGGTGTCTTCGAAATATGGTTTGAAATCTCTCTTTCATGAAGGCTTGAAAGTGTATATTAACATTCACATTACTATAAGAAACGCCCAAATGTCAATATACTTGTTCAAACATAAGTTGAAACAGTACCTTCTATTACTTGAATGAAATCTAATTGATTCGAAATAACAAGCAAGCTATCCAACATCCAACCCCTTTCCTTTATAATTTTTTTTGTCATTTCAAGTCTGTATTTTTCGCATACTGTGATGTAATTTTGTATTCTAATACTATGTGCTTTTAGTTTCTAATATAAGATCCACTGTGATCTTCTTGGAATGAATAAAGCATTGCAATATCAATCGAAAAATGACCATAAGATAGGGACGCAGCGATCATAAATTAGCTTGATGTTGGCAATACATTTCGATATGCCATGCTATTGTCCATTTTCCAGCTTTTTGTGGGATTCTCACTCCTCGTTTCTCAAATTATTTCAATATATTTGTAGCAAGGACAGATTTTGTGATCTGCCCCAAAATGTCCTTGCGCTTGAAATTAAACCTTTAGATACTTAAAAGAGAAATTCTCCATTCGTCAGTGCCGTTGTATTGAGAAATACGACATTGGCAGGTATTTCCATTTGATAGTGTAAGATTATTCACTCAAATCTATTGTTTTGCGGAGTTTCTTGATCCATTTAAGTGTGTTAAAACAAAGAGACTCAGTTTTGCTAGTTGTTTGAGTATTGAACATTGTTAAATAATCTCAGTTGGTTCAGCCGGTTTAGCCCATTAAGTCAAGAAAGGATTTTGAAACTTTGTTCGAGATGTTCAGTCTATGGCTGTACGAATAGATTAAAAAAGGTCAGAATATACCATTCCATGGGACATCCCCAAATTTAGTGGTTTTATTACGAACCAAATGCCTCGTCAAGGATCCCAAAATTCATTATTTGATATGTCCGTAATCGTTCAATTCCTTTATTGATTCATTCAAATTGTTATTGAGCCCCCAGAAATCCCAACAAACAATATAATCAATCGAACACATATTATTGATTTCAACTTTTTGGTGAAACATCCTTATTCACCTTCGCCATTTACTAAAACGTAACTTTTGGAGAGGCTACCCTATTAAAAAGTCACCAATGACACCAATATATGAAATATTGCACACATACGAAATTAACGGGATGATTCATCTATCTGCATCCACGTGAAAATTCTTTCACCCATATACAGGGTGGCTCAAATCCGTAGGAAACCATCCCTCACAATATTAATTGCTCTTCTCCATCTTTATTTGTTCGAATGAATAATGAATAATAATTTGGACAGATGATACTCTCGATTTCACTTCATAATCTTCGATGAACAGTTTTTCCTGACTTGACTCGATTCTATGGCTCAAAAACTAAAGTGAAACGATAGAAAAATTGGGTGGTTTTGTGACAGATGTGGCGTTAGTTGGACGAGAATAATCGAAGCGATGTGATGAAAGTTTCACTTTAGAAACATTTGAAATTCACCCACAATCAACAGCATCTCGAATCATGAAAAATATAATGGTCGCCCGAAAAATTCAGTCTAAGAAAATAATTCGTTGAAATGCAACACTGACTGTGCCCACCTCGTGAAAATAAAACACGGTCATCATTCACTTCATAGTTCACATAATCCCATATATGCAGATGGGAGGCAAGCAGTGACTAATCTGAGGTCAACGGAGCACGCTCCGTAACAATGCAAAACACACAGTGTGTCCACCATTTGAATAATTCGCATTTGGATCGCATCCCACGCCATCACGGCATACAAACAGACGTGAATTATACGAGAGGAAAGCTCTGAATCACAAATTTAGAGGAGTTTTTCTAACGAGAGACCTTTCACCAAAGAAATTCCTGAACACCAATAACTACCGATCATTTCCAATTAATTCTCAGGTACGAATGAATTCTCAAAAATTCCCATAAATACTCAAAAATACCTTTTTCCTACGACCAGTCAAGAAAACAAAGAAAAACTCACTAGAGTTGGAATATTACAAAAAAGAACGCTTGCATCGATTTCTACCTTCGTTCTCCTTTAAGAGGCGTCTGGTAATGTGACCATCATCTCCTCCCCGTTATGATTTGATCCCTGTGGATATTATAAATCCAGTACATCATTTTTCAGCTTTTCATGGGATTTTCTCTCCTCGTTTCTAAAAAATAGAGTAGTAGATTTGGGATCTGCCCCAAAATGTCACTGCGTTTGAAATTAAACCTTTAGATACCTAAAAGAGGAATTCTCTATTGGTCAGTGACACCTTGTTTTCGAAAAATTTGGAAATACAAATATATTTAATAAGAATAAAACCTCTGCTTATCTTGGTGGACGTTTCGGGAACGAATCTGCTCCCATTCTCAACACATTATGATTAGGAAACTTTATTCATCATTCATACTTCATATTTATGACAATAATAAACAAGGACACGACGTTAACGTTCACTCGGTTGAGTAAAGTTGGTTACCAAAGATTTGAAGCATAACATGAACAGATCCGATGATCAAATGATTCGACCAAAAAGTTGACATATGAACTAACGATGAATGAAAAGTTCGCTCATGATAAACAGACAGTTCATTCACAATATAAGGGCCGATAATTGAGTTAAAAAAAACAACTACCTCCACCTAGTGAACTTGTATTTTCAAGGTGCATATACGAATGAATAATGATTGTCCGACTGTAAATCCCATTTGATCTTAACTTAACAACAAGAACATTAGTCACCGTTTTGTAACATATATTCAACCTAAAGCATATAATCTATTACCTCTCGCCATTCGAAAATATGCTAACCTCAAAAAATTCACTTCAGCCATTAAACTTTATATCTATAGTAATTATAGGGACTTCTTGAGAATTGTAGAAACATAAAAAAAATGTGTATATTTATTATTATTCGCCAACTTACAGCCATGTTAACTGCACCATTGAATTTTGATTCACACAATTACTGCCTATTGTAGTATGTTTTACTCTGTTCCTATTAACCCTCCATTTTTATATTGTTTATACTGTTCCGTTCCTTTTTCCTATTTCTGACTTTAAATTGTCGGTTTTCATGTTATGCAGTTTTGTTTTGTTTTTCTTTTTTCTCACTACACAATACAAGTGTGTACTCACTTAGAGTGTAGGCGGGAAAAAAAACATTTGAATTTTTTTTTTCTTTCTAATTATTATCAGTTGTATTATAATTGATTTGTATTATTGAAATATTTGTATATCCATTCTGAATCATTATATTCATTGTTATCTATATTTCTGCCCTCGTCCAATCACCCGAACGAACGGCAGTGTTCGTCGATTTCTCAAAAATAAATTGCCGTCCGAATGATATTAGTCGAAATCAATTTAGCAAACTGCGACGGGAATGTCCATTTGAACAATGTAATATTCTGACCACTTGGCCTAACGATCGAGATGCCACTCAACGACGCATGACCACTGTTTGCAAACAATGGAAACGACGTACATCGTTATACGGGGTTGCACGATACTCCTCAATAATAGGCGGCTATTCAATTTTGAAAGGGGCCCGCGCTCGTCTAAACACCGAGAGCAATGTTTACGTGGATAGTGAAATTCTTTTAGGGGCAAGTAATAGTTATTTATGGTACTAGTGTCTTATATTGAGAATAAGTCACATGAAAAATCAGGGACATGACTGACTTTTCGGTTTTGATACTTTTTTTTCCAGTGTCAAAACCGACAGCATATTGAAAAAAATTTGCAAAGAGAAAAATATTTCAATTGTGTTGAGAACGGGAGCAGATTCGTTCCCGAAACGTCCACCAAGATAAGTAGAGGTTTTATTCTTATTAAATATATTTATATTTCTAAATTTCTCAGAAACAAGGTGTCACTGACAAATAGATAATTTCTCTTTTAGGTATCTAAATGTTTGATTTCAAGCTCAGTGACATTTTTGGGCAGATCATAAATCTGTCCTTACTACAAAGATATTTTTTAATAACTACTACTTTATTTTTTAGAAACGAGGAGAGAAAATCCCACAAGAAGCTGTCAAATGAATGAACCACCTCCTCGAAAAACTTACAGTTAGTATTTATATAATGTTTTATTCAACAAGTGGAAGAAATCGTTTTTTATGAGATAATAATTGATAAGTTTCGTGATCAAATCAGAGCTACTTGCGTCACTACCCTATTATTGTCTGAATGGTCAAAGTATAGGGTGTTTGTTATTATTTATCAATTATTGTTATTCATCATTAAGAGGAATCCATATTTCATAGCAGCCAAAATAACAACAATTGAAAAATAATGAATGGTCGGTAGTGGTACTCGCAGTGATAACAAAATTGAAGAATTCATTGAAACACTTACAGACAACGTCAACAACAAACTTGAATGATAATGATTTTGTTTCCTGTCAAAATCACGACTTGCCTTGGTTTCCACTGCCAACTAAGTTTTATATCACAATTTCATTAAAATTGTAGTAGGAATATCTGGTAGCATTATTTGAGAGAACATTTTTTTCCTTCGAAACTATGCGGTATACGAAATTTTTACAAGGGTAATGAAATGAAGATAATTGATTATTCTTCAAGCTTGAAAAATTGGAGAACCGTATTACCAACCCTAAAAAAGTTCTGAAAAAAATGTCAAGTGGTGAGGTTGATTTTAATCTTCCTGCAATTTCTTTCAGGTTTCTTCGATCACCAAAAGGAGAGTAATCCTCTAAAATACACTATTGTCAAATTCTATCAAATTTGTTTCACTCATTTCTGAACAGCGTACAAAAATGTGTTTTCTAATGGGAACTCTTCTCACGGACAAACGGTACATTGTGGCACATATATAAATTGAGCCCGATCAACTTATCTTGACCTTTTTTACACGTGGTAGCTCATAAATAAAATTGGGTCCAATCAACTTATTTTGACCTATGTGGTAGCTTTGGGACACCCTGTATAGATATAATGTGTTGGAAGCACAGTTTTGTTGTTATTGGCTCGTTTCTCCTGTTTGTGAATAATGTTACAAAAGGCAGAATGTGTAGACCACTAACCGAGAGGCAATTTAACAACCGAATCCTCAAAAACTACTTCCGTTAATGACATCCTTATTCTTACTCACACTCGGAGAGGCTTTTACCGGTTTCGTCCCGACGTATGGGTACTTCACTAATTAAAGTTCCTTAACATTGCGATCAATTAGCGTATCGATATCTGAAGACATGCAAATTTATGAGGCGACTATCGAAAGTTGGCATGGGCATTGGAGCAGGGTCGTAATAATTGATGTCATTGCCCCGCATTTCGAAGAACACCCAATATGAGGAAGTTTCCTCAAGATGAATTTATGGGATTATTGGAATTTAGTATCAGCTAATAGTATCAACTTTTTGTTGCTCGAAATTAGTACCGGAATGTTTGATTTTCAAATATTTTTTCGTAAGTAATATAATCGTGAATAAAATACAGTCCACACTCATATTGTTGTCAATCGTTGAGGAAAAGTCAAAACATCAGATAATGGAGAATATGGAATGATATCAACAGCGAAATATCTTGCACTCAAATCTTCAGTTTGATGTAGATTAATTCAAATACAACATTCTCACTACTCAAGGCCCACTGTCGCGCTGAAAAACAATAATATACTCGAACTAATAACAAATAGCCTGCATAAGTAAATGTGAGAATTCGTATGGCATGTTACGAAATTTTTGTATCCTGACAAAAGAAAATGTCATTCGATTTGTTCTCTTGAGCTGATTTTGAAAATCCATTCCCATATGCTTGGTTTCAATAAAATATTATGCCTCAATCGTGCAAAAAAAGTTCTCGGTTATTGGACAAGTGAATTCATATATATTTCATTTTGCATTTCAGAGGATGGTAATTGGAATACACGGAGGAATATGAAAGCTACACACTAGCGAGCGACTTTAGCTTTGGCCAAAATTGGTTGCCTCTACTGTGAACCGATGGTGAGTTTTTTCACATATCAGCTCAGAAAAACTTTGAATAAGAACATTTTAGACTTTACAAGTTGGCTTGGCGAAAGGAGTCTGGGACAAAAGGAAGAGGAAGTCGTCAAACACAGCCAGAATAACATGAAACATACAGGGTGGCCCAATGAAAACGAACCAGGGTATGCATTATACTGAGAGATTAAGGAACTGACATTGAAATAAATGATTCTTCATGTAATGTTGGATAGGACAGGATTTAAAAAAATTACATGAGGCGCTTCTTAGATGAACATCGTTCTTACTACAAAATGAGAAATGGTGATGAAGAGGGAAAAAGCGTTACTTTCCATCACTAGCCGATTATTTTCATAAACGTGTTTTCTCGAGAGCTACTGCATTGAAAGAGATTTCGATTACCTTCAAAATGATGTATCACTTGACCCCTCATCCCATTTGAGATTCGAGGGTTGGAGCTCTCCCCTCCTAGGGATTTGAAGTGGAAAAGTTGAAAACATGCGAGAAATATTTCCGCCTCTAAATGAAAATCGACCGATTCGAGCGTTTTTTTTTTCTAAGAACGATAACTATGTCAAATCGGCCTTGTTTCGTTTTCATTGGGCCTCCCAGTATGCGTGCAGTACCGTATTCAGACAGTAATAATGATGTATTCCATGCAAAATATTAATAATGATATGAAGAAAAATTTTATTTCTTGAATGTCGAAGAATTCGAACGAAGTAGTCTAAAAATGACAATTTCTTCATACTAATATAACGAAACATTTTATGTCTTCAATTCTTTGGAATCTGAAGGAACCGATCGATCAGTGCAAATACGCCGCTTTCAACATGTGATACCGATGTTTTAAACCGTTTCAAATTCTGTTCTGGAATATCATTTCATCTGGACTAACTCCGCAAGCCAATCTATACCTTCGAGGACTCGGACACTCAAATACACAAAACTTCTTCTCAGAAATCGATCGAGGGACAACAGAAAGTATTTTGTTGAACTTAGATCCTACGTGAGAACGCAGTAGATCATTTTCATAGGAATTATCTCGTCAAATCAACATTATCGACATTATAAAGGTATTAGCTCCGAATGGGTCGTTAATTTTTGAAGAGCCCATGGTCATTATTATAGTGATGCTTGCAGTGCAGTGCCGTACTGGACTCATAAGAAAATCGGTCAGTGGATGAATATGACTATGCAGAGATATCCACACATCAAAGTTCAAACTGTTCAAAACTGCTGAACAAAGATGGAAGGATTTTCCATGTATCGGCCACAGACTGAAATATATGTGTGTATATGTGTGCTTCAATGGTATCACGTCAGAAACAGTAGCAACGAAATATGGGGTACCGCAGAGCTCAGTGCTGGGGCCCCTTCTATTTATCATTTACGTGAACGACAATAATGTAAACGATTTTATCATCTGGTTGACTCAACCTGTGTTATGTTCGCAGATGTCACCACTATCTTTCACCAGATTATAAACGAGAAAACAATAAACGAAGCTACTGAAAAAAATGCTGAATGTTGGTTTGCAGCAAACAGTTTGAAACTCAACGCAAGCGAAACAAACCATTTCTTCACAGGCAACAAGAACCAATGAACCCACAAAACTTTTAGGATTTTTCTTAGACCCCTCTCTGAATTGGTCGTTTCACATCGAGAAGATCTGTAATAAGTTCTGACATACTGATGAACATCTTGCAGCCCTACCTTTATAGAAAATAGGTACATTTGCGAACGGCAGCTCTGCGTCAGTAGGCACTATGGGTTCGAGTTATCAAAATGAGTTAAAATAGCAAAAATCAGTTATCTAGCAATCATAAGGTTAAACAAAAAGATGGGGCGCCACTGCAACTTTTAATTCAAATGAAATGTTACCTGGAAAGTTGAGCAACCAGATAATGAGTAATAATAGTTGTTCTCCCAGACTAAAAGACCTAAATTTACCTTAGAGATGTTGTGAGTTTTGGAGTGTCATGTCAATAAACAAATAAAACAGTCTATACAATACCCAAAACATTTAATTATGATGATAGGACTCATATATCACAGGTTTCGACAAATAATATGCATAATCAAGAACCCGTTCCTGTTAAGAAAATATACACTGTTGCTTGCTATTATGTGAATGGAAATATATATAAATCAAACTTATATTGTACTTGGAAGCTCAAGAGCTCCTGTAAGGACGTTTTATAGTCATAGCAGATTTAGAAAATATTAACTATGGAAGATTTCTACCAGCGCATAGTATACTATGTGGAGGGGAAGTATATACCTTTCATGTATGATTTCATAAATTATGACCTGGCTATGATTTAAAAATGGTCCGTTATACACACTAGCAATGGGCATTAGGAGTGAATGAAAATGAGAAAATAAAAAATATTTTCATGTCAAAAACCTGTATGGTGTGTCCTACACCAGTTACCCCTGATAAATGGCTTTAGTGCCACCAGATGAAGCTGCTGACAGGAAGGTTGGCGGAGAGCGGGGTGCTGACTTCACATCCCTGGATGTCAGATGACATTGGCAGAGTTGTCGTATTTCCACCTGAAAATCCATCAGGAAACAAGTGGGGGGCGATATCCAGATTCCAGATTCCAGACTACATATATAGCCACCAAAGGCCTGGTAGAATTAACAGATCCTGGTCGAGCAATTATACTCCTGGAAGAATAGTGCTCCTGGTAGGATAACTCCCGTTTGTAGAACTTCCGGTAAAACTTCCGATAGAAAACTCCCGGTAGAAAACTCCTGGTAGAAACCCTTCTAGGAAGGGTTGGGGATTGAAATGGCCGTAATGACGATGCAGGTATGCACGTGGCTGCCTGGGTGATGAACCATGGAGATCCTGCCTCTTAAACCAAAACCAAAAAATCGGTAGAGTCCAGCAGTCCTTATAGATCAGCAACAAATCCAGGATATCCTGATGTGATCCAGAACGCCAAGCGGTACAAGACTTCAGAAGCCGGTTCACATCACAAAAATGGTCTTGACCACCACGAAGAATTTTCTCAAAATGAGCTCTTGTCTCACGACCGGAAAAGAAATCCCTCCTCCAAGTTTCCAGAAACTTCGAGAACAAAATTAACAGTTTCCGCTTCTCAAATTGGCGGAAAATTTGAATATCCAAAATAAAAGACGTTATCGCTACTCCCTCCAGAGACTTGATTCTTCCCAGATGTCTATCTGAACCAATCAGAATTGATGACTTAAATGACGTCACTCATTCTTCACGAATACTCGGCTGAGTTCAAAGATTATAAACTCTACTCTCCTTGGTCTGAGTTGGCTCGGCGATGAATCAATCCGAATCGGCGTTTGGTGCATGACAAGTTTGACACTGTTGACATGGTGTCATGACCGACAGCTAATTGACGTAAAGCGAAAATAACAGATCCACAAAATCAAAACATCCACCTGAAATTTATCAAATGCATCAATCAATAAAATAATGCTAAACGAAGTTAATTGATTCACAATGTTCAATTCCTGGTGAAACCATCCGCCTCAGCATTCCTGGAAAATCCAAAACCTACGGTCCTACTGTGATGAAGTTTCAAGTGGAAAAAGCAGTGTGAAATGTGAGTATGACAATGTCTCTGAAATGGTATTTCATATTACTTAATATTATTAATCTCTTTCAGATAAGTTCCTATAAAAACCATACGAATCATCCTTCTACTTGGATCACATGGATTTATAGAAATCGTATTTTATTTTATGTAGTGTGAAATCTCAGGTGTGTATCCACATATCAGGTTTGAGAATAAATGAATAATATGAAGCAGATTGAGTTTAATTTATGTTATTGAAAAATGTTAACCCTGTTATTGTGACAAAATATCCTGTCAGATGTGCTCAGCTGTACAGAATAGTATAGAATCAGACAAGATATACAGTAGTGGAAATTTACATGCTACAATCTATTATGGTTTTTTTCACTAGCATATTTGTTATGGAGTAATTTTATGGTGTAATGCATCTGACTCTGTCAAATTATTTAGGCTTCAAAAAAAGCTATCCGAATTATTGCTAATTGCTAAGTCATGACACTACCTGCTCTTTATATTTCTCACCAAATACTAGAAATTCATGATAGAAAAAATTAACTGAGTAAAAATTCAAACTATCATGAGTATAACACTCGCTGTGCTGGGGATCTCAGACCACAGAGATTTAGATCAAATAAATCTGCAAATAATTCCCTAGACATTGCTCTCTCTCTACAATAAATTACTATCCAGCTGGAAGATTTTAGAAATGCCTTGCTTCAAAAAAATATTGAAAAGATTTCTTTCAGAAAATGGGTTCTTGTCAATTCAGAAGTAAATGGACACACCTGTCAGTGATATGCGTACTAATACCTGAAATAACTATCCAATATTACTTTTCTGTTGTTTGTTTTCTTATATTGACAAATTTCTGTTTATTTTTTCGTCTTTGCTACTAAGTGTGGATTTATGCAGCCACATTTAACAATCATCAAGTCACATTTATCAATTAAGAATTAGCATGTAACAAGTAGCGAAACCGTTTATGCCGATCAAATTACGAGTAGAAATAAATGATACGTATAGACGCACAAGTCAGTCCCAAGCCTTCAAATTCCTTATTCTCTTCGAAGTAAATCACAGGAAATCGAACGACATCGACTCAGCATAGCATCATCCAAATATGTTTTATAAAATGATTTTCTACCCTAAAATAATCTAACCTATGAAAAGTAAGGTTAGATTCATCATCTCTCAGACCAATCACAAGGTTTCTCTACCATTCTTAGAACCAAAAAGTTCAAAGTTGTTACTTGTTAATTGTCTGCATAAACACAGCCATTGAGGACAAAAAGTTTAACTCATAATTGTTAATTCTTAATTGATAAATGTGGCTGCATAAATCCACACTCATTTACTATATAATCTTATAGTACCCACTAGAGGGTTCATGTCCTGCAACGAATGAGTTTTTTGTACATAACGTTGTTAAATGAATAAACTAAACTAAACTATTCTACTGTATGAATAAAGATGAGTTTCCATCAAACGGTTTTCAAAAAGAAGGTCAAATCATGGCTCCTAAAAAGTTAGGAACAAATGTACCCACTATCTATGTCAAAAAATAATATTTTTTATGGGAATAGACGACTTGGAATCGAACTGAAATCCAATTCATGATTGGGGATATCAATTATATAATCAGTTGCTGTTTACACCCCCTTGACCTAGCTCTGGTCCAGGTCCAAGCTTTTGTCTCACACCCGACGTTAGTGCCAATTGTATGTAGGGTCATTATCATAGGATGTATACGTTGTACGTCCATGTGTTATCCCTTTGTACTCGACACAAAAGGGCATACGGCTTTCAGACAATGACCGTTCTGAGTAGTGATAGTCGATTTCCATCTAGCGTATCTACAGGGAGATCGGAAAGCGCACCAGAAAACTGAGCGAAGTTTGTCTTCTATTTTTCGAAATTTAAATGAGACAAAACAATTCGACCAGAAGCTGATTTCGAGATATCTTAATCCATGGGAAAATGCATCTGAACTAAGAGCGGTCGTGCATGGAATCGACAGGCCGACGTAAATAAATTAACAGGTTTATTATCTTCCGTAAAAAAAAACAGCCGGAGCCACAGAAAGAACCTAATCAAAGGTTTAACTGTTGGCAGTAGGACCACCGACTGACACTAAATTAAGGGTTGACAATTTGTTTAATTCGGCGGTGTTGTAAACTCGGCCAGAGTTGATATCTTCGTACAATAAAAATGAGGATAATTCAGGAATATTAAGGAATATTAATATTGAGGAATATTAATATTGAGGAATATTTACTGCTTGACAAATTCTTGACAAATCTTATTTTAGTTTACTTCAGGTAGAACGGATATATAAGTACGCCCAAGTTATGATGAATTTTCACTTGTGAAACCACTAAGAAGGTTTTGGGGCCACCTTCAATGAATTTTGTATATACCTTCCTCCATCTTTCCAGTCCGAAATGGTACTTAATACATAATAGATATCAGGTGCATCCGATTTCACTTTCTGTTCGAATCTTCTAGAAAAGAATCAAATTGAGAATTACAATCTTGCAAATGTGGAGAATAGTTAGTTTAACTAGAAACGTCATAACGAATTACAATTTGTATTATCTCATTGAGAAGGAAATTCCAAACTCTAACCAACTTTTTAATTCAAACAAACAGAATTCCGGAAGATTCGAGAGATGAAAATTGTTTTTTTCCTGATAATGAATGAAAAAGATATCCTTTAATTGTCATTCTGTATATGGATTTGATTGATGCTATTCCTGGAGCTTGAGAGGACCTCGGTGGGTACCTTGTGGAATACCTGTGAAGATGTACCAATTACAAATTTTCGATTTGGTGAATTTTGCTTGTGCTGGAGATGTCAATTAATTGATTCTTGTTACAATTAATTACGAACTTAGATCGCAATTTATTATCGCAATTTTCAGTTCAGAAATCCTGAAGTCAAACGGTCTCAGAATTATAATGAAATAAATGAAACTTTTATTTGATTTTTCTAGATTTTTCTGGGATTTCCTCTTCTCGTTTCTGAAGAATATAAATACAAGTTATATAATAATGACAATGTGCTGGTGTATGATTCAGATAATGGAATTTGTGAGCATGGAAGTGAAAACGCGATTTTAATACCCTTAATCGAATAATTTTACGAAAATTTCCAGTTAAATGTCTGACACCCCAAAGAAAGTTTCACTTGCATCGTGGTTTCAAAAATTCACAAAATATTTCTTTTGTACCAGGTGATTCAAGGGTGACGAGGAAAAAATCCCTCAGATGAAATCGACCAAGAAAACTTGCTGGAAATATTTTTTTAATTTATACTTCACTCATATCTTCAATCGTATGAAAAATGGGATTTTTCATGGAATGTTCTTAAAAAGTTTAAAAAAGAATACTCTCAATATATTGCCCCCATAGAGGTTCAACCTTTTGAAACATATTTTTTTTATTGTAGGTATGACGTGAAATATAGGGGATCCTAAACTTTCTAGACTGTAAATGTCTATAACTTAAATTTGACTCAACGGAATTTTGCTAACAAGGTCTTGTTCAAGGAAGGAAGGTTTGGTGAATTAATTAAAATCTCTCCATGTAATCCTGGTTCTCACTGCCTTCGCTAGGGGGTGTGTTTTATAAAGTTATCTGTCTTTTGAATTTTCCTCCGCAATCTTTAATCTTTAATCTTTAATCAAATTTGCATCATAGCATGCAGCAATTTTCCATGGTCGATTTCCTCCGAAGGATTTTTTTCTCAAACTTCTAAGACTAGTTATTTCTTGGGATACAGTACCTCGTCACCCTTATTATTGAATCGCCCGGTACATACGGACTGCTACCGATTGCTGATAATATTAATATTGTGTGGCTGAATTGACATTTCCCGCAAGTTTTGGGTCCGCCAAATGACACCGAAATAAGGGTTGACAATTTGTAAACTAGAAGCAGCTATCGCAGGGGCATATGTTGGCCCTGCCACGTCGATAAATCTCTCGAAAACGTATCCGGCCTCGGCCCATAAGCAGGTGCCGATTCTTTCGAACGGCTAATGTGGCGCTACGCGATCATAGTAATCATCGAGGTAGGCCAGGGCTAACTTTATTTGTTTTCGAGATAAGGGGTTATTATCTTGTTGTTTGGGAAAATTACGGACAGACTCGAGTCGGACCCTATTATTCAAATCCAACGAAACTTGAGAACTGTAAAATACTTCTCAGGCAATAAAGAGAAATGTATGTGAGCAGCCTAATGGGGACATACTGGGTGTTTATTACACAAATTAAATGGTAAAATTGAATGAAAAATATCGAATAGCATTGATCTGTGAACTGAAGTTTTGTTTTTTCGGGGTGTGATTTAGGAAGTTATGGATTGAAATTCACTTTCTCCAGAAGAATATCATTATTTTTATGATTCATAATTTGGTGTATCATTCCCGATATATCCGGATTCAGAGTAACCATACGGCTCATTTCCTTAACAAACTGTATCTGCTAGCAATAACATGTTGGTTTCTTGATTGTTATAGCGTTCGATATCTGAATAATCATATAATAATGTAGTATTTTTTATATAGTATTTGTGGTCATAGTATCAGAATCGTTCAGAAAGTAGCAAATTTCACTATAGCAACAGGAAAGTGGAACACACTAGTGTAGAAAAGGATTGATGAATAATGAAATTTCAGATTCATTACTACCTTACTTCGTCGAGATGCTATGGTTATGTTACCATCATCATCTCCTCCCTTTTCTGGTTTTGATTCCTGTGGATATTATCAATCCACTACATTATTCGTAGCTAAAGGTCAGAAAATACTCAGGAAACATTATCATTCTTGACAATCGACATCAACACAGATGACGTTGACTCAGTCGAAGTTGGTTCCCAAATATGATGACTAAAATATCCGAAGGATGCGGAACTTGTAACAATTCATAGGCGCACACATCTATTTTCATGAAATCAACGGAAGTATTGTCTATGGAAATCTTTGAACAATAATAAAATAATTCATAATAATTTGAATAATAACTTTAAATAATTATGATTGAAATATTTATGGTCGCAGTTTGATATTGTATTCCATGCACTCGTTACATTTACAAATATGTCACTTTCCATCATGGTCGTTCTCAGAAAATTCTTTTCCTCGATTCTTCATAGAAGATTTAGTAGTGAGATTTCAACCTCAAATCAATTCCAAACACAAAAACTGGCCAAATCATCCATATCTATAGAATAAAAACAATTGTCCAATTCCAATATCTTATAAAACCCTCCAACTACGTCGCATCTTTTCAAATCCTCGCAAAAAGAACAAGTAGACCCATCAGAAGGTAACTTGTATTCAAGCAAGCAAAAATTAAAACTCGAATGAATACAAAACTAAAACTAAGAATATGAAATCATGAAATGTAATTCAGGTGTTCATGGCGAATCAAACAATTGAAATTGAAATGAAAATAAAAACTAAGAAAGATGGCCAACATTCAACATCAACAACGACTGCGCATGCGTCCAATAGCAACTAGCCGTTCTGTGTATTTATATTTCTGTGGCCGAGATCGAAAATGATCACAAAACTGAGTTCTTCTTCTTCTTCGGCTTTTTGGTTTTCGGGGGATAAAAGGTTATGCTACTCCTTAGTTGTTGGCCTCATTGGCCAAATAGAAGGTTATGTATAGTTCATTGATTTTGTTATTTGATGCTGCATAAACACCAATATGAGTTTAAAAATCACTCGAATCTTAAATGCATTTAAAGCCACCTTGGGGATATGTGTCTTCTGATTTACTATATATATATATAGGCCTTCGCTATACCAACACACGTCTTTTGTCCATCCACGGCCGAGTTATGATAATGGGACAGAGGGCGGACGGTACGGTTAAAACAAATGCCAGACGGCGCCACCGTAGCCTACTAAGATAAATGGTCCCGATCGGGATCGGACTCGTGGATGTTTTTTCTACATCGGCCCAGAGCCGGATCTGGCCCTCTCATCATTCCACAGTTCAATAGAGGATTTCTGTATACTTTGACATGATCGTTAGATAAATCGAGAACAGAATGAAGTAGAATAGAATGGAGTTTATTCAACTGATTTACATGAGTTTTTCGCAAGTCAGGTATCGATACGCAATGATTGATCAACGGATATTGGTATAAGAACAGAAACAGAAAATGTATGAAAAATAATGAAAGATATATAGGAAATATTTCTTGAGTTGGTGATTACCAGGAAAAAACAATCGCAGAACACACAGTTTGTTCAAAGTGTGGAAAGCAATGGAAAGCACGGTTTCCAAAGATATGTTGATTCATTTTTCAACTTTTTGTGGAATTTTCTCTCATTGTTTATGAAAAATAAAGTAGAAGATATAAAAATTATTTCAATATATTTGTAGTAAGGACAGATTTTGTGATGTGCCCCAGAATGTCACTGCGCTTGAAATTGAACTTTCAGATACCTAAAAGAGAAATTCTCTATTCGTCAGTGACACCTTGTTTTTAAAAAATTTGGAAATATCAATATATTTAATAAAAATGAAACTTCTGCTTATCTCAGAGAAATGAATGCACCACCTTCTCGAAAAACTTTCGCCATTCAGATGATCATCCAATATCGGTACCCATACATGGAGACCTTGTGACCTCCTCTTGTGTCGTTCTTATATTCGTTCGCAACATTTCACGCTTTTTCGCCTTTTCTATCTTACAGTTAAATGATGTCTTCGTGTATGGGAACCAGTGAGGCTAATTGGTTGGTACTACCATCAGCTAACTGAAAACTCAATACTGATATCACTGATAAGCACTCTGAAGAATTTGTAATTATGAATATTTTTTTCCACAATGTTCATTTACATTCTTAAGTTGAGTTGTGCATCACGAATTTTCATGGCAATCTTGAGTTAAGTCTTGAATCATCACCAAGTTGAGTCGCGTATGAATCCTCCAAAACTAAACATGAAGATAACCCTATTGGAACCCTATTGGAACCCTATTATAGTGTCTGACGCATGCGCCGTATGGCTTTCACCGATGAAATTAATCTCGAATCAATTTCAATTCCTTTCTGTCAAGCTTCTGTCATGGACACTTCCATTGCATCACATGGATTAACCTCCTTAGTTTTAATATCGAATTGATCTTAGTTTGAATTTATGCTAGCATGAATCCACCTCAAGACGGTCCTGAAGTTATTTATCGAATAGTTCTCAAAGCGTCCGACGTTTTGTCTCTATATTCGAGGAATGCCTGTTATACATTCGAATTTCGTGTTTAATTAATTTGAGGCCATTAGAAAGAGACGGCTGGCAGCTACGGGTGGGTTCCACGTTCGGAGGACTCGTTCTTACGTTACGCTGATTTTCTGATTATTTTTATCCAACGAAATCGGGGAAATGGGGATGGCCTACGGAAATGAACATTTCAATTGGGCGCCCTACACATGGATCGTAACCGAAGATGGAATATATCTTTCCTACGATCAACAGGTAGGTTGTACTGTGACTGTCAACTGTCACAAAGTTTGTATCGTTCCATTATAGATTAGTCGGAGAATTTTATTCATGTGAATGGAAGTTGGTGCATTGTGGGAATTTGTGTGGAAATGGACATTTCCATTATTTCCGACATTATCAAAAATCAACATTTCATTATTGATAATGATAATATTCTCCAACACATGCGAGCTATTCACAATTTATTACAAAAAATGATGGCAAATGAAAGGTTTGATGTTAGGTCCAAACACCAATTCATTCACATCGACCATGAAACACCACATAATTTGAAAGATATTTATGTGCACCATAAACAGTATAATTTTTTTTATATTATATAGATGATTCACAGAATGATTCTCAACCTGAAACTCGTGTATTTACTGCCATTCAAATGAATACTACTTCCTAATGTATTGATTCAGTGTTATTTAGTATTTCTGGAAAAAAATTAACGAATTCAACGAGATGATAAAATACAGGGTGTCCATTCTTGAGCAAGTTTGTGTCGTATCTCCGAAATTTATATGTTGGAGCTCCAAAAAGCATACATTTTCAAAATCGCCCTGTATCTTATAAACAGAAACAGTTAGGTAAATCACCCTCGTACAAATGGCTGTTAAAAAGGCCAAGCAAATGGCGTCGATAAATCTGTAAACTTCCGACGATTTCAAGAGGTATAAAGGAGACACGAAAAACTGCGAATTTGTTTTTATCCTTTGATGACTTCATTCGGAGATGAGAGAGAAAAAAATAATTCAACCTTTTTATTGGCGAAAGTCAATGGTACTTCTTAAGATCTCTACAGAATGAGTTGATGAAGACTGAAAGAGGAATCTTGGCAGAGGTCTATCTATATTTTTTATATTTGGTTTCCTTGGGAATATTAACAATTCTCAAGACAATTTTAATATCATCGTATTCGGGAGACTGAAAGCTTTCGAAAATTTAATAAAAATCCTATTTGAGTTATTCTGTAGGTTATAAAAGATGTCAATGACAAATTGATGATATTGATGTATTAAATAAGTTGGTGGGTCTACTTTCAGTTGTTTTGTCAGACTAAAAGGGCAGAAAACAATTGAATTCTAGCAGATGGCGAGGGGTTCTAATATTCAACAATAGATGACGGGACTATCGGGCCCAAGTAACATCTCAATCGAAATATACCCGCGCGTCAATGACAGCTGTGACAGTTTGAATTTGGACGCGCTACAGACACGAAATTATTGTATCTTCTAGTTTCTGATATAAACTTTTTCATCAGTTGACTAGGTGAATACAATGTCAAGAAAGTTTTTGTTTTGTGAATGATTTCAGTACCATTTAGTTCAAGATAGTACCTAAATATGTGAATAACACTTGCTGAAACAAAAAATATGTGCATTTATAATAATTAGAATGCAAGCTAATGTATGTTTCCCAATTTTCGGAACAAGATATCACTTCGAAAGTTATCTTTGAAAATGCGAATTTCATATGAACTTCGATCAGCTCTTTCACTGTGCTCGATGGTTCTTTTGGACTCAAAAACACTGTTTCATCAGAAGATGAATTATTTTAAATATTTGAGTGAACTAACCTTCATAGCTCTATTATCTGATTCTGAATTGAAATAAAATAGAATATAAATATGAAAACCCTGTACTTTCGGACAGATCAAACGATGATACATAACCTCAAAGAATATACCAATATTTGTTGGCGACACTGAGAAATGTTGGAACACAAAATAATATCTGATTTTTTTCGATCTATTCCTGTTCCTGCAAATTTGATTGGAAGCTTGGAAGTTTCTACAGTTTCGCCCACGACATTACCATGCGATTCGAAAACAGGATGAGTATAGTAGCTCCACCAGCTAGTTCATTTACATCAACGTGATGATGGTTCGAAAACCCCCAATCTGTCAAATATGATAGATCTCGTTGTGGCTTCGTCGAGGATAACGACATCCTGTAAACAATCCCGGAATATTATTTATCGTCTTTTTGCGGTTCTATATATATTGACGAGTCAGAAATTGACTCATCTACGGAGAGCCGAGAGGCGACTCGCGCGTCTACCTGTGTAATTTTTTTCAATAAAGTCTCAGCTGGAACCCTCACAAATAAACGTCCTGTTGACAGGAGGTTGCCGCCTCCGAGCCGTGATTTAGGAGCCTCGTTTCGCATATATTTTTCGTGTGTGACCACTCGATTGATGCTTGCTTCATGCTAAGATGGTATGTAATAAATCTGCATGCTAATGGGATTTGGTCTACCCAGTATAATTACACAAAGTTATAAATGTGACAAAAATTACTAATACCTAATAAAAAGCGATACTTTCTTGATAAAAACTGTATGTCCTCCTTGAAGAAATTGCAGAATGCTATCAACTTCATTAATTTAAATGGGGCACCCTATATATTCTCACAGATTTTGAAAGAGCTTGTTATTTTGAATTCATAAATACTGAGTTTAGTGTAAAAACGAGGAATAACTCACTGTTAGTTGTACAATAGGTGTACATTTGATTATTTGATTAATGAGAAACAAAATCACTTCAAATGATCAAAATGCTCGTCGCTTACTTGCTGACAATATGCCATCCTATTAACAAATTCTTGAGTCACTCTTTCCAAGACTTCTCCACGTATTAGTTCACATTCATCAATAATTCTTTGTCTCAATTCCTGTAAGTTTGTTGGTCGTCTAACGTGAACACGTGATTTTAGACAACCTTAAAGGAAAAATCTAACCGGCTAAGATCCGGAGAACGAGCAGGCCACTCTATGAATCCTCTACGTCCAGTCCATCGATTTGGAAAATTCGCATCCAGAAATTCCCTAACCCGTCTATCAAAGTGGGGAGGTGCTCCATCTTGTTGAAACCAAAAATTTTGTGGTAATTGCCCATTCTGTTGAAATGCAGGAATAATTTCTATATTTCGTAGATCCAAATACTTGTAACCATTCAAGTTTCCGTCGATAAAAAATGGGCCTATAAGCGTACCTTCGACAATTCCCATCCATCCCAACATTCAACTTCTGTGGATGCTGAGTATATATAAATAGTTTCTTGCTCTAATGCAAAAGTCTCAAAGGGGGTTGATTAAAGTGATATATTCCTCGTTGTTACGATTTTTTTACACTAAACTCAGTATGTATGGATTCAAAATAACAAACTCTTTGGAAAACTGTAAAAATATATCGTCCCATTTAAATTTAAGAAATTGATGACATTTCCGGTTGAACCGGAAGTATATTAAGAAAAAAATGTACATCAGATGCATTTTTGTTCCATTGCACTTACCTGCAAATTTTCATAAATATCGTTTTTTTCGTTTTCACACTATCGATGTGTATTCTTGAATATTTCAGATTTTGACAGTCGTAATGAACATGTACTTCGTTTTCCAAATACATCGAACAATGTCGTAAAGTGGTGGGATTTACCTTAATTTGTGTTTCCTACATAGACTGTGTCTGAATTTGTTACGCGTTGTGGTTTTTTAATTCCATACTTCTCTGTAATATGAAGACTTCGACTGTTGTACTTACATTTTCCAATTTTTCCATGAACTTGACTGGTGTCATTTTTTTTTTCAGTACAATAAGAAATCCTCATGATTCTGAGAGACTCAAATTGCAAATTGCAGTTCGGTTCGTTTTCGTCTGCCCACACTGTATATGATTTCAAAGTTGAGAACTGTAAAAGACTCAAAACTCTTGTCATCGGTCATATATTATATTATCAGAATCTCCAGCCCATTATCAAATTATTTATTTACTTCTCCGTACTTAACCAATTATGTCATCAAGGCGATTTCAGTACAATAATTTTCACAAATACTATAATTTCCTTTTGCCCACCGGGTTTTTACTTCTCGATTCTCGGTTTCGAACTACTTTGGAACTGTCCGTAATAACACTTTCGAGGCACTTTTTTTCCACCGAGATGCATTATGAATGAGTGTCTTCGGTAGTCTGAGTGAGTAATTGTTATTTCTACGTTCTGGCTTAGGTAGGCTATGGAGTAAGTGGTTCAAACAAAAAGTTATATACCTACGACTGTCGTGAATGTTATGAGCAAGTTATGCGATATTAGTAAATGGACTGAAAAGTTTTCTCGTTACACGCGATATTTGTTATGGAGAGGTAATAAGAGTCAAAATCAATGACGTACCAAATAATAATCAACAAAAACGGAAAATGGGGCTGCTCCTGAAAGAATCCATGAAGCATAATTTTATGGCAGTATTGTCATGAATTCATCCTAAAATATCACCTATCCATCATCATCTTGTTTTTTGTGAAGGATGGTCTAGTCTTCGTTTTTTATTTTAAGATCATTGAACCACACTGAATTTTCTTGGATAGTGAGTATGAACAAATACGTGGCATTCTAGGCAGGTAAATGGAACGTGATCTATTAGAGCAAAGATATGATATCATATATTCTCTATTAGATTCACCCTTCCACCATCGATTCGTCTGAATGCGCAACAAAGAATGGTGCATTTTTGCCAACAGTCAGCTGATCACTGCTGGTTGCCTCTCTCTCTCGTTTGCTGTTTGCTGTTTCAAGTACAACTGAGTCTCATTGTTTCAACACAAGAAACTTCACTAAACAATAGATTTGAGAGGATAATCTTACACTATTAACTCTTATTATATCTGGAAATGTCGTATTTCTCAATACAACATGGCATGACATATCAAAACGTTTCGACAATGCCAACAGTCATGTGATTTCTCAACGCTGCGTCTCTTTCTTAAGGTCGTTTCAATTCCTCTCTCTAAGGTCGATCTAGTAAAGGATATACAGGGTTGGGATACAATATGGAACCAAGAAAATATATATATAGTAATAAATATATAATATATAATAATATAATATATAGTAATAAATGAACGGACAATTTACAAATTGTGCAATTTATAATGGTTCAACTAAGAAAAAAAGAGCGTATTGAAATTTTAATGATGATCGGTTATGGTGATTGTAAAATTTATATCCGTCAATTAGAATTTGACACTTGGAGAACAAAAGAGTACTCGTTTATTTATTACTATGCATACAAACAACATCAATTAGTTTATCTGAATAGTTTTTTGTTCTAATGCAAAAAATTCGAAGGAGGTTGATCAAAGTGCTATATTCCTCGTTTTTACACATGTTTTAACACTAAACTCAGTATGTATGAATTCAAAATAACAAGCTCTTTCAAAATCTGTAAAAATATAAAGGGTGTCCCATTTAAATTAAAGAAGTTGATGGCATTTCCGGTTAAACCGGAAGTATATTATCAACAAAAAATGTACATCAGATGCATTTTGTGTTATGCACTTACCTGCAAATTTTCATAAATATCGTTCTTTTCGTTTGAAAGATATTTACTTGGTTCCATACTATATCCCAACCCTGCATAATTATCATAGCTCAGCTAATCAAAGCTTTGTATTAGAGTCACCTATACAGCGTGATTCAAAAGTACTTTGACAAACTGCAGGAGGTGATTCCTCACAATATTCTGCGTCAGTTTTTTTTCTTAAATTTGTATACGTGAAATTAATGGAGATGTGTTGATGTCAAATTGACAGAAATGATTTCCATGGATTAATGGATGTTTCTAGTGATACAGTGGCCCCCAAAAATATTTCTGATTGTGTCCTGAGAACTGTTCAAATTCCAAAAAATAAACACTAAAATTCTGTCATATGTTCAAACATGGTTCATTTGCGTACACCACTCTGTGTGTGAGTGAGGTCGTTGTCACAGGGCTGTTAAATTCCCGATGAAATATGCATTAATAGTCGAATGTAACAACGTCAAATTACAGGTTGTAGGGAGAGAGCAGAGCTTTGTAAACACATACCGAACTCCTCAATGATTCATAGGTACTTCTCGGAAGCGTATACATACTATTTTTTTATATCCTGGAACGTCGTCTACGTGTATAGATGTTTGTAATTTCGCTCAGTAATAATATATAGCGAGTGCGGAGGGTAGTTTAGATCGAATGGAAATTATCAGCTCATCTAATAATTAACGCGGCTTGTTATAATCGACCTGTTATATCGCAGATTGCGACTTATGTTAATGAGGTTGTATACGGGTTGTACTGGTGAGAATTCTACTACAAATACTATAATTTGCTACTACAAATAGATAACTAATACCCAGGAAAACACAAGAATCAGGATAGGAAAATATTGTCACGAAAGGGCATTTTCCAAATTATACTGGGTGGCCCAATGAAAATGAAACAAGGCCGATTTGACATAGTTATCGTTCTCAAAAAAAAACGCTCGATCCGGTTTGATTTTCATTTCGAGGGGGAAATATTTTTCGCATTTTCTCAACTTTTTCACTTCAAACCCCTCGGAGGGGTGAGCTCCAACCCTTGAATCTAAAATGGGATAAGGGGTCAAGTGATACATCATTTTGAAGGTAATCGAAATCTCTTACCAACGCTTCCTTGTTTTGAGAATTCAATGCAGTAGTTCTCGAGACATGCTTTCTCGTACTTCTCGAAAAATCACGTTAATGAAAATAATCGACTGGTGATGGAAAGTAACGCTTTTCTTCCTTTTATCACTATTTCTCATTTTGTAGTTGTAGTTGTAGAACGATCTAAAAAGTGCCTTATATGTTTTCTTTCGAATCCTGTCCTATCCAACAGTCGAGTCAGTTGAGCGAAACTGACTATGAACATGGTATATATCTACTCATAAAAACTCATAATGCTCATAGTTCAACTATTTATGCTGTCTTAAGAAATCTCTAAAAGAATCTGACAGGGAAAGTTGACAAAGTAAAGTTGATGAAAGCGAGGCCTATATATTCATCAGTTATTGGAGAAGCTACGTGGCTTTTTATCATTGAAAATGACTATGTTGATTGGTCGATTTCAAGGAATTCAAGAATATTCATTGATTCTTAGAATAGGCGTGTATTATTCGATAAAGAGTAAATCAAATCAATTTTAGGTGGTATCAAGTTCACGGGGTCATCTAATTTCATATGAATATATAATAAGAATCATTTGTGTGGTTACATGAAACCACGATGTAAGTGTAACTTTTTTTCGGATCGTATAGGCGTTTAACGAAAAATTATTCGACTAAGATCGGTTGCATGAAAGTAGAATTATATTTTCTTACTCATTAGACACGATGTACAGAACCCTGGTGGAGCTATTCTGCCTATTTGCCTATATAACTTCTTCAGCTAAAACTCTAACGTACAGCTAACTCGATAACAGCATTTTATTCGTTATAGCGGAAAATCACTCAAATGTCAGTTGCCAGACACAAGAATGAAAACAAAATCAGTATTATTGATTATTGCACAGTGTTATGAAAATGTTGATTCAGAAGTAGTAATTTAGGTAACTTCTCAATTAATGATCGAACTACATCATTACAATCTCAGAACGTCAACTATTTGTACAGAAATCTGTGAAAATGTCACCATCTTCTGGGAAGTTTCAAAACTATTAGGCCATCATAGCGGAAAATGGCGTAAGCGTTTTTGACGAAACAAAACACGATCAATGACTGCACCAGTATTTTGTACATCGTTTTATTACCTAAGGTATGCGTTGCCATGGAAATAAAAATTTATACATTTAAAATTATACTATTAAATGTTATATGCAATCTGCCCTTTGGGTATTGAAATTCCGTTCGCAATCTCAACTCAATAATCGAAAAATGGGAATGATAATGTGGAATCGAACTATAAATTTCAATTACAATCTGCGCATCAGAATAAGGTATACATAATATTTTACAATTGTAAATATAGATTTGTAGATTTGTGTTGTCAAACAACGACATTTGCATCAATTCACTAATCAAAACACACAAATACCGTGGAGCACTTGCTAGAATGAGTGATGCGAGCCATGGGCGCCGCCATATCACCCTTGGCTGCTCTGAATGAAAGTTTCACTTTCGAAATCTATCCCGAGCAAAAATGACTTCTAAGCTCAATAGATGACCTCTCTACTACGATGTACAGAACACTGGTGCAGCTATTCTGCCTATTTGCCTGTCTAACTTCTTCAACCAAAACTCTAACGTCTAGCTAACTTGATAAATCAAATGTCAGTTGTCAGACACAAAAATGATAACAATATCACTATAATTGATAATTGCACGATCAGCGTTATGAAAACGTTGATTCAGAAGTAGTTACTCAGGTTAATTTTCAGTTAATGATCGAACTAGATTATTACAATCTCAAAACATCAACTATGTGAACTGAAATCTGCAAAAATGTCGCCATCTTCTGGGGAGTTTCATAACTATTGAGCCATTATACCGGAAAATGCCGTTAGCATCATTGGCGAAACAAACCACCATCAGTGACTGCACCAGCCTTCTGTACATCGTTCTTTCGACCGATCAATCAATACGAGAACCATCTACCTATACAGATACGGAATATCGATAGTTCCCGTCACGATTCCCGGTCCACGACCACCAAGTTTTCGATGGCCGGCGGCCGCATTTCCATCGTAATAACCTCACGGAAAGTGATGATTTCGCTAACAAGGTGCCTCGACCATCGAGCGATGAGCAGGAGGAGGCTGGAACTGTGATAATGACGGGTCCTCATCTCGGCTGCGCTTCCATCTGGGAGGTCTTCCTAAATATTGATATCGCCGTGTATGTACATACCTACCTGCCTGCTCCGTCATCATCGGATCGTTCGAATGAGGCATTACCAGCTTGTCGTAGGGTCATCACCATAAATATGCTCGATAAACACGATTATTTTCAGACAAAATATGAAGTTTTGACATGACATATGACATGTGACATATGACATACGACATATGACATATGACATATGACATATGACATATGACATGACATATGACATATGACATATGACATATGACATATGACATATGACATATGACATATGACATATGACATATGACATATGACATATGACATATGACATATGACATATGACATGACATATGACATGACATATGACATATGACATATGACATATGACATGATATGTAGAAAAAATCTAGTGAGCTGTACGTTCTGGTATGCACAGCGCAAATCAACTACATCGACAGCTTTTGACAACTCAATTGCTGTTACATTACCACAAATTTCGAACATTCATCCGATACAGAAACGCCATCTCTTGATCATACACTCAACTGAGTGACAGATCAGCCCAAGACGCTTCCGTGAGTAGAGTATGATCACCTCATCAAAAATATATCGATAATAGCTACTCAGAATACCCGTTCATAAACCTGGCAAGAATATTATTAGAATATTTTTAATGAGGTTATCTCTAATGGATGAACAATAACCAATATGGATGATAATGTGTTACTATTCGTTAATACTGTGTTTGTTTGAACACGTAATATTTCTATTTGATTCAGATCTGGATATTGAATATCAGAATATTTACAACATAACCCTCACAACAGCATATCAACCTGTCATGAATGTCAGAGTACATTGTTACTCTGTTCGAAAGCAGAGTAAGTTGAGTTTACTCAGAGTAAGTTGCTGAACGCAGCCTTGGTGGATTCGAGTCCGAACACAGAGTTTCCAATCGAGTCCCATCGGCGGTATCTTGGCAATAGCAATCGTAGGTGCCATGATGGCGGACCGGCGACGTGCTTCATTTGTTAGCGTCCCATCGCAGTGGGTGGCAGCGCCGCCGCAGTCGGCGCGCGTCTTTTGTTTTATCTCCTCGAAATCTACCTACGCGATGCACACCAAACGGCCGAATAGGTACCTACTAGTTTGATGCTCGGGAAAAGCGATGACTTGAGAAATATCGGACCGCCCATCATTCTCGAACGGTGTGCTCGTTCGTCACCATAAAATCCCCCAAAATGTGCCGCATTCAGAAAAACAACATTGCGATGCGAGAGTATAGTTTATTACACAACAGGTGTGGAAAGAGAATCTTTTCACACGAGTTGATGTTTAGCACGAGCCGCATAGCGGCGAGTGCGGAAATGTAACGAGTGCTTCAAATACAATATCCAACGAGTTGTACA
The DNA here is from genome assembly GCA_963576655.1 of Gastrophysa polygoni. NCBI lineage: Eukaryota > Metazoa > Arthropoda > Insecta > Coleoptera > Chrysomelidae > Gastrophysa > Gastrophysa polygoni. Next base: position 10,544,634 of record OY755093.1, read on the forward strand.
TTATTTTTCCTACGATCATAAATATTTGAATCATTATTATTCCAAAAGTTTCTTTGGATACACCCAAGCTGGTCGCATTTTCATTGGAAGGCCCAGTACTATCCCAGTCTCTTGTTTCGCCTTTCGCCCATATCGATTGTCATTCAGAAAGTTATTGAAAGTATTTCTCATCGTCGACAGCTACCACGCTATCCAAGATACAGAAGTCAGGGACGAGATAATCCAACCGGAGCTTTTCGATAGTTGTCGATGTCGATTTCATGTACGCCTATGAATTCTGGATATTCCAGCTACAAATCTTTGGTAACCACTTCACTCAGCCGAGTCAACTTCAACGTTGTTTGTCATCGTCATAAATAATAAATATGAAGTGAAAAGGATAAAGTATCCTGAGCATTTTTGACCTTTCGTTCTCGAATAATAATAGTGGATTCATAAGATCCACACAGATCAAACCCATAAAAGGGAGGAGATGATGGTCACATTAACAGACGCATATCGAAGAAGAAACGAAGGTAGTAGATTGAATCATTTCTCGAAAGGTTGGGATGCAAAATCTCAATCCATCTGTAAAAAATATCTTCACATTCATTAATCACTGCAACCGTGCTTTTTTCAGATATTTCCACACTAGTGAGTTTTACTTTTTTGTTGCCATAGTGAAATGGGCTACTTTCTAAATAACAAAACAATGCTCAATGTCTTCATGAGTGGTCATAGGAAATCTTTTTTCGGATCGTAGACTTTTAACTGAATATTTCTATACATCATTGTTTATTAACGCCTGATTTTCATTTAATAAAGATCCGTGTCCACTAGAAAGTATATGTATGTTTGTTACATATTCAGTTCCAAAAATGATATGTCGCATTCATACTTTGTTTAATATTCAGATAGATTCGAAAATATAATCATAAAATATCAACATTAATATTGCAAAAATTACGTCAACGTCATCGACCAATAAAGGCATTGGCCGTATCATCGTCAATGTTCGTAGTGTAGTGTTGAAATCCTCCAAGCTATCTAATTTCCTGAAAAATGATTCATTCAGTTTTATACAATTTGTTCTACACAAGAGAGCCATCTGGTTGAGGTAGCATAGACTACAAGGACCTTTGTTGAAATCCTGTCCAAAATATTACAGGAACCTTCTTTCTCACAATTTGATCGTTTGAGTTCGTTAGTAGATTTCTATAGATATTACAGGAATTCTGTAATATATCTCTATGAAATATAAAAGGAACCTGTTTCATCAGGAGTGAAGCAGCTTCTACCAATTCTCCAGTAGATGGCATATTATTATCATTACATTCATTCTTCTTTGTCGACTATAGGCTTATTATTCGCCTCCTAAAGGCAAATGGACGGAGCTAATGAGTGTGTCAATATTTGATTCGTATCTTCATCAGAAACCCTTTTTTTGGCAAAATTAAAACAGCCCACAGCTACACAAGCAAGCATTTTATGAATTACTAGAAGAAGCACACGATATGAAACAAGTTCATATCCACACATACATTTCCGAGTTGAATAAACAATTTAATGGAGAAAGTTCAAGAATGTAGAAAAAGCACAAAATACTTAAATATAACGGAATGATGAAATTTCAACATACTATTTCGAAATTTCAACTCAATATATTCATTTCAACTAGTATGTTAGTGAATTCATATTATTTTACGCTTCCGTGTTGTAATGGAAATTATGAAAAAATCATCTTTCATTTTCGAATTTAGTATATGGCAATAATGAATGAAACGCACTGAGCTTCATCATATCTCTTTATTTTTCCATCATGACCAAAAGTCAAATACATAACACTGAATTGGTCCATTACAGTTTATTCCAAAACTAATTCGCTCAAATAAAACAAATAAAAATCTTTGGTATAAGCATCTAAAATATTTCAGATCTCAAAGAAGAATATTCTCGTATAATATCGAACTACAATGGCAATCGCAAACTAAAGATATACTCGAGAAGAAAAGAGGTACAAATATTTCAATATGAATTACAAAAAAAAAAACAATAGATTATCTACGAATGACTAGATGATTTGATTATTGAGTGACATACTCATTGAACAAATTATTCCAGAATACATACTGATATCATCTGGAGGAAAATGTAATCAAATAGGACAGAGTCAAAGTTTTCTTTTGATTTCAACAGTCGCAAAGTTGATCAAATCAATAAAGAAATAATTTATATGTTTCTAGTAGTTCTACTGAGTAAGAAAGAAACTCTATAAAACAGTCAGTATGTGTTACCTTTTTGATATAAGTACATCATTTCAACAAAGAGATATTGGTTACATTTAGATGGCACCTTTATTTGGATTGTTGGCTTACAACATGGGAAAAGGTCAAAAAGTTCTCACATGACGATTCACAACTGATTGGAATTGAGTAATACTATTTTTTCGTCTGATTAGCTGCCTCAAATTGAATTTCATGATTCTACTACATGTGTATTACATGTCTATTTGTCATTGTCTGTTTCTCGAAATTTCTATTTGTCAAAATCAAATGTTGTTAGTGGTGTGATATAGACAACATTTTTTTAATATCCCTTCACATAACCATTGACTGACTCACATTAAACTAGCACTTCTTATACTGGAACAATTTGATAAAAGAATTTGAATAAATTCAGAGTATTCATTGCATTCAAGAATGAAATGTATTCAATATGTTCATCTTGAAATGGTTATGTGATGTGTATGTGGTGTATAATAATTGAATAATGACATTTTGTTGTACAAAGTTAGTCATTCAGCTGCCCATCCAGAAATTTTGATCAGTTGCTCAATACTCATCCATTTTTTTTTCTGATTCATAAAATCAATAAGGCAATCATGAAAGTATATCAAATGAAAGCTTCACCAAAGCCATTTCACTCTTGCATCAATCAGTATCATATAAATAGCATATACATGAATTATTTTGTCAGAAAATTGAGATTCTTCCTAAGCCTAGCCTCATGTGGCAGTGCTAAAATCCATTTTCTGAGCCCTGTCAAAACCACAGAGCTCATAACCAGAATTGCACCACCTATGGAGAATTTGTTTGGTATTTCATTGAAAAACATTACCTGCCATATGAATGCAAAAACAATATCACTGCTTCGAGCTATTGCCACTGGTCCTGCCTGCTCCATTTGCAGCGCCAATGTAAGTAGAATCTGCCCCAAAAAGCTGAACAATGCTAACGCTACTATTAAATACCTGTCCATACCACAGGAGGGTAAGCAAAGAGCTCCAATAACTACAGTCACCAGTGTACACTGTATCAGGGCAAAAGCCCCAAAATTTGTCATAATGATGGAAAAATGAATGCCTTTCAAAGCTCTCAGCAAGACATATGCATTAGCCCCAAACAGTGTTGCTGAAAATGCAGCTACTGCTCCCCACATTTCTGGTCTCTGGCCTGTGTCCCCCAATGAAATAACAGTGTCTCCGAAGACTGCAGGTGGCCTAGTGACGAAAATAACACCAATCAGTGTGAGTATCACAGAGAAAATGTTGAAGAGGCCACAAGGTTCATTGAGGAACATCTTTGCGAAAATTCCTGTGAAGACAGGCACTGAAAACACTATAACAGACGCATCTGCTAACGGCATATGGCGAAAGGCATAGAAACTCAACATCAGGGCTGCTGTACCTGTGAAAGATCTCAACAGCAACATTATTCTTTTTCCTTTGGGAAAAACTGGTTCTTGTCGGTATATCACAATAGGTATTGCTGGTAGTAGCACGCCGAGATATCTGTAGGCTGCCAGTGCCATGGGATTTATGTCTGTCATCCATTTGACAATTACTGAGCAAAGGGAAAAGAATAGCGAGCTCAACGTGGCTAATATTAAACCTAAATAAGGACAGTTACAAAAAGGTCTTGGTTCATGTATTTTCAATTCTTCATCTTGTTCTTCATCGACGAGTTGTTGGAGTTCAACGTTTTCAGACATGGTTCTTTGGTACTGAAGAAAAGACGAATTTTTAAACATGCCCTAAGCAAAAATATAAAATGTCATCTTTACCGTGAGCGTGAGGTCTGCAATATTCAGTCTTTTTTTATTCACAAATACGAAAATTATCACAAGAGATTCAATTCATTTTGTATGTTCTTGTTCAATCATTACGACAACATAACCAATCAATTATCAATTTGACGTCTTCTCTTCTTCTTTGTTATTGATACATCTTAGTTAGTAAGATAATATACTGTGCCGTAAGTAGTTGCACTAGCGCACAACAGCGTAATCTGGTAACCTATCTCTGACACGAATACTTGACAGGAAGTGTAGGAAAGTGTTACACTGCTTTCCGTGCAAACGAAAGGACTTTATTTATTTTCTAATATTCTGTCAGTATCATTGTCAATCTATTCGAATTTTTTCAATCTTATACAAAATTCTTGTTCAGTTATCCTCAGAACCATTTGATTAAAAAAACTAAAAAAATAATCTTATCATTGCATTTTATTGTGCAAGATGTGGATGAATATTACATGAATAGTGCACAGCAAAAATGAAAGATGGATGCATTGTTTATTTCAATTCGAAGACACATTCTCCCCCTTGCTGCTAGAATAATTGTTACTCGTAGAAATTATGCAAGGTACAAACTTCAGTGATCAGTTGATTCATTATTTGATTTCTCTGCAGTATGAGGTTATGAGATTGTAAATACATATACATTTTCAGATTGGCAGAAGTTGGCAGATTAGAAACTCCAAAGGTATCTGGTAGATATGAAACAGGACAGTTGATATTGCATAGAGTATTCGGATACAGAGGAGTGGTGCTATTTCCATGGTTGGCAAGAGTTTATGATAGAGATCTTCCAAATCGTAGGGAAGGAGATGAAGAACCACCTTCAGGAGTTGGAAAGGAAGTTAGAGGCAGGACTCATACGTTCTATCAAGTCCTGATCGATCAGAGAGATTGTCCATACATAGTAAGGAGAATTGTAATAGTGAAATATAGGTGTTGGGTTCCTTCATACATAACTTGGAGTATTGTAATATTTTTTGATATCGCAATGAATAGGGGGAATGAGATTGACATTGAATAAATCAGTTCTATTCAATTTCAAAATTGAAGAATGTGTCAATGTTCCTGTAACTTTTTTATTTTCCAATTGATTAATTTTTCTGAATCTTATGTACAAAACATGTTAGAAATGCTTCTTCTCATTCAATTTTCAGAGGGCTCAAACTGAGGCAGTGACATTTTTGGGAAATCAAGAATCTTCCAGAAGTCTATATGCCATACCTGGCTTAGATTATGTTGCACATGAAGATATTATACCCTATGTCAGTGCAGAAAAGACCCCCTTGAATCATGAGTTGTTTGACAAGTTTTTAACTCACAATCCTAAAGAAGGTAATTTGTTTAGTATATTTACTTTACATTATATTCACTTATTACTCAATTTACTTAAGTCACATACACATTTACTACTTCTAAATCATTTTAGATCCACCATTTTCTGCCCAGGAAACTTTGAAGGCATGGCAAAATAAGAATCATCCATGGTTAGAATTGTCAGATGTCCATAAAGAAACTACAGAGAATATCAGAGTTACTGTTATACCATTCTACATGGGTTGTCGAGAATCTCACTCCAGCTCTGTGTACTGGGTAAGAATCATTTTTCATCTTGATCATCTCACTAGTATCCAATACAATAATCTGAATGAATCAACATTTGTGTTTCCAGGTGCATGCCTGAAGTGGAATAATGGGGTGTTTCCCCTGTCATGAGGCATGACTGTATAGACAAAAAATTCAAAAATTAAGTAGAATGTCATGAAAATTATGATACAGAAATAAAATAAATCATGATAAAGAAACAAAAAAGTATAGAAAAAAAATCAATTTCAATCAAAATGTCCTTGCTTGTTAGACAATATACTATTTCCATTCCATGTTGATTTTTCAGTGGCGATATTGTATCAGGCTAGAAAATTTGGGATCCTTGAGCGTCCAGCTTAGAGAAAGACACTGGAGAATATTCTCACTCTCTGGCACCCTAGAAACGGTCAGGGGAAGGGGCGTAGTTGGTCAAGAACCAGCTTTGACAAGGACATTGCCTGCTTTCCAATATAGTAGTCACGTCAGTCTGCAAGCTCCCAGCGGCCATATGTGGTAAGAAAGGACATTTGATCTTGATTTTGACTCCTTTGAAATTTTCATCCAAATTCAAGAGGGTCATTCTATAGAATTCTCTCTAGAAGATGAATGTTCGAGAACTGCTTAGGAATTTGACATTTCCAGAAAATACTTGGTTGAACGAACAGCTAGCTAATTATTTTTTGATAACTTTCGAAATAACCCCCTCTAGTGGGTGACTTGCAAAAATATATGCCCTGTACCACCAGTTTAGTCATTGACAAGTTACAACTGAGGTTATGTTAAATTTAGATCTTTCTGACTATGTATCAGTAATAAAATTATCACTATTTCCAGGGGCACTTTCCGAATGGAACGTGAAGATGGCTACACTTTTGACTGCAGAATCCCTCCATTCTCCTTAGAGAGCAAACCAGACAGTGGGTTAGGGTCTTCTCCTCCAGATACCCTTTAGGATACACCATGTCTGGATATAGGTCGAACTTGTATATAAACTTAGATTTACGGTAATTCTGATATGCTCAAAATGAAAGATTAATTAATAAAAAGTGTTTTCAACTACTTCTATTCCATAAGTTGACTATTCAAAATTAACTTCATTTCAGTTCGCTCATTCGATTGCAAAGAACGTTATGTTCTTTCGAGTTTTATTTCAATTGAGTAATTATACAGCACACAGAAGAATGTAAAGTTGATATAAAACACTCTGAATTACAGTGTCTGGTATCTAACTGGCACTTCATCTCAACCATAGATAGTGGATATACTTGAAACCTCAATAACTTTCCATTGTCAATAATAAAAAGTTATATGTAAAAAACACACAAATCATAAAAACTGAAACTTATGTTTAACATATATTACAACAAAAAATAAATTGGTGAACAGTGGCAGTTCTCACAGAAAATAATAAGGATTTGAATCGTGAATTAATTCGAACGATGCAAGAAAAATATTTAATTGATCACCCCTAATGTGTCAATGAAATGCGATACAAGTATTCCTTGTAATTAGTTGAGTGAATAGGAACCGCAAACAATAGATACAGTGCGTTCATATCTTCCTTACATAATAGAAAAAAAGAAATCAAAAAAGTATCACTCTTATTTAGAACAAATAATTTTTTGCCTCGCTTAAAGTTAATTTGAATCACATAAGTCAAAAACTTTTCTTCCAGAAGAAGAATCATCCAGAATTCCAACGCAAAAGGACATTAAATTAGAACAATCACTTGAGGTTTCAACCAAATTTTACACTTTAAAGAAGAAGCTCTATATACACTTTCATCATCAACATGATCTAAATAGCTAATAATACATAACATACAATGGTGGAAAATTATGTTTCTGCAAGTTGGTGCCTTTCCGAGACTTTTGTATCACACGTAACAAGTATTTTCAAATTCATCAACTTGATGAGTGATTTCGACCCCTTCAACGGTAAAAAAACAATTTATTAGGTTTCAAGTACGGTTGGATCTCATTCCCAGCATTCTTTCGATAAAATGAAATTCGACTGCATGAAACTGACGTAATTCATTTCCAAGTTATTGAATATAAACACATTCTGTGAATGCTTTACACACCAGAGTCGTTTATATTAGTCAGTTTGTAGAATGCTGAACCAAAAATAGTCTGGTTACAGTTACAAGGTGCTGGATTTGGGAAAACAATATATACAGTGTCCTCCAGAAAGTTTGCATATGGAAAAAAATGACATAATAATTTATTTTGAAATTCAACTCAAGTTTTGCTACAGAGTCTTGTGACTTTCGATACATGTTGAAATTTACTTGTTTCATGAATAATAGGTTAAAATGGGTTTGTTTGAGTGTCAAAAATTTATACGGGGAAAAGTCGTTTCTATTTCAATTACAAGCGCTCTCGTTTAACCTTCTACAACAACTTTTTCTTTTTGTATTTACGAAATTTCGTAGATATGAACAAAACTGATCCATTCTAGTAGCTCTGGTGTCTGCTGGCACCAAACATGAATGAAAATATGTTTTTTACAAGAAAATCAAAATGATGCTTCAAATTTTTGTTACTGTTGATGCAAAGTTGATTTATCATTAGGCATATAGTCATGTAGCTAGATTTATTTTTTTATTCATGACTGGCATCATTTTGGTACTAGAAAACTCAGAAGATATTAAAAATTTGATGTGGTACATCATTTTCATAGCGTGGTAGAGCTAATAATATGAAACAGTTTTGCCCAACTCCATAGCTTCCAAATTTCGTGAATATTAAGAAATAGTCAATAGTGAAAGTGAGAAAACAGCTATGCATTGTAAAAGATTTTGAAATTTAAAACGAATAAGCCAACTTCAAACAATTATTTATAAAACAGTGACTCTTGAAACTCGAAATGAATTCTCAATAGAAGTTTTCCCAGCATTTGCAATTCTTCTGTTTCCCCGTTAAACTGAAACAAATCGCACAATAACACTGCGATTAACCAATAATAAAACGACTCGAGTATGTAGCACCAATTTTCCTAATATTCAGACGATCATAAAAAAGAACGTTCTTGTCGAAACAAAGCGCCTATCTACCAGACACGACAACAGTCTATAGATATTCTAACACCGATGCTCACTCTTGTTTAACTACGAAAATTCCCCCACCTGTCGTCTCGCTTATCGTTTGTCGACCAAACCGACGATTTGACCCGCGCAAAACACTTTATACGACCACCAGAAAAAATAGCAAACAGCTTCAAAACTTCAAATCAGTAGTAATAGAGGAAACCACAGGGTCGTTCTTGTTATTATTTCAAGTTGCATATTTTTTTTAGAGAAAGATATTGTGACGAATCAAGAAAAAACCGACAAAGATGATACTTGAAAGTCACATAAAACACGTGATTGTATCGTTGAATTCAATTTTCTGTTTAAGACTGTATAATGCAAAATTCATTATTTTTTTCACGTACTCAGATAATGACCAAGATATAAAAAAATACAGCTTAAAGACCAAAATAGATGCAAAATTGAAACAGTTATAGGAGATTGAATGAAAATTGTCTCGATTTTTTGTCCAGTAGTGTATGTACTTGTTCCCTGCAATTATGTTGAGAAATGAAATTCATTTATTCCTGTTTTTCATCGAATAGGTACTGTTTTTTTTTATTAAAGAATGATGAAGAATGGCAATGATTTTTCGCTATTAAACTATTGTAACTAGAATCAAATAAGATTTAATTTCCAATTTTTAAATGAATTTTACATGAGAAATTGACGAAGTTATGGTTATTTAAAAAATGTTCCGTTTCACGCGCCTCATCGATCATTCTGATAATAATTGCCCCTCTAACCAGCTTGAAAGTGCAAACCTACAAAAAATATTACTTTCAATGAGCTAGTAGAGTATAGACATGAGATATTGGATGATATAATAGATTTGCGACAGCTGGCGGGCAAAATCCGGCTTTTCGAAACAGTGACTGCACCATATATCTAATAATAACTATATGGATAGATGACACCAATTGTTTTCTTCATGCAACAGTAAAGGCGAATGAATTAAATGAAGGCCAAGTTGACGAATTGATGTCGCTGCAAACCACTCATATCATTGTTATCCATAAAGTTATCATTATATAAATGTGCCGCACTCGCTAGAATATCTAAAGACGACGGACGCGATCGATGCGCGGCGCATCTACCGAGGATAGCTGCCGGAGGCGAAGCCGAAACCGAGGCCGACGCCGCGCATCGTGTGCGTCGCGGTGCGCGCCACCTCGTACTGCTGCTCCATCGACGTGAACATCTCCTCCTGCTTCTTGAGCACCTCGACGGCCGTCGCGGCCGACTCGCCGGCGCCGCGGATGCCCATCAGTCGCTTGAACTTGTTCGCCACCTTGCCTACAACCCATACATTCTCATGAGATTCATTTCACGGGATAACCCAATTTACAATGATTAACGAACATAAATAATACAAAATAAAGATTTACCTAATCTACAAGTAGTACTACATACACTTTAAATTTGAATAATAACATTCAACAATATTTAAATACAAAGTTTGATTTTGGAAATACCAGAATACCAAAATAGATTACCTAAGGAATTAAACACTGACATCTTTTAAGACCTTCCTAATATTATAAGCATTCATACAAAACAAATCAAGCATCTGAGAAAAGGATTTTGTTCAAATACATAATAAATAAAAACCCAAGGCAAAACCACAATGATATTTGGAAAAGCCCAAATACGTATTTCGCCAACAAAGTTGATATGTTCAATAGATTAGATAGATTAGACTTGTAACAGTTCAGATGATACACACAAAGGTTTTCAATCGAACTCTTTATTGTTAGTCAACAATCTGAAAGTAACAATTCAGTGACATGACGAAAATAAGGACGGACGATCAAATTATTTCTAGAATACCCAAATATTCAACTATTTTTACTGTTTGAGGGTTCTGCAAGTTATTCTCCAGAAATTACCATCGAGAGTGATGGTAGATTCTCTCTTGATGGTGATTTCTGGAGAATATCTTGAGAAGTCGCTAATCTTTGACTTTTCAGGTCTACAGAAGATGTCAACTTAGTTGCCGAAATACGTATTTAGGCTTTTCTGAATATTATTGTGGTTTTGTGTACATATTCTTGGGCGATGATATTTCTTCATTGTTCCGACAAAATGTTAAAAGGCAGTGGAAATTGAATAGTTCTCTTGAAAAATAGACCTTTATTGTTGTGAGGACCATTTTTTATTCTGTTAGTTATATAGATACAGCTTGGACGTATGTTCATGTATCATGAAATTTTGCTTTTGAAAAACAAATTTGGATCATCACGATATTTCTAATTGTAATATTGGTCTTTTTAATCATTCATATTTATCTGTCATAGTAAAATGAAAACAAATATTCAATTTTTCATGTGACTATAATATGAAATACCAATCACTGGATATATTTTACCTCAATTTCGAACTAGTGCGAATTTTTCTCGGAAAATTTAGGCAGCTTTGACAAAGGTAATCCTTATTGGCCTATCTAGAATACTGGGGTGTACCAAATAGTTCAGGCGATTTTGTCACCAGTTTAATTGGGTATTTGGATAGTGCTTCCATTTGAGTTCGAGAATGAAGCATGTTAGTTAACTTTCAGAACAAATTGTGCCATTACATGATGTTTTCAGCTGAAAACATCATCACAAAAGGCGGTTCCCGTTGGAAATTCGATAAGTATGTACAGCCCACAGCTAGACCAGTAAAGAGGAACTTTCCAGCCCAAAAACAATCCATTCAACTGTATTTCCAAAAACAAAAAAAAAAAGGGTAAACTAACCGTCTGTATCCTGGGCGAACGTCGTCGCTTCCCAAACCTTCGTGGTTCTCGAGCTTCCTGCCGCCGCCACCGGCGCCGCGACGGCTTCCGGTTTGCTCTCCGGCTCCTTCTTCTGCCACAGCAGCTTCCGCTTCTCGATCTGATCCCTGAATCGGCCGGTGATGCCCGGCATGAAGAAGCGCGTCTTGTCGGGATCGTCGGCGCCGGCGGCGTTCGGGTCTTCCACTTTTGTTTCTGGACCTGAATTCGAAAACGCATATATAATATATTGCATATACAGCAAGGTGTTTCCGAAATTAAAGCGAGAGATCACGAATTGAAAAGTTTTCCTAGAACTTTTGTTTACCACTGTCCAGAGGTTAACGACCCAACCTAAAACTGCTATCGGCCTAGCTCAATGAGAAATCTCCCAGAAGAAGTGGAAGTCATTTTTTTTGAGCTGAGAAAACATCACCATAACTTCAAACTCAGGGAGAAATCTTCCAGAGGAAGTCAGAGTGACTGTTTTGGAATACAAACAATACAATAACTTTAAACTTGACGAGAAATATTCCAGAGAAAGTTCATGTAATTTTTTTGAGCAGTTACAATATCTTCAAACTCAATGAGACATCTTCCAGGGAAAGTCCAAGAAGTACAAACTAGAAATTTGACCATCAAGAGTCTCCCCAACCAATTTGCGATGAACAACTAGGTACTCACCATTCTTCTCCGGTCGATCCGTCCTACTCAGCCCCCCTCTGTCGAATCTCCGCTGGAAGCCACCCCTTCCACGACCGGTCCCCCTTTCTCTCGATCTGGACCGAGACCTTTCGCTCCTGCGCGGAGACCTGCTACGCTTCCTATCTCTGCCGTCTCTGGGCGATCTGCTTCTTCTTCTCTCCTTTCGATATCTGTCATCTCTGCTTCCATATCTGCAAATTTATTCATTATAACAACGCACTTGGTTCGAATCTTCATGAATAGTACACGCGATCAAGAAACAAGAAATATATATAAGAAATAAATATCTTAAAATTCCCGACTTACGCCTATCTAAAATTCCCCAGAAATTGATAGTTATTCACAAAAAAGAGTGATATTTTTTTGCAATACGAAACCAGACGACTGATGGCAAGTCGTTACCTCAGAGTTATGGTATTTCATTGAGCTGGAAAATTTTGTTTTGTGGATTTCATTCATCCTATTCTATAATAATGTTATGGTAATAAGTTATGTTACGATTATTTTGAGGTCTTTTTGACATAGAAAAAAGTGTATTTTATGTTCCGAAAATAGCGAATTTGTTCAATGTCCATATCAGGACAATTAACATGAAGTTTTTGAAAAACTCTCCCCCAAAATATTGAAACCTTTACCTTGAGCAGCCATAATCGAGGTGACAGAAACAACTCATCATATTATTTCAGCGCAATGGAAAATATTTTTTGTCTTACCTTTCCCTAGATCCGTCTCGCCTATCATCCCTCCTATCTCGCCCTCGATCCTCGTCCCTGAATCTATCTCCCCTCTCCCTCGTTCTGTCCTCGTCTCTTTTCGACTTCTCTCTATCTTCTTCCTTGCCATCCCTGACCCGTGGCCTTTCTTCTTCTCGCGGCCTCGGTCTGTCTGTTTTCACTTCATCCCTGTATCTAGATAGAAATCTATAGTTAGGACAGTTGAACATTGTATATAGATAGGCAGATATTCCTTATTGTCAGATATTCATTTCATTGAGTCATGTTATTTTATAATAACATTACAATATTTTATGATTTTTCTTTATTTCTTATTTATCATTGATATTCAACGGTATTTCAATTAGCTTGTATATAGATAGGCAGATATTCCTTATTGTCAGATATTCATTTCATTGAGTCATGTTATTTTATAATAACATTACAATATTTTATGATTTTTCTTTATTTCTTATTTATCATTGATATTCAACGGTATTTCAATTAGCTTTTCGATGCTGAGAGATATAGGTCGTTTAGGAATATTAACTATTAAGGTACTATTTATTTTGTAATTCAATCTGAGCATAATTTCTATTTCTTTTGTAGGGTTTAATTGAAGAGCAGCCTCCTACATTCTTCGAATGTGTGTGGCTGAATTCCGCCCTTTTGTACCATTGGTATAAATAAAGACATATTATTATTATTATTATTATTATTATTATTATATAAGATACTGTCAGAAGCATAATAATGGTCAATATGAAAATTTGTGAAGGTTTGACCAACAAATGTTAGAGGCAATTCCGAGGGGTAAATTACTGGGACAGTCTGGCGTACATTCTTATGGCAGTCCAGTGGCAGTTCGGTGGCAGTCCAGTATACACGAATTTGCTCAGTGATTTATCCCTCGGGCAATTCACTAAGCATATACATAAATAATATACAAGAAGAAGAACATACCTCGGCCTCTCATCGGACCTCTCTGGCGGTCCGCCTACCCTCTCCTTATCCTCCCTTCTGTCTTCTCTCCTGCCATCCCTGCTGTGCTCGTCCCTCGAACTTCTGCCTTTGGAGACGTTGCGGAAACCGTCTGGTCGGTCGCGACCGTGTTTCTGCTGCGATTTCGATTCACTATCTGAATCCTGGAGGAAAAAGTCGGGTCTTACCTATGGGTACCAAATCATCTAACGAACAGGAGAGCAGTTTTAGTTATTTTACCACGGCAGTATAAATCGTTTTTCATTCAACCGTTTCTATATGCGGAAATTAATTTTGATATCAGAAAATGCTTTTAAGATTCATGAATGGTCCACTAGACCATTACTGGTTTCTCATAGAAAGCAGAGTCGGATTTGTAGAGTTGGGGTATTTCTTTAAATAATATGAATAGGAAATTACTCATAGTATGCTGAACTATTCCAAAGATAAGAAATTCTGTCTGTCTCAGAATTGAAAGTCATTAATTACATGGGAGATTCCTGCAGGTCGTTTTTTGAACAGTATTTTATACCACTTGATATGCTTAAACATATGGTGGATAGAATATGGCCAATACACTGAAATCTGCATGGAAAATTACAAGAATATTTTCACTACTAGTATAAACAAGAATTGTAGAAACTATTTTCATAATTATGATGTTGTGGTTCCGTTATTTTTTAAATAATTTTGATGAATTAAGATCATATAAAAATGGACAATAAAAATGTATTATAATTCATAAATCAAAATATTCATTGCTCAAGTTCACACTACACAAAAACTGTCAGGCAACACTACTTGCATGGCAAAACTTAACTGCTGTTTTTGCAGAAATCTTTATATGTTATTGTTACCCACAGCACAAAAATACATATTTTTTCCAATAATATTTTTCACCTTCATTTGATTATAAAACTTTTTACAGACATGAATTACTTTTCATTATATCATCAACTGTATGAAGCAATACGTATTCTTCTCAAAATTGGAATTCAACATGTTTTTTACCAATGTCTAATCAAACTCCCATTTGAAAAAGGGAAAAATGTGAATTAAAGTTTGAAGTTCAAAGAATAAATATTCTAAAAACTTCGCAGTAAGTGGGACATTGAAAATATATTTATCAAAAGTAAATGAGTATGAAGAAATAAATGATATAATGAAGTAGGGGACTCAAAGAGAATTCAATTATGTGAGAAATGAACAAAAGATAATTAGAACATGATAAATCAACCAGCACTTGATTTTTACAAGTATATTCCTCAAATGTACAGTTAGAAAAAAAAATCAGTTGTGTTGACATGTGGGTTTTTGTACAGTGAGAGCTTTATAATATAACATTAATCATTTTTGGATGTAGGTTGTGCTATTATTATCGAAAAATTATCACTTCAAGGTGTTAAGATTTCACCTGCCAAATTTCATTGGAAAAATTTTACTGTCACCTTCCTTAAAATTGATACTCACCACGGTACTGTTGAAGATGTTCGCTATTGGCTTTTTCTGTGCTGAGGCTCTCGATACAAGGTCTTTACAATATATTAACAGAGTGAGTTAATATCAAACGTTTTGACTGTATGAAATTATTTGGTATTACAATGTGTCCAGTGACAATAGTCAAAATAAGCATTATAGTTTCTTGGATTCTATTCAAGCAATATGAGTTACAACAAAAACTAAATGAATAAACCCCTTCCAAACTCTTGAGAATACTGGTAACATTTTCTCTTAAACTTTTGCAATTTCACATAATCCCAAAACTTTGAGGATGTTATTGAGATTTTTGGAAAATTGAATGGAATCCAAGAAAACTACAGGGAATATCTTCAATCTCGAATTGTATGATGCAACAAAAATGCTTTCAATTGTGTGATTAGAAAATAAAATGAACAAAGGAAAAAGAATATATATGGAACCTCTTTACTCCAGATTGAAAATTTCATGATCTCTAATCATACACATAAATGTTTCACCAGGTTTGATAAATCATCCTCATAATCTGTAATAATGAACTATCATTACCTCACTTAGACTCATCTGCACTTCATCATAGTTGGTATCATCTTGAGGGTTGACTGAAGGTTTCTTGTATGGTCTTGGGCTCAAGTAAGGATCCTGTCAATAATTGTTGGTGATGATCGAACTATCTTTTGGCAAATAATACATTAGTATGATATCGAAGCGATAATGTATCATTATTGTGAATTTACTCAGTATTATGTTATCAAATCTATAGAGAGGATCTTTATACTGGACTCGTTCAGTACTGTGACTATGAAGGTGAACTATCTGTATTGATAAAGTTCTGATTTGAATCGATTATTATTAATTTGCTCTTCGGAGATCTAAGCACATGTTACATGTTCTATTCACTATTTATAAACAAACGCTATTAATTGGAATGATTCTTTTAATAAAGTTCATTATTTGTTGTAAAATTTGATAATAGATTTTCATGTAATAGGGCTAAGAACAAACATTCATTACACAAGTTTGAGCTCTATAAATGGAATTTTGTGATGTAGAAAATGATTTACTATACCATTTTTCGATGAACTGGCGAATCATCAAGTTCATCATCACTTCCATTTCCATATCCAAGTAACGAATTCATGATGAAATGTCCTCTTCAGATATATAATCCCACTAAAGTTACACCATCAAGGAAATAAACGCAATTTCTTTTCTAAATTCTCACAGATTATCACTCAAAATGGCGATTGCTAATGCTAATAAATAGAATTTGACATTTTCATCTTATTTTACATGTTAGACATAGAACATAAAACAGCAATCACAAACCACCACAGATCACAAAAATACATAACACAAGAGTTCCAAGAATAATCCAGAGAATCAAAGAGTAGGATCCTGCCTTAGAACTAAAACAGCCTCTTTGTCTATAAGGTTGGTCAAGCTGATATCACAACCAACTTTGTGGCCATAGCGAGAATCTGCCATCTATCGATGATAGAGTGATACTTCTTAACGTATCTACAACTCATCAGCAATCGATTTCAAGCCATTTTCACAAACTTACCAGAGATAATCGTAGAGGTCGCGTCTTTCCAGATTTTTGGGATTGCTCTCGTTTCTAAAAATAAATAATTGAAATGATCATGTCAACATATTATTCGTAGCAAGGGCAGGTTAATGATCTGTCCCAAGATGTCACTGCGCTTGGATTTCAACTTTCAGGTACCTACAAGAGACATTTTTGTCAGTGGAGTGTTTTCTATGGTGTCCCCTTATTTTTCACACAATTGGAACACAAACTCATTCAACGAAAATCGAAATTTCTGCTTATCTAATGGAGGACGTTTCAGGAACAAATTTGCTCCTGTTGTTGTTTTTTGTCCATTTTTTTTCCAAAATTAGCAGACTATGCGTCCTAACTGAAGATGTACAACATATGGCCGATCGGATTGAACATATAGGAAAAGAAGATAACAACCAAAAAAGAAAAATCTGCTTGCATTCTGAACGGAGATAATAATATTGCTTCTTGTGCAGAACTTGGCATATCAACAGAAAATGTTAATTCAAGATCAATTATTCAACACCTGGTACCCAAAACTATTTTGGTCTGACAACCTGTCATTGTTTAGCATCGAAAGACAAAGCAACCGAACGATTTAGTAAGAAAAACCATTCACCTTTGTGCTATAAGTAGACATTTTGATATTTGTCAAATTAATTTGTCATTCTGGGGCAGATCACAAATGTGTCATGCAGTAATACAAATAAATTAAAATAATCATTTTCATTTTTAAAAACAATGACATAAAATCCCAAAAATCTGTAAAAATGCATGTGATAGAACCACGTTTGAAACTTTATTTTTGTATCTTGATATTTTGAGTCGTTGCTGGAAATAGTATATATTGTATTTCAATATTTTCAGAAACTAGTGATAGGTTCATCACCAAAAAATCAAATCTTGGTTGGATAAAACCAATAAATCTTCTGAAAATGAATCAATAGAAAATACGGTCCTATACAATCATTTTTTTTGCTCTACTTTGTTCGGTCAGTTGTCAAACCGGCAGAATGCAGGGATAATAGGGGCACGGTATCATAATGGCTTTAGAGGGGTAGAAAAATGAATAAACAGATGAATAATGATCGAAATATTGTGAAAAATTGATCTGCACTTGAGCAAAATGCCAGTTCGAATCCTCCTCCAATATCTTTTGGGCTGCGACCGCTCCTGTAAAATACCATTTCTATGAATCAACAGCTCTTCGCTGTCATTTGTCATCTCCCAATGCAAAATTTGGCAACATAATTCGTTGCTGCCCGAATAAAAGAAAAAACAACTGGCGCTCGAAGCGCCAACTTCGTCGAATCCAAAAAGGCTCCATCCACAATGACGAGCCCGCCGCTCTAGCGGGTGTTCGAAAATGCCCCAACAATTAATTTCGAAACCGCCATCAGCTACCTGATATTCTCCAGGAAAATTAATGATGTAAAAGATGAATGAAAATACTAACAAAATAAAAAAGCAAATCAAAAATGTAATTTAGCTACCTTTTGACGAATACCGAGAGCATCGTGCTGCCCAGACGATTCGTAAACAGCGTTGTAAACAGGTCGGAGCGCGAGTCGAGG
This sequence comes from Gastrophysa polygoni, assembly GCA_963576655.1. Classification (NCBI taxonomy): domain Eukaryota; kingdom Metazoa; phylum Arthropoda; class Insecta; order Coleoptera; family Chrysomelidae; genus Gastrophysa; species Gastrophysa polygoni. The sequence continues at coordinate 10,563,112 of OY755093.1, forward strand.
CATTCGTTTGGCCTGCCACAGAAAAGCAATTTACTTGAAGATGGTATTTTTTCACAATGCGACGACAAAAAGTTTTATCCAAATCACCGGAAGCCGATTCGAAAAGTAATTTCGGAGTTTTAAGTAATGTGTGTTTCTTGATGAAAAGGTGTGATGACTTTGAAAGGTGCATATGTGCACGTAAATAATGTAAATAAGTCTTTACCGAGAGCAACTATTGTTGGAAAAATAAGGAATTTGTAGAATTATACACCTTGTCTGATTAGAATTTTAATGACTCTCTTCCAATAATGACTTCTGATTTGTTTCCAACTCCCACTTAAATCAAATTTGATATATTTCATTATAAATTTGATGATCGGGTTTATTTTTTATTCAATAATTGAGAGGATAATTTTTTCTCAGTTTTCGAATTGAAATTGATCAGAGTATACTTATCTCTGTAACAAATTAAGATCAGACTTGAACATATGAGCTTATTTTGCTTATTCCGACTTCCTTTAGATGTCCTTAGAATATTTTCATTCGCTCCCGGAACTTCCACATCTGTAGCCTTGTTTTACTATATAGAGTGGACAAATTTCGAAATTTTCATAGCATACCTAACTCAGAAATAACCGTAACAATAAATTGGAGAAAGCAAAAGTTTCCTATTGTACTTCTTTTCGAGTTGTAAAGAAAGGTTCGATTCTCAGATTTATCAATATTTAGTTAGTTAATAGAAGGTACTTTTTTCAACGTATAGGAAATCAAATAAAAGTCTGATTTGGAATATGAAAATGCCATCCTCGTGAGGAAGGAAATGGGGCCTTAATAAAGTTCCATTCATTTCGAGAAATTTCTTCAAATTTAATTTTTCTAAATTTCGTAATTTCGAAAATTTCGTATAGAAAATCGAATAAAAGTATGATTTCAAATATGAAAATTCCATCCGTGTTGAGAAGGAAATAGAGCCATAATAAAGGGTCAATCATCTTGAGGAATTTCCACAAACAAATTTGTTTTGAAATTTGAAATTAATGAGAGGAGGAATTTTCTTTAATCATCAATAACATGAGTTGTATTTGTTTAGATTATTTCTGAAACCAAAACACAGCATCTATTGGTCAATCAGGAGCCGAAAAACAAAATTGAAAACATGGTTTTTTCGATTATCAACACAACTATTTTAACCAATCAAAAATCTGTATCTTAACAGGAGTGAAATAATCATGTTAATTATTATTCAAATTCGATCATAGAACGGGCTAATAGGGCCTAATAGGGCTACCATAAATGATATTTCTATTCAGAACACATCTCTCTCACAGGTTTCCATCATCGGAGCCTCATAGAAACCGGTAATATCGATCAAACAAGCTAATAATATCACCAATGTTGCTCGAATGTATTCAGTAGAACTGTCAAACCGCTCTTTCTGACATAACCCAGCAGAACCGAATCCCAATTTCAAATCGCAGAATGACCTCTGCCGAGTTATCACCCAATGAAGACCTTTTCGAAGCTGAAGACTACGAAGACCAATCCGAAACTGGTTTCGATTCTTTAGACAGCAGCAGTACGAAAAACGCGAGCGCGAGGAATGGAAGAATCAACAAAATCACAGAAGACCAAACCACTGAAAACTACATGAAAACCTTCGATGGCTTCTTCAAAGAGATGATGGGCAAGGTGAAGTCCTTGAAGAACACTCCAGCCCTTGATCAGAGCAGCCTGGTCGACATCGACGAACAGAAACTGTTCAAAAACTTGAAGGACACTCCTGAGGTCAAAGAAAAATTGGACCACATCAAAAAACTGGACGAAGATATCAACAACGTGATAGATTTGTATAAAATCGAGAAAGCCGAACGAATGCAAACTCAACTAGAAATGTGTGAAGATATAATGCACAACCATTCTCTACCAGGTAAAGATACAGCAATGTTTCTGAACCTTTGCCACTATGAACTTACTGAAGCTTCTGATGATGTTGCTGAAGAAAAGAGTGTTCAGAAAAAAACAGCCCCTGCAGGCTCCGATTATTTCATAAAGAAAAACATCGAGGTAGCCAGGGAAGGGTTTTTAGCCAACGTTTCGCTAACAGATGAAGAGAAATCTAAAATAGAAGCCTTACTTTCCGAAGAGGATGGATCTTGTGAACTACCTAGAGATGAACCAAGTGATTATCTTGATTCCAACGCATTTTTTTTCACTAGCGATGAGAAGTCTAGGATTCGAGATATCGATTCGGAACTAGAAAAGTTCGCGATGGACGAGAGATTTAATGAAAAAAACGATGAGCAAAGCAACGAGGATTATGATAGTATGACAGATTTTTTGTTGGAACAAAGCATAAAAAGACTGGAATCGAAGTTGGGTGAACTACGTGAGAAAGAAGAGGAAATTGTAGGGACGCATTTGGGGACTGAGAGTGAAAAAAATGTCGATGTTCTAGAGTAAAAATGATTATGTTTTTCAGGAAATTAAACGGAATTGAACATAAGACTTTTTGTGATTCTTCAATTTCTTCTACATCTTGCCAGAACGAATAATCTAGTGGGATAAATATGCATTTAGTAAGTTCGGAGACGGTACATTCATGATTTTTTGCTATTTTCGAAATTGAGGAAATACAATCGATGGATATCAATATAGATAGAACAAAATATATAACCTACACTGCTACTGCAAGAGATCAACCAATAAATAAAGAGATTTATAACGTAGGATGCACTGATACAAACTGTACATGTTCAAAAATTGAAAAAGTGGAATATATCAAATATCTTGGGATGATGGTAGACCAACATTTACGTTGGACCGAACATATTCATTATACTGTTGAAAGACTGAGAAAATTAATCTACAACTTTTACCAACTGAGAAACATTTTTGACACAGAACTACGACTTATGATCTATGATGCCTTGGCTGAATCAATATTAAGATAATGCATTATAATCTGGGGTAGTGTAGGCAAGACTATCTTGAATAATATTCAAATCACTCAGAATAACTCGATAAAAATATTGTTTAAAAAAAATCGCAGGTATCTAAATACCTTATTATATCGGGACACAGGCCTATTTGATGTAAGGAAACTTTATGTATTTCACGGCTTGATTTGGACACTGAACTCTCCAATTATTCACAACACCCATGCATACAATACAAGAACTACTTGCAACTTGTCTATCACAATTTCACTATATACAAAAAGTCAAACGCAACAATTTATTTCCTACTTTGGCCCGAAACTAGCCAATAAACTTCCCTTACATCTGAAAGCTATGCAAAATAAAAAAGTGATAAAAAAATACGTTGATAAAAATTATAACACTTTCAGAAAACTATTTGACTAATTGTCCTGTCTTCCTCAATTGCTTCCTCCAGATCGTGTACTTATACTTATATTGTGTAAATAATGATTATCATTAGAATCATTATATTGTTACATTATATTTGCTTTAATTATTGTGTATAATATTACAGGGTTAAAACTGAACATATAACTCCTAGGAAGTTCACGACACAAGCTTTGCTTAGGTGTCATCCTATGGATAAAATTATATCATTGTGAAATTATAACTACCTGATTAAAGCTATCTATCTATCAAAAAAATCCATCGTCTTTACATAGAATCTGTATCATATAAAATATTTGATTTTTTTCTCCAAATGACATTAAAGTGGCCTTTTAATGACACTGACAGGCATATAGGGAAATTTTTACTACTACTGAAAAAGTTTGTCCATAATCCATGAATATGATGTATGTGAGTTCATATATTTATACTTCTTGACTTATCCGTCAAAAGATTCGATTCCATATCTCGCGCCAGGTCTCTTATCTCAGGTGATGTTAATGGCAATAACTCATCCTCACTTCCAATTGAATCCATTTCGAACAGTTATTCGATGAATTTATTGAATTCATGATGAAATAAGACAGGTGCGCGCATTCCTATCCAATGCAAGGTTAGAAAATTAAACTAAATCGCTTTACCTGTATACTGTAGGAGTCGCTAGTTCTCCAGAAGAGGGCACTATTATTCGACTGAATTTAGGGTGGCAGAACTGAATACAGTGAGAACTGCAGTTCTACCAAACTTGCAATAAAACAAAATTGAAATATAAATAGACTTTTGTGTATCTAATTGTTGTATATTCGATGTAATCATGATGGAAAGATTAGAATGAGTGAAATCAAAACATTTTCAAGACACCATGGAATTTGAAACGCAATTTTTTGTATATATAATAATGGCGCCATCTTCAGGAAAACCCGCGACTCGTACATCACTTGAGGGTAAAGCGGATTGGTTTAAACAAAAGCGCATCAGTGCATTCACTATTCTCATTTCATTATTTGCAAAATGACATAAATGTAAACAGAAACAATTCAACAAACGTCATCAGCGACAAACATAGTAACGAAGAGCCAGAGATTGAAATAATTTAATTATTCATTAATTATTAATTATTAATTATTAAATCATTTGGATTTTGCGTGAAATTGGCACGAAATTTGAGAGAAAAATATATGTTTCACACGACAGAAAAGAAGATTCTGCATTAAATCTTGTACTTTTCTGCCTAGTAAAACAAATAACTATTGCAATTGAAACTCAAAGAAATTAATCGTAGCTTCCCTAGAAAATATGAAGTTCAAAAGTCCTCTTATACCATTCCAAGAACACACTGACCAAGTATATGATTGAAAAAATCGATCAATGAACATTTACTGAGTAATGCTGTGAAGTCCATTCCTAGGCATTCTAGGAGGTGCGAAGAAAAACTCGATGAAAATAAAACTCTTGAAACAATCAAGTAATCGTCAATCACGGAGTGTGGTCTTCCACAGTGGAGCAAAAAACTCGAAAAATTAGTATGTGTAATCGAAATTTTCTGGAAGCCGAGACATCTAGCTATTTATCTGTCTCATTCTGAGAAACAAACACGAAAAACCTTTATGCTCGATCGCTTCAGAGAATGGTAAAAGCCTCGAATTTTCCTATAATAAATATAATGCGGGTGGTCTGAAATTTTTAAAATCACAATGATGATGCACAAAATATGACAGACAATATATTTCTTCTCGGTGTTAATTTCACGATTTCCACACTACTTAAACGTACAATTATTAGTATTAGTGGTGTAGCCGTTTTTTATCATTTTTGATTAGCGAAGATTGCTCATTTGGAGAAATGATATGCCTTATGACTCACGAAAAAGTTCACGGTCCATTTAGCTACATTTGGACGGGATATCATATTCCTCGACGCAGGATAACATTCTTTGAAATTATTTGTGTGGGCTGTCACGTGATCCAAGTTGATGCATCATGATGGTGGGATAATATATACCATTCACATAAAAAAAAAACATCAATAGGTAATTGCGCTTCTTACTCACTCTGTATATCAAGTAAAATTCAAAATTCAATATCAAGTGAATTCAATAATATTGTGATTGAAAGGTAGATTCCTTCCTGAGAAATAAGAAAATATAGTTTTCATAGAATTTTTTCAGAAGACACGTAGTTTTCAAGTTTTCGATTAAAATTGAATTTATGAAAAATTTTTTCCGATCAATCCAGCTGTCTTTCCAGGCGACAACTGAGCTGATAATACAAAAAACAAATTGTGACATCACTCTTTTTTTCAAAATAAAATATTCCGTCAAGATTGAGCAATTCAATATAGAACTTTATCGTCACTTGAATTTTTCTCATATCTTGCTTTGTTTCAGAAATGAAAATGAAACTTATTTCTCTCTATACGCTCTCGAAACAAGTGTAGAGAAATAGAAATATTAGAAATATTTAATTTCATCCTTTGTGACATTACAAAAACGTATAGGACTAGTCAATCACTTAATCTAAGAAGTGTGTTCGAAATTATCCCAAGATTATGACATGAAAATAAATAAAAATAGTATATAGTCGATACAGTCAATACAGACGACGCAAATAAAAACTTGAATTCCTACAAGCAATTCGTCAACAAAATTTTTGTTGTATTTTTGAAATCACTGAAGGAATCTATGCTTTTTATGGTTAGTGGGAGTTTGTTGTGAATTTTTATTCTCATATATCTAAAACTATAATCAAGTTTTGTGTCGGGAAACACATAAGAGTTCTGGATGTCTGGTATCATAATTATGATTCGAACAATTCAGTTGAAATTTATCAATATTTTTCTTCATATACAGAATACAGTGGTAGATGTATATGCTGTAGAAAGTCATAATTTCATATTTAATAAATGTGCGCCTACAAGATTGTTGAAGTCTAGACTGAACATTTCTCGTATGATTTTTTTCTGTGTTACAAATATTTTACTGACACCTATCGAATTCCCCCATAGGATTATATTATAACATGAGTGAGGCTACACTAAACTGTAGTAGAAGTTAATTACTGCACTGGGGGGCATGCAGTCTTTAATTCTCGAGATTGCATAAAAATCTTTATTTAATTTTGTGTTCACTGCATTAACTCGTTCTATCCATCTAAGACTGGAATGGATTTGTAAGCCCAAGAACTTCGTTGTTGTAGTTGATTCAATTGTATCACTATGTTGTATCTTAGAGGAGATGAGTTGGAGATAGAGTTTTGGGAATTAAAATATATATATTCTTTCTCATCAAGATTAAACATTGAACTGTTACATTTACACCGATTCATAAAAAAATTCACTGTATCTGTTCCTCTGAAGTCTGTGCAGAGACCGCCAATGATGTATCGTCCACATATATCGTCAGCAGTGCGATTTTAGGTGGACTGGCAAGTCATTTATGAAAAGTAGAAATATTAGCGGTCCCAATACAGACCCCTGAGGAACTCCTCTATTTATAATATTAGAGTTGGATATAGCCTCCCCTACTTTGACTATCATCTTCCTATTGCTGAGAAAAGTGCCAATTATTAAATACTATACAATACAATACATTAAATACATAAAATGGACAACATATGGCCGACTGGAGTAATATTAAGATCATAGGAAAATCAATCAATTAATGAAAACACCTTGTAACCAGAATTCCTCCGTCTACCAAATTGTTACTTTTCAGTGTCGAAACTGAAAACATTGAAAAGTTTTGCGGAGAGAAGAATATTTCAATTTGTGTTGAGAACGGGAGCAGATTCGTTCCCGTAACGTCCACCAAGATAGGTAGAGGTTTTATTCTTATTAAATATATATGTATTTCCAAATTTTTCAAAAACAAGGTGTCACTGACCAATATAGAGAATTTCTCTTTTAGGTTTAATTTCAAGCGCAGTGACATTTTGGGGCAGATCCCAAATCTGTCCTTACTACAAATATATTGAAATAATTTTTTAAAACTTCTACTCTATTTTTTAGAAACGAGGAGAGAAAATCCCACGAAAAGCTAAAAAATGAATGTACCACCTCCTCGAAGAACTTACAGACAGTATTTATTGAATCATTTTGTTTATCATTATTCTCTGTGTCCTATTTCCATTATAATTAGCACAACTATAGCAAAGAACCCTTCCAAATTTCAAGAGGATCAAAAAATTTTTTTCAAAAAGTCTTGGAGGTGTAATTTTTTACTCATACCTACTCAGGCTCGAGACCTGTCGAACTTCACTATACCAAGTATCATTCATATATAATTGAATAGTTTAGTTGTGGAATTATCTATTCTAACAGACAAATCCTTGTTTGAAAATTATAGCTTCTTGTTTAGTGTTGTTGAAACTAAAAAAATATCACAGTGAGGTTCAATTAGTGTTCGTTGTGTTAGTTATTATAGTGGAGTAGAGTTGTTAACAAAATATGAAATTTTGCGCTGGAAGAACTGCTAGGATTTTTATTTCCATTCATTGATTCACAGAAAAAAAATGAAAAGTACTGATCCTTTTGATAAAAGCATCATCTATGATTTTGCAAAATAACTTTGTAGTTGGGTGTGCATATTTTTATAATTCCAATATTCTTATGAAATCAATTGAAATCATTGATCTTTGCGCTACTAATATAAAATAAGCAATATAATTAGATGCAGGGTATGAAGTTAACTATTTCATACGAACTCATCTGCAATGGCTTCCGAGATATAGAAATAGAGGATCTTATTTCGAACACCCTGTACAAAAATAAAATAAAATATATGAACGAATCGAGAGATAAAAAGGAGCTCATCATCCCCCTCAAAAATTTTCAATGATACCGAGTTTCATGAAAGAATCAACCTCAACTCGTTCTCTGCGAGAAATCTGAAGCCAGGAATGTCAGATATGCCCAAGTATAATGGAAATAATAAATCCGTCGGCCGGTCTCATGCGATGTTTTTTATTTTCACCACTGTCGCTCGCATCGACTCAATGAAAAATGAGGTAGCACTATGACTGTACATAAATATAGTTTTCTTTCAATATTGGCCTTTATTTCGTCTAGAACCAGCTCGACAAATGGTTCACACTGGCTCTATAAAAAATCCAATTTATTTTTTGACGAGGTCTCACCACCATTGGCGTGGAGCGGCTCTGACCAGTCTAATAGTGTGAGTGAAAAATGAAAATGATGACGATTAGGACTTGAAATAGTATATTTCATTAGGAATGTGGAAATAAGGAACATTGTGACGGCTATCGGTGCAAACACATTGGATTTTTCTTTTGACAGTTGGTAGTTGTAAGCATGGGGAAAGACTTCACCAGGCAAAGAACTCCACAACTTTGGTGCTTGGACATTGTATGAAATCGGCTGGAGGTCACATTCAACAAATCATTGATGTGGAGCAAGAACAAAGTTGGTGCCAAGACAGAGCCTTGTGGAACACCAGCATTGATAGTCATTGTATTGGATGAGACCCAATGTACGACCACATAGAGTGATCTATCTGCAAGGAAACTCAATAAACATAGTTGAATAGGCAAACCATACGACGGAAGTTTCGCTTCAAGAGGCCTTAGAGTCAAACTCGGTCAAATGCTTTGTAGATATCAAATGCTACAGCCAGAGACACCCCATGTTCCTCTCGAGTTAAAAGCCATATTGCCGGTCGTTTACGTTTCTGGAGCTCTCTAGATATCGGATGAGCTCGATGTCGATGGCTTTTTCCATTACTTTTTCCATTACCACTGCATCACAATATGGGGCGGGGCTTTCAATACCACTCTTAATATCCTACAAACAACACAAAACACAATTCTAAAAATTATCTTGAAAAAAAAACAAACGTTCAAAAAAAATGTACACAAATCATAAAAATTTCCACCAAAAAAAAAATAGAATAACCAGATCAAATGCAAATATGAATCTCAACTCACAATTGTTCAAAAAAACCTTAATACAAAGATCTCATTTCTTCTTCGGATCTAAATTTTTCAATGCCATCCCAACCGCTCTAAGAAAAATTTCAAACCAGAAAAAATATAATATTGAAACAAAACAGTACATTTTTAAAAGCCCAAAGATATTTTACGACATATTGAAATCAACATCTACTTGACAATCAAAAAATAATAATAATACCTGCACCATCTGCTTCAAACTGTAAAACCTCTACAAAAAAGTATTATAAAAACCTCAACAAATATATTTTAAATCTATAATCTACTCACTGACTTAACATTGAACTTATAAAGTCCTCAGATCGAGCATAGAGCAAGGGAGGCAAAATTTGCCTAGGCTCATTATGCTCTATCTGGGATTTTATTTTATTAACAATTTATAACACCTGTAATGTACTTTATCGAAAGCAATAAATTTGATTTGATTTGACTTCAGAGATCACAGATATCAATGCAATAGGTCTATATTTGTTATAGGGAGGGTTTTCTTGCCTTTTTTGGAATCGGCTGAACTCTACCGCCCAGTTAGAACATGGAAATACAACAAGTTTGTACGAAAGGGTGAACAACCTGAAAGAACTGACGTTAGTTCCGAGGCACATTCCTTGAGAACAAAAGGTAAGAGCAAGAAAAATAATTATTGTGCGTTGACGGAAGACAATTTCGGTCATATGGATGGATAGTAGTGACATCAGATCAGATTAGATCAGGAATCTCTTGACCTGGTGGATCCAAAGTGATATTTGCTACAAACAGTTTGACACAAGTGTTGGCTATTTCTTGTTGTATTGTATAGCCAATGTGCTATGATCCTCGGTGAGAGAAACAAATGAGCAGGAAATAAAATTCCTTTCAGCAGGAACATTTTGAGTACTGATGAGTTCTGATCTTTATGTCTTGGATTACTCTGACATCGACTTCACGTCTCACGATAAGTGAGTTAAATAATTTTTCAATTATCCTGAGTCATTTTTATTGGTCCTATTTCTATTATTCGCTTACAAAATTCTGAACAATTACATTGATTCCGAGACATGTACAGTATTTTGAATCTGATATACAGGGTTGGGATGAAGTATGTAACCAAGTAAATATCTTTTGAACGAAAAGAACGATATTTATGAAAATTATTTATGAAGTTAGTGCAATGGAACAACCTCCTCATGTATGGATTCAAAATAACAAGCTCTTTCAAAATCTGTAAAAATATATAGGGTGTCCCATTAGAATTGAAGAAGTTGATGGCATTTACGGTTGAACCGGAAGTATATTATCAACAAAAAAATGTACATCAGATGCATTTTGTTCCATTGCACTTAACCTGCAAATTTTCATGAATATCGTTCTTTTCGTTTGCAAGATATTTACTTGATACATACCCTGTATATAGTGATTCGTATAGTATGGTATAGTATAAAGTAGTATAATGAGATATTATAATATTTCACTTGAATTTAAATGAATTCAAGAGACAATTGAGGGCATTTCTACATTTTATGAACACGATTGAATGAGATAAAAAATTATATTTCACTATATTTCATCTTTTCCTTGCTTTTTTTTTTTCTAGAATGGTATTATATCAATATTGAACAGCTCATGTGAAGTGGAAACATATTCTGTTATTTTGTATCATCCTATTATTTTAGATGTTTTCTGATTTTATAAATGCCTATTCTCTGTGTATTTTTATTGATTGACTATTATTTCATTTTAAGATTTCAATCTGTATTACCTTTGTATTGTTTGTCCTATTGGCACTTAGTTTTATATTTGCTTTGTCCATAAGATGTATCAGTCTTTGACAATAAAGTATATTTGATTTGATTTGATTTGATTTGATATTGGAAGAGTTCTGCTGGATGATCTTGTTACCTAAAATAATAATGTGTATATATATACTTACTTTAATTCATTTATTTTTCACATTTGCTTACACTCTCATTAGTGCATTTTCAAAGCAGTGCTATTTTTGATGCTCACCCTGAATTTCTATTCCGACAGGGTATTCTCGACTGTTGACTAGCTTTTATCAGTTACCAGCCAAAAGTTGTCATTATCATAGCAAAACCTCAAAAACTAGTAGCGACGAGAAGTCTACATAAAACGTATCGAAGATCTATTGTGATCGGTTCGATGAATGGTATGCCTTATATTATTTCAATTCGTCTATGAAATCGAACATGAATTCTTATTGGATAGACATTATTTCATGAATGGTTTATAATGGAATGTGCGTACAATTCTTTCAAAAAATTGTTACACTTCGAGCAGTGTGGCAAATCAGGTGTATTATTAGCAATTTGAAGGCGCTTTTATATGATACTTGCATGTACAGGGGCTATTGATACGTATATAGACTCGTCATGCTTGATACTTTGCTGAAGATTTTTTTCGGTTACTTTTTCGATATTTGATTTCTATACGTCTCTTAAATTAGTGAATCCTTTGATATTCGATAGCAAACCTGTGACTCCTGGACAGTTCCTATAACTACCGTAGATCTCTTTTAGTATTGAATTCTGTAATTTCCAATGGAACACCCTGTCTAATCACACTTTTTCGTATTAAACGGGCAATGCTGGGTAGAGATCTGATGGTTTTGGGACAAAAAGTTAGTACATTTGATTTTCACGGAGCCTTTTTATTCGTGCATCTATGTTTCGGACTCACTTCAATGAATCTGATAGACAAGAATGATGAAATATTGGAGAATTTTCTCATTTTTGCCACAACCACTGCCAAATTTCAATCTCATACCCTCGGAACTGCGAAATCTATGATTAGCTCATCTAAACAAATTATACGTTATTTTTTTTCAGCTTTTTGTGTGATTTTCTCTCCTCGTTTCTGAAAAATAAAGTAGAACTTATTGAGAATTATTTCAATATATTTGAAGTGATGACAGATTTTGTGATCTGCCTTGTCAAAACCGACTGCACATTGGAAAAATTTTGCGAAGGAAAGTGTTTTGATTGTGTTGAGAACGGGAGCAGATTCGTTCCCGAAACGTCCACTAAGATAAGTAGAAGTTTTATTCTTATTAAATATATTTGTATTTCCAAATTTTTCAAAAACAAGGTGTCACTGACCAATAGAGAATTTCTCTTATGGGTATCTAAAGGTTCAATTTCAAGCGCAGTGACATTTTGGAGCAGATCACAAAATCTGTCCTTACTACAAATATATTGAAATAATTTTTGGTAACTTCTACTTTATTTTTTAGAAACGAGGAGAGAAAATCCCTCAAAACTTACAGACAGTAAATCATACGACACCCAACATGTTCAGGTTAGAAAATAGGGAAAAAAGTTAGGTTACTGAAGGAGTACTCACATGACAGTATAGAAATCTCAAAATTATCATTATTTTGGAGATATTTTGAAGACGTCGTGTGTCGGATCAGACTCAGAACGAAAATGGGTAATTTTCATAAGATTTCTGATGAAAATATTCAACTATCTCTCGTTTCGATCTTGATCAATCATTCATGATTGATGATGATTATATCAGAAATGATTCATTGATTCAATTGATCATCTTTCACATCTCAAACAAGTAATGAACTCATTAATACGAAAATTGATTATTCTTGATGATAGTGAATTGAATTATAATTTCGAAAATAATTTTGGATTCAATAGTCGAAAGGTGTTATTCACGTCTGGGATAAATATAGGAAATTTGTTTGATACGATATCAAGGTTTAGATAAAATGGATTTTTTCTTATTTGAGCCCCATTAATACACAATATTGAGGTATTTTCGTTTTGGGTTTTCCAAAGATTGGTATGCCTTGAAGTAATGAACATCAGATAATAATCAACAGATTTTTTTTTTCAATTAACTTACTATGGAAAAAATTGGAATACAACTCATAGGCAGCTACTCATATATTTATTGTTTTCATAGTTAATACCTCAGATGAGACTGAGAAAGAAGCAATAATAGTTCATTGAAAGTTCTCAAACTATGAGATAATTACAGAATAGGTATCTGTAGAATCTACTAATATTGTTTATTGATACAACTGCTGCAGATTGCGAAAGTACCTACTACTTTCATCGGAATTCCAAAAATATAGTGTAGAGAATTCAGACACTCTCTTTTGAAATTCATCTGATATATAAATCCACTGATTAGGTAGGTTTATTTTATAAAAATTTTAAGCATCTACATTGTGTCAATTTTATGTCAACTGTCAGAAACAAATCATTTTCGCCGAAACTTCCTTGAATAATTATTGGATTATGTTATATGATAATATGTATTCAATATATTGAGAAGGCAATTCAAGCAATTCAAGTTTCAATACACCATTTTTCGTTCCAATTCATCATCTGTCTTTTTTATAGGTACTTTCACGGTCGGTGCTCAACGGAAATATCATCTATTATGCCACCACGCGCGATTCCTAGAAGACGAACCAAACGAGCTCAGGCTGGTCACCCCTACACTGTCAGGCTCGAGACCTGTCGAACATCGCTATACCAAGCATCATTCATCAAAAGAACGGCAAAGTTGTGGAATTCTTTGCCTAGTGAAGTCTTTCCTGATGCTCACAACCTCCAAACTTTCAAGAAAAATTCCAACACCTTCCTTCTCTCCCAAAATTCCATCGCTGGCTAACACGATGTTCCTCGAACATCATAGGTTTCCCTTTCGTGTTGTCCACAGATAAAAAAAAAACACGTCAGCTATTAGTTGTCATCTAATTTCAATACCTAAAATCAATGATTTTCATCCATACAATCCTTGATCCATATTCAATATAGCCCTTTTATGTTCCTGCAAAGAAAATTCTCCAATTTGTGTACCTCTGTAATGATATCCTGTTGATATCGATACACTAATCAACTGGGCAGTTGGAACCGAGTGTGATGGCAAGGTCGTTTATTGAGCTCAACAACCAGATGCAATATCCTACCTAGGCACTATAAAATAAAGACTAGTTAATACCTTTACGCTTCGATTCGAAAGTGCTACTGGATATGCAGAGCAACGAAAAAAAATCGAATTAAAATACAGCAGCATCATGCTCTTAGGTGGGATGTTCCATTACGATGGAGCGGCAAGATCCGATGACAGACTGATACTGAAAGATTCAAAAGAAAACACAAAATTCAATTTAAGTCAAAAATGTTGCGATTCTGAACTGTAAGATGGCGCTGGAGCGCTATGCGTTTCAAAATCTAGACAACCATAGTTGCATCGATTTGCAGGTATTAGACTAGTACGCAACAAAAGATTCAAGGCTGGTTCATGCAACGTTCATAATAATTACATTTTAATTATATTATAATTATATTATCACTAAGAAAAACTTCCCGTTCATGCAACACATTAACAGCGCATTAGTGCATGCTTATTGAGACTTCAGATTTTTACCATGTGTTATATTTGAAATTCAACGAATTGTGGAATGCATCTGTATGTGTTTAATAATTAATTTTTGTCTTCACAGCGTATTGGACTTTTGTTATCTTCATTGATTATGTCTTTGCTTATGTATTGGTTCCAAAGAAAAGGTCACGAAACCGCAGATTTTGTGTGAGGAGAAGTGACAGGAATTCGATTTCATGCTCTATGTCTAGCAAATGACATCCCGGCGCATGCGAATTAGCTGTTTTCACTACGAATATAATGTAATTATAATGCATAGTTGAAAGTTGACCAACTTCTTAGTGGACTAATGTAATGAAAATGCACTAATGCATTGCATGAACTCGCCGCATCAGTATTAGCGATTCAACTTTTCTTAATCATAATATAATTAAAATGTAATTATAATGAACGTTGCATGAACCAGCCTTCACAGTTTTCATTTACAGTTCATAATTTTTGCTGTTTATTTTCCCGCGGGCTTTCATGAACCTTGAATTGTGTGTTCAGAGGAAAAGTGAGTACGTGATTCATTGAAAATTCTATTATTTCACCATTCAGGTAGACGAGCTGATGTCGTCCTATGAGATAACGCTGTTGGTGGTGATACCGAACGTAGATATTGACGACCTCATATGAACAGTTCTTGGGGAAGATACAAGGTTGAAAGTTTTCGCTAGATCAACATGTACTGTCTCTTATTGCAACTCTGACCTCATCGGATACTATAGGAGCTCTAGAGGACAGATCCTTGTGGAACACCAGCATTGATCGTCATTGTATCAGATGACACTCCATCTACCACCACGTAGAGTGAATCTATCTGTGAGGAAACTCGATATTGTAAACAACTAGTTGGAGCGGCAAACCATTTGATGGAAGTTTTGCTTTTGATGTCAAACTCGATCAAATGAGCTTTTCTCTCCATTGATGCCTGCCACATATATAACCTAACATCTGACTTCTGATTGAATGTATCTCAACGTTTTCGACTTCAAGATACATTATTTGGGTATATCAAAAAAGAAACGAAAATACAGACACTTCCAGCTTATGTACCTAATATCTTCTATAATAACTGTAAGACATGAAGAAATCTTCTATGCAGTGGTTTTATTTGTGGATTCGACATATTGATTGAATTACTTCAACTTGTTAATATAAGCTTAAATAAATCTTTTTGGAATCTCGTGTTTTTTTTTAATGACCGCAATATTATTGTCATCTATTGGTTAATAGTACATGATTCAACAAGAACATAATGACATCTATTACAAAAGATGATGGAATTTGTAGAACGAGCTTCTTGCTTCTTTGAATTTTATGATCGATGATACACTAGAGCCCTGCTGATGGTGATATCGAGCATATACAGGGCTTCTCAAAAGTCCTTTCCCCTCCTCTTATCTTTGGAACGATTATACATAAACAAGTGAAATTTGGAAACTAAATATTCAAGGTTGTAAACTTCCGTACTGATAAACACAAACAGAATTAATATTGTATAGGTTTTTTTCGATACATTTTAAAAGAGCTGTCGCTTACCTTAGAGTTCCATTTGAAATTATTGGTCACTATGGCCTTGTGACGTCATCTTTGACGATTTCGTCATCTATCATCACTAGTAGGGAAGTTCACAAGTTTTAATACTCAGTTTCCAAATTTCACTTGTTTATGTATAATAGTTACAAAAATAAGAGGGGAGGAGGAGTCTTTTGAGAAGCACTCTATACTGCTGATGATTTCTATGAGAAAAAATGTTGAGAAGATAATGCATATCATTTTTAACAGCATCAGGATGATACCTTCATTTTTTATAGGTGTAAGAAGAAGGAAAGAAGGCAGTGGATTCGATCATTTTTCGAAAGGTTAGGATGCCAAATCAATCTAAAATTTGAGTACCATATGTGATGATACCATTACATTCATCAATCACTGTTAGCGTGCGTTTTTCAAACATTTTCCACACTAGTGTGTTTCACTTTCAACTTTCCTGGTGAAAACCCTATTATCATAGGGGGTCGTAGGAAAAGGTATATGCATAAAAACTCTAATGAGCAATGTAATCGAACTGAATACGCTCTGATCGATAATTATTTCGAACTGAATAGACTATAGTAGTGCACCTACAGTTGGAACTATCAGGATAAAATGAGGTAACATCAGTTTCGAATTTATCTTCGGCCAAATTTCACGCATCGCAGTCACCTGCTGAAAAAATTATTCCAATATAATACGGCGTCAAAAATTTTCAGGGTAGATATAAAATACGTTACACATTTCATCAGCACCCTTCCCGATGGGTACGCCCTTTGTCTAAAACCCATCGGGATGGTCGAATCGCTGTTGAGCAAGTCACGGTGGATGAGAAATATCGATTCGACTAAAAACAATTTCTCGACGCGATAGTGTCGATATAATGAGACGGCCATTGTGAGAGGCGACGAGTTCATCTAGCAAATGAAAAAATATCGTCCGGCGATATTGGATGACTCAGGGGATTTTCCTCCAGCGTTTCTTACAGGGCAGTGGCAATTGGAAGCTGGAGAGTAGGTAAAAAGCAAGCAAAAAGCGATAGGTAGGTATCTATGCGTTGTTTCATTGTACAATGTGCAATCTATCAAGTACACAAAGAAAGTTCTCGACTTGTGTTCTAATAGTCATTTCAGAAGTATGCGATTGAATCATTTGAATAACATTTTTTTTAATATACCACGTTTTCAAGACGAACCTTATAGCTTCCTAATCCCATGAAGATTGTCCTGAAAATTTGTGATTTTGTATTTTTATTTACTGAGATTCGGAAATAGATATACAGATATATATTTAATGAAAAACGCTTTCATTTTGTTAAATGAAACTTGGCAATAAAATGAGAATTGGGAATGGTTGGGTATTTCATTTTAAATCAAGTTATGAATTAATAAACATTATCAACTTGAGGTATATAAATTCTCCTACATGATTGTTCCTGCCAATTTTTCAGATAAGAACAGTCACCAACTGTTTTCACCTATTTTTTGACTTTATGTTTTCTATTTTTATTCTCTTGATGATTTTTTTTTGACTATTTATTTTGAATTGGAGTTATTTCTGATCTTTGAGTTTTATCTATGTATATCACCTTTATTGATAATAAACTTCCTTCAGACTGATTATGGAAATGATAAATTCCAGATCAATCAATGAAGAAAACCCAGGTAACTAAAAATTCTTTGTC
Source organism: Gastrophysa polygoni (assembly GCA_963576655.1). Taxonomy (NCBI): domain Eukaryota; kingdom Metazoa; phylum Arthropoda; class Insecta; order Coleoptera; family Chrysomelidae; genus Gastrophysa; species Gastrophysa polygoni. Next base: position 10,581,024 of record OY755093.1, read on the forward strand.
TCACTTTTCTTTGTTTATAATTATTGAGAAGAAAATCATTTCATTTGTGTTGAAAATGGGAGCAGAGTAGAAATTTTGATATTTATTAAAGATGTATTCGTTCTCGAAAACATTCTTTCTTTTGAGAACGAGATTTCTCTTTCAGGTATTTGAGGTTCAATTCTAAGCGCAATGGCAATAAAAATAATGATAATTATTATAATAAATTATTATAGAAAATATACAAAAATCAAATGAATTGGAGATATTTCTGATCCTTTGAGTTCTTTCTATGTACATCAACTTCATTAAGGAACTTGGCATTCACTTCTTCAAACTGAATATGGAAATGATGAATTCAAGATCAATTAATGAAGAAAACCCTGGTAACCGAAAATTTGTCTGTCTGACTTTTCACTGTTTACTGTCAAGCTGTGAAACAATTGAGAAGAAAATCATTTCAGTTGTGTTGAAAATGCGAACAGATTTTTTCCCGATAAGTCCACTGAGTGGAAGTTTCGATATTTATTAAAAAAAGTATTCGTTCTCGAAAACATTTTTTTTTAATACAGGATTCCTCTTTTAGGTATTTGAAGGTTCAATTTCAAGCGCAATGGCAATAATAATAATTACAATTTCTATTGGATATTTTTCAAAATCCCCAGAAATCTAAAAGAAATTAATACCACCTCTATTAACCTACAGACAGTATTCAAATTGAAATAATTTTGAATGAATAATACTTGTTGGAATAACCCTCTGTCCTTTCGAACTTTTTCCATATTTTGGCACAACAAATCTGACCTTGAAGTTTCGAACAACATTAATGAAACACCATGTATATAGTGTGTCCCAAACATCTTTGTTGAAATTCAGCCTGTATATCAAATATATTGTATGTTTGCGCTCTTTTTCCGAATGAAAACCAATACAAGGTGTTTCTATTGAAATCAAAAATATTGATTTCTCTCATGTTACCCTGCGTGATTTGTAGCTGGTTATTGACGATACTTCGATATAGTTGGATAGTCTACAAACAGTTGCTGAGAAATTGGTTATATTTACGCTTTTATAATAAATCACTTGTCGCTATTCTCAGCTGTTATCTAAAAGCCATCGAAATCTACCTACAAATTCCGAGACACGTTTAACCCTTTCATCTTCTGTCCACTTCTTGAATAATGTATTGGTACCTTTTCCGAGGAGCGACAATATTTTGAGGCCCTAACAAGATAATCCTCCATAATGACATTACTACCTCAGAGTATTGCTTCTAAACACCGAATTACAACTTAATCTTTCGTGAACTGCTTAGTTTCGGATCACGCCCACCGACCAGGAAGATTACAATCAAACCGCAAATAAAACTCGAAATGTCGTAAAATCCAATTTGTGGTTGTCACATTTCTGAAGGACTTGACAAATTATGTGTGGTTAATACCCACAAAGGGGGAGAATTCTAACAGTTGGCCATGCTCGTCACATTGTATTTGGCAACTTTGATATTTTGGATATGAATATTATTATTATCATCATAATAATTCATGGTTGCTGTATAATAATTTTGTTTGTATTAAATACTGTCTGTAAGTTCTTCGAGGAGGTGGTACATTCATTTTTCAGATTTTCATGGGATTTTCTCTCCTCGTTTCTAAAAATAGAGTAGAAGTTATTGAAAATTATTGCAATATATTTGTAGTAAGGACAGATTTAGGATCTGTCCCAAAATGTCACTGCGTTTGAAATTAAACCTTTAGATACCTAGAAGAGAAATTCTCTATTGGTCAGTGACACCTTGTTTTTGAAAAAAATCTGGAAATACAAATATATTTAATAAGAATAAAACCTCTACTTATTTTGGTGGACGTTTCGGGAACGAATCTGCTCCCGTTTGTATTGTATGGAAAAATATTAAATATTGAAATTAGGTGCAATTAAGCTGTTCTTATTATACCTATTGAGATTTTGCATGACGACCAAGCCAAATATTCTCGAAACGATCTGTGGTTTTCCAAATCTGGTATTATGTCTAATTGGATATGTTCTATCTACCTGAAATATTCGACACACTCTTACAACACTCTGTATATTATTGAATTTTTTCATCTTCGACCGGTTTCCTGATGAAAAATGATAATTTTTTTCTGAAATATCTCTATGTTTTGATAATTCTCTGTTTATATTCTCATAGAATTTCGTTAGATTCGCTTTCTTCTGGAAGTAGCAGTGAGAAAATTTATTTTTGCGACTCATATCCGAAATCACAGAAAAAAGTGAAAATAGATAGGGGGAACTCTTCTACCAAATACGTCATCAATCTGCTGTCAACCCTCTCACCACCTACTCGAATTATTATACTTGTGATAGATCATTTTAGAGAGAATTTCATCATCAATACGTCGATACTGATGTAGTACTGAAATCAGAATCAATCGAGTTTTTTGACAGTTTTAAGGAAAAACAAGTAGGTATTATCAATATACATATTCTTTTTATTAACTGAGCGTCGCCTCATTGTATCAGTGATTGTATTTCCTTCAAAATGATATATCACAAGTATGGAAGTCAAGGCGGTTTCAGAGATAAGGGGTTGTCAAGTTTAACAGGCATACAGTGTGCATTTTCCGAATCAGAGCGATGTCATAATATTCAGTTAAATCTTCACCACCCTGAAGCTAATTCGACACTCTCGAATTCTTCAAACATTCAGATGTTTGTGATTAGCTAACCTGTAAAAACGGGCGTCTACACGTATTTTTTCAACACATAATTTATCTTTGGCCAAACAAAAAACGAAAATCTACAAATGAGTTCAACCGCAAAACACAGACAGCTGCTTCAACGATCTTCAGTTTCGCTGTCCAGTCCAGTGTCAAAATGATGATGAATTTCGATCGCTCTTTCGGTAGAGCACCGGAATACGGTTTTTGATATTTGATACTAATTCGGGCCCTTTGTCGTTAGCCGACTGGCAAAAACCATTAGTCTCTCACACTTCGGCACCTTAGAGTTTACAAAATAATTATTTTCGGTGGTCCCGTAAATTACTTCCCTCAGGGAGGTTGTGTTGGGTGATTAGAATAGCCACCTTGCGTCCCGTGCAGGTTTCAGTTTTCAGATAATTATGCAAATTCACGAAAACGCCTTCATTTTTTGCACCTTTATGTACGGGGTGATAATAGTATATTTCGCGACAAGAATTGTAAATTGCATATTACGCACGAAGTGGAGAGAGTTACACGAGTGCGTAATGCACATATCGAACATTTTTACGCCTGCTTGGTATACCGGGTGTCCCGAAGCTTTTAGGCCAGCGAAATTTCAGTTATTTGTAGAAAAATGATTTAAAAAAAAAATGTCTTAGGAGACCATAAACTCGTTCATGCAGCATAGCAAAATCCACCTCCTGGCAAACAACCCCCGAGAAACCACCTACAGCCCGTTTCAGTTCTCATTCGATGATGTATCATGATTATGTATCATAATAGAATGGCAAGCAGAATTATGGCAAATGAAAATAAAAATGAAATATTGAATTATAAGTTCATCTGTAGTTCGAATAATACATTATACTACAGAAATTGTTCCAAATGTTGGCCAGCACTTGCCACACATGCATCAAGTCGCCGAATAAAGGCGCGACTACAGGAATCTCTAATCATTTCCGGAGTAACGGTATTACAAGCCTCAGAAATTTTCTGGGTTGAATCTTCAATATTTATTGGTTGAGTTTCGAAGACAACTAGTTTCAAATATCCCAATAGGAAAAAGTCCAGTGGCGTGAGATCTGGAGAACGTGCAGGCCATCTACAGGTCCACTATTTCCAATCTACCAACTATCGAATTCAATTTTCTCGATTAACTTCATCTTCACAACTATGTATTATAATGTGTCATTGAATAAAGAAAGAAATGGACTGTAAGTTGAACCAAAACAAACATGGTGGTGCATTTTGAAGAACAAAAGTTAGGGGTGGTTTCCCCGGGGTTGTTTGTCAAGAGGTGGATTTTGATATTTATTTATTTATTTATTGGTATAATACATTCAGCAGGCCCAAAAGCCTATTTACAGGTGTATACAATTAGCATTATAAATAATTACACATATAACAAAATCAATTCTGAATGAATCTTTTTTGAATTGTTTGAATGTAAGAAAAAATATATCTACACTATGAACCTTATTAACACTTCTAGATATAGTAGATATAGGAGAATGAAAATGATGCACTGTATTGGAAATAGGAATATGAAATGTGCTACAAAACCTAGATGAAATACGTGGTACATTGAACAGCATATGGGACAATAGGGGTGAACAATCTATTTGTCCATGCATGTATGATTTTATATGCAAAACACATATCTCGGCTTTCCCTGAATTTCTTTAGAGATATCATGTGAAACTCATCCAACAATGAATCATAGCTATGACCTCTCTCGGGATAAACACCATGTTCATTGAAATATGCATATTTCAAAAAATTTTTTTGAAAATTTTCTAGGCTATATATATGCTTTATGTGGGACGGATTCCAAACGACACTGCAGTACTCTAATTCGCTCCTGATCAGTGTGAAATATATGGTTTTCAAGGAGTCATAGGTCCTAAATCTTTGCAGTTGCGTATCAAAAAACCCAAATCTTTTATTTTTAGTTGATATCACATTCTGGAAGTGATTGGAAAACATGAGTTTTTGATCGAATAGAACCCCTAGATCCTTTGAATCCGTGATCCGCATTAAACTTTCACCATCTAGTACATAGTTGAATGTTACTGGTAGGATTTCACAAGTGAATGTCATTATCTTACATTTATTTGTATTTAGGTACAATTTATTACGAGTACACCAATTAAAAAAATGTTATAGTTTTAATTTTTAGTTTCAATATAATCTTAGTCATCTGTAAAATGTATAAATTGTACAATCTTTTTGTGATGGTATAATTGGCTCGTCCGTTAATAAATAAATAAATAAATAAATGAATTTAAGTACTCCTGCAATGTGAAACAGTCTGCTTCACTCTGTATTTCACGATATATCTTCATGTCATCTGCAAATAGCAGTTTATGAGAAGTGATGCCATCGGCTATGTCATTTATAAATAGTATAAATAATAATGGCCCAAGATTCGACCCTTGTGGGACACCCGAACTCGCTACAAAGCAGGAGGATTTTATACCATCACATTCAACATAACTACATCGGTCGGATAAATATGATTTCAGGAGCAATTGGGTTTCAGGTGATATGCCAAAGTTAGACAATTTCATTAGCATTTGTTGATGTGATACACGATCAAACGCCTTACTGAAATCCGTGTAGATAACATCAACTTGATTTTTATTAACAAGTACATCAGAAACAAATTGAGTGAAAATACAAAGATTGGTTGCAGTACTACGTGCTTTGATAAAGCCATGTTGAAGAATAGACAGTGAGGAACGAACATGGTTATAGATCATACCTGATAGTATAATTTCCATATAATTCCCATATAATTGATATGCTGCATGAACGAGCTCATGGTCTCTTATTATTTTTTTCTAATTTTCTTTTCTGAAAATAACTGAAATATCTGCTAGCCTAAAAGCTCTGGGACACCCGGTATGATATACCTACCATAGAACACTGAAACACACCATCATTCAAAATTTCTGGGAGCAGAAGTAGCTGGGTATATTAGGCACGTTAAGAAGCCGTAATGAATCCCGGATAATTTTTCACGAATATATCCGGCGCTGGCCCATCACGAAATCACAGCCCGTGCAGCGTCTAGCAATCCGTCACCGTGCCGTCAAAACCGCCGAATTAGCCACGGCGTCGTAAAATTAGATTAAAGTGTGTGAGGTCGGGACTCTCTCGACGTCCTTTGATTGCCTTAATTACGCCGGAATGTCAACTTAACTAATCGTTGAGGATGGAGTGGAAAATTAAGTGAAAATTTCGGCACGGGCCCGTATCATGGTGGCTAATGAGCCGCACAGTCGGGACACATGTCGGTGGATCTGCTTCTTGGGTGTCTACACCCCATTTGTCAGGCTGCGTTCGCTCCCACGTATTTTTCGGAATAGGTATGTTTAGCAAAAAAAAAAATATATCTTCATTGGATAGTACTCACTCGAACTGGTATCCTGGTACAATCCTGGAATAGTCCGGGTCGGCTGGGCCGTACCAGATTTTTTGGGTAAAAAACTGAATTATTCAATGAAATAAAAAATGTTCGAGACTGATTTCGATATTGAAAGTTTGTTATGTAATGGTGTCATGCCACTATTGCATGACATTATTGTTTCGACAATCACGAACGAATTCAAGCCGACGCTTCTCTCGATCTACAGTTTGCCCACTTTAGGTTGAAAGGCACGCCCCCGAATACCCTGAAACGTCTTTAGAATAATACAAAAGCGCTGAACGGACTCTTTTATAATTGCCAGTTTGATTTGGCAATTTTGGCTAATTGCAATTATGGCATTTACCACTAATTGCCAGTTTGAATGGCAATTAGCCATAAATGTCAGTTCTAACTGGCATTTTTCTCTAACTGTCAGTTCAAACTGACAATTAGCCCTAATTGCCAGTTAAAACTGGTAATTTTAAAAAGACATATCATCATGTTCGTTTAGCGCTAAACGGAATGATTTTTTTTTTATAATTGCCAGTTTTAACTGGCAATTATGGATAATTGACAGTTTAAACTGGCAATTATGGATAATTGACAGTTTAAACTGACAATTATGGATAATTGACAGTTTAAACTGACAATTAGGGCTGATTGCCAGTTTCAACTGACAATTATGGCTAATTGCCAATTCAAACTGACACTTAGCCATGATTTCTAGTTCAAACTGATAGCTAGTGCTTATTGCCAGTTCAAACTGGCAATTATAAAAAAAACATATCTTCATGTTCGTTCAACACTAAACGGACTTTATGAATTTTTTCTTATAATTGCCAGTTTGAACTGGCAATTACGGCTAATTGCCAGTTTGAACTGGATAATTGACAGTTTAAACTGATAATTAAGGCTGATTGACAGTTTGAACTGACAATTATGGCTAATTGCCAATTCAAACTGACACTTAGCCATAATTGTCAGTTCAAACTGACAATTAGTTCTAATTGCCAGTTGAAACTGGCAATTATGAAAAAAATCATCATGTCCGTTGAGCGCTCTCGTAGAATATACCTGAGAAGAAGGAAATTTGCTCAACCTCCTACCTTCCAAATGCCTAGGCAGGATAATTATGTCGCCAGTTTGAATGGGTTTTTGGATAGTGTTGCGATTTGAATACGAAAATAATGAATGTGATTTAACTTTCAGAAACAACAAAGGTGGTTACAAAGGTGGTTTCAGTTGGAAATGCACCTATAATGGACTATTTTCTGTGACTAATCTACTCATGACATGAGAACACAAACCTTCAATAAAAGAACGTCTGAATGTGCACAAAACTAGATATTCTTATATAATATCAAGTACTTCAGAAATAGAGAACGTATTCTTCTTTCTTGAGGTTGCAGGCAAAATTTTGGCATTGAATAAGTGGTCTCTTTTTGGAAGTGTTTATTTCCTTTATCAAGACGATTATGGTGCGATTGATGATGGATTATTGCAGAGGTTGTTTTAGCAGAAACTAACCAAAAAACATTCATCGTGGATAATTACGATGATAAACACATATCACAGTATTGGACAGTTTGAAAAAAGAAGGTCCATTTCAATATATGGCGTTCAAAGAGAAAAAACAATACCTACTGTGTAATATTTGTATTCTCGTGATCGTCCAAGAGATGATTCTCAATGGTAAAGCTACATCTGTTGATTGACAATTTTTGTGGAACTGTATCAACCTAGGTGGAAAGAAATCCTTAGAGATAGGACTCTCATAGGGAAAGAACCCGGGGCCATTTCCGGAAACTCGACTTATTAACAACCTCGCGAAGAGAACGTTCTCTACTTTTCTAATTTCATCCCATTATATATCAATGAATATCATTTCATTATTTGTTGAATGTCAAGATTAAACATACACATTACGGGTACTGGTATTATTTTCGATATTGTGTAATAAATTCTAGTGACTGTATTAGGAATTCCAAATTCCACAGTACGAAGTCGGATGGCTAGGTGGGTTGAAGAAAAACACTGAAATCACTGGACAAAGACTCAATAAAATAATGATTGAATCACTATCAGAGACAGATTTCAAGACAGGTGATGGGACTGATATCCGGTCACTGAGGAAACACCTACATCGGATGGGCATATACATGGAAGAACCTTACCCTACAAACCTATTCGTAGGCTAAGCAATGGAGAAGAGGAAACAGCCTCTCGATTACGAAGCACTATCACACTGAAGATTCCTACTGGAAGAATACAACTCAAGGAACAACTTGGTGAGGAGACTGTTAAGTTTGATAAAGGCAACACATCTGAGCCTAGGATTACAATAAACCAAAAAGCTGCAGTGTTTGATGGCCAGCCAGTGTGGTTAAATGAATCAATCAATCTATTAGATCAGCTAAACCAGTGGACAGTTGATACAAGTACATCAATAAGGCCTTCACCTAGGCTAGGCCTAGTCAGTTCACCTTGTTCTGTGATTCAAGGAAATAAATATGCTTCACGACAGCAAGATAGTGTGATAGTGGAGATTATAGGAAGATTATTCGGAACACAATCGCTAAAGATGGTGGAAGTATTTCGGAGAATTCAATCGACGAATGAATCGATGAATGAATCCTCCGATACTGACTTTAAAATTGCTTGAAATGCTAGAATTGCGAATAGAAAGGAACTTCAGAATCTTCTAGAGAAATGAAAAGTCAGTACAGCTACTTTAGACTCCACAGGAGTACAATATATATTTTTTTCATCTGTCGACAACACGGAAGAGAAACATATAATGTTCGAGGAACATCGTGTTAGCCAGCGGTGGAATTTCGGGAGAGAAGGAAGGTGCTGAAATTTTTCTTGAAAGTTTGGAGGCTCGAAGCACCAGGAAAGAATTTACTAGGCAAAGAATTCCACAACTTTGCCGTTCTATTGATGAATGATGGTTGGTATAGCGATGTTCGACAGGTCTTGAGCCTGACAGTGTAGGGGTGACCAGCCTGAGCTCGTCTGGTTTGTCTACTAGGAATCGCACGTGGTGGCATAATAGATGATAGGCGAATAGCTCTCTTCTGAATTGAATCTGAGAGCTTTAGCGTATGTTTGGTGGCTGAGCTCCAAACATGTGAACAGTATTCTAGGACAGGTCGAATTTGTGCTTTGTAGATCATAAGCAGTTGCTGGGATGTGAAGTATCTCTTCGCACGGAATAGAAAACCAAGTTTATGTGAAGTAGTTTTCGCAAACCTTCTGGATTTTTGTCTATCGCAGATATGTCAAACTTCTGCTATTTGGCAACACGCTTTTCTATTTTTATATTGCCAAAATATAGAAGTACCTACTGTTGGAATGAAGTATTCTCAATACAAGTGTCTGAATAATTTTTTTGTGATGTAAGATATTCACAAAGTTAACTCACGTGCAAGAAATACGCTGTTTGGTTTAATTATGATATTTTTTTAGCAGACTGTAGATGAATAAATGAAATGACAAATGAATGTAGATGTAACTTCAACTTGCATAACCAGTCTTTTGTTTGATTCTGCTGTATTCGTCATTATACAGGGTTGAACAAAAGGTGGTTGTGTAGCCCTGATTTCGAAACACCCTGGTGGACTATAATTTCGTAGTCAAGTTCTTCAATAATACCAAATTTTGGTGAGAACTATTCCCTTTCAACATTATATTTGTTCATGTCTTCAGGTCCAGTTTTGAGAACGAAATGATAATAGTTTATTTTTCGAAATGTTTTTTTGTGAATTGTTCAGTTTTATGTAGGAATTACTGCAACTGACTTAATATTTTTCTACCACTACAAATAGTCATTTTCCAGCTGTTTGTGGGATTTCCTCACCTCGTTTCTAAAAAATAGAGTAGAAGTTATTAAAAATTATTTCAATATATTTGTAATAAGGACAGATTTGTGATCTGCCACAAAATGTCACTGCGCTTGAAATTATACCTTTAGATACCTAAAATAGAAATTCTCTATTTGTCAGTGACACCTCGTTCTTGAAAAATTTGGAAATACAAATATATTCAATGAGAATAAAACCTCTATTTATCTTGGTGGACGTTTCGGGAACAAATCTGCTCCCGTTCTCAACACAATTGCAACACTTTTCTTCGTGAAATGTTTTGACGTGCAGTTGGTTTTCGACGTTGAATATATATTGAAATAATTTTAAATAACTCGTATTCTATTTTTTAGAAACGAGGAGAGAAAATCCCATGAAAAGCTGGAAAATGAATGTACCACCTCCTCGAAAAACTTACAGACAGTATTGACACTACAAAAAGGTTTTAAAATTAAGCAAACCATAAAAATGTTGCGTTTTTTTACATGTGAGTGTAACATATATACAGTCAGAAAATGGTGTGTTAGTATCTGAATTATTCACGAAAAAATGTCTCGATTATTTAATACGAAAAAAATCCGAACTAAAAATTCTCATGAAGTTCTCATGACAGAGCAGATGTGGTTTCAGACAATGACCCTGTATGTTCACTGCTCCCGGATATTGCAATAATCACGAGATTTTACAGCTCGGTTAAACTTTCTGAAGCGTTCATAACATTCAATTGGTTTTTACAAAAATCAGTCACTTTCACCCACACAATGTAATTATTCCCATTGTTGGATTGGCACGAAAACTTTGGACAATTATGTAAAACAATTGCATAACTTCCAAGAAGGGGAAAATATACTCAAAGTCAATTGGACAATAAATTCTGAGAAATTATCAAAAAGCGCGAATGACTATATAACAAGTCACAAATTCATCGAATCATCAAGGATTCTTCACTATAGAAAAATACATTGCATATATATGATAATATTCATTATAAAGTGGCGCAGCAAAAGTTTCGTTTAAATTCAATATTTCTGAAACTGAGAGGTTCTGTAAAGAATCCTTATATTTTCAGTCCATTCAAAGTATATACAGGGTCATCCATAAAAGCGTAACAATACTAACTGTACTAACTGATATATTTTTTTTATTAAGAACACTCTATGATATCACATTTTCTATTGAGAAAGTATCATTATGATTCCAACGATATCGAATTCGATTTGAAGAGCAACTAAGAAGACAAAAAGGGTCATTTCGGTATTCAAACATCAATATCTCAATTCTTTTGGTTTCAGTGAGGATAGACATTATGAACATTAAGAAATACTGCTGGAACACAACAAACAACTAGGTATAAAAAAATTATACATCTCGTGTTTTTTTTTTCGTTTCTGTATATCTTGATGAATGATTCATTTATTTACTCACGATTAATTTTTGTTTGCTTCTGGCACATTTCACATTTGTTTTAGGACATCATGTATGGAACCAATTTTTCATATTCTTTTACTGACATCATCAAATCTGAACTATTTCGAGTGAACTCATACCAGAAAATATTCGCAATGAAATTTGCACCATCCTGTGTGAGATCGTGGTGATAATCCGCCAATAAACAAAATCATTATCCATAGCAAATAAATCAAGCAACGATCCCCCCATTATTTGCGTTAAATTCGACAAAATGAAAGTCAACTACCCCCTAATAATAAACCAGAATGCATTTGTTTTATTGGCCCATAAACGAAATAACGACCGAAATTGTAAAACGTTTCTTCTGCGAGGAGAAATTCCGGAAAAATTGACCCCCGGAGCGCGCGCTACCCAGTGGCGTACCTACCTGATTAATATTTAATCATGAAAATATGACAGCTGTGGAAATGTCAGAAGATACACAAATGACTTTAATTTCATATTTCATTATCAAATCGGGATTTCAACAGTTGACTTGACAACTCAGACAAATCGAAAACAGAAAACCACACAAAATACGAGCTATTTAATAAAAATCTAGAAACAATCAATGTACATACAAAACAAATCAAATTGAAAGCTCCACCCAAATAATAGTTCACAACCACAGTAACTACTACGAGAATATCATTCTTTCAATGAATTCAAATGATTGTGTTTGCTTGGATAATATATTTTCAAATCTGATTCCAGCGGAGTTTAAGCGATTTTTTTTATCTTGTGCGAAGTGAGAGTAACGAGCAAGGTCTATGAAATTTTCTAAATCCTGGCATCATTGGCAAAACTGATGCAGTCCATTCATCTAGAAAGGCTTTGGAAATCAATGATTCCTCAGCAGATGATGATGTCAAACACTGTGCTATCGATTGTTTTCGAAAATAAATTATATGATATCAATCGTTTTATTACTGGTAGATCAGAATGAGAATGAAAAATTCAATACGCTCATAAAAAAATGAACTGTGCATCATGTAGGCAAAAAGTTTGTTGATGGTGAATATCGTATTCAGAACTCGATCGACCTGAAAATAAGATTGCTGCGAACTTTTCGCATCATATGAAAAAACATTGAATAGATGCAGTGATTTTTTCATTGAAAATCATCTTATTTTGATGATTCAGCATAGATTGACTTCCAGATGAAAATGATTCCAGTCGAGCGGTTATATACATTTCATCGTAACGGTCAAATGTATTCGTCATTTTGAGAAGAAAAAATACATATAGATATCCTTATTTGAATACAATCGAGTCCATATACTCATTAAGATCTTGGAAATGGTCGGTACACCTACAAACTAGCGTATCAACTAATTGAGTCAAAAAATGTGATCGCTTCTTGATAAACTTGAAATATCATTCAAACTGATAATTTCATATACTGTCTGGTTACTCGAGGACGTAATGCTAGTTTCTCTAGATTTCTTAGGATCCCCTTCTCCCTGAGAATGAAAATGATTGCTTCAAAATATTTGTAACAAGGACATCCATATCAAAAATCTGCCCCAAAATATCACTGCGTTCGATATCAGATATTTATAGATTGAATTTTGAACGCAGTGACATCTTGTAACATCATCATCATCACCAAATATATTGAAGTGATCATGATATTTTTTATTTAAAACTTTTTCAGGAAGACTATTAGAGAAAATTCCGAAAAATCTGAAGACAAGATAATTTTAAATTTATTGAACCATGCTGTGCTGCTTATAGAAATTTCTAGCTACGCTTCTGGCGTCAACAATACGGTGGGACCGTTCAGACCTGAAAAACGTTGACAAGTCACTTAGAAATAGATATATAGCACCCACAATTCAGGCGCAATATAACCATAAATAGATTTTGGGGTTCTGAAGATGTATTTAGAGTAAATCATCTATAGCAGTGCGGTATATTGTTTCCTGATACCGGGAACTTGTTGATCATTTACAAACACTATATTAACGACAAGGAATTTATGTAACTTATGAACTCTTTTCTGACAGTTGACAGAAAAATATTGCATGCAACAGGTGAGTGAAGTGTAACACTTGTAACATATAAGACATTCCTGAAGAAGTCAACACTGATGAATACATCACATGGATTTTCCAATTGAACCCAATTTTCTTTCCTTATTCCTTCTTCTCATTCTTCTTTTTCATGTGAACCGATTTCCAAAAGGATAAAATCTCTGGAATGGACGGATTATTTCACCATGTTCAGTTTCAACTTTGGCTATTCTGGACAAACTATCTCTTCCTGAGTATATTCCTGTTATTTTTGATAAATACTCTCTTCCTAAATCGACCTCTGAAATCGTCTCTGAGCTTCTGAATGTATCGATGACGTCTTATCAAACTCTTTCTATCTAGATCATCAAATTCTGGACGTTCAGTAGATCTTATCATTCACAAAATACGTGAATGCTATTCGTTTCTGAATCTTAGAAGTCCACATTTTTGCATACAGTTCGAAATCTCTTTTAGTCTGCGGAAATTGGATATTATCGTGTCCAATATTTTGCTCTGAATTAATAAGAACGGTAGGTTCTTCTGATTTTTTTTAGAATGGACACATCCACTCAAATTGCATTTAGCGGTGTACAATCATCAATGAAGTTTCCCAATGCTCTTTAGTTTCTCCCACTCGAAACACAATTGTCCACATAGAAAGAATCCTTTAGTTCTTCTGCAACTTCCTTCAAATGTAATGGAGCTTTATTCCAATGAAAGGAGGTGGTTGTTGATAAAAGAAGATTGAAGATAAAATCAATCCTAATACCTTTTCTATGTCAGAAATTACCAATCGCTTCTATATGTGGAATTTAAGAAGGAATCATATCAAGAAAATGCGGTCCTTCCGAGCATTCATTCAATGAATTACCTTGTATATCCTGCGCTTAATAAACAAAAACTGGACGAATCCGTATTGATAAACTGGATTCCTTGATTACTGCATGATGGGGAAGGCAATGTTGATGTTTAAAATTAACTAGAACTTTTTCTAGCGTAACTATATTTTTCCTCTGTGTGTGTGACATTTCAATGCATTTAAATTGTATATTGTGTTCAATGACTTGTTGTTTTTATATCACTTGCTTATATAAGTGTAAAACATATCATATTGGTAATATGATGAATTGAAAAACTCTACTCAAAACTAATATCAAAGCAAACCACATTCGAACTTTTTATCAATCATAACTTATTGACTGAGATCCATTTACACCTGGAGGAAAAAATATCGACGAATCAAAATGAACCACACAGATAAATGAATTTTTTGCTAGTTGACGCAAAGCCATTCATCGACAATGATTTCCGAGAATCCGAGGATAATTCTTTTAAAACTTTTCGAATATCATATCTTGTAATTTATATGAAGGCGGAGATCCTCGTTCCACGACTTTTTTGTCTGAATTCTTCAGCTGTCGTCACAATGACACGGCATCGGTTGCACGAAACATGAAGATCATGATAAAATTTCGGTTTTTTACGTCGGAAATATCCTGGGAACGACACGACTCGTTCTTCTATTCGATATATTGGATTATATTGGATTCGATTCTCCACAAAATGGAGACGAAAGAATTGGCAATTTATACTGTATGTCTTGATTTGAAATCTGTTAGAAAATTATCACTGTGTTTCTGAACATGACATTTATGAGTTTGAGATGTCAACAGTATTCGAAGGTGAATAAAGAAGATTCAAGTGAAGAAATTGAGTCAAAACTACTTCCTGTAGAATCTTCCATATCTTCGACGTGAGTCGCAATGAAGGTACTTGAAAATTAACCCTATTTTTTTTCAGCCCACTTTGGGTAGGATTCACAGCCAATTGGAGTTTCATTTCTCACACAGGATAAATTTTATGATTCAATTGTACATTGAAGAAGTCAAAAAGAAGGAAAAACATCCTCGAATAAGAATCAACGTTATTTATCGTCTTCGAGGAAGGTGGATCCAGATTTTTTCATAACGGACGGCGCTGTCAATCTATGTCAGAATAACGATGTACAAAACACTGGTGCAGTCACTGATGGTGTTTTGTTTCGTCAAAAACGCTAACGGCATTTTCCGCTATAATGGCCTGATAGTTATGAAACTCCACAGAAGATGGTGACATTTTTACAGAATTGTGTACAAATAGTTGACGTTTTGAGATTGTAATTATGTAGTTCGATCTAAAATTGAGAAGTAACCTAAATTACTACTTCTGAATCAATATTTTTATAACACTGATTGTGCAATTATCAATAATACTGATTCTGTTTTGATTTTTGTGTCGCCATCTAACAACTGACATTCGAGTGATTTTCCGCTATAACGAATGAAATGATGTTATCAAGTTGGCTGTACGTTAGAATTCTGGTTGAAGAAATTAGATAGGCGAATAGGCAGAATAGCTCCACCAGTTTTCTGTACATCGTTGTCAGAACAATCAGTTCTTTAGATTCTCATTTGACAGCGCCGTCCATATGAAAAAAAGGATTCATCAAGGATGCCAAAGACGATGAATTCAACTCCTTTGAGATTTTTTTTCTCTCTTTGGGGCCATAAGTGGAAGATGCTGAGGACTGGTCGATACTGTGAATGATGACCTGGCAAAAAACTCAAGCTTGTATCTCACAAGGAAGCTGATCACACAGTATACGATATGATACTTATTTGATGATGACAGGTACCAATAATCCTATGAAGTCGTCAATATCACCAACAGCGCTCTCTCATGGGACGATCATGTGAGGTCCATTGCGAAAACTGCTTCACAAAAACTTGAGAAGCACGTGTTCTAACTGTGGACCAACTCATTATGGAAGAAAACTCACGAAACTGTCATGCTGGAGTACAAATAATGTTGGCTATATTATGGAAGAAAATTATGGAAGAAAACTCACGAAACTGTCATGCTGGAGTACAAATAATGTTGGCTATATTACGCGAAAAATTTTGGATTCTGAGAGGTAGGATAACCATTGAAGGAGTCGTAACCAAATGCACAATTCGTAGGAGATTTTCTAGAAGGTACTGATGCTGTCGTCACTGATGCTGCTCCTATATTAAAAAACAGAATTCAAAGTTCTGCAGTTTTCGAAACGTCAGTGTAGATTTTGCCGGGCCACCTCATCTAAAAGAACGTGAAAAGGCTTGGATTGTTTTATTCCCATGTGGAGTCTACAAGGCAGTGCATTTAGAATTAGTGGAATCACTTTCAACTGAAGCATTCACTTTTGCTCTACGGAGATTTGTAGGCAGAAGGGGAAGAACTAAGATTGTTTATCCAGATAATGGGAGAGCTTTCGTAGAGTTGAATATGAATAATCAAAATTAATCTGGCCTGAAATTGAAGAACTTCCTCAAGTCAAGAGGATCAAATATATTCTCAATCCTCGTTCAGCAGCTTGGTGGAGATCCTCATCTCCACCAAGGTAGAGACTAGCGCGACTTGTTAAAGAACTCTTACGAAGAAATTTAGGCAAAAAACACTGTATTATGAAGGACTGAATAGAATGCTGTCTCATTGCTAGGGCGGTTATAAATGCAACACCTCTAACATATATTTCCACCGATGATGAATTCATACCATTAACACCATCAAAGTTTATGAATTCCTCAAATTCCCACAATGTGTATGATTTGGATAACATAGAGAGAAATCATTTATTGAAGAGATTCAGGTATCTTGAAGTTCTGGAAGCCAACCACAGGGTTCGATTCTATTGCCGAACTGGTTGAAACTGGAGAAAAAACGTATTGGCGACCTGAAAGTTGGCGATGTTGTTATTGATTCTTCAGACACCTTAGTATAATATAGTATTCACTTCTCTACGGTCCTTCAGATAATATGAAACGTGTAGATTGGCCTCTGGTATTGATTATGGAAGTTTATCCAGGAAGAGGAGACCAGAAGAGGAACCAGCCAAGAGTGGCAAGAGTAAAAATGAAAACTGGAGAATTCATTCGACCATTTCAAAGGTTATTTCCTTCAGAAGTTTCAGATGCAGAAGTTGAGTCATTAGTAGATATGAAGGAAGACGATGAGAAACCAACGAGGGAGAACAGAAAACCAACATGGATGAAACGAATGAAGCAAGAGAAAGAGAAACTATAGCCAAGATCTGGTCGGAAAATAAAGGTTCCAGAGAGCTAAGGAGTGTTGTGCAATAATGCTCACACTGTTGAAATTTCCAATGTGACAAAGATATATTTTATCGACTATCAAATAAAACAATTGGGCTATCCATATATTTGTAAGGCATCGCTGACAACAGTTTGAAATTGGGAACCCTCAAACGATTCTCCTCTCTTTTACTCTCCTTTACTTATTTTCCAATTCCGTCTGAGGAATGGAATTTGAAAATGTTCGCTTGTTTGAATCAGAGAATATCAGAATCATTCTCGATAGGGCTGTAACGCAACATGCGATAGATGAACGAAAAAATTGAGGAGACGTAATAAAAGTTTCGCTTCGAAAAGTTCGATAATTGAGTCTAGTCCCGGGGTTTACGACCCCATTCCTCGAACGGACTCAACAAAAGAACTCAACTTGTCAACTAGACCATTCGGTAGGGCGCGAGGTCGTTCCGGAAAGAAATGATTTACCAATAAGAACCTCATCATTCTTCCGAAAAACATCCAAACAAGACGGCAGGACAAAAGCTCACACGAAAATACTCCCTTTCTGTCAGCAAACTGTCCAAATGGACGCATCAGAGCGAGAAATCCTCGATACGTCACGGCATAGAATCCGCATTTTCAACAGGTACTGATGACTGTCACTACTGTCATGGGCGAACAGAAGCCCCAACGGGATTATTTACGATGGCCACTGTTCCATTGTGCCTATATGGCGCAGAAGATTCGAGGAAGAATTGGGCACGGCCAATATAATTCTTTCATTCGAGCTCTCTATATTAGCGATGCGTTAATGGCGATTGAAAATCGGGAATCGAGCAGTCATGTGTGAAAAATCGCGTGTGCCACTGTGTAATTGTCAGTTTGACAGCGGCAAAAGTTAGCTGCAACTTTTACACCGATAAATTAACTCCTGTATAAAATGTGTCATTTAAAGACGACTGTTTTGTCATTTTGACAGCGATAAAAAAGGTGCATCGTTTTTTATCACCGATAAAAACGCCTGTTCATCTTAAGCGTCCACATCTAGTATGCTTACGTCACTTTAATGTCTGCCCTGTCAGTTATTTGAGCATTGTTGATAATTGATACTAAACCATCACAACATGAGTAGTTAATTTATCTTGCCAAAAAACACTCGAGCTTTTCTTTTAAGGATGAATTCCTTTTTGTAACGAAATAATTTTGCCAATCAGTAATTTTACGATCGAAAAAACTGACATTCGACCTTCGGTCTCGCTATTTTGTCAAATGTCAGTTTTTTCGATAAAAAAAAGCTCTTGTGTTTTTACTGTTGACAAACGCACTAGTGAAAATTTTGAACGAATTCGATATACCGGTTGATCGATTTTTGTGACTTTGTTTATGAGGTATTCAAACATATGCGGCTAATGATCTTGAAGAGAATTGAACTAGGTATTAGGTATACGTATTTGATATATCATATTATCAATTCATTCATTCATTCATTTATCTACAATGATCAGGTTGTTGACAGAACAGAGTTCCGAAAATACCATCCGTAATGGAAAAGTTGATGGTGGAGCCAATTGGGATGTAGAGCGAAAAAAAAACTGTTTGGTACTTATTAAATCACTGTTTACTCATTAATTCTACTGGTTTTCAATATTTGCCAAAATATTGAAATACAAACTTTTAAATTCATAGACAACAAAGTTGATATTACAACGCAACTAATCACAAATAATAAATTTTACGACAATCCCAAGGTAGGAATTTTGGAAATGTTTATGATAAGGAAATGGTTTTGTAGCTCGTGGTCAACCTAATAAAAAAACGAGTAAAAACTACTTTAGTTATTTACATATGATGTAAATGCTTATTTTGATGTCCCCTTTGAAGTTAGCATCGTTTTGGGGCACCTTGTATGTCCCACAGAAATACAATAAAGTATATAAATTTGGTTGTTACAATGATGTACAGAACACTGGTGGAGCTTTTCTGCCTTTTTGCCTATCTAATTTCTCATCTAATTTCAGCTAACCTGAATATAGCATTTTATTCGTTATAGCGGAAAATCACTCAAATGTCAGTTGTCAGATGGCGACAGAAAAATGAAAACAAAATCAGTATTATTGATAATTGCACAATCAGTGTTATAAAAATGTTGATTCAGAAGTAGTTATTTAGGTTACTTCTCAATTTTAGATCTAACTACGTAACTACAATCTCAAAACGTCAATTTTTTTTTTCAGAAATCTGTAAAAATGTCACCATCTTCTGGGGAGTTTCATAAATATGTGGCCATCATAGGGGAAAATGGCGTTAACGTTTTTGACGAAACAAAACACGATCAGTGACTGCACCTGTGTTTTGTTCATCGTTTTTGTTACCCCATCAAGAAATTTCAATTCAAATGACATCTTGAAATTTGACTTCCTCCAAACGGAAGAGTTTGCCTTATACAGGCTGGTTCATCTGAAGCGGACATTAGAAGTTTTCTGGGTCTAATGATGACGAAAAATGCCATCATATATATCTTAGAAACTATCATTAATAGGTATAAGGGATATTGATACAGATCGGTGTGAAAGCGAAATGAGAAATTAGTCATTCATTTGAAAGAAAATAGAGTTATGACCTTCCTCAAATCTTTCCCCAAACTTGGAGGATTTCCAATTGTTTTCCCCCAATAATGAATAAACCACAAGGAAGATCCATTTTTCCTCTTGCTATTGCTCGAAAATAATTCAGACATATTCAAAAATGACTGAGTTATCGATTTTCAACTATAACGCTGCAAACTCAATTTTTTTTCTTCAAGTCTGAATATTCCGAAAATGAGTAGACTCAAGTAAAGGAAAGGCTCATGAAAATCATGCTAAAAAATGTAGCATTCCATTTGAAATAACGAAGTTGGTGTCTACTTCCGGTATAACAAGAAGTGCCACCATCTTGAATACATTTTCATTAATCAGTAAGTTATCGATTATGGCTCTCCAGGAATTTCCAGAGTGGAACCCAGAAAACTTCGAATGATTATGAGATTCGAGTAAACTTAATAGGAGATTCAAAAGTTCTGACCAGAAGGACTTTGTACTGCTGGATGAGCAATCTTTTTCATATAAGTTGAACAAGATTTGCACTTCTATTGTGTCATTGGTGTAAGCATCGTTAAAGAGAACCCTTCATTGATATGGGGGAAATCCATTCCTATAGTTTTGCTTTTGAAATTTTCAGCTCCGATAAAATATTCGTAGGGAGAATAGAGAGGTGAAAATTGACAGACACGAAAGAGAAAACTTTCCTGTCAGGTGACGAAACTGTCAATACACTCAAATCGGCTGTATATCATTATATATCCTATACAGAAATACAATGGAATTAGTGGGCTGTGTCCCTATCCAGAGATGTCAATAAAAACGACATCGAACAGATAATTAATCAACGTCCTCAAAGTTCACACGGCCGTTCGTTAGATAATTGTTATCCGATACGCATCACTAAGACGTCCATACAACCAATAGATTGTCATTTGTTCTCGATATCCGGTGAATGAACTAATCGCCGGCGTCCTTCCGTTTTTTCGGTTTCGTTTTTTTTTCACGACTTGCAGATTTCTATGCAATCCTCGATGATTGTGTTTGTTGGCTGGTGTTTTACCGATTCTTTTTCCTATCGATTGCGGGCTGCGATTCTTGCGCAATTTTTGGTGTTGCGTAATTTTTGTGTCAACGATTCGATTGACTAGCCAACAGGACCGGCCCGACCCATAATTCAAGGGACACCAACAAACAGAAAAGTCAGATCATTTAGAGAGGTTAGGGCAATATTTCCATTTGATCGTAACATCAATTTATCGACTTCTTATTCCAATATAATGTTTAATCAATTGAATACGTATTTGTAAATGAATCATAACAACCCTAAACATATTTCCCAAAGTTATGTATATCGTCCCTAGGGTTGCTAAACTCATAACAATACGATTTTGTACACTGTATCAAAAGCCTCTGAGTGACTGTATATTTGGTAGTGTGTTAAAGTTCTGAGTGAAATTTTTGATTGAATTCTCAATCAAAATTGAGTGTATTGACAATTTTTTCCATCAATGGCAATATTGCAACAAATTTGAGGAACTTTACTCAGATGAGAATGAATCAAAGTGGATAACTTCTACTCTATACAATAACTCATTCATAACTGAATGTGCAAAGAATGAAAATCACTCACTTTTGAGTGCTTTCGCCAAATATTGGGCTAATCGAAAGAGGAGGATGTAACTAGTTCATCCATGTCGTAGTCTGCTTGCATTCTCCTGAATGGAGACAATAATATTGCTTCTTGTTCAGTTTATATGTATAGATAGAACTTGGCACCCACTCCTGAAAATTATCAATTAATGAAAAAACCCTTGTAACCAGAATTCCTTCGTGTGCCAAATTGTCACTTTTCAGTGTCAAAACCAACTGCACATTGAAAAATTATGCGAAGAAAAATGTTCTAATTGGGTTGAGAACGGAAGCAGAATCGTTCCCGAAACGTCCACCAAGTAGAGGTTTCATTCTTATTAAATATATTTGTATTTCCAACTTTTTCGAAAACAAGATGTCACTGACAAATAGAGAATTTCTCTTTTAGGAAACTAAAGGTTTAATTTCAAGCGCAGTGGCATTTTGGGGCAGATCACGAAATCTGTCCTTACTACAAATATATTGAAATAATTTTTGGTAACTTCTACTTTATTTTTTAGAAACGAGGAGAGGAAATCCCACAAAACTTACAGACAGTAAATTATACGTTGACACCCAACATGTTCAGGTGAGAAAGTAGGGAAAAAAAGTTAGCTTACTGAAGGAGTACTCACATGGCAGTATAGAAATCTCAAAATTATCATTATTTTGGAGATATTTTGAAGACATACAAATTGTCGGATCAGACTCAGAACTCAGAAAATGGGTAATTTTCATAAGATTTCTGATGAAAATATTCAATTATCTAATTTTTAATAACTTCTACTCTATTTCTTAGAAACGAGGAGAGAAAGTCCCACAAAAACCTGTAAAATGAATAATTTACTGGAACGTAATGGAGGAACTATAGAAGAACTTGGTTATTGTATGACTCGAAATTCACATTTAACAACCATATCGACTCTGTAATATCTACTGTCTGTAAGTTTTTCGAGGAGGTGGAACAATCATTTCTCAGCTCCTTGTGGGATTTTCTCTTCTCGTGTCGAAAAAATGAAGCAGAAGTTATTGAAAAGTATTTCAATATATTTGTAGTAAGGACAGATTTGTGACATTTTGGGGAAGATCACACAATACCTACCAGTGTGGGTACTGTGAAGATCAACAAATAGGTGAGATACAATGGGGTAAGGCCCGAGGGTCATCGAAGACTATATATGCCAAGACGAATCTACAGAAGGGTGGAATTATTTTTGAGTATACCGGGAGACTTGGTCAAGGAAGTCTCACACTATCATATGGGATTAAAGGACATATGATGTCCATAAAAAATGTCTCCACCTTCCAGACAAAAACAAGTATTTCTGAAGGGTAAACTGACCTTCGGATAGCTTCAGATCATTTAACTTATGTATGTATGCATACAGTGATGTTTCCCAAAAAGATTGCACCAAATGGAAAACTTTTTTCATTCATTCGAAAGGAAATTTCACTATTACTGATAAAAGTTGGTGAATCGCAAGTAAATTGCATTCGAGTTGTGAAAATCCTAAATTTATCATCTAAGGATAAGATTGAAGGTGGATTTATGCATCCACATTTAACAATTATCAAGCAACATTTATCAATTAATAATTAACAATTATAAGTTGAACTTCTTGTTTTCATTGGCTGTGCTTATGCAGACAATTAATAAGTAACAAGTAAGAAGATGTCCAACTTTTGATCAACTTTTTACTTCAATTGAAACAGGTTTTCATGCAAGATGCACCAATTGGTTCTAAGACTGGTAGAGAAACCTTGTGATTGGTCAGACCTTGTCTGAGAGATGATGAATCTAACCTCACTTTTCATAGGTTGGATAATTTTAGGGTAGAAAATCATTTTTTGAAATATATCTGATTTATTTATTTCTACTAGTTAATTTGATCTGCATAAACGGTAATGTTTTCGCTACTTCTTACATGCTACTTCTCAATTGATAAATGTTACTTGATAATTGTTGAATGTGGCTGCATAAATCCACACTAAGAATCGCATCCACCTAGGCAACATTTTTTTTCCGCATATTTTATGGTTCTAGTTTTATTAAAAGTAAGGTACCAGTATCCTAAAATACACCTCATATTGATTACTAAAATGATGTGTCAATGCGAAAATCGGTCCAGTTCATTTTTCGTGCTGAATTACAGGGTGAAAGATGGAATTTGCACCAAAAACAAGTAGAAATTTGATCCATATTCAATAAATACGTCGATATTTTAGTACATTCGTTGAATTGAACCAAGTTTTGCAGTAATATATAAATTATAGTACAGTATTATGAGAAAGCTAATAGTAATTGAAAGAATTGAATAAAAAAATCAAAATGAACGAAAAATCAATCAAAAACAATCAAAAAAATGCTGCTTGTGTTCTGTTCCTGAATTACTTATGGAAACGATATTTTTCGATACTGTCAAGAATAAGAGTAATTCACTCCTGTGATCAAGATTCCTAATTGTTGTTTTCCTCTGTAAGTACACCGTTCGTAAATGCAGAATCTCGACAACTCAAATACCGCAATGCACCGATATTTCTCATCGACACAATTTCCCGCATGGTGATGCACGCTCAATGAAACTCACTGAAGGCTCTCGAGATCGAGTAGGCGAGCGGCGTCTGGCGTTTTCGTTTTGCACTCCACCCCGAACGAATCGCGTCGTGGCTATTGGCCCGTCGCCGGCCCCAATCGCACATGGCGCGGTAATGGGAAACCACCGCGCGACGACTGTAATTTATTTGACAGCGACCATGTGTCGCTCTGTTCACACACCCACGCCACAGAGGTGGCGATTTTTTGTTGATGACTACCCGCTACCCAACAGCGTGCATCTGTACACAGGATGAGTCAGAATGAGACCGACGAACTCCGAATACAGATTCCTCACCTCATTTCGATGTGAAAAGTTTCTATCGAGGTATGGAAAAACAAAACAGTAAACGCGAGGTTCAGGAAAAACAAATCATCAGCTCAACTAATAAACAATATTTATACTCAATTGGATGAAGGAAAGTATATTTCCTCGCTAATGTTCAAAAGCCTTTGACTGTTTAGATTGGGTTCATTCTGGTAAAATGCGACAATATCGGTATTAGAGGTAATCTATTAAAAATCGTTCTTTAATTGTTAAAATAGATACCGCCTATTCTTGTGCATATTATGATGTAACCCTTGGGGTTCCCCAGGGATCTACTCTGGGTCCACTAATATTTCTCATTTACATTAATGATTTGCCCAAACACTCTTTGCAGATGATATAACTATTGCAGTTAGGGGGAGGATACCTGATGAACTGACCATGAGATTAACACTGTATATAATGAGGTTGAAGACTGGTGTAACCGAAACAGATTGTGCTTGAACAAATGTAAAACAGAAATTATTAACTACCACATCAGAAAAAATCCTCGAAACAATATAAGCCTTGACCATTCACTCAGATTTACTGACACAGTGAAATTTTTGAGAACTTTTTTTGACTCCGAACTTAACTTCAATAACTATATTGATCATGTATGCAAAAACTTAAATAAAACTTATCATGCAACTGAGCTGCTGAACTTATAATATGCATTTGCGTACAGTCACATTTTCATATAACACAATGACCTGGGGTTTTGCTACTGATTGGGATCGAGTGTTTATTGGACAAAAAAGAATAATAAGACTTATTTTCAACCTAAGCTTCAGAGAGAGCTGCAGGGAAACTTTCAAAACGAAAAAAGTATTGACTTTTCTTTCCATATGAATATTGAAATGCCTAACCTATGTAAGAAAAAACCTTGAAGAATTTCAGTTTATGTTCACACAGAAAAAATCAGCGGTTTGGGCACCGTTGGATTGCCAGAGGTGGAGCAGTTTCTTGGCCTCCTAGGTCACCCGATTTAACGTCACTAGATTCTTTCCTGTGTGGACATGTAATGTCCCCAAGAGCAAGACTTAATCGGACGAATTACAGCAGCATTTGAAATCATTCAAAACGAGGATCAAATTTTTAGTCGAGTCCGCCGAAATCATGTGCCACGTTCAAGACTATTCAGGTTGGAGGAAGACATTTTGAACAATTGTTGTGATGATATCATGTACAAAAAGACAAAAATTAAATGCATTAAATCCTATCTAGGCAATTCATCGTCTTTCTGAATTTTAACGCGTCTTAGGGCTATAGTGCCGTAGTGACACTTTTCCAGACATGGGACCCACTACTCAAATGTTTTCTAGTGTTGCACTGAATAATCCCTAGAAGTTTGATCCCATAGAAACACCCTGTCCATTTTATTTTCATATTATTTCGTGGCACTGAGTAATGTACCTATCTAAGAAGAAATTGAGAGCAGAGCAGGTCTTTTTGCGATCATTCAATGATACGAAACAGATGAAATTACGTTATACGAGATATTGCCGATTTCGCATAACGACAAATTCGAACCCATTTTATTTCTCGGAATCGAGAAGAGGAAAGGGTATTTATTTTCTTGTAGTATTCGGAAGAATTTCCGAACGTAACTGAACACCCTGAAAATTGATAGTGTCAGGGGTAGTTCGTTAACCCCCTCTGCCTTCGAGTGGTTGGCACTTGACAGAAAATTTTGAAAATATGGCGGAAAAATTTTCGATACTATGGCGGAAAAATGTGACGGATAAATTTTGAAAATAAGGCGAATGCGATGGCGACTTTTGCTACATTCTTCACATTGGTGAATCTTCACCAAAATTTATAATAGTCAAATGGAGAATGGTGTGAAAGTTTAAACTGACCAATGGAAAGAAGTTTTGCATGGTTTTCGCTGATATTGATTATTTTTCATCTCATTCAGAATATATATTTTCCCTACTTTTGATTTTTGGCATTGTTACAGCATCAAAGAGAGAGTTAGACATGTTTTTACGCGTTGCTTGCTATACTGCAGCTTTCAGATATGAAAAAAACCGCATTGAAAAATTCTTCATTTAATAATATTTCGAGTTGCAACTCTGAATTCCAGGGAAAAATGGAAATAAAATGATATTGGCGCTTCTAAGCTTCCATAGTATACATATCAATTTGTTTGTGAAACTTGTTTAGCATCCATTTTTTGTTTGTGGTGATTTCAGTTTGAATCATTGTCAATTCATGGAAAATAACGATTCCGTCAGGTATGCATTGTGTATTCTTTCTGTTTGTTGTATCGTTTTTTCATTGAAATGTTTTGGATGAAAGTTGAACAGTGGAACATCTTCGATATGGTTGATTTCGGTATTAAAAATTCGATGGTCAATACTGAAATGGTATACAATACAGACAACCAACGGTGATAAAACGAATCTAATCCCAATACATTCCAGGAGAATCTGAAGAAATGAAACGTGTTGATGAAATGTTCAAAAATAGTCGAAACAGTGTTCGAGACTGGAAATGCAGAAAGATCAATTGTAACTCGAAAACCATGAAATGAAGAACAATCATCGAAAAATTTTATTCACAGGCATCATAAGTATGTAGTATATTTGTAGTTGAGACAGATTTGTCACTGCGCTTGGAACTAAATTTTTTAGATACCTAAAAGAGAAATTCTATCTTTGTCAGTGACACCTTGTTTTTTGAAAAATTTGGATAGACAAATATATTTTTAATGAAAATTATTGTGGAAAATACTATACCGGTGAAACTAGCATCAGGCCTCTATCAGTGAGGATGAAAGAGCATAAGAACAATATAAAGAAAAGATATACTAACAAATCAAAATTATAGCTGAGCATATCTTTACTGAAAAGGGACAACATATGGCCGATTATTAAGTATTATTAGGATCATACTTGCATTCCCTTAAAGGGAGACAATAATATTGCTTCTTCTTCAGTTGATATAGATAGAACTTTTGGCATCCACTTCTGACAACTGAATATGAAAATGGAAAATTCAATATCAATTAATTAAAAAACACCTTGTGACCAGAATTCCTCCGTCTGCCAAATTGTCACTTTTCACAAAACCAGATCGAAAAAATTTCATGAAGATGGAGTGTAAATTGTGTAAAAAACGAGAGCAGATTCGTTCCCGAAACGTCCACTGAGATAAGTAGAAGTTTTATTCTTAATAAATATATTTGTATTTCCAAATTTTTCCAGAAACAAGGTGTCACTGACAAATAGAAAATTTCTCTTTTAGGTATCTAAAGGTTTAATTTCAAACGCAGTGACATTTTGGGGCAGATCACAAAATCTGTCCTCACAACAAATATATTGAAAAAATTCTTGATAACTTCCACTTTATTTTTCAGAAACGATGAGAGAAAATGCCATAAGAAACTGAAAAATAAGAACAATATGATCAAGAGGTATAAATGTCGAGACAAAATTAACCGAATATATCGTTAATATACTATATCTCCGCGATTAGCTTACAGTATTTAACCCTTCTCATCCCAAAATTGAATTCCAGCAGAAGATTTATATCGAGCATCACTGCTGTGAAAGAGTTATTGCTGGAAATAATTTTATAGGTAGGTATAATTGTGGTTGTCCATTCCTCGACAATTATTCACGTTGGATATCGAGTCCGTTAAAACTGTATATAGGCATCAGAAAGAAAGAAGTGGTCACTTGGCCAGACACACGGTATTATCTTATACATCGGAATACAGCTCCACTTCACGCTTCTCGAATCAAAAGATACCCCGTTTTTTCTCAACGCGGTAAAACACACCGTCGATAATCAAAGCTATTCGAATTAAGTAAAAGCAAGTAAACCTAAACATTTCTTTTCATCGGCTAACGTGGGAAACATTTTTGTCCACCGCTGAAATATTCCTCGTAGGCATGAGAACTCTTGGTTTCGTCTATTTACATGGGCTATTTGTTTATTGGATTAATAAGCAGTGCTGAAAAAAATTTCGATGGTCCACTTAACAGGATTTCGATACGAATGGCCAATTTTTCACACTCATAAGCAGACTCCCACGCACCTGTACATCTCGCAGATAATTCGGATCATGGATTTATTATTGGAATTCATCCATGAAATTGCTCATCGATTTCCGTTATCAATTATTGACTCAAACGACTTGAGATATGAGATTTCACGAATATAGATTCAGAAGATATATTGTCACGGAATGTTTTATTCAAAACAACAAAATTCCACACGTTTCTGACCAAAGTATTGTGTTAGTATCACGATAACGACCTGTTATCTCAATATTCTCCAGATATACTGGTTTGCTTCCATGTTTGGGAACTGTCTCATACCTCAAGAGAGAGAAGAAAATCTTAAAAGTTCATTCAGGGTGCAATATTGTCTGGTTCACCATTTTCATGATAATATGGGTAATTTTTCAAGAATCCTACTGAATAACGTCCATTAAGATTATATAGTCCATCGAGTTACCTCTGTAAGTACCTAGCTCTATAACAACCAAAGATATGATATTTATATTCTCTACTAGATCGAGCTTAGAGAGAGAGATGAATTGAAACGACCACAAGAAAGAGAAGCATCGATGAAAAATCAGCTGACTATTGGCAAAACATTTCGATGTGTCGTCTGATTGTATTGAGAAATTACGATTTTCAGATATTTCAATTCGAATCGAGTTGATAGTATATGATGATTCACTCAAATCTATTGTTTAGCGAAGTTTTATGATCCATTAGTTTGTTGAAAAATCAAAGAAACTCAGTTTTACTTGTTGTTTGAATATCAAAAATTGGTAAATAATGCCAGTTGCTTCAGCTGGTTCAGCCTATCAAATCAAGAAGGAATTTTAAAAACTTTGTTCGAAATGATGTCCTGTTTAGCCTAAGGCTGTATTGATAGATTCAAAAAAGTCCAGAATATATCATTCCATAGGTAAGTTATTAAATGATGTAGAACAAATTTCAAATAGACTCTAGTTCGCGCCTATAGAAAGGCGTAAGAATCCAAAACCAATGAAAACAGCAAACGAGGGACAGACTGTTGGCAAGATTGCACCTTTTTTTGTTGCACATCATCCAGACGAATCGAAAGTTCTTTTGATTCGATGGGGCAAAGGTGCATCTAGTAGAGAATATTTATTATTATTATTCTTTCGTCAAACAGTGATGGTTTCGACAACACATCTCAAAATCACTTCGAATGTGTTAATAATGCTCGAGCAAAAATGGCACGTTTGAGTGAAACCGAGCGTGTTGAGGTTTCAATGACAATAGGATATGGTGATAGAAGACGACGCTGTGTTAGTTTCTCTGGAATTTTATTCGAAACATTTTTTTTTAGTAAATCTAAAGTCATATCAGGATGAATGGTGGATATTTCATACTTCATCGTTCCTTACAACTCTTCGATATTTTGCCGCACATTTTTGTAGACTACATTTTTCGAGTCGAGTATAGGATATCCGATATCTAGAGCCCAAGAATAGTGAACGACCGTCAATTCAGTTTCATTCACCAGAGGGCAATAGAAGACCTACTCGCCTAACTCCAAAGATATAAAAATATTCCATGTTCAATATAAAAACAAAATATTCGTCTTTGCTTTGGTATAAATATTCGTTTAGGAATCTTCCGTTTTCGAGATAAAGTTGGTGCATCCGTGTTGAATTCGTCTTTAAGCTTGTTACTATTATATTTAGCTGAATTGAATCAAACTTAAAATAACGGAAGGCTTCTAGAGCACAGGTGGCAGATTCAGTTTTGACATGAATCCATACAACACAAAGCTCAGATTTTTGGAGATCTTTGTTGATAGTTCCAATGCAATCAAAAATCTGAATCATCATAAGTAAACGATATAAAAACTGAAATGATTCCATATCGATCTATACAGGATCGGGAACCAAGTTAAAATCTTTTGAACGAAAAGAACGATATGTATGAAAATTTGCAGGTAAGTGCAATGAAACAAAATGCTTCTGATGTACATTTTTTTATCAATAATATACTTCCGGTTTAACCGGGAATGCCATCAACGAGACACCATATATATTTTTACAGATTTTGAAAGAGCTTGTTATTTTGAATTCATACATACTGAGTTTAGTGTTGAAAAATTTGTGAAAACGAGGAATATAGCACTTTGATCAACCTCCTTTGAGTTTTTCGCATTAGATCAAAAAAACTATTAAGATAAACTAATTGATGTTGTTTGTATGTATAGTAATAAATAAATGAGTACTCTCTTGCTATCCAAGTGTCGAATTCCAATTGACGGAATTAAATTTTACAATCATCATAACCGATTGTCATTAAAGTTTTCAATACGCTCTTTTTCACTTAATTGAACCATTCTACATCGAACAAACTGTGAATTTTACGTTTATTCATTACTATCCATGCAAAAAAACATCAATTAGTTCATCTAAATAGTTTTTTGCTCTAATGCAAAAAACTCAAAGGAGGTTGATTAAAGTGCTATATTCCTCGTTTTCACAATTTTTTCTACACTCAACTCAGTATGTATGAATTCAAATAAATATATAGGGTAAAAATATATAGGGTGTCGCATTTAAATTAAAGAAGTTGATGACATTTCCGGTTGAACCGGAAGTATATTATTGACAAAAAAATGTTCATCAGATGCATTTTGTTCCAAATTTTCATAAATATCGTTCTTTTAGTTCAAAAGATGTTTACTTGGTTCCATACTTTATCCCAACCCTCTATAAGGAACACTGCGACTTTAGCAACAGTTCGACATCTCTATTATACCTCCAAATCAGCTCTTGGAAGAGACTGTCAATAATGATTTCATTCACACTGCCCATTTGAAATGAAATACTTCATATAAAATGTGAATTTTCTTTGATTCAAAATCAGATTTTTTCCGCCGGCGGTTTTGTCCATATTATACAGGGTGTCCTTAAAAGGTTTCTGGAACGAACAAATCGACTACAACAATGTTGACTCGAATGTTGATGACATGAACGTCAAAATTGAAAACAAAATTATTCATCATGGCCTGCTAAAATATTGTTACCGATGAATCTCGCGATGAATAAAATCAATCTGCTGATATCATGTAACTACAAAAACTCAAATATCTCACGAACGGCTCAATTTTTTGTATTTGAATAAAAGTACCTCTTTCATGTAATTTTCTTCGCTCCATCGAATGCTCCTGTTTTCCCACCGAAAATAATACAGGGAAAAAAGTTTTCTACAAAAAATCATGACTCACCCTCTGAAAACACCCTTTATAACAATATCAGAAATGTGGAAGTGTGACGAAAAAATGTATTTTGACAACATACATTCATGCACAAAATTTCAATCGGGTGGCTTTCATCGTTCAGAAGTTATGCGGAGAAATTATTTTAATTTTATCAACTTTGGAAGGATTTATCTCCCTTAATATGCATTTTGGGCCATGAGTTTAATCATCAAACTACACTTATTTTTCATTGTTCTATCACCCCCAGAAAGCTCGGTACACATTTTTGACTCACCCTGTATACAATAAGACAATAAATAAGAAAACATAGTAATACCTATACCTAATAATATAACTAGATCGTCGGTGCATCAGAATTTTCATTAGACGATTAGAAAATGCAGATAGAAAAATTCTACTATTTCGGACGATGTTTCGAGAAATCTACCTCTGAAACTGAATCTGCATGATGGCAAATTGGTCTTGACTTCCACATCCCTAGCGTTTATTGCTTTCATTGTTCGCTTCTGACTACCCCGTCGTAAATATTGGCTGGGACAAACAGTGAGAATTCTGGCCATGCACAAAACCATAATATGCAATAAATAAATATAATATTCCGAATGATTTTACGAGGGACTTTATTGCCATAGAAACTTAGAAAGTCACTAGGAATTGTATGCCTATATATAGGGAGGATGAAATCGAAAATCATGGAATCACGGCTCGTTGGTTTAACAGTGGTACCACGCGAACAAAAAATAATTCCCACTTTATTGGCTATCGTAAATAAATGAAAATTATGAAAGGAGGGTGACACTTGTGTAATAATAGATACGATTGACCAGCTGATATAGTTATTATACAGGGCCATCCTTAATGACTTCCTTAAGTCTATAAGTTCTGCATGTATATACATTACAAATGATAATTATCGATGTTACACCTTCGCAAAATTTGTTTCAATTTAAAAAAAAAGTCACGGAGGAGAGATATTTCTATTTCAATTTAATACATGTGATATTGCAACTTACATAGTTATTACCATTTTACGAAATGTTAATGTTTACGAAATTAGAACAAAACTGTTACATACTGGTACTCATATAATATATTATTCTTTTGTATAAGAGAATGAAGATACAGCTTCGAATGTTTGTTGATCTTCACATGCCAAGTTCATATACCATCAAGCATTTAGTGAATGAGTTTGATAATTTTCTGTTAAATGATGAATGACTTTTGGTATTAAAAAAATCCATTCGAATTAATTTCCATCTCGAATGCTCGTAATCCCTACATCAAGTCGGTATCAAAAATAACAAAAATGTTGAAGCGATATTTTCAACAATATCTCTCTGTATCTCATTTGAAACTTCTATTCACTTGTATATTTGTTCATTTGGGACTATATTCTCATGTTTGAATATATATTTCATGATACATATTCCTCTTACGTGATCTATATGATAAGTATTATTTTCGGAAAACAGCTAATTTATGTGTCGTTTTATCGATCAAGAATAGATATTTTTCAGCTTTCTATATAGACTACTGATGTTAGACTAATTACGATAACGACTAAATACTGTCTAAAAAAAACTAAGAATCTGCTTCCATTCTCCTGAACAGAGACAATAATATTGCTTCTTGTTCAGTCGACACTCACTTCTGAAAACTAAATATGAAAATGGAGAATTCAATATATCAGTTAATAAAAAACACCTTGTAACCAGAATTCCTCCGTCTGCAAAATTGTCACTTCTCGGTGTCAAAAACCAACTGCACGTTGAAAAATTTTACGAAGAAAACTGTTCTAATTTGTGTTGAGAACGGGAACAGATTCGTTCCCGAAACGTCCACTAAGATAAGTTTTTTATTCTCATCAAATATATTTATATTTCCAAATTTCCCAAAAAACAAGCTGTCACTGACGAATAGAGAATTTCTCTGTTAGGTATCTGAAAGTTTAATTTCAAGCGCAGTGACATTTTGGAGCAGATCACAAAATCTGTCTTCACAACAAATATATTGAAATAATTTTCAAATAACTTCAACTTCATTTTTTAGAAACGAGGGGAGAAAATCGCACAAAAAATGTACGATAACGTGCGTGGATAAGGAATGTTCCACCCTCGAAGAAGCTGGTGAAACAAACCAGATCTCTGTGTGTCTGAAAATGCCTACTTGAACACCAGATTTAGTATCAGGTATAGGTGAGCAAATTCTTACATTACACTAAAAATTTCACAATTATATTTCGAATGAGTTTTCTATATTGAATATTTAAAGAAAACTCATATTTTGTACGCTCAAAATTATTTAATCCAATAAAACAGGACTAAGTAGGAAGTTTGAAAACAACAATAATGAGTATATATATAAGATACTTAATCCTCTGAAAAACATATATGCCATGCGAGTATATATATCAAAATGGAAATTAAAATAGGATTTCCGATTTTCCATTAATTCCATAGAATTTTTCTTTTGGAACAATGAATATTATAGTATATTCACTGACAGTGAAATTCAAGATATTTATATATGATGTCGAATTTCATTGACTAGAAAACATAGCCATTTTTTGGTACAGTTGCCATGAAAATTATCACAGTCAGTGGACTTGCAGAGCCTACTTCTAGAAAAAAAAAACTATGAAATATTCAGGTCATAGTGTGGTTGAGTAAACAAATATTTTCCACCACTATCCGTGCTTTTAAAGCTCACAATGCCATCATCATCATCATCATCCTCAGCCTCATCTATCCTACTAACAACTTGTTAACACCTTCGAATTCGGCACTTTCCATAAAATGATCATATACCGCAATTTCCCATAATCTACAATAATCCCAATACAACAAACCCGATTTTTTCCTCGGCCAGCCGTCGCTAGGCCTGTATCACTTGCAGGCGTGGCCAAAACTCGAATGGGCGGAGCCAACTACTCCTAAACACCATCGATGCCGAGTCACAATATTTGGTGTTAGTTCCGTTGCACGATCCTTCTCGAGTGGTTCGCCCTCTCGAATTCGAGTACTTCACTTGACACGTCCTTAGAACGTATACAGCGTGTTCGAATTGCGAGTGCCACACCAGCCGGCGCGAGAGTTTAGTGGAGAGACTGAAGTGTGACGTCAGAAAAGTGACTTCGCAAGGACGTTTCGACAGCGAGATGACTGTCACGGGGAATTTCGGAATTATGCACCGGCCTTGTTTTTCTGGATATCCGTTTCAAGGTTAGTTACCATTTTCCTACACTATTCAATTCATCATCATACAGAGTTGCATGGGATGAAGTATGGAAGCAAGTAAATATCTTTCAAACGAAAAGAACGATATTAATGAAAATTTGCAGGTGAGTTCAATGGAACAAAATGCATCTGATGTACATTTTTTTGTCAACAATATACTTCCGGTTTAACCGGAAATGCCATCAACTTCTTTAGTTTAAATGGGACACCCTATATATTTTTACAGATTTTGAAATAGCTTGTTATTTTGAATTCATACATACTGTGAGTTTAGTGTAAAGAAATTTGTAAAAACGAGGAATATAGCACTTTAATCAACCTCCTTTGAGTTATCTCCATTAGAGAAAAAACAATATTAATTAGTTTATCTAAATAGTTTTTTGCTCTAATGCTGAAAACTCAAAGGAGGTTGATTAAAGTGCTATATATTCCTCATTCCTACATTTTTTTTACACTAAACTCAGTATGTGTGAATTCAAAATAACAAGCTATTTCGAAATCTGTGAAAATATATAGGGTGTCCCGTTTAAATTAAAGAAGTTGGTGGCATTTCTGGTTAAACCTACTCATAGGGATTGTTCGAAAGTTTTTTAAAAAAAATATCTACTTATAATAGGTGATCAACAAAAATCTCCTGCCATTTCTGATTGCCTTTTATTTGCCTTTGTCTAACTATATATTTCAATGCAGATTGATATAAATTTCTTGAAATATTTGACCGTTTTTATATTTCGGAAACGAATGGATAAAATAAATTTTCTAAATCAGACATGCCAGATTATGACATTTGGCAGATCGTTTTTGAGTTTTTCACAAGAAATTCTGACGGTTCAGAAAAAATTTAGAACTTTTTTACATCCATCATTTTTTGATAACTTTCGAAGTTATATTGCATAGCTTATAACACTCATCCAATAGAAATTACACCACCAAATGATGTGATCTTTCACAAAAGTATTCTTATTCCAGTAATTCCGAGAAAACAAATCTAGCTCTTTGAAATTTTTTTAAAATTTTCCGCTGCTTTTGTTTATCATTCCGTAAAATCTCATTCTAAAGACCATCAACAATCATTTTCATGAGTTCGATGAATGACGAAACGATGATTCAAGAACTGGAAAGGAATTTGAAATGGGTTGTGGTGATAGAAAGGTATGATCCATCAAATTTGATTGAAAAATTTCAATTTTTATGTTTAGAGCGTTCGTTAAACTCGTCACAACACTGGCTCTTCAATCATTTTTTTTTCATTTGGTGACATGATTTTGTTTTGAAGACCCCCCTGTATTCATGAATATGTCAATTATGCATCATTCCAAGATTTTTGACCAACAAGAACACTCTCTATAATCTCCATGTTCTTCTTGGAATTTCTTCTACTATTTCATAAAAAATGAAAAGAATATAAAATATCATTGTTATTTCAATACACAGGGTGATTCTCATTTCATATGCACATTAAATCGGGAAATCGTAGAATAGACAAATAGGTAATGAATATTAGTGGAGAAAATGTAGTAAAACATGTTTAGACATAGTTTCGGAGATGACCAATTTATTCCGAATAATATTAAAAGAATTTCATAAAATTGAAAATGCATTCAATTTATCGTGTAACTTGTTCGAAGATGTTTCCGTGATTTGCAATAAACATACATGAGGAGACGCAAAAAACTATCAGGTCATTTTTTTATTTATAAAAACTAAGAAGTAAACATGGAATATGTGTTCGTTATTTTCAACGGTGTACATACTTTGTTGTCAGTTGTGTTCCCAACCGAGAATTTTATGAAATTCAGGTTCTTCTATTATCATTTGAAATAAATTGCGAGCTCCGAAACTAAAAATATTTGTATCTTTCCTATCTTTCTCTATCAGTATCTTTCCTAAGCTATTATGTTCACATATATACGTATAAGTTGAGAATCACCCTGTATTTGTAGAAAACTCTTCTCTCTAGCTCTTAACGCACATATATGCATGTTTTTTGATTAGCATTTTCAGGAAATTGATTTTTTTTTCAAGTTTACATTTGATTACTTTGTTTCGCGATATATAGTAGCTTTGTGTTTCGATACATTAACTGACATGATATATCCGTTTTTCTATTGATGCTGATTGATTATTACTGTAAATTGTATTTGAAACCAATTTTTTGGATGATTAATGGATGAGTATCATTATTATTGATATTGATTTGTGAGCTATAAAATGGTCCATCAAAAAATCAGACACTTTTAATGATAGGTTGGTAATAGGTTAAGCTTTTTTGCTCACTCTAAAATACAGTTAATCTATAATTTCAGCCCATATTAACCTTAATGAATCAATCTCGCTCATATCTTGTCCATTGTTCTTGTCAAGTATTGAATATACACCTAATATCAAAATATATATATTTCTTCTCATCTATTGAACACTATGGATGTGAGAGAGAAAATGACTAGGAAATTGATGAACGTCGGAACTTGATTCATCCACTTCGATCATTGTTGTATATGTCTTTCCATATGTTGCAATCTGTAACTTAGGTTTCAACATACTGGGTGGCCCAATGAAAACAAAACAAGGCCGATTGGACAAAGTTATCGTTCTCAGGAAAAAAAAAACGCTCGAACCGGTCGATTTTTATATCGAGGGGGAAATATTTTGCGCATGTTTTCAACTTTTTCACTTCAAACCCCTCGGAGGGGTGACGCTTTTTTCCCTTTCATCACTATTTTCCATTTTGAAGTTGAACGAAGTCCATCTAAGCAGTGCCTTATGTGTTCTTTTTTTAAATCTTGTCTTATCCAACATTGCATAAAGAATCATTTATTTTAATGTCAGTTCCTTGTTTCGTTTTCATTGGGCGACCCAGTATGATATTTTTATGCGACTGATTCTGATTTCTGATGATTCGGCCGAAAAAGATCAACTTGATACACAAAGATATATATTCTGTTACTTTATCGAGCATACAAAGTTTCATTTTTACAAAGTTTGTTCTGAACCAAAATTCAGTCATATAACGGAGCGTTATCGGTATAGGTTTTCGATACACTTTTTTTTTATTGGACCCTTCCTTCCAAGAATGAGGAAAAACGTTATGCTAAAAACGACCTTTCTGTACAAGTGAAAGTCAACGTCGTCACCAACAACTCCAGAAATCATTGTAACAGAATACTATTTGTCAAAGTGTAATAAGTCCGTCGTAAATCAGAACCAAAAGTTCTCATTCAACTTGACCCACTTCCTATTCAGCCTCATTTATTGATATTTTATGGTCATCAATATAGCTGGGAACCTCACAGCCCCTAATCCGAAGGAAACAGATTCGAGGACTGGAAAGAAATTTTTTCGAGGTATTTGAGTTATTCATCGAAATTTGAGGATCCTCATCTAATGGGCATGTTCAGAAAAAAAAATGTATTTCATCATTCGATAGTATTCCACAGCCGTGTTTCTCCTTTATTTTTAATATCATCAGAAAACGAACCCGAACCATTCGATAACCATACTCGAATAAATATGAATTGCTAGAACAACTGATGAAAATTCGTGAGAAAATTCCTCATTTATTATACGACATACATACCCATTATTCAATATGTCTGTCACATTCATAGTTTCTGACAAAGGCAACAATACTCTTGTATAAGCACGAGTGCATGGTAAGAACTGAACTGTAATGAAAATCATGAATACCAAATCATTCAATCGGCATTATTGATATTTTTAATATCTAATGATTTGTTTTCTTCCCACAGTTGCCTATAATTTGAACTTCACTACATATTAACATGAATTCCTTTTTATTGACATTAATTTATATAATAGCCATCAGTTTCAAATAAGACCCATCAACACTTATCTTTTCCTAACAGTAGCTGCTAACAGAACAAATTATAATAACTACATAACTAAAACCTGTGAATAAAACCGTTATAAAAGATTGAGTTGTGTTTCGCTATTGCTAGACTAATTGCTATGACCGTGCTCGAAACAATTAATTTTCCTAGAGGGGATTGAATCATTAGGGCAATTCTTAATGAAATTAAGAAATCTCTCCAAAAGTCACAAGATTAATTATTGTGAGAAAGACAGAGATAAAGTTACGTCCTACCTAACAATTAACACAAATTAGCCTCGATACCTATTGTTGAATCGAAATTTGTGTTTTCGGGACTGAAGTGAATGAACATCAGATTCAGGGTACTCTAGCACCACCTATAATCACATTCTAGAGTAGACTGAAGTGTTATGTATCCGAAGAAAATCAGTAATTATTCAGTTAATTTCCTATATTGTTCATTTCATTTCTTTTAAATTCATTAGGCTAATTTGTGTACTGAATACATACAACTGGAGATGTTGGTGAGGTTGAGTGGTAGGACAAATCGAACTCGAATCAAATTGAACCTGGCTCTCTATTTTCACACATTCAATATTTGAAAACTGAATATAATGAAGACCCTTAGTATGATTTCATTACCTCACCAGGGACTGAAGTGGTTTAGTTAATCTCGTGTGTATGTCCTAGCAAAATTACTGAAACATTCGAATGAGTAGCATCTATGTAACATTTTTTATTTGAAAAGTGAAGAAGCTGTCAGTATTTTTATTTTATATTTTCCATATATCTTTTGTATGTATACGTCTACAGATCACCTAATTTTAATTATAACCAAAATTAGGTGGTTACGATATGAAAAATGGGTCATTTAACCCCCATGATGTATAATGTAGTATTTGTGCCATGTTGATTTCGATCGGTTACTTTATATCCCTCTTGACTTTATTTTTTTAGTTATTGCTATGACACAACAATTTTTATGGAATTGTCTTGGAAAAATATGTTACTTCCATCTAACAGTATGAAATATATATAGGGTTCAGTCAGTTTTTTTTTATCTGTGGACAACACGAAAGGGAAACCTATAATGTTCGAGGAACATCGTGTTAGCCAGCGGTGGAAGTTTGGGAGAGAAGAAAGGTGTTGAAATTTTTCTTGAATGTTTGGAGGTTGTAAGCATCAGGAAAGACTTCACTAGTTGGCCCAAAGTGAAATTTATAACCGTGAATACAAATGTGTATACTTTCACTTTTCGTCACCTCGTATATAAACCATTTTTTTGCAATCTAGTTCAGATATTTCATTCAAGGTCAAGGACGAGTCAACCAACTGGGCGGCGTTTTCATCAATGGCCGACCACTTCCCAACCACATAAGACTGAAAATCGTTGAAATGGCAGCCGCCGGAGTACGACCCTGTGTCATCTCTCGACAACTGAGAGTGTCTCACGGCTGCGTCAGCAAAATATTGAACAGATATCAGGTGAGAAATTGACTATTTTCTCTCATCATTATTATTATATATAATTTCATTCATTATTATATATTATGTTTTGAATGAAAAAAAAAAAATAAAAACAGAAAAAATCTTGCAAACAAACCAACTGGTAGATGAATTTTGCAATCACCTCAGTTGACAGATTTTATCTTGCAATTAGCATGATAGTGTAATTGAACAATTTGCATATGCAATCATTTTTCAGCTTTTCATGGGATTTTCTCACCTCGTTTCTAAAAAATAGAGTAGAAGTTATTAAAAGTTATTTCAATATATTTGTAGTAAAAGGACAGACTTTGTGATCTGCCCCAAAATGTCACTGCGCTTGAGATTAAACCTTTAGATACCTAAAAGAGCAATTCTCTATTGGTCAGTGACACCTTGTTTTTGAAAAAATTTGGAAATACAAATATATTTAATAAGAATAAAACCTCTACTTATCTTGGTGGACGTTTCGGGAACGAATCTGCTCCCGTTCTCAACACAATTAAAATATTTTTCTCTTCGCAAAATTTTTCAATGTTTTCGGTTTTGACACTGAAAAGTGACAATTTGGCAGACGGAGGAATTCTGGTCACAAGGTGTTTTTTCATTGATATTGAATTTTCCATGTTCATATTCAAGTTTCAGAAGTGGATGCCAAGTTCTATCTATATGAACTGAACAAGAAGCAATATTATTGTCTCCGTTCAGGAGAATGCAAGCAGACTCTTTGATTTTCCGTTTTTGGTTGTTGTCTTCTTTTTTTATGATCTTAATATTACCCCAATCGGCCATATATAAGATATTAAGATCATAGGAAAAGAAGACAACAACCAAAAACGGAAAATCAAAGAGTCTGCTTGCATTCTCCTGAACGGAGACAATAATATTGCTTCTCGTTCAGTTGATATATATATAACTTGGCATCCACTTCTGAAACTTGAATATGAAAATGGAAAATTCGATATCAATTAATGAAAACACCTTGTAACCAGGATTCCTCCGTCTACCAAATTGTCACTTTTCAGTGTCAAAACCGACAGCACATTGAAAAAAATTTTGCGAAGAGAAAAATATTTTAATTGTGTTGAGAACGGGAGCAGATTCGTTCCCGAAACGTCCACCAAGATAAGTAGAAGTTTTATTCTTATTAAATATATTTGTATTTCCAATTTTTTTCAAAAACAAGGTGTCACTAACCAATAGAGAATTTCTCTTTTATCTAAAGGTTTAATTTCAAGCGCAGTGACATTTTGGGGCAGATATACCAAATCTGTCCTTACTACAAATATATTGAAATAATTTTTAATAACTTCTACTCTATTTTTTAGAAACGAGCAGAGAAAATCCCATGAAAAGCTGAAAAATGAATGTACCACCTCCTCGAAGAACTTACAGACAGTATTTGCATATGCAAGTTTCATCTGTCAAGTCAAAATCTCAAGATCGATCATGTGATTCAACTGACAGATTACTTTTGCAATTAGTATAATGACATCATAAGATTTTGAATTTAGGTCTAGATTAGCAGATGAATCTTGCAATGAGCTCATTTGGAACATCTATCTTGTAATCAAGCACTGTGTCAATTGTCGATTGAATCAACTGCAAATTTGCAATTCGGTCCTATGCCCTATGAAATTTTATGTTTATAATTGAGCACATTGATTAATTGATACGAGACGATGGAGCGCATATGCTTTTACCCACTTCTTTCTGAAAAAAATCTTTTTAGAGGTCTACACAGCGCTTAAGAGCGCTTCTGATAGTGACTTTTGATTTATACTATATAAGAGGTGGCAAAACGAGTTATGTGACGTTATACAACATCTCTTATTTTGAGACATTTAAATTTCAACTTCAACTGGATATAAGATTTTATTTCAAATTTTGGTATTCCATTCTGAAACGTATGGTAGGTATATGCTGGAATGTATAGCCAGCATGATTATTATTTGATTATCAATTTGTGTACAAAAAAAACATCATGCTCGAAACATGCCCTCTGTATAATATTCCTACACCTCTATATCGGAAGTATCACATGGCATTTTCCTTCGATTCCATATCGCCTCCACTTCCCACGAATCGACTCAATGCATAATGCCGATAAGGGTCTATGGAGTAATCGATATTTTTATAGCCGCCAAGTGAAATCCGAGGTGAAGTCATTTAAGTCGTCATAAAATGTTGAAAAGTTATGGGAGTTTGCCTCGGTACGTTAAGTCGCGAATCATTTTTTATACAAGTGCTTTTGAACACCTGGGGCTTTATCTAGGTTCAGATGGGAGAACAGAAATCCTCTCCTGGTCAACGGAAATACAGATTATAGCCTTGAAGACGACATTTTCCTCTTTTCTAAAAAAATTAGTAGAAGTTATTGAAACGACGTTGAGAACTGCTTTAGGCATTCGTTCGATTGAATACAGGTACCCAAAACGGCAGAGGATGAATTTTTGCGATCCAAGGAAGGTTTTAGTTATTGGTTATTTTAGTCGAAACATTGCACTAGATTCTGCTGAATAATCACTCAACATCTACACCACAGGAAAAGTTTATGGCCTTTGGCAAAACATACCAGGAAATCTTGCGAGTTCTACGGAAATAGCTCAAAACCATAAGTCATCCCACATAAACTATATATCCTCTTGAAATCCCAGTATGATTTTAATGAAAAAATTGGATAACTATCTCGATATATATATTCCTATGATATCCTCAGGTTTCCCCATATCCAACATGAAGACCCTTGATTAAGCCAAATGAATACCTATATCTATTCCAAAGTTCTACAATTGTCTTCATTTCTGGGCTAACAATCACTCAATGAAACATTCAATGAACATGGAACTAATAACCTGATCGAACTTTGAGGTCCATGTTTTAATTCTTCTGGGATTCTCAACATTCTCAACATGAGTGCCACAAGTCAACAATCGAATGGTTGCTTTCGTTGGTATCTTACAGGATTTTCTCGATGTTGACCTCTTGATGAGACACATACGATAGAGTCTTGACCCAAACCCTACTTTAAGGTGAGAGACACTTTAAGAAAATAACTCTTTAGCCATTCTTCAGCCTTTCCTGGTCATCAAAGAGCTTCTTGAACGACTTGACCTCTAAGCCAAGCGATTTTCAATAAAGCAGTCGAAATGAATGAAGTCTCAACTAATCTGCCTGAGATGGCCTGGGTTGTTGGTTATCCCAATCATACTTTTCAAACAAGTTCTCTGATTTCTAAGCTATCAAAGAACTGCCTCAAAGACGTGAAGGAAAACATACGAATGAGTGGTACTCTGCAATTTGTCTCTGATGATCTAGGACCATTTTCATTCCAAGACCACTTCCTGACTTCATGCAACAAACATCAGAATTGTCCCATTGGAAAGCATTTATAAACCCACCACCATTTGTTGTTGAAAGAAGAGATAGATAGATAGAAATAGAGAAGCAGTTTTCCTTAGTATACGAGGCGTTTAACAACATACCCTTCCATTCTATGACAATCT
Source organism: Gastrophysa polygoni (assembly GCA_963576655.1). Taxonomy (NCBI): domain Eukaryota; kingdom Metazoa; phylum Arthropoda; class Insecta; order Coleoptera; family Chrysomelidae; genus Gastrophysa; species Gastrophysa polygoni. The sequence continues at coordinate 10,624,962 of OY755093.1, forward strand.
ATGTAGGAGCAGGAACTGCTTATAGATTGATGGCACTCATAGGGTTTGAATATCAAGTTTTATTTGTGTTTTTCCACGTAGGTTGCCTTCTGCAGGTGTGAACCTCAACCAATGGTACTGGTATACCCAGGCATAACCGAAGAAACTTTTTTTTTTTTTGTTCAAGAACATATTTGATCCGTGAACTTTGTTCTTCCAGTGACATTTCCTTTTGTTCCTCCAGGAAACCGGTTCCATTCGACCTGGCGTCATAGGCGGGTCGAAACCGCGCGTGGCTACCCCCGACGTGGAAAGCAGGATCGAGCAGTACAAGCGGGAAAACCCGTCGATTTTCAGCTGGGAAATCAGAGACAGGCTGGTCAAGGAGGGGATTTGCGACAGGAGCACGGCACCGAGCGTGTCCGCCATTTCTAGGCTTTTGCGCGGCAAAGGAGGTGAACTGGACACCGATGGAGGTGAGTCGATCGTTAAACGAAGAAAATTTCCACTTGAAATACCATCAAATCACCATCGAGAGTGTAATTTCTGGAGAATATCTTGAAAGATACGCTAATCATTTTCACTGTTCAGGTCTACTGAAGATGGCAACCTAGTTGCCGTAACACCTATTTAGACTTTTCTAAATATTGTTGTGGTTTTTTGGGTACATATTTATTTTGTATTCGAGACGAATACCTACTCGTAAAAGAGGAGATCTTCTGTTTTGTTAACTTTGCTGAATCGGGCGATATTATTCAACATCAATGAGTTTCAGGCTTTCGGTTAAAGTGGGAGTGGGACCTTCCGGAAGGTTCTCGAAGGCAACCCAACACAAAGATCTCTTCTCGAAATAGGTAGCGAGAAAATAAAAACAACCGAGTAATTTGTTACGTCATCCCTCGGCTATTAACAGCGACTTTAAAGTCGCCGCCATATGTAATTTGACACCTTTTTTTTTGAGGCGAACCGATACACTCCGGTTTCAATATCGAGTGGTGGTAAGTAATTAAAAATTGTAATAGTTTTTTCACTGCCGCCGGTACAGCTTTTCGAGCATCTACACTGCTTCATCATATACAGGGTGATGCTACAAAGAGTCAGGTAACTGTATTACTACTACAGAAACCACACAATAACTTAGTTTATCAATATTACGTAAACAAACAGTTTGGTTCACTTTTGTTGGTTGCATACAGTTCTCTTCGATAGCTTATCATAGCTTATCGGGTATGCAACAAAGAAAAGTACAATTTTGCCAACAGTCAGCTGATCACTGCTGGTTGCCTCTCTCTCGTAGGCTGTTTTCATTGGTTGGATTCATCTGCCTGTCTCTAGGCGCAAACCATCGAACTATATGATATATTCTGATCTTATTTGAATCTGTTCGAACATAGTTTTAAGTCTTGCACAATAACTAATATCTGACAGAATTATTGAAGATATGGCATTATAAAATTCAAGGTTAGATCTAATAATTATGGTCGGTCCAGAAATCGGAAAGGTATATATACTCGACCATGCGTAAGCTTTCCCTATGTATTTGATGATGGATATTTATTGTATGAGTCAATAAATGATCTATTTGGTAGCAGACCACTCTATATCTTGTAATACTTGAAATTTGAATTTTTCTCGAGACTGTGACAAAAATACATCCTGAATGTACCTCGAGGCATTTTTCATAGAATAATGGTTGAAGGAGGCTTTCATGCAAAAATATGTGAAAAAATGCGAAATTCGTGCAATTTTCAGACTTATGACAAATCTATGATAAATACTATACTTGTTATAGTAGATTTGTGCTGATGAAATCGTTTCCAGCCTACTTGCAAGAAATCATCTTTTTCGCAAGCATATAAGTTGCATCATTGATGACCTACATAGATGAATTTCAAATATACATTGTAATATATCAGATGATTATTATCTTTGCAGGAATTGGGTACACCAAAAGATACAAACTAAAGGAAGTTCAGATTATGACTATAGGTGTAAATAGTTGACTTTTCGTAAATTTCACTGACTCTATCAAAAACTAAGAGTGATATGCTATTTCGACAAGACATTTGATTTCTCTGCTTGGTATCGATCGAAATTGCTCTTCAAAAATACCGATAAATTGGTGAATTGTCTCATGACATTATTTTTTAACGAAATTCCACATCTCAACATCGTCTAACGTGATCATCAGAGTGTGAAAGCTGTCAGAAATTTAAATCCTCCAAAATATATGCCAGCATAACATTTTCACTGATGTGCTCAACTTTTCTCAACTTTTTTTTCTTATCATCATAAGCAATATCATGTCGTACTTTCCATTTTACCGGAACGAATTTTTGTGCTGCTTCTTCGATATCACTCTGAGTACATTTGACCTTGGATCAGACGTTTTTCACTAAATCAATATCGAACGAATTGATTTCGAGGCTCTATTGTCAGACAGACGAAGTCAAAATGCTTACTCAATTCTCGACATTATCGGTGGAACTCATATATAGAACTGGTAATTCTTTCGATTGAACCGAAATTTATCATCATAATCAGAAAAAAATATTGTATGTAACATGTTAGGAACCGAAATTTTATATCACTCTGTGATTTTGATCACATTCAACACAAATACATGCGTTCTCTCACTGGTTGATACGTACATATTCCAGTTATTGATAAAAAAATCTCATTATATATATACAGGGTGGCCCAATGAAAACGAAACAAGGATGCATTTTACTGAGAGATCAAGGAACTGACATTAGAATAAATGATTCTTATAACTATAACTATAAAATGAGAGATAGTGATGAAAGGGAAAGAAGCGTTACTTTTCATCACTAGCCGATTAAGTTCATAAACATGTTTTCTCGAGAACTACTGCATTGAATTTCAAAAACAAGGAAACGTTGGTAAGAGATTTCGATTACCTTCAAAATGATGTATCACTTGACCCCTCATCCCATTTGAGATTCAAGGGTTGGAGCTCACCCCTCCGAGGGGTTTGAAGTGAAAAAGTTTTAAACATGCGCATAATAATCGACTGGTTCGAACAAATTTTTTTTTCTGATAACGACAACTATGTCAATTCGGCCTTGTTTCGTTTAGATCGGGCCACCCAGTATATATATATATATATATATATATATATATATATATATATATATAATTCGAGTTTCATGATGATACTTTCATGACGGTACTCGAAAAGGTGGGCCAACTGAAGCAGATCTCACAATGCTCACATACAACTTTCATGATATTGAAAACAAATTGTCAGCATCATTTATCTAATGTTATGGTCTCATTGGACCACCCTTCATCGACAATTTGAACGCATTGGAGGTTCGAGATGAAAATTGTAAATTCAACCGTCAAAATCTCCAAGTGAGACCAATCAATTTTTCCGTAATTACACTCCAGACCGGAAGAAGCTATCAGAAAACGTATGGTAGCAGACTACTTTTTCACGGCATCAGCAGAACAATAATGACAGAATTATTCACGGTATTATTATCTAGATCATTTTCAGTGAATTCGTGCACCACGTGACATTCATCATTAATAACTATTCGGTGGAATTTCCAGGTTTTTCGATTTAAAACGGGAATAATCCAATGGAAAGTGCGTTGTTAACATAATTAGGTGCATGTAGACCCTTGGTAGGTGTAAAGAAAATGATTTATTAGCTCTTTTATGTCTGCCAAGCCGACTTGGGTCTCCGCAGGTGGCATCCATTCTTTGCGGACCTTCGGTATAATAACGCTCTTGTTCGGAGCTGTTTTGACTAATTTAAAATAAATAGACTCTCCGGAGAGAATTAGATGAGAGATGCAATCTGACATCTGACATCAGAGAGAGGAGATATCGCACTTTGCGTCAGGAAAATAGTTCACTATCTTCTCAATTCGTAGTAAGTATTGTGTGTTTTCAGTTCCTTAACATTTTTTTTGTATATACCCGGTCCCAGTTCTACGAAAGCGCTGAACGGACATGATGAGTTTTTTTTTTTATAATTGCCAGTTTGAACTGGCAATTAGCACTAATTATCAGTTTGAACTGACAATTAGCCATAAATGCCAGTTCAAACTGGCAATTAGCCCTAATTGCCTGTTCAAACTGACAATTAGCCATAAATGCCAGTTCAAACTGGCAATTAGACCTAATTGTCAGTTCACACTGGCAATTATGAAAAAAATCATAATGTCCGTTCAGCGCTGAACGAACATGATGATATGTTTTTTTATAATTGCCGGCATTTAGGGCTAAATGTCAGTTTAAACTGGCAATTAGGGGTAAATACCAGTTCAAACTGACAATTAAGTCTAATTACCACTTTAAACTGGCAATTAGGGATAAATGTCAGTTTGAACTGGCAGTTAGGGATAAATGCTAATTTGAAGTGGCAATTAGCCATAATTGCCAGTTCAAACTGACAATTAGACCTAATTGTCAGTTGAAACTGACAATTAGTGCTAATTGCCAGTTCAAATTGGCAATCATAAAAAAAACTCATCTTATCCGTGAATCGGAAAACCAAATATATTAGAATTTAGAGATTTGCTTGGATCGAAAAATGTGCCCATTTGTTCGAAAAGAATTTGGAATTTTTCAGTGAATTATCATTGTTAATACAATGCATCAATGACTAGTTCATGAAAATTGAAGGCTGAATGAATCACTTATAAATTCCATTCTGGCTGAATAATTAACATGGTTATTGAATACTGTCTGTAAGTTTTTCAAGGAGGTGGTACATTCATTTCCCAGCTTTTTGTGGGATTTTCTCTCCTCGTTTCTAAAAAATGTCACTGCGCTTGAAATCAAACCTTTAGATACCTAAATATATTTGTATTTCCAAATTTTTCAAAAACAAATTGTCACTGACAAATAGAGAATTTATCTTTTATGTATCTAAAGGTTTAATTTCAAGCGCAGTGACATTTTGGGGCAGATCACAAAATCTGTCCTTACTACAAATATATTAAAATAATTTTCAATAACTTCTACTCTATTTTTCAGAAACGAGGAGAGAAAATCCCAAAAAAAGCTCGAAAATGAATTAACATGGTGCTCAAAATAGTGAGTCATATTATGTGTCAACGAGAAGAATCGAAAACCTCTAAATTTCCGCAACTTCCGATATTTCTTAATTTCAATACACTTTTCTATACCCAAAACTCATGATTTCGGAGATACTTGAGGATATTCATTTACACGCTAGACTTGCGACATTCATATACTTCCCAAAATAGAGTAATTAACTTATGAAATACATAACTATCCACCGATGGTTATAATTATCCACACATCATCATCTGCAACTTTCAACACCTCTTGCAAAATAGCAACCAATTAGTTAAGTATAAATGTTCGACTAATTATCATCGAGATTCTTCAACTTGATACCATAATAAAAATGTTTCCTCATTTCAAAACCGCACCATTATCCATCAACCGTATCCGTATAAATATCACATAGATATAATAGGTAGGTATAGTCATACCTACTTATGTATCACGCCATATTGTTAATATGGCTATGCCTGCCGCGTTTCTGCATAGACTATAGAATACTATATAGTCTATGGTTTCTGTGTTCCCTTACCAGAAAAAGTCAACGAGCGTGTCGGATAGAACGATTGTCGATTGTTCACAGGTACCAACCGCATTGAAAGAACGGACAACAACAATGGTTTAGTGTGTACAAAGATTTTATAAGAATGGTTAACAACTCGTCCAAAATGGTGACTACTTCCTTTTCATCGTTTTTTTTCCTTGTTACAGAGACCCTCCTTGTTTTTTCTCGAGAATAATCCTCTCTTCTTTTGATTCAACGTTTTGCTGACATATTGGTTGACTTGGTAGCTTTGAGCGAACAAATAAAATGCTCATAGCTATGATAATTTCCAATTATTCAGCCATCGCGCGTCCTTGATCTAAGAACCATCCTTTTCGAACGTTTCTACTTAAATCCAAACTCACTTTCCATGTCACCTGTCATTGTATCCTTCACCGACATGGAACAATTACTACTTGGAAATGTCATCAGAATCAGAACAATATTCTTATTCATGGATATTTTAAAAATTTATAATGTAAATTGAAATAGACAATTAATAATTTCGTAAAAATACTACTGCTACATAAATAACTGCTTGCTTGCAATATGTATACGAATGGAGACTTTGTTCTAGATTGAATACCTACTCTACGATTCATTTCTCACTTCAGTCAAGATTCATCTTGTTGAAAAAAAAAATCCAAGTCAGTTTTCTCTTTCCCTGAAATATTTCCACAACGTGTGCTTCAATTCTTGACGTTTGCATGATATCAATGCCGTTCGTTGATATTTTGACCACACTGTATACACCTACTTTTTTTTATAATTATGACAGTTCGTTTTATAATTAATTCCGACAGATAATAGCAAATAATATTGATTTTAAAAAATAAACTTCCTCTTGTCAATGAGTTTCCGAAAAAATGTTATAGGAACTATTAGCAATATTTTCTCAAATAGAACAACCCCTTTATTTTGTTGTGCATAATTTTCGAACACCCTGTATATCCTGATTGTTGGCTTCGAAAGAGAAAAAAAGTGTTCCTGAAGACTGAAGAGTATTTTCAAAACGCTTCGAAAAAACAAACACATCAACACAACACAAAAACGTCAACGTGATATATTTTTTTTTCAGACAAATCGAGTGACAACGAGGGAGGCTCCGACTGCGAAAGCGAACCGGGTATTCCCCTGAAGAGAAAACAACGCCGATCCAGGACGACGTTCACCGCCCACCAGTTGGACGAGCTGGAAAAAGCCTTCGAACGCACCCAATACCCCGACATCTATACCAGGGAGGAGCTGGCCCAAAGGACCAAACTGACAGAAGCCAGAATACAAGTGAGTTACATCCGATATTTTCGTTGGAGGTCATCTATCTATAATTTCAACCTTCTATCCATCATTTCGATCCTTTATCATGTGCCATAAACTGTCAATTATTTTAGAATAGGTAACTTTTTCATCATTTTAACCCTTTATGTGCCATGAATGAAACAAACAAAGCCAGAATACAAATGAGTATCCAGCAACATCGATATAAACTGTCAATAATTTTAAAATAGGTAACCTTTTCAACATTTTGAACCTTTATGTGCCATAAATGAAACAAACAAACCAGAATACAAGTGACTATTCAGCAACATCGATATGAGCTGTCAATAATTTCAAAATAGGTAACTTTTTCATCATTTTAACCCTTTATGTGCCGTAAATGAAACAAACAAAGCCAGAATAGAAGTGACAATTCAGCAATATCGATATAAACTTTTAATAATTTCAAAATAGGTAACCCCTTTCGCCCTTTCAATCCTTTATGTGCCATAAATGAAACAAACAAAGCCAGAATACAAATGAGTATCCAGCAACATCGATATAAACTGTCAATAATTTTAAAATAGGTAACCTTTTCAACATTGTGAACCTTTATGTGCCATAAATGAAACAAACAAACCAGAATACAAGTGACTATTCAGCAACATCGATATGAGCTGTCAATAATTTCAAAATAGGTAACTTTTTCATCATTTTAACCCTTTATGTGCCATAAATGGAACAAACAAAGCTAAAATACAAATGAGTATCCAGCAAAATCGATATAAAATGTCAATAATTTCAAAATAGGCAACCTTTTCATCATTTGAACCCTTTATGTGCCATAAATGAAACAAACAAACCAGAATACGAGTGACTATTCAGCAAAACATCGATATGAACTGTCAATAATTTCAAAATAGGTAACTTTTTCATCATTTTAACCCTCTATGTGCCATAAATGAAACAAACAAAGCTAGAATACAAATGAGTATCCAGCAACATCGATATAAAATGTCAATAATTTTAAAATAGGTAACCTATTCAACATTTTGAACCTTTATGTGCCATAAATGAAACAAACAAACCAGAATACAAGTGACTATTCAGCAACATCGATATAAACTTTTAATAATTTCAAAATAGGTAACCCCTTTCGCCCTTTCAATCCTTTATGTGCCATAAATGAAACAAACAAAGCCAGAATACAAATGAGTATCCAGCAAAATCGATATAAAATGTCAATAATTTCAAAATAGGTAACCTTCTCATCATTTCAACCCTTTATGTGCCATAAATGAAACAAACAAACCAGAATACGAGTGACTATTCAGCAAAACATCGATATGAACTGTCAATAGTTTCAAAATAGGTAACTTTTTCATCATTTTAACCCTCTATGTGCATGCCATAAATGAAACAAACAAAGCTAGAATACAAATGAGTATCCAGCAACATCGATATAAAATGTCAATAATTTCAAAATAGGTAACCTTCTCATCATTTTTAACCTTTATGTGCCATAAATAAAACGAACAAACCAGAATAAAAATGACTATTCAGCAAAACATCGATATGAACTGTCGCAATAATTTCAAAATAGGTAACTTTTCCATCATTTTAACCCTTTATGTGCCATAAATGAAACAAAGCCAGAATAGAAGTGACTATCCAGCAACATTGATATAAACTTTGGATAATTTCAAAATAGGTAACCCTTCACATCTTTTAATTCCTTCATGTGCCGTAAATGAAACAAATAAAGCCAGAATACAAAGGAATATCGGGCAACATGAACAGTCGATAATTGCAAAATAGGTAACATTTTCATAATTTTAACCCTCTCCCACATCATGTGCCATAAATGGCACAAACAAAGTCAGAATACAAGTGAGTATCTAGCAATATAGATATTCAATCGATCATCATAAGACCACCAAAATTGTGATGGTTTGAGAGATAAAACCAGTGGTGAAAATTACCTGTTCATTTCAGGTTTGGTTCAGTAACAGGAGAGCAAGACTAAGAAAACAGCTATCGTCTTCGTCTTCATACAACTCTCTAGGAGTCGTAGGAGGACCGTACAGTTCACCTAGCACCCCCTATGCTACGTCACTGGGGCAGGGCATCGGGGAAGGCCCCTTCTCGGGCTCCGCTGCCGCAGCTACCAGTTCTGCCAATCAAAGTGAGTCTAAAACTACCGGAATATACGAAAGTGGGGTGAGAGACGTATTAGGAAGGCAAAAATCAACAAATTCTTTGAAAATTCATATCTACAAAATTTTCGAAGTTGTATCTCTCAAATTTCTACCAGAGCTAGTATTCATAATGATCTTCGAAGTGAGAACAATTATTCCAAATCTTATACAGTGTGGTCAGAAATATCTTGTCATTTGGAGGTTTTTAAAAGCTCCGAAAGTAATTTTTCGAATCAAACGCCTTGTATATTATCTAATAAATGAACACACGGTTGAATTCTGGTCCAACTGATATAGGGTTTCCTTTAACAAACTAAAGGTTTTCGAGTTATAAGGGTGTTCTAACCAACGGGTTACGTGATGTATATGAGATTTAGTGCGGATTTGTATGTTTTTTGACTTTTTCAAGAAAAAAATAACCCAACCTACAACCAAAATTCACCAGGTAACAGGCCCTGTGGAGCTGACAGGAGAGCTGGGTGGTATAATAACAGCAAAAAAAGCATTTTTCTATCCCAAAAAGCACAATAGAATTCGATAAAAAATATGAAAAATAGTAGAAAGTTTTGATCTCTCCCTCCTCCTCCTCTTCTCGACCTTTGACAATAACAATTCCAGATCAATGAATAATAAATATCCTTATCAGCCTAATATTACTATCGCTACAATATAATAAATTGGAAACAGGTAAGAAAGCAGATTGAAAGAAAAAAAAAAACAATACGTTCCACAATTTTGGCAATAATCCGCAATTTTGTATATCGATATCATTATAAAATATTGTAATCTACTATCAGAAACTCTGAGAAAATGCGTGCCTGGCTAAAACGTTTCACTCCCGAAAAGAGTATCGCACAACGAAGGCGGAATTCTACACAATACTTTTTCTACGACCATAACATTTGCTAATCGAAAACAATATCATTTTCTAATAATCCACGATTTGTTGCAGTCTCGGACCTCTACCCCTCGCACGGAGGCCAATCGACCTCGCCCAACCTACCCTTGCCCGAGGTCAAGTGGGAGCACCCGCTCGCCCACAACCCCTACCCCTCGCACCCCATCTACACCTCGAATCTAATGCCGCTCGGCCACAACGGCCTGGCTTCGGCGCATCCCAGCTCCTCGCCGCAGATGGCCTCCAATACGCTCCAGACTTTGCCCCCGCAGACCGAAATGGACGAGTACAATAAGGACAGGAACGACAACAACAACGTTCATCATACGGGCAGTCCGCTGGGTCAGCAAGCCTACGAGAATCTGACGCCGACTACCGCCAGCATGGCCACCTTGATGGGTGAGTTTCTGGCACTATGCCACTTTTGTTTCAACAACGAACTGTTTGTTTATTTTTTTTTTACAATTTGTAATGATCCTCTCGTTCAGCAATATATCTCAGGTAGTTGGTACGAATAATATATATCAATCGAACTTAGTCCATTTTATTATGACATGACAAAAATCAAACACAACCTTTACCGGTAAATTCTCAAAGAGAAACTAACATACATCCTCCGCTGACCAACGCCAAGCGAAGACTGACTTAACCTATACTTTTTCACATACCCCGAAAACACTACCCGCGCAAATTGTACAACGTCATTGACACTGTGTCCACTGAAACATCGCCTAATATATCTACGTAGCGTAATAAGGATTGCATATACAAAAGGTCCACCGACCATCAAAATGAACTATAATACTCCTATCATAGATAAAACATACCATGAATATTCTGATACACTACAAATTGTACTCCCTCGTTGGGCGGATCCAGCGCCCCAAAAGTCGGATCTTGAGCGGGGTTACGAAGGCATACATACACAAACATCCATGTGTACGCTGGGATTCGAACCCAGGTCGCGGTGGAAGCGGTGCCTACTTGACCATTTCTATCAGAACTTATTGATTTCACCTTCACCAAAACTGTTGCTATCTTTTCTCCTTTTTTTTTAATCTTTCCTATCATTGAAAACGCGGGTCGACGGGAATGCCATCTGCTGCTTGTTTACAGAAACAACATCTCACGAAATCACAGTTGGTAGCACTGGAGTGCGAGGTACGTGTGTACCGCCGTCTATTAGGTTGGGTACGAACCGGTCTGAACTTGCAAATTCATGTTTTCTACTTTATCTTCGAACGAAATTCCTTCAGAATCTAACATAATAAACCATAAATAACGTCCTTGGGTCGAATTTCCGGTTCAAACATGCTTTTAGTTCGAAAAAGGCATTTCAGGTGCTGATATTTTGTTGAAGCATTCCTTAATTTTGGTTCCATAGAATGAGGTAATTTCATTTGAATCTGAGACACAAATTTTACAATGTTTACATTTTTCAATGACCCATAACTTTTTTAAATAAAAGAGTTTTGACTCCAAAAAATACTCATTCCCTAATTTGAACCTTCCTCTTTACAATAATTCAATTACTTTTGGGATTGAATCCATGACAAGGCCGGAAAGCATGCTGAAAAAAGGGTCTGCCAAAAAATTCGAACGAGTGCCTTAACACTCTCGACCACCGCGATAGACATATCATGTTATTGTGGTTGATTATCAACTACCACCATTTCCGAAAGGGTTTGAAGTAGAATTCAATTAAATTAAATCATTAATTAAATTTACAAATGTGTCATTTCCGAAATTTTCAATTTCATTTTGAAGTGCATCCATTGTGTTTCAAATAATTAGTTGATTTACTTCCAAAAAGTATTTCAAAATTATCACTTGAATCTCAAAATAGGTGAAATGTGTATCTCAAATTCGACATATCATTTTCGAAAAAGTTCATTTAAATGCCGAAATTTATCATTTTATTCAGAATCAGAATTTTAATCAGAACTTATCATGTCAAAGGCGTTCTACATTAGTCTGAAGTCTAACTACAGGCTGAATAAATATTACCTGACACCGCACTCTCAGTAAGTTACAAACCTTTGTTAGCATTTTTTCAAGAATCAAAATGATGCTTTGTGAAATACGTTTGACATATTGGGAAATAAAAGTTACTAAATACTGTCTGTAGGTTAATCGAGGAGGTTTTCAAATATTGAAATTGTCTTGAGAACGGGAGAAGATTGATTCCCGCAACGTCCACTAAGATGAGAATAAGATTTGAATTTCAAGCACAGTGACATTTTGAGGCAGATCACAAAATCTGTCCTTACAACTTTTATTTTATAGAAACGAGGATAGAAAGTCCCAGAAAAATCTAGATAAATAAATAAAAATTACTATTTTGGAAATTGAATTTCCGAATCAATTTGATCAAGTAATTTGCTTTGTATGGTTAGTGTATTTTCGCCACTTGTAGGTTATGAATAAAAAGAGACGAACAATTATTTCAATTATTTCTGCTGATTGATGAAACCCACCAATTACGGAAGATGCAATATTAACCATGTTCAACTGAAAAAGAACCATCGAAACAAGTAATTTCTCGAATTTTAATAACGTAAAACCCATGACAAATAATTGAAAAACGTTATACAACATGCCTTATAGTTACGTCTACCGATGACTTGACAAAACCCAATGAAAAACGAAGACCAATGAGGCGAAAATGGTATGACTAGCAGACCGAGACCAAAATCGAAATTACTAATTCCATTCTTAGAAGTTGCTTGTAAGCGTTCGTTATTCAAGTATGGCCAATTCCATTTCACTGAAAAATCGTGATACTGACCTAAACAGAAGTTTGTTTCGATTCATTGAAGTTCATTCAGTTTGCAATAGACTCGCAATTATATTAGTGGAAAAAATAAACATCCCAATTTGCTGCAACGAATACGCTCTCATTTCACAATGAATATCCATTGAAGTCCATTAAAATATTCAGAAATCTGAAAATAGAGTTATTTTATTGCCCTGTACTATCTATGATTATTGGGACACGCTGTATTCATACTTCCTTTCCTAATATATGAATCAGATATTCATGTGAGTATAATGGAACGGTATTTCGTCGGTATAGGCAAAACCATATGAACTAACATTGAATCAGAATTCTTCCAAAATTTTCTAGAATATATCTGAACGAGAATACCAAATATCAACAATTTCAGAATTATTCAGAATATGGTTAAACGTTTCGAAAACGTTTGTGCTAGTTTGCAACAAAAAGTAGAATAAGAATTTTGATAAAAAATATGAATGAAAATATGAAATAGTGTACTCACTTTCGACTTGACTATTCTGGTAGTATGTCACAGCACAATTTATTCAGTTCACCCCCTAATATACAAACATCATCCTTTTTTTAACACAAAGAAATGGCTCGTTGCATAAAAACACTTCTAATTCGCCAAGCTTACACGCTGCATCGAATATGCCATGCGTGAAAACGAATAGCAAATCAAAGCCTACTTGCAAAAACACCATGACAGGTCTGTCACGCGACTTGTATGAGCTAATTTCGTATGATAGGGAAAGAACCAACTTTATTATTTTTATACTACAGTCGATACAAAACAATATAATATAATGATTTGATAGTAAATTATGTGAACAATGAAGTTTCAGTATTGTAAGATATCATATAGATCTAGTAAGAAACGAAAATTACACTGGTATAACAAGAACACGAGCTGAAAATATTGAATAGCTAGGTCGAGAATATGTTTTTTGTAGAGGGAGACTGACATGTTGAAGATTTGAAGGTTGTTCAAAGAGTTGGCGCAAACTCATATTTTTCGAGTTATTCCAGGAAAAAGTATGAAAATTAACCTTCTTTCTTCGGCTCGTTTTGGGTAGGCATGGAGTTTCTTTTCTCACACAGGATACTTTTCATACCTTCCTTGAACATTCAAAGAAGTCAAAAAGAAGGGAAAACATCCTCGAATTAGTTATATCAACGTTCTTTAGCATCTTGAAGAAAGGTGGATCCAGCATTCTTCATATGGACGGCGCTGTCAAATGAGAATCTACGTCAGAATCACTAGTTCTGTGAGTCAAAATATTACAGATGCACATTTGACAGCGCCGTTCATATGAAAGAAGGATCCATCAAAGATGCTAAGGACGATGAATTGAACTTCTTAGAGGATGTTTCTCCTTCTTTTCAGCTTCTAGAATGTATAAGGAATATATAAAGAGTATCTTATGTGAGAAATGAAACCTCGAATGGCTATGGTGCCTATACCCAAAACAGGCCGAAACAAGAATTGTAATTTTCATACTTTTTCCTGGAATATATCGAAAAATAAAAGTTTGCCCACATTTTTATCATGGAATTCGGGTTCCTGAGGTCGAATTACGTAAGTACCGAAAAAAAAAATGAAAAAAAAAACCATCGCATGACAAGTGCAAAATTACCGAGTTGGCTAATCGAAGAGTTCTGGGACTAAAGCTGACGTATGAAAATTGTTCGTGCATCTATGAAAAGAAACAAAAAAGGTTTGCATCTGCTTAGGTTGCACGGCTGGGGACAAGTAGAGGGACAAGTTAAGGGTTAAGTTGTAGCACAGCATCATCTATTATGCCACCACGTGCGATTTCTAGTAGACAAACCAGACGAGCTCAAGCTGGTCATCCTTACACCGTCAGGCTCAAGACCTGTCGAACATCGCTATACCAAGCATCATTCATCGATAGAACGGCAAAGTTGTGGAATTCTTTGCCTAGTGAAGTCTTTCCTGATGCTTACAACCTCCAAACTCTCGAGAAAAATTCCAACACCATCCTTCTCTCCCAAAACTCCACCGCTGGCTAACGCGAATGCTCCTCGAACATTACAGGTTTCCTTTTCGTGTTTTCCACAGATCAAAAAAAACCTCAGCTGACACTTCACCTTTTCATCCATGTAATTACGGAATCGTCCGTGAATTTGTAACTTTTCGTAGGACGAATAAAGACGATTCATTATTATTATATATCCACCGAAACATTCTCGCACGAGTTCTAACCCACAGCGTTCTCCTTCCAGCAAACACCACCAACAGCGACGCCCCCTCCTGCACGGACCCCGCCCCGCTGCAGCACCTGCCGCCCCACCAGTGGCACCCCATGTCGCCGGGCCCGCAGCTCAGGACGCTGAGCCCCAGCGGGACTGGCTCGCTGGGCCAGCAGATGGCCCAGGGTCTGAGCAGCTTCGGCCAGAATGGTATGCAGCACGGCATGCACGGGTACCACCATCAGGCCGCCAAAGGGTTCGGCCATCAGCCGTTCTACGGGTGGTACTGAGGGCGTTCTCTGAAAGTGCGAGCGGATCTGTTAGTGGACAGTTTTTGTAGCTGCCACTTTGTGTCACAGGGAAATGTGGTGCCTATACATGAACGAAATGTTTGATGTTACTCATACGAAGATCAATCATCACTTTTCCACAGATAGTACCAAGGAACAATCGCTGAAAATTCACAATTCGGAATGTACAGACAAAATATTCGAGATAGAAGATAGATTGAAGATAATATTCTGAGTAATAACAACAAAATTTTATATAGCATAGCTGGTACTCTGAAAATGCTAGCGGATGTGCTAGTAACCAGTTTCTGTAGGTACCACTTTGTGTAACCGGGAAATGTGGTGTCTATACATAGAAGAGATGTTTAATGTTACTAATACGAAGATGAATCATCACTATTCCACAGATAGTACCAAGGAACAATCGCTGAAAATTCACAATTCAAATGTACACACAAAATCAAAGAGTCGAATCATTCGAAAACTAATCATTCGGAGCTCATGCTAGTGATACCTAGGAGGTGTTTGAAATATTACCTTTTAGATTGAAGAGAAAATGTGTAACAAGTGCTGGTTCGATAAGGTATTGGAAAATCTCCTGAGAATACAAGATAGAACCACTTTTTGTAATTTACTAAATTTTAAGATGAATGATACATCAACAATGATGCTATCAAGGTACATTCTTTCAAATTTATAGTTGTTACTGAGAACATTCTCCGGAACATCCGCACAAAATTGGATAATTTTATGTAATGAAATGATAAATATTTTCTTTGAAACTTTCAAATATAATGATATGAGCGGGGGTTATGTGTACCAAAGAAAATTATTTTCAATCCTTCAGTGGCAAGTACAACCACTGTGTCATTGAAAATGTTTCTGGGTATTTATAGCCATTGGCCATGCGTTCTATAAATTTTGAGTCATTGATACCATCTAGAAGAACATATTGCTCATAATTTGAGTTCCTTAAACATATTGAATTTGATTTTTTTTTCAATACTGGGCCACTTTGGGTATGGATTTATTTTGAGAACTCATCTGTATATGTATTATAATTAGTTTTTAACAATTACCAAGGAAATTATGTATTTGCTATTGAAATTCTGTATCAAATCCACCTCACAAGTCAAGAATAAGTTTTCAACCAATAAATGGAAATGTATTGTGAAAATTGACTGGCCATTGCAAAAAGTTTGTTCATTACGTTTTTGGCATACAATTTGCTTTGATTCATATTATAATAATATTCATATGTTGTACTCACCAATTTTTTTGTCATTAGTTTACCTTCACCTGAATCTCCATTTAGTTTTATAGTGCATGTATATTATGTAACACCAGTGATATATTTAAGGGATATTTGCACGAATCATATATACCTATATTTGTTATAATTCCATGTAAAAATAAATTTGTAAAGGATTATGTATTTTTATACATTGTAAATAAAAATGTTATATTGAATTCGCATTATTTTAATGGAAATATCACGATATCAATAGTAGTCTTCAAAAAATCAGGCAATATTAACTCGAAAAATCATTGGAAAGTGTTAAAATCTAACATTTATTATAATAGATACATCACAATTAGAACTATCTGGCTAAATGCCACAAAAATAATACAGTTTAAAAAAGATTATCTGTTAGTACTGGTCCTATCGAGATTTTAAAACAAAAATCTGTTAGAATGGCTTATTCCCAGAATAAAAATGGTTTATTGTGCTAAAAACAACGAGAAATCAGACCTATAATGATTATCACAAATTTTAAAATATTTGCTAATAAAAGTTTCAATGAAACAACAATTATAATTTCCTAATCTCATTCAACAGACTTCATGTATAGATAGAACACCATTTCACTAAATCGGCTCATATAAATTCTTGCGCGTGTAGTTTGAACATGGATAAACCGTGACTTGATGGATTGAAATTAAACAAGCGAAAGTTGGTGCTAATATCAGATTGAATTGGTAAGGCTGAAATCAGAATATGAATATTCTGGATTTTACCTATTCACAAATTCAAAGTACAAAGCAGTTGCTGGCCAGTCGTAGTAATCAACTTATTTATTTGATTAGCATGCATCGTTTCCTTGCAAATGATAAGAAACGGCTCGTAATTCTGAATTTCCTTCAAAATTTCCGAGTCATGAGAAGAAAAATCAACGTCAGAACGACAACCAGCTGATTCCTGAGTGGTGCTGAAACGTTGTGGGAATACTTGAACTAGCTGATCCAATGTCAAAGTAGAAGAAACGTACGTCAATATATCTGAAACATATTTCGAAGTGACCATAGTATGCACTCTGATTGCGAATTGGTACCTTTGAGTATTTTTTTATGAAAGAAACATACTCTCCTGAGATTCTCAGCCTGTGATAACCTCAAAATTCTTCGTTGCACCGTTGCTATCAAAAATTTCCATTCGTCTGTTCTGCTAAAGCGGTCCTAAAAATACAAAAATGTAACTACCAAGACTATGCACGAACATTTTTTGATTAGTGTATCAACAGAATATGGAACGATGGCAGATATCTGACGTTTGGCTGACAGCTCAGTACTACCAATGTCAAAAAAATTAAAGTTGCCTATCGAAAGGGAAGCTGTTCTGATTCGATAGCATTATAAAGATACAAAATATAAAAACTTACTTTTCCGAACTGCAACAGGCATTGCGGGCATGCATCGATCAACAACAAAATGGCGTCGTTGGTCACCATCGTGATCGATTGTAAGCTCTCGTTGCCTCTCAAAGATTCATTGACCGAAAGAAACCCATTCACCTGAAAATGAAACGTGACAGAGGAAATTCATGAAATGATAATGACTGCCAACAGTCAGCCAGTGAGTAAAAACAATAATAATTCTGCTTTGTTTGGGGAAAACAACACATGGAATCAATTCGTTGATTTTGCACTCATCATGCAATGGGTTTTTTTAGATTTTTTTTTTGGTACTTACGTATTTCGACTTCAGGAACCCGAATTCCACAATGAAAACGTGCGCAAACTTATATTTTTCGAAATATTCCAGGAAAAAGTATGAAAATTACCCTTCTTGTTTCGGCCTGTTTTGGGTATAGGCACCATAGGCATTCGAAGTTTCATTTCTCACATAAAATACTCTTAATATCTTCCTTATGCATTCTAGATGCTGAAAAGAAGGAGAAACGTCCTCTAATCAGTTGAATTCATCGTCATTAGCATCTCTGATGAATCCTTATTTCATTTGGACGGCGCTGTCAAATGTGCATCGGTGATATTTTGACTCACAGACCTAGTGACTCTGACATAGATTCTTATTTGACAGCGCCGTCCATATGAAACATGCTGGGTCCACCTTCCTCCAAGATGCTAAAGAACGGTCATTTAACTGATTCGAGGATGTTTTCCTTCTTTTTGACTTCTTGAATGTTCAAGGAAGGTATAAAAAGTATCCTGTGTGAGAAAAGAAACTCCATGCCCACCCAAAACGAGCCGAAGAAAGAAGGTTAATTTTCATACTTTTTCCTGGAATATTCGAAACATATAAGTTTGGGCATGTTTTTTTTATGGAATTCGGGTTCCTGAGGTCGAAATACGTAAATACCAAAAAAAAAAATCATGAAGGTGAACAAATTATCATAGTTTGACAGATTCATAAATAAATAGTGAAGTTTATATATTTCCCACCACATTTTGCCACGACTAGTTATGAAAAAACGTTCAGAAAGTTTGTGGAAACCTTGATATCAATAATAATTGTCACTCACCTCCTGTATAACTTGTTTTGGAACCACTTGACTGCACAGCAGGGCCTGTAATTTTTTCAAAACAAGATCGGTCTCTTCGTTCTGCGTATACTGCTTCTTAGCGGCATAGTTTTCCAGACAAGTTTCATATAACTTCGACGTGATTTCGACTTGAAAAGGTGGCATTTTGTCCAGATATTCGTAACGCATCCCAGAAAAGAGGTACGAATCTTGCGGTTTCTTGATCTGCTCTTCGAAATAGGTATTGTTTATTTGGTTGTATCCTACTTTTTCCTGATGTCTATCTTTGATCGTATCATCTTCATCGTCGTCAAATAAATCTTTTTCTTCTTTGTTTGTCGAACTGAAATTACGAGCAGCATCGTATGAATTCCACAATACAAATTTCCACTAAGATAAGTAGACATTTTTTTTTTTCATTAAACATATACTTGTATTTCCAAACTTTTTTATGAACACGGTGTCACCAACAAATAGGGAATTTCTCTTTTAGGTATCTGATGGTTGAATTTCAAGCGCAATGACATTTCTAAGCAGATCACAAATCTGTCTCAACAACAAATTTATTGAAATAATTATTATAACTATAGAAATAATTATTATAACTATAACTAGAGAATATCCGAGAAAAATCTAGAATAATTAATAATCTGCCTGTCTATAGTATGATATTTAATTACCTGTTAGTGTTTCCAGTTTTTTTGTTTTGTTCTTCGCGCAACTGAACGATTTGCAGCTGGGAGAGGTAGGATCTCACCAATAGCTTCATTGCCTCACTTGCCCCTCTTTCGTATACGATTTTTGTCAAATCGACGTTTTCTGGTTTGGAAAAGTATCGTTCGAAATACATTTCCAGGGTTTGTTGGAGGACTTGGCTAGCCGAATTGCTGTCAGTGCCTATGCTGGACGGCAAATACTCCAAGAATACCTGGAATATGAGAATAATGTATTGAGTGGCACAATAAACAACGGAACTTAGAGCATATTTCTGTTATGACCCAACCATTTCATATGGAAAAGAATCATGGAGAAATCCTAGCGTGCAGGGTGACACATGAAGCAAAACATTTCGTAAATCAACATAACATACCAGTTTTTTTCCTTCTAGAATCGACAATAGTCATTATTTTATTATACTATATACAATATAGCTCATAAACGTACGAAAAACCTTTCCAATAATGATCTATGTACATCTCATGGCATGTTTGATGTATTTTTTGTTGTTGAAATTTACCATTTTGAAGAGTGTTTCCATTATGATCATAATATCGGATTCGAGGGATTGCCGTCAACGAGAATTGAAAGTCATAGCGAATACAAATTAGAAATCATTATCATGACCCATTTTCAAAATTCATTCAAAAATCGATCAAAACTTCTATATGAGAAACATATCGAGTAAGACTCTTTCGGAGAGCTCTACGAACTTCAATTTCATATGGTGAGGGAATATATTTGTTCATTCTAGAATAGGAAAACCTTTTCGTTTTTCAACCCGCGACCCCATAAATTGGCACATCAAGAAGTGGTTAGGAATTAACAAAGATATGTTCCAAACACAGAAGGAAAGATACAAAAACTCTGTTCGAATGTTTTTTGAACATGAAACAGCACAATTATAAACTCATACTCCAGAATCTAAATAGATGAACAGTATTTTAGTTTCTTGAAAACTACAAAATACGATGTGAGATCAATAAAAGAGATGTGTTACTATATCGTTAACATTAAAAACTCACATTTTGATGCCAAAGTAATATTTTTTGGCATTGGTTCAACATATCGTTGAGCTCCTCAGGGCGCTTCTTAATTTTTTTCTAATAGCAAATATGAAAGGTTATTTTAGGTTATGAACAGTGATATTGGTCAAATTTACTTGCTATTCTTCAACTATTCGAACGGAATTAAGATTAGACATCTCATTCGGATTCATAGTTTTTACATTAATATACCAATAATGTTGCTGAATATAATAATAACAGAAAATATTAGGGACGCCTGGCAACACTGATAAAATAATCGAGACTTCAAAATGTCAACCGGCCAACAACCTGTACATAAGAATGATGAAGTCACTGATGGTGTTTTCCGGCATTTTCCGCAATAACGGCCCAATAGTTATGAAACTCACCACAAGATGGCGACATTTTTATTCAATTGATTTTACCACCAGTTGAATATACCTTGATAATGTCATTCTTGCGTATGAAAGTGAATATCGTAATTTCTGTATATATACATATTTTTGTTTGAGACTTGTCTTTTTGAGATCGCACATCGCAAGTAGATGAAAGGTCAATGCGGGCATACCCTTATGATTTTGTTCAAACTTATCACTTTTTTGTCCATCATTAGATTCACAAATAGCGAGGACACCAGTTCCGGACAGTAACTGATCAACAACACTGTCAATTCAGAAAAAGTAGTCACCCCTTTGTTTCTGTTTTGCCTGTTGTACGTTGTTTCGATAAGGAGATCGTGATTTTCGAGAATCAGCTGACATAAATTCTCCCTCGATATTTTGTCTAGATTCTCCGTAGCCAAGTTAGTGTTACACTTTTGTATATAGAGAATTGTCAGTGCCAAATGCTTCTCTGCTACTTTAGGACAATCACTGAAATGAAGAAATTTAGAAAAATATCGCCAACTATAACTTCTCAACTTCAAATTGGGACTTATTATTTTTAAATTGGAAATTGATACATTCATTAAATTTAGCATGAGCTCATTCACTTTGGGCAGAAACAACTTCAAATTTGGAAGCGAAATTTGCAAATTGAAAATGACAATTCAAATTTTGTCTACATATTTGTTTGAATTTTAATTATTACTTTTGTTATGATAATATATTATTATTAGTAAGAACTTTTCATGATTCAAAGTGAGCAATACAAAATGTATCAACTTTGAGATATATTTTACTTTTGGCATCATTTACAGGTCCCAATCTAATACACTGAAACTTATATTACCAATTATTCCATATTATGAAATATGGAATTGAATTGGAACGATTTTTTGATACCAATTGTCAACTTTTTTCGCATTCACAATAACAGTTGAAAAATTCGAACCACCTGATTTTGCTGTTATAACATAATCAGATTCATTTGCTATATCATCTTGAATATGTTGGATCAATTTCATGTTGTCCAGTTCCAATTTGGAATTGATTGAGCTCAATTTGAATATGTTCTAAAGTCGAAATCGAATCGAACCAAAATCGAATTTGCGCAGTCCCATTTTGATGATGTTAGCCCCAATTTCAGGTGGAAAATACATTTTGTAGAGCAGGCTCGTTACTTGAAAGGCACCTTTGCAGGTAAGTAAAGGCCGAAAGACTCCGAAGGATTCGTTGGCTCATTTTATGTATGAAATAAATCTGTTGATATTCCCTATTTTCGTACATGGAATTTCAATACAAAAAATCGTAGCGAAGCGCTTTCGACTGTCATCCTTAGTACGTAACTGTAAGTGAGTAATGTAGCTTGAACAATTGTATTTTATATATAATAAATATGAATATAATTGATAATTTCCAGGGTAAAGTTGTTCTTGTTGTGATTGTGTGGTCAGATGTCCCTTAATTTTGATATTTATCTACTGCATTTTGTTGCTTTTGATCGATTTCGAGTTCCTATTCCATATCAGTCTCTATTGCCCTTCAAGTAGCGATCAAGCTCTATGTAAAACATACTCTGCTATTTTCTCGGTCAAAATGTTTATCAACTTATCAGTTGAATACTCTCTGACGATTTTGCTTTTCAAAATCAGATTCGGCAGATCCCGATAGCCGTCGCTTTCCAGGAGATCCAGGATCGACTCGGAAAAGTTTTCTCGCGAGTTGGAACCGAAAATCCTGTCGGCATCGAGTCCTGACCTGACTTGCAACAAAATTCTCTTCAGATAATGCATCAGACCTTTGGTAGACTGAAATTCCACTTGTTAGACTTGGTATCCGGGAAAATACTGGGTGGCCTAACAAAAATGATATACAGCTATTATCAGGAAAAACACGTCGAAAATGGTAGAATGAAAAATGATAGAAATAAAATCTCAAATTCTATTTCAACATCGGTTAGACTTCCTGATAGACTAACACATAATAGAAAAGTATATATTCAAGTATGAGAGACAGAACATTACATTTTGTTTTATGCAATCCTATTCCAAAAGTATGCATGAGAGAATACGAGATCTAAAAGCAATTGAACAAATTAATCAAATTCTTGGTTTGCAAAATTGACACACACATAATTTATTGAGAGAAGTTATACTGCAAACTTGATTGAATGATTTATTTTTGAGAAATGAAAGGTCGTAAACTGTTGCATATAATTTGGAAGTTCATTGTATAGGATATTTCTAATGATATGCGAATATTTTAGTACATAAATTGCTTTATAAACTATGAATCCAATACTAAATCACGTGAATTGAAGTTTGTGATTTTAACATGTCATACTGAGGAGCACTGACTTAGAAATTTTCAAAGACAAAAATAAATCAATTAGATTAGTAACGAATCCAGAAAAACCTAGTGGCATGTTATGGGAATGAGGGATTGAATGTTACAACAACTGTGATGATGATGAAATTTGTCTCCCTTTATATCATTTTTGACGTGTTGTTTGTTATTTCAAATGTTGAAGCAATCCATGATATTGGCTGTTTGTTTTTGTCTGACCACCCTTGTATTTAGACAAACATGATAGTCACCTGATTACCAGATTGTAGCTGCACTTTTTTCACCCGTTTGAGAACCTCAACTGGTAGTACTCTGGCCATTTTGTAGTAAGGAATAGCTAAAGTGTATTCATCTTCGTTGTTGGACCTATGAAAAAATAGTAAATATCAACAGGTACTTTCAAATCTTGATGACTTTTTAATTTTTTAGTTTTTAAATATCCTGTATCTCGAATACAGATGCGCAAACCCAACTTGAGCAAACGAGGCCACCTTCCTTTGAACCACGATGTATATGGAAAAAATATCAGCAACTTTCTCATTTCGAACTTTCAAGTAAATAAAGGGCCCCGAACAACTCACATGATGAAATGATCTCCCAGCAAAGCACAGGATATCCTGTACGTCTCGACCACATCGTCCACGTTACCCTGCCTCGGCACGACCATCCTAACCGATTCCTCCGTCATCGACCACTTCTTCAGCAGCAGCGTCAGCCTGAGCACCATGTGCGCCTCGCCCACCAGATGGCAGTAGGTCTGCATCGAGGTGAACCTGTGCGCGCTCGCCACGATCGAAATATCGTTGAAGATCGTTTTCGGCGACGGCAACTCCAGGTTGTACAGCGTGAGGAAGGAGGCGTTCGAACTGCTGTTGGAGCTGTTCGAATGGGCCGGAGACGTCTCGGAGTTCGCGAGAAGGACCAGGTGGTTCTCGGACAGGAGGATCTGCTCGACGCCGAGGAAGGGCCGCAGGCCTACCAGGCATATGGGGTCGCTGATTGGAGGGCAAGCCTGTGAAACGAACGGTTGCTTTGAATCACGAAAGCAAACTGCTCGATATCCACCAACTTTACGTCAAGAATATCAAAAGATTTTTGTTAACCAATCAAGACTTCAAAATTCAAATAGGACATTATTTGTATACCTGAAGTACAATAAATAACAGCTCAAGCTCAAGTAACAGCCAAGAGGTATGTTAGTTTCATTGGCTTTAGGTGAGGAGGATATGGGATAGTGAAACAACTTTCCAAAACATATAGACCTGTCAAACAACTCTACTAAGGCCGCACCGCTTGACTATAGATGGCGATACTAGGCGATGGCTTTTTACTTATAATGACGGATATCTGACAGCGATGGACAGCTACTGGTTCAATTTCTGCTTTCATGTTGAATTCCGATCGTGTTTTCCAGTGTTTCCAAGATAACCATCGATATTACCAGGGTTGGCGCCATCTGGGTAAATCTTAGGTAGCCTCAGTAAGATATAAAAATTCGACATAATCAAGTAGGCAGAAAGAAGTTTACAACTTTTTCTACCAGCTGGGGATAGGGAGGTGGAACAACATTCTATATTTACATCATGGATCTAGGGTATATAATACACTACCCAACTCACTATGAAGGCAACCGTATGAAAAGGTTGAAAAGCAAATCCATGACAGCATAATTCAGAGCCACAATATTGTTAACATGAACTAAAATTAAATTTTTGTTTTTGTGAAGTACACTATCAATGCATTGCTAGGGGTATAATCTATTAAATATTGGACATTGTTGAGATTATTAGGTACAACTATGTTGTATAAAAGTATCTAGTTTCATTAAGTGAGCTTTATTAATAAATAATCAGCACACAGATTTCAAAATCCATTGTGCTGATAAAATTTAAGATAGTTAGGTGATAGAACAATTGACAAATGTAAAATCATGTAAACTATGTACCTGAGATACTGAATGAATTTACGTGTGAAACATATGGGAAATTTTCAGAATTGATTAAACAATCAAAACACAAATATTGCCGAAAGTTGGTGCATGTGCGATAATAATTTTAGGTGTAGTTAGAATCATTGCATGACAGACAGCATAGAGGTAAATTCAACAAAACGTTATTGACAAGAGTTGTTCAGAATTAAAATGTATGCAGAAATACCAAAACATAGCCTCCCAAGAAAAAAACACAAAAAAAAAACATCAATATGACAAACATCAATGTTTTTTTTTATAAATCATCAATAATTTCTCCCAAGAAAAGGTCTTCATATTCACCCTAAGCACATTCTTGAATTGAAATCAAGCCAATTTTGCATAACTCTGTTCAAATTTAACCATATTTGTAAACTAAATTGAACAAAACTTCATTTTTGTTGAAATAATAATAAACACAACTTCAAGATTTCGCGAGAATTCTTTTAAAAAGGAAAAATCTCCCGATAATGAGGCATATTCTGATTCTGGTTCACTCGCCAATTGCGACAATGCAATAAACGAAAAATCATGAGATATTGTAAAAAAAATTCCTATAATCAAATATTTTCTTCCCCATAGATTACTCAAGGAAAAACACCGTGTATTGATACTCACCACACTGACATCATCAACAACTTCAAAATTCCTGCACATCTTATGACCATGCCTCAACGTATAAGTCTCCAAACCAGTCTCGGTGAGCGCATGCAAAAAATTGTCCTCCATGACCAATTTGAAGACAGGTGCAGTGAATGGATATACTGCAATACAGTTATCTTTGTCAGCACATGGATCTACAATAATAAAATCAGTTCACTGAACATGCCCACTTGCAAGTTGTATATTGTTAAACCTGCATCATCAAAATAATATAAGTATCCCTCCTGTTGAGTAGCAATAATGCAAACAACACTATTCAAGCATTTCCCAAATTCACTGTGTAAAAAGTTTTCTTTTACATACGATGATTTATTCAAGCTTTGATCAATGTAAAGTGGTTTCAAAATCATGCTCTTGAATTCTTCTGTCACTTGTCTCTGGGCACTTTCAATCAATATGGGAATCAGCTTCAATTTTATGAGGTATTCAATTTTGTAAGTCACCGACTTGCTCTAAAACAAGATTATCATCATTTGAAAAATATGAATGTATTATTGATCTTCACACGTTTCACTGACTCTTCTTACTCACTTCTATTGGAGCTGTAGATTGAACATTAGCAACCATTTCCCTATCTCTGAATGTGAATGGATTATTTTTATGGATAAGACTGTTTTCCTTGACGATGGCAGGAAGATTGACAATAACTTTGCCCTTACTATTATTCAACATTTCTTCTTTCAGTATTTTTTTGTAATCCATGGGACTGCTATTGCCATCTAGAAAGAAACTAGTTCACATGAACATTCTGTAATCAAGTTATCGAGGAGCTACTCACTTATAAATGTAAAGTCACGTTCCCCACTACTGCTCAAATCATTATTTTCTTTTTTAGAACTTTCTGATATCTTGAATAAAAGTACGTTCTCTTTATTCATACATGCTATGTAATTTTCACAAAAAGATACATGAAAAGCTAAGAATGGTATTTCTATCAGTAGAGGTAATTCTTCAAAGTCTACAAATCTCATCTTTGAGATATCATGTGTTTTTATAACAAATTTGTAAATGTCAATGATTTTGTTCGAAAGAATCAATAGATTGCCAGAAACCTGTAATAAACATATAGCTATGGGTATGAGGTATATAAAAATTTTTTTTTCCTAGTTATACCTGACAACAGTCAATGAAGTTCGGGTTCTTTTTCACAGGAATTTCAATCATCTCAAGACTTCCTAATTCAGACTGATTTGTTGTAGGTGTAACTCTGCCTGCAATTCTAGCTCTCATGGGTTGAACCATCCCACATTCAGACAATCCTAAACTAACACCACTACTAGTCATTTTTGATTGCTGTAAAGATGCTACACTGTCCCAATTGATATAAATTCTAACAAAATTGATTTCTCTGTTTTGCCTGTTGAATTTTGTCTCAAGAGTGGCTACATAATCACCTGGAAGGAAATTTCAGCAATTGATGTATTGGAATAGGACATAAATATGCACATACCATTCACACAGTGGACAATTTGAACTACTTCATCGACTGTAGGAAAGGAAAACATGATTTCAGAGTCATGAGACAAATCCCGAACCTCAACACAGTTACTCATGAGAGCTGATAGCAATCGGTTGGGAGGTGCTATGGTACATGCAGTAGGCTGTTCAATAACTTGAACATGCTGGTTAGCAAAGTGGTGAACAGATATTACTCGAACCATCCTTAGGCTCCCAGAGATCTGTGAAGTGGAAGTCTATAAATGAGTCAAACTGCTCCAAGGAGAGGGGTGTTTTAATTAGAACGGAAAACCGGTATTATTCACATTGTTGACGTAATTGTGGGTGTGTTATTGGGATGCCCAAGATATTTATTCAGAAACTAGGCTAGTTAAAACAAAGTATCGATCTGTTTTGCTCTGCTGACCTAAAAATTACATTAACTTTGAACTTGGAAGCATATTTAACAATACAGTACGGTATACACACTAGTTTTTCACTTTTTTAGAACACGAGTACTTTGAATAAAAATATATTGTTGTTGGTCAATGTTATCAGCCTCAATTTCGATTATTTTAAAACTATATTATCAAATACAAAAATATACAAACATAACCCCTATCTGTCATCAATTCTTATGTGCCAATGTCAACAGTCGATATAGTGCCAATCAGTGCTAAAACTGTTAAATTCACGAATTAACGGTTTATCTGCGTTTCACCTTCTTAATATGATATGGGTGTGAAATTGAAAATGATGTGGAGAACTACTGTAGTCATTGGCGCGATAGGGCTGAGAGATATCAGAATCCTTCGAATTTTGAATTTTCAACTGGTCATCACTAAAAATCAGTTCTACCAACCCTTTCTCCTTGTGATCTGCCATCTATGTTTGGAAAATGATAGTAGTATCATGTCAACTTGACAACACTGTCAGCGGAAGTAATCAATGAAGGTGTGTTTTTAAGTTTACGAAATGAACGTGTGAAAAAAACAAATCAGTTGGAGATTAGAGTGTGCAGAAACGTTATCATTTCGCCGAAGGACTATAATTCCAGTTACTGTTTTATAGAATGTTTGTAATCTCCCAGGTATAAAAGCAATTATCGAGGATAGAAAACTCTGATTTGTCAAAATGAGCAGTTCTCACGGCCTTTCCAAGTTGAAAAAAAAACATTTCAGGGTGAAACATCAAAAAGTGAAGCTTTTCAGGGCAAATGAACCGTTTATGTCTGTTTTCATGTGGGGCATCAACCACACGGTGAGTCAGTTTATATTTACTGCATATTTTGTTATCATAGAGGTACCTAATTGTTTTATTTTTGTTTCTAGATAAATGAGCTCATGCACGTTACTATCCCTGTAATGCTATTACCAGATGACTTTAGAGCTTATTCGAAAATAAAAATTGATAACCACCTCTTCAATAAGTAAGTTCCTGTAATATTCACAAACATCATGCAGTGGATTTTCATGCCCAATGTTATGTTCTTTCAGAGAAAATATGCCCTCACATTTCAAAGTCAAGGAATACTGTCCCATGGTATTCAGAAATATAAGGGAGAGATTTGGGATTGATGATCTGGATTATAAGGAGTCACTGACAAGGTAAGCTGATATATTATAATCACTCAACTTTCATTCTTCACTAGCAATAGCAGTTATATAAATGATACCAATTGGAGTTTAAAAATAACACCTCAATGAGGTCTCATTTATTCAATAAATTCAAATTTATTCTCCCATTATTATGTTTGTGGATAAAATCGAATGAATTTGAATTCTAATAAGAGTCAGTGATCGTCAACTTATTTCAGAACAGGTATTTCCAATCAGTTGAATAAATATATTATTCATAAAAATTTTAACTGAACAGTTTTTGAAGATCTGTAAAAATTTCAAGAAAAATTTTCAATATGAGGATATGTGGGCACTGCCCATATATTTTGATACAATCATTATATCTACCCAATTCTAGAAAGATCTCTCTGGTTTCTTTCTTTCTCACTCATTGAACATAATCAGCTGAGTCATCTTGAGATTAAAAAAATATTTGGATTATGGATTTGAAAACAAAATTTGTATCAATGGAAAATAGTATGATGTTCAGTCTTTGAGATTATCCATTGATTATGAATTTTCTATTTCTAGAGTATGATGAATTTTTAAATTTTCGATTAGTATATGATGTAATCAT
Source organism: Gastrophysa polygoni (assembly GCA_963576655.1). NCBI lineage: Eukaryota > Metazoa > Arthropoda > Insecta > Coleoptera > Chrysomelidae > Gastrophysa > Gastrophysa polygoni. The sequence continues at coordinate 10,654,684 of OY755093.1, forward strand.
CTCAATAACATTGATGAAATAATCAGAACCACATGTTTTCTCTGTTGTATTCACAGACCTCATGAAACAAGTCTCAAATATAGGTTTATAGTTTTATGTCACTCCATATCCAAATTATATGAAGTTACCAGATTCATCAATACATTATCAAAACAATTCCCAATGGCTGAGGTTCACTTTTCTAGATTATCTGTTAATTATCAATTTTTTATTCATAGACTTCTTAAACTCTTGATTTGTTTTTATATGATATAACCATTTTGAGAATTACATGTTTTCTCTGATGTATTCACAGACTTCATGAAACAAATATCATTTTGAATGTAATAATAATATAATATAACAATTTCCAATGGTTGGACAAGAAAAATATTCAAAACATTAATTTCATATGTTCACAACCTGTTTTAAATCTTTTAGTGGTGTTTGATGACTTATCTTATTAGGTGATGAAATTATAATTGTTCATAAAGTTGATAAGGTGAATCCTCAATTCCAATAAATTTTATTATATTTGATGTTTATTTGGCGGAGGCAGTTGCGAAAACAACATGGTTTATAAATAACATTCTCAAATTAAATTGCATCTCATTGAAAGATCAATGTATATCTTTCTAAAAAAAATTCCCACTGAGATAGAATAAATTATTGTGTTTCACACAACACTCTATTATAGGTCACAGCCGTTGCCAGATGATTCTTCAGGCAAAAGTGGCGCTAAATTCTACCTGAGCTATGACAAAATCTTCATCATCAAAACTTTAACTTCTGAAGAAGTAGAACGAATGCACTCGTTTTTGAAGCATTATCATCCTGTAAGTGTATCCTTCAAATATCATCATTATTATCGAATATATTTTTTGGATTGCATTGATAATAATATTTTTGAGTACACCTCCACCTGAATAGAAATTAGTGACCTCAACAAGATCATATCATAAATATGGGGAAGAAATTGAACCAAATATGCTATTCGATCAGGATTATAAGTAAATATCTGAACGAAATTTCAATGAAAATCATGTATTTCTCAAATTTCGAATCATCAGCAAAATTTGGAATAATATTTTGGGGAAGTCATAGTAACATAGCAGATATTTTTTGCATCCAAAAAAGAGCGATGAGACTTATTTTCAAACTTAAGTATGGTCAATCCTGTCGAGGTCTGTTCAAAGTGAAGGGCATCCTGACAATATATGCACTTTATATTTATGAATGTGTAGTTTACTTATTCAAAAATAAAAGCAAACTGTCAGTATCTGGTGGAAACCACTCATATCCAACTCGTAGCACAAACATAAGTTACCCCATACATAGATTGACACTGACTGAAAAACACCCATCATATGCAGCTTTAAAGTTTCTTAATAGATTACCTGATCATATCAAAACCTGTGAAAGTCTCAACAAATTTAAAAAACTTGTTAGAAGCTTTCTTATAAACTTAGAACCCTATTCAATCCATGAGTATTTTAATGTGTAATTTATTTTCCATGTACAAAATATGTTGACGTTGTTTTCGTTTTATGTTTTCTTTTGTCTTTTTCTGTAAAACATTCTCCGAAATATATTATTATTATTATTATTATTATTATTATTATTATGATTTGAGGATCATCGATAGTGAAGTGACATTTTTTTTAGCACAAAATATTTTCATTTGACAATACAGTTTAATTAAGAAATGGCGATAACTGGAAGTGGAATACCCTGTATGAAATCCAACTTCGAGAAAACCTGTACATTTTTTTCAACCATATATTATTATTTTTGAGACTATAAATATCATTTCATTCTCAAAATCATGACACTATGAATACCAAATGGTTTCATGCAATTCTCTATCTGCTGCTATCAAAATTCTGATCTACAGCAGAAATCATTCCTTATCACTTACTTGGGATTAATACTGTCAACACTGATGTGTTGACTCAGTTCTGTTTGCAATATTGAGAACATTATCTGAAAGTGCAAGTACTTTCGAGATGAACATTGCCTTGGCAAACAAGAAAATTATAAAAAAAATTACCCACTTAACACGTAATTATACGTTTAGTAGATTCAACTCATGGATACTTCAAGTCAGATTTTCCTGAATTACAATATCTGTTGAGGATATAACTGTGATTGAAAGATCTGATTAGTAATCTGTGCTATAGACAACTATGATAGAGGATATATGATGTGAAAATAAGACAATGTTAACAAGAAAAGAAGTTCAAAAAATTCAGATCATTCATTTGCACTTTCTGTAATCTGCAAAATGAAACTTACCAATTACAAGACTTCAAATAGATGAATAAAAATGAAATATGGATGTGCATGCCTGAATAAATTGAGAATCAAATTGATAATCAGACGTTTCGAATATAAGCTGTCATCATCAAGTTGATTTTTTCAAATATGGACCTGAATTTTATATTATATTTATCAGATGCTCTCAGGGCCGGTTTATCAAGTTCCAGATTTATCTGCTAGTTATGTACCCGTCAGATATGAGTAACCTGCAGATATAGTTTGAGTTTGGTTTTTCCAATACTTTTTATCCAATAGTTTTTTAACTGACAGGTGAGGTATGTTGGCAATGGTGATAAAAAAATATAATGGACTTGATTGGTTGATTGTTTCCACCCACCAATAGAAAGTCTGTTTGAAATGATAATGTTTTATAACGTTTATAACCTTTGAAAATATGTATTGCTGTTGTTTTGTTTGTTTCTGGGCCGGTTTATCGAGTTCCAGATCAATATACTTTTGAATAGAAGATGGATTTTGTGGAGGATTACATATTCGACAGTGATGAAGACTTGGATATTGTGGAAGTTCTTCAACACGAACGGAGGCCTTATATCGTAAGGGAAAGAGTTGATAATTTCGAGAAATGGGATGACCATGATTTTCATGCAAGATTCAGAATGCAGAAAGATACTGTATTATCAATATTGGAATTGATTGTTTCTTATTGCCCATATTGTAGAATCGGGAATAAGGATTACTACACTATTATACTACTAATATTAGAAATATTGAAAAACTACATCAAAACATTCAAAACACAACAACACTTCATCTAAGTTTATCTATGAACAACACTTCCACAATTGTGTCGTCTGTCGTCTGACGTTTTTGTGTCACGTTCTGTGATATTTTCGTGAGCTATTCTCTAGTTATCTACTTACCCACCAGTTGAAACTTCTAGATAGTTATCGGATAGTTTAACTGCCAGATGAGAGTTATCCTGTCATTGATAAACTCACCTTCCCATTATAACGCACAGTTAGGCATTATCTCACAGATAATTTGTGATTGATAAACCGGCCCTCAGTCTCTCAAATACGATGAGCGAAACACATCTAAAAATTTATATCATCATAGAAATCGATATATCTTCTTCTAAAAGCGAAACGAAAAGATAAGATTATATTTTAACCTATTTTGAATGCCTATCTCCTAAACTTGAAATTTCTTTAATTTTCAGTTTCGTCTCTGGAAATTTTGAAACTACAGTTTTCAGTGAATGAACTGAGTAGAAGACCCCTCTCAAAATCAAAATTAGTTGTATCGAACTCAATTTGACAAGTCCTAAAGTTCATTCAGACTGCAAGTGAAGAATTCACCACAAATCAATTATAATCTCAAGTTTCATCAGATTTTAATTAGCAGCTTCATACACTCCCTCCTACAATTTGGGAGATTGAAAGCTTTCAGTGACTACAGAAAAATCCAAGTCTGTATTCAAACACATCGAAATTTTAGATTCTCAATTTGATAGTGTCATTTTGTAGATTCTAACAAAGTGCCATTTCCGAAAATGAATTGAATTGGACTGATTTCTTGACATTTTGTTGGTCTCCTGATTATCTGCTCTCCCACAGTTTCTGAGGTCCTCATGCCTATAACTGAATTTATAACATCCTGTACAGTTTAAATGACCATTTCTTCTTCAGTACATCGTAGAGAGGCACGGTAAAACGCTTCTTCCTCAATATCTCGGCATGTATCGGCTGACCGTAGACAGCGCAGAGCACTATATCGTCGTGAGCAGGAACGTATTTTCGAATCATCTCAGCACCCACCGCAAGTTCGACCTGAAAGGCTCCACCGTCGACAGAGATGCCTCCGAGAAGGAGAGAGAGAAAGAGCTACCCACCCTCAAGGATAATGATTTCGTTAACGAACAGATGAAGGTATTTTCAATGCTCGGTATAGTGTGAGTATTTAGCTGATAGCATCCATTGTTCAGCCTTATTTTTTTCGATTCGAATAATTTCACATAATAAAGTAAGTGTTCTTTTAATGTGCTCATAATGAAATAAGTGTTCTTTTGATGTGCAAGGTGATTAGTTTTGAACAGCCTATTTGAAACACATCGATTTGTTGTGGCAACTACAAAACCAATCAATCTGTAAAATGAAAGGAACGTTTTGATGGTCTCAAGTCAATATCCCGTGAATGAAAAGTGTCATATTGTCTACTAGATGAACGAACATGAGTTAAAGAAAGAGCTATCGATTTGTCTGGATGTGCAACAAAAAAAGGTGCAATTTTGCCAACAGTCAGCTGATCACTGCTGGTTGCTTCTCTCTTATTTACTGTTTTCATTGGTTGGATTCCTCCACCTTCCTCTATACGCTAACTTGGATCTATTTGACATGATGATGAACTAGGATTTTACCAATTTTCAATATTCAGACAACAAGTAAAACTGAGTCTTTGTGTTTTGACGCATATGACACATGGATCAATAAACTTTGTTGAAGAATAGATTTGTGTGTATAATCTCACACTATCAACTCGATTTGAATGAAAATATCGGACATTGTCGTATTTCTCAATACAATGGCATGACACATCAAAATGTTTTATCTTTCTTATGGTCGTTTCAATTCCTCTGGTAAAGAATATATAACATCATACTTTTGACTTAAAACAAATGATACTTTTGGTGAATCAAATTGAAATGAAATATAAATTAATTTGAATTCCCTGAAATTTCCATCTTTGACTTACTTGGTATTGACTTGACCATCGGGGTTTATTTTATTTTATTTTAGGTCCATATAAAAAAATTTATTCAAGTCAATATAATAAGGTCCAAAAGTGGATGAGAACGGTTGGTGACTCACACTGTACAATCGCAATTTGAAAGAGTGCGAGACGATTCTGTTACCTTTTAGGTTAGCATCGGGGATGAGGCGAAAGCGAAATTAATGGACACACTGAATGCGGATGTTGTATTCCTGACCAAGCTGCATTTAATGGATTACAGCCTTTTGTTGGGTAAGTTGGCCGTTCACTAAAAAGTCGATGGTGAATCCATGCCAAAATTGGAATACGAGAAATACTTTACTGGGTGTGACGTGGCGAAGAGTAGAGTTTTAAAAGCAACTTCAAATTCTTATGAAATTTTGGCGCCATCTACTGCCACGTATAGGCACCTAAGCAAATGACAGAGGTGCTACTAAGTAGCTACCAATGCTGTTGGCCAGATTGCTCTTCCTAAATTAAAACTGTGGAAATGGCACATCCCATCAGATTATCATTATTGAAGATGTTACTAATTCGTCAAGCACAAGAGATAATTTGTTTGTACAGAGATCAATATAGAATAAAAGTCAGCATAATAGAATTCAAGGCAATAACTCTCAAATATCTAATGTATGATAGTTATGAAACAAGAAGAAGAAAAAATATTCGTACAACAGTTAGAACAAGAACAGATATGAGAATATTGTTTCAAATGCTTTTTTAAATGTATATATATATATATATATATTTCTGGTTTTTTGAGTGAATCAGGAAAAGAATTATATATAATTATTCCATCAAAAAATATTGATTTCATTTTATACTAGTAAATATCAATAATTTTAGGCATATAGAGAATTGCAGTTGTTTCCAAAAATGGTGATTTGAATATAATTCCATCACTGAACCCCAAACAGAAATTGAATAATATATTCTATTTTGAAATGTATTAGACAATTAATATTATTCCTTGGTATAATTTCGGATTCTGAATAATATTATTAATATTAATAAATAAATTAATGAATTAGATGATATAATAATCTTTATTTGAAATAGGTGTTCCTTATGCACATTTACAAAATGAATATAATTATACATGAAGCATTATTATACATTATTTTTATATTAAATTGAAATTTTGATTGCCTGAGGCAAATTCTTCTATTAATAGATAAATGATAATTCCAATATACACTCGAAGTTTTGAAGAAGATACATATATAAAATCTATTTCACATGCCAAATGAAGCTAATAAAACAATTGAATAGATTGAAAACTCTATTTTGAAATGAATTAGACAATTATTATTATTTCTGGGTATAATTTCGAATCCTGAATCCTGAATGATATTAATGATATGAATAAATAAATTAATGAATTAGATGAAATAATAATCTTTATCTGAAATAAGTATTCCTACTACACATTTCCAAAAAAAATATAATTATACATAAAGCCATTATACATTATTTATATATTAAATTGAAATTTCGATTTCCTGAGGCAAATTCTTCTATCAATAGATGAAAAATAATTCCAATATACACTCAAAGTTTCGAAGAAGATACATATCTAAAATCTATTTCAAATGACAAATGAAGCTAATGAAACAATATCGTTTGGCAAATTATTGTAAACAATGAATCCCTTAAATATCAAGGTTTTAGTATTGTAAGCCTTGGCTTGACCAGTCACATGTAAGTGATGTTCACTTCTGTTATCATGTTGGTAAATTTGATCATTAAAAGTTATAAATTCATGACAGTACGATGGAAGAAGATTATGTGGCATTTTAATGATGTACATACTCAAATAAATGAGTATATTTTAAATTGACAGCCATTGTCATGTTTTCAGCATTATTGACAATGGTCTGTGTGATTCAAATAAATACAATAAGGTGGAGCAATATTCAGAATGAGGTTCAATAATATTGTTGTATGTGTGATACCCTCGAGAAAAAAAAATATATTTTTTTAGTATTTTCTTCTGTTTTTAATTGAAATGACTATTAAACTTTCAGTTATTGCAAAGCAAATTCATTTGTATTTTGTTTTTTGCCCTATAAGAAGTTATTCTATTAGATGTTTCTCAATTCCATAATAAATTGCCAAAAATAAACCCTCAATAAACTCCAGGTGTACTAATTCAATTTCATTTTCTTCTATTTCAATGTGAATTTCATGTATGAATGTATTTAAATGCTGCAGCAATTATCATCCCTTCTGTTATTCTAGTCAAAGAAAGAATTATACCTTTTGTACTGCCTCTTGAAACTCTTTGGAATGCTCTCACTCAGAGAACGGAGAAATAATAATTCGTGTATTTTTCCACAACCTCGTAGACTGTCCAGATCTGACCGCCCAACTAAACTTATATGTACCAAGAATTAACAGCAGATCCGAACAGACTTTTTACATTTCAGTCCCGCGAACTAACATCATGGCAAACTCACCAACAAACTCAATGTGTAGTAATTTTAACACACTTTGTAAAAAAACTAACCCATTTCTATGCTCACTGAACCAATTCATATTCTTGCATATTTATCTATAAACTCACAAACAACCTGACTGATTGCCCAGAGTTATTATCCCAACTAAATTTCAACATACCTCGTTTGAACAGTAGAAGTTCACTTTGTTTTTATTTACCTACTCCAAGAACGAATATACTATTGAAATCTCCGATTCATCAGATATGCGAAAAAACTGATATATTTTCAACTCCCATCGGAGTGTTCAAAAAGGAAATAAAACATATTTTTTCTACCTTGTGATGTTTACGAAGCAAATATGAATTAACCCCTCTCTATTCATTCAAGTTATTATGTTTCCTTCCATTTATTCTCTTATTATCATTATTATTTATAATTGAAAGCACTTTCTGCATACTGAATGATTTATCAAAATATTTTATTTTCTTAGATTTTAGCTCTTGTTCACAGTTACATGTACACATTGTAAAAAGCTGTCCTGTAAGTGGGTTTTGTGCCTGTTTGCGCAATAAATAGTTTTTTTTTTAATTCAAATCAGTTAAAAGTCCACAACTAGAAAGTTGACTAATACTACAAGTAAAATGTTACACACGTATCACAATAATAGTCTTAAGCTGTCCCATGATTGGGTGTACGCCTGTTTGGACAATAAAGTGTTTATTTATCATTTAAATATTCATCAGTTACTGATATAAATCTCGTCCTTAGGCATTCACGAAGTCGAGCGAGGCGAGCAAGAGCTGCAACGACAGCGCGAGCTCGAGGCGGAAAATCCGCCCGAGTCCGACGAGAGCGAGTCCGGCTCGGGGCTGGAGAACCGCCCGGCGGGCGTCACGACGCCGCCCGATTCGCCCAACGCCGTCGGGCAGCTGTTCAGAGAGCACAGCTTGCAGTACGAAGGTAATCTCAACAAAATCTACCGGTATTTAGACGTGCACGCAGGTAAGCTCTCGACCGACCGTAATCTGCTTGTTGGGGGCGCTCGCTTCTGTAGGGCTTCTCTGAATCGACGGCTTTCTATCGGACGGAATAATAATTGAAATCATGATGATGATAATTTTTTTTCTGGTAACTTTGCACTCATCATGCGATGGGTTTTTTTCCGTTTTTTTCTTTGGTACTTACGTATTTCGACCTCAGGGACCCGAATTTCACATTAAGAACGTGCGCAAACTTATATTTTTCGAGATATTCCAGAAGAAAGTATGAAAATCCGCTTCTTGTTTCGGCCTGTTTCGGGTATAGGCACCATAGCTTTTCGAAGTTTCATTTCTCACATAAGATACCCTTTATATCTTCCTCAAACATTCTAGAAGCTAAAAAGAAGGAGAAACATCCTCTAAGAAGTTCAATTCATCGTCTTTACAATCTTTGATGAATCCTTCTTTCATATGGACGGCGCTGTCAAATGTGCATCTGTGATATTTTGACTCACAGAACTAGTGATTCTGACGTAGATTCTCATATGACAGCGCCGTCCATATGAAACATACTGGATCCACCTTCATCCAACATGCTAAAGATCGTTGATATAACTAATTCGAGGTTGTTCTTTTCCTTCTTTTTGACTTCTTGAATGTTCAAGGAAGGTATAAAAAGTATCCTGTGTGAGAAAAGAAACTCCATGCCTACACAAAACGAGCCGAAGAAAGAAGGTTAATTTTCATACTTTTTCCTGGAATATCTCGAAAAATATAAGTTTGCGCACCAAAAATAAAATCGCATGATGAGTGCAAAATTACTATTTTTTCCACTACTAACCTGAGAAATCACCATTATTCAAGGAATTCCTGTAATGAGAAGTGACACTTTTTTCACCTAGGTGAATAATGATTAAGAAATTTTGCCAATAGCGTCGATGATATGTAGTATACACACATAGATACCAATGCCTATGCAACCAATGAAACATTCATTATTAACCAAAACATAGGAGAAGTATAGATAAACCCGCGAAATACATGACATCCTGAAGCGATTTTCGCAATTATGAAAAATGTTTTGAATTATGAACATTACCAATTCAAATGTCACAAATCATACGTGAGCTGAGCTGTCACTATCATTTGCTAATCAAAGATGGACATCAACTGACAGAATACCTATGTTATAAGACTGATCGATTAATTACGTTCATCAGTTCGACGGTAGCAGTAGCATGTGCTATGTTCATGAGGTTTGGATGTTTCAAATCATTTTCATGAACACTATATTTTTGACATATACTTGCGATATTTATCAATATCGATATTCCTATCACTTATACCTACGTGTCCAAACGCATCTCTTGTCTATGTTTATATTTTAGTAATATACTGAATGGCATTTCTCTTTCAGTGGAAATGAAAATCGGAATTAATGAAACATGCTGAAATTTCAGTGTTAGTAGTGGAAAAAATATTATATACCTCTGGTGAAAATACTATTATACAGCTCGCACATTATTTCCGATATAAAAGTGCTTGCAATAAAATAGCTCACTTCTCACCCTAGGTATATAATATACTAACATTTGGAAAAACAACCAGCCACAAGAATCGACATGTAAAAGGTTAGAACAAAACAAACAGGCGTCAAAACACATATCTTTATTTTCTCAAGAAGTACACTACATAATGGGGGTTTGCACCACCTATCGAATTTCCGACTAAAACCACCTTGGTAATGATGTTCTCATACAAAAACATCATTTAACGGCATCATTTGTTCTGAAAGTTAACTCACATGTTTTATTTTCGAATTCAAATTATAGCACTATCCAAGAACTCACTCGAACTGATGTCGTAATTATCCAGCTGTTGTCGTTCCTCTTCATATATTACCGCTAGACGCTAAACTCATTTTAACGCTTCATGACTCTACTAGTCAGTCATGTTTATACAAGAGTAATTGTTTTCTCTGTCAGAAACTGTATGATACACAATTGTGTTGAAAACAGAAGCAGTTTCGTATCCCCAAACGCCACTAAGATGAGTAGGAAATTTGATATTTATTGAATATATTGTCATCCAAAATTTTTTCATAAAATATATGGATAAGATTTTACTGCCCTCCTGAACGCTTCTTACGCCCACTTGGAGAAAGAATTAACTGTACCATACTTGTGATCGTTACATCATTTCGAAAGAAATTTAATCACGAATGGAATCATTGTAATACTGCGATATAGTGTATAAATTTAGCATTTAGCAACTTGTGATCGAAATCATCTATCACATGAAATATATATGATTTTCTAAAGAATCAAGATGAATGTATTTTCAAAATACAAGAAACATTTTATATCTGAAGCACAAATTGTGGAATAATCAAATGCACTTATTGTTTATTATCCCACCAAAAATTACTATTTCCAAGAGAGGAATTATATTTATTGGAATGTCAGGATGAAAAACATATAAAAAGCAAACATACGTTTTCGTCGAAGAATCAGAACAAAAAGATCTAATTATTCAACACACAGAAACACGAAACATGAAAAAATACAATTGTCGTACATCAACAATACCAAAAAAATATGTGATTTTTCGATTGAAACCTAGGGACGTTTGTTTTTCTCCAAATGTGTGGAGAAAAAGTCGAGTGTGAAAGTTGAAGAAATATAAGCTTAATTCTCATCATCCCAGATTCAGTACAGAACCGTAAAAATATGAAGTATGGCTCTATAAACAGTTTGAAACCAGTATCGCGATTAGACTATGAAAAAAGTTGTCTAAAAAGTATGTATCCTTTTATTGCTTGAAATTTGACATCCCTTGAAATACGTGATTTATTACAGTGAGACTAACGATAACACAATGTTGTGTTATTAAAATAGCTGAGAAACTACTTTTGTATTATAGCCGTAGAAAAACTGCATACAGACCAACATATTTCAAATTTCTAGTGTCAACCTTTGTAACTACGATTTGATTAGACGATTTATTGAAATGATATTATTTTTAACTTATAGGTTCATTCAGATTTTTCAAAATATATCCCATCACCAAACCGAAACTCAGACTTCCGAGAGGTATCACTTTTGAGTTTGTTTTGATTTTCCCGACTTTTTTCTTCAATAACAAAAGTAACTATGCTGGATTTGAAATGGCTTTTCGGAACTAATGAATTTATACGCCCTGTGGGGTTGCTTCGTTGCATATGGAATAGACCAGTCTTCCCGGCGATAAGAGGAGAAATAAAAATAGTTCATCGGACGTACGCTCAATGTTTTTTGGGTGACTGATTCAGAGAGTAAAATACTATATTGAGGTATTAAAAACGAAAAAAATTGTGATATTGTTATTCGAAGTGTGAAGTTTTAAAAAAAAAATGATTCTTTGCTCGCCATCATTCGTCTAAAAGAATCGCAATCTAGCATCAGAAATATATATTTTTGTCTTAAGCAAAGTAAAGATTATAGAAATACGACCAATCTGCACTAAAATGTGTTTGTTTTCGACCTCTTCATTAAAATATGACGTTGAGTTAACTAATTAATTAATATGTTAGTTCTTGATTCTCGCAAATTCCAGTATAGTCCAGAAATAAATCAAGTCACAAAATAAAACACGATCGATTTTTTGGCTAAACATGTGTATTCTTGAATATTCCAGATTTTAATCACGGTGTTTTTTCCCACACAGCGAAATTATTCTCTTTGCTATGAAGACTTTGACTTCGTGTATTTCATCACTCAGAGTCCAAGTTTAAGATTAGCCATTGAATCGATCATCATTATGAGAAATTCAAATTGCAAATGATGAAAACCAATCATTGATCTAATTGTTTGACATTGATAAGTCAGTGACAATTCAATGACTAGTTTCACGAATGAGTTTACGATAAATGAAAAGAGATAGATATCTCCAGGACAAATTTCAATTCAATTTTTTCTCTTGATCGCCGTCTGAACTTGTCTATCTGTTGGCAGCACTCGCTTCTATAGATGCAGTTGAACACAATACATAACATAAAATAGTGTTGGTAATTTTACACTTCTCATGCGATGGGTTTTCCTTCGAACATTTATTTTTGTACTTGCGTATGTTGGCCTTAGGAACCCGAATTTCGCTATACAAACGTATTTCAAACGATAATCCAGGAAAAGTATTGTAATTCACACAGTATACTTTTTATTCAGATTGTGATAGTTTTAGTGTATATTGTGTATTTAATCATTGTGAAGAGCTTACTGCTTTTATATATATATATATATATATATATATAATACCTTCATTATGCATACATGAGGCCAAAGAGAAGAAACACATCCTCGAAGAAGTTGAATACACGTTCTTTAGCATCTTGGAGGAAATGAATGAATATTTTTTCATTGGAAGGTGCTGTCAAATGAGAATTTGTGTACGCAAACTAGTCAACAAACTGAGAGTCAAAACAAACAACAAATTTGTGTACGCAAACTGAGAGTCAAAATCTCACAGGTTCTCATTTAACAACACCTTTCATGTGAAAGAAAATGAATCCACCTTCTTCAAGGTTGCTAATAATAATAAATAAATAATGAAGAAATAAAGATAAAATAATCTCATGACATTTGAACACCATATCTGTTATTTTCATTTTTCTGTTCAGTTGTCTTTATTCAGGTGCTTTTATATATTTTTTCATGACTGGTGCACACACAGAAGCTTCTAGATAATAGTGTACCTATTTGTATTATGTAAGTACTGTAGAAATGGTATGCAAAATAAATTACTGAACTACTAAGGAAGATCAATTTAATTATTATCTTCAAAGATGTTTTTCGTTCTTTTCAAATCTTTGAGTGTATGATGAAGGTATAAAAAGTATATTGTGCGAGGAATGGGAGGCAATGGCTATGATGCCTACTCAAAACGGCCCGAAGTCGCACATTTTCCTGGATTATTTTGAAAAATATAGGTTTGCGCACTATAGGTTGCGTTTTCATTGTGAAATTCGAGTTCCTGGAGTAAAAATAGTTAAGTACCAAAACCCCATCGCATGATAAGTGCAAAATAGCCAGAATATCTCAAGATTCAAGAGCATCGTCGACTGATTTTCAGGTGGAATAATCCCGGAACTGGACATTTACGCGATACCTAGTTGCGAATTGGCACCCGTCAAGGAGATCTATTTCATAGCCATCATCGACGTGTTGACCCACTACGGGGTCAAAAAGCAAGCCGCCAAGGCGGCCAAAACTGTCAAGTACGGTTCCAACGTGGACGGCATAAGCACGTGCGATCCCGAACAGTATGCCAGGAGGTTTATCGACTTCATGTCGAAGGCCATCGAGTGAAGAGCTTTTGCGTCTGATTTTTGGGGTACCCCGACGTCATAGCGAAAAGAAAATAAGTCGACTACAATTCAAAGGATTCAGGATAGTGCTGATAAAAATGATAGCGGGAATCAAACAAATACCTCTGTCTTATAAAAGTATCAATTAATCAATCAATCCAATCACAAGAAGAATTATTTGAATAACATAGAATTAATTTGTCTAGTGTCTAGATCACACATAAGCACATTACAATTCAGACAAAGATTGAGGGAAAAACATAATACTCGCAAGACAATTTGAACGGCATAACATTCAATACTATTATCATGATATAAGGTGAAGAAAAATAAAATATCAAAAAAATTAAGATTGCAGCTATTCGTTGTTGATGAAAGAGCGTCAGCTAAGTTCACTATTCCTTATGCCAGAATATACAGGACAGACGATTAAGACGGTTTTATTTTTCTGAGGGAGATTGCAAATTGGACAAGGTTATTCTGAATTGTGCCACAAAAGTATCCGTTGGTATCACTTGAACTCCTCGAAAGTCAGGTGTCAAAAAGTTTCAGACTTTCAAGTGATTAGGTTAGGCCATCACTGCTCTCTTAGAAGAATCCAATCAACATCATAATTGTGCAATTTTCATTTGACCAATTTCATCTGAATCTGATCCAACAGATAATAATAACAGATAATAATAAGTTATTGAATGAAGACTTCATTCAGATTTTGGTAATTTTTGCACTCATCATGTGAATGCGGTGGGAACAGGTGAAAACTTCTATTTTTCGAAAAAAAATCTAGGAACGCAGGAATACCAAAATTAAAAAACCAAAAAAAGTTGATTGAATGATAACTGCAAAATTATCAAATTGAATGACGTTTGAATGCCGAGCCTTTGTCTGTTAGTGAATGGCAGTTTTATTTTACGTCAGGTCCTAAATTTTATCTTTTGTTGTCAATAATATTAAAACTGATTTTGTTTTGTCCGACCAGTAAAAAAAATGTACTATTTTTTCGTGTTTTGTAGAATGATACTAGTGGCTTTCAGTTCCGGTTCGGAGAAATTTATTTTCTAATGAACATAAATCTGATATCCAACAATCATTAGAATCTTCAGCATATCTAAATTTCGAGGCATTTTGTTAAATCAATTTCAAAACACTGTGATGACAGACTTAGTGCTAAATTAACACTTGCTTCAAGAGCTATAATCAATATTTGGTCTCTTCAGCATAAAACTTCAGTTTTTGGTCACAATTTTTTTTGAATGAACATATTTGTTGAATCTCTTTATTTGAAAATAGCAGATACTTTCAAAAAGATCAATTTTCTCATCTGTTATCATCAATCTAACTAATCAAACAAATGACAAAACAACAGACATCAGACAGACCACAAGCTACTAAATTATCTCTATCAACTATTGATTGGGAATTATGAATCAACATTTCAAGAAAAAACTAGGGTGACATTTTCAGAAAAATATAATTATACTACTATGATAACATGAATGTATCATATCAACCTATATCATAAAATTCTTGTTTTTTTTTCGTTGCTATTTTCATTTCATCTATTTTTTTTTCGCTATGACGTGTGGAAATTATAATTGTATACCTCAAAACTTTCCGCCGGTGATTTTTATGTAATTCGTGGGAATTCAAATGGTGATTTCGTCGAAATTTCTTGTTGATTACTTTTGAAAGATTGTGTGATTTCTAGTCTGTTTGAAAGGTGATTGTCATTTATGAAGCCTAAGATACTTTTTTATATTGGAAGTTTTCAACAAATACGAGCTATTGCTTAAAAAATCATAGTCCTAAGATATGTTTGTACTTTATATCAAATCGAATGAATATAGAATAATCATGATTTATCATCTTATTGATGCTTTATGGATAGGCGAGTATTTTGAAGTAGTAGAGGCAGAATTATCAAATAATGCGCCTTTTTATCCTTGGTTGAAATGGGATAAAATACCTACTTGTATATAGTATACGATTATTTCAATATGTATATAAATCATAATGTATTTGTATTCTCCTTTTATTTTTTGATACCGTCATTGATGATCACGTGTTTTTTTGCATTATATTTCGTTTATGTTTGTTATTATTGAAAAATTTAAAATTGGATATTAAACATAATGAATATTTGTTTCTTCTTTCAATCCTTATCAGTAATCAACAGTATCTGAAATACAATTACATCATAGATTTTTCTTTCGTGTTGTCAACAAGTGAAAAAAAGCGTAGAACTGACATACAATGATTATTTTGTTAATTTCGGGTTCGAAATTAATTCCGAGTTGCAACTCGAAATTATTTCTGATTTCAAGTTTAGATTATGCGATGCGATTCAATGTTTCTCTGTCTTCTATAATTCAATTCTGCATGTGTTGTTTTTTTTTTTGTTTACAAAAATATTTCTATCATACACGGTATTCTAATAATATATGATATCTCTGTTTTCCCATCAAAATGGACAAAATAACAAGTCTGTTTTCGTTGGTTTCGAAAGAGAACAGCATAGATAGTTGATAGAGATTAATTAGAATTGTTCTAATTCAATAACAGGAATCACATAATTCTTAATAATTCAAGTGAATCACTACGAGAAAGTCCTAGCCGTGCCATTAGGTTATTCGATTTTTTGCCAGGGTAATTTAAATTTTCAATCCAAATCCATATTCAGACTAGTTGAACTCTCGAATTTCACCTGTAATTTAAAAATGAAACATAATGACTGAAAAATTACTCTTTTATGTACACATTCGCCTGATACTTTACAGCAGCTTATAGACTACATTATAAATTATCTATTAAGGTTGAACAAAAATCACAAAATCACTTAAAAATCTAATCAAATAAAACGTTTTTCAATCTGAATACAAAAAATTCAGTCCATATTAAAATTGTACTTACGAAATACAAAAAATACATGAGAACCAACGATTATAATACAAGAAATAATGGTATCTTCAGTTGGTAATTAGAGAAAAATCTGTACATCTTGGAATACCGTTTACTCAAGACTAAATAAAATTTTCGACGTCATAATATTCCAGAAATCTCAAGGTTGAAATTCATTGCATTCAAGTATTGATCATACAGATTTTACAGACCAGGTTTCAGAGAATTCAATGAAATAAGTATTACTTGTAATATCTAACAGAAATATTTTGATATTACTTAGCCAATTTGATACCATGTTTGACTTGAGTCAAAAAATATTTAAAAGGCATGCATTTTTCGAATGTATTCATTCAGTTGAAACAATTCAAACTCCTACTTATTCCAGAATATTGGTCCCATAGTAAACCATATATTTTCATAGCAACCATGAGAATATAACCTTATTGAAAATTGTTTGTCCAAAAATAATTGATTACTTCCAGGGACTATATAATGGAAACTTGAATAATTTTTTTTCTAAAATCAAGGTTCTTATCAAATTACCTAATCCAAGATATAACAGTAAAACCTGCTTTTTTAATTTGCTCTAATATCCTTCAGAGAAATGAGAACCAAAACTGAGATTTCAGAAAGCAATCACCCAATATTGATTTTTTCTGTTGTTTTAGATGATAGCCCACTTAAAACTAATCAAATCAGACAAAAAGCTCTACACGGTTGGACATGTAACGGTTTCTTATAAATAATAAATATTCCATGAGGCATGTTATTCTCTATCCATCGATTGTTGTCAAAATTTCTTAGGAACTTTCCACAAATTCTCAATATCCTGCTGAAAATTCAATGGACATTTTGTGATCAAGTCATAACCAAAATCATTTTTGACTAGAATGATATCAGTGAAAAAATATTGAAAACCACATACATTGACAAATAGATTCGAGTATTTCTTTCAAAGACACAACCTTCTGAATCCGTAAATTGATGAACGTGAATCATTTGATGAAATTTTATCATTTGGGATTGTAAAACAGGCAAAAAATTCATTGGCTCATCAGTCCTCTCACTTCTTCTACTCCATTATTTACATCACAAAGTCTCCCTGGAAAGAAAAAGCAATTTGTTGAATATATCAATAGTATAATACAGTATTATTTGAATGATGATTGTCAGTCTCAACCATTTTATTCATTATTTTGGCGCAACTCACCACCTAATCTGTATAGACAATATAATCTGGATCTGCCACTTCAACTTGGACAAATGGTGGCTGTATCATTTGTATGCTATTTGAAGACCGTTGCATGTTATTCCTGGATCTGTAATAGACAAAAAATATTAATTCTCAGTTTCTCAACTGAATACACATCAAACTTGAACTCACTTTGCTTTGGCATGTGTTAAAATATGACTTTTGAGATTGGTAGATTGTGCAAATTTTTTATTGCATCCATCAAATGGACATACATAAGGCCTATCTCCTGTGTGGATTCTAACATGGGTCCTGTGAACATAAATAGAACGATAGTGATTATATTGGTGAGTTTAGACATAAGAACAAGGATCAAATAACATTGCCCACTTCAAGCACTAAATGAAAATCTGAGAAATCCATTCTGCAAGCTTCTGACTCGAATGACTGAGACCAATCAACATTTCCAAAGAATAAATAAAAAAAATCAAA
This sequence comes from Gastrophysa polygoni, assembly GCA_963576655.1. Classification (NCBI taxonomy): domain Eukaryota; kingdom Metazoa; phylum Arthropoda; class Insecta; order Coleoptera; family Chrysomelidae; genus Gastrophysa; species Gastrophysa polygoni. Next base: position 10,673,059 of record OY755093.1, read on the forward strand.
AGAAGGTTCTTCATTGCAGTGTAATTCGCATCAGATAAGGCAGAAGTGCCTTGACCAACTAAAGCAGTGATTAAGAACAGAGAACACTTCAGAATTCTGACAGAGATTCTTTAATCTTTTGAAAATCATTTATTGTGGTTATTTATATACCTGAAAGTTTACTTGACTTATATTTTGATCTGATTTCTGACAATTTGTGAAATTGCGCTGTCTTACCTATGTTGAAACATACCTGAGATTAAAATCTAAACTAAATCTCTTTCCACATCCTTCAAAGGTACACTGGAACGGTTTTTCACCTGTGTGGACCAACTGATGACGCTTGAGTTTACTAGATTCGACAAAAGCCTTGCCACACTCTGCACAAACGTGCACTCTAGGCCCGTGGGTGTGTAAATGTTTCCTCATTGCTGAATTGTCCCTGAACATTTTGTTACAACCCTTGTGTGGGCAGGCTACAATAAAGTTCATGAGAACATATACACCAACAGTTGACTCATTTTATTCTTACCAATTGTTCTATCTGTATTATCTTGATTTGGTCTTCGCACCCTGATGCTTTTCAGTCCAGGTCTGGCGAATTCAGCTAGCTGTTTAGGATCAGACAAATCTAAGCCTGGTATACTGTCTGAGATTTTCTTGCCAGTCATGTATTCTGTATAGTCAGGATCTGGTTCAGGATTTGATCCTTCATCTTGGTAAGGCATGTAATAATGTAGCAACAATTATCAATCAAAACATCAAATTTGTGGAGAATAAAACAAATATTTTTCAAATAATATTACAATATTGAATCATCAAAAATGCCGTTTACTAGAAGACTAATAAAATCAGAACCATGTACATTTTCTTTGTATTCAAATTTTGAAACCTCTAACCTCTAGTGTTCAAGCATAATGTTGGTAGAATTGTAGGTATTTCAAAATCAAATCACTTGCAAACTTCAGTGGTTCACATTCTACCAACATAGTAGCCTGACATCTGTGAAACTAAACTGATTAAGTAATACCAACTACCATTCGGACTGTAACCAGATTACCACATGAAGGACCTTGATTCATTTCTGGATCTTGTAATATTCACAATATGAATACGATCAATTTCAGAGCTTATTTTATATTGATTTTTGATTTTGAGTTGAGTTTGAGAAAGTATCTAAGAAAGAACACCTTTTTGATTAAAAGAATGTATTTTCTCACAGAACAGCCACATCCGCCATTCATGACCTCCATAAGAAAATTTCATCGGCCATTTAAAAATATGGCAGGTTTTGCAGTGATGGCCGCAACACACCAAAACAAACTTTTGATCTCAAAGTTTTCGTTTGTTATCATGAGATTAATCAATCTTAATTCACTATCGCTATAAAGTATTGATGAGTGAGTAATAAGTGACTCCTGTATGACCTTGCTAATAGTAATAAATCAATGCGGAGAGGAAAACTACACAATTTGGGGGGCCGCAGATGTTTGTACTTACCGTCGCTCGTTCCCGAGGCCCACATGGTGACCGAAAATTCACCTTCCATCGTTTTAATTTGAACCTGCTTTTGTTCCCATTTACGGGGTTTCGTTTCTACGTGCATATCACTGAGCAAAATTTCGTTTTCGCGACGTGATAGAATACAGCGGTTTTTCATGGATTTTTTCCTTTTAGACGGCCCCGGAGAAGATTCCACATAAAGATCCGACGAATCCGGTACCGGAACATCATACAAGTTTAAAGGATCTCCCGAATCGTCTATAATTTCTTCTTGAGCTTCTAAAATGATGTCCCTGCCTTCTAAAGAATGCATGGACATTATCTGTTCCCCGCATTCTACAATCGTTTCGCAAGCATCGTTCATATCCACGGGAATAGTCTCGATTTCAACGCATTCTTGTATATCCGGCTGAATTTCCACCTCGCACATGATATTTTGATGGTCCGCCATAACTATGGCTGCTATTTTGTTTATAAAAGATGGACGAACAAATATGGCCACTCACACACAACAATGGCGGACACTGAAACTGTTCCACAACACCAAAAGTGACGATCGGAATGGGACAAGTTCAAGGATGTGCATGAAACGACGAAACACTTTATATCTTCTGTTTCTCTCAACCGGCTATCTGATGGCGGACGGAGTGATAAAGATAGATATATTGAGCGAATGTTGACTGAAATCTTGAAAACAATTTTGACAAGCGCCATCTAGAAAAATTGTATTAGAGCTAAATAGTTGCACTCTGTCTTCTTATGAAAATGATTTTAAATGTTTATGTTGGAGTTGCAAAAATCGACGTTTTTCATCGTAAAACCTGCGAAAATCGAATGCAAAACAGAAAATGTCCAATACTTGGATTTTATGACTGGGGAAAATGATTTATTTTTCAATTTAGTACAAACAAGAGCTCATACCAGGAAGCTGCGGAAATAACAATCTTACAGAATCACTTTTAAAACTTTGGATTATAAGCCAGCGTACATACGCCTATGTATATTCGATGGATTAACTATATCTCTAGAGAGGTTGCCATTTGAAATTTTCGAGTTAGGATAGCTAACCCGTTGTGACAATCCTGTCGAAACAGTTCTCTTCATTTTCTAAAACAAAATTCAAAAAGTTTGATAACTCTATTACTCACCAAGTCAGTGGCAATGTGTCATAGCTAATGTGGACATCTTTAAATAGGAAAGGCATCCAACACCTATTAGCATTGATTTATTTTTAATTTTGTCTAGATAACTCTAGATCTATCGATTCCTTCGAAATTTGTGTTGCCATTATCCCTAGAGAATGATAGATATTTTTTATGAGAATAAACTTCTCACAAAATGAAAATACAAGACCAGAGAATGATTCGAGAAACATCATCTGTGCTCTGTATATATCTACGAGTTTCATCTACATCCCACCATTTCTGGAATCAAAATACTGTAACAGGAAACATTTCGATAGATAATGATAACTCGTATCTCTGGAAATGCCTACACATGATATAACGAATGAATAGTGCCTAAATACTCCATTTACAATTGCTTCAACTATGGTATAATGACGTCATAGTGCCTGTTTTCATGAAGAATTTTTTTGAACCTAGCACTGACTTAATAATGAATTGAGTAGGCGCATAAAAAAATATGAATTTAATGAACAGCTATACAACAGCTGTTTTTGATATAAACAAGTCCTATGTTGGAATTTTTTTGTCAAATATAGTAATTGTGAATTTAAACAGGGTGTTCAGAAAACATGAATGGTGAATTTTCATAAAAAAAACATACGAATCATGAATCATTCTTCCGAAAATAGTCTGACCTCTTAGGATATCGAATGAAAAATCTAGGAGTGCTCCTACAAATAACAGTATTCAAATAGAAATCATTAGGTTCAAGGTTTATTATGGATGTTTTCTTATTTGAGAACACACTCTCAAATATGTAGATAGATAAATTAGGCTTTACTAGATGCTTCGGTTAAGATTCTCTACTAAGTATTACATTTAATCAATTTAAAACACCTAGTCGAGTATAAAATTTACAATCTAGAATGAGATGGGAATATTTTCCACATATATACAAATATTATATGCATAATATCTATAATACAGCTTATTCATTAAAAATTCCTGAATAAGTGAAAATAATAAATAAATCGCTAAATTAGGAACTCAATGATGATGACCTGCTGAAAGAAGTAGGGGGCACAGACATCCCACCACGAGAAAGAATAGTTCTATATGTTTCAGTCGTGAACTCGAAGAATTTTGTTTGGCGGATTCGACTTGCGGGAGGGAATCATAGTTATGCGATGGCCCCTGGGTTATATCGGCTAATACGTGGACAGTCGCAACATACAGAAATGTGCCAGCAGAAAACAGCATAGCTATACCTGCAGAAAAACAGATTTGAATTATTTTAAAAATACTACAATTAGGTATATGCTTGATATAGGACAATGGGTTCATTTGGCAGATTACATATTGATATATTAAATCCTAGGCATTAACCCAGCTCTCTTTCCAACCCTTTTGGTTTAAGGAATGACTAGATCCTTGAAAATACCGAATTATAAAATTGTTTTTGTCTAGGTGAGGTTCAGTCAGGGCAGCTCAAAAAGAAAATTTTCTTGAATTTCCAAATCTATTCTTCTCCACATATTCACAGACATGATGATATTGCAATATGCAAAATCATATCAAAATAATCAACCTAGTAATATTAAGGAACAAGTAAAACGAAACATTAAGCATATTCATGATATTTGAACAAAGTTCAAGAGATAAAATAGAGCTCTGGGTAATAAAGATAAAATCAAACTAATGCCCATAAATTACAAAGTAAATACAAACAATTCAACGTGAGAAAATCAAATATTCAATTACTGAAGGTCCTAATAATTGATGCCAATTTGTCATAACACAACTTGTTGAAATTTGTGGTTTACAACCTCTTTTTTTTCTGCTTGCCAGTTTCAAATAGAAGATCAGTCTGAATACAGCATACGTAGTTACATGTTGTTTCATATATATGAATAAACATATCGAACAGTTATTTAAAGAATCAAGGTACCTGTGGCATTGAAGGAACTCAATGTTTCTTTCTGTTTCTGTCCAATTCCAAAATAGGTCACACAAGTCATAACAGGTGCAGCACAGGAGAAAACTAACAGATGTTTTCTTATCCTTTGCCTTAGGAAAATAATGATAAATTCAGTGATTATTATACTTTATTGGAAAAAATCACTCTCACCTATCTATTCCATCATGGAGAAGGAATGTAACCAAGCCAAATGCTGCTGGAGCCTTATGCAACATGATAGCCAAAAAAACTATCATTTCAACATCAGCATGACTGGTGGTAGCGGCAGCTCCTAAAGCAACACCATCTGCAGCTGCATGGACTACCAGGCCTACAGTAGCAGTGATATTCCTGTCTGATGGGCTCAAATGTTCATTCCTCTTTTGTGAGATCTTGAAATAATAATGATAATAATATAAACAATCATTTCTCCATATTTGTATTCAACTTTAAGTTTTTTATTTCAATATACTATTTATGAGTATGAAAGTTTTTGAAGTATTTTTCTGGATCATCAGATCATGCTAATATCTTCTCTATTTATGATTAATTTATCATTATTTACCTGGTCTACTAGAAGCATGAAAATGAACCCAAAAACTAAACTTATTCCTATAGCTGACAGAGGATCTTTGTGCTCGTGAGTAGTAGATTCATTATGAGCTGCATGATGCACTTCTTTTGGAATCAATGATCTGACACCTTCAGGAATAATAACTGTCAAAGCAGTACCCACTAGAAGACCAGCTCCAAAAACTGAAATTTTCTTCAGTTTATCCTGGAAAAAAAATTCAGGTCGTAATTGTTAAACTTTAGAATTTATTAGATTATCACCAATAATACTACTATTTTGAAAGAAAAATTAAAGAAACAATTATTATAAACTGAAAAAAGTCTTCAAGGCACCATGGTATTGGGGACGAAATAAAATTTTACAATGAATGGAAATAAAAAAAAAAGTGAAAATATACCTCAGAAAATGTGAAGAATAGTGGTATGGATCCAGCTAAAAAGGACCCAATCAGCATAACTGATACTAATGATATTAAAATAGCAGTTTCTTCCATTCTTGCTCAGGTACAAACGCACTGGACTACTTTGACGATTAGAAATTTCGCATTGTTTTGCAATTTTATTCAGTAAATATGCATACGTATCACAAACATACTTTGTCCAGTATTAAAAAATATCCACACAGAGAACCGAACCACGAATACTATTTACAATCATTATTATGTTATAAATATTATCATTTTACTTTTACATTCACATTTCACAAACGTCAACCAGAAGTGACGACATTGACATGGAACAGAATTTTCATATGATACTTGGCTAGTTTGAACTACTATTAATCAGAACTAAACAATTCGAACTCACGTCCAGATTCCAGGTGAATTTCAGAAAGAATAAGGGGATAACTGTTAGCACAAGTAATATCACAATAACATCTTTGCTAATATCTCAATAAACACCAATAACTGAAATTATATATCATAACTGTGGAGTTCCATCGGCTAATATTTCAAAAACTGAATGCCTCCTGAGTCACGTGATCAATATTTTGACGTGATCTGTTTTTGCTGTTTTGAAATTTATAATTGACATTTTTTTTCTCCAAAAATGGGTTCCTTCAATATGTACGAATATTTGTAAACAAGAGAAAATGAACTTGCAGTCATTATTTCAAGATTTCAATCCAAGGTAAAAATATTTTATATCTTGGTGGCTAGTTTCAGAAAGCTATTTTGATGTTTTCATAACATAACCTCATATATTCCAGCAAATTTGTTGTACATACATGTCTCCTTGTATTCACCATCCTATTTGCCTTAAAATTAGACAACTATATAACATGGACTTACTGGACTGTTTTTACTCCTATTTGGATTTGGAAAATTTTTGTTATAATGGGGGCAACGGTAGGCAGTTATGTGTGGTGGAGATACCCACATTTCAGGTAAGGCATATAACTTCCAAAACAAATAAGGAAGGTATTGAAGGATGTTTGTTATTGCAGGTTGGAAGGTGAAGCTTATGTCCACTACAAATCGATGTTGATATCACTTGCATTACATCTCATACTATTGATGTTTGAACTACTAGTGTGTGATAAACTTGAATCAGCAAGACATCTGTGGATTCTTGTATTCATTCCATTGATATTCATTTCAATAGTTAGTATAGCTGTCTGTATTTGGGCTGTTAAACATGATAGGTCTTTTGAGGCGAGTACTTCTTCACAACTGGTATTTTTCTTCTGAACCAAAATATTTTTACAGCTGGAGCTGTTTTGTGCTGTCAACGTCCTCCAGTTTATATTCCTTGCCTTGAGATTAGATGGTTTCATAGCTTGGTCCTGGGAAGTTGTTTTTGTACCTCTCTGGATAGTTATGTGCCTCTCCCTGGTAAAGCATCCTCCATCATTTTATACATTGGAGATCACCTCCGTATATTTTCAGGTTGGTGTTTTGTACACCATAATATTTGCAGCTATCCTTCTACGTACTCCTGAAGTTAATGCTCAGCAAAGAAGAAGTAGTTTCCATTCAGCCTTGGGTTATACATTTCTTGTTATACCAATTCTTATATTTCAGGTAAGTCCTGAATTGAAATCTTCGTGATAAATTATTTTTGAATATTTCAGGTACTGTTGGCAGACAAGTTAGATGATGATATCAGGATATCTTATACAGCTGTAGTTAGTCCTCTATTTGTTTCTTTCATCACCCTAATTTTGATGTCATTCAGTGCCAAAGGTGGAAATAAGTGTAAGCATACATCAAAACTATTCGCCATGCCACATAAATAACACATAACCTCAACTCAATTTTTCTTGTTTTTCATGAATAGGGTGGTTTGGAATGCGTAAAGATTTCTGCTCATTTGTACTTGGTGCCTGTCCCTTGTTGCAAGAGTATGCCAATATTGCTTACCACAGTGAAAGAAGGACGAATGGTATGGAATTGGAGCAGCAAATAGATAACAAAGAGAAAACAGTGAAAAGAGCTGACTTAATGAAACCTGTACTACCTATTGTCTCTATAGAGATGCCAGACTGAAATTTATATAGCATAAGACTAATTTGTGAATTTTTTGCGACTAGTAGAAGATTGATATCAAGTAGAAAACTCATTGGAAAAGTCGCAAGCTTGTGATATTGTCAATGCAGAAAATTTCCTATTCGAAAGTCAAGTTGAATCTGATGTTTAGGTATTTTGTACTTATTGTAGTTTTGTAATATAGAATTCCCAACTTTGGAAAAGGTTTTAATCTTTATCCAACCTAGACTGGATGTAACTGAAGATAGGGTGGTTCATTTGAAATAATAAAAAATATCTCTGATTTTAAGTGAAAATATCATCACTTCTTCTATTTAGACTTTGATCTATCCTGTCCTATGCTTAGTTTAGCTATTAGGTTAGGTGTTTTCAATTCAACAGAGACCTAGATTCATGTGATATATGTATACTAGGATTGGGATACATTTTCAGTTTTGCAAGGAACAATTTTGGATAGCAATATTGATAATTTCAAAGCTAATTGATAGGCTATCAATTCTATTTTCTACCACTGAAAAGAGTTGATTTTCACAATTGCAAATGAATATTCATATTTGAAAAATTTGTAACACCGATTATTCTCAAGAGTGGAGATGAAAACTATTGCTAGATATTGGTATATCTTTCATCAACCTCAAATAACATTCTAAAAATTAATATTTATTGGATCTTTTGTATCTACATAATATTTTGCATTTTATACATTTCTTAAGATGTTATCCTCATAGTACTTCAAAACAAGACTCAGTTTCATATTACAAATCACTGTCATTATAAGGGAATTTTTGCAATGCTAGATGTGTTGAGGTAGTGTGAAAATAATTGATAGAATATATCAAAATTTTGTATCCAAAACCAATTCAAAATATTGAATCACAGTCAAGACAATTTGTTCCAGCTCATAAAACTTGTGTTGCCACACTATTTGTGAAATAAATAAATGCTCCAGCCAAATTAATGAAAGTAGCACCCAAAAAGACAGATAGCCACTTGCCATCCGAATAAGTAACCAAACTTGCTGTTACTGGCCCACATAAAATGCCAGGTATTGTTGCTATTGTATTGCTTATAGCAAAAGTAGTACCCGCATGATTGGGGGCTACATCAACATGGTTGCTCAGGTGCCCCGCCGAGTTGCTAGCAGACAGTCCTAGAGATATACTGACAAGAATCAGAGCAAATGCTAAATGTTCAACAACACAAAAAATCGCCAAGAAGAGTGCCGGCCCAACTAGCCCTATACAGGTCATGAGCCGCCTGACATTCAAAACAGACCAGCTCTTGTTGCTCAACAACCCATCTGCCACATGTCCACTTATGACCCCGAATATGGAGTTGACGATATAGGGAACAGCAGTCAAACTCAAACTATGGGCATTTCCACCCAAATAACTTGACATGTATGTCGGTAACCACTGCATTATGATGTAGGAGGACCAATTCATAGCGAAATGAGCTGTGTATATAGCCCACAGAGGTTTACTGAAGATGAAATCTGCCCAACGTATGTTATGAGATATCACTTTTGGCATTAGCAGCGGTAAAGTGTCATCATTGTAGCCATCATCAGGGTAGAAGAAGAACCACAAGAGCACCCAAAGGAAACCAAGAGAACCAAACCAGAAAAAGCATGCTTCCCATGTCAGATGTGGACAAAGTACTGAGGCCACAGTTTGTCCAACAGAACCTGAAGCTAACAGATACGAAAAAGCTCTTGACCTTTCTTCTAATGGTATACTGTTGGCAAATAAATGGAATATTGTGGGTAAACCTGAAAAATAGTGTTCAGAACAAAGAGGTAAAGTTTCATTTTGTTTCTCATTTACCTAGACCTTCAGCAAATCCTAGAATTATTCTACAAATCACTAGGGCTGCTATATTACTTGCTAAAAATGGGGTAATGAATGTTGCGATGCTCCACAATAGTACGCTGCATATCAAAACTTTTTTGGCTCCCAATTTTGTGGCCCAAAAACTACCTGGAATTATAAGATATCAGAACTGTTGAGTTGTCTAGCTGAGTTTCTTCCAGTTCACCTAAAATCTGACTAGTAAAGTATCCAAATGCGAATGCAGAATGTATCCATCCTTGGGAATGCAAACTCCAGTTGAAAATATCAGTCATAGGAACAATAGCGATTGGCATAATAACTCTATCTGCACTGTTGATGAAATTTGCAAAGCTGCATAATGCTACTATCCTTGAAGTTCTCGTCCATCTGAATCTCAACATTTTTCCAGATTGCATATAATCTTTGAGTTATCAAATTTCTCTGTTCTCGTTACACCACAAATTATGAAATCTAGAACTCTGCACATTTGTACCGAATTTCATGTGTATAATTCCCATCACATCAGTTTTTCGAATTCTGATGCTACATATTTTAAGTTTGCCCAGCTGGCTGAATATCAACAATGAAATTGGGAATTTTTCGTTATCCAGGAGAGTGTGTTGGTAATGTTGGCATGAATCTGATTGAATCATAAGTTCCTGTGAATAAATCTGTCTGAATACTAAAATGACTAATGAATCTTCTTCCTTGTTTTATGTACTATGTCAGATGTACTAGGTGGACCATTCAATTTCATTGTACATAATTCCATAATTTTGGTAGACTAGACTGAGGCTCTACAGATGTTCATAGAAGAAAATTATTTTGGAGAAAAACATCATTTTGATACAAAAGTCTTTTATTCTGCAATAAATTATATTATTTAAAATACATTCTTCCTGTCTACTATAAAAAAGATTAAGCACTCAAAAAATGTTACTTACCTATATATTTTCATAACAAAATAGATATCTTGTATCAATAATTCATAGGGACAGCAAAATACATTTAAGGATGATCTGATAATATGAAAGAACTTAGTCAAAAATTCTGCCTTTGTCAATACATTACTAGATTCATAGATATATAAGCAGTTGAACAAAGTGAACGAATTATTTTGCTATACAAAATCAAATTTGCTACAATAACTTTTTTATTTTGAATTAATTATAAATAGCAGGATTTTCCTTGATAATTAATTGTTTATCATGTCCCTAAATGAATGTCATGTCAAACTTCTAATCTATAAAAGTTATTGAATACTTTTGAGAATATTTCCTAACAAACAATTGCTTATCTATCATAGGAAGCAAGTTTTCTACATTATATCAATATTATAAAAATCACAAAAAAATATAATTACACACTCATCTCACTTGCAGCTCTAGTTTTATAATAAACAAATCTGAAATTTCTAATGATTTGAATAAATTGTCACCTCTTGAAGGTCACTATATGATTTCACATGACTAAATTAATTCATTCATCTTTTGGAAAGGTTGGGACAAATATTAGGCTAGTAGAAGCTGCTGAATTTCACTGTTTTCTGTAGACTCCAAATAGGTCTTTCCATCAGGAGCAACTCCATCTTTTTTGGCACCTTTTTCAAGTAGCAATTTTACACAATCTCTATGTCCCTCCCATATTGCAGCTAATATGGCAGTTATGCCAAATTTGTCCTTGGACTAAAAATATTGCAATATATTAAGTCATTAGGATCATTGAAGATCTTCACAATCTCAATATAATTCATAAGTCAGTTGTTCTGTATTCACTTGATTGAATTGAAACCTGGGTATATTAGAACAGAATCATGTCACCTGATTCCCAGATTCAATTACATTATAAAGAACACTTCTAGATCCAACACCAGGCAATTTCACAGTGATTTATTTAGGTAGGGCAATAAACTAATGTCAAATATGAATAATCAAAAGATTTAAAGAATTTATGACTATTTGGCAACTAAATATTCAAATATGATCCACTAAAGAATCAAGTGTTGAACTTACATTCACATCAGCTCCAACAGATACCAAATATTCAATAACATCTACTTGACCATAATCTGCAGCATATATAATGAGAGGACGTCCCTGGACTTCTTCATTCACATTAACAGTCTGCAAATACAATAATGAAATAATTATCTTGTTGAATGGACAGTGCCATTATTAACCTTCTTTTCGATTATATCTTTGACTTGTTCGAGATCTCCATTTTTAACTGCCCAGACAAATTCACCACTCATTTTGAGAAATATTTACTTCACTAGAAAAATGAGAGATTGAATGACAGGTTGATCAACTGTCAGTGCACCGCAATTCTCTCTTCTGATTTTTAACTTGTTGGGTTTTTAGCTATCAAGGCTATTCGGAAAAAAATCCATAGGAATTCCCACGGATAGTCAAACCACAGAAGAGAAACGCCTGCTTTTGGATCCTTCGTAAATAGACGCTGGGACACACTGAAAGGTACAAACGAAAAGCGAAAAAACCAGGGTAAATTCTCATTGTTTCTTAGCTCTGTGCCAACTGCTATTTGTCATGTGTCTGCTCCTGTGACTTTGAAAGAGATCTTGTATCTTGTATAGCTAACCTTAAATATTGTAACTGATAAACCGATGCAGAAACAAATTAAATAATAAGTATGGCATCAAGTTTGGATGCTTTCGTTAACCGTATCCTTTTTAAATATGTGTTTCTTTCAAATTATTCATTTACCAAATTTATTTCCTGAACAACAATACTAGATACAGTATCAATAATTACCTCTGATGGAAGAAACTTCATTGTGAGTAATGTTTATTACTTTTATTCAACCAACTATATGGCTAAAGAGGATTCCTTGCTATTTAATTCTAGGGGACCTTGAAGGGCTTCGACCAAACAATAAATTTAATTTTAGACGAATCTCATGAAAGGGTCTATTCAACTACTACAGGTGTGGAACAAGTAATGCTGGGACTCCATATAATAAGGGGTGACAATGTGTGAGTTTCTTTGTCCATTCGGATTATGAGTTTTCTCAGTCAATAAATAACTAACCTGTATTTCAATTTCAGAGCTCTGGTAGGATTAATAGATGAAGAAATAGACAATAGGTTGAATCTAACAAATATCAAAGCAGAACCACTCAATCCAGTTGTACATTGAAAAATAAAGTAGAAAATACATTTTTGGTGTTTTATTGTACCTTCACAACAGATCAATATAGTATATATAGTCATATAATATGAGTGAATAATTATCCAATTGTTACTGCATGTTGGCTGTGGATAATCTCTGTATAAACCAATGGCTATACAATATGTACCTATACCAATAATATATATAATATAACAACTGTAGATTTAAATTTTCAAATTTTACATTCTGTTTAATTCAATCGAATGAAGGTTTTATATATTGGTTATTGTGCTATAAATAATTCTGAGCATCTTTTAAAATTAATGCTTTGAACTGATCCTAGACGAAAACATTGGATATGTACTTTAGAGGTACGAGAACTATGCAAATTAGATGTGTTGTATTTTTTACACATACATATATTACAATATTAGAAAGTATGTCTATTTTTAAATGGTAAATAGTAAAGCGGTAGATTTTTTATCCTGTTGTAAATCCGACTCGACTCGAATCAAGTGAAGACGTTCTGCGCCGGATTAGTGCGCAAAGATAGAAGATCAAAGTCGCCATATTGGTAACTGTCTAATTCTGAAATTTAAGTGAGTAAATACATTATTTTACACGTATTACGGTATATGATTTGATATTTTATGTTACATTTGGATTCTTTGGTGGGTAGTGCATATTTATTTGTATAATAAAGTGATTTCAGTTTTTTTTAATTGTTGAGAAACACTTGAGAGATTTCTCAAGTTGTTGCATAAAAATCATACAATAGTGTCTACCTTAAATAAATTGTTCATATGGCAAATAATTGTTTCACAACAATCAATCCTAATCTCTACATTTATGTATTCGAGGAGTGATTTTTCGAACAGTCAAGTGGAGTATTGTATATGAGGAAATCTGATGTCGAAAATTATTACATGGCAAGTAGTTTGACAGATGTTCGCTTTTTTGACATTTTCTTCGAAAAAATAACATTCAAATAGAGATCAAATAGTTAGCTGACTTCTAGTTACAACATATTCAACGCCCATAGTATCAAATTTTTCTATTTCATTAGATATTTCTAAAATACTGATGTTAATGGATTGAGGTGTTTCCATTTCAAGTAACAAAGAGATTCCAAGAGATAAGACAAATTAACCACAATTACACACTTTGATTAGTTGCATTAAGTAGTACAGTGTTCTAATTTCACTAATTCAGTATTTTTCCAAATATTTCAAGGCGCAAAGGAGTTTTTACATACTGAGAGAGTGATTTAATCTGTTAGCAAGAAAAGCAGGATGTCTGTTCTAAATCAAAGTGGAGAGGAGCAGGTAGAATGTCCCCTGTGTATGGAACCGCTGGAAGTTGATGATCTTAATTTTTATCCCTGCACCTGTGGATATCAGGTGAGTAGATATTTAAACAGGTGATCAGTAGGTAGGTACTAAATTTTTGATGAAGAACTTGCTAATATTAATTAAATTGCATGTTGATTTTACATCCTTTGAAAGTAGTATTTTCATCCAAGGATTTTTAGTCATTTATAATTTAAATTGGTTTCCATATGTTCCTTGACATTTTTGTTGAGATACATTTTTATTTGTTTAATTGTTTTCTCTTAGATTGTACCCACATAAATATGCCATTTATCGGATATTCCTTTTCATAGGTATAATGGTGAAATTTCTCACTGAATTTCTGATGAATTTCTTACTGAGGACTTTGCATAGTAATTGGAAGTCCTCATCATTCTATGGAAGTTTGATTTATTGAATCAATGATGATTTGATTTTATGAATCAAGTCAACAAACCTTTTTTTTCAATATAAAAATGGGCATGGAACATTGCCACTAGTAATGAATTTGAATGATGTAAAAAATGAAGGTTGCAGACCCATATAAAGTATAAATAAATGTTTCATTGACCTTCTGTAACTGAAAATTGTATAAAGGAAAATCATGGCTCATAAATATAAAAAAAATAGATTCCTAGCAGGTAATCTAAACAAAATTTATATATATATATATATATATATATATATAAATTACTAAATTGGTTAAGTGTTCTTCACTTATCTCATTTTTCATGAAATGGGAACGGGTGAACTTCTTACCAACTGTACTCAACAATTATGATATGACAGCCCTACATTATAAACTTCTAGAATGACATACCATGAAATATCATTTCTAAATTCATACAGTAAATGATTTGGATATTTTGAATATTTTTTTGAAAAACAAAATGATGTACCAAAAAAAAGTTGGAAATGGGATTACTATCATTATAATTGATCAATCGTCTACCATAAAAAAAAAATTAGAAGCATTTTCTTACCTCAGATTAGATTTTCTTGTTTTGATTCATATATTCTCTAACATAAAGAAGAGATTGAAAGAAATATCTCATGTATCAGTTATGTGTTCATAGCATTTATTCAGATTGGTTAAAGTGTTAACAAAAAATAAAAATAACTACTAGGAATATTAATGTTTTCTACGCCCTCACTGTATATTGTAGATATTTATTGAAAAATTTTGAGGTGACATATAAACAGTTTATTACTATATTAATGAATATACAAAGCATGGACAACATTATCTTGTGATTCAAAATCAAAAGAAAAAGTGTCAATCAGGTTAACCTTGTTTAAGCTGACACTTGTTAATACTCCATCCATTTCTATAAGAATGTTGAATGATCTGAATAAATTTGAAAAGTAATATTTCTTATTTGTTTTATCTTACTGAAATTGAATCTTATATTGGTAAAATGAGTCTTATCTGAATGGAATAATACTTTACAATAAATTGTGAACAAAACTCATAAGTTGAAGAAACTGAAGTATTTTCATGTAATGTTCATTAACTCAATCTTCGACTTATTCATATCATCCAGTTCTTGGGTATAATGAAGATCATTATTATTAGTCAATCCTGGTGTCTATTATTATCTTTTATTATGTATACATTTATATATATATATATATATATATATATATATATATATCAATAATTTGATTTATTTGATGCAATACAAAATATACAATGGTAATAATTTTACAACTATTTTACTTTTTGCTAGTGCACCTAAGTGAATGAGTACTTGTATTGTGCATTTGATCAGCATTTGTTACAGTAAAAGCTTATACTAAAGCCATTGAGAGTTACATAAAAACTTCAGTAAATTCCTATGATATCTAACATGCGTCAGGAGTCACTTATAGGAAATGAACAATGATCTTTCTCAGTGACAAAAAGTGTTAATATCATGAACGTTTATTTTTCAGATCTGTCGGTTTTGTTGGCATCGCATTCGAACTGACGAGAATGGGCTATGTCCAGCATGCCGTAAGGCCTATTCTGAAAACCCTGCAGATTTCATCCCATTATCGCAGGAACAGGTAAGAAATCCACAAAAGCATGAGAATTAAAAAACACACATATGTTTGTTTTTTTTTTCAGCTTTTTATAGGATTTTCTCTCCTCGTTTCTAAGAAAAATTTGGAAAAACAAATATATATTTAATAAGAATAAAACCTCTACTTATCTTGGTGGAAGTTTCGGGAACAAATCTGCTCTCGTTTTCAACACAATTGAAATATTTTTCTCTTTGCAAAATTTTTCAATATGTCGGTTTTGTCACTTTTCAGTGTCAATTTCAATATCAATATCAATCATAGGAACAAATTTACGTGCTCTACTTCTTCGAATCATCCTTCATATACAAAATAACACTATGGTAAAAGAAATCATTCATTTCATACAAATCATTCAATCACATACTCCTGTGCATTCTCACAAGTGTTTCAAAATATAGCAAATTTTTCAGCGAGTATTTCAGTGAATTTTGTTGGATACTGATATCAGTCTCAATTCATGATGATACAGTCACCTGAATCAGACTGACATTGTGTACAAGATGTTGCATATCCCATAATGCGGAACCGAGACAAGTATACACAATTTTGTTGCCATTCAAAATCGCACGCGCACTGACGTCACACTCTTCAATTCTCGATTGATTGATTGTGACCTCCAGCCCAGTTCATAGCTTTACGGATGATAGTACACTTCATTCCGCCTTTTCCTCTAGAGCCCCTATATCATCCAATGAGGCCAGACGTGCAAGGCGAAGACAGGTTGATGCTTTAAATGAGGATCTGACAAGAATTCTGAAATGGGGATCTGAGAATCTAGTACAGTTCAATGCAACTAAAACTCAAGCTTGTATGTTCACCAAGAAGGCTGATCACACAATGCCCAATTTGATGATGTCGGGTACCACTGTTCCTATGAGGTCGTCAATATCCTTGCTGGGTGTCACCACCAACAGTGCTCTCTCATGGGACGATCATGTGAGGTCCATTGCGAAGACTGCTTCACAAAAACTCGGTTTTCTTTTCCGTGCGAAGAGATACTTCACATCCCAGCAACTGCTTATGATCTACAAAGCACAAATTCGACCTGTCCTGGAGTACTGCTCACATGTTTGGAGCTCAGCCCCCAAACATACGCTCAAGCTCTTAGATTCAATTCAGAAGAGAGCTATTCGCCTAGTCGATGACACAACACTCACCAAATCATTGACCTCTCTAGATCATCGTAGAAAGGTCGGCGATCTCTGCCTTTTTTATAGGTACTTCCACGGTCGGTGCTCAACGGAAATATCATCTATTATGCCACCACGCGCGATTCCTAGTAGACAAACCAGACGAGCTCAAGCTGGTCACCCCTACACTGTCAGGCTCGAGACCTGTCGAACATCGCTATACCAAGCATCATTCATCAATAGAACGGCAAAGTTGTGGAATTCTTTGCCTAGTGAAGTCTTTCCTGATGCTTACAACCTCCAAACATTCAAGAAAAATTCCAACACCTTCCTTCTTTCCCAAAATTCCACCGCTGGCTAACACGATGTTCCTCGAACATCATAGGTTTCCCTTTCGTCCACAGATAAAAAAAAAAAAAAAAAAACTATCTCTATGGTGTCCCTCCATAAACATGTATGTGTGTTAGGAATAATAAATGTCAATATTATTGTTATTTCGGACAAATTGTGACGGCAGGTGGCCAAGCTGAAAGCGGAGAAGCGCCAACGCGACCAGCAGCGCAAAGCGAAGCTTACCGAGAGCAGGAAGCACCTGGCGAGCGTGCGCGTCGTGCAGCGCAACCTCGTCTTCGTGGTGGGGCTGCCAATGCGGCTGGCCGACCCGGAGGTGCTCAAGCGGCACGAGTACTTCGGCAAGTTCGGCAAGATACACAAGGTCGTGATCAATCAGTCGACGGCCTATGCGGGCACCCAGGGGCCCAGTGCAAGTGAGTCTCGGAGGGATTTTTTTTTTTTTTTTCGGTTGAGAAAGGGCCAGGAAATAATGATGTTCAACTCAAGTCAATTCAATAAATTATTTATACTTATATGAATTTGCATAAAATACAACAAGTTCTTTTATATATAGCAGGAAAATTTCGTAAACAAGTCAAAAAATCGAGACTATTATTTGTCACTATTGCTATAGCTTTTTTAGCATTGAAAATTGCCTTTGACCAAGACTTTCCATTATTAATCATCAGTGTGTCATTTGTTTTGAGAATGTGATTTATGTAAATGATGAAAAGAAGTGGTACTAAAATACGTCCTAGAGAAACACCAATATGTGTTTTTTCGATCTGGAAATGACTATATGAAATTGAATAGGTAATAGACATGCACAAATTAGTCATCCTGTTTGTTAGACAATAATTGTTATTAAATATTGAACACAACACATGAGTAAACTGTATTTTTATTCTTATTTTTATTATTTCACGACTTCCAACAACAACTCAAACCTTAAATAGAATAATCTTTCAGGTGCCTATGTAACTTACATGAAGAGTGATGATGCTTTAAGGGCCATACAAAGTGTCAATAATATAACTATAGATGGTAGATTGATAAAATCGAGTTTAGGCACTACAAAATATTGCTCTCATTTTATGAAGAATCAAACGTGTCCGAAGCCAGACTGCATGTATCTTCATGATTTTGGTAAGTATTATCTCCACCAATTTTTTATTTATACCTTTTCAAACATTTAGTTTGATAATCATTCAGTTTTTGGATGGAATATCTTCAAATTGGGAAATGACAACTGCCAAAATTGAAATTGTCATACTTTGTAAAGTCATTGTGAATATTTTTTAATATTCAGTATATCATCATTATGTGTTAGAATTCAAAGTGAGTTTATACATAATATAACTACTTTTAGAGATACTTTTGGCATCAAGTTAGATCTGCTATGACCAATTTTGCAGATGTTCAATTTGAATATGTCAGTTGGGGCTGACAAAAAAGACAAACCAAAAATCTGGTGATAATGGATCTGATTATCACACGGGAAATCGTGCCTTGATGAGGCTATTCAAGTGCCGGAACATTTTTAATAATGTTTTTTTCTCCATGTGACATTTCGAAATAGTCGAACCCGATTTCGAACTCTCTGAAACTTGTCACGAATGTACATCCTAATAGTTCCCTAATTCGTTACAAGGAGATCCGGAGGCCAGCTTTACCAAGGAGCAGATGCACGCCTGCAAGCACCAGGAATATGAGAAGAAGTTGCACGAGAATCTCGTCCAAAAGATGGCCAACTCAAACAGTTGCAGCCAACAGTCTTCGGAAAACGGCAAACAGAGGTGACTTTTACTCTACATTTTTACAATTTGTGCAGTCACCAGTCACCCCTGCATATGCCAGTGAAACAACAACCATAATTCCTCGACACAATATATTTCTTTCAATGTGTTCTGAATATAATGATTTCAGTGATTCTTAAGACTCACGTTCGCAGGAAGTAATCAACGTTAATAGATATAATTCTGCAAATGATTTAATTACCTCCTGCGAAATCTTCAGGTGACTCTCTCTACACCTCGATTTGCACAAATTCCAAAACACTACTCTGAAAGTGGCTGCCAAGTGTGCATGTTTGGATATTCTATGATATTACGGGGAAATTCATTTAAAAAATTATTTATACATGTAATTTTGTTGGTATATTTCAATCATATGTAGATTGAAACTAGATTTACGCTTATATGGCCTGTTGGTTGAAATTGGATAAGATTTCCATGTGTCCCATTACTATTTTCGACCTCTTGATCACTCGGTATTAAGCAGGGAATCTTTTATAGTACCAAAAATTTCCTAGTGACTGAAGACTATGATGTTCGAAATAAACGTATGACTGAAGATTATGATGTTTGAAATGGACGTAGGTCGTTGCAAGTATCACATGGAGAATTTTAAAATTGCCATGTATAATGATATTATTAATATTTATTCATCATTTCCACATATGAAAAGAAAGTTTGAAGTACATTATACAGTGCAATCAAAGTGAGTAAATTGAGAAACTCATTTCAGTTCACTCAAGAACTTTTCTATGAGTACCACTTCTTAATTGTTTAGATGCATTGAAAATTGAATTGAACGTTGGTGACAAACAATCAGTGTAATGTTTATAAAAAATATGAATAACAATCATTACTAACAATAAATAAAAATAGGAATATGGGTTGTGATATGATATAATAATATTAGTTCAAAGGTGAAAACAATAGATGTTATTCATATAGTTATTATTAGATATATGGTCTACAATTCAAGTCTGAAGATTAATGATAACGTCTATTAAGTCCAATCATCTAAAAAATATATAAACAGGGGGGTCTATCAAATACGTCTGTTCTGGCTAACAGTTATATATCGACAGTTTGGATATAAATTAAATTCGAAGGAAGAAAACTGTCGATAAATAACATCGTACCTATTCAACAATATCCCTCTCAATCATTTCCTGTATAATTTAATACAGGATGTACATTTATTGAACTATCTTCAACAACGACACCTATACGGGGATTCCCAACAGTTGTAGTTTGGATAATTCAGTTCCGTGAGCACTGATAATCTGTGAACGAACGTTTCAGCGTCCCCATACCGACCGGCGGCGACGGTTCGAAATCCTCGTCGAAGGAGAACATAGCATCGCTGTCCAGCAGCGTGGGCAGCACCGCCTCCGTTGGCAGCGGAGGCGGTACCAACAAGGAGAACTGGCCGCACCTGAGCGCGAACGAGAAGGAAAAGGAGAAGGAGAAAAAGGAGAAGGGGAAAAAGGGCAAGACGAAAAGCGGCGGCCAGGAGGGGGGGAACAGGAAAGAGAGACGGGACATAGCGAAGAGCGAGAAGAATAGTTATAAAACGGAAGGTGGGTGGGCGCATATGAAAGCTTGTCTAGTGTGTTGATTTTTTCATTCTGATTTTCCTCATTTCCGCATCAATTGCAGGTCGGACAAAGTCTAGTAATAGGAACTAAATGAAATATGAGCTGTAAGCAATGCCACCATATTATATTGAAAAATTTACGATACAGTTCAAGAGAACCAAAGATATATATTTTCAAGGTTGGAGAGAAAGGAATTGAAACGACCATAAATTGTGTGTTGAAACAAAGAGACTCAGTTTTACTTGTTGTTTGAATATTGATAATTGCCATTTTTATTGTTAACTAATTGAATGTAAGTTTTTACTAGTGTTTGAGTGAACCTTACACAAACAGTGGTTGTTTCATGTGATGATAAAAACAAACGGTATCTCGTTTACAGTGAAAGAGAGCAAACCCACCTCGCCGACGCCCCCTTCGGACCCCGCCCCGACGACTCCGCCTCCGCCCCTCCTCTCGCGTCCGCCGACGGAAGAGGCGCTACTGCGCTCCGCCCCGCCCCTTCGGTCGCTGATGGCCGCGCCCGCGTCGCTGTCGGACGACAACACGAGCTTCTTCTCGTCGTCGACGAATTCGTTCCGGCGGGTGGCGCCGGGAGGCGGCGCGAGGGAGGAGCCCGCGGAGGCGGAGCACGACGGCCACGCCCTCCTGTCGGACAGCTTCCCGAGTATCAGCACTACCGAGGATTGGGCGGCGGCATTCGGGTTCCCGAGGCACGCGGACAGTTTGGAGGGCGAGTCTGGTGAGTCGAGTCTTAGTCGTTTTACTTTACAGCATGGTTTAATAATTTTGATCGATTTATTTCTAGAAATGTCAATATCAAATTATGTTTCTCTGATATGATAGGATTCGAAATGTGAAATATTTATACAGGTCGTTTTTTTTTTTCAACCTCTCACTAGTGAACATTAATATATGATGAAGTTTGATACAGAAAAAAATTGCCGTCAAAATATGACGAAATTTTGACACAGGCCTTTGAAACATACCAAGCTGTGTCATCGCATCAGATACTCTGACTATACCATCAGTTTTGTTCCCCTATTACTATTTTTCACTCCTCTCAATGGCACTTAGACGCAATATAACTGCCATAAGAAAATCGGAATTGGGTACTGTATCTGGAAAATAGTTGACCCTGTATAAAATCTGTTATTCTAATTATCAAAATAGAAAAATGGTGGTTTTCAATTTTTCTGTCTCATTTTGAAAGACTTTTTTTATCAAATTTCGTCTTATTATTATTCAGTATCGAAACCGAAAACATTTATATAATTTGTTCAACCTGTATTAGTTCACAAGATCCCAATGGTGGGAGTGGTGAAGAATTAATAATTTTCCTATATTTTCAACAAGATTTCAATCCTTCCTGGAAATTTTTATCTTGGACTATCTCACTATTTTTCATTTTAATATTGAGAACAAACTTTGAACATTCCCATTCCCTTGAATTCTTCTGCAACTGTTAATCTGGAATTGAAGGAATATTTCACAAAGCTATCCAACGTTTTTCATTCCTTTTAATAAATCAAATTGGTCTGCATCTTGTTCTTTAATGTTTTTTATTCTATTTCTAGTGGTCAACAAAGACGAGAGAATAAATTTGGATATATTAGCTATTAGATTTGGACAGTTAGGATACGATGGATTTAGCAAAGGTAATGAATGAGTTCAAAATTTTCCTAATGGACCTAGATCCAGAATTTGTTTCAGATATTCACCTCACTTTCTTTTCCAGGAGTTAAAAAAGAAGATAAATTGATGAATCTAGACTCCTTAAATAGTGGCTTTGGCCAGTTGGGACCAAACGGATTCAGCAAAGGTAATTATGTGAAAAATATACAGTGTGGCGAGGTAAATTTCTTCGTCGCTACAGATGTCAATAAAAAAGACGTCAAGATAAAAATGTCGGAAGTCTGACGACCTGAATTTTTTCTTTTGACCCATATCATTCAATATTTGAATTTGTTCCTCTGAGCCTAATCTGTATGGACTGAAGTGTGAATCTACATAATCAACCCAATTCTACCGTTCGATAATTAATATTATTGTTTATACATGACGGGGATCATAGAAAATAAATATAAAGAACCAAATTATAACACAATATGAATTATTGAAATGTATAGAAAAGTAATCAAATGAAGAGAGTTGTATTACCTGTTCGAAACCATTTCCGTCGCAAATGTTGATTATACAATTGTAGTGCTTTTGGACATTTTCATATGTTGAATGTATGTCTGTTTATATCAACGTTTGTACCGTATGGGTCGTTTTTATGGAACTTTCTGAAAACTTTTTGTTGATACTTGACGAGTATCTCACTGATGATGGCTTGACAGCCGAAAGCGATTTGCAATCTAAGTTGAATAATTTCACACGAAATACAACTCTCTTCATTGTGTGAATGTGTTACTCATTATGATGACGTGTTTTAGATATTATGAAGACATGTCATATCTGATTCTGTATAGTATAATTAGTATAAGCGAATGAAAAGACACAATTATACGCTACTCATTGACGGACATATCGGCATCATAAGCGGCTTTTCTTTGTGGTTTTTATCCAACTTTTTTTTTTTGCTAATATCAATAATATCGTCCGTTCCTTTGCAGTCGATACGTACAACAACGGCTTCTACGAGTCGGCCAAATTACAGGAGAACCTGATGGACATGCTGTCGGGGGGCTCCTCTAGCACATTCAAGCACCCGCCGCCGCCGCCCCCCGCGCAACAGAAGCCCCCCTCTCCGCCGCACACCAGTCTCAACGGCCTCGATCAGAACATGTCCAAGTTCTTCATGGATTTTCACAAGGTGATGACCTCGAAAAGCCATTGAACCGTGATGAAAACAGCTTATCTGCTTATCCCCAGTCACTAGAAGGAGTTGTAGTCTACTTGATTTTGTCGAATTTCGATACCTTATTTGATGGCATCACCTCTGCCGATCTCGAAATTTATCTTGGGAACTCCGGAAAAAAAAAGATTTGAATTGAATTGCAATTGAATTGAATTGAACCGTTAGCTATCTATTACTGTTGGATATGCGTCATTATCAGTAAAAGCGGATTTGATTTCACAGAATTGACGATCGTATCGCCATCTATACTCAAGCGGTGCGGCCTTAGTAAGGTTGTTTGACATGTTTTGGAAGAAAAAATTGAAGAGTTGTTTCACTATCCTATACAACTATAACCATCCTATATCGATTTTCCTATATCAGCGATCATTAAAGTATACGTGTTTGATTGGTTGTAAAATTTCCATTGAAAAGACAAGGGGTGCGTTTTATTGAGACAATTTTATGTCTAGAACAAGTTGAATCGCAGAAAATTTAACCCAAGCATACTTCGATATTTATAATATTTTGAGTAATTTTGAAAATGTTCCCTTTCATAATAACGTTTAATGATATCTTATTTGAGAACGGTTACGGTTTCATTGCAAATCAAACATAGCGCCTTATGACCGGACCCATTCACGTTATATTCTATTGTCCTGTGAATGTTCTGCATTCAATGTCTATTTTTTGCTTATTTTCCATACTAGTAGATCAAACATGAAAAACAACAAGTCAAGACAAAATACTGTTACACATGGGCGTTGATCGGTTTATTGGGTATAACATATTCATTTCATCCCAAATTTCATTCTTGTTATGTTTGAACTTCAGTAGATAGCTATACGAGTTTCGAAATTCGAATGAGATCAAGACGATTTCACTGTGTTATATGCACGATTCAGAGAAGAATGGGGAAATCACTGATTGTGTTTTATTTCGCTAAAAAGTTAACGCTCGAAGATGGCGCCATTTTTGCAGATTTCTGTACAAATAGTTGGTGTATTTGATCAGTAGCCTAAAATTACTTCTTCCGCATCAACGGTTTGATACATTTGTTTGTTTAATTATCATTAATACTGATCCACTTGTGCTTTTTCTGTTGCCATCTAACGACTAATAAAGCAATAAATAATAAAATGCTATTATTAAATAGGCTGTGCGTTCAAGTTTTGGCAGAATAAATTAGATAGGAATCGGGCAAAGTAGTTTCAAAATTTTTCTCTACATCGTGGTTACATGTTGATAGTATTGTGGTAGATTTTCCGACTTGATTTTTCTTTGAGGTGATTACTTTGTCAGCAAGGTTTTATATCTTTGCACAATAAAGCATATTCGCTCTATTTCAAGAACAAGGAGCAGCAGCAGCAACAGCAGCAGTATTCAGATGGCTTCGGCGGTCACGCGTATTATTCGGATATGCATAGCGAAGCGGAACGGGTGAAGCTGCTGCAGCACCAGCGGCAGCTAGAAGCGCGGCTGATGAACATCGCCAGCTTCAAACAAAGTTAGTAAACTATTGATCTGGATATTCAGGATGAAAAATGAACGTGCGTCAATCGGTTTTCCAGAAAATGAATATAGAAAATGATAATGTCTTTGCAAATGCTATTTTTGACTCTATTTTCCATGTATAGTACAATACACGATAAATGGCATGCCATTTATCGTAAGCGGACTGAACTTCTCATATTTCTTCAATTAAGTCGATTACTAGATCATTACTCTTGTAAGTGAAACAGAAGATTTTCATGTCCCTGATAAATGGAATTGAGGAACCTATGTACAGCGTTGCCAAGTCTCTTCATCGCGGCTTGGGAGATTGAGAAGGGTTTTATACTAACCAAAAAGTCGTTAATTTTGACATAGTTACTTGAGTTTTGTATTTTAATTTTATCAAGGAGTTGAGTATGGTTTCCATATAGAATATTCTGCCTGGCCTAGAGAACTATTAGATATGTTCAGCCAGAATTTTCCGTTTGACTATGTCTGTTTGGGGCTCACATATTTTGACGTTGCAAAATTTCAAGTTATTTCGAATATTGTAACAAACAAATGTTTTAGATAGATCATAGTTGAGCCTGACTTAGCATTGCGGCGTACGAAATATTGACAAAAATTCCTGTTATTCGAACTAATGCTTTGCTTTGAATTTCAGATTATCAAAACAACACAGGCAACCCTTATCAAAACGGAATGAACCAACAGTTATACATGAACGGTGAGAACGGGGGATTCGGCAATTATCACAATCAAATATACGGGAGTTCCAATGTCAAACAGAGTACAGAAGACGATTTAGGTTTCGATCCTTTCCAAGAAACACAGAAGGCCTTTGCAGAGCTAATGGCCAGTGAACAGAATCACCAAACACATAATACAGGTGAATGGAACTGAAGAATCCATTGCTAGATATTTTGATTTTCTGTATCATCTGAAAAAAAAAAAACGCCCCAAGCCATAGCAGTGCGATTTATTATCCGATTTTGACTTATCAGATACTACAAGGGGGCACCATTTCGGATACATATATTTTCATTATTTTCATGATTCAGTTTTTTTTCTGAATACAATGATGTATAGCAAGTTGATTTTCGCGCAAAATAGTTGACAAAAATCAATTCCGTTTCTAAAGAATATGCTGTCGTTAGAGTTGAAATTGAAAAAGAAAATTGTTAGTGCCACCTTGTAGTATCTTATCATTGAATCTTGAAGAAGCAATGAAAAATTCTAAATAAATGATAATAGATAGTTCTTATTCAAAAGTCAAGGGCTTTTTCAGTTTCAATTTTGAATCTTCTTTTTTCTTACAAAAAGTTCAACTCATCAGGCAATGAGATATAAAAAAACATTTCCATCATAAAATATTGATTGTTTTCCAATGTTGAATTTTTATGAATTCGCAATCAAGAAATTCTGTTGTCGTGTTTCATATTGATGTAGAAGATAAATCATGCTTGATTGTTTTTCTAGGTCATAGTCAAATAAATAGCATGATTCACAATCAAAATAGCGGACTTGTGCCACCACCACCGCCAGGATTTGTTCCACAAAACCCGAGTACACATATGAACTCTTTCGGTATGTATTAGAGAGCGATGGAATACTCATTTTTTTTCATCTCTTTGATGTTTTTCAGGTAGCAAAATTTTACCTTTTCTAAATATACCTAATAGTCAACAACAAGTTAATAGTCAATCACCATCAAATAATTGGCCTAGCAATTTCAATTCTCATTTACAACAGCAGCAGCAACAACAACCGAAAAGTAAGTACATTTTTGCGGAATACGATTTCTGATGCAGTTTTGACAAACAATGTTTGTTTATGTATCAAATGAATCAGTGAAGGCATTATACAAACAATTATATTTTTCAAAAATATTTTCAAAAACTGATGTAACATCGTTATAGATTAGAATTTCAACTCAATTCTCATACTCTTGATATAAAATTAGATGAAACAAAAAATTTCATTTGAAGTTCATGACAAAGTTCGTTGAATGAATATCATATTTCAAATATATCATACATACGTACGTTTTAATGGATACATTGTCTGACGAAATTATTCATAGGTACTGTTTCTATGTTCGTATCCATAAAAAATGTAGGAGCAGAACTCAGTGAAATAAAATACTAAATTGAGTTATTTTTTTCAGATATGAGCAACACATGTAACGATTGGAAAGTATTAGATCCGGCAATCTTATCGTCTAGCCGGCATTATCCCATAGCAAATATGTCTCAAAATAATAGGGAACATTATCCAAATATATCACAAATAGGAACACAACAACAAATACAAAATGGACCTCCGTTGCGGTATGAATTCACGAATAACGCATTTTCGAATTTCACACAACAATTACCGCCGAATTTCAACAATATGTCACATTTGAATTCACAACAGAACCTGAACTGGTTCGGTAGCGACATAAATTCTCAAATAACGAGCCCACCAGGTTTCAGAAATAACCAAGCAACAAAACAGCAAGAGTGTTGAACTGATTCGGAAAGTGAATGTGTATGGGTCGCTTCTATTTTAATTTCGAAATAAATTTATTGCCGAAGGATTCTCGTTTTGCTGGTTTCTGGGCTCAGATGGATCTTGCTTTTTATTTATTAAAGTAAATTATTGAAACGTTTTA
Organism: Gastrophysa polygoni; assembly: GCA_963576655.1. Taxonomy (NCBI): domain Eukaryota; kingdom Metazoa; phylum Arthropoda; class Insecta; order Coleoptera; family Chrysomelidae; genus Gastrophysa; species Gastrophysa polygoni. The sequence goes on from OY755093.1 coordinate 10,700,903, forward strand.
TTTCACAAATTCTATTGGTGGGTCCATCTCAGTTTTTGGATGTAGGAAATTGTATTTATTAACACCATATTTGATTTTTTCTTTCTCGGAAAGTTTGTGATGGAGTAGATAGAAAATTAGGAAATCAAGTAAACTAATTTCTTCGAATTAGGGTCTATCTGCTCCAGGTGAATGGTGGAACCTTCAAACGAAATGGCAATGGGCTCAAGTTTTGAGCATATTTTGAAGATTCTTTTACAGTGCAATATATGTTTTGATTAGGATAAAGTCGATCCCATACACTATATAATATTTAAAAAGTACTACAAGTACTTCCGAGTATATTAGAAATCTACATTGTGGGTGCTTGGCCGACGAAATCAAGAAATAAAACTAATATCTTGATTATATTCCTTTGAGTATATAAAATACAACAACTAAATATAATAAATCATATAAATTGATTTCAGGTGCATTATTACATTGTTTCCTTTCCCACAGCTTATAATACTTGAAAGGGAAACCCTCCGAACAACAAAGTTCAATGAAACCAAAGGCGAGAAATTGAAAGCATGGTATGAAAATAAAATTTTATTACAACTCCAGAGTATTTGCTACAACCAAAACCTATTTATTGAGATTGATACAACCAAATATACACAGAATTCTCAGTCAAACGTTCATGTTTTTAATGCAGTCATTAGTAATTCCTATTACAGAAAAAAAGACGAAAACTTTATTATTCATCAACTAGATTAAATTATGTTTAGTGCACAACACTTAGTATTCGCTGCAAATATCTTGAACTATGTTTAGCAAAGATTTTATAAATAAAATAAAAAGTATGTATAGCAGGCCATCCTGAGTATGACACTAAAAGCTTTGGTATAAAAATATTGCTAAAATGTTTCAACCATTAAGAGCAATAATATTGATAAAAACGTTACAGTTAATGACAAAGGAAACTGATACTTCCTGCCCAGTTCTGTATTCATATTTTTTTATATATATGGCCATCCAGATCAGAGATTACCTTCAAAAGGTATATTTGAAAATATAATCTCTCAGTCATTGTAGGAATGGCTTGAAAATTCAGATCTCATCAGTACCAGTATGATTTTTATACAATCATTATCTCATAATTATATTTAATTGAATTTCTTAAATCATTTGCATATAATAAACATTGGGCCTACATTAAGCTAAATCATCACTCACAGAAATTCTAAAAATTTGCAAAATGCAACCAAAAAATGCTCAATCACAAAATTATCACAAAAATAAGAGAATGTCAATTTATAAATGAAAGTAATAAGCTCTTCATAAATTGACTGAAATATAAACAAATTTGAAAATTCTTTCAAGTTATAATCGCAGAGATGAAATACCAATTCACCAATACAAAAAATAATGTGATCTGTGGAATAGTAGTATATTATACATTTTTAGAATGTAAAATAGTTAAGTTCTTTCAATTTCTCTGAATTTTGAATTTGACCCATTAGTTGCTGAGTATATTAGGTGAACAAGGGTAAATTATGAAAATTGTACCCTCTTTTCCCCTTAGCTGCCAGATAAATGTAAATAATGTGATATATCCCTGGAAGAAAGCAGATGAATCCGGCTAATAGAAAGACACACCCTTGTAATCCAGAGTTGGGCTCTGTTAGTGTAACAGTACCTGTGATCAGCAAACCCAGTCCTATAACGAGTAGTGTAGCTGCTGCAAGCACCATTCGCCAATTTTCTCGTACTTTGGGATGCTTTAAACATGAGTTGCCCCAGTTTTCCTGACCAGGGCAGTCATAATAGTCCTGTATCAGGGAGTCACTATCTCTAGAGGCATCGTTTACCATTTTGTAACTTTTGTAACTAAAAAATGAACTACTATATGCTAAAGCATTCATCAGATATTGTTCGATTATTTTACCTGCCATTTCCCATACAAACATTAATTTGATCACCTGCTCCTACTATGTTTGTTTTTGATTTAGTAGTTGGACTGTAAACTTTTATATCGTCATTTTCTTCTTCGAAGGCATCATCAATTGAAAATCGTTTTTGTTTTCCATTTGCATTTGAAAGGGAAAATTGCGATGACATTTTCGTTTGCTTGGAAGGTTATCAAAGTGATGTCCACCATCAAATATTAAGTTGTTTTGATATAACGAAGCATCCTTACCGATTTCCTGGAAACGAAGGACGGAAAAGGTGTTTCTACACGGCATACAAGGCCAAATATGGATTGTTAATATGAATTTATATTTGTTTTGTTTTCGGAATACTAATTAAATCGAAGTGTCAAAATAATTCCACCATCCTTATTTTGAATGTCACTTGTCATTCGCCATTATTGCTAATGTCAATGACAAGATAGCACATTTCTAAAAAATCAGAAGAAAGTTTTTATTGGTTTCGTTTTATAACCTCATTTTCTCAGTCGAGAAGAAGAAACAAAAAACAAAGCGCAAAGCATCGAAAATTGAAAAAATAAAAAATAAACAATTTTTGAATGGATAATTTGCAAGTGGTCATATTTTCATAAACTCCGACATTCCGTCGTATTGAATGTAACCTACAGTATTGCGATCCGAATCTACTGCTTTATTTTCAGCAATATTATTTTGAATCCTAATCATGGAAATGGATGAAGATGATCCCATGGAAATTGATGATTGTCTACCGGCTACACCTATTATTGAAAGGAGATCAGATCCATTAACGGTTGATCCGAGTCTAACTCCTAATATTGCGGAATCTTCTGCTGAAATCAGCTACCAAGAGACTATCAGAAATGCTCTAGGTGACAGTGTTGATATTGTTATTTTGGATGATGATGATGAGCCGATAAAAGGTAGGGAAAGAAAATTATTTTAGTTTATATGTTACCTATCTTTTTACAGAAGGAGAAAAAAAATCCACTCCTGTAGTAGAACCAGAAGATACCATCCAGGCAGTGAAAGAAATCATTGATTTGGTGGATAAACCTCACAATAATCGATGTTTGAATACCTCTTGTGTTAGTTCAAGCACTGAGTTTATATTAGCACCTGATTTTTGTCTCTCATACTACAGAGTTAAGAGATCAAAATCTTTCAAAGAAGAAATATGTGAGGCTTGCTACTCAAAGTGTGTAGAGGACTTTGATAAACTGAGTATGACTTTGAAGAATGGTGAGCTGATTCTTGGAGTAGACTACCCTATCATAAATGAGACTTTGCAAATTGATGATAGTGATGAGGAAGAAGATGAAAAAGAAGATATGGAGTATATTGAGAAAGAGAACTTTGATTTCATCAGTGAAAATATTGATGAAATATTACAAGCTACTTTAGATGACCTTAAATTGGAGAACCACTTCAAACAGGAGGCAGACTATTTGAAGAATGAAAATGAAAGAGTAGAGGGTATGTTTTAAACTGAGATAGTAATGCTTGATTTCATGTTTTCTTCATGATTTTCAGCTGAGTCAAAAGAGTTATCCAAAAAAGTAGTTGAAATAAGAACTGTCTTAGATGGTATACAGTTGAATTTGTACAACCAGTTCCGTCCAGATTTTAGAGCTTTGAAGGGTCTCACAATAATTGATGATCATAATCAGTCTCCTAACACTATCATTAAAATAGGTAAGAAATTGTAGTAGTATGTACATGTTCTACATATATGTGAACAGATTTTCTTTTTATTATGTATAGTGTGAAGTAGGTATGGAATTATTCTCATTTCAGATAATACTACAGATACTAGTACAAGAAAGAGTACCAGATCTCATAAACCAGTGTCATATGTGGAGATTGATGATCCTGGAAATTCAAATAGTCCAAAAGTGATGGCAGATCCAGAGCCTCCTAAAGATCTTCCACCAATTCTACCTGTAGATAGACCACAACCTATAATTGGTGAGAAATTGGGAATATTTATGTATAGGAAAATACAAATTTGCATACTGCACTAAGGTTACATCCAATTTAGCAGTCATATGTCGTATTCAATATCAAAACATGTCATCAAGAATAGAGCATCCTATTAACTTTTAACAAGAGGACTTTTTTATACACATAATAGAATTCTCCTATATGTAGTTCAATGGAAGTTGAATCATTTTTTTGCGAAAGAAATTTTCCTGTGAAGAAAAACACTCTTTCAACCCCTTTATGGTGCCACTGGAATTTCATCACACACCAATTTACCAGAATATCATGAATCTTATAGAAATAATGAAAACATTGAAATTTAATTGAAATAAATAATTTAATTATTAAATGATGAGAAATTTCTTTCAGCACTTTCTATCATCAGAAATCAGTCTATTTTTGGTAATTGTTTTCTTTGAATTGGCACGCCCTATATAAATCTCATATCAGTGCATAAAAATTGCTCATCAACATGTATACATATATTTTTTCATTCAGTACAAATATAAACCATAACATACTGATATAACTCTGAATACAAGAAGATCTATCTAGAAATAAATGGATATAATACAATTAAATATAATATCAGCACTGAATCCAAAAATTGTTTTGAAACACAAAACAAATCATTGAGTTTAGACAAACAACATTGAATATATTCACTTGCTCAATGACAGATTAATGATGGAGAATCAAGGAGATAGTTAGAATTTTTAAATATTGTCAAATATTATAAATAAACTATACATTGTCAAATTAAAGTCCTGTCTCAGTGAATTTGGCCCAACCACCTGCAATATAAAATTTTAGGATTTATGTTAATCTCAGTCACCACAAAAGAAACTGTTCCCGGAAATATAATATTTTGAGTATTTTTGAATATTAATAGGTAGATAAGAAGGCTTAAAGAGTTACTTTCAGTAACATTTTCAAATATATTCAGTGTGTTTCAAAAGATGATTTCTCTTCAACAAAAAATTCAAGATGACCATCTTAAAATCAATGGGCTCTATGATTTTTGACATTTTATGGAATGGAGTGACATTTTAGTTTATGTCGGTGTGTTCGTTGTTGTTAATGATGATAATGTCTCGTGGTAAAGCAGATTCTCAAGAAATATAGAAAGTGACTTGAATTCAAAATGTAAAAATGCTCTGCAAATCAATATACGTCAATTTATACAATATATTCACTGTAAAATATTATGGAATTTCTACTCCTGCAAAATAAGTCACTTTCCACTCTCTTTGTAGAATATACTATTTCATAGGTTGTCGTAGAAAAACTCATGTTTTTTTTTTCAGGCGAAACCTACTATATAGTTCGCGAAAACTCGCAAGGCTCCTGGATCCGGGGCCGCCTCCTGGCTGTCATCCAGCCCGGCCAAACCTACAACGGGCAGACGTACAACACGCCGCACTACAAGCTGGTGGAGCTGAAGCAGCAGAAAGAGCGGGTGCTGGACGGGAAGAACGTCGCCTACGCCGGTTTCTGCAAGGTCAGGCTGCCGGTGGGCACGAGAGTCATATCTGTTTTCAAGGAGACCAGTAACATGGGCGAGAAGAAGATGCCGAAGCACGATCCGTTTTACGCGGGTATCGTGGCCGAACAGCCGTTTGAAGGAAATAAGTTCAGGTGAGAGTCTTAGCTTCCAATATATTTTTTTGCGGCTATAACGGAAATGGTGCTCGTTTTCGAAGCCGCATAGCTTTCCAAAAGTCAGAGATAACATTTTCATTTGTTTCTTTTAATTTTAATCCTGTATAATCCTATATCTCGCTTTTTCTCAAAAAGGGGCACACTATATGTTTTTACGGTGATTGATGTCATATTTAATGACAGCTTTCATCTGATGTTAACTCATTGTACCTCAAAATCTTAGATACAAAAGTTACAGCATCTTGAACTCCAACTTAATGGAAATGCTATAGTTTGATGTCAACAGAGTTTCAAGTGGGTGAAAATAAAATGCATATTATTCATTCTCCGGCATTTATTAGCTTCCTTGAGAATATTCCTGAGGATGGCATTATTTATGAAATAACTGACAATAATATCAATCAGAAGAAGAAGAAGAAAAATCTTAATTGTTCTAAAAACCGAAAGTTTTTGTTGACAAAGCGTGTGATGTGCTATAACTAATATTGAAACTATAAAATCATGAAATATGCACATATATAAGAAGTAAAACATTCAAGTCGAACATATACTCATAGAAGTCATATTATAAGAAGAAAAGATAATAAACAATTGAAAAACGAGTTATAAAAACTGACTTAGTTGATTGAATGTGTCTTCATAAAATTCTTGCATGGTGTAATTGGCTTTATTACACCGACATAAGTCGGTAGATGCAATTTTCAATGAGTTTTTTTTTTGGATTGTGATACCTTGAAATCGATATTTTCAAAATTGTACTTCAACTGTATGATAATATCATGATTTTATTGTATCAGTGTATGAAATAGGTGAAAATCTAATGCATACAGATATAACCTGGAGGCTATGATTCATAAGAAAAATCCTATGAAGATCTAGTTATCTTTTATACGATCATCTTCTTCAATTAATCAGTTCAGAATTACATAGAGCAACCTAACTACCATCACTCTTATAATTTTTAATACAATAATGATGAATGTCATTGTCAGGAATATTATCAAGGTTATATTGAATATCTGTAATGGTATATTACCCAAAAAGCACATAATGTTTCCAACGAAGAATTATCATAGTGCTGTAACATCTGAATGGATAATAGCTATTATGTGTGAGTTTGATACTGTACTTGACCTATAAATATTCGAACACAAACCCAGTGAAACAAAATGATTTTGAATGAATCTTGCTATTGAGTAGGAAACCTCAAAGTATCAACTAGCTTCATATTTGAATTTCATCATGTTTCTTCCTGAGAATTAAAAAATATCAGCAATTTTTGGAGGTGAGGCTTTCAGAAAAAAAAATATGCGACTAGCTGTAGAAATATGCATATCACTTATATTAGATCTCGAACTGTAATAAGGTTACAAATTGTGTTCACTTTGACTATTTCTAGCTGTTGAGTTCATTGTTAAAATTCACGTATTGCAGATATTTGATTTTCTTCGACATCGGATATTCTCAGTACGTCAGCTATCACTCGGTGAATCTGGTGCTCCAATCGAACCCAAACGTTTGGGAAGACGTGTACGTAGAGTCCAGAGCGTTCATCAAGAAATATCTCGAAAGCCAAGACAGGCCTATGGTGAAGCTAGCCAAAGATCAAACAGTGCGAGTGGAATACAATGGTATGAGATGGTATATCATATTGAGGAAGTTTAAAAAATTTCTCTGCATAGTGTATTGAAAATTATCAGACAGGTATATTTCAGTTTTTTGTATAATTGAATTAGGCTTCAGAAAAAATATGAATGTTGTAAATTTCCGCTAGACAATTGTTTCAGTACAGTTTGTTTCAGTACAGTCGTTTCATGAAGTTACATACAATGTATCCATAAAATGACCACCCCTGGTGTATTTTAGAAATGTCTTCAGGTTATAGATGAATATTGAAAACTGATGTTCAAATATTGTGCATCAGAATCACTTCTTACAGTAGTTTTAATAATGGTAATATGTGCAATAATAATTATTATTCTACCATATGCTAATATACAGTTTCATTCATTTTTCATAGTATGGCGCAAGATTGTTGTTGATTGTTACCATATTTGTAATTTGAATATTATCAAGTCCGATGATTAATTTGGTAATTCCGAATATTTTTCAATTTTAGGTAGATGGTGGCTTTGTACAGTCATGAACGTCGATTGCTCTTTGGTGCAAGTGTTTTTCGACGGTTTAAGCAGAACCGAGTGGATATACAGGGGTTCGACAAGACTCAGTCCGATGTTTAGGGAAGAGCAAGCTGCCACTAACAGACATACAGGTGTTAGAACGTCCAGAAAATTGGGACACGTGAGTCTTTATTTTATAGATATCTAGATAAATTATTTTTCGTTTTTATTGTATGTACAGTGTACCTACGTTATTATTTTGTTTCAACAGTATTTTTTTTCTTTCATTAAAACATCACGCTAGAGTTGGATCAGTTACTATTAATTTAGTTGTTCACATGTCACAATGTTTGTTTCTTGAACTATTTTATGCATAACAATTCAATCTGTTGATATGTTCCAGAAATAAACAGAAAATATCATTTTTAATCATATCACAGCAGAATAAAACGAATGTTTTATCTCAAGCTTTTCCTATTCAGGATAATTCAAATTCGACCCCCTTCAATGCCATTTGGGAACATTGGATTCTTCAAGTACTTCATTGGATTTTCAATGAAAAACTAATTGATAATATTATTATTTGTATCGTCGAAATTTACTCAAACATCCCAAACTATCCCAAACGCCATTATGGTTTGGATTCAACTTGTATAAACTGTAGATCCCCGTCAGCTTCACGCGCACAAGCCCTTCGGGGCTTCTGAGGTTTGCTTCGGCAACTAAGGAGATGAGTAACAACAACAACAACAATACAAAATACAACTTTTTTCACCGGTGAAAAATATATAGATAAAATAAAGGTCACGTAAATTATGGAAATATCGAATTTTAGTGTAGGACTCTGACAATTCGAATCACTCACTTCATCCACGTCTTCTTCAGAATGAATCTGCGACAGTGGTTCAATATACCCGCAATCAAGATTTCGTACAGTCGCCGACGCAGACGACGATAAAACAAGAACACGAATCTCCCACGGACAATGTCCGAGCTGTGGCTCGAAAAAGTACGACGAAACCACAGGGTGTTCTGCCGACGCCGAACATCGTGCCGTTTTTGCCTCCTGTCAATAACGTGCCTGTCACGACAGGCCCGACGAGTAAAATAATGGTAAGGAATGGTTTGTGTAAGTGTCATGACATCTGGAAATTACGGTAGTTTGGACTCGGTTTTCAAGATACTTAATTTTATTTCATAAATAAGGAGGGCCCTTAGTAAATATCATGAATTATGAAATGAAATATTATTATGAAATAGGGTTACTACATGTACCACTGAATTTCTTTCAATTTGAAGGGAATAGTTTCATATTTGCGAATGCCAAATATGATTTTTGAACTTTTCATGGGATTTTCTCTCATCGTTTCTAAAAAATAGAGTAGAAGTTATTAAAAATTATTTCAATAAATTTGTAGTAATTTTTAATAACTTCTACTCTATTTTTCAGAAACGAGGAGAGAAAATCCCATGAAAAGCTCCTCCTCGAAGAACTTACAGACAGTATGATTTTTGAACTTTCTGAATTCTGTCTATACCTATTTTTATCAATGCACGGTTTATAAATTGATAAATATGATATAGATTTTTCATAAACTTTTTTCGATATAACCGGAACAATATAATTAAATTTGAAAATTTACAAACCGGATTTGTGTCTCCTACCGTTACCGAGATCCCCATGCTGTGCAGCCTTATGTTGAACAAAGTGTATTGGTCCGTATAATATCTGAATATTGCGCCAATACGAAACAGATCTCCAGCCAATATTCTGTGCGTGAAGATTCTAGATGTGTGCTCGTTTTGGTATAATCAAAGATAGAAATTTTGTATTTCGTGCATACATTTTTTTATTAATAATTGTAGCAAAGCGCTTGCGACCGTTAGGTCATCAGTGCGTACCTGCAAGTAAGTGAATACATTTGGAAATCAAATTTTGTAAAATTATGCATCAAAATGTTGAAAAGTTAGGTGACTTACTCGTCAAGTGTACAAGAATCATAAAAGATCTAAATTCCAGACGAACATTATGAATGGTTACGTAACAAACATTTGAAAAAAAATTCAGTACATGAAAATCCTGCCTAGTCTAGGATTATTATGGATTACATTATCAGTTTTCAGAATGATGCACTGAAATCATTCAATTTTGAAGAGGAAGTACCTTGACAAATTATTAGACAGACTTAACTGACAAGTGAAAAGAATTTTGAAGTCAGATCTGTCAAGGAATTCGAACTTGAAGAAAATAACAAAACTGTCCGCCGCCATATTAAATGAGAGAAAATTTGTATTCTGCATTAATATATGCCACAAACAGTAGAAATAGTATAAAACGTTCGTTACGAAAGGTTATTCATGCACTCGTTCGTTCGGAAATTCGCCGCTCAGCGGCTCGTTTTCGAATTTCGGATTCGTGCTAGAATATGTCGCCTCTGTATCAATCAATCAATCAATCAGTTTTTTCATCCTTATGACATTTTACATGTCTAGGAAATAGTTGAAAATATAGATTATAAAAAAAATAAATTATACAACAAAATGAAGCATACAATAAAATGTTGATTAAAATATAGAATGCTAATATCTGCGTTTATCACACATTATCAGATAATAAAAATTCATTTATATTATAAAATGAACCTTCTGCTAAAAACATTATGATTCTTCTTTTGATGAGTAGTAGGAAGCCACAAGACTTTTTTTCCTTTCGTAGAAAGTTGGGCCAAATAAATTTGCAGCATGCGACGTCGAAAAAGATATCTCTAATAAGTTGATTTCACTTAAGTGTTTTATAGCAGAGGAGAAATTTATATCTTTCCTGATGTAAACTATCAAACCATCATTTTGGTTGAATTGAGATTCATTGTATAAAATATCAAAATTTGGAATGGAAAAAGTTTGAATATCATCAATTTGCCATGATTCAGATAATATTATAATATCAACATTCGCTGTATTGGCTGACTGAATATACAAGAGAAATTCATCAATATTTTTTCCCATACTTCTAATATTGAGATGGAATATATTTAAAAAACGCTCACCTCTGAAACGTTCCACATTCCGCAAACAATCGTTTCTCTCTCATAATTTTCTATGTGGTTCAGAAAATCCAGCATATTCGTGCTATTGAATTAGGAAAATGAATTGGTGCATTTATATTAGAATGGAAAGTGAAGAAAGATATTTTTATAAGAAAAAAGTTCAGAAAAGAGTAAGAGAATGTAGACTTGATAGATGAAAGAGATAAATGAGAATCAGGACTTTCTAAGACTTCACAGAAAAATAAATAATCTAGCTAAGTATAATTGCTGTGGCCTAAATATAATAGTTTAATAGTTACATTTACATATGCAATAATTGTGGAAGTATTAATAATTATGATATGGTTATGATTAGAATTAAAAAAATTATGATAAGTATCAAAAAGGTTTTGGGTTATTTCGCAGTGTTCTGGTTTCTCTGGTTCTATTCTGCGACAGGTTAGACTCTGGTGTTATATTTGCTCCAGTTATTTTCTGATTGAGAGGTTTTCTTCTTATGGCACCTGTATTTGTGAAATCCTCTCTACGTATCTTTTATCCTCACGTCACTTTCATGCCTCGTATTATGTTCGTGTAGAAATTTATTTGTTATGGAAAACGTTTGAACAAATTTCAGAGATACATAAACAAGGAACTGTCAGTGATTCACGTTTCAATCGACTATTCCGATTCTGATTGATGTGATTTTGTTGTCGGCAGTACTTCACGCCTCGCGACCAAGTCATCATAAAGCGCGCCTACCGGCCGCACACGTGCTCGGCGCAGTGCAAGTCCTTCCTCACGCACAACTTCGGCCAGCTGCGCGGCCACAACCCGCTCTCGAAGCCGCTGCTGTGCGGCTGGGGCCGCATGACCGTCAAGGCCAAGGGGCGCAAGGACATCGTGTACAAGGCGCCGTGCGGCCGGCTGCTCAAGAACATCGCCGAGGTGCACTGCTATCTGCGGGTGACCGACAGCGAGATGACGGTGGATCTGTTCGACTACAATCATATGGTCAGGTGTTTGGCCGAGTTCAGCGTCGAGTGCAATCCGGATCCGAAGGATCTGTCGAGAGGTGAGCGCGTATGCAGTCTGTCCACGTTGAGGACTTACCACGTTATTAATAATAAGGTCTATTGGACAACAAAATTGAAAACCCCAATGGAAAAAATTACAATGTCAATGTAATTTGGTATAGATAGTAGGACAAATTTCCTCACCTCAAGACATCATCGATCCTGTGATGATACTGTCTGATATTCGAAATATGAGCAGTTTCTTCTTTCGAATCATTGTCGTATAGTAATCTATAACGACCTTTGCCTAGTACCTGAACACCCTTTGAGGGCGGAGTACTGACCAAATATATTTATCATTTAATTAGTTACGCTTGGTTAGCAAGAGGTATTACCTACATATATTGAGCTTTCAGTGGAACTTAGGGCAAATAATGAGGTCTGTTTAACAAAGAAAGAAAATAATTCTTTTTGACTAGTTTTTGTACCCGTGAATACCTTGGCTTTCTCATCAAAACTAACCCAACCAATATTTCCCTCTCCATTCAAAACGATTCTCTATATATCAGCAACTCTATAACTCGTTTCTACTTCTTTCGATCTAAGTTCAAACGTGGTTATGGAAATATTAGTTGTAAAAGAAAAATTGAGTTCCTGTTGAGTTATGAATGTCATGTGAAATCTTATTATATTAAAATGAATGCATTTATTGAGAACTGTATGAAGATCATTGTTTGAATTTATATGATTGATATTTAGGTTGAAGTTTACTACATGACAGAAAATGAATATATGCTAAAATTCCATCTATTTCTTTTATCTTGGATATTTGAAAGGCCCCCTAACAACAATCCGTTGATTCTTTGTAAGAACCCAGTCTCCAATGTCTAGCTTCGGTGGCATTAATTTTCGAAAGAATGAGTATCCAAAGTGGAATCTTATATCAATGATGAGTATCAAATATTGTTCTTTGGCATTTATGATAAAATATCGATCACTCAAGTGTCAATTCATCAATTTTCAGGACTTGAACAAGTGCCAATTCCCGTTATCAACGGAATCAATAATGAAATGCTGGACTTCTGCAACTATTCTATCAAGAGGGTTCCTATGGAAGACGTTCATATGAATGTGGACACGGAATTTTTATGTGGCTGTGATTGTGAGGATGATTGCATCGTGAGTATTCAATTCCGAATATTATAAATCAATGTGCTGTGTGATTTGAGAATAACTCAATCAAATCGACAGTGAAGTGAAAAAAATATTTTTGTGCAATCAAATAATCGAACATGATTCACTTTACTGTTAGCATTCAATTTTTTTATCTTTTTATATTTCTCTTGGTAAATGATTACTTTCACTTCAGCTTATATGAATGCATACTTTAGTTAATCATTAATTGTTTGTTGTTTCAATATTGATTCTTAACCGCTCATAAATTGTATATTAAATGAACTCTAGTGAATGAATATGTCATTTGAAAAAAAAAACCTCTCGAAAAGATCAATACTGGAGCCGATACAGTTATGTTTCATTCAGTAAAATATAGATGTGTATCATAGACAACTATTCGTAAATATATTCTAAATTGAATTAGTTACCAATTTGAAATTTTTCAGACATCAGTATCCAAAATAATGAACCATAGTTACATTGAGGGGTTGGTGTAACGCTAACCTCAAGGGAGATGAATATATATCGCCATGTACTATATTTTTCAATCAGTTATTCGAAAAATGCATTGATTGAATTTTTTCTTGTTTATTTTTTGAATAGGATAAAACAAAATGCTCTTGTTGGAAGTTGTCATTAGAGGGAGCAAAATACATTAGCAAAGACGTCGATCCGAACTCCGTTGGATACATTTACAGAAGACTACCAGAACAAGTTATAACGGGAATATACGAGTGCAATTCGAGGTACAAAATATCCCACTGGAACACATCGGAAAAATAAAACGGTTTTAAATTTTTGTTTCAGATGTAAATGCAATTCTACTTGCTTGAACAGAGTCGTACAGAATCCTATGACTCTGAAATTGCAAGTTTTCAAAACCCACAACAGAGGATGGGGCATCAGGTGTCTGAATGATGTGCCCCAAGGCAGCTTTATTTGTATTTATGCTGGCACATTGCACACCGAAGCGATGGCCAATAAGGTAAAACGTCCATTTCATTTCAACCAGCTTTTCTAAAAGAAATTGAACAGTTCTCGTGAAACGTGTAAGAGAGGCTTTCCGTGTATAACCCACGTAGTTTAACGTGAAATATTGAATTTTTCTTAGGACGGCGTCGCATACGGTGACGAATACTTTGCGGAACTCGATTACATCGAGACGGTGGAAAAGTACAAGGAAGACTACGAGGCGGAAGCGATAGAAGAGGACGACGAAGAGGATGAAGACAGGTACAGGGGCCGGAGTCCCGTGGAGGACGAGGAGGAAGTGCAAGCGAAGAATACCAAGTCGAGAAGGTATAACTATGCGGAGGACAACGATTTCACCCCGGACTATCCGCTCACCACCAGGTCGGGCGAATCCAGTATCAGGTGAGTTTGCGTACGTCAGTTGAGCGGTATAGATTCGAAAGTCGCATTTTCGTACCTACCGGTGATTTTGCGAAATCGCCAAAAAACCTAAAGAGCAAATGATATTGACAGTATTTGTTTCAAAATTCAGCTTCAAAAATGCAGATCTACCCATTAGTTTCTCTATTTCTCTATAATCATATTTTTTTTTATTAAAAAAAATTATGATTTTTGATTGAAAAAAAAATATGATTATTCCAATATACTTCTGGGACTGATCCTGCCTCAAGATATCACTGCGTTTGTAATCCAAACTTTCGAATTCCTAATAACCAGTGACTTTCAAGGAAAACAAATTTATATATAATGGGCGATTTACCCTAAGAATGCAAGGATTCATTCAGTTGGTTGTCCCTACCATATGAAGTGTAAACCAAGTGAAATAAAAAAAAAGAAATGAAAAATACCTTATAATTATTACGCAATGCACTTCGGCAATTGCCGATTCGTGATGTAGGTATAAGTATGTATGTATGTATGGCAAATTCACATCGATGTTGTGAATACTAAGTTTTATATTAGACATCAGATGTCATTTAATGAAAAATGTAGTCACAAAATGAATGAACATATATATATATATATAGATAGTCGCCATTAGCTTATTCCATACCTCATCGACAATTAAATATTGAGACTGATGACATATGGGACTGATGTGTCAACCTTGCCTGCTAAAGCTCTCAACAATTTATTCATAACAAATAATCCGAAATTTTTACCTATAACTCCCGGTTATGATGTCCGTGTGCTTATATTACCCTTACTCAAGGTATTATTAACGAGAAACATACAAATGAAAAAAGAAATATTTTTCCACTTATTTTCGCTTGTCCAGGTCCAGATTACGACGAAGAAATAATGATGAAGAATGGAAGCCGGATCCTAAGCCAGATCCCAAGCCGGATCCCAAGCCAGAAGCAGAGGTTAAAGTGAAGAAGGAAGTAGTAGAACCAACTATAAATGTGAAAGCAGTTTTAGAAAATCTCGGTAATCAAATTGAGACCGTCACCATCAGCGATGAGGAAGATGGTAAGTTTGATGAATATTTTCTTTCAATTGTCTGTATTGTTCCAAGTATCTTTGTTTTTAAAAGAGACATATAAAGTAACGAAAACAAACAACCGAATATTGAAAAGGTAATGAAACATATCTATCAAGTTATCAAAAAATTTTGTTGAAACATTTCTGAAGTATTTCTTCAGACCAATTGGGAATCTTCTTGTTTCTTTTATGTTTAATTTCATCGGGTAATGAGTTCAATAAAATTATTACATTATGTTTTATTGGCTGTTTTCCAATATTTGATCCATACGGATTTGCAATTAAGAAATTCAAATGTTTCATGGGTTTGTATCTTATTCCAATTCGTTATTCTTGCTCTTTCCTGACCAAATAAATTAAACTACAAATTTTCAGTTTATGTGATGAAATCAGATCACATCTTTAGGATCCTCAACTGTTGGTTCTTGGAATGTTTATTTGAAAATACACTTCATCACACATATTCTTTTTTCAGAGGGTCGCGAAGTTTTGAGTTTTAATCCGAAAGCGAGCGGTTTGGATCTGAAACCGATGAGATATCCTTCGGTTAGAGAACTTTTCGGCGAGGAAGAATGTGTGTACGTGATGGACGCCAAAAATGCCGGAAATATCGGGCGTTTTCTCAATGTGAGTATCATTTCTCTCAGAGCTATACACATAATAACGAAAGTGCCACAATAATTCAGGAGATGAAACTGCTCACATTTCAAATATCAAGCCCTATTATCACAGGAGTAGTAATTTATTAGGTAGGGGAGATATTGTATGATATTATCAATGCTTTAAGGAGATTATAAGTGATAACCTGTAGTCGACAGTTGAAAAAATAACGTCAGAGTTTGATACAATTTGTTTTTCAGCATTCCTGCTCACCCAACGTGTTCGTGCAAAACGTCTTCGTCGATACCCACGATCCCAGGTTCCCGTGGGTATCGTTTTTCTCTTCCCAATTCATCAGGGCGGGGACGGAACTGACGTGGAACTACAACTACGACATCGGAAGCGTTCCTGGCCGTGTGTTGTACTGCCATTGCGCTTCTTTGGAATGCAAGGGCAGGTTGCTGTAAATACTTCTTGTTTTCGGGTTGAGTACTTTTTATATTCAGTGAATTCATTTATGTATCGTGTGGAACGCTGGTTTGGGATAAATTTGATGTTTTCCTTAGAGTTTTCGTGCGATGAAACCTCGAACACCCCGATTTTGTTTTCTGATGGCGCATTTTTTGAACATATCAGAATTATACAGTTTAATATTTATTTGAGTAAAAACATTGGACAGTTCTCTCTCAGAACATTTCTCATTTACAAATCATGCCAGAAGAAATTGTATAACGGATTTGAGTAGAAAATAAGAAACAAAATACATCAAACAATGTAAAGAAAACCGATATAAAATAAAAATGTAATCTACTGCAGAGTTCCATGGTAAAATTAGGGATCCCTCAAGAAGTTTTCTGAATGTTTGTAACTTTTTACATTTCTAAATGAAGCTGGCAAATGATTCTGAAGCTTCTGACTTTCATAGATTGAAGAATTTTTTGTCAAGGTCAATTTGGAATAGAGAAAGGTATTTTTCATCTGTTATATGCCAGTCAATATGATCTTTACAATGTGTCGATTGTATTGAATTATTCTTTTCATGCATAGATATACACTGCTCGATTTTCTGATGAAAAAGTTGTTGATTGACAGAATCCTCAGAAGGCAATACCATACCTCAAGTGTGATTCTATAGGAGGATGATAGGCATTCTTACTACAGGTAAACTCAGCTCATTTGTAACAAATCTGAGTGCATTATATGCTGATTCAATTTCTCTGTTAGTGTTACATCATGCTGATCTAAATTCACATTTTTTGTCTCTGAATATACCTAGGAACTTGGAATTTATTCTGTTTTCTTTACTAACAGTCCGTTTAGGTCAACACTTCCTTAGTCAAAATTGAAAGTGAGGATATTGTTTTTATGAGCATTGAAACAGATAATTTGAATCGCACAATTCCTTCACAATTTCCAATTCTCTAGTGATTTCATAAATTCAGCATCTTTTCTATACCAAACGAAAGTAGTGTCATGCAAAATCGTCGGATGTTCTTCAATTGAGATGGTAGCTAGATCCTTCAAATATAAAATTAATATTGTAATTTCATAAGGGTTTGTACAATTCAATAACCTACTTCATATTAAAGCTAGTAACAATGTACTCAATCAATATTATCTATTATTTCTTATATTTAATAACAAAATCGACGTGTCCCTAGGTTTATCCACGAACTCTATAGGAAGATAACGAATTTATTTCACACTGTATATACGGACAAGAGTGGAATACCTGTATTCGTGAAGCATGGAACTGGACCATTTTTGGGGAATGAAATTGTTTACATTTGCTAGCCTATTTTTATCAATAGTCAATTAGAGTTTCTGTTCAGGTTCAATTCGTTCATTCCGTTGTTCATACTTTTTCTGCCATGCATATGAAGGGGCTGAAAAAACTAAGTGCTGGACACATACACCAATTCGAATGCCGCTTGTTTGGCTTATTTTCTTTTAGATACTGATGAATTTCTATAACCTACATGTTCACATATCCATATCCAATAAAAAATAGTAAAACATATAACTGCTTTTTACTGCCGATGGGGAAAAATACTCTTGCTGGCTCATAGACACACAATTGCCAAGCTCAAACAATACTTGATATTTAAACATTCCTGATGTAATCATTGCTTTATGTATTGAATTTCTCTTATATTAATTTTATTTTGAATAACTTCCATTAGAAGTTACTGACTTCTATCACAGTTTGAGAAATTAATGACAGTTGGATGACTCTCTGTCGGGCGTTTCATATTCTCGGTTCAAAAGTGATCCTCAAAAACTTGTTCATAGCTGATGTATGGAAAATGATGCGTTACAACTCGAGCGTGTTATCCCCCTCTGTGTGTCTGGGTACCTCAAGGGGTCTGAGGAGTGCAGTAGGTATCTCGTCATTACGCCAGGCATTATTTTTTTTATTTTGCATTATTTTGAAAAATTTACGAATGTTTGGCAACCTTGACAGTCTCAGATCGCTCTCAGTGATTGGCTAAGGCGCATATTCATTTTGTAGATTTCCACACTATTTCTATTTCATCGTGTCCAAACACAATCCTCTCTTTGGTATTTTTTCAAAAAGCTACTTCGAAGAGTC
This sequence comes from Gastrophysa polygoni, assembly GCA_963576655.1. Lineage (NCBI taxonomy): Eukaryota > Metazoa > Arthropoda > Insecta > Coleoptera > Chrysomelidae > Gastrophysa > Gastrophysa polygoni. The sequence continues at coordinate 10,719,446 of OY755093.1, forward strand.
AAAAAAATTGCTTTGCAACTTTATTCATCGTACTGGAGGTCGAGATATTTTTTTTTTTGGAAAATCTGTTCTTGTCTATTGCATTATTGACACACATACCAAATTTATGAAGACTAATTGTTTATACATGGAATCCAATCAAATTCAATCCTACATATCAAATTTGAAGAAGGCTCTAATATCATTTCGACTTTTTTTGTCGAAAATTTCAAGCGATTCTGGGAAATTGGAGGTGTTCTCGAGGTGATAGAGGAATCTATCAATCTAATTCCACTCTTCTATAGTTGGTCACTATCCAAGACAATTTCGATTTTCGTTCTTGCTGGTTGGTCACTCATATTTTCAGAAGGTACTCTGGATTTTAGCTATATCAATGTACAAAAAAGCTAAAGGTGAACATTTTTTTATTATCAATTAAACTCGATATCTCAGGACATAATTTGTGATCACTATGTTACAATATTTTTTTTACAAAGGATCAGGAAGGGAAATATAATATTTGTATTTACAATCGAAACCAAATAAATACAATTTTATCACACACACATAAGACTAAAAATATAAAACGCGAAGTGACACGAAATAATAAAAAAATCAATTCAATTTATCGCCTAAAAAGGATTACAACGTGCGACATCTTAATAACACGTTTTCAAATTACATTCAAAAAAAAGAATGAAATTAATTTATAGGGGATCATTACTACTACAATATACGCCCTTTCACCGTTAGTGTGAATTTTTGTAAAAAAGACGTACACAAACTATTTTCGAAATTCAGTCTTCAAACAAAATTTATTAACATTATACCTATGACTATTTTTCACCGTCCTCAAATACTTTCCGCTTCACAGGTCGCTTCTCTGGCAGCGGCCTCTCTAAATCATAGAGGTGTTCGCGGTTTTGCATATCACTAGCATAAGACTGGAAAAGCAAAAAAATCAATTATGGGATACACGGAAAAGCGTATCAGACAAAGTAGAAGAGGCTGACGCCAGAAGTTCTTTGATTCTACTTATATACGCCAAAATCGTTTTTTCACAAATAACTCGGTAAGTTGTCCTGACGGCAAGAATGTCAGTAAAAAAGTTGAAGAAGAAAATTTCTTACGTTTCTTGTCTCTTTTTTCTTCTTCTGAATTTAATAGGTAAGAAGTTGCACAGGATGCGTCTCTTAAAATCTTGAAATTGAACCCCCCTTTTTTAACATTTCTGCTTTTGAAAATACGACAAAATGGTAATTGTAAAAGTTGGATGAAATAACTTGAGGATAGGAGGATATGGCTTTATTGGCATTTGATACTTCTGCCATATGAAAGGAACACCCTGTATATTTCTATTGTTATTGGCATTATTCAGCTATAATAACTTTGTGAATTCGAACTGAACTCTTTTCCACACCACCATGAGATAGAGTCTACATTTATATTACGTATTATTAATATCTGTTTTCGATGACCTGTGTGCGCCGAACCATAATAGGTTACAGTTTTTCAAATTATTATCTAATTTGATTTTATCTTCTTTACATAATCATGTTTAACATAACATCCTCCAGGTTATGTATGCATTGCCCGTAGGGCGCCGCAAAGTATTTTAAATTTCATTTAAAGTGTTTCAATTTGATAATGAAAGCTTGGCATAGACATATTAATTGAAATAGTTATCAATTCTACTAATTATAACAATGAATAAGCCACTGTTTTTCACCTCAGAGAAATGTTGTAAATCGTATCAAGTCAGATATTCACCGATTCATTCATGGACGCACATCGGAGAAAACAGATCATGTAGTATAGCAATTGATTTTATAAGATTTCCAGGATGAGTTTGTTCTTGTTACCAATTGTGAGGTCATATTTTCTTTTATTTTGATGCTCACACTGGATCTTGTTTGTTTGTGTTGCAGTATGACAACATCCGAAGATCATGCGATCGAGTCCAACAGTATGTTTTAAAAGAGAAATTGCTTTGCTACTCATTGGCTTATCTTTGGGTTTCCACTTTGAAATAATTCCATACCCTCGGATTGCTCTGAAATTTTGCAGGCACTGTCTCTGATGTCATACCATTTTTTCAATTGTATTCTTAGGTAAAACATCCTGTATAGTTAATCATTTCGTGCATTGAATTGCATATTGATTGTGTGCTTTGGAAGTCATCTCTGATATAGTTTTCTCCGATACGTCGTCCTCTTAATGGAATCTTCCACATTATATAAATCTCAAGAATTCCATGATTCATTTGAAATTGTGGCAACAAAAACTTCACTAACACTAAAAAGCATATTCAATCATTCTCATAAACATGAACAGAGTGTTTCAATTTGAGTATCTATTTTGTGTTGATATTGTCAGTTGATTCACTGATAATCTTATAATATCGTGAGTATTTGGTATCAAGTTGAATCATCCTGTATTTGCAACATGCAGTTACTCACAAATCTGAATTTTGAATTACTTTATGGTCAGTCAGCTCCTCTGGAATCATTCTTAAAATTACTCACCAATTTCGAGAGTATTCGCTTTGGTATGGATTCTTTCAAACCATAGACAGAATCTCTGTGGAGATGGCTCTTTGATAAATCTTCAAATAATACCTGAAAGAAATTATATTCAAATTGGAATGGTGATGTATTCTTGGATAATCAATTGAAGAAACAAATTCCTACTACTGCTTTTTCCTCTTTAGTTCTGTAATCTGTATTGGATTTAGTAGTTCATCATTACACAACAGAAAATATATCTGACGTTTGGCAGAGAGTTTAGCAATGCCAATCTGCTTCATTATGCATTTTGGGTGTCAATCACCTCTTTAGAAAAAGTGAATATAAAAATTTAATCATCAGTAGTGTTCAACTTACTGTGTAAGTGTAATTGTCAACTTTCCCGATATAATCAGCATCGTACACCTTTCCGTCAATCCACCGAATCTGGAGTCTTTTTCCAATTTCCGGCGTGCCCATCGTCTCGAAACCAACAACGTCACTCATTCTAATGTCTTTGGAGAAACTCTGATCTTCGGGAAAGAAAACGCACATCTGGGAATCGACTTTGACATCCACCACTTTCGCTTGATAATACCGGCCATTTTTATGCCGTGCCCAGACGACTTGATCCACTTTGATGGCGAGATACTGGAAAATATCAAGATATCTATACAGACCGTTTTTTTTTACCTCTCTCACCCCTGCATTGGTTGAGGGGATCTCGTAAACTATTAGAGGTACAGGATCGGTCAAATTTGAGAAAGCTTTTTAGTTTTGATGCTGAACATTGATATGACAAAATTGTATTAAAAAATTGCTCTCAAAACATGACAAGAACTCCATTCCAGGAACAGAATGATGTAAATTTTGGTACAGAACCCAAATAATATACAAGAAATAGTTGGATTTTAGTGCCGCTGGAAAGATCGGAACAGTATAGTTAAAAATTACGTATCACATCATTTATTATTCAAAATAACAGAGAAATCTAATAGAATTTTATTGATGTCATGCGACAAAACAAAGTATCATCAACATGAGTAACATGGGTATATTGTTCTTCAATATTTATTATTCAACATTACGCTCATTCATTATATTGTTATATTTATTGATAAATAAACTACTTGACTATTGAGCTTTTTATCATCCTTCCATTAGTTGAAATTGATTTTTTTAGACAGAAGAATATCAATAAGAATTGAAGGACAACTCAAGTCCCTTCTATCATCTTATACCTATTCTCTGACGTAGGATCACAACTAGGATTTTCATCATGTCAGTTGTTTGTTTTGTGCACCTAAATTGATTTTATAACTATCAAAAGGTCAGGTATTGACGGTATAACACCGAACTCTTCACAATACCGATGCTTTGCCCAGAAAGTACTTTAGAGATACTGACTATAGAGAAATGTAATTCTAACAATGAGGTGAGAACTTTTATATTGATGTACTACCGACTGCGCCGAATCTTCCGAGAAAGATCAAGAACATGAGTGAAAAATATACTAGTGAATGAAACCTTAAATTACATTATTGGGGATAGGGAACATTTCCTTCCAAATATGGGTGAATCAAAAAAATCATCACCATTATTGGTTGAAAATTTGAAGATGACTCACCTTCGCCTCAAGGTCTTCATCATCCTTCTTCTTCTTCTTCTTGCCCTTTCTATTTACATCCTCGCATCTGGCCACACCATTACTTCTCGCTATGGGAAGAGAACTGACATTGAATAAAGTGAGTCCGGAATGCAGATACTCCTGAATATCTTTGCTGAAATTGCTCAACACGTCTCGCATATCAACGTAACACTCCACGGGAGTCAATTTCGCTTTTTTTGATGACAAATACTTGCTCAACGAGCTTCCCGCGTCGCTGGGAGTCGAGTCTATGCGATTTTTGAAGTTATTCCACATATTTTTGATGAGAGTAAACTGCCTTTGATAACCGCTAGTCGGTCGACCCTTCTTCCTCACTCCCAACACGATTTCGGATAGGTATGGCCTGGGCGAAGATTTCACCTGCTTGTCCTTTTTATTCTTGTTGTTCTTTTTTCTGAACATTTTGAAGACTTTGAGGAACTTTTTCGCTTTGGTAGATACTTCCTTGTCGCATTTCTTACCCATCTTGCGAGGGGGCGTTTTTTTATTTACCGGCCCTTTGTTCGAGCAAGACTGTACATTTTCTTTCATGTCTTCGTCCGTAACACACGTTCTACCGTTGCTATTATCATCATTCGCGCGTTTTCTCCCTTTCTTCTGATCGGAATCATCAGAGGACGAGGAACAGTCGCTATCGCTGGGAATGTAACTAGAAGTATCGCTTTTGAGTCCCTCGGTCGGTTCCTCGTCGTCCGAATCGCTGTCGCTCGAAGAAGAGCAAGAACAATCCGAGGGGCAAGAACTCGAACAGGAACAAGAAATACTGGATTCCGTGTCTTCCGATTGGCACACGCATTCCTCTTCTTTAATCACCGGCGGAACGGTAAACGGTTCGCATTCCAACGCCGGTATCCTGTCCAAAATCGGCGGGTTGATCGTCTCGACTATCACTTTCCTATCGGGCTCTTTGTCGAAGGAAATGGGCATGCTGCTCATCGGGTAAAACCTGTCCGGGTTGGTGTAAATCGTCTCGTCGCATCTGTTGAGCGCGTAGAAATTGTGGTTGCTCCAAATGAGGTTAGGTTTGTACTTTTTAGGGGGAGACGGTTTAACGGAGACATTGTCAACTATCTCCAGCGCGGGACACGTGTCTCCAGGACTTATTACAGCTGGTTGAGGCAAGGTCATTCGACTTTGAGCATCGACAGACGAATCGAGTCGAGGCATTCGTTCGTGGGAAATGAACGGTTCCGGTGTATACAGTTGCGGCATTCTTTGTACAATCACACTATTGGTGCTCGGCGCAGAAGACTCTAGCTTGACAGCTGATTGGGGTGGCAGCAAAGGAGAATCCTGTGAGGTACTACCGACTGCGCCAAAGTTATTTAGTACAACCGTTGTTGTACTACCGACTGCGCCAACGTTATTCAGTACAACCGGAGTTGTACTACCGACTGCGCCAAGTTCATTTGAAGTACCGACTGCGTCGATATTATTCGTTACAACCGGAGTTGTATTACCGACCGCATCAATGTTATTCATTGTCGCGCTAGCGACACTGCTACTCATCGAAGCCCTGTTAGAATAAACTTTTATATCCTTGGGTAATGACGAAATGGTTTCGGATATAGTAGGTTTCGCTTTGATGTAAGGCCTGTTCGTTTTCTTGGCTGGAGTCGTTCTAGGAGTGTTCAGAAAACTCAAAAACTGATTTTCGAATTGGTTCGCTGGTTTGGTATACTCCGTTTTGGGTTTATTCAGAATCGGATTCGAGCCTAAAACGGTGATGATACCCTTGGACGTTTTAATAGTTTCCACCGTGCTCAAATTCGGTTTCTCTTTGAAACGTCTGAATGATTTCAAATCGGTTTTTGGGGCTGCAGGAAGTTGCGAAGAAACAGGCGAGATTTTTTGATCAGGTATTTCGGATTCGTTCAGTAGGGCTTGTTCATGTTCCTCTGCTGCAGCACGGATGATGCTATCGATTTCTTGCTTGATCTCCGGAACAGAATCCTCTGATTTGACAGTGTCCAGACTGAGTGATTGTGTGGCAGCAGATTCTTCTTCTTGCTGTTTGCCTGGTGGTAAGTATTATCGTTATGAGGGGTTATTTCCTTTATTTTCTTAGGGTAAGGGTTGCATGTCCTCCTTTTTAGATAATGAAGAAATTATCACTTAGTAATTTAGTAGGGTTGAGAAATAAAGATGAAAAAGATAAATAATGGTTTCAAATATTCCAAATATCGCACCACAGTGAAAATAACGAACATTACCAAATTATCGATGTAGATGTGTTGATTAAATTAAAAATGGGAAACATTGACATTGTTCCACGCTACTTGTACTTTGTTTGTGGAAGTATTCTTTTAATGGAATGAATCAAGAATTATCTATGTAAGCTTCAAGGAAGAAAACAGAAGAGACACATTTATTGGCCTTCAAGAGAAGAGAATGGAAAAATATTATAACAAATCAGAAATTCAACCCAGTTCCGACACTTGAAAGGTTAACAGGACAGAGAGAACGAATGAAAATTGAATCGGGGATTAACAAATTTTAGTATTTTGAAGTTGTACCATTATTCTTGTTGGGATGCGAAATTTTCGAAATGATTTCAGAAATATAATCTCAACTTTGAAGAGAAAAACAAGAATCGTGTGCTTACGTTTCTTTCGTTTCTTCTGTTCATGGTTCCTGTGCTTGTGCTTCTTCTTGTGCTTCAAGATCTTATCAGTCTCCTGGGCCAACAGAGACTTCACCAGCTCCGCCTTGTACACCTGCTCCTCAATGGGTTTGACGATTTTGCCGCACACCTTCAAACATAAACATTAGCATGGAATAATTTTGTTGAATAACATCAAAGCAACAATTGATTTGAGAAAATTTTTTTTGAGACTGGAAAAAAGCCGATCCTGATGACGTCTTTTATTTGTCGTCGCAAACTGATTAGTTCAACATTATGAGCAAATCGAGAATGAATAAATCCGGTTTGTTATCAAGCAATAAGAATCTAACAGTACTTTGAATCAACCCTTTCCAACATTCCTTTTTTTTTTTTGCTATCCTGGGAAGAAAAAAATTGATAAGTGAACTGACTAGGACTAATGAACCCGATATTTAGCAGATAACATTCAGGCATAAATGTTTTGAATTCCAGTGGCACTAATTGAAAAAATTATCTCAAGATAACAAGAAAATTCAAAATGAGTGATCATTATCTTATCCAAATTGGCTGAAATGGAAAATAGAATCATTTTTGCGTGTGCATGAGGCCTATGATGGCCTAATTTGCACAGTTGAATATAACATCCCTATGTCAAATTGAATATTCTTCTCCAAATGAGGAATAAGGATCAAATCAGTCTTCAAAACCATCTAATAATCATATTTCCAAAAGCTACGATTTTTAACAATTAACAAAGACGAAAAAAAAAAATTATGAACGGGTGTTATAGCTCATAATACCCATAACTGCATCCAAGGTATTAAAATCAAATAACATACAAGTGCTGGAAAACAAAGAATATCAATCTACCTTCTTGTCTTTCCTGTCGCAGGGCGCGTACAGACCGGTCAACTCGTCGGAGACGTAGTCCTCGCCCTTCGGCGTCCAACCAGGATCCACGTCGGTCTTCCGTTTGCTCTTTTGCTTCTGCCGCTTCTTCTTCTGGAAATATTTGCTTCTCTTCTTCACGTTGTAGCCGGCGTCGCAAATTGTTGCGTCTTCGGCTTCTGCAAAGAACATTTCAATATTTCATTCAACAAATAAATGATTCGATATTTATTCGATATTTATCTAGCCACCGTATTCTTACTGACCTAAATTATTTATTTGCATATATTCAAATTTCAACATCCAAACATCCCAACATAAACAGAAATATGAGAATACTATTTCATATCGAACACTCCTGCTGATATGTCCAGTGTCAATTATTTCTACGTCTATCACGAATTCAACATTTGCGTGGGGTCAGTGAATATCAGAATTCCAGATAATTTCTCTTCTGAATGAATGTTCAGAGTTGATGTTGTAGAAATTTCGACAATATTTTCCAATATTTAAATGAAAAAGTGCACATGATGAATGTAATAATTATTTTATTTAAACAGTAATCCTACAGACTGTGCCAGCTGTGATGAATAATATGAATTTGTTTTGAGATGAATATTAGGATATTGCAGTGCTACCAACTGTATCAAAAGAATATAGCCAATATGATGTGATTAAACATTGATAAGAGGAGGATAAATTCACAAATGCCTCACTTCTAAATGGACTGTGTATGTAGAAATAAAAAACAAGACATCAAATTACCCACTGGAGTATGACATGATTTTTTCTGTTCAACAAAAACCCATTCCCATTCGTTTTTATTGAAATTTTCAAGACACATATTATAAAATACTGATAACACAAGAGAACTGGGGAAATGAAAATATATTCGCCAACCATAAGCTTACCTATTTCCCCAGCTTTGAGCCAAATATCTTCTAAAACTTCCAACTGCTGTTCATCTGGTGGGAGGTCATCGGATCCATAAGGCAAGTTGTCTTCTTCCAACAATTCTAGCTGTAGTGAAGTGGGGAATTCTGTCATATTTAAACTGAAAATGGAAATGCAATAACTGAGAAACAAGCAAAAAAATTTAATTTGTAGGTTTCAATTCAACTTTGTAATCATCATAATGTGAAGAATAGTTCTAGTTCAAATCTTGGGAGATTTTATCTGATGAAAATTTTGTGAAGAAATCAAAAAAGATCTGCAAAAAGACAAAAAAATATGTCTTTTTTAAATCTCATGGAAAATAACTATCAAATATGAAACATTATACTAGCTTCAAACAAGAAAACATTACTGTATGTATTAAAAATAAAAAAAAGTAGACTACTCACTGGCTATAACCCATTCTTCCTGATGTCCCTTTCTTCGATCCTTTCTTTGGCACTTCCAGATAACTCTGTGGCAAAGAAGGGTTATTCTTGTTGCACAAAATATCTTGGGGCATTGGCAAAGGGGCGGCAACCTTTCTGTCAGGCTCCTCTGGATGTGGCCCAACATCTTCACCTCTCAGCCACATTTCATACCTTTCAAAATGATAATGATAAAAATAACCTACAGACAGTAATTAATAATAGAATTCATTATTATAATTCACATAGATGTCTAAAAGGATGTAGATTTTTGATTCTTTTCCAAATATTATTTCAGAATATGATTATTTCATTTATAAATAAAAGAAAAAAAACAAGAATTGTTGTTATCTCTCACCTATCTGATTGGAACCTCTTAACAAATGTGTCCATAGAGATTTTTACCATGTCCTTGCTGCATGTACATTGTGATGCCCTTTTTCCATATTCTATCCATCTTTCTTGTGCAAAGTTTGTTGATTCAGCACAGTTGAAACCATGATTAAAACCTAGAAAGATATGAATTGAATTATGTTATTTCTGGTATAAAAGAATTTTTTTTCAACATTTTGACTAGGCTGTCATCATCTGATCAAAAGTATTATAGTTGTTTTCAATGAAAGATAAAAGGCATTTCTGACAAAACAATACAGAACATATCGAATGATGGAACAATTCTTATCAATGGTAATACCAACAAGTCCTTCAAATTTTATTGATAATGTTTTATTTTCCATGACAAATTTATAGGTAGCAAGATGTAAATGAAATTGATATTTCTGAAATAAATAAAATGAAGGAAGTTTCGAAGAATGATATGTTCACTGTATCATGAATCATGTAAGCAAAAGTATTAAGGTTTTAAATGGAAAATTGAAGATATTCCTGATAGAAGAATATATTAAATGATGGAACAATGAATACTTATTTTGAAAAAAAAAATCTATGGGTATAGATGCTGAAATATTTCAATGATGTAACTTTATTTTGAATAATTCATTCAAGATGTAAACTATTGACATTACTCTACATTATTGTGTTATTCATTCAAATTCCCATTGAAATGCATAGGAGGATGAAAATATATAGCATTGCTATACAGTACCTTCCAATTTGTTTATCAAATAGAAATATTAATTGATTACATACCAGCATGATAACCATAAGGAAAAGTGATCATTATTTCTCCTGCTTCCTGTGTAATCTAAAATCAGAAAGATTGAATTCCCTGACTTGATATCATCAGAATGCAGTGACATTACCTTATTATAGGGTATAGAATACTGCTTCAATATCTGTGGAGAAATAAGGGTCATTTTATGCCTCAAGAATGCTTGGCATGTCTTATAAGAACCAGGAAAGAAACCATTAGCAAGTCGCTCTAATCTTCTGCCATGTTCTGGTGGTATAGCATACCTAAAATCAAATGTTACATGGTCACACAGATATACTTTTTATCCATGATATGCTACATACCATGTTTTGGGAGCTCCAAAGTGTAAGTAATTGATAGAATACAGGTCCATATCTTCAGTATGCCAAGCAAAAGTTGTCTTCCACATTCCAAAGTACAAATAAGCTGTGTTGACACCTTCTATAGATATACCATAGTCTTCATTCACCAAGTCTAGGATTGTACCAAGTCTATTAATATTCCACTCCTGAAATTTTCCATGAATTACAAATCATTTCACAATAGAATGATGAAATAGAAATAATTACATCAACATCATTGTCTGTTATGCTGCCAGACACATCTGCTCCATATATAGGTGCAACATAAGTGATGTTTTTCCAATATTTCCTCTCCAAATCTTCATAATCAAAATGTCTGGGAGTAGCATAACGTTCTGAGTTAGCTAACTCTTGATACTGCTTAACACTCATAGCCTTTTTCTGAATATTTATCTGTTGATAAAGTCCTTGCTTTCCTGTGACAACTTGACAAATAGGAGATGGGATGGTGATATTCAAATCTTCAACTTTATAACCTGATTTGCGGGGTACCCATTCAGGTGGTGGAATTACCTGAAACATGAGCATCACAAAATTGAAGAGGTTTGGATAAAATTATAGCTGGTACTCATACCTTTGCAAGACCAGCCTTATGTGCTCCTTTCGATTCCATGTGTTTGATATAACTTGAGAAATCTTTGAATTCTTCCCATGTAGGACGGAAAACCATAATTCTGAAAAGAAAATAAATAGTAGGAGCAACATTACCAATGTGATAAAAATTATTGACTTACTTAGGGGTCCTTTGGTTGTTTGTTTCTGCCATTCTGACGACCTTCTAGTAAAAATTCCAATTCAAGATCAACTAATCCACCACAAAAAATTACAATTCACATGTTCCTGATTTAGTTATTATTTGGTTATAATTGTGTTGTTTCACCCAATGTTGACTGCATCAAATTTTTCAGGCGGCCATTATTGACACACAGAAATTCACGTAGGTAAATATTAACCACTCGATCGAAAGTAAACTGATACTAACAGGAAAAAATCAAAGAAAAACCGAATGAATTAGTGCTCCATTTTCGAGTTCGTTCAAGGAGGAAATGATCATTATTTATAATAAATCATTTCCATGAAATATAAACAACCCGTCACCTCCCGTATCCCGTATTACAAAACTAAAGAGGTGAAGAGTGAAGGAAGAAGGAAGAGTGAGAAGATGAGAAGTAATCAAATAATGCGATTCTGTGGCGTCTATGGATCAACCAATCCAGTCTCACTGCAGGAAGCGGGGGATTTGAATCTTGTGAGGAATTCAGAATTTGACTCGGAATGAAAGCATTAGGAATCGGTTTCGTACGTTTATTTTAGTATACTCTATTTCAACATTCGATTCTATGATACGGAATCGTACTATCTAATTTCATAATATGGCTGTATTCCAAGGGTCATTATTATATTGCATATGTTTGCGCTAGAATACCCAACTCTCAGATCAACAAAACACCCTTTGTTGATCTGAGACCCAACTCAACCACAGACACAGAATATACATACTCCTTAACGCTGTACCACAGAATATATATCCCCTACGGGTATATATTCTGTGGCTGTAGAGCGAACGAGGACAGGGAAGAGAGCTATCACGTCATAGAATAAGCAAAGATTATTTATAATATATATATATATTTAATATTCATAAATATATATATATATATATATAAATATAATATATTACCGGCCCCTTTTATTTGCAGATTGCATTTTTTTTATATCTGTGGACAACACGAAAGGGAAGCCAATAATGTTCGATGAACATCGTGTTAGCCAGCGGTGGAATTTTGGGAGAGAAGGAAAGTGTTGGAATTTTTCTTGAAAGTTTGGACGTTGTAATCATCTGGAAAGACTTCACTAGACAAAGAATTCCACAATTTTGCCGTTCTATTGATGAATGATGCTTGGTATAGCGATGTTCGACAGGTCTTCTCTTCTCGATGATATGCATCAATTTCATAATCATCGTTGGTTGTTTCTGATGCTATTTTTTCTCCTAAAATATTATTACCATTATCGAAATGTTAGGTTGACTTTACTGTTTGCACTCTTTCTGAAATTTTCAAATACTACATATTATTCAACCGCAAGACCCTAGGTAAGAATCATTCTTGCTGTATTTGCAGATAAAACAACAGGCTAATTCTCGCTCTGGTCAAAGAGTATATAATATAGTAAACAATCATTCTATGCCATAGGTCCATGATTCTCCTCATTCATAATGTTAGCAGCAGCGGCACTCTTTTTAGTCTCATCTCTGATCACGGACGGCACTGTCTAAAAGTTCGTTTATAGCGCCTCCCTGATACATGCAATAACCAGTTTTTATTTTCTATTCCAATGTTGTAGTTTTCTTTAGATATTGCACTTTCTTTGGTTTTTCGGCTACCAATGAATGATTTCAACAAAGTGACAAACCCTGTTAATGATCGAGAAATTCCATTAACTCTTGAACACTTGTGTAGATACACCAGACATAACACATGATTTTTTTGTTAGAGATCAGTCAACAAATAAACTTTTCTAATACATTTAATTTATTTTTGATAGAAAATTCAACACAATATCCCTAAAATAGGGGATAAGATTCTGACAATGATCTCGAAAGGATATTTGGAAAACAAAAAAAAAATAAAACAATACAATGTTAAATATACTTTTCAAATATCAATAAAGGACAACATATTGGTAGCCAGAAATTAAATAAGAAGAAAAAATATGTGAAATGTTTGATCAAAACTATTATTTCTAATATATTACATGAACATTACAGGTCAAATTCACAATATTCCCGAAGCGATTTCAAATTATATTTCAGTTGGAGCTTATATACAGCGAGTACAATACAACCTCAAATTCAGTAATCTGGAATTGATATTGACCATGGACGTACATAAATACGTCTACGATATTGATAAAAAATCAATCAAACGTTATAATCAATGCTGACCACCCACTACTATTCGAAAAACTGTATGGGCCTGGGAGATGCTTTAAAACAAAACAAACAGTTGTAAAATCGCAAGCAATATCATTATTCGTCGAAATTTTGAGAGAGTAAGAAGTTAGCGGCCAGGTTTTCGTTTTTCTCGCAAGCGAAATAGGCTTGCACCACCAGGTGTTCGGGGAATCCCAAGGCCTTGAGCCTCTCGATGGCGTCCTTGTCCTGGGGCGTCACTTGTATCATGCCCGCCGGGGGGCCTCCTGCAGCCGCCGGGGTCCCCAAAGAGGCTCCGCCTGAAATAAGTCGAACAGTGAATTATTTTTCTGATGATGAAGGGCATCGACCGATGAAAGAAAGGTTTTCTGATAGGTCAATTATACCGTTTCAAATATATTTATCTCAATGAATGGAATGACAAAAATAAAGGCTGTTGAGCTTGTCGAACCTTATGAAGATATTGGAATCGGGAATAGTTGGGACGCTACAGGACCATTTATATAAGAATATAAAGAAATGAAATTTATCATTAGAATTTGAGAATTTTGAGAACCAAATTCATCGATTTTCCATGTTTTTCCTTCATGATATTCTGAAACTTTCTAACAGCAACTCTTCATAAGCTTCCTGAAGGAACCTTCAGTTTTACTATGCAATGTTTTCTTCCTAATTGATCATCTTCAAATCTGTTTTTTTGTAAGTACGGCCTTGTCAAATGAGACACGTATCACGTGTGATACCAATAATTTTTCAGGTATTTAGTTTCTGCTAATCGGGGTTTCTTGGTAAGATTTCAAAGCTCACTGCCTCTTGTTGAATGCAGAACTTTTCTTACAAAGAAGTATCGATATATGAAACATGAAATGATGATATATAAAAATGGTCATATGGATAAATTCAATACGCCATGTTATTCATGTGTTTTTATATTAAATTTCATATATATTTAAATGTCACCTCATGTTTTATACGTTGTATTTTATTTATACATTTTTCATCTTGACGTTTCTAGGAAAATATTTCTGTATTTTATTCGATAAATTTTCATGTTTATTTCATTGTATTTATTTGATGATGAAGTTTTGTCACCAAGAAAGTAATTCGTAGTACACTAATTATCTGACATTTTTTTTAGCCACAAAATATCATAAAAATATTCAATAGATGAACTTTAAAAACCTAAAACACTAAAAAAAAAAAAATGAACTCAACTGAACACATCCAAATAGACAATGTACTATCAAGTATTGTTAATGATTCATGTCGCTACATGTATAATTAGCCAATTATCGAGAAATTCGACTAACTAAGTTCTGAAGCTTTTGATCTCACAGCCATAAACGCCTCCATAACTTTGACAAAAATACAGTTATGAGGAGCTGGGGCTGTGTGAATTGACAACTAAAATTTGAAAGGAATCGTCCATGAGTAAGCAAATGAAAAAAGTGTGTGTATATATATATATATATATATATATATATATATATATATATATATATCTTGATTGATTGATGGACACGTGACGAAAAGTGTAGAAGTGATGGCCTCTCTATCCATGAATCTGGAGAAGAAATCAGTAATACCAATAACTTTATGAACTAGGAAGCATGGTATCCTTGAACATTGTAGGTTTGGTTGCATATACCACGAATTACGCATATCACATCATTCTACCAATTATGGATATCATCCACCAATTGAAAGATATAAAGAAAAACATTATTGCTACATATCAGATAGTTGTACGACACTACTGATACGTAAATAGATCACATATCTGAATGATGTACTGAAAATGATGACTTTTCAATATAACGCGACTGTTTCAAATTTCAAGACTGCATAAGATTAGAACTTTGAACAGAATCTGAATTATCATGAAAAATCATTTTGTTGATGTCGTCCACAATTTTCTTTGGAAACAATAGAGCGGAAAATTACAGAGATTCAACTTATAATTTCATTTGGAGTATGAAATATAACATGTCCTAGACTCTCATTTGAATTTCTTTCCTGAGAACTTGGGCGTTAGCGTTTTTGGCGAAACAAAACACCATCAGTGACTTCATTCAATAGCTTGAAAACAGTTGTTGAATCTGTGACTTGAATTTCTCATGAGCGCACACCAATTTCAGTGATAGGACATTATTAAGCACGTTAGCAATGTATAATGTTAATTGTATACATGGCAAGTCAGAGTGAAATAGAGAGATTGCAGAAAATGCAAAATAGAGCCATTAGAGTTATATTACGGTGTGATTATAGAACTTCGGTTCAATCTATGTTACACACCCTGAACTGGTTGGATGTCAAATCATTCATAAAGTACAATGTCCTGGTATTCATCCACAAGATCAACATAAATACATGTCCTCAATATTTAAAAAATATATTAGTGAAATTCGAAACTGTTCACGACTATAATATAAGAGGTAAAGATAATTTTGTTGTGAAGCAAGCAAAGAAAACACAGACGCAGCATCCAGTATTCTACAAAGGTGTGGTGGAATATAATAAACTAGGAAACGAACTGAAGATGAGTACACTGAATATGTTTAAGAATCATGTCAAGGATGTTATCAGAAGTGAACATATTAATGTAATATTATAATTCTGTAGTGACATATTATATATGTATTGTTGGAATGTATAGCGGAAGGCTAAATAAATTACTACTACTACTACTACTACTACTACTACTACTACTACTAATACACATGTATTTTCTCGTAATCGAATAAATGAAAGTGGGTAAACTTGCCGGTGGGTAGGGCTCCCGCGGCAGGATTGGGACCGGCGCCGGGCGCCGGCTCGTTCAGCATCCGCACGAACGACTCCTGGTTCTGCGAGATGAGCTGCAAGAGGGCGGGGTTCGTCTGGCCGATCTGCTGCAGCACGGCGTTCAGCAGCTGCGGGTTCTGCTGGATTACTTGTCGCATCTGCTGGAACTGCGGCTGCGTGCGCAGGAAGGCCAGCTGGTCCTCCGGATCGGACTGTCTTTCGTCCACGCCGGACATGTCGGCGGACTCGTTCACCTGCACACAGCAGAATAGTATATTGCGATTTGAATGTACATACAGGGTTTTTACGTATATTTTTGCACCCCACCTACAGGGGTTACTTCGAAAGTTATCAAAAATCGATGGATACCAAAGTTTTTCTGAACCATCAAAATTTCTTGTACATTATTCCTTTTCTGAAAAGAGCTGTTTCTTCTGATATCAAAAATATATAGATGTGGTTTATTTCATCCATCCATTTTCGAAATATAAACGTTCAAATATATGAGATAAAAGAAAAATAAATAAAATATGAAAGAAGATAAATAGATCTATAAATAGAGTTATTGAGTTAAAATAACTTGCCAAATAGGAGCTACTTTTCGACCTATTTTTTTTCTCAGAAACTATTGGTTTATAATATTGGCCCTTCGACCTTGTTACATATCTATGATTCTGAGTGGTAAGTTCGTTCTTAATTTTTATTTTGCTGCCATTCTATATGAATAATATACAATTGTGTTTCAGTATAGAGTAGAGCATGGATATCTTAGAGGTTTATTAAGCGTAATTAGGAGGAATCCTTGAGAGAGATTTCATGTAGATACTCCTCCTCAACCGATATTGCCATAATTAAGGTGTAACTCAACCAAACTGGTACAATATTTTCTTATATTTGAAGCTTAAAAATGCCAACAAAATGACTTTCAGAAATCTCTTACAGGATTTCTCGTTTTCGAGATATTTTCGAGAAACTAAACTCCAGGATTTTCAATGTTATTTGGATTCCATTGGGCTGAATCTATTATTATTATTATCTTGAAAAACGCTCTAGACGGATACAAGGAAATATCTAACAAAATTGATGTAAATTCTACGCACATTCAATGAAAGTAAATGATTTACAGGCTATTTAAAATAACAAAAAAGCTACGTCTTTTCTTTAAAAGCACCAACACTCAAGATTTTCAGAATGATATGTCTTCCAGTTTTCCAGATACCTCTAATATGCCATCCACTGTGAATCACCTTGTATACAATCAGAATTATCCAATTACGTCACCATTTAGCATTTTTGTTCTTTATTCAATCTTCAATACAGGCATAGGTATTTTAGAGAATTGTAGCTTATTACAGAGTTCAAAGATACAATTCTATTTCTCTTTTATTGTAGCTCCTTTGTTATTGTACAAATGAACTTAGATGATAAATAGAATGGAGGTGTAGATATTTTTATTTTTTCATCTCATTTTATAACGTATAGATATAACAGTTTGGCAACGTCCTTACTAAGGTGCTTAGGTACTTCATATATAATTAGCATTGCCTTTATCTTCATTTTTTGCATTCTATCTCATTCGTTTTTTTACGCAAGGTATATTTTGAAAAAATCTTAAGCTTCATTGTGTCTGCAGTATTATCTGGCAGTACATTTAGAAAAATTTTGTTCACCCTTTTATGAAGAACTCACAGAAGGCATCATTTTTTATTTAATAATCGCTTTATAATCCACTGATGTGTATCAAAGAATCATATTTCTAGTTCAATAAATTCACAAAAACGTCTAAATACATTTGAATACAAAAAGAAACATTGTTGTTGTCAAGCCAGCAAAAACAAGCATTTAAAACTTGTATTTCACACTGTGTGAATTAAAAATAATCAGGGTTTCGATGTGGCCTTCTGACAGCAATTATCAATCATTTGTAGGGTGATGCTTCCTAACAAACAATATAAGGGCGAAAATATACGACTTCTGTATATTTTCATTTGTTTAACAAGAATTTATTGGCAGTTATTGAATATTCTCAGTTTATTATACCCTAAGGAAATAGACAACAGACAGACAAGTAATTATATTATATGGATTTTCATTAATATCGAGAATAATTGAAGGTTGGATTCCCTGACAAAACACATATAAATTTTTTATTAACGCTTTCAAAGAGTAGCAATTTTCGATTATTGAAAAATTTCTCAAAAAAACATTTTTTCGATTTTCTGGAAGTTTATTCGCGATAGATTTGTAATAGACAAATTAATTCATTTTTAGGTCAAACGCCATATATGAGTATATGAATTCCTTAGAGAGAATTTGTCTCTCCTTTGTCTCGACGTTCTGCAAATCTAAACCATTTTTTGGTTTGAATAGAACAACGTTGTTTTGCAAACTGATGACTTGACAACAATGCTTTTTGAGTACAAAAAGCATGACAACTGACTACAGCGTTCCAGGTATCAGTTAGGCTTATTAACATAAACAAAAAGCAACTAGTTTTTTCTAGTGAAGAAATGGTTAGCCATTTCACTTTCAAATGTAAACATGATTTCATACAAATAATATCAGTATGGAAGTATGATTATTAACGCGAAATCATGACAGAAATTTGAGAAAATATGCTGATACTTAGAAAGACCACCAAAAGGTTAGTGACATCATCAGCAGGTAATATTTTCAAGGGACTAGGAATACATATTTGGGGTTTGTTTCCGAAAGTAGGTACCTGCTATGCATAATGGTTATATAAATTTTACATTTATCACTGTAATAAACCTTTTCTATAATCCCTTTTTCACTGATCCTAGGGCACTTTTCATTTTGGCAATATTTTCCCAGAATGTAGGAACTTTTGAAAACGATCTCCTCTGTCATAGTATCCCAATAGTGATAACAAAGAAAATATGGTTGAACATAGGGGCAATAGTATAGGCATTTTACATTTATTTACAAAATCAATTTTGAAGTAAGTGCTACAAGATACCTCTTTTGTATCTCCTTGGAAAATTAGGTATATTGTAAATATTATATTGGTGAATAATGACACAGTTCATCAGTCAAGACATGCATTAAGGTATAAATATAGTCTCAATATATTGTTATAAATTAATCAATCACATAACAATTTGAAACATGGAATAATTCAATTTTGTCAAATATATTGAAGACTGATTGAACTATGATGCTCAACTCATTATTGTTATGATAAACACAAATTTGTTTTTCCAATTGGGGTTCACCCTTCTCAAAGTTTGTAAAGTGTGCTCAAATTATTTCATGTAGAACAGGATGAAAGAAAATCTTTCTCCCAGAAAAACTTCCAAGTGATACAGAAGATATATGTTACTTATTTAAAATGCAACTAAGTCGAGTGGTACATTTGATATTTTTCAACATCATGATGCAGTTTCAATTATTGAGATAGTAAAGTAATAACAGGTAGGCTACAATAAAAATTCTGAAGGATCTTGATGTCATGAACCTGTAATAAATTTTGTGCACAAAATTAAAAGCTCTACCTGGGTCAAATTCACTCAAGTCTGGCCTGGAAATATAATTGAAAATGTGCATGACTATCTATAGAGGATTAGGTTTCAAGGCTAAAGTGGCACTAACAGTTTTCTGCTCCTTGAAATATTAATTTCAGACCCTGTAATATGCACAAAATATTTCGGGACTTGGTACTTACTCGAATAAATTTCAATGAAATAGACAGCCAAATATATTTCAGATCCTCCAATTTCAATAATTCTTCTGAAGTATATATAAAACAATCACTTAAAACTTAAATAGGTATATCAACAATAATACAATATTTATGCTAATAGCTGAGAATGTGTATGGAAAGTTGCCCCCCCATGTCCCTCAGCATATGTATATACAGAGAGCCACTCAGACTTTGTTTTGTACTAAAATATTAAAAAATACAATAAAATACACTTGTAAATGATTTCATGGAATGGTGTTTTATGATAGAATATTAACAATATAATACTGGTCTGAGTAATACATGGCTATTCATCTAACTTTCGTAAAAAAAATTGCTAAGAAAGTTGGTAGATCTAGTAATTGTTCATCTCCAATCAAATTTGCAATTTGCCTAATCCTACTCTAGAACATACTTCATCAGCTTTGAATATCAGTTTCACTTAGAACAATATATTGTGGTGGAATAATATGCAAGGGCACCAAGATGAATCAGTAAAAACAATGATTTTCAATAGGTGATTAATGAAAGCAAAGAATGATGTGTAACTGATATATAATGATATTTACCACTTCCTGCTCATCAATGATGGGAATTCCATTAATCAGATACTCAACAGCTCTATCAGGATTATTGAAACTTGCTCGCAGAGCTTGTTCAACCTGATCTCTGGCATATCCCATGTCCATGATATTCCTCACCATGGTCTCATACTCCTCACCCATCAATAAAGTAGATTCAGCAGCACTGCTTACTGTAGACGCAGATTCAGTTACCACAGGTGCAATAGGCACTGTTGGCTCTTCGACTGGAGGTACAGGAGTTTGCTGAGGTGGACTGACTACAGGAGTGCTAAAAACGATGCATTGAGCAGAGCTTCATCACTTGAACAGTTACAGACTAGGCATAAACACTGTTATATTGAGCAAACCTAACCTTTCAGTGGTGACTGCTGTGGTATTTCCATCACCATTATCAGATTTCTCAGGCTGCTTTGGCTTGGTGACCATAACAACAATGAACTTCTTTTCATCAATATTGTATTCAGACAAAGCTGTTTCGTCCATGAGAATTTTGCCTGCAAAGAAAATACGTGAGTCATCATGGTCAACCAAATGAAAGCTCAAAATAACCTGCATAAATCAGTCTCTGGTTTTCCGAGGGGTAGTCTTTTCCTTTCTCCGCTTCGATCTTTTGCTTGAGCTGCTTCACCTACGAATGAAATTATGTAAAATTGTTTATCTGATCACAAAAAATACTACTCACAGTTTTTGTCGGTTCAATATCTATAGTGAAGGTTTGTTGTTGAAGATTCTTCAAGGTAACCTTCATCTTGCTGATTCGAAATTAATAAAATAGTCTCCAAAGAAATTGATAACACTGTAGTTGATATTTGTTTGGGGCACTATTCACTATTTTAGTAGAATAATGCGGCTCCGAAAGATGATAAAGCACAACTGACAACTTTGGCGGCCATATTACATTGGCATTGGCGGAGACAGCGACAGGGGGTGACAACTGACAGCATAAAAATGTTACATTGCTTTTGCCATTCGACCAAAATTAGGTAATCAGTATATCCTTTTCCAATTCTGTATGCTGAACAGAAACAGAATTCGATGCGAGCGCACCGGTGCGACGAAAACAGAAATTGCAGTACGTTCAGAGCAGATATTGTTCTGAGTGTACGATAAGATCACAGTATATTATCTAATAGACCTGAGCTTAGGTATACGCTCATCGAGCTATCTAAAAACAAACAGAAAATTTAGAGAGAACTGACTTCTTGTTTGTGTCTTGATTTTTTTGGTTACATAAAATCGAGTCTTCCATAAGAATCGCAAAAAAACTTGCAAAGGAGTTATTTCACACGAAATATATAATCTATGGCATATGACTGAGAAGGTTGAAGTCGTATCAAGTAGTATCCAGTAATAAAGTGCATGATAAATTTGATAGCTCCTAATCACAATGTCTTTAAAATTTTCAAGGAAATCTACATTGATTTGCATGCTAGTTGGCTCAGCAGTTCTAATGCATTTTGGGAATCTTCTGATAAAGCCCACTGTTAGGAAAGAAAAACAACAACCTGATGTAAATAGACAAATGAGGAGAGTAACTGAAGAAGGAATACGCTGAACCACACTTCAGGTATTCTATCAGAAGTTTACAGAATATACACCTTTTTAGACTATGTTCTACAGTTCATGTTCACAAAATATATGAGTATATTCATCTAAATGTGTATAATCTATGGACTTGATTTCATTTTCATATATCCTCTTCATCATATAGGCACAATGAATGCAAAGACAATCACTTTTTAAGGGATAACCAGTATCATTTTTGTTACTCTAATTGAAGGTATTGTTTTAGGTAGGTATACCTATCTTCCTATGACAGTTTTATTGATGCCTCTTTTTAATGCTCGCTCTTTCTGTGAAGGTTACAAACTTCCTCAAATGCTACTCCATTTGACTGAGAATAGGATGGACATAAGGTGAATTCATGCAAGCAGAAATTAAAAGAAAATATTGAATTAAAGTTACAACTGACAATGGTATTGAATCAAAGATGAGAGTGATTCCAATGATCCTTTTCTATATGAACATCCTTGAATATGTAGTTAAATTAGTACTTATATCAATTTATATTTGCTAGTTATATCTCATCTATCTGCTGTGATCAATTGAAACAAGAATAAAACAGAAACGAAAAAACACTCTGTAGACATGAGAGGACGAATGCTAAACTAATTTAGCAACAGTGCAAGCAAAGAGGACGCGAGCACAGAAGAATTCGCGAGTGTCTTCACATTTCAGTTCATTGCAGCCAACTTAGCACACTCTCTGCGTCCCTTTGATAAGGGACTATTGTGGCAGAGGACTTTTAGATCAAAATATTTTTTTTTATTTTTGTCAATCAAGTCGGCATTTGCCGCTCTCAATTCATTTCTTGAAGAATTTCCGAAAATCCCTAATATTGCCCATTTCGACGTTATTATGGATTGCAGAATTTTGTGTTCTTGACTAAGGATTAGTTAAAAAATGGAGAAAAATTGTGAGTACATAAATACTGGTGATTAAAAAAATGTTACTTTCAAGTGTGGATCATGTTATTCTCATATCCATTGGCAAGTAAAATTTACTATAACAACTTCAAGATTCAAGAATGAATATATGTCTCCTGCGGGGGTTGTATCTATTGAAAAAAAATCAACACTTCTTCACCTTCACCGTTCTCATCGCCTGGCAATCTCCGTTGATGTAAGCAATTGATTATGAAGGTATTATGTTTTTGTAATAATGACAGACCCTGCTCTGAGAGAGTCATATAAAAGAAGTTTAGTGAATATGTTTGATAATATATATGAGCAAGATTTTAGAATATTTTGTGTCGAGTTGACGAGTCTCCTTAATTTTGCCGACAGCAGTATAATTGGGGTCAGAATGAATTGATCTTTCTTTGCCTACACCCAGTATTATTCATAACTCATTCTACATTATGCTCTTGCTTGCATTGATAATTCCACCCCGACTCAAAATTTCTACCGGAAAATCCTCTTATGTATTATCGCTACCAGTTAGAAGATGAGAATAGGACATTAGTAGAAGCATTTTTTATTCAACATTCATAATCTAAAATTTCCTTATATACAACGTGTATGTGGTAGGTAATACAATTTTATTGAGAATTCTATGATGGAGAACAAAGAATCAAGTTTATTATGAACATTTTGAACATATAAATAGGTATTTACAATAAAAGTAGGTGTGAACATTCCATTGCATGATTTAATTTGAAAAACTCTGAGTTTTTCACATATGACACTTTTGCTGTGCTGTAGTTTTTTGAAGATTTCATATAGGTGAATTTTTGTTTATTCAGGGGTAATATTATAATTGATAATTTATAAAATAAGCGTTTAGGGTAAATTGACTTATCCACCATTATCAAATTTGCAACTATGCCTAGTGGAAATTCACATAATTTTCACTCAATATTAGGTAATCACAGTTCTAGAACTAGGTTTTACCAATGAGATTTCTTCAGATGTTACCACAGCCCTTGAAGATGATTGATGATGATGAAGATAATTATCTCTGAAACAGTGCCTATGGCTATTCCACCGAGTATTCTTTTCAAATTTCCAGCACATTTATGAAAAATACTGCTAACAATCATTATTCTGGTTTTGAACTTTGCATTGGAATTTCGACGAATCCACTGTATGATTATGACAACTCTCTATTTATATATCGTCATCTCCGGTGCTTATACAGGGCGTGTCATAAGTAACGGGTCAAATTGTATGAGGTGACAAAGATAGACAATTTCGTATTGACTAGGGCAAACCACAACATGCCCTCATAAAATCTTATTTTGGTTAGATATTTCGCATTAAATTCCATCGAAAATCTCTTGCGACTATTCTCATTATACAGGGTTAGTCATTGTAACTCCTCTCTAAACGAGCTTATGAGAGCTACAAAAAATAGGAATAAGTTGTACGGTGTCATATACCTATTTTCCTAAAACCCTATGTATTTTTAGTTTTTTATTTTTAGTTTTTAGTTTATTTTTAGTTTTTAGTTTATTTTTAGTTTTTAGATTTGATTTTTGATATAGCGAGATTTATGAGCCCTGTGAAGTTTTCACAAATGTTTGAAATAATGCTGAACTAGAGTTATTTCGATAAAAAAGTAAGTATACCAAAACATTTTTTTACTCAAGACGTACTTTTTTTCATATGGTATTGTACTTTGACGTCATTCGGAAGTCCCATCGATTTATGCAATTCAACCATATTATGAAGTTTTCAAAAATTTAATAATATATAGGATGTAACATTTGAAAATTGATGTCATTCCCGGGTAGAAGCTGGAAACATTTCTGAACATACTTCGAAAAATGCCCTTTTGCTGTTCCAAATTTCAGGAATGTAGCTAAAAAACCAATGGAGAAAGGTGCGTGCACCATGAGCCTGTGTCGGTACAGGGTGTCCCATTGAAAAAATCATTCGTTCATCACCTGACCTATGAAATTAATACCTTTGAGGAAATATATATGAACCATGCAACTTGTTCGATTGACTTTTTTTTAGCTCTCATGATCAAATAGTTGAGAGGGAGTCAAAATATGGTGACTAGAGCGCTGTACTGATTCTAGCATGGGTATTTTTTACTGATGCAGTGATTTCCGAGGTTGTTCATTCGGCAAGTAGGTACACCAAAGTGCAGGTTAAACTAACACAGATTAATTTCTTCTAGATATTTTTGGATTTTCTCTCCTCGTTTCTAAAGAATAAAGTAGAAGTTTTTAAAAATTATTTCAATATATTTGTATCAAGGACAGATTTTGTGATCTGCCCCAAAATGTCACTGCGCTTGAAATTTACAGACACCTTGTTTCAAAAAAATTTGGAAGGCATATATATTCGATATCAAAATTTCTACTTATCATAGTGTAGTGGACGTTCCAATTCTGCTTCCGTTTTCGACACAATTGGAACATTTGTCTTCGCATTTTTCGTGATTGTCATTTTTGAAAATGACCAGTGAACAGTAAAAACAACAATCTCGAAAATTACGAAGAAAAAGATTATTCCAATCGTTTCTGGAAATGTCCACCACATTTTTTGAATCTATTTGTTTGCCAACAATTTTTTAAGTACAAGGTGTCACTGACAAATTGATGAGAATTTTTCTTGCAGATGTCTGAAGGTTGAATTCCAAGCTCAGTGACATTTTGGGACAGATGATAAATCTGTCTTTTCCTACAAATATATCGAAAAAAATTTTCGTTTTCAGAAACGAGGACAGAGAATCCCACAAAATCTAGAACAATACACCAATCACCTCCTCGCTCAACTCACACACAGTATCCAACTCACAAATACTCCACAATATCACACTTGATGGAGATATTCGGACAAGACCTGCCGAACGAATAGGCGATGTTGTGCTGGCTCTTGTTCCTCTCGGTGAGCAGCTTCTGGAAAATCGGCAGGATGGGCAACAGCTCCGTCTCGGAGGTCGCGTTGTACATGGACTTGTTCCGCTTGGGCGGCTGCGACTCGCCGGCCGTCTTCAGGGCGGCCACGTTCGGCGTGCTCTGGAAGTAGCCCGGCTTGCCGCCCTGTTGGTTGCCCAGGTTGCCGGCCGTCTGCTGGGGCTTCTTGGCTGGCGGGGATTTCTCCCGCTTGTCGCGCTGAGACGAGTGCCGGTTGCGTTCCGACACCGACCGATGCATGTGATTGTCATCTGGAATTGATGGAAATAGATTTTCAGCCCATTTTGTGGAATCATAACTTTTGGTCGTTAAAGTACTTTTGGTCGTTAAAGTACTCTTCATTTTGTTGAATCAATATTTTTGCTCGTTAGAGTACTTTTGGTTGTTGATTCACATTTGGTTGAAGTTCTTTGGTTGTTGAAGTCATTTTGGTTGATGAAATACTTTTGGTAAGAGCACTTTGCTTTTGGTAGTTAGAATAATTTTGGTTCATGAATTACTTTTGTTTCTTTCAATTTGGTGATTAGAGATCAAATACCTATGAATTTGATTGTCATCTGAAATTGATGAAAATTGCTTTTGAGGTCCAAAGTACATTTGGTCGTTAAAGTACTCTTCTTTTTGTTAAATCAATATTTTTGCTCGTTAGAGTACTATTGGTTGTTAAATCACATTTGGTTGAAGTTCTTTGGTTGTTGAAGTAATTTTGGTTGATGAAATACTTTTGGTGAGAGCACTTTTGAACATTGAAGTACTTTCGGTTGTTGAAACACTTTTGGCCGTTGAAGCACTTTACTTTTGGTAGTTAGAGTAATTTTGGTTCATGAATTACTTTTGTATTTTTCAATTTGGTGATTAGAGATCGAATAACTATGAATTTGATTGTCATCTGAAATTGATAAAAATAGCTTTTGAGGTCCAAAGTACATTTGGTCGTTAAAGTACTCTTCATTTTGTTAAATCAATATTTTTGCTCGTTAGAGTACTTTTGGTTGTTAAATCACATTTGGTTAAAGTTCTTTGGTTGTTGAAGTAATTTTGGTTGATGAAATACTTTTGGTGAGAGCACTTTTGAACATTGAAGTACTTTCGGTTGTTGACACACTTTTGGCCGTTGAAGCACTTTACTTTAGGTAGTTAGAGTAATTTTGGTTCATGAATTACTTTTGTATTTTTCAATTTGGTGATTAGAGATCGAATACCTATGAATGTGATTGTCATCTGAAATTGATAAAAATAGCTTTTGATGTCCAAAGTACTTTTGGTCTTTAAAGTACTCGTCATTTTGTTGAATTACTTTTGGTTGTCCAAGCACTTTTGGTTGTCAAAGCACTTTTGGTGCAAGTCTTTTGGTTGTTGAAACTTTTTCGTTCGTTAAATCACTTTTGGCTGTTAAAGTTCTTTCGATCGTTGAAGTACTTTTCTTAGTTAGATCACTCGGAAATCAATGAATGGAGGCGGTTTCACACTTTCTGGATAAACAAAAAGGTACGGCACAAATAGGAGGAGACATAATACGGAATATGTATAGGTATATTTGTGAAGCGAAACTAAACCATGACCATCTTTGAATTCAGTTCACCTTCGTCCGGCGCCGGGCCGACCCTGCTGCTCTTCTGATGGCTCTTGGTGCACCGGTGCTGCGTGCCGGTGTCCCACAGCTCGCTCTTCGTCACCACGTGCGTGCTGCCGTGCTCCGGACGCTTCTTCGGCGTGGTCTTGGCGCTGGAAGGGTCGCTCCGGAGGGCGACGTTCTCCTCGTACTCCGGCAGCGGGTCCGGCGTGCGCAGGCTCGGCTTCCGCTTCGCGGGCAGGTCGGCGTCCGACGCTCTCGAGTGCCTGGAAGCGGCCATGATGATCTTTAGGCACGACCGGGCGCGAAGTAGCACCTTATCGCCCCGGCTCGCGGGCGTAAAGTAGGACTTTATCGCCCGGCGGGCGTAAAGTAGGACATTATCGCCCGGCGGGCGATAAAGTGCCTAATTTATCAGGACTTTCGGGCAATTCTGTATGTAATAGTTTTTCTACGACCACTAGGGTGAGTTGGTGATGACGAACAAAAAACACACAGTTTGCTCGGATTGTTATGTAGAATGAGCGAAAGCACGGTTACCAAAGATATGTTGACTTATTCGAATATTCGAATATAATTGTTCATCTCATTCCAAATAAAATGAAATATCTGATGAAATTGTGGAATCAACTCTTCAAATTTCACTTTCAATACTGTCTGTAAGTTCGTCGAGGAGGTGGTACATTCATTTTTCAGCATTTCGTGGGATTTTCTCTTCTCGTTTCTAAATAATAGAGTGGAAGTTATTAAAAACTATTTCAATATATTTGTAGTAAGGACAGATTTGGGATCTGCCCCAAAATGTCACTGCGCTTGAAATTAAACCTTTAGATACCTAAAAGAGGAATTCTCTATTTGTCAGTGACATCTTGTTTATGAAAAATCTGGAAACACAAATATATTTAATAAGAATAAAACCTCTACTTATCTTGGTGGACGTTTCGGGAACGAATCTGCTCCCGTTCTCAACACAATATTTTTCTCTTCGCAAAATTTTTTCAATATGTTTTCACTTTTCAGTGTCAAAACCGAAAACACTTTTAGGTATCTAAAGGTTTAATTTCAAGCGTAGTGACATTTTGGGGCAGATCCTTACTACAAATATATTCAAATAATTTTCAATAACTTCTACTCTATATTTTAGAAACGAGGAGAGAAAATCCCACGAAAAGCTGAAAAATGAATTTACTTTCAATTATTATTCCAATAAATGAAATTGTTTCATGAATATAATAATAATAATAATAATAATAATGATAATAATAATAGGTGATTTTTCTGTTAATTTCGTGAATTATTTTGGTAGTGAAAAAAAGTTTTTATTTGAAGGTGAAAAAAAGTAAACATTTACGCATCAATAGAGATGCAGAAATGTCAAGTTTTTTTGATAGTTGTACAAAAACGAATATCACATCAGTACCAGGTACACTATTATTCTATGCTTTGTATTCTCTCACCTTCTCTCATGAGTTGGCTTTTCGTTTTTGATCACTTCTTCTTTCTTACATTCTGGTTGAACTTCCAGTGGCTTCTCGTAATCAGCTTTGGAGTTTTTCCTCACGTTATTGTAGTTATTGTCGACTGTCGGGATTTGTTTGACGGTTCCGTTCTGGTGTTTTTCTGGTTCCACTTCCTGTTCACAGGGCGTCGGAATGTTTTGAGAGGTTTTGTCGTGCTTCGGCGATTCGTTCACCACCTTCCTTCTTCTGAAATATTCGAGTCCAGCGAATTAAGTTAGCAGATATGCTTGCATATTTTAGCTGGCAGGTTTTTTCATGGTGTATCATCTTAAGAAACATGCCAGATGTCTATCTGCCCCAACTTCTTTTGAATATGTTTGGGAAATTTGCATTTATATTCTATTGCTAGCACTCCTTTGTAAGTTTTGTATAAAAATCACTACTTCACATCTAAAATGCTGATTCAGCTCCGACAAGTTAGACTTCGAGATTTTTGGTACCTGCTAGTCAGAGTCACTCATTTAAATAAATATATGCATTATGTTTGTACGGGACTACTACTTTTTGTTATGTAAATGATACATGCACATTCTTCCAATTTTTGTATACAGAAATTATTAGCAAACATGGATCTTTACAAAACTAGAATGAAATTGTTATATGAACATAGGTTGGCAAATGGATCGTAACGGAGCTGAGATGGGTTTTGGTCGATATTATCGAGATGGTTTCGAAAATTTTCATTCTGTATTCGAAAATTTCAAGGAAATTCTTTCATTCATTTCGATAATATTGTTCGAAGACCATTTTCAATGTCATATCTATTTCTCTCAAATATTTGCTCATAATTTTCGAAAACCCTATAGAAAAAAGACTGAAATATAATATTGTAGTAACAGTCTTATCGAAATCTCAGGCAAATCATATGAAACTACTACCCGTAAACCTACTTATTGTAATTTCTAAGAGTTTCGAAGTAGCATGCTCATGTTTTATAGCAGCTGGAAGAATCTAAATCTACATAATTCTTCCAAAAAAACACTTCTTCAAGCTTGCATTCCTTGAAAATTTCTAACATACTTGATCTTGTTATGGTGGTGGTTACCAACTAAACTGTAAATAGAATATGATTCTGTTGAATTATTAGCAGCGAAGTGAGGTGGTGAATTATATATACTTTTTCATCAAGGAAAGAGGAATTGAGTCGAGAGAAATTGCTGAAGATTTGTTACCAAGATACCGGTAGGAAGTTGCAATCACAATTACAGATTCTAGTAAAGCTTACGTTACACGTCATTCGATTAAATAAGTCCTCACAACTCGTATTACATGATATAACAGTCATTTATTATCTCATTTTCGAATAAGAAAATTTTACCGTCTTGTAAACACTGTTAACAAAAAGTGGAAAGTGAAAAGCACACGTATTGTAATATTCAAAAAACGCACGCTCACATTGATTGACTTGATGTAATCATTTTTTACGTGAAAATATTGCCGTTGCTCACATTGATTGACTTGATGTACTCATTTTTTACGTGAAAATATTGCCGTTGCTATCATCACTTATGGTATTTATCATACATTTAGATTGATTTCGCATCCTATTCTTTCAAACCATTAACGAATCCAGTACATTATGAAAATGACATATAGGTAACGCAGTTGTTCAGAGTTACAGAGTCCTAATATCATCGATTATACAGGGTGAGCTGTATGATAGCTGTATGTAAAAATCATAATGCATTCATGGTCGTAGAAAAAATACTGTACATAACTCGTTGGAAAAGTGCATTTCTTGCACTAGTAACGAAATATGTCACTATCAACAGTCCAATATACTATTTCGAAAGTGTTTTTCATCATGTTTTGGAAGTTGAGCTTGAAGATCAAGTTAGGAGGTGTAGCAACTTGGTAGGATTTCGACTTTAGGGCGAATCGTATCAACGAACTCACTTCTGACTATCGGTTCGAAGCAAAGAAGTATAATCCTGAGAACTGAGACTGCACAGTGACGTCAGATCACTCGTCTCAGTCGCGCTAGGTGCCTCTTTTCGAATGAGAGGTACTGACAGTCGATTCATGTCACTGTTCGAATCGGCTCTGCACAGCAAAAGATCCTTCGCCTCGTTTCCCAATCTCCTAATCAGCATCTGAAACGAGACATTTATATTGTCTTATCAGTCTGTCAGGACACAAATATTATCGCTCGGGCAGATTTTGGTCTGTGAGGTGTACCTCGGGGCTTTATTTTGAACTAGTTTTTTCCTCAATACAGGGTTCGTTTAGGAAAACCCAAAAGAAAAGTCGAAAAACTTGAACCCAACTACAGATACCGTACCGCAATCTTGAATCTACTTGTGCATAATACGAATTTATCAGTTGATTCATTCCTAATACATCTCTCAAATTAACAAAAAAAAATATTTCAAGGAAGATAACTCAGATACTGTCTGTAAGTTCTTCGAGGAGGTGGTACATTCATTTTTCAGCTTTTCATGGGATTTTCTCTCCTCGTTTCTAAAAAATAGCATCCACTTCTGAAACTTGAATATGAAAATGGAAAATTCGATATCAATTAATGAAAACACCTTGTAACCAGAATTCCTCCGTCTACCAAATTGTCATTTTTCAGTGTCAAAACCGAAAACATTGAAAAATTTTGCGAAGAGAAAAATATTTTAATTGTGTTGAGAACGGGAGCAGATTCGTTCCCGAAACGTTCACCAAGATAAGTAGAGATTTTATTCTTATTAAATATATTTGTATTTCCAAATTTTTCGAAAAACAAGGTGTCACTGACCAATAGAGAATTTCTCTTTTAGGTATCTAAAGGTTTAATTTCAAGCGCAGTGACATTTTGGGGCAGATCACAAATCTGTCCTTCCTACAAATATATTGAAATACTTTTTTCATAACTTCTACTCTATTTTTTGGAAACGAGGAGAGAAATTCCCATGAAAAGCTGAAAAATGAAGATGACTCAGTTCTTATTCTTCTACAATGATCTTTCCAATTCAGATTGTCATCTTAATTGGAACATTAGAATCTACAATTGAGTGTATTTTGCGAATAGATTTGATTAAACCAAATCCAATTACATTTTGCGGACATTAATTTTGATCAACCATTCTATGAGGTAAACTTGAATGCAGGCTCAGACATAAGTGCAATGTGGCCAATATCATCAATCTCAATGAATTGGATGATTGATTTGGATTGGGAGGTATATCAAAAAATATAAGTTCTTTGATTTTTTTTTCAGGTGAAAGTGATAAGTGACATCAGTTTCTGAACTACACCGGGAACAATACATTCAAGATGATGATGTGAGAATTGCCAAATGAAATCATGATTGGGTTAAAGTAGGTTCACGGCTTGTTGCATGTGTAATATACAAACTGAAACATATTTTTTCGATATTTTACTTTGACAAATTGGCTACTCACCTGAAGTTCAGATTCCTTATCCAAAAGAGTTTTTCTATATTTAGAGTTCAATCCTTTGACGTCTTTGATTTTGGTCTCGAGCTCGGAAATGCTGGAGTCCCTGCGGGTTTTCGACATCGGTCTGAGAGTGGGTCTGAACCTTTTGTCGATCGTTCCGCCCGGATTTCTCCTCAATTCCAGCATTTTCGGAACGAAAACCAACCATAAAGTTGCCGTAGTGCAAAACATCACGAAGACGCCTAAACAAACCAAAGATACTCCAAAATCGACACAAGTTTCGCTACAAGTTTGAATCGTATGTTAGAATTCCTGATTTTGCGTTACAAATAGGACTTCTTTTGCGTTACAACTCCTGAATATGTGTTGAAAAGTGCGATTTACTCACGTGACAAGTTTGAAATCTATGATGCAACTCATAATTCTGCATTACAAATGCGGTTTTCTTGTGATACAAACGAATTTCCTAACACATTTTCTAATTCCTTGGTACTATTGCGATTTTCTTGCGCCAAAAGTTTGAAATTCACGATAAAACTCATGATTCTGTGTTGAAAGTATAATTTTCTTGCGTTGAAAGTTTCAATTTCACGAATGCTATTTTCTTGTGATACAAACGAATTTCCTAACACATTTTCTAATTCCTTGGTACTATTGCGATTTTCTCGCGCCAAAAGTTTGAAATTCACGATAAAACTCATGATTCTGTGTTGAAAGTATGATTTTCTTGCGTTAAAAGTTTCAATTTCACGAATGCTATTTTCTTGTGATACAAACGAATTTCCTAACACATTTTCTAATTCCTTGGTACAAGTGCGATTTTCTCGCGTTACAAGTTTGAAATTTACGATACAACTTTCACTACTGTGTTACAAGTGTGATTTCCTCGCGTTGAAAGTTTTCATTCTGTAATACAATTCCTAGTTAATCGTTACAAATACGAATTTCTTGCAATACAAACGAATTTCCCGATACAACTCTTACCTCTGTGTTACGAGTACAATTTTCTAGCGTGACTAGTTTGGAATTTACGATACAACACATAATTCTGCGATACAAATGCGATTTTCCTGTGTCAGAAGTGTGATTTTCTCGCTCTACTAGTTGAGTTTTGCGTTACAACTCCTGAATGTGATACAAGACTTCCCAGCGTTGAAAACTCGACCTTTTCACGTTACGATTTGTAATTATATGTTACAACTTCGGCTTTTCCATTTACAAGTCTCAATTCCTGATTCTGCGTTACAAATGTTTATCCTGCATTGTAAGTACGAATTTTACGTTACAACTGATTGTTGTACTTTAAAACTGTTTATCCTGGTTACAAGTTTGAATTTGGTGTTACAACTCCTAATTATTCGTTACTTACAGTTAAGATTTTTGTTCCACAAATATGAATTTTACTTTACAATCTATAATTCTGTGTAACTGAAGTGTTCGTTTTCCTTGTCACAAGTTTTAATTCTGCATACAAGTCTGAATAATCTAAGTCAGATTCGTGTGTGAAGCCTTTTTTTTGACGACAATTCCCAATTCGATACCTCCATGTCGAATCGAAAATACTGACTTACCTATTATTAAAAACATGGCGTCTTGATGGTCGACTAGTACTAAAGCGACCGCAGCGCCACAGATGCACATTATGGCCACATTGTAAACGGAAAGGCCAACATGGCGGCTATCGTTCAAAGCAGGAATCGAAACGGTTCTTGTCTCCCAAGCCAGAAAAGCTCCAAATATCTGTCGTGAAAAGAGATGCTCTTGATGATTAACATTTTTTCAACAATGATTTCGTAATTTTTTACCATGAGTAATCCCTTGTAAGCGTAAATCGATCCAACAAAAATAGTTTGATGTTCTGAGGCACAGTACTCGTTTTCAGGAATGATTATGATGTCTTCGTTGGAAGGGTGTGGCTAGAAAACGAAACAAAAATTCACAATGTGTTGATGTTTTTCATGAGTAAAACTCACGTATCTCTCCATTTTTTTGGTTTCTCTGTAAAAAGGGTCGGCGACTTGCCAAGTAGTCATTATAGCTAGATCGATGAAGAGCAGGATACCAACTACCATGAACAGCTGGTAGTCTTTGATGACCTTTTTGTTCAACTTGAGGTCGGTGAAGATGGAGTGCACCCTCCATGTTTTGCTGAACATCGCTCCGAAAGCCAAGGAGAAACCTGCCATCAGGGTCCAAGCTCTGGCTGTGCAGATGTACGGGAAAGCTTCTGCGAATTCATTGGCAGATATCAGAAAATGATCATACAACGTGTAGTGTATTTCACGATTGCGTAGAATTATTTGTGGGAAGATATTCTGAGAGACCTTGACCCCATCAAACATCACATCAAGAATACAAGAAGACTGCTCAGAAGAGTCTATTTTGATGGACTTCGACCTCCTATTCGTCGAGATATTTTAAAACATTTATTTGTATTCATTGAGAAATATCAGAGAAGCTCTTTCATATACTGAAATCACCCATTTTCCAGCTTTTTGTGGGATTTTCTCTCCTCGTTTCTAAAAAATAGAGTAGAAGTTATTAAAAATCATTTCAATATATTTGTAGTAAAGACAGATTTTGTGATCTGCCCCAAAATGTCACTGCGCTTGAAAAAATTCTGTGAGTCGAAATCGATCTCACTGTAAAATGAAGAACAATCATCAAAAAATTGTATTTACGGTATACCATGTGTTTGTGGAAAATATTATACCAGTGAAACCAGCAGGCCTCTATCAGTGAGAATCAAGGAGCATAAGAACGATATAAAGGAAAGATATACTGACAAATCAAAATTAGCTGAACATATCCTTACTGAAAATGGACAACATATGACTGATTGGGGTGATATTAAGATCATAGGAAAAGAAGACAACAACCAAAAACGAAAAATCAAAGAGTCTGCTTGCATTCTCCTGAACGGAGACAATAATATTGCTTCTTGTTCAGTTGATATAGATAGAACTTGACATCCACTTCTGAAACTTGAATATGAAAATGGAAAATTCAATATCAATTGATGAAAACACCTTGTAACCAGAATTCCTCCGTCTGCCAAATTTTCACTTTTCAGTGTCAAAACCGACTGCACATTGAAAAAATTTCGCGAAGAAAAATATTTCAATTGTGCTGAGAACGGGAGCAGATTCGTTCCCGAAACGTCCACCAAGATAAGTAGAGGTTTTATTCTTATTAAATATATTTGTATTTCCAAATTTTTTTCAAAATCACGGTGTCACTGACCAATAGAGAATTTCTCTTTTAGGTATCTGAAAGTTTAATTTCAAGCGCAATGACATTTTGGGGCAGATCACAAAATCTGTCCTTGCTACAAATATATTGAAATAATTTTTAATAACTTCTACTCTATTTTTTAGAAACGAGGACAGAAAATCCCACAATAAGCTGGAGAATGAACGTACCACCTCTTCGAAAAACTTACAGACACTACTGGTAAAATCCTTTTTGCACTTGACTTAGTTAAGAATGAAGACAATAACTTCTCAACAAGCTTGTCCCATTGGTTATTAGTATGATCTAGAAGACAATTTGAAGTATAAATAGTGTGATACTAAGATAGTATAAACTATTTCGATATTCTGCAAGACTTTCTCAAACCCGAAGATTGTTTTATGATTTAGTGATATGTGCTGCAAAAGAGAATTTATACCTCAATATCTAGTTTAGTCCTGATGCTAGAAGACACTGACTTAGGAATAGCTATTGTTGAAAACGGAGGCTTTCAAAATTTTCAATGGTGAGTATTCTGAAATCTAAACTTACGTATACTGGATAATCCTGAATCCAGACCCAAAAATATGATGCTGGTGTAAGTCAACATGCACCCGATTATAATGAGATTGTTCAACTGCGGGCTAGACATCTTTATGTACCGCTGGTTCCTGTATTTTATATTGAAAGCCAAAAAAACAATCGCCATCAGTATCCCGCAAACAGCCAGAGATGCCAGAATGGCATAGACGGTTTTGTTCACCCTGGTGTGCTCGATGATAACCAGGGTTCTATCTTTCGGTGGGTGCCTGAAGACAGATGCATTTATTCGACGGTTCTCCTTTGCTCGGACAATGCGCTCACCTTCCTATCCACTTGAGAGGTGTCCCAAGCGTCAAATCAAGATGCTGCGTCGCCGCACTGTACTCTCCCACTTTGATTTCTTCCCCTTGTTGGAATTGTTTCAACAGTATGCTAGCTTTCCGTTCGTTGTCGTAGAATCTCACTGGACCTGTCACACCTATTCAGAATCGAACGAGAATATCTATGAATAAGGGAGAGATGGCCCATCTTCCTACGGTTTTCTAGAGGGGGTCAATCAACAACTAGAATTTAAGGGTGTCATAGTATGTGTTTAGCAAAGTTCAGGTTTGCGCTCTGTAGATCATGGGGAGGTGCTGAAATGTTGAAGTACCTCTTTGCACGAAACTGAAAGACAAGCTTTCGTAAACTATTTCTCGTCATGGGCTTCACATAGTCTTCCCATGAGAGAGCGCTGTTGGTGGTGATACCGAGCATGGATATTGACGATCCACCTTACTGGTAAAGATACAAGCGTGCATTTTTTTCGAAGCGAACTCTACTAGATTGTCAGATTCCCATTTCAGAATTCGAAGTAATTGATAGGTCATCATTCAAATCGACCTGTTTCCGTTCTAGAGACGAAGGCAGAATGGACTGCACTGTCATATCCAACGGACCGATGATGTGGAGCAAAAACAAAGTTGGTACCGAGACGAATTTTTCAGGAAAACATGTGTGAGAGACAGGCATCTTCACTTGGACATTCAGAATCTAGAAGCTCTGAGATTGCGAGAAGCAATTTTTTAGAAGCACAGCACATCACGTTGGCAAGAGAATCCAGGTATGAATTTGGATTTGGATTTTGTATCTACTATAATAGGTGAATATATGTTTTGTTTTGTATCATAACTATATTATTAGATTAATTGATTTGTTCCTTGCATAAAATGTTGATTCAGCCCCCTCCCCTAAAACTCAATCGTGGGTGTGCTTTTGAGACAGATTGATAGCCATTTCATCAGATTTTTTTCTGATTCCAAGGTCTATCTTATCGGTTTTTCAGGGTACCAGAAACAATTCAACCCAGTATGTGTGTTACCTTCGAAACTGGTGTTGTGCAGAGCATCCAAGAATAGACGTTCCCACATTGGATCGCGATACCGGAAATCTATGACGGTTTCGTTCCTCCGGAAGTATTTAACTTTGTGGGCGACGGTTTGGATTGCTAAAGCTACCGCCCAAATTCCGTCGTAAGTGTATCCGTGGAATCTCGAATATTCGTTGCCTCTTCTCGAATCGTATTCCATTCTGTATTCCTCGGCCGTCTGAAAGTTCGTGTAACCTCAATATTCGACGAGATAACCTGAAGCTGAGGACATGAAAATCGAACTTACTATTCCAGCAATTGTGATTTCTCCGCTGGTCGATAAAGGCAGAAGATCAGTCAGGATTGTTTGCTCTAAGGCTTCTTCCAATTCGTCCAAAGTGCAATTCAACTCAGGTTCTTCCTTCTTCCACCATTCGAAGTCGTAGGTACCCATTATGATCCACTGGTACTTCCTTCCGTACATCTTCAGCTTGTGGGCCTCGCAGAAAATTTCCCTCGCCCACGCCTCGTTGAAATTACCTACGAAACAGTCATCGATAATTCCATTTGAATTGTGAAATGGTACAACAAGAAAATGTACCTCCTTCAGGCCATTGAAATTCATTACTAAAAAACTAAAACAACTCCATATCTAACAAATCTACACTCATTTGGTCTCAACAACGTAATGTGAACAAAGAATATCCCTACTGGTATCTTCATAGTTATCCAGGATGATGAGTGAGGAAAAAATAGCTTGCTGGGTTGTGATTATTCTTGGTTAGTATTGAGGTACTTTGACTGGTGAAGGAAGAAAGCGTATATGTCTTTTTTCAAAACGGACAAACTTTTCTTGTTTTGAAAGATTCATAGCCTGGTCACAGCCGATTCTATAACAAGCCAAGAATAAGACAGATTTGGCAACACTGGCGTAGATCTACTCTAGCCCATCTGACTGTTGTTGAGATATTATATTTCGCTTGTTTGTGATCGAGTGTGGTTGTTTTAGAGGATATCATTATTCAATTGATCGTCTACTTGTTACGTTATTTGCCATTAGGATATAGACAATAGGTTTATGACAATAGGTTTATAGGTTTGTGTCTATTAATAATATTAGGTTCGTTACTTCAGTGTGAATGAATAATGTCTTGGCATCGTTTCGTGCCCGAATATGAGTCCAATTATTATTGATCTACTTGGAAGAAAGACGAATCAAAGATAAGCTACTTTTGCATTTCCTGAGAATAATGATCTGGGAGAAAAAGTGATTACAAGGCCTTTCCTTGGGAAGACTGGAAACCATCCCAGTTCTTCGCAGTGTTGAGGTTTCATTCCGAAAAGGATGAAATCATCACATATGTGAAAACTAGTTCTCCAGACACGGTACATTTTGATGGCACTTCTTCTACGCCCGACTTGAAAGAACATGCTGTTCAATTTATTTTACTAAACTTGCCACAAGAGTAGTAGTTAGTACTCAAGTGCTGTAACCCCTCACTGTGTCAAGGGAGCTAATGACCAATTCATTTTCTCATAATGAAACAAAACCAATGTATACTTTTCTTGAGAGGTTTTGATAGTTTGGTTCTCTATTCTCTGAACTGAAAATACTAGGGGGAACAAAATTTCCTTCTGAACTCTTCATGTTACTCATAATAATGTATCAGTACAAACCAGTTGGCTGGGTTACACTTTAACCCTTCACTTGGTCAGGGGCAATTTAAGTTCCAACTTCATGTTCACATCCTTTTAAACATCTGTAGGTTCGTTCTCCAATTTGTTTCACTGAACATAAAAACCTGCACTTAGATGTTCTCAACAACATTATGGTGGGGAAAAATATGTAGTTTCTTTTCCTACTAGGGCCTTCCTAACACTCGATTTCATGAGATATTTACCAAGAATGATTCTGGTGTCCTTCTCCTTGAGCTTGGTGAGCGCGCTATTGACTTCGTTGGTGAAACTTTGCGTCTCCAGAACCTGGTAGCTCATCGTATCCAACTCAGCTACTAACCTACAAATCGACGACTGAATTCGAGAACCCTAACGATATTGATGATCGTTTTCACATACCTGTTGTGGGCCAGCGAGTATCTTGGCTCGTTCTGGTAGATCGTCCCGACTATCGTCCAATTGAACTGTTTGAGCAAAGATAGCCTCGGCGAGTTGAAGGCGTTTTCCGATGGTACGATGCGAAAGAAGTTCGGGAAGTTTTCCTTGGTGAACATCGGATGGGTGTCTGCATAGGAGAGCTGAAACGAGTGGAGAGATTTTCAGCCGGGAACCTAATCTTCTATGTACAGGTTGGAAACGAAGTTGATGCGGAAAAACAAAGAAATATTTTGAATTGAGAACTGTCGTAACTGCGAAGTTCAAACAGACATTTAGTACTTCAGTATGAGATGAAAAGCGTTATTTCAATTGTGCAGAAAGGTTTTTGACTGAAAAAACATTTGCGTTTGACAACAAGATAGTTTTCACTGTGCATGCTAATCTTTACTACATCTTGAGAGACATCTTGTATAGACAGGAGTAACGATGATTTTGAACATCTCTTGTGGACTGAAATCATGTATCCCTTTTCATTAATCTCAAGCCAAATATGTGAAGTGATAAAGTTTACGAAATGAAAATAAGCTGAAAACAGTTCTGCGAAGATTTTGCATATTATCAACTATTGGTTGAGTTTCACCCACACCCGCGATAGGTGAAGCCTGAGAGGATTTCGCATTTGCATGGTTTCAATTGCTTTTAGCACTCATTGGTTACTTTTTTTCCGATGACACAAACAAGAATAGATGATTTCATGATTTCTTCGATCACGGAGTAGAAATCACCCACTATATTGTGATTACGCGGATAGAAGTACCGTGACATTTATCTACTCTAGCGAAATTCATTGAGGCTCCGCCCATCGTGGGTGGGGCCTAGAAGAATTTCGGGTATTTATTCATTTGATGTACAAGGTCATCCATTTGAAGGTTGTAATGTTTAGCTGAAAAATATCAATATTTGAATGAATCGAATAATTGGTGAAATACTATAATAATTGGTTGAGTAAGAGGGCGGACAAAAAGTGAGACTATTTCGAACAATCCTCGGATTACAATTCAATTTGAAATGACTGGTACATATACCAGAGTCTACAAGATTGTTGAAGATTTTATAAGAAAACAATATATCGACCAAATCTCTTCTCAAAAAAGGCGTTCTAGATTATAAAAATCAAGATTGATATAGTGAGGAAAACGATGATATCTATAGTTGAGATTATTAATAATTTTTTCTGAACATTTTCTATCATTTTAACATATTTTTCACTTATAGGATTCCATACTGAGGAGCAGTATTGGCCTCACTAGTGTTTTATACATTATAATGATAGAATTAGGATTACGGAACTCTTTGGAGTTTCTGAGGACGAAACCAAAAGTTCGGAGTGCCTTATTGACTATTTGCTTAATATGAAATTCAAATGCCAGTTTCTTATCAATAATAACACCTAAATCACGAACTTTATCACAGGGAGCTATTTCCGCATTATTTAAATACAAATTAGATGTGGGAGGGTCATTGCATCGAGAAAAGAGGAGTGATGGCACTTTTTTATATTGATGAATAATTGGTTCATTTTACAAAAATTGTTAAGCCTGTCGAGATCGTCTTGGAGACCGATGTAATCAGAAGTTTGTGTTATTCTTTTGAATAGTTCCAAGTCATCAGCATAAATTACGAATTTCGAGAACCTGAAACATTCCTCAACGTCACTGACAAATATACTGAATAATATTGGGCCAAGATGTGAACCCTGTGGTGCACCAGAGGAAATCAAAAGTTTTTCGGATTTAATATTATTCAACGATATGTATTGATATCTATCAGTGAGATAGGATATTAGGTGTTTCAACAAGTAACCGTTTACACCGAAATTCGCTAACTTAGTTATCAAGGTGGGATGGTTGGACTTTATCAAAAGCTTTCGAAAAGTCGGTGTACACAGCACATGTATTCATGACCTCATTGGTAATTATCAATTAATCACATGAAACAAGGAGAAATATTCTGGAATGCATTTCTCGTTGTAGAAAAAACAAAAATCCTCCTAGGAACAAAGCCAATCAGGTGTATTGGAGAAAAAACATGTCATGTATTATGTTCTGATCGAGACATTTTGTTTGGTTACCTGAGTCAAGTGCCAGTGTTTGGAGGCTTTGGCAATGGGATCTGTCACGTGGGTACATGCCCCTCCGAATAGCATGAGTTTGTTGGGACCGCTGTGCATCATGTCGAAAAATGCTTTGACACCAACAGCGGCATTACACTACAAAAAGAGTTGAATTAGAGCACACTTTAGCCCACTCGATTTTTTGTTCAGGAATCGAGAGAACATATTTGCTTGTCATCGTAGAGAAGATCTGTGTTGATCTCCCTAATTTTCGGGAAGATATGAGTGGTTCGTTACTCACCTTCGATTTGTTAGACTGAGGATGGAGTTTGTGCGTGGAACAAAGATGGGATGATAGAGGACGGAATTTTTGAATTCAAAATCCGCCGCAACTGTCTTCCCGACCTCATTGCAAGCTATCTCTGCTAATCGAAACCCGATAATGCCATTTGTTATGTCGGTTAGAAAGTGAACAGATGGGTCCAGAGTTAGTGGACCCATGATTGTGGCAGTTGACAGTTGTCTAGTCGACGATCAGGTCAGGTTTCGGAATAGTAATCGCGGTTAATAGCAATCTATTCGATATATCCATTGGACACGTTTCAAAATTGTTGTGGCAACTAATAGGAGTTCGTCAGTAGCCTCATTCGTTACGTTTTCAGATATTTGTGACAGTTACGATTGATCTAGTCAACATCTTTATTCGTCTCTTTTTGAAATAGGAGTGGCAGTTAATAGCAATTTAAAATAGCAATCTAGTCAATGTTCCAGTTCATTACGTCTTCAGATATTCGTGCATGTCACAAGTAATCTAGTCAATATCATGATCCATCTTTTTTTTCAAATAATAGGAGTGGCAGTTAATAGCAATTTATTCAAAATCGCCCTCCACCACATTTCGAAATAGCAATCTAGTCAATGTTCCAGTTCACAAAGTTTTCAAATATTCGTGCATGTTACAAGTAATCTAGTCAACATCATAATCCATCTTTTTTTTTGAATAATAGGAGTGGCAGTTAATAGCAATTTATTCAAAATCGCCATCCACCACATTTCGAAATAGCAATCTAGTCAATGTTCCAGTTCACAAAGTTTTCAAATATTCGTGCATTTTACAAGTAATCTAGTCAACATCATAATCCATCTTTTTTTTAAATAATAGGAGTGGCAGTTAATAGCAATTTATTCAAAATCGCCATTCACTATACGTTTCGAAATAATTCTGACAATCTTGTCATCATACTCATTCACCACATTCTGAATTAGTTTAGTCAATATTTTCAGTCGCCAAGGTTGGAAATAATAATAGTGGCAGTTAACAAAAATCTATTCCACATCAAAATTCGTCGCATTTTGATAAAGTTGTGGCAAGTCGATATATTCCTTCGCCCTTTTTCGAAATAGTTTTGGCAAGGAATATCAAATTAGTCAACATCTCAAATCGCCACATTTTCAAAAAGCTATGACAGTTGTCATTCAATATAGACAACATCTCCATTCCTGCCTTTTCTGAACATTAATGTTAGTCAGTAGCAATTAGCAATCAGTAGTAATATATTCAACACTGTCATCCGGAAATAGTAATATATACCCAATACAGCCGTTCAACGTATTTTGAGATAATTGTGATAATCCACAACATTGTAGTCATTGTAGTGACAGTTAAAAGCAATCTAGTCAATATCTCGACTGCTAATGGTTGATATTAATCTTATCGTTTCCTTCCACCTTTCGAAATAGTTGTGGCAGGTAATAACAATATAGCATATATATAGCTACTCGCTACGTTTTGGAATGATTGTTGCAGTTAACAAAAATCCAGTTAAGTGCCACATTTTTTTTGAAACATGCTGAATGGTAATGTTGAATGTCCGTATTGAGCTGACAGACTATAAAATCCAGTACACAACTATGTTCTGGTTCAAATCTGTTGACATATATTATGCGAATGTTTTCAAGTGAAATGAGCATGTCTCGGAAGTTTGAAAGTGAAGTAGATCAATAAGTGATGACCTTGTGGAAAATTCAAATTATTCAGCACACGATCCACCTCCTATTCCACGTACCCTGGGGATGATTCCGAAGAGGCGTGCTACAGTGCTATT
This sequence comes from Gastrophysa polygoni, assembly GCA_963576655.1. Lineage (NCBI taxonomy): Eukaryota > Metazoa > Arthropoda > Insecta > Coleoptera > Chrysomelidae > Gastrophysa > Gastrophysa polygoni. The sequence goes on from OY755093.1 coordinate 10,763,275, forward strand.
CGTATATAAAAATCATATATTCATACGAACTCACCATGGTATCGTTCCACCACATGTGCAGTCTATAGTTTCTCAATATGGCAGAGTGTTCGTTAACGTGGTCTAAAGCTAATTTAACGCTTGGCATTACTCCACGACCTGCAAAATATATTTTGTAAGAAACCTTGGTTTTCGGGAGGGAGGGTTTTGGGTAAGGCTCAATCTTATACCGAATACCATATATTTTCTACACACATTGATTTTCTACATACGATGAACGAGAATTCTTTCTGCGTATCCTAGTAACGGGCCAGCTTCATTTGAAACACCTTATATAGTGAAAAAACCAGGGGTCCACTGAATATAGAATGATTTTTTCTTCGAGATGAAATCAAAATGGATATTCGCAAAATAGTCACTCAGAAAATCATAGAACTAATAAGAAAAAATTCAACATATAGGTAGATTTCTATTTTGCTACCATAGGAGTCCGTAGGGGGGGTTCTAATAAACCAAGTCTAAATAAAGTCCTGGAAACGCACCAAAGTCAAAATCTATTTTTCTTCATTTAGCATACACTGGATAAACTAGAAAATCATAAGACAACTGATCGCCTGAATCTTGATTCATCCATTTCGATCATTGAATTGCCCAATCTAATTTATTAATGCCAACCAATTAGATCACTAATCAGTGATCAGTTCTCCATTTCTCATAATGATGAATGATTCAATGCACAATTGATGATGAATGATCACTCTCAAATTATTAGAAAGAATGTTAGCACAACAGTCAAAGCATTCATAAAAAGTATCGAATCAAGAATTAATCAACAAACTCCAACGGAGTCTAAGCGGAAATGGTTTTGAAAAAGGCCAAAGAAACAAAAACTAAGGCAGATCCCAGCATTTACTGGTTTCATGAGAGTGATGTTTTTTTTGTGACGTGATAAATTTGTAGGACTATATCACTATTTCTTCCTGTTTCCATATACTATTTATTAGAAGGGTAATTTTGTACTTATCGTGCGATGGTTTTTTTTTGTCGATTTTTCTTTTGGAACTTACGAATTTCGACCTCAGGAACCCGAATTTCACAATAGAAACGTGCTCAAATTTATATTTCTCGAGATGTTTCAGTAAAGAGTATGAAAATCAACCTTCTTTCTTCGGCTCGTTTTGGGTAGGCATGGAGTTTCTTTTCTCACACAGGATTCTTTTTATACCTTCCTTGGACATTCAAGAATTCGAAAAGAAGGGAAAACATACTCGAATTAGTTAAATCAACGTTCTTCAGCATCTTGGAGGAAGGTGGATCCAGCATGTTTCATATGGACGGCGCAGTCAAATGAGAATCTACGTCAGAATCACTAGGTCTGTGAGTCAAAATATCACAGATGCACATTTGACAGCGCCGTCCATATGAAAGGAGGATTCATCAAAGAAGCTAAAGACGATGAATTAAACTTCTTAGAGGATGTTTCTCCTTCTTTTCAGCTTCTAGAATGTATAAGGAAGATATAGAGAGTATCTTATGTGAGAAATGAAACTTCGAATGGCTATGGTGCCTACCCAAAACCAAAAAATACCAAAAATATAAGTTTGCGCACGTTTATATAGTGAAATTCGGGTTCCTGAGGTCAAAATACGTAAGTACCAAGAAAAAAAGCGAAAAAACCCCATCGCATTACTATTACACAAAATTAGTGTAGTGCAAAATTATTATTAGAAGGATTTCGTTGATCTAAATTTCACCTCGGTTCACGTAACATTTCGCGTTTTTGCTGTCTATTTCTCATTTGTGGGTCAATCGTCGATGAATCGCTCGAACCTTGACCCAATTTGGGGCATGCCATTCGTCTGAGTCACGATCTACTCCCTAATTTGCATGAAAGCGTGCACCCTTCGAAGACCTTGGGAGTTCTTAGCATCCCGAAACGAGCTTCTCACCTGTATCAGAATTCTCCGCGCGAATGAGAAAGAAATAATGCTGGTATCTTCCTTCGTTACCAATTAAAAAAGCCACTTTCATCATTAAAAACCCCTTGTCTTGGGCAGGACGCACAAACTCGCTGACTTGTCATCTTGTAATTCTTTAAGGTTTTTTTTCTCGATGAAACGTATTGAGGCGCCTTATTTGCCGATTTCCACTCTTTCCTTTGGTTGTAAAGTTGCTCGTAACATTGAGTAGGTATTTCAGCCATAAGGATGAAGCAGAATATTCCTCAGGGAGTTTTGCGAAATACGCCAGCAACATCGGTTCTTCTGCAACTTCAGCATGTACTTTGTTTCGCCACTCACAAAACTGCCGATATTTTTTTCCATAATGGATTTTAGATTTGTACGGAAGCAAGTTCAACCTTATATAGTATTCAAATTCAAAATCTTGCATGATTTAAATGATGACATTGAAATGTCAAAATGAAATGACATAAAACTTTGTTGCTCTTATTTTCGCACCGTCGTTGTCAATGATTCGATATAAGGGTGACACAGAAAACAGTACATTGCATAGTGCCATACGATAGAGGACACTAAAATAAGAAAAAAAGTTCCGCAAGACCTTCGGTTGAAAGATACGGGGTGTTGAATTTTTTTTTTTTTGTTTTTTTTTAATATCTTCAGCCAGAGACGCAAGAAATGTATAAAATATGGTATACAGGGGTTTTTTATCATGCTTGATTCAAATATGATCTTAGTTTTGTGATGACTGATATAGGGCGCTACATGCAGGGTTCCATCCCCATTGAATCGGTCGTAACTCCTTTGCTATACACTGTATGTCATTTTCGACTGAAAAAGTAAAAAGTACAAAGGCGACAATTTGAACATGCTCTAAAAACTTGATGTTTTGTTTTAAATAATCATATTTTTCACCATACTATTGAAATGTAATTGTATTTATCATTGTTTTTGCAAATGAATCTAGCAATATAATCTTTTCATTTATGGTACACTGGATGAAAGAGAAACTGAACGTTTGAACTGGATTCATTCATTCCGCTTTGAATTGTCACTATGACTTATTATTATTAATGTTGAACAACTATATCAGAGATTGTTTTTTGTAATTCGTAATGTGAATTTCTCATAATGATGAACGATTTAATGTCCAATCTTGAACATTGATTATGAGCGTAGTCGATTATTTAGAAAAACACCATGATTTCTGTCATGTTCATGGAAAAACAATTAGCACAACAGTCGAAGCCTTTATTTCAAATCAGTCTATGCAGAAATAGTTTCGAAAAGAGTAGCACAAAAGTCACAACAAAAACTAAGTTAAATTTCGTTTTACACGCTTAATTCGATCGATTGCGTTTTATTTTGTGACTTGATGTATTTCCAGGACTATCTTTCTTACTAATTTTTTCCTGTTTCCGTACATCATTTGTCTTCAGAAGAATTCTAGCGAAGCTTTTGGAGGAAATTTCGTTGAACAATATTGTAAAATTTCGCGATTTTTTGCGGTCTATTCTCATATTTCGTGAAAAGTGGGTCAATCGTAGGCGATTCGCTCGAACCTTGACCCAATGTGGGGCATGCCGTCGCGATCTAATCCCTAATTCGCATGGAAGCGTGTGCCCTTCGAGGACCTCCTCGACGAGCTCCTCACCTGTATCGGAATTCTCCACGCCTCTTCCGTAGGGGAAGAACCCCGCTATGTACACGTCGTGCCTCCTGTTGTCCACGTTCGGTTTTTGGAAACGGCAGCCGGCCAAAAGGACCGACAGAAGCACGAAGCGAAAGGAACCCGCCATTTTCAACTTGTCACCGTCCTTTCCGAAAAGTTTTTCCGTTTTCGGTGCATTTCGGAGCGTTTTTGCGGGAAATCGCGACGCGGGTTTCCTTGATTTTCCCGAGGCACGTTTCCGAGCTTTATTGATTCCCGGCGCAGGGTTGTTGGGGCGCTGGAGGTTGAGCCGCGAAGGGCGCAGGTCGACTATAATTTATTTAATGCTCATCCTAGATGGCTGCCAGGACGGTGAGGTGGTTCGGTTGAATTCCCAGAGGATAATGTCTAAAAAAAATGTATTATTTATTTCTCGTATAATGATATTCTTTAATTTCGTACGGTAATATCATGTAGCACACGATTTTCTTGAATGTTGCTTGTAAAAATCATTGAAAGATATTTTATACAGTGTGGAACAGCCAAATGGAATAAATTCGAAAACAAATAAATGAGGGTGTGATGGGAAAAACGCTTGGACACGTCGATTTGTATTTTTGAATATGCATTTTTTTCCAAAAAAATTGATTCATATAGAGTGTGACAGTGGCCAATACCAACTTTCCTATTTCAAATGGAACACCCTGTATTTCATTCCATTTTTAAATTCTCACTGAGGAGCTGATTTCATCGATACACCACACTTGGGGTCTAACGGAAATGACTACAGAGATATAGGGTGTGAATAATCGAGATTTTTCAACGTCAGGATCTTTTTGTGTCGAAACTATTCATTATTGGTCAAAACGGCTTGCATATCCCTGTCTTAACTTTTTATTTACTACTGTCATTTGATTGAAACAAAAATAGTGCGGTTAAGAATTCAGAAAATTGATCATCCTGTATCTGTCCCAAAGAAATGTCAGTAGATAGTATATCGAAAATAATATAGAGACATGTAAGCCGTTTTGACCAATAATGGATAGTTTCGACACAAAAAAATCCTAAAGTTGAAAAATCTCGATTGTTCACACCCTATATCTCTGTAATCATTTCCGCTAGACCTCGAGTGTGGTGTATCGATGAAATCAGCTTTTCAGTGAGAATTTAAAAATGGAATAAAATACAGGGTGTTTCATTTGAAATGAGAAAGTTGGCATTGGCCACTGTCACATGACACACTCTATATAATTTATTTCTCTTGGAAAAAAATGCGTATTCAAAAATACAAATCGACGTGTCCAAGCGTTTTTCCCAACACGCCCTCATTTATTCTGTATAGTACTGACAGTACTGATGTATTTATCAGTATGTTGTAATCCTATCATCTAACAACCAGAATATAATTACTTTCATTTTGTTATGATTATAAAGCCGATTTTAAAATTGAGAGGGTTTGATGTTGAGTATTTTTGGGGCGATGATAAAATAATAATCTTCGAATTGATGTATATAGGAGGTTCTTGGAAATGTAACGTGTTTTAGACTTATAGCTCGTGTAATGATTCGAAGCGAAACTTCTTGCGTCTTATACTTATTACTCAGTATTAAACTACAAACATTTTCAATGTGCAACTATTCAAGATTCAGAACACTAGCCTCTTCAAACACGTCCTTTGTGGAGAATCTTCTGTTTTTACGTAATATCATTCTTAGGATTCTTTCTTGAGCTATATGGTTAGTGGGGGCAAATCAGATTTACACAATGCCATATCTAATGAAACTTTAACTTTCAATTGTGAACAAATTTTCCTAATTACATTTCGCTAAATTTTCTGAAATAAGGGTAATTTACTCTTGTACAGTTTTTATACAGGTTGGCACAATGAAAACGAAACAAGTTATGCATTCTACTGAGAGATCAAGGAACTGACATTAGAATGAATGATTCTTTATGTAATGTTGGATTGGACAGGATTAAAAAAAAACACATGAGGCACTTCTTAGATGAACATCGTTCCAACTACAAAATGAGAAATATTGATGAAAGGGGAAAAAAGCGTTACTTCCCATCACTAGGCGATTATTTTCATAAACGTGTTTTCTCGAGAACTACTGCATTAAATTCCAAAAACAAGGAAGCATTGGTGAGAGATTTCGATTACCTTCAAAATGATGTATCACTTGACCCCTTATCCTATTTGAGATTCTAGGGTTGGAGCTCGAGGCTGAAGTGGAAAAGTTGAAAACATGCACAAAATATTTCCCCCTCGAAATAAAAATCGACCGGTTCGAGCGTTTTTTTTTCTGTGAACGATAACTATGTCAAATCGGCCTTGTTTCGTTTTCATTGGGCCACCCAGTATATGTTTCGACCTACCCTGTATGCTTTTGGCCTTGCAACGGTTCAATAAATTTTTGAAAATTCCCGTATATATGACCATAGTGTACAGGGTGGATGAAATTCGATGGGATTTGAGGTTTCCTCTGAATCTATCAGTGCTAGACAAAAACAATGGCGCTAACTGCGATTGTCTATCTTCCTTGACTGCCGAACTACAGAGCGATTTTTATATTTTACCATGCATCGTCGATCTCCGCCGTATCTCGATTTGCGTGAGCCGAACTCAAGGCACTCTTTACGTTGTTTGTTGTAGTTCACTTTGGGGATTTAGAATCAATACCCATCAATGATAATGTCTGTCGTCCTTCATGACTGAGATACAGGATTCTTTTCCTGTTTTCGCTAAATCATTGTGTGAGTCGTAGAGAAAGTATAGTCCTCTACTCGAAAGTCGCCTAGGTAGATTGACACAAGTTGAAATTTTCTTCAATCTTTCAGTCCCGGCCAAAAAAAAGTTGAGAACCACTGCTCTATATATTTTCTGATATTAAAAATATATGGTTTGATATGTCCAGTTGATATTTTGATGTTCATAAGTAAAAATACGCAGGAGCCAAAAGTTTTCAATTGTTCCATTTTGTTACCGAATTGAGGTATATGGCCATGAAAATTGATCAAAATAGCTATTGAAGATATTATTGACTAATAAAATGATAAGAAATAAAATTAGAAACAAGAATGTAATTTATTAAATATTGATTTTTATTATTCCACAATTCAAAGGATTCAAAAGATTTAATGAGTTCTGAGTACAAAACAGACAATGATTTTTTAAACAATTTTAATAACACAGTGCGAAATATACAATTTACCAGTAAATTGGTACAAAAATAACAGTCAGTCACTCACATTAAATCTAAAGAATTAATGTACTCGTAAATCCATATACAGAATGTACCAAGCACATTGTGTTTTCAACATAATATTGTAAATTTCTGACAAATTAGATTTTCTTCGCTTTTGACACTTTCCGAATTTTGGCACAAACATGAAAATGAAATTCATGAAATGATCATTACATTTGTACTAAAAAGTATTCTGAAAGTTTGAAATGGAACAAATCAGTTTTTCAATTCTCAAAATCCAGACATGATGCAAACATGAGTGTTAGGTACATTCTATGCATATTGTGGTAACTCCAATGTTCATCTATATCATAGAAAAACCCCCAACAAAATTAGATGTATTCAATGAACATTATAGTTGAGAGTTACTGATCAAATCAACAATATCTATATACACAATTATATTTTAGTGAATCTCTGTACATAATATAAAGAGACTAGAAAAACACCCCTCAATGATTTTATACAAGTTTTTCTATGATATAACGTCTAGAAAAATATATTATACACACCGAACGGAAAATTGAAACACATGAACATCCTTTTTGCTTCATCACGGCCTTATTTTAGAACATAAAAGTGTGTGAAATACTACTTTCGAATGTTACAATAACACGAGTGTAATCACGCATAACCTAAATGAAAAATAATGATTATTGATTCAGAATTTCTCATTGAGCTTTAAATTTATTCAAAATACTCACACCAAAAACATTAAGTAATACTTAACAATGGAAATCTTGAAAACAATTAACTCATTCACATACGAACAAGCTCAATTTTTATTCGCACAATACAATTCTCAGTACAACAGCTTAACTTTTTTTGGAATGTCAACATAATTTGTTTCAATCACAGTTTGTTTTTTTTTTCATTTTTGGAGTGAGGATACAAAGAGGTACACGTGTGTGGTGTCAATCAATAAATTATCAATTCTATATAAGATTTCTTACTATTAGACTCTGTATATTTGAAACAATATTCAACATTTGATAAAATGTATTTCTCGTGGGATAACAGTGCTTTTTCAAATTACGTAAGGCAGGTTCGAGAATATTCAAGCAATCTTAATTTCTCATATCTAGTATCCAGTGTGTACAAAATAACTTGATACTTCTTACTATAATATCATAGGAACATTATCATTAAATAAAGAAAATCAACAAAATATGGTTTACCTTATCACTTGCATGAAATTCACTATATTTAGGAAGTGAAGCAGAAGAACAATTCCATATTTAATAAAAACATTACATGATTGGCTAACGATGATAAAGCTATTTTTTCTTTGGAATAGTTCCAATGTTCTTTTGCTACATTTCCGAATCAAATGACAAAAAAAGAAATAAATTAGATATATTCATCGTCATAACCTGATATAAAAACTTTGATAAAATTAAACTAAAAATCAACTCAAATAACATACTTTGGTTTGTTGGTCCCTTCGTCACTCGCAAACAACATTCAAACAACGTATCTCTTCCTCTCATCAAGCAATTCGAGGTCTAACCTCTCTAACCTCACTACCGGCAAAGGCATCTCCGTCTTCCTCTTGATGATCAGCTTGGGCACTACGCCCGCCAAACAGTTGGCTTGGACCACGGAGTAATCTCCGCTGCTCCTGTCTCTGAAGTCCTCTTCTTCGGAGTCGCTGTTCGACAGGTTCTGAATGCGGAATTTCCTCTTTTTATTCTCGTGCACCTTCTTGAGGTGCAGCTTGGTCTCGTTCTCCCCTATTTCCTTCTTGATTTCGTAACTGGGACTCACTATGGCTGCTGCTACTTCGGGAGCTCTGAAGTCCCTCATCTGCTGCATCAGTCGCTTGTAGGATATGATTTTCTTCACTTTGTACATCTCTTCGGATGTGAGCTTCTCGTTTTTCAGGAACTTCTGCATCAGAATCTTCGTTTTTGGTTCCGTCAACGGATTCGCGGGTAACTTGTCGACTGGTTTCGCGAAAGGAATTTGTATGTTCAAAGAACTCAACTTCGATTCCACTTGGTCCTTGTAGCTCTGTAGCGTATCGTCTATCTGTGATATCACAGGCTTGTTATTGTTGATAAGGCCACTAAATTCACTGAACCGCTGGACGTGGCCGTTTGGCGTCAGATTTGATTTTGGTGATTGGGTGTCTTCCCAATCGAAAGAGTTGGGTTTGATCGGGGAAGATCCGACACTCAGTTTTCTCGATAGAACTTTGTTCTCTTTAGGTTTCATGGAGTTGAGGTCATCCAGAGATTTGGGTCTTTGGAACCTAATTCTTTTCGGGACAACCGGTTTCGTGTTAACCTCTGGAAGGGCAGGAGCCAATGCTTCACTCGGACTCTTGTCTAGTTTCATCTTTTTAGGTTCAACTTCTTCGTTCTGCGATTCCTTCTCTGCCAACTTCCTTTTCCTTCTGTTATATTCTTCTAAGCTCAGCTTCTTTTTCGGTTCTGGGTATTTTGGTTTACTACCATCCAGTCTTTCCTTCAGTCTAGGATCTTCTAATCTATAGTTTCTTATCTCTTCCACTTTTTTGGACTCTTTCGTCTTCGCAGGGACTTCTGTTTCAGCGACAGGAACAACTTCCGCCACGTTCTCCGATTTTTCTTGTCTTGACTTGACTGAAGAGGGTCTCTCAAATCTATCCTCTTCATCAATAAGACGATATTCGATCTTCTTTAACTCTACCGTTGGTGACTCAATTGTCACCTTTGCTAGGTGTTGAGTGTCTTCCATAGAAACCTTATTGAAGACTCCATTATTGGATTCTTTCTTCGCATCTTTTTCTTCATCAGGCTTTCGTTTCTTTGCAACAGGTTCTTCAGCATTGTTATCTTTCTTGATTTCATCAATTCGTATGGTGGAATCTATTTTTTCATCTTGACTTTTTTTGAGTTCCTGCAATTTCAGTTTCTTGAGTTTTCTAGCTTTAACCAATTCTTTGAATGGTACGAAATCCTCGTCTGGATCTTTTTGTTCCTGTTTTGCTTTTTTAGTATTTCGAGCCTCGATGAGATTCTTGAACGCCGATTTCTTATCGAGTTTACTAGCCAAGCGTTTCGAATACCCAGATTTCGTTGCTGTAGCGTCCTCGAACGAATTCTTGCTGACCTTATCCTTCCTTATTTTTCGTTCTTCGGTATATTTGTCCACGCGTTCTTTGGTAGAACTCACTTTGTCATTAAGAGATCGAGTTGGAGAACTAGTTGTATCGTTAACATCTTCGCTGGTCGTTATAGATGGGATCTGTAAGTCGCTGTCATAGGCTTTTCTCGCAGCTTTGGTGCAAATTGTCGGAGGATCCACATCCAGCTTTATCTCTTCCTCCAAGCTCAAGTCCATCCCGATGATGATCTCACTGGTAGTCTCCACGATTTCCACTTCCGGGGCGACTACTTGAAAATTTGCCACTTCCGATACATTGTCAGCTTCTACTGCGGAATCGTCCATGCTCAAAGGGTCATTTCTCTCGAGCGTTTCTATAGTTTCGTAGTTATCGTTCAAGTCAGCGACCGGAGTATCTGATATTGGAACAACGGTTATGACTTTCTTGCCGTTGACGGTGTTCACGGTGATCTCGACTAGCTCGCCGGCAATGTGCAGCAGAACGCTGGACTCTTCGACACGAAGGACACTTCTGTATTGAATTTCGTTCTGGTCGGGTGCCGCCGAGGCGATCAGTCTTTCTTCCCAAACATGAACTGGAGAGTTGTGGTCAGATTCTCTCGGTGACGTTACAGGTTCTCGAAGGCGCCCTGTAGAGTCTAGTGGTTGCTCTGCAGGTTCTTTCGGTGGCTCTACAGGTTCTTTCGGTGACTCTACAGGTTCTTTCGGTGACTCTACAGGTACTGCTGAACTCTCTACAGCTTCGCTTGAACTTTCTGAAGTATCTGTGGGTTTTTGTTGATCAAAACATGCGGTTTCAGATGTGGAATCAGTGCAATCTAGTTCAATATTATCATCTTTTCGAGACACTATCGTTTCTGAGGTTGGTAGTTCATCCAATAAACTGATTTCATTTGAAGGCACGAATTGTGTTTTTAATGGGTCTGCTTCAACCAATTCTTCGATTACCATTTCTTCAAGAGAACAGGATTTATCTTCGATAGAAGTTGAATCATTATTGATTATAGTTGCTTCAGTTTCTGACATGGTTTCATCATTCTCATGCCTAACATTTTCTGTTTTGCTGTGTTCCACTCTCATGGGTATTATTTCTTCTGGTGTGAGTATATCTTCCGTAACGACGTCACTTGAAGATTCTATTTTCTGGTCATGTAACTCATAAAGCAATGATTCTTCTATTATCTGTTCATCCACCATTTGCTCCACTATTTCATCTGATGTTTTGTCCATGATGGTATCTAATGTTTCAATTCTTTCATCAGATAGTAGTGTTTCCAACTCTTGGTGTTCTATGACTTTCTCTTCATCTACTTTTCCCTCATTTTCTTCTTTCTCTACTTTTGGTGTCTCGTCTCCTGATTCTGAACTTCTGATTGTGCCCTCTGCTGACTCTCTCACTTTCTCCAAACTTTCTTCAGTTTCGTCCAACGTATGATCTTTGCTCTGTTCCGTCGTGTATTGCAATTGTATCAGAGTACGCTGAACATCCTTCTCCGGGAACTCTGCAGTTGTCTGTAAACTGTGCCTTCTCTCCGAAGCTTCGTAGTCGTGTTTGTTGATATTATTTCCGATCGTATTCATGATATCGTCTACAGAAAATATTCTTCTCGATCTTCTAGCGGTACTTTTCTCAATGGAAGTAGGTGGTTGAGAATTTAAGGATTCTGATTTCTCATCGGATTTTAGTGGGTCAGTTCCACAGTCAATTTGATCTTTGTCGTGGGTCTTTGCATCATGTTGTAATTCACAAGCTCCTGCTTCCTGCTCTGGAACTGAGTCGTCAGGTACAGCATCACATTTTTCGATCGAATTTTTTGGAGGGTCTGCTGTTTGAACTTCCTGCTCTGCAGAATCATCACAACTCTGATTAGCAGTCTGTAATATCTCATGATGATCAGTAACAGGACTAATCGATTTGATTTGTTCAGTGGGCTCAGTCACATCAGCAATTTTTGGCATTTCTTCATCCTCTTCTCGTTTAGTTATTGTAGCCGCAGTTTTGGCCTTGGTATCTTCAATAAGTTCTGCAGTAGTTTCATTCTCAGTTGATTCGTAAGTGGTTTTATCATCTTTGTTGATGATCTCTTCACTTGAATCATTTATTTTTGAGGGAACGATTTCCGCATCTTTTCTGGTATCGTCTTGAACTTTGGTTTCATCTGAATCATCTTTTATTTTGGGGATATTTTGCACAGCATTAATTTCCTCTGCATCCGAAGCTGTTTCATCAGTTATTTTGGAGTCAGTGTTTTCAGTGAAAGGGTCGATGAAAGGCATGCTTCGCAGGGAATCATCGCTACTGCTACTCTCTTGTATTTTCGCCAGTTCCTCTTCCAGCGCTTTATTGGGACAAATGACCGAGGGATGACTGTAATCTTCGATCTGCTCTATATTTATCGGTGAACAGTTCTTATCCACAGTTTCTTTCTTCGACTCTTCTAATCTTCGACTGAGCTCGTCTAAATTGTCTGTTATCATCGGCAGACTATTTCCGATTTTGACGGGTATTTCCGGTTTTTGCGCAAAACCCGTTTCGTTGGAGGCGTTCGGCGCATGGTAACTAGATTGTATGACGGTATTCTGATGTACTAAAACCCTCGGCTTTTCTGCTGAGCTGTAAGGGTTCTCATTCGGGTGTCTTTGGTTCGGGTCGTTTGGTTTGTTTGCTAACATGCAGTCTGGTTTTATGTGGTCCACTATCTCTCCGATTTCCATTTGCCCGTTTTTCCCGATTATTCGGACCATCCCGGACGTGGGGTCTATCCCTTTGATGATGTACTGGGCATTCTCCGACATCTGTAAGAGACCAAGGCGCTATAATAATTATCGATGGGCTTTGAAACCGCCAAAACAGTGACTTTGTTGCGGAAAACGTGATCCGATTTGAAACGACTGATTGAAATTGATTGTTTTCCAATAACGATTCTAAATCTTACCATATTGTCAGAGGTTAAGACAGGAATCCCGTTCTCCAGATACTGTATATCCGAGGCATTTATCATGTAGACAGTTTCGTTGGATGGATCGTCGCGCATCTTCGCTCCTTCCTTGCACATCCTGCCGCCGTCTAATTGGTTCATTTCCGACGCCGTCTCTTCGTCGGCCCAGTTCTCTATGTATTGCTTGATGTTGTCGGAGACGGTCACCCTGGCCTCGGGCATCTCTTGAGCAGACATCTGGTGCGGGTGGTATTGAGATGGCCTGTAAGTACAAACATGATATGAGAGAAATTTTTGGCGAGGTTACTTGCTAATATCCACTATTTTTAGAACGATTTGGTTCATTAACCACCATGCAAAACCAAAAGATGATGGGAGAAATAATTTTCACTGTTTCGCCACTTCAACAGACTCATAAACGCACTATTTTTCGTTTGAAAATGAGCTCATTCAATACACGATTTTTAGATATTATTGTTTTGGAAATTTCGACAATTGGTATGCCTGCTTGTACGAGAGTATGACAGTTCAAACACAGAATATATACCTACCCTATATATACTGTGGTTCCAGACTACCCAATTTGATCGAGATCTACCTTGAAAGAAATGAGAGAGAGAAAGAGGACGCGAGCAACCTAAGAATGGTCCTAATATTTTGATTCAAGTCGTTTATATTTATTTAGACTACGAAGAGAAATCAAATAGAAACAATAATCATAGCAATAATTACTATTGAAGAAATAGGAACGGTAAATAGTTATTGTTTTCACAGTTGAGACTAACAACTCTCGAACAACAAAGCAATAATAGGTAGGTCCGAGGGTAGGTCATTGTTCGAGAGGAATATTCTCAAACCATGAGATACCATCATCATGACATTTTCAGTAACCACATGTACTTTCTTTTCGGAGCACCAAGACATGAATCTTGTATATTTCGTTTCATATACGATTTTGATTTGGCAGGTAATAAATTATTTGCTAATAGGAAATACAATGATATAGGTTCATTTTACAAATATTTGGAGCAGCTTTTGAATTTATGAAAATTTCCGCTATATTGTGACAACTGTCAGAAACGAATCATTTCTGCCAACCTAATTATTTTGCTGAAGTTACCCTACGTAGTAATTGATGTCTGTTACGAAAATATGTATTCAAAATCAACAAAACGATATAATACAGCCGAAACAGAGTAAATAGTATGAAACATTTGTTTCAGAAGGCCATTCCTGCACTCGCAGCTCATTTCCGAATTTCGTACTCATGATAGAATATGTTGCCTTCTGCAACTTACGTTTTAATGTACTATGGGCGAGGTTCCTACTAGCTAATATACACTTTAGAACAATTGGCTTCATTATTCCCATGCAAATAATTTGGGCGAGGTTCCTACTAACTAATACCCACTATTAGAACAATTTGCTTCATTATTCACAATGAAAGTATTGCGATGGCCTGGAAACCCTAAAATGATGTGACATGATTTGGGCATGGTTACTAGCTAGTATCCACTATTTTTTGAACGATTCGCTTCATTATTCATCATGCGAGTATTGCGATGGCCTGGAAACCTAAAAATGATGTGAGAAATAATTCAGGCGAGGTTCCTCCTAGCTAATATCCACAACAAACGAGTGAGCATCATTACGTCCGATACAGTAACGCCATCGGGTGACCATACGCTCAACCGAGTGACAGATCAGACCAGAACATACAGCCCACTAGACTTTCTCTCCATATATTCAGCCGACCCTCACCTATAATGCGGGTAGTAGTCCTGCGCGACGGCCGGCGCCCCCCTGCGGTGCTGGTAGTGCTGCGCGTACTCGGGCGCGTTGTACTGGTGATAGCCGGGCGACATCTTCTGCGGCGGCGGGCCGCCGTAGTTGAGCGCGCCGTCGTGGTAGACGGCGCGCGGCGCCGCCTCGCGGTCCGGCTGGTAGCGCGGCGCCATCTGCGGCGGCCGGCCGTAGTTGCAGCTGGGCGGGTAGTTCGAGTACGAGGGGGCGGGGTACATGTGCCCGTACGCGGCGGACTGCATCGAAGGGTAGTTGACGTACCTGGAAGGAGAACGTGTTCCTGTTGGGGTTGCGGGTTTTCTTTCTCTTTTATGACACGAAAGGGAAGGCTGCAGGTATTGGAATACCGTCTGTAAGTTATTCGAGGAGGAGGTACATCCATTTTTTAGTTTTTTTCAGAGGGATTTTCTCTCCTCTTTTCAAAAAAATAGAGATGGAAATTGAAATAGTTATCTCTATATATTTGTATTAGGGACAGATTGGTGATCTGCCCCAAAATATCACTAATGATATCAGAGACCTAAAAGAGAAATTCTCTGTTTTTCAGTGGCACCTTGTTTTCTGAAAAGGTAATTTTGCACTTATCATGCGATGGTTTTTTTTTTAGATTTTTCGAGTTTCACAATAAAAACGTGCGCAAACTTATATTTTTCGATATATTCCAGGAAAAAGTATGAAAATTAACATTCTTTCTTCGGCTTGTTTGGGTAGACAAGGAGTTTCTTTTCTCACACAAGATACTTTTTATACCTTCCTTGAACATTCAAGAAGTCAAAAAGAAGGGGAAACATCATCGAATTAGTTAAATCAACGTTCTTTAGCATCTTGGAAGAAGGTGGATCCAGCATGTTTCATATGGACGGCGCTGTCAAATGAGAATCTACGTCAGAATCACTAGGTCTGTGAGTCAAAATATCACAGATGCACATTTGACAGCGCCGTCCATATGCAAAAGGATTCATCAAAGAAGCTAAAGACGATGAATTAAACTTCTTAGAGGATGTTTCTCCTTCTTTTTAGCTTCTAGAATGTATAAGGAAGTTATAAAGAGTATCTTATGTGAGAAATGAAATTTCGAATGGCTATGGTGCCTATACCCAAAACAGGCCGAAACAAGAAGGGTAATTTTCATACTTTTTCCTGGAATATCTCGAAAAATATAAGTTTGTGCACGTTTATATGGTGAAATTCAGGTTCCTGAGGTCGAAATACGTAAGTACCAAGAAAAAAATCGAAAAAAAACCAATCGCATGATAAGTGCAAAATTACCTTTGAAGAATTTGGAAATATGAATATTTTTAATGAGAATAAAAAACTTCTCTTTATCTCAGTGGACGTTGCGGAAAGGAATCTGCTCAACACAGTTTGTATATTTTATTTTCGTAAAATTCGTCAATGTTAGGTTATTTTGACACAGAAAAGTGACAAGTTGGCAGACGGAGGAATTCTGGTTACAAGGTGTTTTTTCATCAATCGATATTGAATTTTCCATTTTCATATTGAATTTCGAAAAGTAGATGCCAAGTTTCATCTATATCAACTAAACAAGTCGCAATATCATTGTCTACCCACCTCTGGTTCTGCGGGGCGTACATGCCCCGCTGGTCCATCGACTGGTACGCCATCTGCGTCTCCTGCAGGTGGTGATCGCTCATTATGGACCGCGCCATGCTCGGGTTGATCCGGCGCAGCTTCGACAGGAAGTCGTTGCCTTGGGGCGGGTGGTACTTGGGCGGCACTTGCTGGGCAGGCGGCATCGCGTACTTCTGGTGCTGCTGCTGCTGTTGCTGCTGCTGCTGGAGGTGGTGGTGGGGCGCGTACTGCTGCGTCGGGGGCGGGTCTTTGGGGAAATACTGAGATTCGGGTTTGTACGACGGATTCACCTGAGGAGGGAACGTTGATAAATGGGGTCGCGTGGACACTTTAAATCTTCTGAGAAGAAGTCTGGGTGGAACATGAGGCGTTGCATGTTCAATGCCATCTTATGGCGAAGGATCTAAGGTAGCTTTCTTAGAAAACCAGTAACAAAGAGCAGAGATACCAGGTGTTTGTGATATTAGCCTCTAACCGATGCTGATATTCGAATATTACGAGGTTACTACTTCAACTAAAGACCAATATGTAGGAAGCTATGAAAATTGTTACCGCAATAATATTTTTATTGCACTTGAAAAAAGTTCTATATCTTGACACTCTTCAAAAAATATCAATGTCATCAAAAATGTACAGGGTGAATTCAACCTATCAACACCAGGAAACATTATAGGCGAGCCTTCATCATCGTACAAGAATATAATATGAGCTTTTTGATTCTGCAAATAAACAATTAAATGCCAATATTTTTATAAATAATTATTTGTTTCGCTATACAGTGTATTCGATAGAAAACATCGTCACGATGAAAGTACTTATCTCACCTGTGGATCTTTGGGGATGTACTGAGCATGAGGGTGGATGTTGGTCTCGTGGTGGTATGACTGTTGGCTATTGAGAATGTCGTAGGGTTGCTTCATGTGCGGTTGCGCCACGTTGCACATCTCCATGTATTCCTTGCCCTTGACTTTTTGGATCACGGTCGGCGACCCATGGTCCTGCATTTGCTGAGCTTCTGAGATCTCCGAGTATTTCACTTGTGGATGGACACTACAAGGAATGGTTGATTTGCTAATAGTTTATTTATTTATCAATGAGACAAGGCCACCCTAATTAACGAGAATATTAAAATAGTGGAATCGAAAGTCTTTGAATTGGTTTTTTTTTTTTTTTTTTTTTATCTGTGGACAACACGAAAGGGAAACCTATGATGTTCGAGGAACATCGTGTTAGCCAGCGGTGGAATTTTGGGAAAGAAGGAAGGTGTTGGAATTTTTCTTGAATGTTTGGAGGTTGTAAGCATCAGGAAAGACTTCACTAGGCAAAGAATTCCACAACTTTGCCGTTCTATTGATGAATGATGCTTGGTATAGCGATGTTCGACAGGTCTCGAGCCTGACAGTGTAGGGGTGACCAGCTTGAGCTCGTCTGGTTTGTCTACTAGGAATCGCGCGTGGTGGCATAATAGATGATATTTCCGTTGAGCACCGACCGTGAAAGTACCTATAAAAAAGGCAGAGATCGCCGACCTTTCTACGATGATCTAGAGAGGTCAATGATTTGGTGAGTGTTGTGTCATCGACTAGGCGAATAGCTCTCTTCTGAATTGAATCTAAGAGCTTAAGCGTATGTTTAGGGGCTGAGTTCCAAACATGTGAACACTACTCCAGGACAGGTCGAATTTGTGCTTTGTAGATCATAAGCAGTTGCTGGGATGTGAAGTATCTCTTCGCACGGAAAAGAAAACCGAGTTTTTGTGAAGCAGTCTTCGCAATGGACCTCACATGATCGTCCCATGAGAGAGCACTGTTGGTGGTGACACCCAGCAAGGATATTGACGACCTCATAGGAACAGTGGTACCCGACATCATCAAATTGGGCATTGTGTGATCAGCCTTCTTGGTGAACATACAAGCTTGAGTTTTAGTTGGTACTAAACTAGTCAGGTTGAGAGATGGAGAACATGATGCTCGCTGATTTGCTTGAGAGATGTGTGTTTTGACAATTCTTTTGGATGATTTGGCATTCAGATCAACATCTAGAACACTTCTGGCCAGTGACTGCTCGTCAGGGACGACAGGGTCGGCCGGGCCGTACCAAATTAGTTGGGAAAAAAAGCTAAACTATTTGAGAAATGGAAATTTTCAAAACTGATTACAATATTTAACGTATATTATGAATACCTACACGACATCTGGTTTTTCCCATCGTCAGAATACCACGTTGAGTTGAAACTCTCGCTTAGCTCATGACATTAGGGTTGGCCAGCCGATGTTAGTTTGACAATCATGAATTACTACAAGCAGAAATCATTTCTACGGAACTTGAATTTTCAATTATTCATCGAATATTGTACTGCTGCAATTTCAACAGTCCAATAGTCAAGTTGTAGAAAACCTCTTAGAAGGCTCTGGCGATAAAAAGGTAGCAATTCCGATCTATTTCATGCAACGACACATGTAGCAGTTATAGTATACAGGGTGTTTGAAAAAAACACGGCAATATTGAAGGGAGTGATTGCCTAGGCCATTTTATGAAAAAAATTCCCATAAACGTAAGTCCACATACGATTCGTTACCGATATACAGGGTGTTGAAGTTTAGAATTAAACAAAGTAAAAACAGGATATTTTGAAAACGGCTTGAGATATTGAAATATTAGGCGTGTTAATAGATATGGGAGCGGCGCGCGTATTGGCACGTCACTGGCTATTTTTAATGAAAAACATAGGACGGCACTGGATTCTCTGAAGATGAAACATTGTTTTCCATTCCTTGTTCAATTTTGAAGAAATGAACGTCTGTTGACATTTCATCGTACGACGCATACTTTTTAAGTGAAAAATAAAAACCATTCTGAACCATATTGATTGTGAAATAATGAAGTAGTAGGGAAATATTGAAGATGAGGCAACGAAATATAAACCCACAAATATGTAATGTTAGGTTAGAATAGAAATGGACGGCACCGAAGAGACAGGACCTGTCAATATTTTCGTTCACACTTTTTTTTTTCATTTCTCTTTTCTTCCTATCGATAATTTACATATTCATCACACATATCACATTGTACTGTAAATATTGCCAGCCAGCTGTTGAATGGTGTATTGAATAAAATAAAAAATAAAATGGTGACCATATCTTTATGTTATTCTCTTTCTTATTTTCAACTTATTCACTGTATGAACGCTCATATGGCGACACCTATATTAAACTTTCTTATTTTATTATATTCTAGTACTCATTTTATTTTAATTGCATCTTGAATCCGAATAATTTCCCGAATAATTCCTCACATCGATCAACGGTAATGTACAAAAGCGCTGAACGGACATGATGACTTTTTTTATAATTGCCAGTTTGAACTGGCAATTAGCACTGATTGTCAGTTTAAACTGACATTTATCACTAATTGCCAGTTTAAACTGGCAATTAGACCTAATTGTCAGTTTGAACTGGCATTTATGACTAATTGCCAGTTCACTAATTCCGAGTTTGAACTGGCAATTAGCCCTAATTGCCAGTTTAAACTGGCATTTATCCCTAATTGCCAGTTTGAACTGGGATAAATGCCAGTTTAAACTGGCAATTGGGGCTAATGGCCAGTTTAAACTGGCAATTATAGCTAATTGCCAGTTTGAACTGGCAATTAGGGCTAATTGCCAGTTTGAACTGGCATTTATGACTAATTGCCAGTTCACTAATTCCAAGTTTGAACTGGCAATTAGCCCTAATTGCCAGTTTAAACTGGCATTTATCCCTAATTGCCAGTTTGAACTGGGATAAATGCCAGTTTAAACTGGCAATTGGGGCTAATGGCCAGTTTGAACTGGCAATTAGGGCTAATTGCCAGTTTGAACTGGCATTTATGACTAATTGCCAGTTCACTAATTCCAAGTTTGAACTGGCAATTAGCCCTAATTGCCAGTTTAAACTGGCATTTATCCCTAATTGCCAGTTTGAACTGGGATAAATGCCAGTTTAAACTGGCAATTGGGGCTAATGGCCAGTTTAAACTGGCAATTATAGCTAATTGCCAGTTTGAACTGGCAATTAGGGCTAATTGCCAGTTTGAACTGGCATTTATGGCTAATTGCCAGTTCAAACTGGCAATTATAAAAAAAAAAAATCATCATGTTCGTGCAGCGCTTTCGTAGTAACGAGTCTTATTAATTCGATTTCTCGACGAATTTGCTCACCCGTAGTCCTGATAGTGTTGCGTCGCGGGATATCGGTAGCATTCGGCGGGGGCCGTCGATCTCCCGACCGGCGGATAGTGGTTGTGCGGCGCCACCCTCGCTACGTGGCTCTCCGCCACTGCGGCGGGCGCGTCGCCCAGGGGCTGCTTGTCATCGTTCCGCTTTCGGAACTGCCTCAGGGAGCTCGTTATGCTCCCGCCTGACGTCTGAAAAAAAAATGGAAAAAATATGTCAGGTAACTTAACGCCAACCTGTACAATTTGAGAATTAATAAATTTCATTGAAATTTGTTGAAGTCTTTTTTTGAAAATCAATTCAACAATCATTTCTTTCCAATGCAGAAATTAAAAATTTGCACTTGTGCAAAAATAAACATTTCCTGTATTTTCCCAAAAAGGCATAAAATTTTGACAAAAGGGTAGTTGAGGCGTTGCAGGGTGTAGTTCAGGGATACAAACTCATCGGGGTGATTTTTTTTATCTGTGGACAACACAAAAGGGAAACCTACAATGTTCGAGGAACATGTTAGCCAGCGGTGGAATTCTGGGAGAGAAGGACGGTGTTGGAATTTTTCTTGAAAGTTTGGAGGTTGTAAGCATCAGGAAAGACTTTACTAGGCAAAGAATTCCACAACTTTGCCGTTCTATCGATGAATGATGACCAATTCATCTCAAAAAGCCCATTATTTATTCTAAGCATACAGAGTGTTCATTCTTCGATCATCAATCATTGAAGTTTGATCACCCTCTAAGTGATTTGTTGATGCGATTTTCCACTATCTTATTTATGCATAGCGGTATAGCATTTATCGAGAACATAATGTAAACAAATGATTAGACTTCAATAATTAGGTTGAATATTTTATAATTATCAATACAATTAGCTTCGACGAGGTTGGCTATAAAATATTCCTCATGTCGATTAGTGCCGACAAAATTATCGAGTTGTTAAGTTTTTGCTCATAGACAACAATAATTGACGAAATTCACTGAACAATATGTCATTTCGATTTCAGTTTATTGAATTAATTGAGTAGTGAACCTCATCCACGAAATCATAATCTTTCGAAAAAAGTTACACTTTCCATTTCAAATAAAAATGTGTAAAACCGATAGTGTCATAGTCATTATGATACTTGATAATTTGAACATTTTTTGAATCGAAACAATGTACAAAATTTAAAATATTTTCAATCAAAATGACATTCAATTTTCTTGAATTTTTCTTCGAAATACTAATCTTTAAATCCATTAGACACAATATTTTCTCTCGATTGTCAACAAAAGTGAAGAACGTTTTATTTTCCACACGTTCATTTTCCGATTATGATATCAAGGGTACGGTTGCTATCAACACAGTCGTAATGCCCTAGAGCGTTATAAGCCATAACACCCGATCATAGTGTGATATACTACATATATGTACAGGGTTGGGATAAATTATGGAACCGAGTGAATATCTTTCAAACGAAAAGAACGATATTTATGAAAATTCGCAGGTAAGTGAAATAGAACCAAATGCATCTGATGTACATTTTAGAGGGCCTCCAGCCCGAGGGATGAATGTCACGCGGTAGGTTTTACCATCTAATAACGCTCGTGGTGCATACAAGATTTCATTTCTCACTGAAATCTGATTACTCCGACATGATTCGACTGAGATTCGTCTTCATTGAGTTGCCTACGACATTGACAGTAATCAGTAGACTTTTCGTTGATTTAGAGAAACTAAGTTGAATCTTGACCAACGTGGGGAAAATTGCTTCTTACTTAATTATAATGCGTGCGCAAAAGGTTCATTTTCTGCACGATGGTAGGAGAAAAGACTATACCTGAGTTTTGCGGCAAATAAACTATATTCAAGACACTATACCAGGATTTTTCTTAGACCACGTGCACTTGATTTGAAAAAACACACTTCACACGGTCAAATTCGGTTGGGAAAAAAACAATTTCGACCCGATGAAAATCGATTGATACGGCTTGTAAACGTTTACCGACGGTACTGACTACCGATACCGATATATTTATATCGAACCGTAACGGCTCTCGTACTGTACAAATATTTTTATACGTTCGTCTACTCACCGTGTTCTCCGTATGGCCAAACGGGACACTCTGGTGGGAGGCAGTGCCTCCTTGGCCATACTGTCCAGCATTCTGCATGAGGCACTGAAAGAAAAAATCAACAATAAGTGTGGATTTATGCAGCATCGATTGAGAATTCACAGTTGACAATTGTCAATTTACAATCACAGATCCATTTTTCGAAATGATTTTCAACCCTTACAATTATCTAACCTTTGAGAAGTGAGGTTATATACGTCATCTGTCAAACGAGGTTTGACCAATCACACGATGTATCAATGAGTTCTAGTACCAATAGACGGTCATGTGTATAATTGGTTGAGCACAAGAAGAAAACATGGTTCAACTAAAGTAATGAAGTTGAAAGTTTGCCATTTTTTTAGGAATGTTACAAACAGAGTGCTGATTCTAAATTGATAAAAGTTACTTTGTGATTGTTGAATGGGGCTTGGAAATTTGATTCGAAAGTGCTTATTTCGGCAGAAAAAGCAAAAAGTTGACTTTGACGCGCCATATCTCCGGTTCGGTCAGACTTACAGATGAGATCGACTCACCAATCGATTTTTCAGACTTTCAGAAATATTCGTTTATGGTGGAAAATTCCATGTACATTCTCTACTTTTCATATTATGTGATTTCTTAAGTTATTGCAGATGTCACGTTGACGGTAATCAACAAATTTCCGGAAATATGTCAAGCTCTAGGGGGACCATAAGCGAAAATTCAAATATTGGTAGTAGTACTAAAATAGTTATGCATCTCGATGTGTATCGTGTTTCAACAGATCTGTGTCCGTAGAATGAAATAAAAGTACAATAATCCAAGCTGATTTCATTTGATGATCTCAATGAAATTTACTAATGAGTCCAAGTGCATTTAGAACCATTCAAACATATTCAGTGAGAAATAGTGGACCAAAAAAGAAAATATAACAGTACTCCTTCCTTTTGAATCGATAATAATGCATCACATCACTCTCTATTAGTATTCGTGCTGTTCTACTGGGTGGCCCAATGAAAACGAAACAAGGTCGATTTGACTTAAAACGCTCCTCGAACCAGTCGATTTTTATCCCGAGAGAGAAATATTTTGCGCATGTTTTCAACTTTTTCACTTCAACCCCTCGGAGGGGTCAGCTCCAACCCTTGAATATCAAATGGGATAAGGGGTCAAGTGATATATCATTTTGAAGGTAATCGAAATCTCTTACCAACGCTTCCTTGTTTTTGGAGAAAACACGTTCATGAAAATAATCGGCTATTGATGGAAAGTAACGCTTTTTTCCCTTTCATCGCTATTTCTCATTCTGTAGTAAGAACGATGTTCATCTAAGAAGTGCCTCATGTGTTTTTTTTTTTCAATCTTGTCCTATCCAACATTACATAAAAAATCATTTCAATGTCAGTTCTTTGTTCTCTCAGTAAAATGCATACCTTGTTTAGTTTTCATTGGGCCACCCTGCATGTCCCGAAACGAACTGTAGTGGAATTCTCGTGAGGAAAAGTTGACATTCAGATCCATATTTTCACTAGCAGGAGTGAGAAATTCTGGTCAATATTCTCTGCCTTAATTTTGATAGATTAGGTGAATGCTCACTATTTAGATAAAACGATTTGGATACATCTTCATCAATCATTGTCAGGTGCCCTATTTTCGAGAATAGACAAATCAATTTCAACATTAGGTCCCGTTTTATTATTCGTAAACTGCTACGGTTGTTTGGGAGAATTATTCATTCTGTTAATATAAATAATGGAAGGGAAGTGCGTGTTGTGTTTTCTGATGCAATATCACCAGCTCGACTTTTTACGCATACACGCATATTTTTCTCAGAATTTCTCGGATGATTATTTTTGACAAAACTATTTTAGTGTCCATGAAAATTATAGTGTATTCCAATGAAAAATACCCACCCGTAGAGAGTCAATTGATTTTCATGCAGAACAAAAAACACATCCTACCAATTTTTCCATATTCTGCATGAGCGCCAAACTCACCGAATGGATAAAAAATAGTCTATATTTGCAAAGTTTAGAGAGAAACCTATTCTCCTTTTTTGAGTAATCGTCAACATGGAGCTAATTAAATATCTAGAGAGCTCAAAAATCCTGAACGACTGGCACTATGGCTTCCGTCACCAGAGATCAAAAGGTGACAATTTCCACGTTTTTACACGCAGCTATAACGCATTTGAAAGTTATGGAATCAATAAAAAAGAAATGACATTTTCCGAATTTTTGAGGAGCAAAGTTCCAGCAGCATTTTCTAGAACAAATACTTTCTTCCAATATTCTTCCTCTTATGAGTTAGGCTGATTTTATTTTGATTTTCCTGAAAACAGTTTTTTCCAAAGTTATCCAGGGTGGATAGTTTCGATCGGACTGCTATTTCTGTCGTATCATATTGAGCATCGGCCGGAAATATATGAAACATTTGTCATGATCCGACACTTCTTATATCAGAACGCTGTCATTACTTTTCGCTCTGACTCAAAATATTCGGCTTCTGATTCATCATTTCATTCCGATACAATCAATCGATTCAGGTTATCGCAGAATACGGTTGAGCAAGTCGTATTTTTTGAAGGTTAGTGATAATGAAAATACAATTCAAAAAATCCATGATATCATTTCATACTATCGGTGGGGTACAACATTTTTTTTAGCTAGTTATAATCTTCAGTTCGATTGGAGAAATTGAAGTATCACATGAATTGGGGATTTAAATATTTTTTTTTCTATGATTTCTGATAATTGAATAATCCCCGTATATTATATAGAATAGATTAGACATTCATTTATATTGAGCAACAAACAGCAATTACATTACATAAAATTCATTCAATCAAACACAATTGAAAGGGAATTTGAAAATATATAGAACAGCACAAAAAAATAGAAAGGATCGTAGTTACAATTATAATCGAATGACTTTGATTCTCATAATTGGCTCACGAGGTTCTATGTTTTCTAAATGGATGGGGCTCTCAAAATTCGTTGGTTCTCAAAATGTGTTGGATTTCTCAAATTGTACTCAGAAAGAACCTGATATCGAGGAACCTAAACTCTATCGGATGGGCAAAGTATGTCCATAACATAATATCAGTTGTTGTTTATTGGAAAACTGCGGAGTAACATTCAGTATCGAAAATTGTTTCATTGTATATTATATTTCACAAGGATATTCAAGCAAGGAAGTTACAGATCATAATTCCGGTTTCAAATATTCCGGAAACATTGCATCATCATGTCGATGCAATAAATAGTCAAATCTATGTATTCCACGTTGGATTTTGATAGTAAAATACTCATAATAATAACTATAATTCGGTGCACACGTAGTTATTATCTCGACCTAGGAAATATCAAGTGTGCGTGTCGAAAAAATGATCCGATCATTAGCAATTATACGTTGAAATGACAATAAGTGTTGTGCTGGTTATCAGAAAATCGAGAGCTCGAGTAAATGATTTCAGGCTGTTTGGAAATGAAAAAAAATGGACGTGCAATATTGACTAGTTTGTGATATCCATACAAAACCTGTTCATTTCCAACTGAATAGCGACTTCGTTTGCGTAGAATTCCAAGATGAGTGGCGTAGCTTATATGGAGCAGTTTATTCGCGTTATACTGCTATACTATATTGTATGAGAACCGCGTTTTCTGGCATATCGAAATTCATTTCATTATACTGTTGACGATGTTTGTTTATTGTGATTTGTAGATTTGCAGATTCAAAAAAATTCTTTCACCGGAGTTTATTCGACATTCTCAATGGTATATTTCGTGCCCATTACCCACATACCATGCCCCATTTCATAAATGTAAAGCCATACATTTCCAAAATATTACTCATTGAACTGTAAGGACTGATAAACAAACGTTTTTGAAATGGAATCAAAAGTATTGAATGATTTCTCTGAACCCCATTCAGATTGTTAACCCCCTACAAGATTATACTGCAAATTGAAACTGTTAATTTTTAATAGCTTTGAAGTAAGATTCAGAATGGAAAATCTTGAGCACATTCAATAAATAGATAATATTAGGGAATACCTGTCATGAGCAGATTCTGACAAAAGTTCATATTATTTAAAGTGCAATAAAATCATTAACATTTTCAGATCAATCTGTGTGGACCAGGAGGAAATATTTTCCGATTTTCCACTTTTTATCTCGTTTCAAAAACGTGGGTGTATTGAGAATTCTATTTTATTCACATAATAGATTAAATATTCAATCTATGATTTACAGAGTTTCTTTCCTACATTGGATATGTCTCTGGTAAAATGTGTACCCAGTATACTATTTGTGTCATTGCATTTCTTTCCATACCATGTTATCGATTAATTCACCTCCTCAGTGCACAATTTTTCATCTTCTTATCATCTTTACCGCTTGTTACTTATCTCCTACGAAGATAATAAACGCTGATTATTTTCATTTGTTCATATCACTATCAATGTTTTGTTTATCTATCGAACGAAATATGTCAATGGCACTCGTTGTGAAAACCCAGCTTCACTGATCAATGATTCTTTCATGTATGAAATTACATTTTGTATCAGAATCGTCACAAAAAAATGATTTCCTTCAAGACACTGATAAGACAATTATTGACGTTTCACGGATCCAGTGGAAGAAGATCTCTTCTGAAAAAAATCCAAAGAGCTTCAGAGTTATTTCCGAACTAAACTCCTAACATGTTGCATCGAACTCTACTATAGATTTTCAGATCCCCATTTCGAAAATCTTGCACCTCTGGCCTCATTGGAGGATTCCTATAGGAGGTATGAAGTGTACTATCATTCGTAACAGGTCACATCCAACATTGGTTCCAAGACAGATCCTTGTGGAACACCAGCGTTAATAGTCAATGGTCATTGCATTCTTCAATATTTTGGACTGCATTAATCTATTTTTAATTGTAAATTTTCAGTAAATTTCCAATGTTTGAGGTGAAACCCGATAGTTTAGGAGGCAAACCATGTGATATGAAGGAAGTTTTGCAATCAAAACTCGTTGGGCCAAACGCCTTCGAATGCTTGATCGAAAGATTGATGCCTAGCACATAAATATGCTAAGTAAGCGAGCAGGTCTTTTGTTGATCTCTGGTGACGAATGGCATATTGACGATCATTCAGGATATCAATTTCTCTACAAATCATGTATAATAAATTTACCGACCACTTTCCACTAGAAATATTAGAAGAGAATACTGGAAGAAAACTTCGTAATGTGGATAGATTCTTGTTCTCTGGTGACATTGAATCAATATTTTTAGTTTGTTTAGCATAGTATGCGATTAACAGTGATAATATGATTGGTAACTCCTCGAGAAAATCATGAGTGGAAATCGTTGTTGATTGGAACACAACTGGATAATTTGATATCTATACAGTCGCAATTGAATCACGCGATATTATTCGAATACAGCGTATCTATTACAAAATTTTATGAGTAGTATCGGATGATGAAGAACTGTATCTCTGATACTACGAGAGGTGGAATTTTGTGGTGAAGATTTCAATGATAAAAGTGGGCACGAGAAAATTATTTTCAAGTTGCCAAGAGGGCGTGTGGATTTCAAGCTTACTAGACTAGAAAATAAAAATAATGATTTATTTACCCCATCAATAAATCCGTAACCCTTGAATGTAGCGCAAAAATGCATAAGACGAATGTAAACCAATTTTGGAAATGATCAAATTTTTGCTAAACGTTATGATTAACGAGATATTAATCAGTTTACCAGTAAGCAGTGACAGCAATGGATTCTTTGCCTAATGAAGTATTTCCTGATGCTTACAACCTCCAGAATTTCAAGAAGAATTCCATCACCTTCCTTCTCTCCCAAAATTCCCCTGCTGGCTAACACGATGTTCCTCGAACATTGTAAGTTTCCCTTTCGTGTTGTCAACAGATAGAAAAAAAAATTAGAGAAAATTCCTATATATGAAAAATTACGTCCATAGATTTTTTCGATTTTTCGTTTGTACATTTGGGGTTTTTTAATTTACTCTTTCCTAAACGACCCCTGCATTGGGGCGAACGAATAGAAAAAAAAATTCAAATCAGGCGAGCCATTTTTTTATTTTTCTCTAGACTAACGCAAGGGTGATCCATTTATTATATTAGATAGGAATTTATCAAGGTATTTTTTCAATATTATTATATCGGTGACAGAAAATATTGGAATTTCTTGAAAAAATCACCAGTGTATGAATTTTGCATCAACCACAACATGACTCTGAAATGAAATAATAAACGAGGCATGTCACATCACTCATTGCAAACATAAAAATGAGAGTATCTGATTGCCTATGAGCAACTGTCCATTTGCTAATAGCAGTAATCCTCCGAAGTAGCTACGAATATTGAACTCTGACATGCTTACATACTTTCTTCGTTTCGCAGAGTTTCCATCAGGGAAAATGGGTGAAATAGTCGACACGATATCGATTGTTGTAAAACCGTTCATGTTCCAAAATTATGAATAAATTATACTTACGCTAATGTCAGTCCTGACCCATCATCAACGGAACTATTCGTCGTAACGAAATGTAGTGAAAGTCATTATGTATGGCAGAGTCAATCGGAACCATTAATTCGATTAAAACAATAATATCATCATTTATTCAAGAATTATTGGGCATTTATTGTCAGAACAAAGATAAATTATTGATCGTGCCATATCATCAAAGATATAATGAGAAGTGGAATCGACATATTGTGTGGTGTTCCATTATAAGCCTGCCAAACTTCACCACGACTAAAAATAGCAAAAAAAGTTTTATCGAACATGGGTCGAGATGGATTATAGATCACTCAATCAAGTGGTAGATGTAGTCTCAGCTGATGTGATGACTATAAATGCTGGTGTACCACAAGGGTCTGTCTTGGCGCCCACTTTGTTTTTGCTCCACATCAACGATCTGTTGGATGTGACTTTCTGACCAGTCAGTCCATCCATTTACAGATGATTATATTCCTCATTCGGCATTCTCTTCTAGAGCCCCTTCATCATCTAATGATGCCAGAGGTTCAAAAAGAATTTGGCAAGAGGTTCAAAATGAATTTGGCAAGAGTTTCGAAATGGGGAGTTGAAAATCTAGTAGAGTTCAATGCGATAGATTGTAGCTCCACCAGAAAGGAGAATTCCAGAACGTCTAATATGACCGTGTCATGTCTTCAATAACTATGCTTGGTGTCACCACCACCTCTCTGGTAGAAATATCACTTGAGATCCATTGCGGGAACTCTTCAAGAAAAACTTGGTTTTCTGATCCGTCCACCGACTCTCCCGAAATTCCACCGCTGGCTAACACGATGTTCCTCGAACATTATAGGTTTTCCTTTCGTGTTGTCCACAGATAAAGAAAAAACAATTCGTCTTCTCACTCACGGATTCATCGGTTTCTCCAGAACATCGTAGAACGTGAAACAGGAACGTAAACGTAAACAGGACCAGAAGAAACATATATCATGATATTTGTATTTGTGTTTGACAATGTTCACCAGATTTCTTCAACTGATTGGCAAATCCTAAAACTTTCAAATGCGTTATAGCGATATTCGAATCTTTTTTTGTTTCTTTTAGCAATAATTATTTGCTCACAGCGTCATTTCAATGTGTGACTCAAGAATGTTGAATTTGATTATTCTCAACTTTGAAGGGAATTCCACCAAAACACTTGTCATGAAAACTCACTGAGAAAATACAATTATACAAATTCAACCATTTTGACTTTTTGTAGAACAATGGATCACCTTTATTCTCGAAAGATTCGACAGTAACTCTTCATAAAACTTCTATATTTTGAAACTTTTTGTTGTTAGAGTAGTTTCAATAGACACTTGAATTAGAAGTGATACTTTAGCCTGCAAGATTTGGATGTCTACCCAGTAAATATGGCCCTGCCATGTACATCCTCTTGACTATCAGGTTCAGATTAAAGCCGAAAAAATGCCGTCCAATAGGAAAATCTCGAAAAAAATCATCGACCGCCACAAAATAATGCAACATCGAATGATAATCATATTCATCATGGTGCTTCCTCTTCAGATCTGGCTATGAAATGTAATTTAAACTTGAACAAATCCAAACACAGCATTGTCAACCGAATGCAAATTGACAAAATCAACATATCACTTTATTGATAACTATCCTCGAAACAGTTATTCCAATGTAACAGGACATTTACATTATTTTTGATTAGTAGAACCAACTAGTGCAATGTGTAAAAACCGGTGGGATCATTCGAATTCCTAATGTTAGACAAATAGAGTAACGCTATTCACAAGTGGTAACACGTATGGCTGAAATACTTGTGTATTACTCTTATATCTTGAAACACTACAAAAGTAAATATTTCAGCTTTCTTTGTTTTTGGACGCAGAATTCTAATGCACAACAGAGGATTCTGACATGGTTTGTCTGAATAATATTGAAATGAATGATAAGTATCGAACTATATTAGAATTCTGTCCTCCAGCAGTGGAATGTGGGCAGGAAGGTATTTTAAGGTTTGGAGATCTTGAGCATCGGGAAAGACTTCACTACGGGGAATACACCATCTTTATTCTACTACGAATTTACAATCGCGTTGACACAGTTTTAACGTTCTTGAAAATTCATTCTAGACTGAGGTATAAAAACATGGTCCTTCTACTTTTTTTTTTTAACAAAAAATCAACAATTGAATGAATATATTTCGAATCTGATAAGAGTACCATCCTCGAGGTAAATTCTACATATTCTACCCATACACCAGCATTCTTCACTGCATGGAAGTGAATGGTGCCCATTTCCAGCATTTAATAAACTAATCACAAATCTACTATCTCAGTTGTCTATCTCAGTAATCTACTATTTCAGTTGTCATTTTGTTATCGATGAGAATTTGGAGGAGAAATTTTAGTGTCTTCAAAATGATGAGGTATCGCCAAAAAAGCGGAAAATTTGTTCCCTCTCGAATCAGAAATCGACGGGTCCGAGCAAAATTTTCCACATTTTCATTTCAATCGAGGTGTTAAGTTTTCGTTTGACCACCCTGTATGTAGAGTAGTGAAAACAATTTAGGGTTATCCTCTAGACAAAACCCACAAAAATAGAATGAGACCACCTCCTCCTGATTTATCAATGCATGCTTGTAAAGAATTAGAATAGTGTCTTGAGAATGTAGAAGCTTGTTTCTTCCTCTTGCATTATGTACATCCCTATGAAAAGAGAATTTGTTTACATTGCATTCAATGTACATCAGATTTTCGAAGACAATCATCGAGAATACTGACTTTTTCCTAATTCTTGAATCGAATGATAGGTCGACGATGTTGATCAGAATTAACTTTCACTATGCTGCAAACTGCTGCTGTTTTGCAAAATTTGAATTCTTTATTAACGTGTGTAGTAGGCAATGCCCTATCCCACAATTCCATATGTTAAAGTTGACTGAAAAAGAAAGAAAGAAGTGGTAAGTACTCCAGGACATGTCGAATTTGCGCTTCGAGCCTGCTAGGGTGTGAAGTGTCTATTTGCAGAAAGCAAAAAGTTTGTACCTGACATCATCACATTGGACATTGTGTGATCTGCCTTCTCGGTGAAGATACAAGCTTAAGTTTTTGTTGCATTGAACCTAGATTTTCAGATTACTATTTCGAAATTCGGTAATTTTGCACTTATGCGATAGGGTTTTTTTTCGTTTTTTTTTTCAGGAACCCGAATTCCATAATAAAAACGTGCGCAAACTCATATTCTTCGAGATATTCCAGGAAAAAGTGTGAAAATTAACCTTCTTTCTTCGGCTCGTTTTGGGTGGGCATGGAGTTTCTTTTCTCACACAGGATACTTTTTATACCTTCCTTGAACATTCAAGAAGTCAAAAAGAAGGAAAAAACAACCTCGAATTTGTTAAATCAACGTTCTTTAGCATCTTGGATGAAGGTGGATCCAGCATTTTTCATATGGACGGCGCTGTCAAAAGAGAATCCACGTCAGAATCACTAGTTCTGTGAGTTAAAATATCACAGATGCACATTTGACAGCGCCGTCCATATGAAAGACGGATTCATCAAAGATGCTAAAGACGATGAATTAAACTTCTTAGATGATGTTTCTCCTTCTTTTCAGCTTCTAGAATGTATAAGGAAGATATAAAGAGTATCTTATGTGAGAAATAAAACTTCCAATGGCTATGGTGCCTACCCAAAACAGGCCGAAACAAGAAGGATGATTTTCATACGTTTTCATTGTAAAATTCGGGTTCCTGAGGTCGAAATATGTGAGAACCAACAAAAAAATCGGAAAAAAAACCATCGCATGATAAGTGCAAAATTACCCGGAATTCTTGCCAGACCATCATTCAAAGCATCGACGAAAGCACTTTGGACTGTACAGGAGATCACATCCAACTAATCGTTGATGTGGAGCAAGAACGAAGTTAGTGCCAAGACAGATCCTTGTGGAACACCAGCATTGATAGTCATTCTATCACCACCACATAGTGATTAGGAAACTCGATAGTAAATGATATAATTGGGGTGGCAAACTATATGACGGAAGGAAGTGTTGCTATGTGATGTATGTCAGAATTCTGACAAAGTTTGACATTTATTATTCATTTTCATAATGTTCTGTTCTGACTTACCTACCATGTCAGAATTCTGAGTTGTATATCAGATTTGTGAATTGCATTTCGAATATCGCGATTCAGTCATTATCATGTAGTAATTTTGTGAACAACAAATTGAAGCCGATAATAATATTTTTTTTTCTGGCGGAGCCAGTTTCAATAATTATTCAAACATGTCATCATGACCGTAAAATTGTTCCATTCGAGAATTGTTTCGTACAATGATTTCAGAAAGGAAGAGTAAAATTCGATTCAATCTTGGCGACTCGTTTTTTTTGTAAAAAAAAAACGATGGAGAAACTTGAGTTCATTTTTTCATTAAATATTCAGATCTAATACATTCGAATGAGACACCTTCTGTTCCATTATTCAATTTGCGAATGCATACAGGATATATCAATGCTGACTGTGTATAAGCTGGACTGAACCCTTTGCGTGGACGAAACATGAATTCATGGATACTAATTTGTAGAGTATTATTGGCAGTGGACGATATTGAAAATTTTGTCAAACCTTTTTTCCCCAACCAACAAGCACGACTTACATTACGAGATTCCTATGCTCATTTTATATCAATATTTTTACAATTTGATGCTGAGGGCATTTTTACGTCGATTTTCACCCGCAGTTTTTCTACGCCTCTGACGATTTACGCATAAATGGGAACCACAATTGGAACTTTTGAATCAAATTCTAGTTGATCAGCTTGCTGACAGCGGTGATAAGCAATTTGATGATAAGGATATGCTAAATGCTTGTGAATGTTCAAGACTTGACTTGCAGATTTAAACTGACACAGTTATACATCAAGTTATACATAATTAGGAAAAATTGAGTTAGTACTTCAGTGATAATTAATTTTATTTATCAGTCGATTGATAAGATACCTTGAAGACTCGCTTGAAGATTAACCTGAACGTTGAAATACAATTGATAGTATAATTCTGAGTTGTATCATATTTGACAAAAATCAAATTAGGAAATATCATGTGACTTTGAATCTGGTAATATTATTAGTACATTGATAAATACTAATTCTCTACAACTATTAAATATTGTTACTTATTGTTCTGGAAATACTATTGTTCTCTGATATTTTCCGGTAGTCTTTGACACAGTGACTAGTTACAGAAATGTCCACAACAATAAGATAGAATTTTTGATATTTATTGAGTATATTTGTCATCCAATTTTTTTCGAAACAATGAGTATTTCTTTTTTAATTATCTTGAGGTTGAATTCCAAGCGCAGTGACATTTTGGGGTAGATCATGAATCTGCCCTTACAACAAACAAATATATTGAAATAATTATTAGAACTTCTATTTTAATTTTTAGAAACAAGGTGAGTAAATTTCAAAAATCTAGAAAAATGTTCATTGTGGTGATTCAGAATCGACCTTCATCAATTCTTAGTCTTTTGTCAAAAATCTTTGCCGAAATAGTATTTTGTAGTCTTTGCCGTCATTCATGACTGAAAACCTTGAGTAGTTGATCAGTGTATACAGGGTGGAACTTGAAAGTAGGTATGTACTAAATTCAAGATCGTTTTCCCCGAAGAATTTCGAATAGGAAGGTTCATATAAACATGTGTCCTAAAATATCTGGTTTTTTTAGATACAGGGTGTCATGTTTCTTTTCAAATAGATTCTGTATTAATTCTCGAATACTATTTCGTCGATATTGTTGAAATTTAGCAGTGTAACTTGTACTGATGTAAAATGAAAAATGTACGCCACGGACTTTTTAAATGTTGTTATTTTTTCAGCTTGAGCAACTGAAAACAAAACCTTTCTTTCTTCGCATCTCGCTTCGTTCTGTAGAAAAAAATCACAATCAGCAAGTCCGTAATAAAAATTTAATGATTATTTATGAATAATCGATTTAAGAAAGAAACTTCGACACCAGATATTTTAAGATACATGTTTATATGAATTTTTCTACTTAAAATTGTCCAGGAAAAATACCCTTGAAATTAGTACATGATTTCGAGTGATATTAAACCCTGTAAAATCAAGTCTGGGATGCAGGATTTTCTTCTTAGTTTGGCCAAATAATAATAAAGTTTATAGAATTCAGTCATTGTAACTGTGATGTATCTACTCATCTCGTAGAAGGCATATTTTCTTTTATTTTTTGTTAACCAAGGTTTGCTTCATTCCTCAGCTTTTCATGGGATTTTCTCTTCTAATTTTTTTCTAAAAAATAGAGTAGAAGTTATTAAAAATTATTTCAATATATTTGTAGTAAGGACAGATTTTGTGATCTGCCCCAAAATGTCACTGCGCTTGAAATTAAACCTTTAGATACCTAAAAGAGAAATTCTCTATTGGTCAGTGACACCTTGTTTTTGAAAAAAATTTGGAAATACAAATATATTTAATAAGAATAAAACCTCTACTTATCTTGGTGGACGTTTCGGGAACGAATCTGCTCCCGTTTTCAATACAATTAAAATATTTTTCTCTTCGTAAAATGTTTCAATGCTTTCGATTTTGACACTGAAAAGTGACAATATCAATTGTCAATTGACAAGAGAAAAATATTTTAATTGTGTTGAAAACGGGAGCAGATTCGTTCCCGAAACGTCCACCAAGATAAGTAGAGGTTTTTTTATTCTTATTAAATATATTTGTATTCCCAAATTTTTTCAAAAACAAGGTGTCACTGACCAATAGAGAATTTCTCTTTTAGGTATCTAAAGGTTTAATTTCAAGCGCAGTGACATTTTGGGGCAGATCACAAAATCTGTCCTTACTACAAATATATTGCAATAATTTTCAATAACTTCTACTCTATTTTTTAGAAACGAGGAGAGGAAATCCCATGAAAAGCTGAAAAATGAATGTACCACCTCCTCGAAGAACTTACAGACAGTATTGAAGGTTTGCTTGTCAATAAAAAAACTTACATCCATCAAAGACACAATTATTACAAACTGTTATGATATCGATACCACATTTTTGTCGCAAATTACGTTCTCTATATCACCTATTTTCGTGTGATGCGTGACTAAAATTTTATAATTCAGTCAAATAATTACTCACAAATATTCATCCGTGAATTATCATTGAAACAATTTTTGCTTGTGCTAACGTTCATGGGACATCCTGTGCAGAGTGCAGGGTATTTTATGGACAAATAAATTGATAGAAACATCGATAAATCGGGAAAGATACTTTTTCCGTGAACCGAAATGGAATGTCAGACAAAGAAAATCAATATCCTACTGGCCTGAATAAATAAATACTAGTAAAACACATGCAGTGAAGACAACATCAGATAAAGTTTCACAATATAAAATAAATATTTCTACTTTCCGAATAAAAACATTTCGTAATTTTCCGTTTTATTTGTTTAAAAGCTCCTTGTTTGGCGCAGTAATCAAATTGAAACAATAAAATAAGATTCTAGATTCTATTTCAGAGAAATCAAACAGAATCAGCAAGTTGTTTCGACATATACTGGATGGCCCAATGAAAACTAAACAAGGCCGATCTGACATAGTTATCGTTGTCAGAAAAAAAATCACTCGAACCGGTCGATTTTTATTTCGAGGGGGAAATATTTTGCGCATGTTTTCAACTTTTTCACTTCCAACCCCTCAGAGGGGTGAGCTCCAACCCTTGAATCTCCAATGGGATAAGGGCTCAAGTGATATATCATTTCGAAAGTAATCAAAATCTCTTACCAACGCTTCCTTGTTTTTGGAATTTAATGCAGTAGCTCTCGAGAAAACGTTTATGAAAATAATGGGCAAGTGATGGAAAGTAACGCTTTTTCCCCTACATCACTATTTCTCATTTTGTAGTTAGAACGATTTTCATCTAAGAAGTGCCTTATGTGTTTTTTTTTTTTAAATCCTGTCCTATCCAACATTACATAAATAATCATTCATTTTAATGTCAGTTCCTTGATCTCTCAGTGCATACCTTGTTACGTTTTCAAACATGTCTTGTATGAGAGATAGATTTAAAGAACACTTTGAGCAATGACAGAAACGCTTCATAACTGAGTATACAAGTTGGACAAATTTAGATGTTTGTGTAGGATTGCTTTCAATGAATCAAATTCGCTAAGTAGTAAACTTTAATTGTGTCTTGTTTTCCAGATAAACACACAAGTTCGGTTTTTCATACAATGTCTGGGAATCCTTTTGAAATATCCCTAGAAATCTCACAAATCCTTATAAAAATCCTCAAATCCCGACAAATCTGGCAAATCTATCGTTTCGAAAATTACTTTGAATCTCACGATATCCAATCTGATGTACACATTTTGTTTGACTGATATGAGTTCAGTGTGTTCAGCGATTTATAAAAATCCTTCATAAATATATGGTGTTGGTACTCACAAAACTGCGAATGTTCCATTGTTCATGTAATTGCTGTAACAAAACAATATCGGTTGGAAAAAACACGAAACAATTGCACAGCGACCATCGTTAAGATAACAGATATGGTTTATGGTATTTGCGATACTGTTTTCAATGATATCCGTACAGCAATTAAAGCTGGTTCCAAAGTGCGCCATTTTATGCTTTTTCAAACTTGCAAACAGAAATGCACGTAAGTCACACCTATGTGTAGGTTAATGGATGTTCTATCAAATGCTTTTGCAATAATCTGAGAGTAAGTATAATTTTTGGAGTTATGGCGCTACTGTTATCGCTGAGGAAAAGTTTTCAGTGGGTAATCAATTTATTTCTCTTTTTCGGCACTTTAATAGTCTCATTATTGCACGATTTTTCCTGTATTATTGAGCTCCATTAAAACATGATCTTTATGTGTTTTCGATTTGGGTTTCTCAAAGATTGGTATGCCTGCATGTAATGAATATTAGATAATCGACAGTTCGAACATGGCTGTGACTCTCGCTACCCGAGATCTATGTTGAAATAAACTAAAAATGGTACCAATTTACGCTGCAAAATCATTGAAAAATCGAATATTGAAAAATATGAAACAAAAATGTACTATTGAAAAAATTGGAATACAACTCGTTACATAGGCAGGCACTTATATAGTTATTGTTTTCATAGTTGAGACTAATAACTAAGCAATGATAGTTCATTGAAAGTTCCCAAACTATGAGATAGCTCGAAATAAATACAGAATACTTATCTGAAGAATCTACTAATTTTGTTTATTGATACAACTGCTGCAGATTTCGAAAGATATGTCAGATATGGTGGAAGTATCCACTGCATTCATCGAAATTCCAGGATTATTATGTGGATAATTTAGGCGCTGTCTCTTGAAATTCATCTGATAAATAAACTCACTGATAGGAAAGTTTATTCTACAGAAATTTTGAGTATCTTTTAAATTTACTGACCTTTCTGCTATATTGTGTCAAATTTCTGTAAACCGTCAGTGACGAATCATATCTGCCAGAATTCGCCGAAATTTCTCTAAATAATTCTTGAATTATGTTATGAAAATATGTATTCAATATTAACGGAACCGCATAATACAACCGAAACAGATAGAATAGTATGAAAAATTCGTTACACAAGGTAATTCAATCAATTTCAGACTCTTGCTAGAATATGTTGCCTTCTGTAACTTACCGTTTTAATGTACTATTACGTGACTGTATTATTTCAGTTTCAAACAAAAGGTTGGCCATGCAGAGTCAAATCATTGTTTTTTGTATGGAGAACTTATATTTCGAATTTCAGGATAGAAAAATTCCAAGTTATTTTACGACTATTTTTCTTCACAATGGAGAAAAAACGAATAATACCAGAGTTAGTATGGGGTTACGACTTTACAGTTTGACGCTGACTGACGAGATTTTTACCCGATGGTATTTCATAAATGAAGTCGGTATTGACTCACTGTATTTGTATTGATTGTCTGTGAATAAATCAACTATTTAATGAATACCGTTTTCGATCAGGTGATGTGTCATAATTGGCAAGAACAACAAAAATACCACGATCCTCAGTATGGTGAATAAAGTTGCAAGATATTAATTTTGATGTTCTTATTTGAATCAGCTTTGAAAAAAATGCCGAAGGAAGGAATCCGATTGAGCACGATGACATTGAGAGCGCTCGAAGATTATCGAGGACAGTGTTGCCAAATATTTTGTATGGATTCTTCAACATAGTGCTCAGAGTTATATAACTACATACGAATAATATTTGAAATGGAATGAATATGAATGAAACTTACCAAATCAACCAATGATTTCAGTATGTGAAATTCAAGTATTGTCCTTTTTTTATCTGTTGACAACACGAAAGAGAAACCTATAATGTTCGAGGAATATCGTGTTAGACAGCGGTGGAATTTTGGGAGAGAAGGAAGGTGTTGGAATTTTTCTTGCAAGTTTGGAGGTTGTAAGCTTCAGGAAAGACTTCACTAGGCAAAGAATTCCACAACTTTGCCGTTCTATTGATGAATGATGCTTGGTATAGCGATGCTCGACAGGACTCGAAAAGTGCATAATCATATACATTACTAATCATCCAAAATCCAGGAAATAATAATAAATAAAATCGATTTAACAATATTTACGATTCAAAAACGATATCAGTGAACAAATGGAATATCCTCGATTTTATTCAACATCGTCAGGGTTATGTCTCGTTGAAAATAATTGAGAAATCTCAGTAGAGATCTATATTAAATAAGCTTCGAAAAATTGTGTTTTTTGTAAATATCGTGGAGAAAAAAAAAACATATTTTGGAAGATTCCTCATAGAGGAGGAGGATTCATTGAAGTTTCCAGTGAAAAATAAAATCTTGTGAGCGCCACGACCGTTATGGGATGATAACGCCCATCGTGTGACATCCACCTCTCGGGCCGGAGGCCCTCTGGCTGGGTCGATCACCCTCCTGGCGTTATCATCCCTATAACACACTCGGTACACGAATAACATAAATTTCGTTAGGATAATATTATAGGGGGCGTACCTACAGCACTCAACATCCCAATGCATTTCTTGATAAAATTAACTGCTGACGGTCTAATAGGTAGAAATGTTTTGATTATCGAGCAGTTTGTTGTTTTTTCTAGCGAAGGTAACTCGATATCGTATTATATATAAAAACATTACAGTGTGTCTTTCTTCATGGATATCGGGTTTTTGAAATATTGATATTATTCCATGTGAACGGCATTACTTTTCAGAGTATCCTAAATTCTACATTCCAGTAGGTACGCATTTTTTATTGACCTAGGTGAATTAATTATTTATTAATTAATGCGATTGTTCGAAGTTGTTGAATATCAAAGCTCATTTCAAACAAGCTCGAAACCGCCCGGATATGACATTGGCTGTTAATAGTTAGGTACAATGTTTTTCCTAAGAGTTTTCTTGTCCATCTTATTTATGAAAAAAAAAAGGTTTTTATTAAACGAGATTTTATAATAATGCTACAAAATGACACTTAAGACAGAATAGTTACATATATCATTTAGTTAGTACTAAATATTTTCAACAATATGAAAATCGTGCGGAAAAGTAACTTTTCAGCACTAGTGCGGATTTTATCTTTCCGCGAGATTTTTTTATGCACTGAAAAATAATGAAACAGATTTCTTTTATCGATGCAATAGGAAACTTGCAGAACATTTAAATAACAATAACGAATAAATTAACGATGGTAAATATTGAGATTGAAAGTGCAATTTGTGTTTGTTGCGTGCGACAATATAGCAGATTCCGCAACATATACCTATTCGTGGGAAATGTATGTCATTTTATGCTCATTGTACAATATTCTTATTTCAGAGTATTGACAGCTTGTCGAAATAAATAGGCTCTGTCATATATATGCATGATGTCACGATAAACCAAAATTTAGATAATTGATTTTCCAGCTTTTTGTGGGATTTCCTCTCCTCGTTTAAAAAAAAGCTGGAAAATGAATATACCACCTCCTCGAAAAACTTACAGACAGTATAAGATAATTGACATGAAAAGCGCATATACTGGTAAGATCAAAAGACCACATCCATCATCGTAATATGAACAGAAATTTTAGGTTAATATTTCATGTCCTGGGTATTTGAAAATAAAATTAGTTTCGGTATGGTGTGTCTACCATTTTCGATGCTTTTGTTAGATAAAAAGTTGTTTTTTGAGATAGAGAGCGCGGTTTTCACATTACTGCCTTACTTTTTTGTGTATCAAACAATGCAAGATCGGACATACAATGGTATATCCCAATTTTGTTATATATTCTCAATGAAATTGAGAACTAGGCTTTATGATACATTGTGACAAATTTATTTCAACTGTGTGACTCTTGTGAGTACAGCTATGTTTCATCCTACTCTGTAACTGGGGCAACCTGTTGAGTTTGGAAAATAAAATAAAATGCCGTGAACAAGCTTTCACAGCCCCCTTGTTTATTGTGAGAACTGAGTTATCTAGCAAAAGCATCGAAAATTGGACACACTGTACAGAGTTTTTTAGTTGTCAACTTCAACTGTTTGATGATCATTACGATTAACAAATTTGATGAAACATCTAACTACCGAACAGTATAAACTGAAAACATTTATGATTTATGTGCAATTGTGTTATGAGACGGATGGACCAGAGTTCCGACTCACCCAGTACACTACACAGACATTCAGATATTATGAAATATCGGTTAGAGATTCTACGAATGTTTTTCATTTTGCAGTCACTATGTGTGTTATATTATTTTGATCTTGTTTGCTATCATCTGAACAAAGTCTTCGTCGATACTGCTGAAAATAACACCATCAACCCGAATGGGGAAAAATATTGACCTCCTTGACCTCCTCGATCTTTCTTTCGATTAAGATAAGGCTTATCGCTTAGAAGCCATAGGTCTGCAGAAATATTGTTGACAAGACCATTCTCATGATTTATTATGGACGCTCAAAACCCAATAAGCTTGTG
Organism: Gastrophysa polygoni; assembly: GCA_963576655.1. NCBI lineage: Eukaryota > Metazoa > Arthropoda > Insecta > Coleoptera > Chrysomelidae > Gastrophysa > Gastrophysa polygoni. The sequence continues at coordinate 10,805,365 of OY755093.1, forward strand.
TACACATTGGGAGATTATAACTCTTCCATTAACAATATATTTATTTACTTAACAGGAATATTCATGAGGATTTTGTTTATGAGTAGGCATAATATGGAAAAATTTAGTGTATTGACAGTAAGTAGTGTCTGTATTTGAACATGTTATAACTGAAGAATCGATGTAAAATAGGCAGGCAGGTAAAATACTCATAATAGGTACTCAGTAAGGAATATGAATGGTTTGTTTTTGATTTGTTTCGTATTCGTTTGCGTTTAACGAAACACAATTTATTTTTCAGAACGACAGAAGATCAGCATTGTGTGATCTGCCTTTCTGGTGAAGATACAAGCGAGTTTTTGTGGCTTTGAACTCTACTAGATTTTCATGTCCCAATTGGGAAATTGTTGGCAAATCATCATTTATAGTATAGTAGTCTCATTGGATGATTTAGTGGCTCTGAAGGAGAAGTACTATCATCCGCAAAGCTATGAACTCGGCAGATCACATCCAACAGAACGTTGATGTAGAGCAAAAACAGAGTTGGTTCCAAGATAGGTCCTTGTGGAACACCAGCATTGATAGTCATTGTATCAGATGCGAATCCGTGGTAAATGACATATCTCTGCCGTTTTCAATCGTATTTCAAATTTGGAAGCAAGAAAATTTCACAAATATACAGCGTTTTATGAGCATTCAAGAAAATAGTTTGTGTTCTTGAAATATATTTACGTAAAAAATATGAACTCGATGAATTCGAGTTCGGAACATTACAGATACTGTTCCTTCAAAATGATTACCGGCGAGCATTATTCAACTGTATCCATATTGGATTCGAAATTGAATTTGCGAAGAAAAGGGTGAGTAAGCTGAAGTGTACTTAGTTGTGAAAAGGAGAATCACAAAAAAAAAATGAGGTGATTACAAAAATGTTCAGTTTGGACCTAAGTAGAGCGATTCAGACTACACAGTGATCATAATCATGAGGCTTCTGCTTTGTCAATTTGCTTAGTATTGTTGTTAATCTCAATACAAACAGTATGCCGTTTATAAGTTCGAAACAAAAGATAACGTAAACTTCATATCATCACAATGTTGAACATCTCGATCATGAAATTGGTATCTTTTTTCATATCTTTCGACAACACGAATGGAAAACTTATATCGTGTTAGTCGGCGGTGGGAGAGGAGGAGGGTATAGGAATTTTTCTTGAAGGTTTGGAAGTCGGGAGCATCAGGAAAGACTTCATTAGCAATTGAGCTTCATCAGGTTCAATCAATCTTTCTGAGCTCTAAAGAATGGTCAATAATTCACGATAACGAAACGTCACTGGAAGGACAGAAGTGGTATGACGTCATTAGCCATCATTAGAATTGTTCCCAGTGCCGGTATAAATTCCTGATTCATGATAGGTTCGACTATGACCTTCAAATCTAAGCCTAAATGATAAATTCAAAAAATTATATTGGACCAGGTTGCAATAAATAATTTCTGTGTGAGCTCTGTGGGTACTTCAACTATTTTTTTTTCCACGATTTTTGTGAAATTTGTAACGATACGAAGAACCACATTAATTTATTGTTGTTTTTGATTCACTCGGTTCGAGATCGAAATAAAAACAGAACGATTCAGTAAACAACATATCGAGTATTTTGAATTGCTCAATATGAAAATAGCAGCTCAGTTGCCCCCCCCCCTCCCACTCGGACGCCAATGAAATGAATGGTAATAGATATTTACGTTACTAGTCCGGTAAGTACTGTAAAAGTTCATCGGACGTGTGACGTATAATATTTTATTTCATACTGCTAAAAAACAAAAATGAACAGTGAAAAATGAAATATTAATCTTTGTTGAAGTGCTACACCAAAAAAATGGGAATGTATCAGCAAGTAGCAACTCCCTAATAAATAATTTATCCAATGGAGCTCCTGGTATCCATATTCATGGGAACGAAAATTTAACGGTTAATATCAACATTAGCAATAAGTAATTTCTGTGTATTGTTCTGCTGTTGAACTTTTAATAAATGTATTCATGCTTTTGACGCATAACTGAGTTTTCAATATTTACAATCCGGTAAAATTTCATTACGGGTTAGTAGCACGTAATGAAATATTACGTGCGCCTATCCTGTAAAAGTCTATTTTCCGGATTGAAATCAGGTACGTAAAGGTATGTTCTATGATGCAGTATGAAATAAAACGTATTTTGTTACTGCAAACAAACCTACAATAAATACTTCAAGAAAATTGCAGAATCTGGTAGAGTCTCGTTTTTTTTTTCGAAAACTTCGACACCATTCATCTTTGAAACTACAGTCTCTGGAGAGAGTGTTTGAGTACTTGGAACTGAAACCTTTCATAGTCATCTGCAAGTAATCAGACCCGGATATTTTTTCAGATATTATTGATTGTACCGTCACCTGAAGAAGCTAATGGTGTCGGTAAAGCCTCTTAGTTTCATGAAAAAATCTGTGGAAATCCTCCGAAAGTCAATTCTTTCGCATCCAAGCATCTCCTGTTCCGAATCTATTGTCCCTTCAGTGGTTACAATTGTATTTCTTCTATTATATAGTCCATTACTGGCATTTTCCTGGGTTTTCTATTGTTCCGATATCAAACTCGTGGGCACCTTGAAAAGCTGATCAATATCTATTGTTTAGCTGATCAGGAACGAAACTGTCGCAATATACTCTCAAATATTTGTCTGACATTATGGAAATTCTTCCGACGAACATCTTATCTTCGACCAATCTGCTGTTACACTTTAATCACGACGTTTTTTTTTGATCTCCAATGACGTTTTTCAGTATCTCAAACAGAACTTCAATTTCACAATGCCAAGGAACATCTCTAAGAGTGCTCCGAAACTAAAAATAAATTATTTTTAATCAGCCGGCACTCGGATAACAGTCTGATAAGGAATGTTTGAAGGGGAAGGTTATAACTTTATGTTTGAGTAGAACCTCTAGTAAACATGATAATGTCAGAATAAACACAGTAATTATTATTTTAATTGTCTCGCGTATAATAATGGAGAAAAGCGTAGGTACTACGTTCAGGGCAGATATCGTATTCAATATGTCGGCCAATTTGAAATTTAAATGGGCAAAGGCCGACTGCAGAGGTCGTCATTGTTTTTTGGAGTTTTTGAATATTCAAGTAAAATATCGACGACGAGTTACTGTACATTCATAACCACAATTTATGGCCTCATTTTGGTCGTCACAGGTAGGTGAACTGATTTCTACTGATTTATTTGTAAACCGGAGCCAATTTCTATCTAAGCTGTAGACATTTTTTTCCCAGTCTTGCTGTTTCTTCAAAGCGTTTGTTGAAAAAAAAAAGGACTACTTTCGACGGAATCATAAAATTTCTCTATAGGCCAGTGAATGAGATTGTTATCATTCCTTGGGCGCATCTGCAATGAAACAATTTTTGTACACGGTGATCATTCATAATGACTTTTTTTTTTGATTTTCGCGTTAGAAAAAATCCAATACAAAAGTTCTACAGGATAATGTAAGAAATGCTTGACAGTCTCATAGAACAACCTATTATTGATTCTTCAGAATCTGTAATGAATTCTGAATATTTTATGCAGGCTATTATACTGGGTGATTCAAAAGTGAACAGCATCCTTTCGGGGGTATAATCCTTGCAGAAAAATAGACAAAGGGGCGTAGCTCCCTTTGAATAGGAAACCTAAAGGACGATTTTCTCTTTAACTTTGAAACCATTTACAATTTAATTTCGAAAATTGGTGTACGTTATAAACATTTGATGATAAATAAGATTCTGAATTCAAAATATGAAAATTTTATTCAAGGGCGTCGTTCTGAATGCATTTCTAGTAATTTGATCTTCAATAATGAACATAAGCAAATCAGAAAAGTCGATTGATTTCTCGTAAATGGTACTTGAACTTAAAGTTCTTTTTCACATGAAAAACTTGAGAATCCTATGATTTCCAAACAAATTCACAATAAAAGAAAGAGTGATTGCGAAAACAATCGGTGAGATTAATATTCTCCAGAAATATTTCGCATTTTTTGAACTTCGTAGCAAGATTTTGGCCCATCCTGTATATCATACGGTAACTGTGATCCCCATTCCTATACCCCCAAATTTTCAAGTTGTTCTCAGTGAAAAATATATTCGTTTATTTATTCAGTTATTTTAATTGGGAAAAATTGAATATGATGTTTTTCAGGCTTCCTAAATTCGATCAATAAGATTTTCATATCCTGCGACATGAAAAGCATTATTATTTCATAAGCGTTACAAAATCACGCGTGAAATCTGTGGAGCCGTTCTCGACTGGAATTTGAATAAGTTCTTGAATAATGACCCTTCAGTTCAAATTTAGTTGCTTCGAAGAGTGAGCTGGTAAACAAGCTGACAATGTGTGTTTCCTTGAAGTTCATGAATTTTAATTATTCTATAGAAAAATGAGTGACACTTTCGGTAACAACTTGAATGGTGGGGAAATACTATTCCCCACGTTTCGATTTTCTGAAAGATTATTGGTATCATAGTTATTCCTAATGCAAATCTTTGATATTATATCCGAAAGTGAGATTTCATCATTATACAACGTACTGAACTTCAAATGAATAATACTCAAGGACATGCTCCAAAACGGTTCGTTATTGAGATATATAGGGTGTTGATCAATACAAGAACGTATGAAGATGAGGAGGAACCTGTCGATACGCATAATGAATTCGATTGAAAATATAGGTATTAAATGGATATGGAGAGCGAGTAAATTTCCGAAAGCCGAAATCTAATATACAGGGTGGCCAAATGAGAACGAAACAAGGTATGCATTTCACTGAGAGATCAAGGAACTGACATTAAAACAAATGATTCTTTATGTTATGTTTGATAGGACAGGATTCTAACAAAAACACTTAAGGCACTTCTTAGATGAAAATCGTTCCAACTACAGAATGAGAAATAGCGATGAAAGGGAAAAAAGCGTAACTTTCAATCACTAGCCGATTATTTTCATGAACGTGTTTTCTCGAGAACTACTGCATTGAATTCCAAAAACAAGGAAGCGTTGGTAAGAGATTTTGATTACCTTCGGAATGATGTATCACTTGACCCTTTATCCCATTTGAAATTCAAGGGTTGGAGCGCAACCCAACGAGGGGTTTGAAGGGAAGAAGTTGAAAACATGCGCAAAATATTTCCCCCTCGAAATAAAAATCGACCGGTTCGAGTGATTTTTTTTCTGAGGACGATAACTATGTCAAATCGGCCTTGTTTCATTGGACCACCCAGTATAGATAGGTAATAATGTATTATGTAAATATTATCAGTTTGAATTAATTCTTTAATCTAAAATTATTCACGTTATCATCCGATAATGATTATCGTGAGTTCTGTTGATCACGAATAGTTCACTTCTACAAGAAAAAAATCATTTCATCTTTCGTTATTGTACAGTGCTTCACGTATATTCTGAACCCTTCTCACAGTATTTTATATTTTTGGAATTTAGTTTGATATCGCGAACAACATTTTTGCCTTCAAAATATATAGGTACATAAAATTCTAGAGGGAGTTCAAAATATAAGTGAAGGCCCTGTACAATGTCAATAAATTTTATTGGTTCTATAAATCATCATTTTCAAAGGTTATCCTATTTTCGGTTCTCTCCTAATGAAAATGACAAATAGGTAATTCACGCAGTAATTTGTTGTTTCACATTGTTGTTACATCAACAATGTCTGGTGGAGAGTTAATCGACATTGTTTTGTGAAATCGCATTACCTACCCAGGAAACTTTATTTGTTGTTGAAATTGTGTGAAATAATATTGAATTTTTCCACTAGGTCGGAAATATTTTTGGCATTGTGTTACACTACTATCAACATCCTCGAAGCTAGTTTTTTCATATGGGCTTATTTTTCACCAACTGTGTTTTCTCAAGAAATAAAGAGATAGGTATCGGTAAGAATGTCATAAGGATTCATTGAAGATTTGTTATAAATGAAGACCATACCCATAAAATCCAACACTTTGTAATTTTTGATCGTGAATGATTCTAATAAATATGATGATAACGAGGATAATGAAGAGATGATAAAATGTTCATGTCATTGGAAATAATTGTGTATTATTTGGCTAATTTACTTGAAAACACACAGTACCTATATAATTTAAATAACCTCAAATACCTACCAGTTGATATAGGTACACAATATTCCTTCAAATAATTACGAGTAGATTTGGCTCAGTTTGTATTTCTTGTCCAAACTTCAACCTTCTCATCGTTTCAAAAGAAAAATATTGTTTCTATGGAACAATAACAGGTCGGTTGGTAGGGAACACTATACGAGAAGTCTTATCGACAAAACACTGCTTGGATAGGGACATTAACAAAATTAAGCCTAATTCGAGTAATGCACTTCAAGGTCCGCGAAAATTCGTACAATTTCCAAAAAGGAGCGCACCGATCGAGATGCGCGCAACAACACTACATGTAACATGTAACACTAGGTACTTGTACCTTCGTAAAATTTCCTACCCGAGCCACCTAAGCACTAACTTCAGGTGAAATAATCGATATTTGTATAGTTTTCCCGAATCAACTCCATGATTATTACCGTGAAACATAAATAACATCGAGGACGATCGAATCAAGCAAGCAAGGCACCCAAATCGATCAAATTGCCTTAGAAACAACGAAATAATTGGAAAAACTTACCGTCTAGTGTTTATCACTGATAACAGTACACGCCATGTTGGAAATTAATGTCAAACATCAAACTGTGTGGTGTTTACAAACCTTGTCATGTGACAAAAAGACGACATGCGCGACTGCCTCGCGCTACGAGATAATAACACCGCGATTTCGCGCTCGACTCTATACGCCCGTACATAAAGTCGAAATTATCAAGACACTTAGCAGAGAACGGTGATGTTTTTAACTCGACACGCGGAGCGCAACAAAACTCAAAATGTAATTTTGCCGCTGCAGCTCCGAATTCGAAACTGTATCGTCTTGGACGTTCCTTTTGGTTTTAGGTGATTGCGGCCCGAACGGCCCTAAGAGAGGGTTGTTTTTGTTTGTTATTGGTTGATGGCCCAATGCTGGCTATCGATTAGTCAGTTCGGACGTCGATATATTCTAATAGAGTCGGAGCGATAAGCTGCGATGGTGACGTCGACGGTACGTTACGGGCCGTTTCCGGTTAGCGGGGAATGCCACCTGTTACAGCGGGAGGAAGAAATCTGTCGATAAGCGCGCGACCAGAGGCAGCGTTGTAGGTGGGCTCAGGGTACTTGACAATCTTTTGGACGATTGTGTGAAGTACAAATGAATGGTTCACTGAAATCAACTAGTTGGGGTAGAGTGGGCATGTTCAGCGGAATGAATGTTTTTCTACGACCACTAGTGTAAGTTGGTGATTACGAACAAAAAACAATCGCAGAAAGCTTTGCCTTTCGCCCAAAATGTTATGTGATATGAGCGAGAGCAGGGTTTACAAAGATATGTTGACTTATTTCGCCTTCCAGATAATCAAGTATCCATACATGGCGAGACCTCGACGAAGACACATTGAAGTTTATTCCTCTTGTGTCGATACTTGCGCGATTGATATGTCGTGTATCGTTTTTTCTGCTTGCAATCTTTCAGGCGTTATTGCCATTTTTATATCTTTCAGTGAAATGTCTTCGTGTATGCGTACCTTTTGTAACATGACACTGATCTGACATTGAGGTTAATTGGTTGAACTACCATCAGCTATACATATCACAGTCCTACCAAGATATCGATGAAATCAATGTATTCACCTACCTACGATAGTTGACATTATAGTTTATTTGCTGTATAATAATTGTATAATATATCATTGATCATAATAATTATAATAATGTGTGAGTCAATGGTTGAGCACTTCAGATTTGACCAGTTCAATCGTTACGAAACTCAAATACAACAACAATTGGAACACATTTTTATTGCGTAATGGGCTCTGATTTTAAATATATTTTTCATGTATAAACTCTTCTGCTAATCCCCAAAATGTTGGTTCTTTGCGATTACTCAAAATTAGAGATTGATAAAGGGCAGTAATGAACGAAAAGATTCAGAAAAATTCAATAATATACAGGCTGCCTCATTTGAAATATCGAAGATGATGATACATTTTGGTAACACATCAACGCAATGCTGAAAATATTTCTAATTGTCAGATACGAGCGGTTATTGAAGTAGTATCTTTGGTTATAAGTAAATTATAAGTATTTCCAATAGGGCACCTTGCATTTCACAATAATTTTGAACTGTTTTCCAGTTATTCGAACCTTTCTCAAATAAGTGACAAATACAGTCGCCATTTGCACCATTACGCCATTTGCATGTAAGTTACTATTTTTAGAGATATAAAGTTACGAAATAATGAATATTGAAGATTGAATAGATCACTCACCATGATCACAACCATCCAGCGGTTGTGATCATGCACCTACAGGGTGCGCGAAAAAGTGGGCCTAGAGAATGAATGCGAATCATTGAAAATCTCATTTTTTTAATGAAAACCCCACGTTTTTATAATAGTTTATAGGTATAATGTACCCAACAATATAAATATTTATAAGCATATCATTCCCAAATTTGGGGGTTCCCAGTGTTTGAAAAGAGTTCATTTTCAGAATTCCAAATCATTCAGTAGGCACTTCCGCTACTGACTATTTGAGATATTGTAATGAAGTTATAGGTTCTTATGACCCATTTATGACCTATGATACACTGAAAATTAGATAATATCAAAATCTAAATATCTATACAGGGTGTCCCAAAAAGTTGCCGACAAACTTTAAGGGGCGATAGGGGACATCAAAACACCCATTTTTTCAATAAAAATATGTCTGCGAATGAGCCGTTTGGGCTGTAGAACAAAAAAAACTATTGAAATCTCTCTCTAGATTTGTTTTCTTTAGAGTTATTTGAGTTACCCATGTAGAAGCTATTCCCGGAATTCATTTTCCAGCTTTTTGTGGGATTTTCTCTCCTCGTTTCTGGAGAATAGAGTAGAAGTTATTGAAAATTATTTCAATATATTTGTAGTGAAGACAGATTTTGTGAGAGAAAATCCCACAAAAAGCTGGAAAATGAATGTACCACCTCCTCGAAAAACTTACAGACAGTATTCCCGGAATTTTCCGCAGGTTTCGCTAGTCAATGACCCGAATTGAAGTAACTGGTCAACATTTCGGACAATTATTGTAAACTATAATTCAATGAAGCAAAATTATTGATTATATGATAAATTTGATGTCCCCTATCACCCCCTGAAGTTTGTCGATAACTTTTCGGGACACCCTGTATAGTTTTTGTTTTCTCATCGATATATTCATGCCTAGACTCTTGGTCTAATGAGTTATTTCCACACTATTGTTTGTTTGGAAAGTAGAGAGAGTAATAAATCAATCGATGAAGGACGATCATATACAGACATATTTCTATTAAAAAATATAATATACATAAACATGTATACGTATATTTATACATTTTCCCCAAAGCCATACCCATCAAGATTGAATCATATATTTCGGCCACACTGTTTGGATTTTGTGACAGATTTGCATTTTATAGTTATTCGTCGATCACTCTCTCTCTATACTCTCGACTAATAGACTGTAGCAAAATCGGTGATTGGTTGAAAATTTTGAATTGAATTTCAGAGAATTCGTAGACTGCTCACCAGCTTTTTCAATTCGCTTGTGTGCTGACATATAAACGGACGAAGATTGAGTGCAATATTGTTTCGTTCGATGCTAACGTGTACTGCATTTTTATAGGCTTCTGTTTCTAGCAAATTCACTTTCATCGTCTAGGGCTCGAAGTTATACACACTGTGCCACGCCTAGCTTTGGAACAATATGTATATCCGTCGACATTGTACAGTAAGAATTGAATAATGATTTGTATCTTCGTAAAATATACAGTTGAGTGAAATGGATATCACCCGAAGATCAGAATTCGGTCGTCTCTAATCGCTATTACTGCTGTTGTTGGGTGAGTTAACTTATCTTCAAGTACTATGCGTTATCCCTGTAGATGAGGTGGAGTGTGGTATCACCAGTAGTTAGTTATTTCTTCGCCAAGTCTTGTGTGAATTTCGTAGGTCGAGGACACGGTTTGCAAAACTCATTCGAGCGTATTGTTCAGTTTTCAGTTCGAATAACAAAAAGCATAGATGAAAGAGACCATAAAGCTATAACCATCCACAATAGTAGAGAAAAGAGAGAGAGAGACTTCTTGAAGTAAAACGATTATTTCATTTTATCAAAATCAGCAAATGAATCTCGAAACTGCATACAGAAACTTCATTTAAGGGAGCATGACAGCGAAAAAACAATTTCAAAAATCAGCTCACTAATCCTTTTCAATGATGATTGTGGATACCTGAACAATAATATTCACCGAATAAAATCCAATTTGCGATGTTTTGCTATATGATTCCTGTTCATAATTTGGTGGACATCAAACTATATCTTTATAATATGGAGCGAGTTCGAACATGACCCTGATACCTTGAATTCAACCTAATAATAACGCTTTTTGGAAAAATGATTCCACAGAAAGACAGGTTTTTTTTTGTAAATTTCAATATCAGGTAGATGAATAGATAGATAGATAATTGATTGATCTCTTCAGGTCTTATTCGACATGAGACAAGTCGTTCAAAAAAGTAAATGAGTGATATGAACTAGGCAAATATTAGTAAAATACATTGTTATTTTATATTCAAGTTATAAAATAGAAACTATCTGACAGTATGTATAATAGGATCACTAAATTCACTTCGACAATAACCTCTTCTTTGGGGGAAGGGGGATAATTACCCCCATTACTCACCTGTATACGGGCTTGGGTTGTAGACTCTGATTCATTGAATACCTACAGGTTGCTATACTTACTATCAATGATTTTGTTATTTGGTATTTGATAAAAAATATTAAATTCGAGGAAAGCAGTAACAAATGCTTGTGCTTCAACGTTGGTGCCGGAAAAATTAAATGGAACTATACCGAGTGACACTGACTCGCGGTTCCTTTGTTTTTATAGGTACATTTCTGAAATTTCGATACTTTTCTGTCCTACGGTGAAGAAGCAATGTAATTCTAAACGGCATCCGAATATGAAGCAGGTGACGTTGCGGTGCGCAGATGATCCTTAATTTCAAATTATCGCACACTTGGAATAATTGGACTGAGTGTATCTCGCATGGATCCACCTCAATAATATCGATAACATTTAGACCCGCCACTGGTGCGTAATCATCTTGTAAAAGTGAAACCGGCCCGTAATCTCTCCTCGAAGGTCTCAGTTGATGACAACGACCGTTGATAAGGATAAGCAATATTAACACGCCAACAGTTATTCCATCAGTCTGTGACCTAGTAAGGCAGCAACTTGCCATACTTCTCATAGTCCAGTCCGAACAAGCAGATATTTGCATGAGTAGGTATATTTTCACATCTTATCTACAAAAGTTTCATATTTTCTTCTGAATCATCAGTTGAATTCAATATTATTTCGGGTTATGCCATATTTTGACATGGTGTCATTTTTTTTCAATATCTTGTATAAATCATCTCATATCTAAAAGGTACCTACTATTTTTTCTAATCTCAGAAGAAGTTGCAAGTGCTTCATGTTTCCATTTGATTTCGAAATGTAAGCATTCAAATGTTTTAGGAAATATGAATTAATGTGCATTTAGACCGGAAATAAGGTTGTTTACTTATCCGATATCTAGAGAGCTCAAGAATCGTGAACGACCGGCAATATGGCTTTCGTCACCAGAGGTCAACTGGAGATCTGCTTGCCTATGTGACACATAAGTGGCAGATGTCAATAGAGAAACATGGGGAGTCTCTGGCTGTAGCCTTGGATATCTCCAGAGCATTTGACCGAGTTTGGCACCAAGGCCTCCTAGCGAAACTTCCGTCATATGGTTTGCCGCCCCAACTGTGTCTTTTACTATCGAGTTTTCTTGCAGATAGATCACTCTACGTGGTGGTAGACGGGGTCTCGTCTGATACAATGACGATCAATGCTGGTGTTCCACAAGGCTCTGTCTTGGCACCAACTTTGTTTTTGCTCCACATCAATGATTTGTTGAATGTGACCTCTAGCCCAGTTCATAGCTTTGCGGATGATAGTACACTTCATTCCGCCTTTTCCTCTAGAGCCCCTATATCATCCAACGAGGCCAGAGAGGTGCAAGGCGAAGACAGGTTGATGCTTTAAATGAGGATCTGACAAGAATTCTGAAATGGGGATCTGAGAATCTAGTACAGTTCAATGCAACTAAAACTCAAGCTTGTATGTTCACCAAGAAGGCTGATCACACAATGCCCAATTTGATGATGTCGGGTACCACTGTTCCTATGAGGTCGTCAATATCCTTGCTGGGTGTCACCACCAACAGTGCTCTCTCATGGGACGATCATTTGAGGTCCATTGCGAAGACTGCTTCACAAAAACTCGGTTTTCTTTTCCGTGCGAAGAGATACTTCACATCCCAGCAACTGCTTATGATCTACAAAGCACAAATTCGACCTGTCCTGGAGTACTGTTCACATGTTTGGAGCTCAGCCCCCAAACATACGCTTAAGCTCTTAGATTCAATTCAGAAGAGAGCTATTCGCCTAGTCGATGACACAACACTCACCAAATCATTGACCTCTCTAGATCATCGTAGAAAGGTCGGCGATCTCTGCCTTTTTTATAGGTACTTTCACGGTCGGTGCTCAACGGAAATATCATCTATTATGCCACCACGCGCGATTCCTAGTAGACAAACCAGACGAGCTCAAGCTGGTCACCCCTACACTGTCAGGCTCGAGACCTGTCGAACATCGCTATACCAAGCATCATTCATCAATAGAACGGCAAAGTTGTGGAATTCTTTGCCTAGTGAAGTCTTTCCTGATGCTTACAACCTCCAAGCATTCAAGAAAAATTCCAACACCTTCCTTCTTTTCCAAAATTCCACCGCTGGCTAACACGATGTTCCTCGAACATCATAGGTTTCCCTTTCGTGTTGTCCACAGATAAAAAAAAAAAATCTCTGACTAAAATATATGTAGAAATGCTCTGGAGGCAAAAAGGAATGGAACTTTTCAAATGTCTTTTCAATTTTTTCCCATCGAAATAATATCATTTTGTAATTTACATGAGATATGTTATCAATAACAGCGCTTTCTTCGAAACTGAGGACCATTTTCGAAAACCACTTTGTTATATTTGTCAAAACATATCTTTTGTTATATAGTATTGGATACTTATCCCCTGTGTTAAGGGGATAAGAGTCATTAGGTAAGCAATAAAGACAAATCTTTTCATAGCTTCATAATAGGCGTATCTTTGGGATATATACCGGGTGACACAGTCTCATGGTACATTTTTTCTCCCTTGTTTTTATAGCCACTCTAGATGACCTTCGTACCACATGAAAATTTTGAACTTTATCCTCGAGTTGAATAAATTTGTGGTTATGTCACAGCCTGCAAAGTCAATTTACCTCCATAGAATGGCTGATAGAAATGAATTTTCGCAATATTCAATAAATTCATCTGAATTTATTCCCAAAACCAACTAACTTTTCACACGAAAAAACAATTTTGAATGTGATACGTGGCGCAACTGTCAAAGGATAGGTTTGCCTCCAACGCCATCTATTGAATTCCTCATACAGAAAAAAATCGGGTATTTCCTAATTTCCTCTCCTCCCAAAACCACCCCAGTGTTGCGGCGAATATGAAAAAAAAATAATCAAATCGGTGTAGCCATTTTCGAGTTTTTGCGAGAATGACGAATTGCAATTGGGTTTTTATACATGTGGAGACATGTAGTAGGTACGTCAGAATGGAATTCATTGCCACCGACCGACCAACTACATTTTTTAGCAGTACACGGTAGAAAGCTCTTATATGGTAGCAATTTCACGTGACGTCAATTTGTGCATGTATTTGACAGTTGGCAACCCTGAACACGAACTCTACCTATTGAAAGTAATTCCAAGTGGTCTTTAACAGCACATAATAGAGAACTTTTTCCGAAGTGGCAATTCCCATACAAGTATATTCATAATTTTTTATCTTCCCAAACCACCCCTGTGTTGAGGCGAACAAAACAAAAAAGAATATTCAAATCAGTCGAGCCATTTTCGAGATCTTGTCAAACTCACTCATTGGAACAACTAGTGTGCTCACTAGAGGGCATTTTTTGACATATTCAGAATCTTGTTCAACTTCCGATTTCCCCGGAAATGGCATCAACTTTCGATGTTCAAATGGAATATATCATTACATTTCTGAAAACTTAAAAATCTGAACGGATTGCCCATTGATGGTACTTTCGGATGACGTTGAAAGCCATTATATACCAAAAATGAAAAATGAAAATGAAAAAATGAAGTTCCGAATGAAAAAAACGATTTGGTTTACTTTTTTCACACATATTTCTGACCACAAGACTTTTTTTGAATGAAAAACGCCAGTATGAAATCATTTGGAATGATTTTAGGTGGTTCGTGATTTTCCAGATCGAAAAATAAAATGTGTGTTCGGATAGATAAAATTTCAACCTGTGAGTATAACCGGATTCACTTCTCAAAAATGTGATAATATACAGGGCGTGCTATTCAGAAACTCTGCAGTAATGTGTCGTTAGAGTTGAAGTTGAATAAAAAATAATATCGGCGCCTCATGGTACTTGAGGAATAATCTTATCCACGTAATTCATTTTTTTATGTTTTTGTTCGTCAGCTTGTAAAATGGTTTTATTTCCAACAGGCTGGTTGTTTTCTCAAGATACTGAAAAAGCTCTAACCCAACCCTCGATGATAAATGAAGAATCTATCTGCATGGTACAGATTTTTTGACTGAATACGTTCAAAAAAAAAGAAAAAAAAACAACCAGACCCCCTCTGATCAGAGTGAGGCCGACCGAAGCTAACCTCACCCTAGAAATGAACAATTAAATTGGTCCAAATTTTTTTATCAAATATATTGGAACGAAACAAAAAAAAACAACATCGTCTTCGGAATTACATCGCAGCCCCCTCTTCATTCAAAGAATGGCGTCATCTGGCATGAGGGCCCCCGCAATGCAGGCCGTCATGAAACAAGCCATGGCTCCACCGAACCAAGCCCTGAAGACCAGCCTCATCACTGCGTCCCTCTTGTTGGGGATCAGAGCCCCCAGGGAAGATATCGTGATGCCTATGGATCCGGGGTTCGAGAACCCGCAGATGGCGTAGGTGGCTATGACTTTGGTCCTCGCCTGGAACCAAAGATAGATGGGAGAAAAATAGAGCTTGAACAGAAAGAAGAGTGCTGCAACAATTTGTCATATTACATTAATGCATATAAGATAATCTTCTGAAGTATCAATGTTTCTTTGTAGTAAATGTAAGGAAGCCAGCCCCAATAAAATCTCAGCTTTTCCAGTTCCTGATGAAGAGCCGATAAAGATTCGAAAGCTTAAGATAATCTTCAGAAGTATCAATGTTTCTTTGTAGTAAATGTAAGGAAGCCACCTACAATAAAAACTCAGCTTCCAGTTCCTGATGAAGAGCCAATAAAGACTCGAAAGCTCGAACAGAAACAAGAGTAAGCCCACTAATTATACTGCGACTGTACAAAGGTGGTCAGAATTTCCCGTCGTTTTCACGGGCTATCTCAATTGCTGAAGGATTTGTCGAAAAACCGATATACATTTTGATATTTTCCTTCGTCTCAGAGATATACAAGGTGAAATTGAAAAATGGCCGATTTCGTTTTTAATTTCTGAGCAAATTATGTGACATATATCGTCTTTCAACAGATTTTCATCGATGAGTCCAGATTGAGGAGCAATGTAGTTTTTCTCCGATCACACTAAACAAAGAGAGTGAACTTCTCCGGCAGAGGCTTTTTTTTTTATCTGTGGACAACACGAAAGGGAAACCTATGATGTTCGAGGAACATCGTGTTAGCCAGCGGTGGAATTTTGGGAGAGAAGGAACGTGTTGGAATTTTTCTTGAATGTTTGGAGGTTGTAAGCATCAGGAAAGACTTCACTAGGCAAAGAATTCCACAACATTGCCGTTCTATTGATGAATGATGTTTGGTACAGCGATGTTCGACAGATCTCGAGCCTGACAGTGTAGGGGTGACCAGCCTGAGCTCGTCTGGTCTGTCTACTAGGAATCGCGCGTGGTGGCATAATAGATGATATCTCCGTTGAGCACGAACCGTGAAAGTACCTATAAAAAAGGCAAAGATCGCCAACCTTTCTACGATGATCTAGAGAGGTCAATGATTTGGTGAGTGTTGTGTCATGGACTAGGCGAATAGCTCTCTTCTGAATTGAATCTAAGAGCTTTAGCGTATGTTTGGGGGCTGAGCTCCAAACATGTGAACAGTACTTCAGGACAGGTCGAATTTGCGCTTTGTAGATCATAAGCAGTTGCTGGGATGTGAAGTATCTCTTCGCACGGAAAAGAAAACCGAGTTTTTGTGAAGCAGTCTTCGCAATGGACCCCACATGATCGTCCCATGAGAGAGCACTGTTGGTGGTGACACCCAGCATGGATATTGACGACCTCATAGGAACAGTGGTACCCGACATCATCAAATTGGGCATTGAGTGATCAGCCTTCTTGGTGAACATACAAGCTCGAGTTTTAGTTGCATTGAATTGTACTAGATTCTCAGGCTATAGTCCTATCCCAATTATTCTTCATTAGTGTCACGACATAACAAATTATACTCAAATTCAGAATACTCGTCAGGAAGATAATCAAGTCTTCAGCAAAAATTGGGCAGCAGCTGGATCAGAACAGAATTTATATCATTATTTTGAAGTTAATCGATCACCGGTCTCTTCCAGTGATGTATGAAATATTCTGCAAAGTTTTTTTGCCACTACATTCTTCAATGTCTTCAATGTTACTCACCGACAGCTGGCCGAGTAAGATCATGCTGTGCATCTTCTCGAAGGCAACGAACTCGTTGACCATGGTTTTGATGCCGATGAGGGTTCCTACGCTTTCGCATTCCTCCCACGGCACGCCCATGACGTAACTCACGGGAATGAATATTTTTCCCGATATGAGATCCAGGGACCAAGCTGGATCCGTGTAACCTGCGAAAACAATCAGTTTGATCGAGGGAAACGTCTCATTTTGTTGAGGAAATTTCGAATTATCGAAGTGAACCAGATACTAAATTTCATAACCTAATTTTTCAGCTTTTAATGGGATTTTCTCTCCTCGTTTCTAAAAAAAAGTAGAAGTTATTAAAAATTATTGCAATATATTTGTAGTAAGGACAGATTTGGGATCTGTCCCAAAATGTCACTGCACTTGAAATTAAACCTTTAGATACCTAAAAGAGAAATTCCCTATTGGTCAGTGACACCTTGTTTTTGAAAAAAAAATTTCAAAAACCTAAACCTAACCAGATACTATACATTGCAAAGGGTTTCGACAGTATCGATAAAGGAAACATAATAAAGCACTTTCATCTTGATTAGAACGAAATATGTTTGATTACGTTGATGCGTTTTGTAGTTCTCGATATTGAATTGAATTCCTGGGGATGATGAAACTACTTTTCGAAACTAGAAGGTTTTGCATGGATGGATAAAATTCAACAAATCATGAAGCAGGAAAAATGAATTGTATGTCACATGGAAAAGGACATTCTGAATCCAGGTACTCTAGTAAAATACCTGCATGGAATTAAAAATTCTGGTGTCGGAGAAATATGTGGAGAAATTAAGAGGAAACTTCATTATTGCTCGGAAGGGGATTCAAGACCTTTGAAGTCGGACAAAAAAAACATCTGGAATGAACGGAATTCATTGACAAAAAATCCAGAACCCAAATATACTTTGCATGAAAATATTGAAACTTCAGAAGGAATGATAAGATAGATGAGATTCAACCATAGCCCAAACCAGCATACATTTTAAATTCTGGAATAAGTTTTCAGCTTGATCAATGAGAATCTTGTATGATACCAGGTACTCTCTATATAGGTTTAATGCCTACATGGGTTCAGAAAAGGAATTGAAAGAAAATATATATTTGTACTCTATGTACAAAGATAAAACTACACTGTCTGGAATGGGATACAAGCAGGTGAAGATTCTAGAAAGCCCAATTCTGAATCTTACACAGGTATATTGACTATGGCTTGGTTGGTGAAGTTTGATATTCTCCATGAAAAATACGAATTTCAATAAGACTCACCTACTAAAGATCCGCACCAGCCTAAAATTCCATTGATAAAGTAGACGAAAGCTAAAAACGCTATCACACTAGCTACGATACCATGGACCATTCCGACTGCAGCTGAAGCTCCTTTGCTTGCAGCGTCCAGAACAGAGTTATATTCGCTGCGAACAATAGTAAATTCCACTTATAAATTGAAGATTTCAGAGATAAACAAACACATCTTGAAGATTCTTGTGAAAAATGGGACGTTTATAAAAGCTGGCTCCAGCTGAAGTGAGCTTGGAGGTGAACAATGTTCAATTATGCAGTGTGACAAACTCAGTAACGTCTTATTTTTATTATTATGTACAAAACACTGTTGCAGTCACTGATGGTGTTTTGTTTCGTCAAAATGCTAACGCCATTTTCCGTTACAATGGCCTAATAGTTATGAAACTCCCCAGAAGATGGTGACATTTTTACAGATTTCTGTACAAATAGTTGACCTTTTATTCTTTATTCTTCATTATTTCTTTCTTCTCATTTACAAATTTTTATTAGTTCATAGTCTGATTTGTTTTGAATAAAAATTATAAGTGCACCTAGATGCAAGCATCTGTATGTGCAAATGAAAAAATGAAAAAAATGAATATATATATATATATATATATATATATATATATATAAATAAATAAAAATCATGTCATTTAGTCTACTAACAATTTCAAGTCAAAACTTATGGATACATACATACACATGTTTACATAGAGTTGTGTTATGGAGTATTCTTGTATATTATTTTATTTTCACATAGTTTTGCTTTGAGTTATTCTATAGTAAAGAGCATTGTAGTGTTCGCTTATAAACACTTTAGTTGCTCTAGAAAATTGTTTTTCGTTTTCAATGAATTTAATACTTGTGGGTAAAGTATTGTAAATTTTTGGTCCTATCGCATCAATAAACCTTTGGTTTCCATCATATTTACAGAAAGGTATGTTGAACATTTTTTTGTTTAATTGTTTTGTTGGGTATACATGATTGATATAGTTTTTGTTTTTCAGTTTGAAACAGAACATACAACTTGCGTGAAAATATAGGAATCTGACATTTAATATTGTTTTGTTGTATAGCAATTTTGTGGAGTATAGTTTATTTTTGTGCTCTATTATTTTTAGAATATAATTTTGAATTATATTTAGTTGTTGAAGTGCATTATCGTAAAGCCCTCCCCATACAATTATGCCATAACGTATCAGATTGTAATTATGTAGTTCGATCATTAATAATTGAGGAGTAACATAAATTACTTCTTCTATGAATCAACATTTCTAAAAACACTGATTGTGCAATTATCAGTAATACTGATTTTGTTTTCATTTTTGTGTCGCCATCTAACAACTGACATTTGAGGGATTTTCCTCTATAACGAAAAAAATGCTGTTATCAAGTAAGCTGTACGTTAGAGTTTTGGTTGAAGGAATTAGATAGGCAAATAGGCAGAATAGCTCCACCCAGTGTTCTGTACATCGTAAACTCAGTATTACGATAGGAAATTTATAAGATAAACATGCGACATGTAGTTGAAAAGGAAAAGCACGATCAGCTTGTATCAATTTACAGATTTACATTATGTTTCTCCTGGACTTGATTTCCATATTTGGCTTTGAAAATATACCATATCTCACTTACATATCCACAGCTTGGATGTTCTTTTTATGAACTTTGACGGTTTCCGTTTCCGGATACATCAATTTGCTGAAACAGAGAGCCGCTGGAGCTGACATTATACTGGATGTTATCAGATCCTCAGCTCTGGCTCCATAGTTGATATAGGCCGCCATGACAGATCCTGTGAATGCAAATGTTTAAATAAATCAGATCGGCGGTCAGTTTTAGGTACTTACCAGCTACTGTAGCAAAACCGGAAGTCATGATGGAGTGTAGTTCTGAATCAGTCAGGTTTTTTAGGTATGGTGCCAATAGAAGGGGGGCTTCACTCTGTAATAAATAATAATAATGATAATAATAATAATAATAATAAAGATCTTTATTTGATTTTATGTCTATACAAACATAGTGCAGGGCGAGATTTAGCCATAATGGCTACTCTTACACCTAACTCTGCACATCAATAGTACATGATGATATTTTGTGAAAGAACATAACATACATATATACAAGTGCTTAATGATTATTGATATTAGTATTCAAAATAATAAACAGAGTTTTGTTCAAAGAGTAAGAGTGATTTGAGGCGTTTTTTGAAATTGTAGATTGGAATTGATTTTAAAGTTGGACTCAGTGAATTGTACAATTTAATTGCATTGTATGTGAATGATTTTTGATACATGGCCGTTGAATGTCGTGGTATAGCTAAATAATCAGTTTCTCGTATATTGACTGTGTGTAGTTCATTACGAAATATCAATTTACTTCTCAAGTACAATGGAACTGACGTTTTCAGCAGACGATGAACAAAAATGTTGTTGATAACACGATAGTTTCGTACAGTTTCTTCCTCAAAGTGAAATTCAAAATACATTTATTTGCGAAAAGCAGTTTCAATGATAAGTACGACTTTTTCACCAAAGCATTTATGTGGCTCTTGAATTTAAAACCAACATCTAATATCAGACCGAGATTCTTACCTTCGGTAACTGGTGGTATGAGAATATTGTCAATGTGGAGAGTAAAGTTGGCTTTAACGTCCTCATAAATTTGTTTCGAGCAGAATAACAAAAATTGAGATTTTTTAGGGTTGAGTTTCAGAAGTTAACTATGTAAGTCATATTGCTTGAGATATTCATGTGCCAGAACTACACTTTCAAGACTTTCGAATTGACTTCTATCGAAGCATTCATTTTCCGTAATCTACGAATGTGATGTTGATATAGTAAGTTCTGTGCATTAACTGAAAATAGTATGATAATGTATATCTGAAGTATGGGTGACAATTTAATAATACCAATGTCATGAAAAGAAAGTTTTGTATCAAAAAAAATTAGATTGTGGTTTTACTAACCAGTCCCAAAAATATATTGGCAGCACTGTTCACACTTTCGCATATGGACGTTCCCATTATCCATTGCAAGAAATTTCCAATCGCCCCTATGATACTCTGCATTATCCCATAGAAGTACAGTACGTTCACCAAGAAACTGATGAAGTAGATGGTAGAAAGAGCCTGAAAATGAAGCGAAAGATATGTCTACTCAGGATGAAATAAAAATGGCTGAGATGAGAATGCCCTGATCGTTCATGTATCAACCGTGCTAAACAACAGAAACTAGCTTCGCAAAAACAAACTGAACTGACACGTCATAGATTTCTAGAGAAACACCAATGAGGGTGAATCGCACGAGGTAGATACGCAATAGCAAATGAACCATGGTTCAGTAGATGCAATGTATCTAGCGTAACAAATCAATGCATATTTTACTTATCGCTTCCGAAAAACGCTTGATTATAATAAAAAAAATGGTTTATTGTCCAAAAATGCACAAGATTTAACAATACTGATCAATTTCAAAGCTTTTTGTGGGATTTACTCTCCTCGTTTCTAAAAAATAGAGTAGAAGTTATTAAAAATTATTTCAATATATTTGTACTGAGGACAGATTTTGTGATCTGCCCCAAAATGTCACTACGCTTGAAATTAAACCTTCAGATACCTAAAAGAGTAATTCTCTGTCAGTAACAGTTACAGTGTTTTTGAAATACAAATATATTTAATAAAAATAAAACTTCTACCTATCTTGGTGGACGTTTCGGGACCGAATCTGCTCCCTTTTATCACTTTTCAGTGTCTAAAACCAACTGCACGTTGAAAAATTTTACGAAGAAAAATGTTTCAATTGTGTTGGGAACGGGAGCAGATTCGTTCCCGAAACGTCCACCAAGATAAGTAGAAGTTTTATTCTTATTAAATATATTTGTATTTCCAAAATTTTTTCAAAATCAAGGTATCACTGACGAAGAAAGAATTTCTCTTTTAGGTATCTAAAGGTTTTATTTCAAGCGCAGTGACGATTTGGGGCAGATCACAAAGTCTGCCCTTACTACAAATATATTGAAATAATTTTTAATAAATTCTACTTTATTTTCTAGAAAAGAGGAGAGAAAATCTCACAAAAACCTGAAAAATGAATGTACCACCTCCTCGAAAAACTTGCACACAGTAATTCTGATCGAGTAACTTTCAGTTCGAGAACAAAGATCACATGAGGTACTTGTTCTTCAACTGTAAATAATTACCTTGAATGCGAAAACGTTTTGATCTATTATGGCGTCTCCATATGCAAATCTTGCTCCTTGGAAAGCGTACTGTAACAGGGCGGTGACTTTGTCTCCTAAACATTGCAAAATACTCCGACCTACCTCCCAACGGATGGTCAACAAGCCAAAAATGAATTGGAGGATCAAGCCCCAAATTATTATCCTCCATTGAATCTGCAAAATAAAGTCAGATTCTTGTCAAAAACTAATGAGTACATCTTAGTTCATACATATACCGTGTGTCCCAGTACAATAAGCATGTTCCAATGGGATAATATATCTCATTCTATATCAATTCTGATGATTGAATATACCACGAGGAATACCTCATTCTTTTCCTAGTAAGATTTTTTTTATCTGTGGACAACACGAGAGTTTGGAGGTTGTAAGCATCAGGAAAGACTTCACTAGGCGAAGAATTCCATAACTTTGCCGTTCTATTGAGGAATGATGCTTGGTATTGCGATGTCTGGTTTGTCTACTAGGAATCTACTAGGAAAGTACCTATAAAAAAAGCATAGATCGCCGACCTTTCTACGATGATCTAGAGAGGTCAATGATTTGGCGAGTGTTGTATCATCGACTAGGCGAATAGCTCTCTTCTGAATTGAATCTAAGAGCTTCAGCGTATGTTTGGGGGCTGAGCTCCAAACATGTGAACAGTACTCCAGGACAGGTCGAATTTGTGCTTTGTAGATCATAAGCAGTTGCTGGGATGTGAAGTATCTCTTCGCACGGAATAGAAAACCAAGTTTTTGTGAAGCATTTTTCGCAATGGACCTCACATGATCGTCCCATGAGAGAGCACTGTTGGTGGTGACACCCAGCATGGATATTGACGACTTCATAGGAACAGTGGTACCCGACATCATCAAATTGGGCATTGTGTGATCAGCCTTCTTGGTGAACATACAAGCTTGAGTTTTAGTTGCATTGAACTGTACTAGATTCTCAGATCCCCATTTCAGAATTCTTGTCAGATCCTCATTTAAAGCATCGACCTGTCTTCGCCTTGCACCTCTGGCCTCGTTGGATGATATAGGGGCTCTAGAGGAAAAGGCGGAATGAAGTGTACTATCATCCGCAAGGCTATGAACTGGGCTGGAGGTCACATTCAACAAATCATTGATGTGGAGCAAGAACAAAGTTGATGCCAAGACAGAGCCTTGTGGAACACCAGCATTGATAGTCATTGTATCAGACGAGACCCCGTCTACCACCACGTAGAGTGATCTATCTGCAAGAAAACTCGATAGTAAAAGACACAGTTGGGGCGGCAAACCATATGACGGAAGTTTCATCTGCTTTTCTTTTAATTTTCATCAAATAAGTGCGGTGTTTGGTTCAATGTTTTAATCTTCGATCATTGAGTTTGTTGTTCGGAGGTTTTAATGGTTCGATGTTTCCCATTCACTGGATCCACATTTTTGAGCATTCTGAGAAATATTAAAGTGGATTTGATGATGGTGTTGGATAATCTGTTCACTCTTCAGTATTCATGATCCAGTCATTGTACATTATTCAAATGGTATTCCACATAAAAAAATATATTTTAGAGTGGCTGCATTTGTGTTCGAGTCGTGATGAGATTTAAAAATTTCTATTTGTATATAGAAAAAGCTGAGATATTCCATTGGAACAGTGACTGGGACACCCGGTATCACAAGAATCTATTTCAGATAATATGAAAGACTGTTTTTCCGAATATTCACTCAGTATTATTGTGTCATATTCATTTCCAGATGATGGAAGAACGTTATCTGGAGCTTGTGAACAATTTCGTTGATTAACTGTTTCCGTTGTCGAATTGAAGTGGTGTACAATTGTCGTTGTAATGATGTTTATCGTTAGATATAACCTCCTAATTGTTCGTTGAATTGAAATTCTGTTAATAAGGGGAATAATTCAAAATCGAAATGAAGAATCACTAGTTTAATCTTCAATCACCAAAAACTCTCGTAGAGTCCATAGATTTCTGATAACTCACTAGTGAAGTGGATCAAATATTGATAATATAATTATATCATCAATACATACAGAGTGGCCCAATGAAAACGAAACAAGGTATGTATTTTACTGAGAGATCAAGGATCTGACATTAAAATGAATTATTCTTTATGGATAAGCCAGGCTTTGACAAAAAAAAATACATAAGGCACTTCTTACATGAACATCGTTCTAAATACAAGATGAGAAATAGTGATGGAAGGGAAGAAAGTGTTACTTGCCAGCACCAGCTGAATATTTTCATAAACGTGTTTTCTCGAAAACTACTGCATTGAATTACAGAAACAAGGAAGCGTTGGTAAGAGATTTCGATTACCTTCAAAATGATGTATCACTTGACCTCTTATCCCATTTGAGATTCAAGCGTTGGAGCTCACCCCTCTGAGGGATTGGAAGTGAAAAAGTTGAGAACATATTTCCCCCTCGAAAAAAAAATGACCGGTTCGAGTGTTTTTTCTTCTGAGAACGATACCTATGTCAAATCGGCCTTGTTTCGTTTCCATTGGGCCACCCAGTATACAAATATCAGATGAACTTTCCCGGGAATATTGTATGGAATCATCAACTTATTGTGTGATTGATGATATTCATTAATTGGCATTGTTGAATCAATTATGAAATAATGAATTTTCGTGATATTTTTTTTTTCGAATATGTGACGAATATTGGGGTATTGTATTTTATAATCCTCCTTAGGTAATGAAGATATTCCAAAATTCTCACATCTCATAAGATTCAAAGTTGGTGAACTTTCCATGTATACCGTTGAAATATTATAGCAAAATAACAACGTAGATATAGGAGGTTATGTTATACTCTTATAATCCTCACCGCTGATCTGTTGTGAGAACAAATATATCCGATCGAAAGGAATATGACTAGTCCCGAAATCGGTATCAGCCTACTTCGATTCTCTTTTGTATCGAATCCCAAATAAATCAAGACGGCTACCAAAGTGGCGATGTAGAATATTTTGGAGAGATATCTGAAATCAGAAAATATCGTTAATGAGATTTTGTTCGCGTGTATCGATAGGTATTGCTATTTTGTTTTTTGTTCTCGAACATTTTTCCTAAATACTATCTATCACTATCGATGATTAGTGATATCCTACATTTTTCCAGTATTAATTGTTGATAAACATGTTACAGTGCAGTATTTATTCCAATTGTACAGATTATTTGAATTAGCAAAATAAATACACTAATCCCCTGGGTTTTGCATTTTGATTACTGATATATTGAAAACATAAAACATCCATAATAGGTGTATTGGTAAGGGGTTATAATATCTGTGTGAATGTATACAGGGTGTCCCATTTAAGATGCTCACCATGGGCATCTCCATAACTGTGATAAATACGAGGTCGGATGAATGCGATGAGTTTTTCAAGGCCAACTATAATTTGAAAAAAATGTTTCGAGAGAACCTAGTCTAGAGTTTTTCGAAACATTTTTTCACATCATAGTTGGCTTTGATGAACTCTGGTTACGGAGATACCCATGGAGAGCATGATATGTGAGACACCCTATATATCTATGTATACCAGGTGTAAATGCATTATTCTGACAAACATAATTCACAGAGTTTCAAGGATATGACGTTCAAACTCGGCAAGTGATTCATTGTTCAATATTTCATTCATGTCTATCAGATTGGTTGAAGTGAGTCCAACGTACTGTAGATTCGAAAATAGGTATGCTTCTGGACCCTCGAAAGCATAGAAGAATACATTGAGACCCAGTAGAATCACACTTACTTGGTTTCTGAGAGAGTTTTGACTGATGGTTCGTATATTGATTTCTCCAGAAGTGGAACGACAGGTTTGATCGCTATAGAATATAATGATCCGAATAAATACAACCCGAATAATATCACCAGCATTCCGTATCCACTACATAGTGTGGATGAAAATTCGTCCAATCCCACACCTGAAAAAATAGCACATTTCAATCAATGAGTTGAAGAGGCGATTTGGTTGAATCCGCAAATATAACATAAATACTCAAAAACACCACATCAATAATTAGAAAAAAAGCCTCAATACATACTATATATAATGTGATGTGTCTGTAAGTTGA
Source organism: Gastrophysa polygoni (assembly GCA_963576655.1). Lineage (NCBI taxonomy): Eukaryota > Metazoa > Arthropoda > Insecta > Coleoptera > Chrysomelidae > Gastrophysa > Gastrophysa polygoni. The sequence goes on from OY755093.1 coordinate 10,831,949, forward strand.
ATATCAAATGGAAAATTCAATATCAATTAATGAAAACACCTCGTAACCAGAATCTCTCCGTCTACCAAATTGTCACTTTTCAGTGTCAAAACCGACAACATATTGAAAAAATTTTACGAAGAGAAAAATATTTTAATTGTGTTGAGAACGAGAGCAGATTCGTTCCCGAAACGTCCACCAAGATAAGTAGAGGTTTTATTCTTATTAAATATATTTGTATTTCCAAATTTTTCAAGAACAAGGTGTCACTGACAAATAGAGAATTTCTCTTTTAGGTATCTAAAGGTTCAATTTCAAGTGCAGTAACATTTTGGGCCAGATCACAAAATCTGTCCTCACTACAAATATATTGAAATAATTTTTAATAACTCCTACTCTATTTTTTAGAAACGAGGAGAGAAAATCCCACAAAAAGCTGTAAAATGAAAAATAATGATATATTTCTGAAAGTATTTGAAATTACACTTCAGAAGTTTTCATAATGATTATAATATTAAACGTACCTGTCTCTATGAAATAATGGGCAGTGGCCCATGCAAAAAACGCTGCGAATATCGAGAAAACTGTATATTTGGCAATATCGTTGGAATGTCGTTTGGTCCAAAACGATATTCTGACCAAAATTTTTCCATAGTTAGGTGGTTTGCCTTTGTTTTCCTCGACTGACTGCCTTTCCACGTCATCCTTTGGAATATCATCAGGCATCACCTTGAACTTGAACAATATACTATTTAGGAAAATTCGGTAAAATTCACATGATTTGTATAAATGTTTGAAACAATTTTAATTAATGAAAACAATGAATATCCATTTTTTTCGTCCGAACAGGTTTGATCAATTTATATAGAGTGTTCCATCAATGTTGCACGAAGGTCAGATTCTTTGGTCGAAGTATGAAGAAAAGTTCACATGAACATGTCTGGAAACGAAAAAAAATATTTTCTTATAGTTTTTGAATGAGGCTTCAACAGATTTCATTCTGCCATGGTTATATGATCGGTTTGATAATAACCTTGGGCTACATAGATTTTTAGAGATTTACAGGAGCCAAGGGGACCATATTCATCGGATTTTTTTCGTATTCTCTTGATCGTAGAAACCGCTGTTGAAGTTTGGCAGGCTAATTATGGGACAACCTGTATGTATAGAGATTTTCATAGTAATTATTGGATAGTGTCGATAATTGCACGGCATATGAATATTAACTATGCCCAACTCATGTACAGTGATACATTTCATTCTGCGGAGCCAATCGATGATTTGGATTTTTGGAGATATTATTGAAAATTGCAACATTTTAAAAATCCAAGATTTCTCGAAATATTTCAGTTTTTCCTTTAAATAGCTCCGAACCATTCAACATTTTTCAACTTTTCGAATCCTCAACCTTGTGTAAATTAACCGACATATCTAATGGTGTACGAGATATCAGACAATGATTACATGAATTTTGGAATTTGCTTATGTTCATTTGGTATACTCATAACATAACTATAGGCAGATATTTTGTCATTGAATACTCACTGTTCCTTGAGCTTCTATTGAAGGTTCAGCCATCGTAGCCTACTTTATTTGGTTAGTCAAACAAAATCTGAAAGTACATGGTTCATTCTGAAACTCAAAAAAAAATCACTTGCAATCAATCATTGATAAGATAAATATTAACTACTCATTTGTTCTGTTCATATCCTATCAAACTAATTAACGTTCGATAATTGCAATAATTTAGTCACAAAGCAAGCTGAAATAATTTCAGGACGAAACGATTACTGTAGATGATATGCATCGAATATATCATCAATAACTATGAAAATTAATCACGATTTTTGGGAAATCAAATTCCTTTCCAAGCTTGTTGCAAGTGTTGAAGATATAATTCATTCAAGAGAGAGAGTTTTAGTGTAATATTGCGTTTTCATTGCAATGGACTGAACAGATCGTTGGAGCTGAAATAAAATTGGTGTCAAGATAGATCCTTGAGGCACACCAGCATTGATAGTCATTGCATCAGGTGAGACTCCGCAAAGCAAAGACAAACTATTTGACGAAGGTATTACTTCATGTAAGTTTAAGAAGGAATATTATCGATACCAAAAATTTTGAGAGGTCAGAGGATTGTTGATCAGATGAAAATATTCTGTGCCTTTCAAATGCAACAGGATATGTTGTTGTTTATGATCTTTATCTGTTATTGTTCGAATATAATGTTGGAAAACTCACCAAATGAATTAACGCGCAATCCAAATCACAACCACACGATGAGGACACAGTTTTCGAGTGAGAAAAAATTAATAATCGCCATATAATTTAACGTACCTGTATAATCGGTGACAGGTACCCACAAGTCTATTTATTACGGAACGATTTGCACACTAATCGCTTTGAATCATGTAACTCATGTAAGAACGAGCGATGAAAACAATTTTGTATCACGATGAAAGAATTTGAAAACGAGGTCCGACGAATTTTTCATTATCGCACACACTTGATCGTACAATGACCAGGCGACAATGTTTTCACAATTTTCACGACCAGAATTTCATCATGAGGATATTTAGATAAGATAGCTAAAGTTTTGAGTGACTCGGAATTGTTTCAGCGTCAATCATTATTTGCCAACGATTATAAAAGAGAGAGTATAAACCAGTTTGCCAACGTGAAGCACGATTCTTATGTGAAAAACCCAAATTACTAACAATTTTGTTCGGTCTGGATGGTTATTAGTGGAACAAGTTGAATCTCAATCATATATTATATCCCCAGATGTCGATTTGTTGAAATTTTTTGAGCATGATTCTGCTTGGAGAATATTTGAATTAGAAAATCATGGAAAGAATATTTCGACAGTTCAATCGATTTGAATTTATAGGTCGGACCATTTCCTGAAAAACTTGAAACCAACAAAACTTTCATGAAATGCGAGATCCAGACGAAATATTACTAAAATGTGAATTCATTATGAAAGCGTTGAATTTTCCCTTTCGTGTTGTCAACAGATAAAAAAATGATAGGTATAAATATTCTGAAATTCCAACGTATTTTCATTATACATTAATTCATTATGAAAGCGTTGGATCAATTTGAACGAACTTTCAGAATCATACTCATTTGATAATGTTTGTGTTTCAACTAATGCATCGAAGAAGCCTTCATAGCAAAGTAACACAATGTTCCTCGAACATTGTAGGTTTCCCTTTCCTGTTGTCAACAGATGAAAGAAATGATAGGTATAAATATTCTGAAATTCCAACGTATTTTCATCGCCCTATGTCAAATTATTTGTATAAAAAATTTATCGAAAATGAAGGTTTCAATGAATTTTCATAGACTGTTGCCAATATAGTAAGAATCAGTGATAATCGATAAAACGAAAAACAAAATGGAGGGCATCCACTAATTTGAACAGATTTCAAAGAAATTTTCAATGTCCAGAAACAAATTTTCGAATAATAGTGGTCTTTGATTGGTCCATTTCATGGTGAGGGAAATAAACACAATAATTTTAGTTCTTCTCTCATGTCCTAGATCTCATCCAAAAATATAATATTATATTGAGTTATGAGTGTTAGATGACACTATTTTTTATAAATACCTAGTGAATGATGTAATGATATATATACAGGGTGAACCAATAGTGCTGCTTTTTGAGATGGAAGACGTTCGACAGAAGTTGTACGTTCATGAGAGACATACCAAACTTTTGATCTTTCAAATGGAACACCTTATTGTGTATTTCTGCAAATATGAATTCCCCAATATGAAAAAAACAGATATCTTTCAAAAAAGTACACAACTTCTAATACCACGTGGCTATCAGTAGTCGATTATATTCCATAACGTGAAACTTTCCATTCCAGTCTCTAATAATCATAGGGTTGATTGACAATAGCATTAACTGACAATTTTTCCCATTTTTAACACCCTGTGTGATCAAAGTGGATAGAAAATTTCTGTTTTCTGTATATTCTAATCAAGAGCGACGTGATGTTCATCCAAAAGCTACATGAATTGGAATCATATTTTATTTTTTTTATTCCATAATCATGGCCGACTATTTTTAGCTTGGAGATATCACGTCACTAGTGACGGAAAATATAGAGAAACCAGAAATTTTCCATGCATTTTCATCATAATTTCCAGTGAAAATCACATAGATTGTTTTAGAAAATTATTCGAAATTGTTATGAAAGATGCATGCAGTAGAAGAAATTCTTCTGTATACATGAAAAAAACGATTTAGAAACTTTTTTTTGTAAAAATTATATTTTTTGTGTAATATACATTATGTACAACTATTCCTAGAAAAATATATAATAGATACAGTTTTTAACAAAATATATAATTCGACTTCATTTTAAATGCTTAAGTACCTTATAATTTGAAAAATATTTTTAATAATACATGAGCAAAACTCTTAGAATCTGAAATATGTGATTCTCCAATAAAAGGCATTTCGAGATTCGATTTGAACACATATTCTCATCTATCTCTACGAACTATAGAAAAAGTATATACAGGGTTAGTACTTTTCCGCTTCTAATTAGAGTTTCTCGACTAGAGCCTCATAGATAGAAAAAAAAATGTCTGAGCTCACTATGATAGCTGAAATCGATCTACTCTTTTGCTCCGTAGATAGCTGAAAAGAATTGAAATTTCTTCCAAACAACTGTTATTTAGAACTCAGCTATGAGTTGATAAAAAAAATTGTTTTCGGCAGTTTCGAAATCTGATGGCGATACAAGATTTTTTTATTCGGTACCATTCTAGATTTCAAAGCTCTAGGAGATAGTGGGAAGAAAAAATAGTGTCCACCCTTTCAATACAATTAGTCAGTTGTAATGTCGAATTAAATTGGAATATCAATTAGATATTCATTGTAGATAACAATAATCTCGACAATCGTAGAACATTTTGTAGTCAACACGTGGGATGCTACGTTTTCGACGCACTTATTTTGATTACACTCACATGGGTTCATTAATGAAGTACAGGGTGTCCCATATGACTACGTGACGATTTCTCGGAAGCATACATAGGGGGTCAAAAAGACACTATTTGTTTTTTTTAATAATATACCTTCTGCTCGAAAAACTTGCAGTCAGTATTTAACTAGTTTTTTCCTTCCTCAGCAGAAAGACAGGAGCGGACTGGCCCGTAACACATAATTTGCTTAAACTTGGACAGTTGTCATTATTCTCAGCTACACACAACATTTTTGGATACTCTTTTGATTTTCATTCAAAAAAAGAACTCTTTAATTAAATACTTTTTTTCGAGGAGGTGGTACATTATTGTTCATCTTTTTGTGGGATTTTCCCAACACGATTGAAACAATTTTCTTCGTAAAATTTTCCAACGTGCAGTTGGTTTTTGACACTGAAAAGTGACAAACGGGAGCAGATTCGTTCTCGAAACGTACTCCAAGATAAGTAGAAGTTTTATTCTTATTAAATATATTTGTTCAGTTGATATAGATAGAACTTGGCATCCACTTCTGAAACTGAATATGAAAATGGAAAATTCGATATCAATTAATGAAAACACCTTGTAACCAGAATTCCTCCGTCTGCCAAATTGTCACTTTTCAGTGTCAAAATCGGAAACATTGAAAAAAGTTTACGAAGAGAAAAATATTTCAATTGTGTTGAGAACGGGAGCAGATTTGTTCCCGAAACGTCCACCAAGATAAGTAGAGGTTTTATTATTATTAAATATATTTGTATTTCCAAATTTTTTCAAAAACAAGGTGTCACTGACCAATAGAGAATTTCTCTTTTAGGTATCTAAAGGTTTAATTTCAAGCGCAGTGACATTTTGGGACAGATCCTAAAGCTGTCCTTAATACAAATATATTGCAATAATTTTTAATAACTCCTACTCTATTTAGAATATTAGAATATTAGAAACGAGGAGAGAAAATCCCATCAAAAGCTGAAAAATAAATATATTTGTGTTTCCAAATTTTTCAAAAATAAATGAACTCTTTATTTATTTCGATAAAATTGACAGTTTTTGAGATATATCGATTTTCTCTCGAACTGAAAATGTTATTAAAAATGTTTTTAATAATTGTAGCTTTGTCGATGGATGCTAGTAGAATTTATGATCAGCCAAAAAAACGTTAATTCTAAAATAATGTCTTTGAGACCCAATATCTCCCTCAGGAGTGACAAGGAAAAAAAAATATATGACCTCCTGTGTATGCTACAAAGATGATACTCACGCAGGCATGGGACTACCTGATACCAATTGTCTCGAAAATAATTATGATCATTCACATTCAACTATGAACCTGCACTTCAGAGGAACATCTGTAAATACAACTAGGAACACAATTCTGCAGCTAAGGCACTAGCTGAAGCTGCCGACCTCGATAGCTATATAGTTAGCCTGATCATATAAAAAATCTCGTCGAAATATTTGGTGATAGATGAAAAATTAATCATAATGTTGAATCGACGGAGGCGAACAATGCGACAGTTATTTTTCTAATTTCGTGTTGCAACTCGAAATCAGTGTTAATTTCCGAAAATAGTCCCAATTTTGTGTTACAACTCGAATTATCCTAGTTTATAGTTAATTGTCGTAATAAACACTAAAAACAACTAGAAATTAAATCAATTTTGATTCGAATATTTCGAAAGTATTTCTCTGTTGAAACTGAAACTTTATCAATCCGATCTCGAGTAAGTATATAAATTATGTGGAGTCGCAAAGCATGGCATAAATGATCCTACACACTGGGTGGATTACGTAAGCTGTAGATTTTTTCTTCTTCACGAAGAATCCACTGAGGAGTTACAGACTTTGTCGGTCAATTTCTGAGCACTTTGTATGGATTTTTTGAAACATTCTTTCAGAGATAAAGGAAGCTGTAGGTCTTACTCAAGCAAATCCCGAAAATAATTGATTTGAAAATATTCAAACATTGGAAAATCAAATTTTGGAAAATCTAAAATATCTCTAGATTGCAGCTCTTTTCAGAAAAATGATTCAGAAGGAGTTATATTCAATACTTCCATAGATTATTGAAATGCAGGTATCAACAGAAGTGACAGACATCTGAAAATATTTCAGCTGGAACAAGCTTTGGACACCTTCCGTAATAGGTAACGAATCTTCTTACATGAACGTTATGAATAGGAACACAATAAGCCTAATGAACGACTTATTCATGGATCCCGGACTCATCAATCTGACATAGTTAATTAAACAATCAAAAATGCGTCTCTATCCTCAGAAATATAGTGACACAGTGTCAGAATGTGAATCTTTAGTTTCATCGCCCAGTTTCTCACAATCTACAGAGCTAAAAGTCTCGAATTCAGAATGAAGAACCACTCGAGAGAATATGGGACACACATCTAGCTCATCACAAAATCCAATGTGCCTTTGAATATATCTAGTAGATGATTTTTGTGAAGCTTTGCTTTGGTTTTATAATTATGAACACAATCATCCAGATTCTTACAACCTACGGAGCTAAAACACAGTCTTAAATTCAGACGGAAAAACTGCCAAGCCGATCTAGATTCCGATAACTCCCTCTTATTGTACCCCTGTTTAGAGATATAATCGGTCCAGTTAGGAAGATTTTTCGGTCCAAGAAGCTATTCCTCGTTTCCAAGTTCGAGAAACGTTACCTAGTAGTGACATCCGTTGCGTTTGTCTTTGAATAGTATTGAATCGAGAATTCAGAAGTTCGCACACAAAATAATCATGGTTTAGAATAATTTCATCAAGTCGAATGGTCTCTCATCACCGAAAGGTTTAAAACCTCAGCTGGAAAGAGAACAGAGCAGTAATCGAGATGCAACTCAACGGGTCTTGGCTCGCCTACAGAACATAACCACCCAGGTCCTCACAACCTACAAAGCTAAAACACAGTCTTAAATTCAGAGTTGAAGAACCGCCAGGCCAATCCTACCGATTGCTGGCCGGGCGGCTGTTCGTCAGATTCCGCAGATCGTCTTGCCTCCCCGGCGAAGTGGACCCCACCGTCCTAGCCCGGAGGTCCCCTTGCTCGCGCATCTTGTGCTGCCGCTGGTGCCTGATGTGTCTGGCAGAAGGCAGCACCAGGCCGGCCAGCGAGGCGGCTCTCTCCAGCTGGTCCTTGTCCGCCAGCCGGCTGTTCGCCTCGAAGTCTTTCCGCAGGTTGCAAGCGTTCATCCTGAGGTCGAGGCCGCGATCCGACAGGGAAGAGTTCTCCGGCAGCTCGACGATGCAGATGTCGATGGTGGGAGGCAGATGGTCGTCCCTGGTGGAGGGCCAGGACGAGTTTCCGTCGCGGAGACGGTCCAGCTCGTTTGACTGTCTGGCTGCGTCGAGGACGATCGTGGGAATGGGTTTCGGGGTGGCTGTAACACGAAAAGGAATTTTGGTTTTTTGTTCATCTCTTGATAACGCGGAAGGGCAGACTAAAATGGAACATCGTAGAGCCAGCGGGGGAATTTTGAGGGAGAAGGGAGGTATTGAAATTTGTCCTTCACTTGGCGAAGAATTCCAGAACTTTGCTGATCTATTGGTGAATGAAACTTGGTAGAGCGAAGGTCGACAGGTCTAGAGCCTGGCAATGTAATGCGGGTGACCAGCCTGAGCTGATCTCCAACAATTTAACATCAATACCAACCACGGAAATATCTATAGAGATATCTCGGTATATAAGGAGATCATCAGTAACTGGGAAGTGTCAGTGACATTGAAGAGATATCGGGACCATAATGAAATGAGAATTGTCGATTTCAACTACCGAAGAGGGCGCTACGAGACATAAAAAAATATGGCGGATAGTGAGTAATCTCTCTGTTCGGCGTGGTTATTGTGTGTATGTTTTAGTTGTTTCCGAACGTTGAACAAGTGATATCTTGGATTTTCGTGTGTGTTTTGGACAATTGTTGATAGTGTGTTGAAGAACTATCATATTGTGAGGTAATGTAACGCTTCGCAATGTCTTATAAAATGAACAAAATGAAGGAAACAAACTCGAATGAAGTGAGTCACAGGTTTTCCGATCAACAAAGCATTTGTCCATGCTTTTCTTCGATCAACTTTCTCAAGTATACCATAATCATTTTTGACATGGACTTTAGAAGCATCCTTCTTGGGAACGCATCGGAATGTCCTATATTTATTTCTCCTGGAAGAATACAGTTTCAAACATAACAGTTAGTGTCCTAGTTGTGCCAGTATTTTGACTCGGTTCTCCACTCATTATTATTTTGAGTATCTCAACCCTGAAACTATATAGGTTTATGGAAGTACCCAAAGCATAATTTCGTTCCTGTGGATATCTTTCGAGTTTGGGATATCCCAAAAATTACTCGCTCAAAGTCCTACTTTTGAAGTTCGCTCAACACACAGATCTACAAATACAATGAGAACACAACATAATCCACAAATAATCTCTGATATCGCACAAACACGCTCAAATAACGATGATTCATTGATGAAACGCACACGTATCCATTATTGATTACTCACTAAGTAGGTTCACAATTTAGCCACCAGAGGTCATCCAGACTTTTGGATTAGCGAATAGTGATGCACTTTTGTTCAAACCAATCCGCTTCACAACCAAAGTGATATAGGAGTCGCGGGTTTTCCTGAAGATGGCGCCATTATCATACGTTTCAAATTCCATGGTGTATTACAAATGTTTTGATTCCACTTATTCGAATTTTTTCATCATGATTTCAGCAAATAAACAACAATTAGATACACAATAGTCTATTTGTTTCAATTTTGTTATATTGCAAGTTTGGTAGAACTGCAGTTCTCACTGTTTTCAGTTCTGCCACCCTAAATTCAGTCGAATAATAATGCCCTCTTCAGGAAAACTAGTGACTCCTACAGTATCCAGGTAAATCGATTTGGTTTGATTTTCTAACCTTGCATTGGATAGGAATGTCAGACTACCGGGTCAGGAAAGGAACGAATATCAACCCGCTCAACATATTCCAACAGGAAGTTATTTCTGTTTGAGAGGAATGAGTGAGTGAATGTGTCAATTCTTCAAAGAATGGTTCACCCGGAAATCGTATCAAGGCTTATTTTCTAGTGTCCATGAAGGTAAGACAAACTGCTGTCGAACCAGAAGAAAAGGAGCCAATTTTGATATTCCAACAACGAAAAGCTGAACATCAAACATGTGAAGAATACTCCAGGACGGACCGAAAGCCAACTTTTTGTGAAACAGATTTGTACCCGACATCATCATACCTCAAATACCTTGCCAGAAACCCCATCCGACCAAATTGGATGAGAGCGAATTGATTAGACCAAAGCCGGAAATTGTGAAGGATTATAGGATGCAGGAACTAGAAAATTACGTTAAGAAGCTTTCAGTCTCAACTAGATCTATAGGGAGGGAGCTAAAGCTTGATGTCTTGCCCTAAAATTGATGGAAGAGGACAGACAACCACTCCGAATTGTAACCTAATCTAATCTACTTCGCAGACTATATAGATATCAGATATTCTGATCAGTTTGATCGGTGCTACTACTTCAGATCCGTCCATAGATTTGTTTGATAATGTGGCGCCAGTTCAAGGTAGGAAGGTTTACAGCACACTATTAAAATGACTAGTAGAATGTCTCAAAGCATCATGTACATATATAAGGAAATTCAAAGCAAAGAGGAAGCAAATTGCTTCTCCAAAGAAGGGGTTCACACATTTTCCCGATCTTGAACCTTTCTGTTTTATCTCAAGTCCACATGAGGTGATAGTTTTGACAGCGTGCCAGGTCAAAGTATAGGTCATCAACTCATCTTTACCACTTCTCAGTAACAAAGGTTATCTACTCATCATCAAGTCATACTTTTCTTTCCTTAGTAACAAAGGTAATTTACTCATGTAGTGAATACTGGGGGAATTAGAAAGAGTATGTAAACCATAATAGAAAGTTGATTGTTTTAATTCAGTAATACTGGAAATTTTGTCAGAAGCGCTCTGCTACGATTTCAAAAATGCGACACACCACAAGATTTCGATGCACACTCACAAGTTCCAATCGTGCACGAAGCTCCCTTGAAATATTTGTCCGCCCTGAGCATGTTGCCATCCTGGTCCTCCACCAGAAGGGCCAGACCTAAGTTCCTCGACTTGCTCCAGGCCTTTGCGGCAGGCTTGACGTTCAATTCCACCCATCTCGCATTTTCGGGGATGACTTTGCTGTCCGACAGGACGCGTTTAACTGAAAAAAAAATGGAGCATCTCATCTACTTCAATTTTTTTCACCTATTAGGTTGGTATAATTTGACGTAGGTTTGGTACAGTTAGGAACACATACGGGTTGGGATAAAGTATGGGGCCAAGTAAATATCTTTCATACGAAAAAACAATATTTATGAAAATTCGCAGGTAAGTGCGAAATGGAACAGAATGCATCTGATGTACATTTTTTTATTGATGATTTACTTCCGGTTTTACCGGAAATGCCATCAACTTCTTTGATTTAAATGGGACACCCTATATATTTTTACAGATTTTGAAAGAGCTTGTTATTTTGAATTCATACATACTGAGTTTAGTGAGAAAAAAATTGTAAAAAACGAGGAATATAGCACTTTAATCAAACTCCTTTGAGATTTTGCATTAGAGCAAAAAACTATTTAGATAAACTAATTGAGGTTGTTTGTATGCATAGTAATAAGTAAACGAGTACTCTTTATTACGTCTTTTGTTCTCCAAGTGTCAAATTCCGATTGACGGAAATACATTTCATAATTTAGAATGGTTCAATCAAGTTATGGTTATGGTGGTTATGGTGATCTTGTTAGAACTCATGAAGAAGTGTATCATATTTTTAATAATTTGCATCCGGAGAGAAATCCTATATCACGCTCAACAGTAACTAAAACATTCCAACGTTTCAATACAACTGGGGTGGTAAAAAAATTGCTAGAACTTGGAAGACCGCAGGCTGCAAACAACGGAATTGTTGAACAAAATATTGCAATCGATTTAGAAGAATCACCTCGAACTTCCACCAAAAATTTGGTACATCATAAGTCAAACGTTTGGATGGGAATTGTCGAAAATAGGCTTATCGGCCCATTTTTTATCGACGGAAACTTGAATGGTGACAAGTATTTGGATCTACTATATATCGAAATTATTCCTGCTCTTCAACAGAATGGGCAACTACCACAAAATGTTTGATTTCAACAAGATGGAGCACCTCCCCACTATGATAGACGGGTTAGGGAATATCTGGATGCGAATTTTCCAAATCGATGGACTGGACGTAGAGGATTCATAGAGTGGCCTGCTCGGTCTCCGGATCTTAACCCGTTAGATTTTTTTCTTTGGGGTTATCTAAAATCACGTGTTTACGTTAGACGACCAACAAACTTACAGGAATTGAGACATAGAATTATTGTTGAATGTGAACTAATACGTGGAGAAGTCTTGGAAAGAGTGACTCAAGAATTTGTTAATAGGATGGCATATTGTCAAGAAGTAAACGGCGAGCATTTGGAACATTTGAAATGATTTTGTTTCTCATATTTCTAAAATAATGAAATGTACATCTATTGTACAACTAACAGTGAGGTATTCCTCGTGTTTCCATTTTTTTTTACTCTAAACTCAGTATGAATATCATCAGCAAAAAAATGTACATCAGATGCATTGCACTTACCTGCAAATTTCCATAAATATCGCTTTTTTTTCGTTCAAAAGCTATTCACTTAGTTTCATACTTTATCCCAACCCTGTATATTAGATATTGAAATTCGGGTGAACCATTATTGTATGCATGTAATCTGCAAGAGAAACAGATTTCCTCGATTGAGAAAATAATTTCACGCTACTCACAATAGTACACAACTTTTTTATATTCGTTAGAGAAAAGTTGCGGAAAAAATCATTGAGAAGAAGATTAGTTGAGTTACAGTACTAGAAAACAGAGAGTTGTAGTGTTTTACCTCTCCTTCTCTTCAACGGCTTCGTGTACCGATATATCGAGACCCTCAACAATTTTTCATCTTCGGTTCCGCTGGAACTGTCAATGTCTCCTGTCGAAGGAGTGGATTTGGTGCCGTTTTTGGATAGCTTATACAGCCGCAGCGTCGCACTGGCTATGTTCGCAGTTTTGGAATCGAGCATGTAATCGAAATTGAAGAAGAGATTCATGATTTCTTCGTCTTTCCACAGTTCTTGATCTGTGTTTGGTGGAATGTCACCTAAAAATCGAGATACAAGAGTTATTTCCAACAAGTTTGCTGTATGGGATTCGTTCATGAAAAGTTGAATTCGAGATTAGACTAGGAACAAACGTTTTTTCACCTCTCAGACTGAAGAAAATTCAATTGAAAAATGCATTCAAGATATGAGGAACAAATTGAAAACCAAGTTTTTCTTCTCTCGATTATAACTCCATTTGACGAACAGATAATGAGATGAATTTTCAAAAAAAATACACAAGGAATGTCATGAAAATGTTGGATTTTATACAGGTTGAACTATTTTCCAGATGAAGTACCCAACTTCAGTTTTCCTCACGGCGGAAAAAAAAGTTGTAGTTGTCATATTTTGAGAGCAACTCTTTCTTTTCTAACTTCATTTATCATGAAATATTTTTCCTTCGATTCTTCCTCCAAAATATTATTACCATTATTCCAAACATATGCCTAACCCGTATATGTATTAGGTATTCGACAATTTATTTGACATTGAAAAGACAATGTTCACTCACAGGACGGGTACAAACTCCTCATTTTTTCGATGATTTCATCTTCGTCAGATGTATTAGGGCTGAACAAACCGGGAAACAATTCGGTTGTATTCAATCGGGACGTCCCTCCGATATTTCCTCCAAGCTGCATTGCCGAGGCATTTTTTCCCAAATACCTCAAAATCTTGTCTTTCACCACACTTATCCTGAGCTCTCTGGACCTGGAATAATAGGTTTTCATCACTAAATCGTTACAAACAATAATCTATCACAATTGGTAAACAAACTCTCGAACAATAAGCAGACACAATAAATTTATTAGTAAGAAATCAAAAACACAATATTACGGTCTGAAATTGGTGCATGCGCTGGTATCACCACAAAAAATTCGGATATTGCAAAACCGACACAAAGACGAAATATTTTTAAAGTCCAAAGATATTCACGAAATAACGATGATATAATGATAGTTTCATGATTCTGACATCATCAGTTATTATAGAATTCTGACATACCAGGTACCTCAGAATTCTGATCTACCAGTTCACAACACTCTAAAGGACCACTCATAATTGTACTCTTTTTCAGCAACCCGTATTTCTCTGAGGAATTGACCGATTTTCTCGCAGTTTTCTACGTATTTGAAAAAAAAATAATCAGAACGAAACTTACAAAGGGTGTAAAGAATCTGCCATGCTGCCTGAACTCGTTTTTTTTTTATGAATCCTCCGGCAGATTATGATAATCAGATATTCAATGTCTGTCTCAATGCAAAAAATAGTTTCATTCCAATCGACGAACTGAGGGAAAATTTCAAAAATGTCCCGAGATGAAGCCCATCGTTACCCTGTATAAGTTCCGTTCTGTTGACAAATCAGCGCGTTCGCAAATAATCGATCGCCCTGTGAGGTGACAAACAAAATATTTAGCTTTTTTGCCAAACGAAGCATTCTACCCGGTTGCATGAATCGACATTTTCTCGAAATTTTTACATTCTCACTACTGCGTACCTACCTATGAAATTACAGTAAAGGTCATTACACCTCTACTGGTCTAGACGGAGATAATAAAAACACGATATGCAGTTGTTTAATTACTAATAACAGATTTGTTGTATGTCGAAATACACTATAATATTCAATAATGCGGAAGTAACAGTCTAAAGCTAACCATACACTATAAAACGTTTTTAATGATTCTCCCGTGAATTGGAAAATCATTGTAAGTTTGCCCATGATTTTCAGGATATGAGCGCATTCTTCCATTAGATATCAATGTATTCATGGCATTACTAGGAAATTCAAAACGCTATAGTTCAGTCATTTTTCAGCTTTTCATGGGATTTTCTCTCCTCGTTTCTAAAAATAGAGTAGAAGTTATTGAAAATTATTGCAATATATTTGTAGTGAGGACAGATTTAGGATCTGCCCCAAAATGACACTGCGCTTGAAATTAAACCTTCAGATACCTAAAAGAGAAATTCTCTATTGGTCAGTGACACCTTGTTTTTGGAAAAATTTTGGAAATACAAATATATTTAATAAGAATAAAACCTCTACTTATCTTTGTGGACGTTTCGAGAACGAATCTGCTCCCGTTCTCAACACAATTAAAATATTTTTATCTTCGTAAAATTTTTCAATGTTTTCGATTTTGACACTGAAAAGTCACTTTTCAGATAAGTAGAGGTTTCATTCTTATTAAATATATTTGTATTTCCAAAATTTTTTCAAAAACAAGGTGTCACTGACCAATAGAGAATTTCTCTTTTAGGTATCTAAAGGTTTAATTTCAAGCGCAGTGACATTTTGGGGCAGATCCTAAATCTGTCCTTGCTACAAATATATTGCAATAATTTTTAATAACTTCTACTCTATTTTTAGAAACGAGGAGAGAAAATCCCATGAAAAGCTGAAAAATGAATGTACCACCTCCTCGAAGAACTTACAGACAGTATGCTATAGTACAGGCTGGTTGCATGGAAATAAGGTCAAATTCTTTGAGTATCATTTAGAACACTGTTTCTAGGTTAAGTAGGAAGTAATGGGATTAATAATAATTGTCTGATTTCACAAGGTATCCCAAAGCCAACAGAAAATTTTTCAACTCACATACCATCACAGAATCCTGACAGTAGTTTAGAAGAACAAAAATCAAAAATACCATTCCACGTCAGAATTCTTGCTTAGTACTTCAGAATTTCGAATTGTTGCTCAGAATTTTGACTTGTTTTTCAGAATTCTGTGGTACCATAATGAAACTATGAAAAAAAAAACTCTTGCTGCAATTTCATCCAAATTTGAAATCGATATATTTCCTTGTGTCACCAAGAAATTTGGTTTATTCTGATTCAAAAGTTACTAAATAGACGGTTCGAAGCTAGCGGAAAAGTCGGAAAACGTCATAAAAGTAAGGTTTGTTTTGATTTTTGTTTTGTGCCTTAGACGAATACGTTTTGAGCAATTGGTTACGGATTAGCATTTTGATCCTATTGAATCTAGTTCAAAATTACTTTTTACTTCTAAGAGAATTGATTTTGATTATGGTATGGTTGAATATCAATTGCATGTGTAATTTCATTAGAATAGTTTCTTCATTTCACACTTCTCACAGAGATGTGTCAATTTCAAATATTATAATAATAATGATATTCTTTATTGCCATGAGATCTCAAAAGAACATTAGCAAGGTCATCGGCCAAATATGATTACACATGTAACAAACTTTAATATATGATTTCACACGAAAATTTTAAAATACGTTTCACCCGCCTACATACATTATATTGAAATTGATAGACTAAATATATATTTTATGTAATATACAGGGTGAGTCAAAACTGTGTACCGAGCTTTCTGGGGGTGATACACCATTGAAAAATAAATGTAGTTTGATGATTAAACTCATGGCCCAAAATGCATATTAAGGGAGATATATCCTTCCAAAGTTGATAAAATTAAAATAATTTCTCCGCATAACTTCTGAACAATGAGAGCCACCAGATTGAAATTTTGTGCATGAATATATGTTGTCAAAATGCATTCTTCCACATTTCTACATTTCTGATATTGTTATAAAGGGTGTTTTCAGAGGGTGAGTCATGATTTTTTGTAGAAAACTTTTTTTCCTGTATTATTTTCGGTGAAAAAACAGGAGCATTCGATGGAGCGAGGAAAATTACATGAGAAAGGTACTCTTATTCAAATACAAAAAATTGAGCCGTTCGTGAGATATTTGAGTTTTTGTAGTTACATGATATCAGCAGATTGATTTTATTCATCGCGAGATTCATCGGTAACAATATGTTAGCAGGCCATGATGAATAATTTTGTTCTCAATTTTGACGTTCATGTCATCAACATTCGAGTCAACAGTGTTGTAGCCGATTTGTTCGTGTGGTTTTTCTGTGTCATTTATCACTGCGATTATCAACTGAGATTTTAAGAAATATGGCAGGTTATTCGTTCTCTGAACAAACTGATATGCTTCTAATGCTTGGCGAGTGCTTCGAAAATGCAAATGCTGCTGAAATATCGTTATACCGACTATTTCGTCGACTGATTCGTTCGTGCACGGCGACCTTTAGCTAGCGCAGTGCTCTAGACCTAGACATTAGAATGGGAAAGTGCAGACGCAGACTTGTCGGTGGTAATAGCTAGAAGCCTGCCTACTGCCTAGTACTGCAGGCGAACGAGTCTGGTCTGGTCGGAGTGACCGGTCTACAGCGAATCGCAAAAATTCATTCAGAAAATTGCGAATTGTCTATGCACGGCCGATTTCTCGGAATAATTATTTCCTGCCTTCACTTGCCGGCAGCAGCGAAATCCAGCGACGCATTCTGTAGGTACCTATGTCTAGGTCTTGCGGCGAAACTCTCTTAATTCTCAGGGTTTTTGGTTTGGGTTCACACTGTATATATTTGTAGCAAAGAAACGAGGCGAGCCAGACAAACCAGTTATATTTTCCCCAAAAGTGCTAGGTATCTGCGAACTGACAATAAAACTTTAAATTCTGCCGCGTGACTGATTCACAATTAAAAGCAAGAAAAATAGGAACTTAGCGGAGTCCAGTACTTAATTGTTATAAAGCGGTTATTAGCATCAACTCACCTGACAGATCAGGTACACTGCTACTCAAATAAACGTATTTCAGCGCAGTTGGAAACCACAAAATTCTGTTCAATATCAGACACTTTGCTGGGTATAAGAAGAGAATTACTAATCGTAGGTCATCCTCTCTGATACGCAATGCTCGAAATTTACTAGGACCACGAAGAACGACAATTTCGTGAAAAAGGTGAACAGACTTTTTCAACGCTCTGAATAAAAACTGGCATCGGTACCACACGGAAAATAATAATCCGAATTATTTAGCTCCAGTGCAGTACTCAAAAGTTTTTTTCCCAAAGTATTTCGGCATCCTGTATTTTTAGTATTCTCAGATAAGTACACCTTCATGTGTATATTACTAAAGTCAGTTTAGCGTTTCGCATTCTAGTAGAACTCTAACCGCACCCTGTATAATACTCTCTTTTTAGAATATATACAGGGTGGCCCAATGAAAGCGAAACGAGGTAAGCATTTTACTGAGAGATCAAGGAACTGACATTAGAATAAATGATTCTTTATGTGATGTTGGATAGGACAGGATTGAAAAAAAAAACACACATAAGGCACTTCTTAGATGAACATCGTTCTCACTACAAAATGAAAAGGGAAAAAGCGTTACTTTCCATCACTAGCCGATTATTTTTATAAACGTGTTTATAAATGTTGTTTGTATGCATGGTAATAAATAAACGAGTACTCTTTTGTTCTCCTAGTGTCCAATTCTAATTGACGGAAATAAATTTTACAATCACCATAACCGATTATCTTTTAAATTTCCATACGCTCTTCTTCACTTAATTGAACCATTATAAATTGTACAATTTGGAAATTGTACGTTTATTCATTATCATGCATACAAACAACATCAATTGGTTTATCTAAATAGTTTTCTGCTCTAATGCAAAAACTCAAAGAAGATTGATTGAAGTGCTATATTCCACGTTTCTACAATTTTTTTACACTAAACTGAAGATATTTACTTGGTTCTATACTTTATCCCAACCCATAGAAGCCGAATGAGTTGGGGTGAAATAAATAGTCATTTTGTTATACAGTATGAATCTTTCAGTTCAGCAATAACTATCATACTATCATACGAGATCTAAGCCGAGATACGACCGTGCATGAGCGAACTCCTTGGAACAACCTATTTTCCTATGCAATAAATAATATGTGCAACGAATTGCCAATCGACCGGTATCAAAATCGAAAAATCCACGTCCGTGAATTTTTCCCTCTCGAATCACGTTTCTCTCTTGTCTGGGCAGGAACTCTCTCTTCAGCCTCGTTCCAATCGTCACCGTGTCCTTATTAGATTACAGAGAACGTCTGGTCGATGTCTACATCATACATACACACACATACACACTTTTGTATCATTATTTTCATCGTCACATTCCTAGACGACCGGCAGCAGTAATGAGACTTGGCGTTCGATTGCGTAACAGACACCGCATAGCATCGCGTCGACCGCGGCGGTCGGGAGCTGGACGATCTTCGTTATTTTTCGACTGGTTCTATCTAGTTTCAGAATAAAAAAATCTCTAGTGTATGCTACGGGGGCGCTGAACGGACATGATGACTTTTTTTATAATTGCCAGTTAGAACTAATTGTCAGTTTGAACTGGCAATCAGCACTAATTGCCACTTCAAATTAGCATTTATCCCTTATTGCCAGTTTGAACTGGCATTTATCCCTAATTTCCAGTTTGAACTGGCATTAATCCCTGATTGCCAGTTTAAACTGATATTTATCCCAAATTGCCAGTTTAATCTGGCAATTAGCACTATAATTGTCAGTTTGAACTGGCAATTATGGCTAATTGTCAGTTTGAAGTGGCAATTATGGCTAATTGTCAGTTTGAACTGGCAATCATGGCTAATTGGCAGTTTGAAGTGGCAATTATGGCTAATTGTCAGTTTGAACTGGCAATTAGGGCTAATTGCCAGTTTGAACTGGCATTTAGGGATAAATGCCAGTTTAAACTGACAATTATGGCTAATTGTCAGTTTGAACTGGCAGTTAGGGCTAAAGGCCAGTTTGAACTGGCATTTAGGGATAAATGCCAGTTTGAACTGACAATTATGGCTAATTGTCAGTTTTAACTGACAATCAGGGCTAATTGTCAGTTTGAACTGGCATTTATCCCTGATTGCCAGTTTAAACTGACATTTATCCCAAATTGCCAGTTTAATCTGGCAATTAGCACTATAATTGCCAGTTCGAACTGGCAATCAGCCCTTATCGCCAGTTCAAACTGGCATTTATCCCCCGAGAAACCACCTCTAACTTTTGTTTTCCAAATTGCACCCCATGTTCGTTTTGGATCAACTCACAGCCCGTTTCTGTGTTAAATCTTCAATAATTATTGGTTGAGTTTCGAAGACAACTCGTTCCAAATATCCCCATAGGAAAAAATCCAGTGGCGTGAGATCTGGAGAACGTGCAGGCCATCTACAGGTCCACTATTTCCAATCTACCAACTATCGAGTTCAATTTTCTCGATTAACTTTATTTCCACAACTATATATTATAATGTGTCGTTGAATGATGAAAGAAATGGACTGTAAGTCGAACCAAAACAAACATGGCGGTGCGATTTGAAAAACAAAAGTTAGGGTTGGTTTCTCGGGGGTTGTTTACCAGGGGGTTGGATTTTGCTATGCTGCATGAACGAGCTCATGGTCTCCTACGACACGTATTTTTTTCCAATTTTCTCTTCTGCAAATAACTGAAATATCTGCTTGCCTTAAAGCTCTGGGACACCCGGTATATTCTCTACTAGATCGAGCTTCGAGAGAGAGAGGAACTGAAACTACCATAAGAAAGAGACGAAGTGATTTAAAATCAACCTAGTGTTGGCAAAACATTTTGATGTGTCATGCCATTGTGTTGAGAAATGCATTTTCAAATATCTAAAATTTTTATATTTTGAATATTCGCCTAACCTAACATGAGGAATAGCACGCCACATACCAATTGCACTATGGGTTTATTACCAGTACCTTTATGAAACTTTTTTTACACCGGTAATTTTTCAACAAAAAGATTCTATCCTTTTGATTTTCTGTTGGGAAAAATTAGAAATCGAACCAATGCTGATTTGTGGGGATAGATGAAAAATTCGTGATGAATAACATAGTTTTCTTTTGACTTACTGTTGGCACAGGAGAGACCATTTCAAAACTTCTTCAAATTCTTCTTCTTCTTCAAATTTTGGACACTTCTTACACGATAACTGATTTTCTAACGTGAATTTCTTTTGAACACATGGATTTCGAGCAACTTTTTGCTCCTTTTTATATTTACTTGTTCAGAATGTCAGTTTTTTCACATCGCCCATCTCATTCGACCCAGCATGATACCAGACATAGGCGTAGCATGGGTAATGGGCTTTGCAGCAACAATATAGCATAGATTATAATTTTTTTCATAATGACAGAGGAAGGAGGAAGAGATAGCAGTGGTAGTACGACATGAAAAATACAGCCTGTTGAATCATAACCAAAGTCATTGATTGGTAATGCTTATAGCGAGTTCCGTAAACGAAACTGTGCGGATATTATTGACTCTCCTTACCAATCTCTTTTCTAGACGAATGATTGAAAATAAAATCTGAATGGCATACACTTGTGCTACTTGCACCTACCAATTATGTGAAAAACGAACGGGAATGTGTAGTTTTAATGGTAGGCATGTCCTCCAATGTCAGATCTATTACAATCCTTTCAACACCTGACACCTGTTGGCTACTATGTTTTTCAAAGTAATGCATTTCTCTCTTTCTTGAATGGAAGGCAAATCAATACGAAACAGTAGAAAAACAGTAGGGAAAAGTTGTTTTCTGTTGACTAAATACTATTTGGATTTTCTTATATCTGATGCTGCTGTCTAGAGCATAGGCGTAGGTAGGGGGCAGACGTATCACCGCCGAAACTAAATTATTTTCGAAGAAATGTTCTGACTCGATAATTATTCTTTGTTTATATTCACTTGATCGATTGAGGAATGTAAATATTGATATTCAGTTCACTGGCATTTCAAAATTTGAAAATTTATTCGAAAAACTGTGAATGCTCTACGATTAGTCCTATAACCAATTTTCATCACATGCTGAATCCTCAATGCCGAATAGAGAAAGACCACTAGAAGAGTTGAAGAGTATTTGGAAGATCTGAAGAATATTTTTTTCAGAAAACTCAGGGATACGTTGATTAGGAGAACAAAAGATTGTTTTTCTCTGTATTGGAAAAGTCGATTAAGTTCTTTTGTTACAACCCATTTGAAGATATTTGTCGTTATGTTACTCCTTCCAGTACGGAACTTTATATTCCCTTCATCTTCTCTTGTTTCAACTGTACTTACGAATCTAATTTTTCATTGAGGAAAAAATGGCATATTCAAATGATTTTGAGAAATTCGGATTGTAGTGACGTTCACTCAAAAACAGTTCTACCTATTTTAAATTCGAGAAATTGAATATTTCTCCTAGCATATTTTCTCTTGGTCCACGATATTTGAATATTTTAATACACTCCTACTCCTTGCCTGCCATTTAAATAATGAATATACCATGAATGAATTTGTTTACAACATTATCCGGACGATCTACGCACTACCTAAATACCGGTCAAAGACGTAGTAAAATTTGGTCAGCAATTCGTGAAAGCGATGAGTGTTGTTTGCTCCCAGGACAGGACATCAATCAATGATTATGTCATTATTTATAGTGGTAGTGACATCAAATGGAAGAATTACATAAGGAGACTTTGATGGATCGCATACAGGTCTGATCATAATGAAGTGAGAGTAAGATGTGAAGGTATAAGTGATTGACGTTTCATGAATTTTTTCTTGGGATTTTCATGGACAACTTCGACTCAAAAGTGTTCATCGGGTATATACGAAAAGTATAATGTAGAACGGAATCACAAAAAGCATAACAAACAATACATCGAACCATGCACTACCTATTTACCTATTAGGATTTCATTTTTTTTTTTGTTCGTGAAGAATGGGCACTTCCAGTTTAATAACTTTCAATTTTCGTTTATTTGTCATAAGATTATGAATGGCTGTCAAAAGCCACTTTTTCATCGAAACACGAATTATCAAACTGCACAAATCTAATACCGATCGTGACGTCAGTGCGCGTTGTGAATTTAAAAAAATATGAACGAGTTACTTGAGAGTCATTTATTATTATCAGATAAAATTTTCGGGAAATCACTAGAAATGCCCATTCTACGAAAGCATTACTAGAGAGCCAACAAATATTTTCAAGTTTCATAATTTTTTTCTTTTGCCATAACATTCCTGACTCACGAGTTCAAAGATACTACGTTAGAACACTATATCAGAATTTTACTTTTATGTCAGAATTAGGTGATACTATACCAGCATCGGGATAAGGTTCAGAATTATCATATTTGTTGGCACTTTTCGTAGAATTACCAGTAATATAGAAACGAGTGAGGACGCTTTTTTAATTAGTCTCCACCAAATTATTCACTATTATGCAACTTCAGAAAATGAAATGATAACATAATACACGTAAATGCAAGGGATGTTCCAATTGAGACAATCCTGGATTCAAAATCCATGCGTGTCTTCACTTGTTTCATGACAAAAAAGGTAAAAAAAAACACAAATCGCCACTATCAACTCATAATTACCTCTCATCCTTGTAATTCTGGTCAATACTTGAAAAAGAGAAAAATTAAATCAGAGCAGATCGATTTATATGGTTTCAGATATAATTGACTTAACTATTAACTATGCAGTGTGTTGCAGCAAATTATTCATGTGCTAACGTATTCAAGTATTTGTAGGAAATATTTGCAGCTGATCTTTGAAAATGTTATAAATAACAACCTCATTGTCGACATAATTCTACAGAAATATATTCAACGAAAAAATATATAAAAATATTATATATAAAGATATTTTAAGAACTACAATCAGGAATTTCTCATGATATCCAGGGAATTTCTATCATATCATGTAATAATTTTTCCAAGACTTCCTTATAAATTTCTGGATTTTCTAACAAACTCCTAAAGACTTCATGGACTAGTACTTCTTCATGACTTGTCGAGCCTCTTGAAGAATCCACACCCCAAAAATAACATCACCCTCTTGTTGAGGAAGCATTTCAAATACCGAAAATTCAAAATCGATCGATGATAACGATATAACAGGGTCGACACACTGTATATTTTTGAAATCAGAAAAAAAGCTCTTTGTAGATTTGAAGACGATTGACAACCTGTCAACAAGTTTTGAATTTTTGACAATAAATATTGCTTATCCTGAGAAAAAAACCTTTTTTATTCACCATTTTCTGATAATGTTCGAAATAACCCATGCAGGTGGGGTTCAACGATAGACGGGAAAACCCTGCACATATTTTTCTGACATATACAGGGTGAGTCAAAAAATGTGTACCGAGCTTTCTGGGGGTGATAGAACATTGAAAAATAAGTGTAGTTTGATGATTAAACTCATGGCCCAAAATGCATATAAAACGGAGATAAATCCTTCCAAAGTTGATAAAATTAAAATAATTTCTCTGCATACCTTCTGAACGATGAAAGCCACCCGATTGAAATTCTGTGCATGAATGTATGTTGTCAAAATACATTCTTCCACATTTCCACATTTCTGATATTGTTATAAAGGGTGTTTTCAGAGGGTGAGTCATGATTTTTTGTAGAAAACTTTTTTTCCTGTATTATTTTCGGTGAAAAAACAAGAGCATTCGATGGAGCAAAGAAAATTACATGAAAAAGGTACTCTTATTCAAATACAAAAAATTGAGCCGTTCGTGAGATATTTGAGTTTTTGTAGTTACATGATATCAGCAGATTGATTTTATTCATCGCGAGATTCATCGGTAACAATATGTTAGCAGGCCATGATGAATAATTTTGTTCTCAATTTTGACGTTCATGTCATCAACATTCGAGTCAACATTGTTGTAGTCGATTTGTTCGTGTGGTTTTTCTGTGTCATTTATCACTGCGATTATCAACTGAGATTTTAAGAAATATGGCAGGTTATTCGTTCTCTGAACAAACTGATATGCTTCTAATGCTTGGCGAGTGCTTCGGAAATGCAAATGCTGCTGAAATATCGTTATACCGATGAATCTCGCGATGAATAAAATCAATCTGCTGATATCATGTAACTACAAAAACTCAAATATCTCACGAACGGCTCAATTTTTTGTATTTGAATAAGAGTACATTTTTCATGTAATTCTCTTCACTCCATCGAATGCTCCTGTTTTTTCACCGAAAATAATACAGGGAAAAAAGTTTTCTACAAAAAATCATGACTCACCCTCTGAAAACACCCTTTATAACGATATCGAATGTGGAAGTGTGACGAAAAAATGTATTTTGACAACATACATTCATGCACAAAATTTCAATCAGGTGGCTTTCATCGTTCAGAAGTTATGCGGAGAAATTATTTTAATTTCATCAACTTTGGAAGGATATATATCTCCCTTAATATGCATTTTGGGCCATGAGTTTAATCATCAAACTACACTTATTTTTCAATGGTCTATCACCCCCAGAAAGCTCGGTACACATTTTTGACTCACCCTGTATACACTGTGTCCAAGATAAGGAAGGCCAGTATGGGTATCTCGAATGATGGTAGCTCAAAGACGAACCGTTGGATCAGAAAATCGACAATCAATAAGCATCGAAAGGTGCCACATCTTCAGTTTTGTCATCGAACATCATTACCAACACCACAAAAAAAAATTTAATCCGGAAATTCGGAATTTTTTGAAAATATCTCGAAAACAAAAAGTGATCCCTGCTCCCTGGACGTCTCGATGAATGTCGAGAAATTTCCACTCGAATTTCCGTTGGGAGAAATTTCTTCGAAAAATAAACACCCGCTCACCTGTTTCTCAACGCCATCAGATACTCATACTGGGTGAGATTCCCGTCCCGGGCGATCTCCGTCACGGGCTGATCGCCCTGCATCGTATCGTAAATATCCGCCTCGGGCGCGGCCATCAAGTACCGCTCGAGGAACTTCCGCAGATAATCCTCGGCGGCGTCCGTCGGGGGAGCGGCCGTCGCGACGGCGGCGCAGCCGAGGACGCACAGAACGGCGGGAAAGTTGCACATCGGGGCACGAGCGCGTCTGCGAAGCGACTGGCCTCGTCGGTCGCGGCTCAGAAAAGCCCCGTCTGGAAGGCCGGTTAAAATTAGCGATTTTTCGTCTTGGGGCTTCGACTAGAGAACGGCCATCGGATCGGAGCGGAGCGGAGCGGATTGGATGCTGAAGGAGGCCGGCCGACGTTGCCGACGGATATCTCAGGTTTGGACTCTTAGGGAGGATGCCTAAAACCGTTTCCGGAAGTGAAACGTTTCAGCAAGGCACGTTTCAGACTATTTTTTTTACTGAAATCAATTTTTAAATATCAATGATTCAAAATGGGATGATTTCATGATGCAGAATTATATGATTGAGTGAGGTTTTACCACTTTTCAGACAAATACGAAGGATGATTTCAAAAGATGCCTAGAACCGTTTCCGGGAGTGAAACGTTTTAGCAAGGCACGTTTTAGACTATTTTTTTCTTCTTCACTGGAATCAATTTTCAAATATCAATGATTCAAAATGGGATGATTTCATGATGCAGAGTAATATGATTGAGTGAGGTTTTACCACTCTTCAGACAAATACGAAGGATGATTTCAAAAGATGCCTAGAACCGTTTCCGGGAGTGGAACGTTTTAGCAAGGCACGTTTTAGACTATTTTTTTCTTTTTCACTGGAATCAATTTTCAAATATCAATGATTCAAAATGGGATGATTTCATGATGCAGAGTAATATGATTGAGTGAAATTTTACCACTCTTCAGACAAATACGAAGGATGATATCGAAAGATGCCAAAAACCGTTTCCGGGAGTGGAACGTTTTAGCAAGGCACGTTTTAGACTATTTTTTTCTTTTTCACTGAAATCAATTTTCAAATATCAAAGATTCAAAATGGGATGATTTCATGAAGCAGAGTAATATGATTGAGTGAGGTTTCACCCACTCTTCAGATGAATACGAAGGATGATATCGAAAGATGCCTAAGACCGTTTTCGGGAGTGAAACGTTTTAGCGAGGCACGTCTAAGACTATTTTTTTCTTCTTTAATGGAATCAATTTTCAAATATCAATGATTCAAAATGGGATGATTTCATGATGCAGAGTAATATGATTGAGTGAGGTTTTACCACTCTTCAGACAAATACGAAGGATGATTTCAAAAGATGCCTAGAACCGTTTCCGGGAGTGGAACGTTTTAGCAAGGCACGTTTTAGACTATTTTTTTCTTTTTCACTGGAATCAATTTTCAAATATCAATGATTCAAAATGGGATGATTTCATGATGCAGAGTAATATGATTGAGTGAAATTTTACCACTCTTCAGACAAATACGAAGGATGATATCGAAAGATGCCAAAAACCGTTTCCGGGAGTGGAACGTTTTAGCAAGGCACGTTTTAGACTATTTTTTTCTTTTTCACTGAAATCAATTTTCAAATATCAAAGATTCAAAATGGGATGATTTCATGAAGCAGAGTAATATGATTGAGTGAGGTTTCACCCACTCTTCAGATGAATACGAAGGATGATATCGAAAGATGCCTAAGACCGTTTTCGGGAGTGAAACGTTTTAGCGAGGCACGTCTAAGACTATTTTTTTCTTCTTTAATGGAATCAATTTTCAAATATCAATGATTCAAAATGGGATGATTTCATGATGCAGAGTAATATGATTGAGTGAGGTTTTACCACTCTTCAGACAAATACGAAGGATGATTTCAAAAGATGCCTAGAACCGTTTCCGGGAGTGGAACGTTTTAGCAAGGCACGTTTTAGACTATTTTTTTCTTTTTCACTGGAATCAATTTTCAAATATCAATGATTCAAAATGGGATGATTTCATGATGCAGAGTAATATGATTGAGTGAAATTTTACCACTCTTCAGACAAATACGAAGGATGATATCGAAAGATGCCAAAAACCGTTTCCGGGAGTGGAACGTTTTAGCAAGGCACGTTTTAGACTATTTTTTTCTTTTTCACTGAAATCAATTTTCAAATATCAAAGATTCAAAATGGGATGATTTCATGAAGCAGAGTAATATGATTGAGTGAGGTTTCACCCACTCTTCAGATGAATACGAAGGATGATATCGAAAGATGCCTAAGACCGTTTTCGGGAGTGAAACGTTTTAGCGAGGCACGTCTAAGACTATTTTTTTCTTCTTTAATGGAATCAATTTTCAAATATCAATGATTCAAAATGGGATGATTTCATGATGCAGAGTAATATGATTGAGTGAGGTTTTACCACTCTTCAGACAAATACGAAGGATGATATCGAAAGATGCCAAAAACCGTTTCCGGGAGTGGAACGTTTTAGCAAGGCACGTTTTAGACTATTTTTTTCTTTTTCACTGAAATCAATTTTCAAATATCAAAGATTCAAAATGGGATGATTTCATGAAGCAGAGTAATATGATTGAGTGAGGTTTCACCCACTCTTCAGATGAATACGAAGGATGATATCGAAAGATGCCTAAGACCGTTTTCGGGAGTGAAACGTTTTAGCGAGGCACGTCTAAGACTATTTTTTTCTTCTTTAATGGAATCAATTTTTGAATATCAATGATTCAAAATGGGATGATTTCATGAAGCAGAGTAATATGATTGAGTGAGGTTTTACCACTCTTCAGACAAATACGAAGGATGATATCGAAAAATGCCGAAAACCTTTCCTAGGAAATGAGAGGGGAACTGAAATATCATAAAGGAGAACCCACCACGGGAGTAGAACGTTTTGGCAAGGCACGTTTAGCAAGGCACGTTTGAGACTATTTATTTTTTTAAATGAAATCAATTTTTAAATATCAATGATTCGAAATGGGATGATTTCATGATGTAGAGTTATATGATTGAGTGAGGTTTTACCACTCTTCAGACAAATACGAAGGATGATTTCAAAAGATGCCTAGAACCGTTTCCGGGAGTGGAACGTTTTAGCAAGGCACGTTTTAAACTATTCTTTTCTTCTTTACTGGAATCAATATTTAAATATCAATGATTCAAAATGCGATGGTTTCATAATGCAGAGTGATATGATTGAGTGAGGTTTTACCACTCTTCAGACAAATACGAAGGATGATTTCAAAAGATGCCTAGAACCGTTTCCGGAAGTGAAACGTTTTAGCAAGGCACGTTTTAGACTATTTTTTTCTTCTTCACTGGAATCAATTTTCAAATATCAATGATTCAAAATGGGATGATTTCATGAAGCAGAGTAATATGATTGAGTGAGGTTTTACCACTCTTCAGACAAATACGAAGGATGATATCGAAAAATGCCGAAAACCTTTCCTAGGAAATGAGAGGGGAACTGGAATATCATAAAGGAGAACCCACCACGGGAGTAGAACGTTTTGGCAAGGCACGTTTGAGACTATTTTTTTCTTCTTAAATGAAATCAATTTTTAAATATCAATGATTCAAAATGGGATGATTTTATGATGCAGAGTAATATGATTGAGTGAGGTTTGCCTAAAAATGCCTAAAACCGTTTCCGGGAGTGAAACGTTTTAGCAAGGCACGTTTTAGATTGCTTTGTTCAATGATATCAATAAAAAAATTGCAGATTATTCAGTTCTTTTTTTAAATATCAATGATTGAAAATGGGATGATTTTATGATGCAGTGTGAGGTTTTACCCACTGTTCAGATGAAGGATGATATCGAAAAATGCCAGAAAAGTTTTCTATATAAGATATGAAAGGAGAACCGAAATATCATGAAAAAGACAACACCACGTGAGTTTTTAACGTTTTAGCAAGGCACGTTTAGTAAGGCACGTTTTTGATTGTACTGTTTAATGATATCGATGAAGACATTGCGGATTATTCAGTTCTTTCAAATATCAATGATTTAAATTGGGACGATTCCATGACTCGGGGTAATTTGGGTGACTCTGATAGGTTATTTTGTGCATTTTATGCATTGTCAACACTCTGAAAGAGTTTTTTTTTTAAATTTTTGTTTTTTTACTTTCTTTCGACAAACTTCAGAACTCCTCACAATATTCTCATATGTATGAAAGTTCTATTTTAATTTTGGCTATTTTCAAATAAATTTCGAAATACCCCATGAGTAAATACCAAGACTACTTGATTAAACGTCAAATTCATTTCCTGAGCAATCTTCTGATAAAAATCAAAATAATGTTAATAATAGTAATAACTTCAACATGCATCGATCATCGAATGATCGACTTGAAATATCAAGAAAACAGTTGCTTATAACATATAAATATATAACATTATAACGTAGATATGACAGTGGAATCCAGTTTTTTTACTGAAAAATGTGCTACAAGTAATTTCAAAAAAGTTATGAATCTCAAAAAAAGAAAGAAACGTGTAGGAGCAATAATATCATCAGATTCGAATTCTTCATCTCCAAAAACCTCTCAAAACAAATTTTCGTTCAGTTGAGGTTAGTATTTCGATATTTATTTAGAAAAAAAAGAGAATGAAAATCTCTCAACACACTGTATCTTGAAAACGACGCGTTTACGTACATATATTCATTTGGATAATTCATATTAGAATATTGTGACGAATCACCTCCTGATTGTCAAAGTACTTTCGAATACATCTGTGTAGAGGGTTTCCTGATTATGGGTCATTACTTCGGTCAGAGCTAGCCCAATATGCCACAGTGGTTCGGATTCAACTTGTGCAAACTGTAGATCCCGTCCCTTTCTCTCGCACAAGCCCTACAAGGGCTCCTAAAAATGGGTCTTGAAAGAAGTTTTCGAATTGAAATCTTGACATTCAGTATGACATTATGCTGGTGCTGCTCTCCTGAATTTATGATACCTATTGATCTGATGAATATTATTGATAATCGAATATCGAAATTGAAGATTCTCGGTATTTTCTCGACCCCTAGTTAGATTAGGAAAAACTTTTCCTAAATATCCATAATATATCAATGAGTACTCACCGAAAAATATTCGTTCACTGATTTGCAACCACTTCTCAACAGTTTCACCTCAGAGACTGTTGAATCCCACTTAAATCGGCAGTGGTTCAAATGGATCCAGATCCGATTGGGCATCTTTATATACGCAAGAGGGTCCTATTTGCATTTTTAAAATGCGGATGTGTGACCACTGTGGGTTGTCAGCCCGGTGGTACTTCGAAAAAAATAGAATATTTATGGACAGGTGATGTGTGAAATACAGTACACGAAGAAAAATGTTCTATTCGATATCGAGTGGTTTTTGTAAATACTTTTTGCATATCGATAAATTATGAATTAATGTTATTTCAGGGAAAAATCAATCGGAATCGCTGATTTTTAATCACTTGTATTGGACTGTCCAATCAACAGAATGATTCTGATATTAGTACCAGGAGAGCAGAAATGCTATGAGGTATGCTGTATCAATCGTGAGCAGACGAAAATTCAAATTCCATTTCGAAGACGGAATCAGGAATCGGATATTGGGAGAGCAGAAATATGGATATTGCAGTGAAATCGTGGATGTACACCAAATATACAACTCAGCATTTTTCTGAAAGATTTAATTTGTGTAGTAACTTGAGTATTTACAATGTGCTGGTGTACTCTTTTGATATTGGTGTATGTAAATGAAGACACAGCAAGCATAGAAGTGAAAACGCGATTTCAATACCCCAAATCGGATAATTTTCCGAAAATTTCCAGTTAAATGCCAACGATACTGAAATAGAT
The DNA here is from genome assembly GCA_963576655.1 of Gastrophysa polygoni. Lineage (NCBI taxonomy): Eukaryota > Metazoa > Arthropoda > Insecta > Coleoptera > Chrysomelidae > Gastrophysa > Gastrophysa polygoni. Next base: position 10,863,558 of record OY755093.1, read on the forward strand.
ATTTACGTTACTAGTCCGGTAAGTACACTTTTACAGTACGAGTGAGATGTTTACGGACGAGGTGCAAGCCGAGTCCGGAATTTCAAAACGAGTACTGTAAAAGTTTACCGGACGTGTGACGTATAACATTTTATTTCATACTGCTACAAAACAAAAATGAACAGTGAAAAATAACATATTAATCTTTGTTGAAGTGCTACAACAAAAAATGGGAATGTATCAGCAAGTAGCAACTCCCTAATAAATAATTCATCCAATGGAGCTCCTGGTATCCATATTCATGGGAACGAAAATTTAACGGTTAATATTAATATTAGCAATGAGTAATTTCTGTGTATTGTTTCGCTGTTGAATTTTTAATAAATGTATTCATGCTTTTGACGCATAACTGAGTTTTCAATATTTACAATCCGGTAAAATTTCATTACGGGATAGTAGCACGTAATGAAATATTACGTGCGCCTATCCTGTAAAAGTCTATTTTCCGGATTGAAATCAGGTACGTAAAGGTATGTTCTATGATGCAGTATGAAATAAAAGTTAATTTCATAAAACCACACATTCTTTTTCCAACACAAATCGGGTCAGTCAAATCGGAATATCTTCAATTTCGATACGCTGGTATGCCATCATACTATTTTTTGTTTATACACTAATATCACTCAATGACTGATGCATCTTTCATAACTACGTGAGTGTAGAAGGGCCAATAAATTATAAAATTATAAAATTCCAAATCAAGATATCTGATGGAGCTCATCATGAAATTCTCTCATCAATCCAAAAATGGAATAATATACCGCGTGATCCATTGAAAATAAGAAATTTGTTGAAGACAACATGTATAACCAGAAGTCGTATGATCAGAATTCCAAGTATTTTCGAACCACAATATATCTAAATAATCACCGCGAATAGCAATTGATTTGCAAATGATATAGATATAAGTGGACCGCAGATGAAATTCACCTTCTGAATAGGTATCAGAAGACGACTATAAGCAGAATTGAAGAAGCATGGGGCATGTCCAAACCTGGATTTTTGGAGTTTGGTTTTGGGGGGCCATTCGGGGCCAATCACTCCGCTTCCTACTCGCGATAGGTGTTAAAAAACTCTGGTCGGTGTCAATACAAATATTCAAATAAATTCGGCAGCAAAGGGTTTGTCCATTAACGCATCTGATATCACACATCACACGGTAGCGTCTAGACACTTTTTTATAAATATGTAAACAGTGAGACAGCCCAATAAATTTTTCATATATACTGCGGTGCATGTGTCTTATGGCCAGACGAGAACACCTTCTAAATTTACATTCTTCGCCGAAAATATTTCAGGAAATTAGCATTCATCACGAATTCGATGTTTATTTTTAGTGGATATGTAATGGGAAGCGGTCTCATCGAGCCAATTTTTTTGCTCCAATGTGCCACAGTTTCAGAAAAATAATGCCTACTACAATGTTCACTTGTAACACCACGAGAGTTTCAATTATTACCGGAATTTTTTTCGAGAACACTGATTTTCTAAATATTCATGTTGGAGAAAAAAATTCCGGTTTTAAATTGAAGTGGTTTTCGTTAAGGAAATTTAAACCGAAATAAACTCGACACAATCTGAACTTGAATGAATTGTCATTTTACTTATATACGTTAAAAAAATCGAATGTAATTTCATTCTCCTTTCCCCATGGAGGAAAAAAAATTCCGGAAATTTGTCCAGTTGGCTATGATAACGTTACAAAATACAGGCTTTTATTTGGTCGAAAATGTTAGGCGTGAAATTACTATTTGGATCACAAAACACCATACTAAAAATTATCTATAAGAAGGTCCGATTATTCCCTACAAAAAAGCTTTATGAAGAAATCAACTTATTCAACATAGAAGTCTCTATTCCTACTCTTGTTTTATATGGATATTTCACAAAAAATCTAATTACCAGAGGTCCACTATTGAGAAAGAAACCAGATCTGTTATGGAAGGCTCTGTCCACATGCCTTTATTCAAAAAAAGTCACTCTAAGAGATTACTTTGGCCCAAAACTTTTCAACTTGCTACTTTTCGAGTCCAAAAACATTATGGACATTAAGAAATACAAAACGGCTATAAAATCATTCGTATACTACAATCAACTTATTTCTCTCGAGAACTCCATTCTCCAGAAAAACCAAACTTATATTGTCCGACAAAGTAAATATCTCCTTTCAGATATGGGATACCTAACACAACACAAGCACTTCTGCGCTTAGGTGAAAGGTTTCCAATATATGAAGGGAGAAAAGAAGTATTATTATATTATTATATAAGTAATCTTGTATTATCGTATCTGTAATCAGTACTCTGTACATGTTAACCCACTTGCTGTGTTATTACCCAAAAATTACTTACTTACTAATTACTTACTTACATCAGTTCGTCTTAGTCATAATCTTTGATTATTTATTAGATATTGGCACCTGAGGCAACTACAGATAATCAACTAGAAATATGAGAGGAAAATATGTTAAAATTTTATGGCGATTAAATAGTGTTTACATAGAGATTTCATGTTTTCCATAGTGACTACATAAAGTGAATTCATGGCGATCTTTCATGGCGAAATTTCATAGTGATTACGTGGCTATCACATTGTGTATATATATAATGATTTCATGTGATTTCATAGCGATTTCACAGAAATTACATGGCGATTACATAGTGATTACATAAAGTGTATTGCAGAATTACCTGATGTAGTTGTTTCCCTCTCTCCAAAAATATCAACAACAACATTTTCATGTAATTTTATGTATCTTCATAGTGATTACATTGTGACTTCATGGCCATCGCATGATTTAGTGATATCGGGTAATTATTGTGTAATCACATTATGTGATCACATAATATTTCATATAATTTCATAGTGATTACATAGAAATCCCATGGCGATTACATAGTGATCACATCAAAACTGCTCCATGATTTCCTTATATAGTTGTTAGCCTCTCGCCAGAAATATAAACAACAAAATTTTCATGTAATTTCATGTAACTTCTTAGTGATTACATAGTTACTTCATGACCATTGCATGATAAGAATATCTGATAGTTTCATATCTATTCAATACAGATTTCATCGTGATTATGACACAAGGATATCATGTAATCACATAGTGATTACATAATATTTACAGAGTGATTTCATGTAATTTCATAGTGATTACATAGAAATTCCATGGCGATTAGATAGTGATCACATCAAACCTGTTCCACGATTTCCTCTCGCCAGAAATATCATCTACAGAATTTTTTTCATTCTTTATTGTATCAAATATTCAAGACAGAATCGCATAGTTTCTCAACCACACAACGATGATTGTCTTTAGAGGAATGCTAGGATCAATCATTCATGCCATTGTATGTAACATAATAACATCAGTCATTCATTCCAATGGCAACCATTGTGTTTGAATGGGAAGGCATAGAGGAAAAAACTGAATAGTCAAAACATGCATGGACAAAAGAATTCCGAATATTCTCAACTCGATAAAAGTTCATGTACACTGTTGAATGAAAGTTTACGAACCTCATGAATACTTCGTGAGGTATATTGCATCATGGATGAATATTTCTGAATGGTTTTTCCAACTCAGAAGGAACAGTTCATTGGATGAAATAATAAATTTATTTCTGACCGGGATATTATAAGCTTATGTCGTCATAGTTACGCTGTCAATGAAGAGGATCATAACTCTCTTGGGATATTATAGATTCTTTAATTCACACACTTATGGATCAATAAACTTCGTTAAATAATAGATTTTGGAAAATAATCTTACACTATTGAATCGATTCATCAAAATGTTTTGACAATGCCAACAGTCATGTGATTTTTCTTCGCTGCGCTTCGTTGCAAATCCTCTCTCTCTCTCTCTGATATACAGGGCGGCCCAATGAAAACGAAACAAGGTATGCATTTTACTCAGAGATCAAGGAACTGACATTGAAATGAATGATTCTTTATGTGATAGTGGATAGGACAGGATTTAAAAAAAGGCACTTCTTAGATGAACATCGTTCTAACTACAAAATGAGGAATGGTGATGAAAGGAAAAAAAGCTTTACTTTCCATCACTAGCCGATTATTTTCATAACCGTGTTTTCTCGAGAACTACTGCATTGAATTCCAAAAACAAGGAAGCGTTGGTAAGAGAGTGTTTTTTTTTCTGAGACTGATAACTATGTCAAATTGGCCTTGTTTCGTTTTTATTGGGCCACCCAGTATAATATCACATATTTGCCTACACCAAACCGATATTTTTTCTGTATTTGATATGATGATATAGAGATATCGGAGCTCAATTGTTATTGCTTTCTGTAACCCAGCTCTTAATATACTATTTCATGATCGATTTCACAAACAAACTGCATCATCCACCTATTCGGCGATTATTTTCGACAAACAATTTTCTCATATTTCCATCGAGACCCAAGTATTTCCCTTGTTGACCGAGCTGTACGAGTTATGAGTGATCAGCAAGTGAATCGACACCGGAAAAAGTGTATTACTTTTTTTCTATTTCGCGTCTATAAAAAAGTCATTATGACACCCAATGCGTGGGTATCGAGATATCTTATATTTCTGTAAGCTGATTTTATTCCATTGGCATTGGTATTACTCAACTTTACTCCTCAATTTCAAGCCCCCTGATTTTTTACATTAATTCTTCCACTATATGGAGTTTTCCAAACCAAAATCACGATGTACGAAAGATGGGTAAATTCTCTGATGGTGTTTTGCTTCGTGAAAATGCTTACGCAATGATGACATAATAGATAAGAAACTTCTTAGGAGATGGCGCCATATTTACAGATTAGTTTCACCATCTTCCCTACATCTTGACAACGATGTACAAAACACTGGTACAGTCACTGATCGTGTTTTGTTTCATCAAAAACGCTAACGCCATTTTCCACTATAATGGCCTAATAGTTATGAAACTCCCCAGAAGATGGTGACATTTTTACAGATTTCTGTACAAATAGTTGACGTTTCGAGATTGTAATTATGTTGTTCGATCATTAATTGGGAAGTAACATAAATAACTACTTCTGAATCAACATCTTCATAACACTGATTGTGCAATTATCAATAATACTCATTTTGTTTTCATTTTTGTGTCGCCATCTAACAACTGACATTCGAGTGATTTTCCGCTATAACGAATAAAATGCTGTTATCAAGTTAGCTACGTTAGAGTTTTGGTTGAAGAAGTTAGATAGGCAAATAGGCAGAATAGTTCCACCTGTACATCGTTATCTTGACCAAAATAAACGAATTGTTTGATAACCATGGAAACAAAACACAGCCCCGACAGTGCCCTGACGACTCCCTGTACCCGTTTCAGATGATGGAAAATATTGGAAAAACCGAAAATATCGATGAGGAATTCAACAATTTCATGATGAGAGTGAACGAGGTGGGAAACATTGTTACTAAGCTCGCGTCCAATGATAAAAAGCTTCAAGAAATCGGCACCTTAGAAGCGAAGAAATATCTAGAAGACACCAGTGAAAAGGTCATTGAAAGTATCGATTCCGAAGAAACAGTTCTGACGATCAAGTCGGATAGAACGGTGATCAACAAAAAATGCATCGAGGATTCTCACAAGGATCAGACCACCCTATCTCAAGGTACCTTTTAGTGGGCCATCGTGAATGAAATCTCGGTAATTTTGTACTTTACGATTCTTGTTTTTGGTACTTTCGTATTTCGACCTCAGGAACCCCAATTCCACAACAAAAACGTGTGCAAACTTATATTTTTCGAGATATTCCAGGAGAAAGTATGAAAATTACCCTTCTTGTTTCGGCCTGTTTTGGATAGGCACCATAGCCATTCGCAGTTTCATTTCTCACATAAGATTCTCTTTATATCTTCCTTATACATTCTAGAAGCTGAAAAGAGGGGAAACATCATCTAAGAAGTTTAATTCATCGTCTTTAGCATCTTTGATGAATCCTTCTTTCATATGGACGGCGCTGTCAAATGTGCATCTGTGATATTTTGACTCACAAGACTAGTGATTCTGACGTAGATTCTCATTTGACAGCGCCGTCCATATGAAAAATGCTGGATCCACCTTCTTCCAAGATGCCGGAGAACGTTGATTTAACAAATTCGAGTATGTTTTTCCTTCTTTTTGACTTCTTGAATGTTCAAGAAGAGAAAATCCTTGTCCACCCAAAGCGAGCCGAAGAAAGAAGGTTAATTTTCATACTTGTTCCTGGAATATCTCTGAAAATATGAGTTTGCGCACGTTTTTATTGTGAAATTCGGGTTTCTTGAGGTCGAAATACGACAGTACCAAAAAAAAAATTCGAAAAAAAAAACCATCGCATGATAAGTGCAAAATTACCGAAATCTCGAATAGCTTTTTCATTACCTACATTTGCAGAAGCATTCATGAATGAAGTGTCGAGAGACGCTGATCAAAGATATAAGGATAAATTAGTGAGGAAAGAAAAAATGGAAACATTCAGAAAACAAGCTACTAATGCATTCAGAAGAGGAGAGTATGAGAGAGCCTTGGTGCTTTTTGATAAGGTGAGAATGGGTTGAGAAACTCGAAAAAACAACTCAAAAGTATCAGCCATTGGCATATAGAACAATTGAAATGTTTGCTTGACAGTGACAATGATGGTGGGTTTATAGATTGAACTAAACTGAGAATCAAATTATAAATTGAGGACTTGAAATGTTTAATACAGTCTAAAGCAGGTTTATACATTTATATCTGTCATTTGAATCTAAGAATCAACTAAAACAAAGTTGGCCATCTTTCAACTTGAGAAACTGAGATTCGGCATAGGGTTTTAGCAAGTTTCAGTCCAGTTTTGCTTTCGAACAAAGAACACAAACCGTGATTATCAGTATTTATCAAAACATCATAAAGTTCTCAGCTTAAAATGATAAACAAAACAGTTTTTAAGTACATCCAAATCCCCCTACACATATACAGGGTGTCCCAAAATTGCTGAGACCACGTGTAAAACAGGTCAAAATAAGTTGATTGGACTTAATTTATTTATGTGTCAAAATGTACCGTTTGTCTGTGAGAAGACATATTTTTGTATGCCGTTCAGAAAAAAGTGATACATTTGATGAACTCTGACAATAGTATATTTAAGAGGATTACTCTCCTGTTGATGATCGAAGAAACATAAAAGGAATTGTAGAAGGGTTAAAATTACCCTCACCCCCTGACATTTTTTCAGAACTTCTTTAGGTGTAGTGATATGGTACTCAAATTTTTCTAACTTGAAGACTGATAAATTATCTTCATTTTGTTACTGTTGTAAACATTTCGTATGCCGCATAGTTTTGAAGGAAAAAAATGTTTCCTCAATAATGCTACCAGATATTCCTAGTACACGTTCGATAAAATTGTGATATACAACTCAGTTAGCAGTAGAAACGAGGGAAGTCGTGATTTTGACTGGAAAAAAATTTATTAAAAGAAATCCATATTTGATAACAGCCAAAATAACAACAACAATTAGATAATTATGAATGGTCTGTAATGGTACTCGCAGTAGTAACAAAATTGAAGAATTTGTTGAGACATTTACAGACAACGTCAACAACAAACTTGAATGATAATAAATTTGTTTCCTGTCAGGAGGTAACGGTGATAGTAATCCCTCTAAAAATTCTTTCAGGTTTCATCTATTACCAAAAGGAGAGTAATCCTCTGAAATACACTATTGTCAAATTTCATCAAATTTGTTTCACTTACTTCTGAACATCATACAAATATGTTTTTTTTTATGTGAAATTTGAACACATAATCAAATTGGGTTCAATCAACTTATTTTGACCTCTTCTGCACGTGGTAGCTCTGTGTCCCAGCAATTTTGGGACACCCTGTATAATTGTGAATCAGTTGTACCTCATTTTCAACTGTTGATTATTGATTGATCATTCCTAATTGTTAGATTAGTTGAATCTGCAAACCCACGATGAGAAAATTTCAGGCGATAGAACAGATAAAAGACAGCTGTCTATTATACAACAATAGGGCACTCGCTTGCATCAATCTTTGCTTGTACGAAAAAGCCAAGGAAGACTTGAAATGGGCCCTGCGATTGAATGAGGATTGTTTGAAATCGTGGTTGCTCCTTGCAAAAGTTAATTTTTTGGAGAAGAATGACAATGAATTTGCTGTGGCGATTAAAGAAGCAGTGGATAGGAATCCTCAGAAGGAGAACTTTATCAGAGGTATGTTTATAGGTTTTTTCATATGGCCCTCCGAACACAGAGAACGAATGAATATTCAGAATGTCCCTACAAAAACCTACATAGTATTTCTCAGAGCAAATGAATTCCATTGAACCAAACTTACCTCAGTGCAAAGTTGCTCATTTTTCAGCAACAATTTTCAAATTGTTTCACTCTATAACTTTGAAACCAATAAACAATATCATTCCAATAACAATAAAATAAAACAAATATGTGTGTGTGTGTGAATTTTATTTAGGTATATATCTATAGCCTTTATCCTTAGTATTTTAAGTATTTACAAGCGTTTTCATTTTTAAGTAATTTCAACCCACGCACAAGGAAATAAACTGATTGACAACACTCAAAATATGTCAACTCCATGTATATTTTTATGAAACTAATTTTTATTGTAATATTTCATCAGAAAATGTGGAATGCTTGTGTGTTTACTCATGGTATGTGTGAATTTTGTTTAATTATATATCTATAGCCTATATCCTTGATAGTCTAGTAATAAAGTATTTACAAGCCTATTTTATTTTGATGTAACTTCAACCCACGCACAAGGAAACTCTTCTTCTGTGGTATTTCTAATTTATTCATGTTCCTAATATTATAATATTCTGTTTTTCTATTCAATACTGAATAAATTATTAACGAAAGCCAATGGTACAACTTGTTTTAGCAGTAAATAAATATCTAAATCTCCTACGCCAATGGAAATAAAGGAGTTTCAGTATGAAATTGGGATAGAGTCCATATACTACAAAAAATGTACTTTTGACATAATTCTAATGGTTTTGGTGATATTTGTATTCATATTTATATTCACAAAAAAAAAAAATACTGAAACATTATTTACGAAGGCGGCAGGTTTTAGGAGGCGGCCAAAACCATATGAGTGTAATCGAATTTCATGGACATATATACCTTTCTAAGCAACTTTGTACCGAGGTGATTTTGCTTGAATAGAATTGTTCTGGATTTTTTTTGTTTCAGAGTATGCCAAGAACTTGAAAGACGCCGTATCCTCCGATCAATTTTCAAATGAAACTGACGAATCTCCACTTGTACAATAGGAAGCAGCCAAGTCAGACAGATCTAATCTGTTTCCGTCTATTTGCTTCGTAGCGATAGCTTAATATGTCCAATCCACGTGTGCCCCTTTTTCTAATTTGATACATTGTGGTACAATGCTATTTGAAACGATCGTCTGACCTACTTAATAACGTTGGGCCTTTCTGATAATTTTTACTACGTTCTTTTTTTTTGTTATTCCTGGCTAACTTGGCAGGGAAATTGCTGGGCCAGTGTTGGGAGGTTTGCTTTCTTCAGTAAGAAAATTATCATTCATCCCTACATTCGACATTATTTGATGATGCCACCTTGAAGATGTACTCCTATATCCTTTGATCATCCCTCGTCTGTCACGCATATTTTCAAACATGTACCTACACATTGTTCGAATAAACCGAGTGAATTTGAATATCGTGAAAAAAGTTCCCTTCCCTTTCATGCAAGAAAGAAGAACGTGTTAGACAACACGTTTAAAAATTCATGATAATTACCGACCAAACTCCAGAATAATTTGTTATGATATTATATGATAATATAATAATATTTCGTAGAATCCAGAGCAGACTCTAATTCTTGCAAGAATTATAACAATATTTCTTAAAAAACATTTTATTGTAAATATTTACATTCATGACAATTATGACCACTTTCATTTCATGATCGACTGGCAGTAATAAAAATATATTAAGAACAATGTCTAATTCTATTAGGATTGGTGAGAAAACATCAATCTCAAAGAGTAATTTCAGTACAGTCATTGATGAATTTCGAGATTATAGAAAATAGTAAATCAATCTATATAAAATATAAAAGTTTTTGAGAGTTCACAACGCAAAAAAATGAGGCAAGATATTTAGAGATCTACAGTAATTAAGTACAAGAAATCAACACAGAAACAAAGCAAATTAAATCTTTGGTATTAAATCGAAAATAACACTAGATATATCTTGAAACTGGTCAATCCATAATTCAAAGAGGACATCTTTCAATAAGGAAATTAATCAATCATCAATTATTCTCCATATTCCCTATACATTCATTCTCCCCTTCATCATCGACAACAATCAACATATATTCTCGAATGTGAAGAAATATTGAACAGAAAGAAATGGATCAAGATATTTTCTCTCGATCATGGTCATTTTCATATTGATTTGGTTTCACGCTATCAGACTTGAATAGCTAATATAGTTTGAGACCACTGAATTAATTAATGATTTGATCCTTCCTTATTCAAGCATACATCGTTAACCTAGACTGCAAGAAATAAATAAAAATGAAGTTTGGAGACAATTCATCAGAAATCAAAGCATTAAAAAATCAGTCTGAGATGATTCAAGTCTCCGCTCTGATGCCTATGGTACACGAGAATATTTTCTCCAATAAATGTGGTTGATTTCAGGGCATTTCATACAATAACAATAAGTAGATGTCATCGAGGTGATTAACTCAGCCTGATTTTTATCACCGATTATTTTGTTTTCCTGATTAATTCCTCAAAGAGAAACAAATTCTATCATATTTTTCAAATATATACAGGCTGTGGCAAATATAAGAAATTCGAATTTGAGCAGTTATCATCCAAATGGATTTTTTTAATACATCCAATTCTTGTTGTTGTAGATGCTCTTAAGATCTTTATATCACACCGGTAAAATGAATGAAGCATTTCAATGACAATTCATTAATTTCAAATATTGCATAATGAATTGCACTTTCAAGTGCGATATTGACTCATTTTGCGACATTTAAATGCATGTTCCCAAGAAAGGAAACATCTAGAAGTAGTTCATACAAAGACAAAGAAAAAATCTCAAAGATTTGAATTTGAAGTTGAATATGGAATAAGCTCCATTCAGAAATGAAATTTGATTTCCATTATGATATCAATGATTTTTAAGATATATGTGATTCGTTGATCGTCTATGGGAGACTCAAATCCAATAATAAACGCAATGAAAAAACTCGGCCTGTATTTAAAAAAAAAATCTGAGTCGTTGGGAAAATTCTCAAAGCATAAAAAGTACCAATGACAATGTGAAATCATTATTTTCTAAATACAGACAGTAGGAAAAAAAATCAAAAATAATTTTGTCGAGATTCCCATGCATATGATGAACATTTGTAACAGCCAGTATTGAATTCCTGTTGGATATTACTATTCCACTTGTGAAAGTAAAAAAAAAAGAAAAAAGAGTAGAATAGCAGTTACGGACTGCTTAAAGCGTCAAAAACCCCATTCCGGCCCTGGTTAAGACGCGGGCAAAGGAATTATTCGAACAACCTTTTATCACCTCGAAGACATCAATTCTTCGTATGTTTACCCCGAACTGGATTTTCACCACTAACAAATTGAGACAAAACCATAAATACTATCGGCGCTCTGAAAGCACCTTTTCACAAATCAGTCTGAGAAAACCGCACTCTCCTCTGCCTCTCCTCCACGCTCTCCGCATCGCTCAAGTTCCCGTCCAAACTTTGCACCATCGAACTGGTGAAACTGAACCGATCCGAGCCAGTCTCGATGGAATCGCTCACCATGGAACTACCGTCCATATCCATGATCTTGTTGGCGCTCACGAACTTCACATCGCCGTCCAGGACGACGTAAACGCCTCGTTTGTTGCACCCCACGTACCTGAACTTTTCCAACTCCAACCTTCAAATAAATGAATTTCAAATTCACAGCGTACATCAAGTATCAGTACATAAATTAACGCTGGCCCAATGACGATATATGCAGCATTAGGAAAAAAAAATGTTTCAATCTACTCATATCTTCTGCGGCAACTTGAAGCTTTAGGTTTCAATTGTGCAATCCTCTCATGTTTCTGATTCAAATTCATGTATCATACCCTATGGCTGAAATGAACCATTTTTGAGTTATTCGAGTTTTTCCAGAAAGAGTGACAAATGCATCCTAATGAACATCCGCCATTTTCATGTGAATTACATTTTTTTTGATATGCAGTTACTGAATCATGGACATCAAAGTTCGAACGGATAACTCACCATATTCACAACCACTGAATAATTTACAAGGTGCGCATAAAAGGGCGAGTAAATATGGATAGGCTCTTTGAGTTTCTAGACTGTTGAACAAATGATTATAATAAAAATAATAATAACAATTCACAGCGTACATCAAGTATCAGTACATAAATTAACGGTGGCCCAATAACGATATATGCAGTATTAGAAAAAAATGTGTCAATCTACTCATATCTTCTGTGGCAACTTGAAGCTTTCGGTTCTAATTGTGCAATCCTCTCATGTTTCTGATTCAAATTCATGTATCATACCCTATGGCTGAAATGAACCATTTTTGAGTTATTCGAGTTTTTCCAGAAAGAGTGACAAATGCATCCTAATGAACATCCGCCATTTTCATGTGAATTACATTTTTTTTTTAATATGCAGTTACTGAATCATGGACATCGAAGTTCGAACGGATAACTCACCATATTCACAACCACTGAATAATTTACAAGGTACACATAAAAAGGCGAGTAAATATGGATAGGCTCTTCGAGTTTCTAGACTGTTGAACAAATGATTATAATAAAAATAATAATAACAACAACAACAACACAACCACTGAATAATTCACAAGGTGCGCATAAAAGGGCGAGTAAATATGGATAGGCTCTTCGAGTTTCTAGACTGTTGAACGAAAAATTATAATAAAAATAATATCAACAATTTACCGAAGAGTGTCCGAGGGGTCTGCGCCCGTCGCGCTGCACGTCTCCTCCGAGATCCGCACGATCTCGATAGCGGCGAACTGCACGATGTAGAGGAACGGCTTGCCGAAGACGAGCTCCACTGGCAGATGGGTGCTCTTGAGCTCGGCGGGTCGGGTGGACCTGCCGTACTCGTCGACGAACACCGAGAACTCGTTGAACGCCAGCAGGTACTCTTTGGGGTTCTTGCCGATCTGCTGGACGGCCAGCGGGTAGGAGCCCATTTTGTAGCATCTGCAAGTCGTAGGTGAATAATTTATTTTCCAAATGTGACACCAGATATATAACGTTGCCGAAGATATTCGGCAAAACTATGGGCCCATAGATTATATATATATATATATATATATATATATATATATATATATATATATATAGCTCTACTAGATGCACCCTTGCCCTACCGACTTATGGGGAGATTTGAGACGAACATGAAAAAAAGAAAAAGCTATCGATTCGCCTGGATGTGCAACAAAGATAGGTTAAATTTTGCCAACAGTCAGCTGATCACTGTTACCTCTCTCTCTCGTTTGCTGTTCTCTCTCTAGGCGCGAACTAGGGTCTATTCAAATTTGTTCAACATCATTTGATAACTTGAATCTATAAGTACAGTCATAAGTTGAACAAGACAACATCATTTCAAACTAGGATTTTTAACCAATTTTCAATATTGAGATAACAAGTGAAACTGAGTCTCTTTGTTTCGACACACTTATGGAACAATGACCTTTGCTAAACAATAGATTTTAGTGAATAATCTTATACTATTAACTCGATTCAAATGAAAATAACAGAAAATGTCGCATTTCTCAATACAATGGCATGACACTTACTATTAATGAGTCTATGTATGCTTTATGCTTTATATTCCAAAGATATAATCTTGTTGACGAAGTAAGGGCCTAAACTAACCTTAAATTGAGAAAAAATACACACACAAAAGAAGAAATGGGACATCAAGTCGACACCAACATTGTACTATATGTCTCATACCTACAACAATAAATAAAATCTAGCACATGGGAAACATCTTGACAACAAGCTTGACAGAAATGCTTTTACTCCCTTTCTGATGTGTTCTACGGATCTTATTTCTTTGATGTCTTTTGTAAGTGATTGAACATCTTACCGCCTCTATAGATTATTGAATCTTTAATTAGTGTCAGTGATGGAATCGGGAGTTTAATGTTGCCAGCTTGACGGGTGGCGTGACATGTGTAGGTAGTGTCAAATTTTTGAATATGTTTTTTAATTAGACATGGTCTTCTCTATATAAAAAAGCATTGAAAGTACTGTATCGACTTCCATAGTTTAGTTCAGTTCAGTTTATTTGTTGAACAATGTACAAAAAATGCATTTGTTGCAGGTCATGAACCATCTAGTGGGTAATATAGGATTATATAGTAAAATAAACTATGACGAAAAAAAAAAAAATTGTCAATAAGAAAACAAACAACCGAAAAGTAATATTGGATAGTTATTTCAGGTATTAGTACGCATATCACTGACAGGTGTGTCCATATACTCCTGAATTGAATAGAACCCATTTTCTGAAAGAAATCTTTTCGATATATTTTAGAAGCAAGGCATTTCTAGAATCTTCCAACTGGAAGGTGATTTATTGTAGAGAGCAATGTCTAGATTTGCAATCTTATTCTAAAATTGGACAGAAAAAATTCACGCACGATGCAATTTTGAAATTCAATAAAAATACCTGATGATGTGAAAAATTCTAACATTATGCAATTCAAAATTAAAGTGAAGGAACATATTCTCATGCAAAGGAATAATTAGTCATGCCAATTCACCATATCTCATCCAAGTTCTTTTGTCTAATGGTTACTTCCATATTATAACATATCATTCTTTGATTTTTTTGTGGAATTTACTATTTTTGGAATACAAATTTTTCATTTGTAAATGATGAATAATCGTATACCAGTCATTTCTGTCCGATTATTCATGATATTTTCCAATTTATTGTACTGTAATTGAAAGATCAAACAAGTTCTTGTGCTGAAAAAATCTATCATCTTTCGATGCATAATTGACGATTATCGCAACTCACTTCTCGGCCTGCTTCAACTTGGCGTCGGACGCGTCGAGGAACTCTTCGGCCATGAAGGTGGCCAGATCGATTTCGAAAAACTTGTCGGCGCCGACGATAAGGCTGTTATCGGTGAAGAGGGCGCAGCCGGTGGGCTCGGCGGTGTCCAGAATCCTGACGGGCACGAACTCGCCGCTGGACATTTCGTAGTTCAGCACGATCAACTGCTTGTCGGTGGCCACGCAGATCTTCGGCTGGCTCGGGAAACTGGACACCTGCAGAAAATAGACGAAAAATAGAGGAAACACTTGTAGTGGTGGAGCCGGAATGAAGATTTGGTCATCCTGTTGAATTTTATAGAATACCCTGGAAAATATACTTTGGCGGAGTTGAGAAAAAATTAATTTGTTAGGAAACAATAAAATTCAAGTCCAGATTCGGTTTGTCAAGTTTGGAATGAAATAACTAGTAATACAGTTGTAAAGGCTACATTTATTGACAAATAGCTATTACATGTAGAATCACAGTTGAAAAAAGAGCATTTATTTTCAACACGAAATGCTCCATATAGATATCAGCTTTCGATAATTACTTGCACTTTCAACAGAATAATATGAAGAACATGAGACAACAAAAAAATACAGAATACTAACCACAACAAAGGCAAAACGATGAGGTACAACTATTACTCTTGAGTATAAACTTAGTTTATTAATAACGTTTCTCAGTGCTTCGAGATTTATATCGCATACAGGATGTCCCAAAGAGATACATGTTTATGTAAACATGTCAGCAAATGAGCCGTTTGGGCTGTGGAGAAATGTATTGTATTTCTGAGAAATACAATTTCTCAGTTCAGAGAATAGCATACATCAGAAGTCCGCATTGAAAAAGTCGGCCAATGACAATCGGTCGTTGATTCCAATATTGAAATAGCGATAAATAGAAAAATAACAGAAATAATGGTGAAATTCTGGTTTTATATAAGAAGAAGATGTATTACATTGCAAGTTTTCCTATCATACTGTATTTGAATAGAATTTTATAGATGTAAAAGTTATCAATATCAATTTCTAACAAAATTAATATTGAACACTGTCTGTAAGTTCTTCGAAGAGGTGGTACATTCATTTTTCAGCTTTTTCTGGGATTTTCTCTCCTTGTTTCTGAAAAATAAAGTAAGTTATAAAAAAATTATTTCAATATATTTGTAGTTCGGACAGATTTGTGATCTGCCCTTGAACCTTTAGATACCTAAAAGAGAAATTCTCTATTTGTCAGTGACACCTTGTCTTTGAAAAATTTGGAAATAAAAATATATTCTTTAAGAATAAAACTTCTACTTATCTTGGTGGACGTTTCGGGAACAAATCTGCTCCCGTTCTCAACACAATTGAAATACTTTTCTTCGCAAGATTTTTCAATGTTGGTTGGTTTTTACACAGAAAAATCTTGCGAAGAAAAGTATTTCAATTGTGTTGAGAACGGGAGCAGATTTGTTTCCGAAACATCCACCAAGATAAGTGGAGGTTTTATATTCATTAAAATTATATTTATATTTCCAAATTTTTCAAAAACTGACACTGACAAATAGAGAATTTCTCTCTTAGGCATCTAAAGGTTTAATTTCAAGTGCAGTAACATTTTGGGGCAGATCACAAAATCTGTTCTCACTACAAATATATTGAAATAATTTTTAATAACTTCTACTTTATTTTTAGAAATATGGCGAGAAAATCCCACAAAAAGCTGAAAAATGACAGTTAATATTATTCCTACTGATGTTTCACTAGAGAATTCAGTAATTTGACATTCTACACCTGGTAATGAAGAGAATATTTGAAAACGGCTTTTAAATTCCGATAACAATTCTTACCTGTACTTTGTGGAACCCGCTGAGGCCAGATATATCGACGTCCTTATATTTGAGTTTCGGTTTCGTAGGAAGGACGCACTGTGCTAAGTTGATGAGGTGATTGAGGTCGCAGGAGATGAGAGTGCGTTTTTGGTTAACGATCATCAAGACGGTTCCAGTCGTACTCATTTCGCAAATTTGGTGGACCTGAGATGGACCCGCGATGCTCGACAAATTTTTCTCGTAGAATGAGAACAATCCCTGTTCGGTACCTACAAAAAAGTCTCAATGAGAACTTGCCCATGCAATTAATCACGTTGATGACGACTAAACCCGCAACTTTTTACGATCGGATTCTAGAATGTTGTAGAAGCACGAGAATTTCTTAGAGCAATACACAGTTTGACTATAGACTTATCGTAGTCATTAAAGTTTTTTGCTGAGCATTGTTTCTCAATTGCCAATCTAATATTGAATCGTCTTCATTCGGAAAGTGAGCAAGAACAATTTCAATTCGAAATGATCAGATTCAATTCAAAATAGGACATTTAATTTCAAAGATCTGAACTGAACTCACCTATTACTTTGATGTTTTCCGTCAGATCTACTACGCAAGTCACAACGACGTCCTCGGGAGGTGTGAAGATCCTCTCGAACTTCGGCTTGTCGAGATCATCATAGTAAATTTTCTGTAAAGCTGATAGAAACAGAATATTCATGACTGAAGAGCCAAGACGCATTATCTTCCATAATCAACTGACTTTGTTAAACCTGATATTCATAGTTTACTTTGAATAAAAAAAATAAAGATATCTCCTGTAGGATATAAAGGATACCATATAAGTTGTTGATCCATTTTTCATATAATAGACAGAGTGCTTAAATATCTTACTGATACATACCCAAGAACCATTTGTCTTTGTCCTGTGCCGATAGAGTCAGAATGATGAGCGTCTTCGGTGGCCAGCAAGTCGTATCAGGCGCCACTTCGACCTTCAAAATGAACGCGAGATCGCTATTGGCCACGGGCACGCCGATTTCCGACAGCAGCGGCTCCGAAACGACTTTCCCGCGACTGTCGTCTGGCTTCAAGGGGAACGAGAGCACCAGAGAGGAGCTCTTCTCTTTGGGAGGGGCGGTGTAGATGTTGATCGAGGTGTTGGTGAGGATCGCGTAGTGTTTCTCCCAATTATTGGATTTTCTGTAAAGACACGATCTTCAAAAGAGGTTCGTTGTTTTGTTATTCATTCAGCTGGACCACTGACCCTTCAGCACCACTGTTTTCAGAATAGTGTGGACATTGATGTGATGAACTAGCTGATGGAGTTACTCATCTTGTTTTCAAATCTTTTGATATTGACCAACCTTGAGCAAAACTGTAAAAACTGCAAAAACTGTCATCCGAGTTTCGAACCAAATTAGCAGGAACTGTCACAGATCGTGAAAAATCTGATATTCTGTTTCAAGATTTCTCAGTTTCGCCATTGGTATATTCTTTGAGGTTATGTGTGTTATTTTACTGTTTATTTTTTCCGAAAGTACTGGGTTTCCATATTTTCATTCTATTTTATTTCAATTGAAAATCAGATAATAGTGGTATGAAACAGTGTTTTTGAATCCATATGAATCCTCAACCACTGTGCAAGAGCTTACTAGAGTTCATAGGAAATTCGCATATTCAAAGATTGCTTCAAAGTGATATCTTGGTTCGAGAATTGGGAAACATATTAACTTACAGCACTCATCCTAATCATTATCAATGCTCATTTTTTTTTCAGCGAGTGTTATTCACATGTTTAGGTGTACCTACTTTTGATACTGAAATTATTCGCAACTAGCCTAGGCAGAAAAAGTCCACTTTTTCTCATTAGGTAGTGAAAATGAACCTTGTATGTCGGTCAAATATTATTAAAAAGCCACTTTCAATGTAATTTGTAGAAAAACACTTTTTTTCAACATTGTATTCACCTAGTCAACTAATGGATGAGTTTATATCAAAAACTAGAAGATACAATAATTTCCAATTTGTACCACGCCCAAATTCAAACAGTCACAGGTCAACACAGCGGTCACTAACAGATATATTCCAAAGTTGCCTGCTATGGAACAGTTTCTGAATCATTTATCAAAATACCCTCCATTCCTTGGCCTGATAAAACAACTGAAGAGTGGACCTATCAGCTAGTTTGTTACATCAATGGTTATTATGCTCCACAAAATTCTTATTCTTACCCCGGTATTTTGACCCAACCCTCCACATTGACCACCTCTTCCTTGTCGAGTGGTTCACACAACTTCTCCGACTTCGTAGGTTCCAAGCTGTCCATGTAGTGTTTGGCGAAAACTTGCGGCAAGCCGCAAGTGTTGGGGATGTCTTTTTTGCAACCGACGTGACAGTGGATGTCGCATTCCATGCAGACCGCTACAGGGCGGCTCACCCCTGATAAGGTTCTCGAACAGGCTGCACACGTGGACGACAACACGCTGTATTTTTGCACGAATCTAGAATGCAATGTGCGAATAAAAGTAATATCAATGTTTTATTTCGTTACTGACCAATAACCAACGAAGCGACTCGATACTTCATTATTATTAATAATAATAACAATCATTCAATTCCAAGAAACAATACAAATACAAAAACAGGGAATATGATGAAATAATAAATTCAAGTTTGAACAAATGAATATTTGTAACTCATTATGAATCTATGAATAGATAATCTAAACTGATTCGTATAGAATGATATTGTATAATAATATTTTTGAAACTGTAGAATATGCATGCAGCGTTCATAATGTGGGATAATATGTTTGAAAAATTAGAGAAATATGTATTTTTCATTTTTTTATTTTTCAGTACTTATTTTCCATTGTAAAATATCATTCTGTAATAATGTATGAATCTTTCACTTATATCCAATTCAAGGTTTTTTCTAATGGATATTCATAAAATTAGTATGTAGTTTTATCATATGATATCCAAATTCATAACATCATTGGAATATACCAATTTATATTTTTTGGTGCCAGAACTGTTGTGAATTGTTAAAAATTATTGATACTTATACTTATTTATACTTATCACAATTTGATTTTGAATCTCTGAGGTGAATATCAAACAGTTTCAGCACTGTCAGTATGAGGTTCAATATTTATTTTGAGAAAATTCAGATTATTTCAGATATTTTTTGACTTATTTTTTGGCATAAGCTAGATATTGTGTTTTTTTCACCACTAGCCATTTATCCCATTAGTATGTTCTGTTTTCCAATAATGATTCATTTTTTGACGTAACGGAAATCGCTAATATAGATTTTCATTGGAATCCAAAATGAAAATGAAAAAGCTGAAAAATAGTGATAGCACATATTTCAGTTACAGAACTAAATAGAATGAAATATATTCCCAGTGGTGGAAAATATTAATGCACATCTCGACAGTAAAGAATATTATTACCTTGGTGAATTAATAACTATTTTTATCATCAGCATAGCATAGCAATCATCAAAAAAAATAGGAAGTATTGTACAGTTTCTCTGTTTTTCATATTGTAGTCACTATTCCTTTGCACGTTGCAACGGAAACCTCAGAATAAATATCTTTAGTTTTGTTGGGAACATTTTTTATGCTCACCTGTGTGGGATATTATGATGCATTCTCTGTAACGAGTTCTGCCTGTAAACGTCGCTCTTCTGCTTGCTAGGCGAATTCACGATTTGCTGCATAGCAATTCTACTTTTGGGCGTCAAAATTTCCGACTTGTGCCGATCCACTTTGGCGCTCGATTGAGTATTTTCCGGGATCAAAGTAGCAGCTTTGAGCTTGTAGATCTCTTCGTGGAGTTGCTTGTTCGTCTGTCGTTCTTTCAAGAGTTGCGTTTCTAAATCTTTATAGTTCATCGCTAGCGAAATAGGGGGTTGGTTCTCCTTCTTCGAACTGCCGAATAGGACTTCGCTGAGAGTTCGTTTCTTGTTGGTTTGCTCATCGATCTGAAAAACGATGTAATCGATATATTTTTGATGTAATGTGGTCCTCTTCGTTCTAAAGACCACTAAGACAAACCGGATAATGATACCTTCATCATTATTATTATTCATAATCTCAAGAAACAAAACTGTTCATAATAAATGCATAACAATTCATGAAAGATAATATTATTATTAACAATTATGATGACGAAAAAAAAAACAATAAAATTCAAATGATACATAATCAATAAAACATGCAATTGAAACATTAATTTGATTAATTTTAGATGACTTAATGAAATAATGAAACCAAAATTAATGTGAATTGGTCAAGCTATATTGAATATAAATTTTGTAGTTAAATTCAAAATATGACGTTTAAAATTATTTTGAAATGCTACAAATTTTTCAAAATATTGCAAATAATATTTCCAATTCGCAAACTGTGACATATTTTATGAAAACAGATTGGATGTAGTCGATAATATACAAGCTCCATATTCTGATATGATTCTGACCATGTCTGAAATGTATTTGTAGGGAATCTTAGCGCTGTTGGATCTTGTTCAATATATTTCTGCAAAAGCTAGATTTTTTTTCATGGTGAATGATTGGATATAAATTATGAGGTTCAATTCCAATGTTTTTTTTTTTAATTTGCTTACTGAAATCAATGTTGGAATTTTGCAAATAAAGGAAGCTTGGTTAGATGTTTATGGGGATTACTTTGTATATTTATCTTGAAGAACGAATGCACCTTATTTCATTGAAAAAAAGTTTAGAAAATATGTAGACAGAGCGACAAAAGTTCCAAACAACCAAAACTCATACAAGTTCAGCAACATCGACTTTGTCTAAAGTAATGGCGGAATCCCAGCTAGATAGTTGCGCTGTTTGACGTTGTAGTTCGATTATGTAAGGGAGAGGTGCGTCAAATTATTTTTATAATTTTCTTGAAGACCAATCATACAAAAAAATTAAGAATACTTATTTGATATTGTTTTCAAATCCAAATAATGGTAACAAACCTTTGTCTGTAGGTAGTCAATCAATTTGATTTGCTGTTTGATGGTCGAGTCAGCCTTCATTTCCCTCTCTTTGTAGAAGTTGCTCTTCTCATTCATGATACTCTCCAACTCGTTTACTTTTTCCAGCAACAAGCCCTTCTCTTCCCTCTCTTCGCTCAACTGATGCTTCAATTTACAAATGGATTCCTTGGCCTTGTTCAACTGCGTGAGATGATCGGACAATTCCTGCTTGATCGACTTATTTTCCGACTTCGTTTCGCTGATCTGGCGCTCATACACGTTCACCGTGACTTCCAGATCGGTTATTTTCTCTTCTGCTACCGTCAGTTCCTCGGAGAGTTGCGTCGAGTACTGCTTGTAGTCCGTGCACTGTTGTTTGTAGGAAGTGCACTCGTTCTGCAAACATTCTATGTCTTCGGTGAGTCTTTTCACTTTGGTCTCCGCCAACAGTTTGAGGGATTTCTCTTCGTTGGCCGATTTTTTGGCTTCTTGAATGTGCTGTTTGGCGACGCAGAGGTCTCGGATGAGGTTTTCGGTGTTTTTGTTCAAAGCGGCTTCCTTCTTTTCGAACATCACGTTTATTTTCTCGAACTCGATCAGTTGGTTCTCCAGAAGGATACAAGCTTCGCGAAGTGCCCCAGAGTTCTGGAAAAAAATAGGAAATTATGGCTTTTGTATGAAAGCTTACGAATACGAAGGCATATAAGGGCCACACATATTCATTCTAATTTTTTTATTCCAACTTGAGACGGAAATTCTGAGTTTGGATTCGGAAACGTTTAAAGCCACTTATAAATTCACGAAATGAAACCATCAAATAATAATAATATAATATCGTTCATTTTGCATACATGGTCAAATAACATTCTTATATCGGTAATAAAACTTATGCAGAAAAAGAGCTGAAAACAATTTAAAAAAGATCTAGTTCAGCCCCTTCAAATTCTACACTGAGAAGAATTAATTGTATACGCTGGCTTACTATAAAATAAAATGAAAATCAAAAATACAAATAACAAACATATTCATCTATATATGAAATGGCATAATACTAAAATTGGGAAGTACAGGAGAGAGAATGCATTTTTGATTGAAATTTTCTAGAATCAACTGTGAATTTATACACACCATAAGATTTATTGAATTTGGATTCCTTATATAAACTAAAAATTTGTTGCTTTATTCATTTTTTCAAAAAGGATTGAAAATACCAAACTTGAATTTCAAAGAAGTTTAATGGAATCTTATGAAACACGACAATTGAATTTATTCATAGCAAATCTTCATTTTCCTCGTTCAATACTTACTCATATTTTTGTGTGTGTAAACATTGTTCGAGTGTGAAAACTTTCTTATTGAAGAGCTGGCAACAATTGTTCACAGTGCTAGAGAAAAAATGAGAAGCGATAAGTTCCAGTTCCATTTGAAATTTTGGGCTGATTGTTGATATAAATTGACTTGCGAAGTAATATTTTCGTGATCATTTGTTTATTAACAATATTTATTAAAATCGAATAGCTATAACTACCATGATGTAAAACAACTTTGTCTGCCAGCTTCTACAAGGCGTGTATCAAAGTTGAGGAATGTTTCCATTTGTAGAGTCACATTGAAAGTTTGGTGTGCGCAACTCTATGACAACGTGACTCAGAGCTAGCAAGTGACAAGGGTTGGAATGAAAAATACAATTCCGAGTTCCGAGCTCAGAATTTCCGAATAATGAAAACTTATGGCCCTTGCACACCTTCAAATACAATAGACAACGCACCAAATTTGTATTTTCCAGTTCTCTCCTGGTCTTTTCAAGTTCATCCTGCACGTGCCTTTTCTCCATTTGCAAATTTTCCACAGACACTTTCAGCATGACTTGATCGTTCTCGAATCTCTTGATGTCGTTTTCCATACTGGATTTGTCCTTTTTGCTGGCGTTTAGCTCATGCATCAGACCGGATATCTGTTCGTCCTTGTTTCTGACGATATCTCTCAACTCCGCCACCAAAATCTTCTCGGCTGAGTTCTTCTCCTTCTCGTTGTCCAACTTGTCCTGCAATTTTATTCAAAATTAGACATTTTCAATACTTGGTATGTGTATGGGAATATTGAAATATTTGAGACGACTATTGAAATTGTAAAATGATCCAATGAAGTGTATTTTCAATTAATATTTTCTAGAACCAACTATGAAATTATACAAACCTTCATTGGATTCATTAGTCTACAAAATCAAGATATTGATTGTAATGTCTTGTCAGATATATTTTGTATCTTCGTTAATAAAGACTCAAAAACAGTTCACCACACTGTGAATACAACAAAGAAGTCATACCATTGTCGCCACTATGATTGATTTAGATAATTGGTAGATTTAATGTACCTGCAAGTTGCTGCAGCTGCTCCTGACCTTCATCAGCTCCAAGGACATGGATTCGTTGAGTTTGCTCAGCTCCATCAGAGCCGACTCGCTGGCCTGCCTCGAATCCGCCAGAGTTTTCTCGTGGCCTTCGATCTTCTCGTTGAGGAGTTTGATTTCCGCTCGAGCTTCTTTGAGTTCCCTTTCCAGGATCCGCTTGTCGATTTTGGAATTGTCCAGGTCTTTTTCCATGCGCCAGTATTTCGTGCGGAGTTCCTTCAACGCTTGGTTCTCGCTCAGGATGTTCTCAGATTGCTGAATGAAAATGATGTGTTAAAGGTATCTTTGTAGAATTGATCATGATAGGCACTTTATTCAAAATTAGAAATTTCATCAGAGTATTGAGGCATATGATTTCACGAGCATATTATGGTGTTATTATTATGACGCGATCCGTTGGCGAGAGACAATTTCGTTTTTGTCGAAAAGTTTGAAACGATTCCTAAAATCAAAATACCAGAACACAAAAATTGAGTTTCAAAAATGTTGCCTAGCAAGAACACAGTGAGATCTGGTGAGAATTTGGATGCAGTTTTCACAGTTGCAAAAAAATAGTATATTTGTAGAAGTATGCATTGCTAGAATATTTTCATCAGCAATACAAGTATCGACGTTTTTAAAATTTATGCAGAAAAAATTACATGAAATCACCGAGAATTGGATCATTAACAAAATTCCATTACGGATTTTCATTTCATTAGCATAGCAATCATTAATTCATTCAAAACTGTCAAGTCTTAGTAGATTTTTAGAAATTGTGGATGATTTCAACCACGTCTGTTTTTATTTATTGGGATAATGAAGATAATCAATATCACCTGGAGTTGTTCAATAAGAGATGAACATTTTCCCCTCTCCTCCTCTAGTTGGCTCTCCAGTTCCTCCACTTTCTTGTCATGTTGCAACTCGACAATGGTCTTCTTCATATCCTCCATTTTTCTCTTATACTCTTCCATAGCCTTAGTTTCCGCCTGCAACATAGTATTGCGATTCTCCAGATCTTTGACGGTTTTGTTGCTGCTGTCCACGATTTCTCTCAAAGTGCAGATTTCCTCTCTGTATTCTTCCAACTTGGAGACGTCTTTCTCGAGCGCGGTTACTTGATCGCTGAGCTGTCTGATGAGACTTTCTGCCTCGTCTAGTTTCGTTCGCCACATTTCGAAATCCACCTCGGTTTGGGCCAGTTTTTGTTTCAATATGACTTCTTTGTCTTTCGCGTGGGTTAGTTTGCTTTCGATTACGTTTCTTTGGTGACTTTCATCGGTTAGTTTCTTTTGCAAGTCGGATATGAGACCTTGAAATATTTGAAAATTGGTTAGACTAAATAGGGCAATCAAGCAAAATGGGTATTTTCGGAAGTAACAACATACTGACTATGAGAACTTTATGAAGGTTTAAGGAACCAACCAGTTTATAAGTTTCAGAAGATAAGAATGATCATGAATATCACAACAATAAGGGAATACACAATGAACTCATACCATAAAATAGGAAAAAAAGACTCAATTAAAATATACTGAAAGATACACATTATATATTATAAGGGTTTTAGAACCGAAAGAACATTCAGAACGTTAAATGGACCATTTCTAATTTGACTAATTTCCGACAAGCTGTATCTTTTCAAAGAATCGAGCGATTTCTATTTGTATTACCATTAAATAATTCAATTTTTTCATCTTTAGTATCGGTTTTAGTACTCAAGTACCTTTTATAAGCACTGAAAAATTATAATTTTATCACTAGGGACCCGTACTAGTTACAAGTGTTTGAAATTCTCTCTAATTCATCTAAGCACAAAATATTTTGATATGGTATTCTAATTTTGGGTAGTTGTTTCTCCCTTGATATTCTGCTGCAAACTAACATTGACCGTCCATTAAGTGGCGTTTCAGAGAAAAAATTGAGAAATGCATGACCTTTGAAAAAAATTGTCAAAATACTATGATTTATATCATCATATTATTATTATAGATGTAGACAGCATTTGAAAAAAAAATTATTTGTTCCAGTGGCAAAGAGAAAAAGAAGTCCCAATGTACTGTAGTCTTACTGAGTCTTCATTAAAAAATGTTTTCCATTAATAATGAATGGTTCCATTTTATACCCTATGTATCTTTCATTCTGATGATTTTCTCTCATTATTTAACCTGTTCTTAAAGTCAATGTAATACCATATATGAAACTGAAAACAGCAAGAAAATTGGTCAATACTTTGAAAAAAAATACAGGTGGTCAAAAAAGAGTTCAAAAATGACTGTTACCTTGAGAGTCTGTTGTGACTTTTTCCAAGCGGGATTCCAGTCCTATTACACTGCGTCTGCTCAAAACTTGTACGTGCTCTAATGAATCTTTGTGTTTACCTTCCATTTTCAGAGCATGTTTCAGCTGCTCATTCAACATATTATTGGTGGTGGTTAGCTGGGAGATTTTTTCCTTCTGCTGGTCGATTTCCAACATCAAACCTTCTACCTTACTTTTCTCAGACACTTCCCATTTCAATTTAGCCGATTTGATCAAGTCTAATGCTTTTTTCTCCAATTCAGATCTCTCTTTGCGTTCCAATTCCAAAGTTCTCTTCAATGCCTGGAGAATTTGATTAGTTTAGTTCTCAAAATGTTTGATAGTACGACAAAATTTGCAATTATTTGTTTATTTTGCTTCGAATATGCATAATTTCGACCCCTGATTTTTACATTTCATTATTCATTATTCAAATTACTATTCGAACATATCTGAACCTCATCATCATAATACAAGATCATCGGATTTGATTAAAATACCTTTTTATCGACTGAACGTGTCCAGGAATAACTCACCCAAACTGCACTTATACAACAACTTACCGGCTAATCTGAAACAACTTCCACTGGGATTATTCAAGAGTAAATGTAAATTACTATTGCTAAAATATTGTTTTTATACTATCAATGAATTTCTCAAAGCTCCTTGGAACGACAACGCCAGAATATATTGATGTGCAGTATGGGAGTAGATAATTTAAGATATTGACCATGGATAATACTTATGTATTTTTACTTTAGGATATGTATATGTAAGTGCGTAGGTAGGTATATGTATGTATATATATTGGCACGTGTGTGTGTGTGTGTATATACAATACTACTTTTATTATTTATTAATTGTACATTAATCTAATTTTGTTCCGAAAGGAGGAACGCTGACCTGCTACAAATGTATTTTCTGATATGTAACGTGGCCAATAAAGTTCTATTCTATTCTATTCTATTCTATCACTTCAATTTCTACGCTAGTAATATATTATCGATAACAACGTGATAAGAGGTCACTGACCAAGGTAATTTTTGGATGTTCTAAATCTTGGAAAATATGATGTTTTCAAGATCAATATTACAGACATTATGATTTATTCATGAACGCTAAGGATATCATTCATATTTAGATCATTGTTTCTCTCTTTAAAACGTTTGTATTCCATTATATGGTATAGTTGTGAAGAATTTTGCAGATTAGATATTTCATTGGAATTCAAATCATCTTCTCCAAAAAACAATTCCTCTGTTTTTGAAAATGTATTCTGTTTTTTTTTTCTATTGTTTACTGAAGGTATACCTATTATTCTTGCATGTTTATGAGTATAGGAAAAATCTATGCTACGATTTTAATGAACAAAGTCGGAATAGTTGTTTGTGTAACTAGTGCAAACAGTGTTTATTTGTCTCACAAAGCATGAAGTTTACAGCTCCAGAAAAAAGTTGAGAGCTGCAATATGCATGCATTATAATGAAATATTATTCAAGATATGAAACTAGCATGATTTGTAAATGAGCGTATGATCTACAATGATGCTTAAATATTCTGTTTGTATTTTGTCATCACCAAGCTTAGTAAGTATACAGGCTGATACGAAATCTTGGTGTTCAAAAGCATGAGGATCTCCTATAAGATATACAGGGTTGGTCAAATTGGGACAAAGTTGCACTATTTGTAACTCAAAAAATTGATGCGTCGGAAAATTCGGAATACTTCCGAGAATATCAGTAAAGAAAACTAGTTTCTATTTTTTCCATCAGTAAAAATATCATGAAATGAATATCACTTCATCAATGTCACATTTCTTTCTCTACAAAGTGACACTTTCTTCGGAATATGTTTTCAAATGAAGTAAGGAAAAAGTAAGAGCGATTTGCATAAATTTGACATTTATTTTTCTGAAACCTTCGGAAGTATGTCGAATTTTCCAAACTTCAAAGAATCAATTTGTTGCCCTTTGCCAAGAATTTGAAACAGCCTGTGCATATGATCAAGTACGTGAAACATACCCCACATTCAGCTATATTACCAGCCAAGTCCCTCTCCAATCGATCCCTCAAATTCTCCATGCTCTCCAACTTCCTGCTCTTTATCGCCAATTTCTGCTCCAGACTCTCCCTCTCCTTGTCGAACTCATCGTTCTTCACGAGCTTCACTTTAAGCCGCTCAACTTCGCCCTTCAAATTCTCCACCAGCTCATCCTTCACGATGATTTTCCGCTGGAAATTTCCCTCGTAGCTCGTCTGTCCCGGCGCAAAAGTGAAACCTATGAAAACCGATATTTTATAACAGAATTACTCAGTGATAATCTCTACTATAATGATACACCTATCAAACTTCCACAGGAAACAACCTCCAAACATTCAAGAAAAATTCCAAAACCTTCCTTCTCTCCCAAAATTCCACCGCTGGCTAACACAATGTTCATTGGTTTCCCTTCCGTGTTGTCAACGGATAAAAAAAAATGTAACGGCATCATCTGTTCTTAAAGTTAACTCACATGCTTTATTTTCAAACTCAAATTACAGCACTATCCAAAATACCAACTGAACTGGTGACATAATCGTCCGAACTATTTCGCACGGCATAATTTTCTGAGAGACCAATAAGGATGAATTTTATCAACGCTGCCAAACTTATGGAAACATGAATTATTAAATAGCTGTTTTTATTTTGCTATGACAGATAAATATGAATGATTAACAGAGAACTGTAGCTGATTCACTTCCAATATTACAATTAGAAAATTCAAAATGATACAAATTTGATGGTACACACAGCAACACAGCAAAGTCACGGCTATTGCTATCATTTATCGTTTTACAATAATACACAATTATTTTGACAATAATTTTATATAACTTCAACATACGGTCAAGCTGTAATAAATGGTATAGATCGAATAAAACATTAAAATTGTCAATATCAATCAGTAACTTAATCAGTAAAAACAGAAGAACTATTCAACTTTAAAATTGTCAGTATCAATCAGTAACTTAATCAGTAAAAACAGAAGAACTATTCAATTCTCACTGTTGTTCAACATTTTGTCATAACAGATAAAAATATCTTCGTTGAAAGTTTATGAATATATTAGAGCATCCAAGCCCAAAACATCGCTTAATCATAATCTTGAAAATAAATGGAATGGAATGTTCATCAAGCTATAAATGTGAAATTTTGTTGGAAGTCGAGACCAGGAATTCTAAGGTCAGGCCTTCCTCTTCACTGTTTCTATTTGCAATCATGCAAGAGTATTTGTCAATATCTGTCTATATCAGACTTGCATTTCCCTTGGTTTTGGTAATGTACTATCAGGCACCTGTCCTCATAAGAGCATTAGTTACAGCTAACATTTCTCTGAACCTTGGACTGGAATCTAGGACATGAAGTCTTGAAAGTCTTACATCTTTAATCTTTTGAATTTACTATCTGTATGGTGACCTTATTTACATACTCAAGTTGAGTCATGTTTTCTTTCTTGGTTTGGGAACAGTACTATTAGGCACTTGTTTTATTGAAGATATTCAGCTCCAGTATCCAATATTATCAAAATTTCCTTCAATGTTAATTATACAATTATATCTTCATATCAACGTTGGTACCATATGGGTCGTTTGATAGAATTTAATGAGAACTTTTTGGGAATATATGATGAGTAAGTAATGCCTAATCTGAAATATATCATTTGGACAATTATTACTAACTTGCAGGTCTCGCACTGATGCCGACAGCCGAAAGCGCTATGCAATTTGACTTGAAAAACTCAAATAATAGTTGATTCTTCAAATGTCTCGGTACAAAAATTGAAATTGAGTGTTTTCTGCCCAATTTCTCAATTTGACTGACCCGATTCAATCTATCTAAGACCCCTGAATTGAATCACACAGCCAATACAAATTTCACAAACCTATAAAAGGCAAATTCCTGCCAGAGAACTGCGTCCGCTTTTTGAAGGATTCAATACTAGGAGTTTTCTGTTTTGCTTGGATGTCGCTGAAGTTGCTAATGTCCTCCACGGAGGTGATTTTCGGAACGTGGGGAGGAACTTGCTCTCTCAGGCTGTCGAAGTGCGTGGTTTTGAACAGCTCGTGCTTCCTGATCTGGCTCATGCTCATCCTGGACTTCTGGTCGGTCACTAAGGACTTGACGAAGTTCACGTAGGCCTGGCTCAGTAATATGTCGGAGGGGAATTTGAGGGTGTTGGTGTGGTTCATTATTTTCGAGTAGATCGAGGTGGAGTTTTGAGCGGTGAAGGGTGTGCTGCCTATTGTTAGTTCGTAGGCTAGTACACCTAAGGACCAGAAGTCGCACGATACCTGTTGACATTGACAACTTCAATTGTGAAATTCTATTGTTGAAGAAAAAACATTTTTTACATATTTCTTACATATGTTGAACCACATAATTGTATATATTAGCTGTACAGTCATAGTCTAGTCATAGAGTCTATGAACTCAACAATGCACTAGTGACAGAGTGATTGATTGATCCATCTTACCCCATAGCCTGCATTTTTTGTATTCTTGTTATCCAAACACTGGAGAACTTCTGGAGCAACATAATCAGGGGTGCCTACTGGAGGACCAACGTTCACCATCCCTTGCTCATTCAACTTTGCTGCAGATCCAAAATCAGCTAATTTCAAATGTCCACACCGATCAAGAAGAATGTTATCTGGCTTGATGTCTCTGTGGACATAGCCCATCAGATGTAGATCACCCAGTGCTAGAATCTGTAGCCAAAAATGATAAGGATTTCTATTTTATTTCAGAATGAAATACATTCATCCATTTAAACAGCCAACATGTGTATATATTGGTAAAAATCATATCCTTTTTTCAAGTCTAGTAGCAGATCAGTTTTGTTTTCCATGTTGTTCTTATAAATATATGTCATTCTGATTCACACTATTCAAAATACATTTATTCTTAACATGAGATGAGAATTCTTTATATAACAGCACAGTGTGGATGATATTTTGAGCCTTTTGAACAATGGTTAATGATGTTTATTGTATTGATTAGAGGTTATAAATATATATCAAAGCTTATGCTATGAAACACCAAAATATGCTGTTCTCGAATGATCAATGTCTAAATTGAATTTCACTTGTCTAAGATAATTGGGTCTTTCACAAGATAATTTAATAGATCCTATAAATGATGAACAGAGCTCTATTTTGAATCAATAAATAGAACTTGACATGCCCTTCTTTCCATAACCATAATACTCGTGGAAAAAATTAAATCTATGTACCAAAAACGTCTTACCGCAATACTATGAACTCATTATTTTTCAAGGGATTTCTAGAATTTAATAAATTACCAGATGCTATAAAATCATCTTCTTCACTGATAAATTTCAAAGACAGATTGAAGAAATACATACAAGTATAATGGGGGTAAATATGTTTGTTTATTTGTCAGTGGGGTTCTTTCTTTGTATTGTGCAATATAAATATTTGAAACTGTTTGCTCGGGATATTATTATTATTTTTTTTTTTGGTTCATTAAATATGATTAATACTAAATATGTAGTCACATTTCAAAATGATTCCTCATGTATTGTAATATTTTAAACTTGATTTATATTTTGGTGATGTAACTTATACTAGTGTAAGTACTATGAAAAAGTACTATTTCTTTGCTTTGATATACACTACGTCTTTTTATATATATATATTTTGTATATTATTTATATTATACTATAATTCTCATATGTATATTAGGATTTCTATTTAAATAAAGATCTATCTACAAAGTACACTCATCTGAGTTCAAGTCACAATGAAGAAAAATAATTTGGATTGAACTTAGGTTTTCTATATGCCTTCTGCTCCATCAGGTGTTTGGATTTCAATAATTATATTGGATACTCACCAACTCAGATATGTAGAATGTTGCAGCACTTTCAGGCAAGGTACCTCCCTGTCTATACAGAAGCCCTAAAAGGTCGCCCCCAGAGTGATATTCCATAACATAAAACAAATAATTGTTATCCTGGAAAGCATATTGCAAGGATGTTAACCAATGTGAGTTAGAAAATGCCATTATATCACGTTCAATGCTAAAAGACATTCGGTTTGAGTCATGCCCTGTTTCCAGTTTCCTGATTGTTTTCATGGCATAAACATCACCAGTTTGTTTTTCTTTGACTAGATGGACTTCCCCGAAATGCCCTCTTCCTATCACATTCTTGACCTCAAAATCTGATAAGTTCACTCTCAGTTGTTTGATTTCTTTCATGGATTCTTTGAATTTTTCCACAAATTGGGCAATATTTGAATCATATTTCTGTAAATTCTCTAGACAGCATTCTTGATACAAAGCTTGAAGGACATCGAGTAGGGTCTCTCTAGCAAGTAAACTATTTTTGTCTAGCTTTGTTGTTTTTTCAATGATCTCGGCATTTAATCGAGCTATTCTTACGCTAATAGGATCTTTGGATGGTTCCATATTTATTTACATTCAGTACATAACTCGGAAAATCACTTCTTTATATTTCAATTGTGAACGAAAAACTATCTGAAAAACTAAACCCTGCGAGTTCGATACAAACTTCAAACAAATAGAAATAACCGTTAACGACTTTAAATATTTAAATAGCTTGACATTTTTGACAATCAGATGACAAATACCACAGTATATTGCTTCTTCAGATTCTTCAGCAATATATTGTGACAATACGTCAGATGGCCACGGTCTATAGACCGTCTTTGTTCGTATGACCCATATCTCGATGTATTCTTCTTCTTTAATAGTACATTGCCATAATGTGTTCTAATAAGTCTGTTGCATGAAGTCTTTTGTCGAACGTCTTGGCATAGAATAATTGTTTGGTAACATCCTAATCTTAAGTAAAACTGTCTTCTAATGTTATTGAAACATATCAGGCGTCCTAATCGACCTAATCGCAAGCGTTATTAAGCAAGCGTTCTATTAAGTTATATAAATCGAAAGGTTTATTTTTGTACAGAATGCTCTTCACATATCCCCATAAAAAGTTAATGGGTGATCGCGTAGGCCTCGATCAATTTGAACATCTATACTTCATTGACACCACATGATTTAATTTTATTATATCTTAATTATTGCAATATCATTTTTGAATAGAGAATGAAGAGACCTTTCAGACGATATATCACTAGCCTATACTTCCCATTAAAAAAATTTGGGTTTAATCTGTCATTCGAAGGGGGTTGAAAGGTAGGCACTTCGACCATAAAACAAATATGGTCGAAGGGTAGGCATCGCATTTTGACGTTGAAGAATGTCAATTAGTTCAGATTTGACGTGTTTCGAGATTTTTTGTAAATATGTACAGTAACCGAAATAATAAATTTATTCCTTTTGGCTTCTAGACACTGCATGTATATTAAAAATATAACTTAATATCTAAATAGTATTTATTTTGAAGAGAAAAAATACTCCTCTCATCCATCGGTGAACTCTCTTACTAGATTATAATAATGAAAACATAATAATAATAAATCGTGTTCATTACCAAATAAAAATATAATGTGAAGAGCGTGGGTACAATATACAGTGTGTCCCGAGAAGATACCAAAAAACTTTAAGGGGTGATAGGGGCCATCAAAACAAGCATTTTTGTTTATATAAACATATTTCGACAAATATGAGCCAATTGGGGTGTAGATCAACGCCGCTACTGCGTACCTATATACCTACATTATAACTCAGTTTAATGTCTTTGATTAATTTGTGTGCACAAAGGTCAAAATATTGTCAGCAAGCTTGAGAATATGTGGGATTTGTGAATAATTATCCATTGCTCATATCCATCGCATAAAAAGTTCGTTCGATTCATATATTTATAGTTTATGTAATCATATAGTAGGAATATTATATAACAGTGGAAATGGAAAAATTATTTTTGGTGCAGATTGCAACATTTTGTTCACAGCTGTGTTTGAGTAGCGCGCAAATATATGAGCCACGTGATATATTCTTCTAGTTAATCATTATTATCTGATGAACAGATAATAATTTATTTCACTTCTCGAATTTGATTATAGTATATATAGTCTATCATTCGCATCTAGTTGCTCTCTCAAAATGGACGCTCTTTACTGCGCTGCTTACTATACAGCACTACTTGTGGCGCCTGTTGTAGTTTATTTTGTATTTTTCAAGAAATATGATGGGAACAGTTCAAACAACGACAGAGGTGAGTTACAACCAATTCATAATTATGTATCAGAAGGTGTCCTGACTTTCGTTACTAATTACTAATTCAAAACACGGAGAGAAATGGTATAGTCGGACGCAGTCACGTGACTTCCGTTATCTGTCAAAAGACATTTTTTTGTAATAAATATCCGTTCCAAATAGGCTTATTTGATTGAATTTCAGAAGTTTTCACGTAGAAATGCTGTTTCCATTCTAATTCTATATAGTTGTCTTAAATTTCAAAATTGCAACATTTAGTTTTTGGAATTGCCAATAACTCTCACTAACTAAATATTGATAAAATATGTTTTTTTTTTCAAGGAAAATGTAAATATCTTTTCAAATGTTCGTTATTTTTGGTGCAAAGCTGTGATACATCATACCCAGACTGCTATCTTTTTTACAGTGTTTGAAATATATTAAATAATACCTCATAGACATAAGATGATGGAAGTAAACTCACCTCTTCACCAAAATCTTTAGGTTTAGTGAAATGAAAATATTTCTTCCAATTACGACTGTATCTCGAATGAAGCTTTTTAGGATGAGAATTGGTTTTCTATCATCATGAGAATATACCTATTTTGAGAAATAAATCGGAAAGTCAACAATGTATTAGGTTCTACAATATGCATATCCTTGTCTCTTAGAATTGGAACGAAATTGATAAAAAACAACATGTGATGTAAAGTGGTATATCATATCAAGTGAATGTATGATTATGTTGAACAATCGACTGATATTTATAATGATCGATGGAGCATAATGATTGAAGTAATGAAAGATCATTGACATCTCAAACAATGACATATTTACATATATTTTGGAGAACAGGATTAAACCTATTATATCCCTATTTACACCCCTGTTCGGACTTTCCTATCATATTGGCTGATGAAAAAATATTATTTATAGTTTTTGCAGTAACAATAAGGTATCTCTGACTTCGCTGATCTCGTTCTGATCTCGCTGTTATCAAACACTAACAATTCCGTTGGGCAGTTTTTAAAACAGTCATGAACACACATGATATGAAGCATCTTCAATAATTTTTCATGAGCTTATGATAATTACTGGTTCCTTTACAAATTACCATGATCATGAAAATTTTCGTGGTATGGTAATTGAGAATATCAATACAAAAACTGTTTGCTTCATTATTAATTTGTGAGTAATTCAATTTTTTTTTATCTACATAACTTTGGTTTAACGGGATGATTCTTTCTAAATCTATGATCCCAAGAACATTCCGAATATATTTGGAACAATTTGAGAATTTATTTTTTTTTTTTCGTAAACAATTTTGGGACTCGCAAACGTCCATTTTCATTTTTTGGAAGAATATGTAGTGTATATCTAAGTGGATCAAAATTGATAAGAAAAACATGTGATACAACGCGGTCTCAAGTATGTATAATGTATTAGATGATTTTGTCGAATAATCTACTTATTTTCATAATAATCGATGGAACATATTGAAATAACAAGATCATTGACGTCCCACTGATGGCATATTCACCTACATATTGTTGAGAAGTAAAGAAATCTTATATCTAGGTATATTATTGGCTCGAGCTGAACTGACGGGGTCTTATTTTTCTTGCCGTGTTGTTCGCCATGGGAATATTTATAAGGAAGGGAAAGATTGACCGCCGTTCTACGAAGGTCAATGAATCCCTCAGTGTAGCATCACCGAGTAGGCGAATACTCAGCTCTCTTCTGGATTGAATCTGAGGGCTCAGGCTCATAGGTGTATATACCAGGACAGGTCGAATCTGAACTTTCTTTCGAGATCATGAGAACCTGCCACCACGGATCACGGCATTGAAAACACAAACTTGAGTTTTTGTTGCATTAAACTCGACAAGATTTTTGATGATCGACAGGAAAACGATGGGATACTTTTCAAAACTTTCCTACTATATTGACACGGCGCTGAACTAATGGAATCATATTTATTATTTTTTTTGTCGAGGAGTACACTCTAATGGTAATTTACTGGACTCAGATTTATAGTGATCTTGCTGGCAACTAAATAAACAACACTAACAATCACACTAGTACCTTTTTTTTAACAATCAATATATATTCAAAAGGAAACAGAATTATATTTTCAATAATTTCAATGAGAATCTGAAAATGACTATAAATAAAAATAACCCATGAGCATTCTTGAACGCAGATGATATGATGTTTTTCATTTTTTCAGACTGGTTTTATGCCATCAAAGTATATGCAGCGAAAAAGCAGATAAACACTTATCAAAACAAGTACAGAGCTCATGAAAAACGATCAGGAAAAAAACTTGAGAACGAAATTCAGATACCAACAAATATAGAAGTGAGTTTGTCCCCTGATTATACAGTGGAGGGTACGGATTCTCCACCTAATTGTTATTTCAACTTACGATGGTTCAACAGATGGCGATGTCGACACTACATAAACATTTCAAATGATTCCTTATTTTCCAAAAAATTTTATTTTCTATTTTTCTAATTTCGTAGTAATTGACAAGAGGGGTCAGCATTGGCATTTTCCGAATTTTTTCAATTATTTTTCTTCATTTATTTTTTGGTCTTGTCTGGTACGAATGTCAAGAAGGGGAGAAGACCTTTACTGTGTATCGAAATGTTTGTATTTTTTCACTATTTGTATGACTGAACATACATTAGTCTGTGAAATATGTGTCAGACAATTCTATTGTGTGAACATAATATGATTTGTTATCTTTCAGATACCATCAAACAATTCACTAATCCACATTTCATTATTATTCATCATAATTTTTAATAGAGTTCATGATACATCTAATAGTGTATTATCGTTTGAATAAAGGACTTCAAATTTCATAATTCGTGAGATAGAATAGATTCTAATAAGAATATTGTTTTCCTTCCAACCATAGCATATATAATAACACATTTTTCAATTCAATAAATCTTGGCCGTAAAATTCACACTACAGCATGAAATGAATTGTGCTAAGATAATTTTCTATAATATTTCCTCATAGCAAACAATTAGTCAAAGCTTCAATGGCCTTGACACAATCGGCAACAGTATATCTTTGAAGCTGATCATAGGCATAGATAGAATAGCCGAAGCAAGATTACAACTTCGCTTGACAGATGGCAACACTTATGTCTTCCCAGGTAAGAATAAAATAATTCTGGGAACCTTTAGAGCGGGCAGTTGTGAAATATTCCAGGCAAAGAAGGCACTGTACTGACAAATTTAGCCAAAGGCCAGTGGAAAATAGGTGGCGTGACCGTTGAGAATCTAGAGGAGTTTCGGAGATTGCGGATCACATTCAACGGACTGCTGAGAAATTTGTCTTCGAAGAACTCTTCCGACATTGAACATGTTCAATTCAATTTCATGTGAGATTTCTGCTTACATGTTCTACGGTTTGATTATCATTATCAAAATATTGATCTTGATGTTTTCTTGTGGTGTTTTTGTTTTCTAATTGTACGTCTAACAGTCAATTATTTCGATGTGTCATTTATTCTTTTTTTTTTATCTGTGGACAACACGAAAGGGAAACCTATGATGTTCGAGGAACATTTTCCATCGTTTTCACACATACACATTGTGCTGTATCGATATTGGGTTCATCTTGCTATTGGTTTTATATCATGATACTATAACGAGGAATAGTTATAGAATCTCAGTTATAGTATCATGGTTTTATATTGTCAGATTTATCTTGCATTCACGCTAATTGCAAGAATTATCTTGCAGTCTCGTGGAGCTTCATTGACATATTTATATTGTAATTAGTGCTTACCAATTTGATAGATTCATCTAGTACTTGAGCTCATTGCAAGATTATTTTGTCAATGAATTCAATTGCAAGATTTTTCTTGCAATTAGTGCTTAACCGAGAAATAACTTACAGTTGAGTTGCAAGATTATTCAGTATATAAGTAAATTGAGAGATTCATATTTCATGATAATTTAGTTGATTGCAAGATTATACTGATGCCAATCATAATCTAACTGGAAAATTTATCTTCAAATTAGGACTCAATCGACGAATTCATCTCTTGCATTTGAGCTGATTGGAAGATGAATCTTGCAATTCACTTGCAAGATTATTTTATAAATTGAGTAATTGCAAGATTCATCTTGCAATTAGACCTTGAGTGATAGATTTATCTTGAATTTGGGCTGATTGCCAGAAAGATTCATGAATTTTTTGATTTATAGAATAATCTTATAGTTAGCTTGGATGCAATATAAATGTATCCTGATCGCAAATTGAATCTGTCAATTAAGCCCTTGCAAGATGGATCTTGAAATGGAGCAAATCTATCAATCCAACTGTGATTATAAGATGAATTTTGCAGTCGGCCTAATTGTTAGAATAATCTTGCAATTATATAAAAACGTCGAAAAAAATGACCGAACAGCCTCTTTTCAATGAAGTATAATTTTCTAGATTTACATCGTGTGAATCCCCAAGTTTCATTCCCCAAGACATAGACAAATCTGTACTAGCAGACTCCTTGGCGAGAGAGACATGGAGAGACGGTTCGTGGGTAGAAAATCTGTAAGTAATTTTTTCCTTCCCCCCTTTTTTTTTTTTTCTTCGCTACCCATCGCCTAATATTTCAGAGTCGACCAATCGGGCTTCGAGCAATTCGGGGCGATGAGGGGGTTCGTGAAAGGGGATTCTTACCCTGAGGAGTACGTGATGAACTTGCCTGCGGTCAGGACGAATTATACAGGGATCGACGATAGATTCTTGAATGACAGATCTGTTAGGATGTTCATGGTGGACAAATACGGGAATTTGTTGAACGTGGTGGCGAAATCTTTGAAGAAAGGTTGTTCCCAGTAAGTCTGATCTGATCTGATATTTTCTCCTCGTTTCTAAAAATGAAAATACGTGCTGATTGTTTATGCGTTTGGTATTTCACTTTCAGATACTGAGAAGTGAAATTTAGCTGCCTCTTTTTCCATTGTTTTGTAGCTGCAGGTCTGTAATTTGGAAATTTTGAAATTCGGAAGTGTGGCATCGAGTGAGCATATTTAATTTGATGTTCCAAATATCGGAAAAAGAACGAATGAGAAAATAAGAGCGTGTACCATGAGTCTCAGTGACACCCTGCTTCATAAAAAGTCCACACCGAGCGATTTTGACTCATTTATACAAGTTGAGGGGATGAAAAGTTCTAGCTCTGAGCTACATAGTGTATTATAATACAGGGTTGGGATAAATTATGGAACCAAGTGAATATCAAGCAAAAAGAACGATATTTATGAAAATTTGCAGGTAAGCGCACTGGAACAAAATGCATCTGATGTACATTTTTTTGTTTTTAACATACTTACGGTTCGACCGGAATGCCATCAACTTCTTTAATTCAAATGTGACACCCTACATATTTTCACAGATTTTAAAAAAGCTCGTTATTTTAAATTCATACATACTGAGTTGAATGTGAAAAAATTTGTAAAAACGAGGAATATAGCACTTTAATCAACCTCCTTTGAGTTTTCAGCATTAGAGCAAAAACTACTCAGATAAACTAATTGATGTTGTTTGTATGCATAGTAATAAATAAACAAGTGTACTCTTCAGTGCGCCTCTTGTTCTCAAATTCTAATTGACGGAAATAAATTTTACAATTCAGAATGGTGAAAAAGAGCGTATTGAAATTATGATGATCGGTTATGGTGATCGTGTTAGATAGAACTCGTGAAGAAGTGTGTCATATCAAGCTCAACTGTAACTAAAAACATCACAACGTTTTAATACAACTGGGATGGTAAAAAATTTGCTTAAACCCGGAAGACTGCTGACTGCAACGAACGAAACTGTTGAACAAAATATTGCCATCAATTTAAAAGAATCACCTCAAACTTCCACCACAAATTTGGCACTAAATCATGGTATCAAAAAACTCAAAGGAGGTTGATTAAATTGTTATAATTCATCGTTTTCACATTTTCTTACACTAAAT
The DNA here is from genome assembly GCA_963576655.1 of Gastrophysa polygoni. Taxonomy (NCBI): domain Eukaryota; kingdom Metazoa; phylum Arthropoda; class Insecta; order Coleoptera; family Chrysomelidae; genus Gastrophysa; species Gastrophysa polygoni. The sequence continues at coordinate 10,904,410 of OY755093.1, forward strand.
AACAAGCTCTTTCAAAATCTGTGAGAATATATGGGGTGTCCCATTTAAACTAAAAAACTTGATGGCATTTACGGTTAAACCGGAAGTATATTATTAACAAAAAATGTACATCAGATGCATTTTGTTCCATTGCACTTACATGCAAATTTTCATAAATATCGTTTTTTTCATTCGAAAGATATTTACTTGGTTCCATACTTTATCCCATCCCTGTATATTTCTTACGAATAAAGTTGATATAGGAGAAAATATATTGAAATTATGTTAATTTTTTTCATTTTCATCTTCAGAAACAAGCAAAGAAGGTTCGAAAAAAAAAACTAATTTAGGATGTTACCCTCAAGTTTTCACTTGAATTTTTTTGCTTATGCATTACGATTTCAGAATGAACTATGGTTTTGCGTTTTTGAGCAACAATGAAAGGGCTCCCATAACAGATATAGATATCCGTCTGAAAACTACTGGCCAGAACAAAATCCTGCCCAGCATAATCAACACTCACATTAAAACGAAGGGGAAGAACTTCCAAGCTGTCATACATTTAGACACCGACATGGCTTGGCGATCAGAAATAAATACCAAGTACGGTTATGAAAGTTATCTCGTACCAGGAGAATGCAACTTGAATTTGAACCGGGGTAAAGTCATGGTGGAATTCTGGTACAGTAAAAGAGGTAGGCCACTAATTAGCCACTTTGGTGAATGCTATTTTCTCTGTCAGAAAATAATATAAATTCTACACTCACATGCAAAAAAATGTATATTTGGAAAAGTTTGAGGTGACTTTTTATTTTCAGTTTCTAAATAAAATTACTAATTTCAACTTGCATTCCAGTATTTTGTCAAATGCTGGCGTATTAGTCGTTATATATAGAGAGTAATATTATTGAAAAGGTTATGTATACCTCCATAAACTTTATACCTCTAATTTCGAAATAGTCTTTGGAATGATTTCGATGCCAAATTATTTTGTCATATCTTTATGTGCACTGGTTGGATATTTAGAGCAGAATAAACTTATCACCAACATTTTACTTTGAGAAATGATTTTTTTTTCAAGAGGTGACTTCGCTCTTTATTGTCCTGATAATAATGTACAGAACACTGGTGGAGCTATTCTGCCTATTTGCCTATCTAACTTCTTCAACCAAAACTCTAACGTACAGCTAACTTGATTATAGCATTTTATTCGTTATAGCAGATAATCACTCAAGTGTCAGTTTTCAGATGGTGACACAAAAATGACAACAAAATCAGTATTACTGATAATTGCACAATCAGTGTTATAAAAATGTTGATTCAGAAGTAGTAATTTAGGTTACTTCTCAATTTTAGATCGAACTACATAATTACAATCTCAAAACATCAACTATTTGTACAGAAATCTGTAAAAATGTCACCATCTTCTGGGGAGTTTCATAACTATTAGGCCATTATAGCAGAAAATAAGATATATGAAAATTTAATGATACAAACTTCAAATCAAGTTAGCCAACTAGAAAACTTCTGAAGATAGCTTTAGAAAATCCTTCATCACGTGATGAACACTGCGTATATACTGGAGGTTTGATTGACTGTTCTGTTGATTGAATATTATGCATTTTTACATTCCCATATTCGCAACCATGGTTTTGTACATTTGAGACCTGAAATTCCAGGAGATGCCATATTCATTCCCGATAGAAAATTGTGCGAGAGGACAGTAGAAAAGCTCCCAAGTAATCTTGTTTCAAACATAAAACACGAAGATTCTCGAATATTAGAATTGACTGGTGGAAAAGGCAATTCCTTGGCACTGATGGCTTCCATTAATTCTGATGATGATGTAAGTCATGAAAACAATCACTCAGATATAAAATAGCTGTCTAGTCGAGATAGGATCATCTATTCATATCATCTCGAATTTTATCTATCTTGTAATAGATTTGGTTGTGAGGGGCTTGAAATGGCAAATGAAAACTGGTGAACTCATGCGAAATATTTCGATTAACACACGTTATTCAATGCACTATTTTCTACATCTTCCTTGAGTCGTATCAGAAAATTGAACTAATTTAGCAGGACTAGGTTGGTCGGTAGGTTTACTATCTATATCAATCCATATATTTACTAATGCAAGCCTATTAATTATTTCAATTTATATTTCTTTTAGTTCTTTATACCATCAGGAGTATTCATATTCACGTGAAAGCTTACCAACTTCAACTCAAGCCAAAACCAGTCTTAGTGAAATCTATTGAAATCTATTGAAACACACGGAAAAGTAAATAAATATTTTTGGAAAAAAATTAATTTATATTTCTTTTAGTTTAATATACCAGGAGGATTCATACTCACAGTAAAAGCTTACCAACTTCAACTCAAGTCGAAACCAATCTTAGTGAAATCTATTGAAACGTTGGACGATATATGCTGTGGCAAAATAGACTATAGACTTGAGGAGGCTTGCAAAGAGTGAGTACACAAATCAATAATAGCTTTATGATATTAATTTTGGAAATTAAAAAATGAAAAAGAAAATTTTTTTCAATGCCTCTATATCATTCATGGATCATAATTACCTCATTTGACCATAAAATTTGTTACGAACTGGTAATTATCTTTGATAGTTGAACTTCTTCATTTTTTATATCATTCTGAAATATTCTATATTTTTTTATAATCGTTATTTTAATTCATAATTGCAAAGACTTGCAAGAAATGATCTCTTGTAAATGCATAATCTCAAATGAAAATTGTTAGTTTGTGGTTGATAATACCTATTTGATACAATTCAGCACGCTGTTAGCCATCAGTTGTAATTTGACTCAAGTCTTATTATTATACATGTTAATACACTTATTTCTCTGAATTTACAATTTTTTCTCTGAGCTCAAATATTTTATATTTTTCAGCTTTTTGTGAGATTTTCTCTCCTCGTTTCTAAAAAGTAGAGTAGAAAATATAAAAATTATTTCAATAGATTTGTAGTTAGAACAGATTTATGATCTGCCTCAAAATGTCACTGCGTTTGAAATTGAACCTTTAGATACCTAAAAGAGAAATTCTCTATTTGTCAGTGACACTTTGTTTTTTGAAAAAAAAAATTGGAATAATATATTTTTGAAGAAACCAAAAATACGACTATATTGAAATAATTTTTCATAACTTCTACTTTATTCTTTAGAAACGAGGAGGGAAAATCCTACAAAAAGCTGAAAAATGAATGTACCACCTCCTCGAAAAACGTACAGACAGTATTCAATAAGTTTGAATTTTGAGATAATTGAACACACAACGTTTAATTAATTATAAGCAATTCAATTATTCCATATTCATCCTTGTCACTAAGTTGAAAATTGTTGTAACAGGACCGTGAAGTGTTTCAAAGAAACTCCCATCTCTCCGGAAATAGTGGAATCCGTAACCGACGAACTGACCAAATACTTCATGGATGGAGACTTCGCAGGATGGGCGGTGAGATCTTCTGCGATCGGTGAGGACTCAGAAGAACTGTCGTCGGCAGGTCAAAACGAGACCTTCCTCGGCTGCCGAAGCGCAGAGCAGGTCTTGGAGGCCATAAGCGCTTGTTGGGCTTCTTTGTACACACATCAGAGCGTGCTTTACAGATGGTAAGTTGAGGATATCCGTGGAGAAATGATTTTAAACAGGACCGAAGTAATAACTAATATTTTCTTGCAATGCGCCGCCTATGGCTCCATCTATCGTAGATTTAACGCAGGATAACTAACTAAGTTGTGGCGTTTCAAGTGACTTTTTGTATTACTCAGTCGAAAAAAACTGCAAAAATAAGTCTCTGTACTCGCAGTCAAAATTGCCTCAACATACACTCATGATCAACGTATGTACGTTGATACTCCAAAAGTAAAAACTGTATCAAGGTTCAATTTCGATAGACTAATTGAAAGTCCCAAAATCGATGGGCAAAATTTTTGGAGTGTACATGTTTTTGTCGCCTATTTCGTGGATACTTTTTTTTTTTTTTCATCCACCTGTAGATCTTTCGTTTATTACTTATAGTACTTTTTGAATTTCCGAACAAAACAAATCAATGAATCTGACAACTTTGGAAATAATTAAAGTGTCAGCTCCATATTCATTACATCGATCAGTAGAATCGTACTGCGAGGACGGAAATTATCCTGCACCTGGCAACATCGATAGAACGAGACTATGACACGCTTCCAGATATAGGCAGAGCATGCAGTTATACTGGACTGACGTTCATTGGCGTCCATCTGGAGGTTGTAGTATAAATAATCATCATAAATCACTTCATATGGCTCTGAAACATCATTCGCACTTTCTCTGAAGGTAGATTATATATGTATATTTTTTGTACCGTAGTTTTTGAAACGAAGGATAGTTTAAAACTGTTGAAAAAGCAATTTGCTGTTGGTTTGTTTCGCATTTAAATGAAAAACGTTAAATCGACGTGAGTTAATTGAGTCGTCGAAGATAATATTAAATTTCCTTTTCTCACTGTGAAAAGTCTTAGGAACAATACTCCTACCATAAAAGCATTGAAAAGGTCCCAAATATATTCACATACATTCAAATATTAGTAGGTAATGTAAAGAATGATTCATTCACATTTTTGTGACAACATGGAATGAAGAATCAGTCTAAGGTCTTCATTGACTTCATCATTTTCATACATTTGTGAATGGCCCTGATAGATGCCTAAATCTGAATTTGGCATGTGGTTTTAGGCAGCATGGGCTCCCGGTGAAGGCAGACATGGCTGTTGTGATACAGAAGATGGTATCAGCTGAATGTGCCGGTGTTCTCTTCACCTGTCATCCTTCCACTTGCAATCCTGGCGAGATGGTCATAACCTCAAATTTCGGTCTGGGAGAGGTGAGATAAAGCAGTTCAACTTCATATTGAAAGGGTAGAAAGGTCAGGAAATGATAGTTTATCAACTGAACATTGAAATATTCCACAATCTTTCTAGTTTTAGGGCCATGATATTTAATGTTCTCTTTGATGAAGATCTTGGTGAATTCCTACTATATAGAATGATAGATATATTATTTATTTCGTCACAAGATCATACCAACTCAATATAGCTACTATGTCGATTTAAAGAGGAATATGCATATGTTAGGAGACTATATGTTATGATTGTTTCGTAAATGAAAATTGAATTCCAGTCTGTGGTTTCTGGAAGTAGTGATCCAGACACATTCATTCTGAAGAGGACGTGGGACAACCACATCAGCATATCGAATAAAAAAATTGGCAGTAAAAATCTGGTTCTAACCATGACATCAGAAGGTGTGCAAGAAGAGAACCTGAACAATAATATGAGTGATAATAAAAGAGGAAAATGGAGTCTCACAGACGAACAAGCTTTACGATTGGGGGAAATCGGTGTTCAAATGGAAAATGTCTTCGGCAATCACAGAGATATCGAATGGGCTTTTTGTGCGGTAAGTATAAAGTTGATTGGTATCTTGAGACTGAGTGGATAATAATCCATTCATATAAAATGAATGAATGCCCAAAATTCAAAGAGTTGTTCCTTACTGAATAGTAAAAACTCAATCGTCACTTTTCACTCAACGTACGACCCAAAAATATTTTCCTACGACCACCAAAGCAATGTTTTATTATTTAGAAAGTAGTCCATTTCAGTGTGGCAACAGGAAAGTAAAACTCACTCGTGTGGAAATATCGGCGAAAAGCACGGTTGGTTCATTCATCATTCACACTTCATATTTATAACGATGATGAACAACGAAACAACGTTGAATCGGTTTAGTGAAGTTGGCTACCAAAGATTGGTAGCTGGAATATCCGGAATTCGTATAGAGACGAAACATGCAGGTTGTTGAGGGTCAAGCGGAGGAATATTTTCGAAGAAACCAATCGAGGTACACGAATGCGTGACGTTCCAGGACAAACTGTACCTGCTGCAATCCCGCCCGATCACAACTCTAAACTCCTGGACGGACTTCGAGCTCAGCCACGAGATGGACTCTCCCATCCTCACCGACAAGTCCATCGCGACGCTGGGGAACATCGGCGAAGTCGTTCCCGACGCCGCCACGGTGCTGTCTTATTCGAGTTCGATGCGCGTCATGGACAAGTGCATGCAAGTGCACACCCAGAAGAACTTCGATCCGTCGGCCAGGAAGGGGTTCGTCGTATTCCAGCACAACGTGATGATTGATCTAGTGACGGTGAGTGGATTCAGTTTAGGCGGTTTAGGCACAGTTTGATGAATAAACAGTTGGACGACTCCCTGTCGGGCGTTTGAAGTTCTCAGCTCAAAAGCGTACCGCCTGCACGTGTCCTCATGGCGATTTCGCTGTAGATACGGGGTAACGGAAAAGTATTTCGCGCGATAGCTGATGTACCGTGACGACCCAAAAATTCGAGTGGATTGGATATTTACTATGATTTTGATATTTCGAGATCGGAAGCGCGCCGCTACCTACTTCTTTGATTGTTAGCAAAAGACACTGTCAAAATTTTGGAAATTTTCAAAGTACAGATAAATAAAAATGAAAGTGGACAATGAACCGTTTATTATAATATATTGAAAGGCATTGAGAAGAATCACAAATGCTGTGATATTGTAAGTTCTGTATTAACTTTACTTGATGCTTTTCCTGTTTTCATATTTCGATTGGCAAATTTCAATGTGATATAAATACGAACTCTGCAATACAAATTGATGAACTTGTCACATGGATGACTGAAAGATATTTTTGCGAAATGTTTTTTCAGTGTGTTTCCAATGTTAACTTGGGAAACCAGTCAGTTCCTCAAATTCACTTGTGAAAATATCCTCTAGCGCAATAACGAACTCGACGATATTTCTGGAGGGCACAACTAAACCCCCCCTATGTTGTGCTACTATATGATTTGAGATCGCAGAACGCGGTTTCTCTCTCATTCAAAGTGTTTGAGTTACTGAAATCATGGCAAATTTCTCAAGAATGTTGTAAAATACATTTCCTCAAAAAATAGCCGGTTACATAAACTAATGAGTTGCCTTCAGGAGTTTCTAGATTTCGATAATCGCTTGTGTATACTTCGAGCGGAATATACGTAGGTTTGAGAATTATATCTCGATTAACATTTTCGACAATATTTTTTGAAGCGATACTCAATAAAACTTCATTTATGTCTTCCATACAATTAGTACCGTCGGTTTGATCGAAATATTTCAATGCGAACATTTTTTTAAACGAACGACTGAATTGTATGAGAGTTGGATTTTTTCAAATTACCACAAGTGTTCCTGATTTGTTAAAAAAAAAATCGAATTAATTGTCAATCGCCAACCAAAAATAAGTCTCAGCTGTTTGGTAACATTTTTTCCATTAATATTTTCTACTTGTAAATCTTTGAACAAATTACCCATCTCTTTCAAAACGGAAATTCTTCAGTTCCCATAAAGGCTCTGAAATTAGAAAGAGTGTTCGAATTCGAAATGTCGAAATGTCATTTTCGTTATAAAATCCATGGTATGTTTTGCTTCTTTCAGTAAAATTTGAAGATCAATATAAGTTGACATGGCAACTGCAACCGAATGACTGAAAACCTGAGATGCCAGTTTCACTTTCATTTTTCGGAAATTGTTAGGGAAAATGTGATCATTGGATAATTTCGGTCTTGACGTGCAATTTCCCACAGGACAATACACCACAGGCATTATTATAAAAAATCTGCAGAAATGTCGCCATCTTCTGGGGAGTTCCATAAACTATTATGCTATTACAGCGGAAAATGGTGTTAGCGTTTTTGGCGAAACAAAACACTATCAGTGACTGCACCAGTCTCCACCAAAAAAAAAAAATTAAGAATAGTATATTGAAACGTAAGTTAGAGAAGGCAGCATATTCTAAGCCTTCTGTAACAAATGTTTTATACTATTCTATCTATTTCGGTTGTATTATACGGTTTCGTTTATATTGAATACATATTTTCATAACATAATTCACATAATTCAATAATTGTTTAGGGAAATTTCGGCGATATAAGTGGACTGGCGAGAATGAATCGTTTCTGACAGTTGACAGAAATTTGACACAATATAGCGGGAAGTTCAGTGAATTTGAAAGACCTGAGTACCTACCTAAGTTACGAACTGTATTTCCTCAATTTCTTCAATTGAGAAAAAATATTTGCTGAGGGCCATTGTTACTATTTTTGTTTCCTATATTTCAATATTTTATTATTTCAATGATTTTGCAGCGTAAATGAGTTACATTTTCAGTTCATTCTTCCTCTGCTTCGTTTAAGATAGATCTGCGGTGGCGAGAGTCACAGCTATGTTTCAACCGTCGATCATATTCATTACATGCAGGCATACCAATCTTTGAAACATCCAAACACCGAAACATCCCGAAGAAAATCGTGGTTTCCCAACCAGAGGAACTCTTTTCTTTGATTTTTTTCAATACTGTATATAATAACATCATCTGTTCGCTCTCGAATGGCGCTGATAATTCTCCTTCTGTTGTCTCACGTCCATCGCCTATCGAGCACCACACGTTTTGCGGCTGAACAGTTTACAGTTTGCGTGAGCGGAGTTATATTGATTAGTATCCTGGACATCAGTTATTATAATGATGACTACTCATGATTTCTCTTCTCATTTGCAAACAGAGGTATCAAATCCCAATGAGTTGAAAAAAAAAATCACTCATTTGCCACAAATGATGATTCTTTTACCACGTTCTGAATGAGAAAAACATGAAAATGGCATCAATTTTCATAATACATAAACATAAGTATATGTACTTAATATTTCGAAGCCTTCAGTATTATTGTGAATATTGATATGTCCACAAAAATATTGAAATGTTTTGAGGATGTTGTGAAATACTAACCCCTTCGAAGGAGAAATGGGAAAGCAAAAAAGAGTTTACATGATAGACACGAAATCTCGATTTTTTGATTCACTTATCAGCCACAGAAATATCAGGAGACAATTCTGGACCACCCTGAATACAAACTGTAATGGAAATCAACAATGAACTGAATCTTTTAGTCATATTTTGGCGATATTTGACAAATCTTTCCTAAAATCTCATCAGATGTGAAGATTCATTATTCAAGAAAAACAGTCTGACATAAAATTGATTTCTATCAATATTTTCATTTCCAGTCGATCCACATGAATGTGTCAGCTACACCGGTAATAAGTTCGTTGATTCTTGACCTCGCAATATTCGGACACCCTGTATTGGACGACCAAATCAACGAACTGTTGATAAACCGGTTGGGGATCACTTCGAGTTTGGCGAAATTGACGGAAACACTGCGAATAATGAACTCGGCCAGACAAATCAAAACCATCGTTCGTCAGGCGCAGGTTGTCGCAAAAAATCTGACCTACGATTGGAAAAAACTGGCGACGATGACCGAGATTGAGAAAAACATTTTTAACTCGTTCAGCATTCTAGGTGAGGTATCGTTGTTGCATACCATAGCAAGCAGTGTTTCCGTCTTCTACCAAATAGTTCTGACGAACATTATGTTGGAGGGACAGAAAGGTGAGCAAATATTTATTAAGAATTATCTATTGTAGAGTTTTATTTTCTGTTGAATCCATACGAACGTTTATTTCAAGACAAGATAGGAACACTTCAAACATATGAAGACCATCAGAAGCCTCTTGAGATCGATTGGAACATCAATGACAACAGTTGGTGATATCAAACCTATATAGTTCACTTATCAATTGATACATCACTATCGGCCAGTACCTATAATAATCTATAATATTTTGTTTTCAAGTTACAAGCGCAGTTCCACCATAGATTCAATACTGAATTTATACTTTTTATACCTTTTTTATACATTCAAGATCGAAGATTCCCACTGCCTGTAGAAAAGCGAAAAAGGTGACTGGGTGTAGTATGAATGAGACAGTGCTCTCTCATAATAAATCAATCAACAATACTATTATGGTGTCTGGCCGAATGACGAAATGTTCAATCCAAAAAAAAAAGATCCAAGAAGTCGAATTCACGTTTTTTATTACCTTGCAGAGAGCTGGTCTCACCTTTTTCGTATGAAAGGCGCTGTCAAATGAGAATCTACGTCAGAATCACCAGTTCTGTGAGTCAAATTATCACAGATGCACACTTGACAGCGCCGTCCATATGGAAGAAGGTGTTCACCTTCGCGAAGGAAGCTAAAGAAGCTGAATTCAATTTCTTCAAGGATGTTTTTCTCTTCTTTTTGACTCTTCGAATGTATAATGAAGGTATGAAAAGAATCCTTTCGAGGAAGGAAGGATTGGGCCGAAGAAGGTGAATTCTCTCGGAAAATAGATGTTTTTCATTGTAAAATTCGGGCACCTGAGGTCGAAATATGAGAGTGACAAAGAATTTTTCGAAAATATGGATCGCATAATAATAAGTACAAAATTATCTTAGTTTTGAAACAATCCTGTATATTTCTTTTTACTATGTCATTCTAGATACATTTCCATCTACATTTCCATCCATATTTATGTTGCAAGAAACAGCATAGGAATTGTTCAACTTGAGAAGATTAACTCAACACTATTTAAAGCAATAGCTTTCGAAATTATTTTTCGTATATTTAAAATGCTGACCTTATCATACATTCAGAAATTATTTCTAATTCATTTCCCTTGATGGTAAACATGTATCTATTTATTTTTGTACAAATTCATGAGATTTTCTCTTTTAATGTGTCACTGATAAATAGAGAGTTACTTTTAGGTATCTGAAGGTTGTATTTCAAGCACGGTGACATTTTGGGGCAGATCAAAAATCTGTCGTACCACGAATATATTGAAATAATCATTGAAATTTTTATTTTTATTTTCAGAAACGAGGAATCGAATTCCCAAAAATCTGTAAAATTATTTATAAATCATCTCATCGATTAACCTACAGACAGTATGCATATTTTACTCAATTGAATATAAAAATAAAAAAATTGATTTTGGGAGATAATAATGTAAGGAAAATAAAGCAACTTATTTGCATATTATTGAAACTGAAAATACAGCTGGAATATACCAGGTTTGATTTTCAGAAATGGCAGCCGAGCATATCTCCGATTTCGCTCTGATCCTTTCCTCTTGCGAGGACGTGGTTTCTGCGGACATACCGAAAAATCTCGCAGAAATCGCAAACAGCATAAAGAAGGAAGGGAAGGGTGAGGAGTTTTGCGCCCTGAAAAAGGAGTTGGGGGTGGAGTGGATCGGAGATAAATGTCCGGATGCCAAAAAGTTGCTTGATGACTTTTTGAAGAACCACGGCCACAGAAGTTTGGGAGAAGTATGTCATCGATGGTTTTATTATGAATGCATATTTTAACAAAAATTCCACTCATCTGTTAGATATTTCACAACTTCACGAAGCGATTCGATGCATCTGATACTTATCTCATCTAATGCAAATTCATATTTTGAATATTTCATTATATTCAGAAAGTATAAGCTATTTTTTTATTATCATTAGTATAGTAATTATTGATAATTATATACATATTCTGACAATTATTGAAATGATCTTTTCTGGAACCACTTGACTTCTCAGCAAATAATGAATATTCTTTAACTAGTCGTAAGGACAAAAAATCCAGTAAGAAAAAATCTGACAGTATAGAACACTCATTTGTACTACTCCGAAATGAAAGTAACAACAAAAAATTTGAATTAGATGAGATGAAGAGGATATGTACATCATTATTCTTTTCATCGAATAAATCTTTGTTTGAGGAAAACACTTTTTCACGAAAAGTTTTCATTTTTTTTTTCGTGAAACCCACACTCCAAACTATTGCAATACAAATTTTGCCAAAACTCATCGAGAGAAATCGGGTAACAGTTTTTGTAGTGAATGAGTTACAGAATCCAAAATTTCATGCTCAAATCCTCCTTACAAAACTTCTATTTTTCAGTTGTATATCTTTTCTTTTATCATACGCGGTATTTGAAATTCGTAATTCAAACATTCTTTATGATTATGTGAGAATCTGTTGGAAATAAAGTGCCATGTATCTATCTATCCATTACTAATGAGATTTTCTTCCAGTTTGAGGTCATGGCTGAATCATGGGCTGAAAACCCTTCCACCCTTATTCCCATGATTCAGTCGAACATCAAGCATGGGAGGAACGTCGAGAAGAGCAAGCCTTCCTTGGAAGTTGTTCTCGACAACCTCACTTCACCAACGAAAAGTTCAACAAGGTAAAAAGAAACTGATTTTGGAAAGCCTGAGAGCAAAGATTTTCCTCCCTGTAAGAACATTAATAAGACATTCTCAGTAGCAAAAGTCGAACACACTATATTATTTTTCATATCGTCCTCGATTCGTCAGGAAGATTCATTTCAGCCAATTTTGCTTAAACTCACCTAGATTCATCAAAATCGGCGTAAAGACTTTTGATTTATTATTAGATAGACGATTTTTTTATTAACCTCGTTACTCAAAAACGGAGAAACTCAGGACATACGTTTATATGAACCTTTTTTCATAAAATATGACAAGAAATCACCACCTGAGATTAATAACATCATTTGAGTAACACCCTGTATATTTTGTTGGATCCACAATTATTCATTTCAGTTAATTCTTATAGGTATATTTTCAATATATGATTTCGAAAGATTGTTTTCCATACCTCTGATTCTCATCGAAGAATCAAACTTTCCTCGAGAGAAAATGCATTATTTTCTTTCCTTGTCATTGTATTTTTCTATGGAATTTTCTTTTCCCAGGTATATCATCAAATTCCTGATGAAAAAACTGAGAGTGGCTGTCGGTTGTCGAGAACAGACGAAATCAGAACTCGTAAGAGCATTTGATAAACTTCGGAAGGCTTATAGGAATTTGAGCGAGAGGATGGTAGCAGAAGGTCTTCTACCATCTAAGGACCTCCTGTACCATTTGACGCACGAGGAAATCCGGCAGATTATAGAAAGAAGGAATCCGATACTGATCACTAAGTGAGGAGACATTTATTCGACAAATGTTCAATTGCATCATCACATTCATCAAATTTTCAGTGAGATTTATTATTGATATGGCGGCGCCCATGGCTCGCATCAGCTGACCGTGTAGCATTTATATTCTCACTGTGTTCCGTACTCTGATACGCAGATTGAAATTAAAATTTGTAGTGTTTCACTTGCATCGTGGTTTCATACTAACTTATCGATTGATTTAAATTAGTTTTATTTGTTTGTTTTATTTTGTTTAGGGCGCTTCGGAGACAAAAGCTGTATCCGAAATGGAACAGCTTGAGGTTCCCAGAAGTTATGTTTGGCATTCCTGCACCCGAACCAGAGACTGTGATTTCAATGGATCCTTCGGCACACAAATGCAAAGGCACCCCCGTGTGTACGGGGGTGGTGCAAGCCAGGGCGTGTGTCATCAACCACTTAGAAGAAATTGACCAACTTCAAGCAGGTAAAAATGGCGAATCCGGATGGTCTGCATTTTTTATATAGTGATTGTAAAATGCCAAAAATTCGATAATGTTTTCCCAAACTGTCACTGTCACACCAAACTGTCAAATTCGATTTTTAGTTACGTGAAAGAGAAATTCCTTGCTTATAAATAGTCAGACACCTTGTTTTGGGAAATTTTGGGAAAAGACAAATATACAAGGTGTTGATTAGGTATGTTCAATCAACTCGACAGACGATGCTTTGAGGGATTCATCATAACATGTGGTCCTATCGTGCTGCATTTCCGAGATACAAGGTGTGTGATTTTTTTCAAATCTTATTTCTTGTGTGGTTTATGGATATGCAATAATTTAGTGGAGTTTTTTTGTCTTCTCGAAAACTAAGTTATTCATGTACTTGTGTACAAGAAAGTTCGAAAACTAAAAAATTTTGAATGTCAGACGCTCAGTCTGAAGAAATGTAACAAAAAAAAGTCAGTGGCGTTCATAATTTTGTCAAAAATATTCGTTGAGGTGCCGCTTAGGACACTACTGGACTCAATATTGATGCAACTAAGTTCGAGACAATGCCTATTCACAACATAATTGGGTAGATAATATTCAAGATATTTACGAGAAATCAGTTTTTCTTGGAAAACACCTTGTATCTTGAAAAGGAAGTGATTTGTGACACATATCTATATTAACTTCTCAAAATCATCTCAAAATCATCCCAAGAATCGACTGTTTATCAGCTTTATTGTACCTACTCAATAAACATCCTGTATACATTCATCTTTGCGGACCTTCAAAACACAAATTTGGAATATTTTCGCAATGAAATATTTTTTTTGTACAACTGTCAAAAAAACTTGACATTTCTGGATCTCTTATTGTTCCGTGAATATGTTTTTTTTTTTCACTGCCAAAATAATTCACAAAATAAAAAAGAAATATTACTCTTCGAAAGATTTATTTTCAACAGAGTGAAACAATTTCTTTATTGGAATAATGATTGAAGTAAGGTCTGAACAATTACTTCCAAAATTAACTCCCGAAGATGTTCCATGTTGGTGCTGATTAGAAAAGTTAGATATTTCTTGAAGAGTTGATTTCACAATTTCATCAGATATTTCAATTCATCTAGAAGAAGATGGACAGCTCAATATTTCGTTAGAAATCTCAATTTTGTTAATCAAAGTATCATCTATATATATGCTTCGGAGGCAGATTTACATTCACAGTTGTACAAAAAATGTTGTTTGTATTTCGTGTTTTCTTGGCACCTTCGAGAGAAAATTACCGCTTGATACAGAAGTAACCATTCTTTCTGCTGAACGACAGTAATTATGATCCCCTATTTCTGATTCCAGGTGACATTCTGATCACTCATTGTACAGATATCGGTTGGTCGCCATATTTCCCGATGCTCTCCGGTATAGTGACAGAACTGGGCGGTCTGATATCTCATGGTAACATCGAAATATGATCGAATTTCATCCCTACGAAAACGTTCATTTTCAGGGGCTGTTGTGGCACGCGAATATGGACTGCCCTGCGTCGTGGGGGTGCAGAATGCCACTAGGTGTTTCAAAACCGGTGATATTATAGTACTAGATGGTAAGATAGGGGAAATAGGAAAGTTGTATGGTAGTTCAGGTTAGGTTAGGTTAGGTTAGATTTTTTATAATTCGATAACACGAAAGGAAAACTATAATTTTCGAGAATTTTCTCTCTATTGATTAATTTATTCATTAAATTATTTTCATGATTTATCGATTATTTTTCACCTTTCCACTATTTCCACAACAATGAATGGAATGGAACCATGAAAGTACCTGAGTGCTACATACCAAAGAATATTTTCAATATCCTCTAAGAATTTGAGATTTCTCATGCGGTGGCGTGTAGGTATAAATCCAAGAGATTTCAAAGATTTCCTAGGAACGCCAAAGATATTCAAGAAATGGCAAGTCAGTTGTCCTCATCGTGAAAGCAGAAAAAGAGTGCACAAAGTAGTTGATAATTTGTCGTGTGATTTTCGTAAAAATTATTGGTTCCAACAGTATTAGCACTGGCTGTATACATTTATACCCGGTGAACACGAAGGTTGAAGGGTTCCTGTAATTTGATGTGTTTTTAAATATAAAAGATAGATTTATTTATATTTTATACAAAATTTACCACTTCCGTTCACAAGCAATAAATTCATATTCCAAGAATCAAAAATTCCAGGAAGAGCTACTCATCATTTGCAATATTTTCTTTTTTGGGAATTTTCAATCCGACCACATTAAACTCTGTCTTTAATCGGCAAACTGCTCCAAAAATTGAAGTTAGGTTACGTTCGATGAAAAACTGACCTCACCATTAATTTCTGAACTTGAAATTATTCAATCTTCACTGAAAATTCTCCAATCAGAAGAATCATCATGTAATTTCATGTACTAAGAAAATTCACAAAATGAATAGTAGATTATCCTATTGAAACAAAAATGTAGGAATCTTCTCCGAGATTATATTTTCCTTCTTCAAGTATTTTCAAAGATAACTGGAAATTTTCAAATTGAGAACTTGATGATGGTGCAGTATTCAAGCCAATGAATGTCACCTCGAAGGCATTTCGAGAAAACAATTGATCTTTGTCTATCAGAATGGCCGACTTTGTCGAATTTCAAATTGCAAAATATAAATTACACAAAGGAACGTGGAGAAAAGACCTATGGAGTCTGAAGGAAAATTAATATATTTTTTGGTTCCATCTACAAAAATGAAAAAAAAATATAGGGAGGTGATACTGTAAAACATATTACCCTGTAAAAACCACTAGTCATTGAAATGGACAATGACAGTGCTAGAATGGAATTCAATTCATACTAATATTGCTACTGAGTAGATGACAAAGACTTAACCACCAATTAATACACACGTATAGTCGAGTATAACAATATTTATTCTCCCATAAATAATAACAATCATTTCGATAACATCAAAGAAATGAATACTAATCTCCATGTTACATACAGCAATAATAATAATTTTCACAAAGTATAAAGTAATCAACCATTAATAATGAGTAACCAAAATACTATGATATGATCCCATCGTCAAATATAACAACATTTGTATCCTACTATAAATTAGTAACAATGATTTGAATAACTACATATTATACAGGGTGTTCACAAAGATGAGTTATTCATGTTTACAGCTTGTAGAACTCTCAAAGAGAAGTGCATTCACCAAAAATCGCTCACATAAAAGTTTCAGCATGTGAGTAATATTAAATTCTAGGCTCCAAGTCAATGAAAATGGAAATTATCAGTGAGATGTATCCTGTTCTGATAAAGGTTGTTTAACATTGTCCTCATCTGCTCGGTTGAGAATCCTTGATTGCTCAATCAATTTTACGAGTTTTACTAGATGTAGTAGTGAATGACTCAACTCTGAGAACGCTCTGTATATATTATAATGATAATCTTCTCTACATTGAAAAAAGTAGACTAACTTCGGAATCCTCATCATATCCCAATATATTCATAGATTCCATGAGAGTTCTACAGTTAGTCATAACCTTTGCTTGTAAAAAAAACTCAATGTTTGGAATCTATACAATTCAATGAAAATACATTTGCAGATAATTCAAAAAAATCAATCGAGACCATATGATGCACATCCACACTTACAATTAGTTCAGGCATGGCTGCACAATTTCTTGACAATCAGACTCTTCACGGTTGGCACGATAGATGAATGGCGTTGGAAGGCATCTCCTCAGGGTTGGAAAGTCGTCGGAATGTTTAGGATGGAATATCTACAAATCCAGAGATATCCCCACATAGTTGGTCGCTGTGGAACTTTTTTCGTAAAGGAAGTTGGAATGGCTACCAAACAATCTTTGGTGGCCCCTAACTCTGGCCTAGATATTGTCGGAGAAAGTTAGTAGCTGTTAAAACAGTTTTCGAAAAGGAAATTGGCTTCGATACCGAGCAACCTTCAAACCAGGACGACTTCTGGTGATGTTTAGCCCTAAACTCTGGGCTAGATATAGAGAGAGAGAGCTGGAAACCTGGCTTCATCAGATAAACCTTGTGACTGTTTATGGACTGGTTCTGAGTACCAGAGCAAATCTGTGCTGATGAGTTGCTGTGGAACTTTTTCCATAAAGGAAGTTGGAATGGCTACCAAGCAATCTTTTGTGATGTTCAGCCCCAAACTCTGACCTAGATAATGTCGAAGAGGGTTAGTTGCTGTGAAAACATTTTTCGTAAAGGAAATTGGCATTGCTACCAAACAATCTTTGACGGTGATAGCTCCAAATTTTGGGCTAGATGTAGGCAGAGAGACTTAGAGGCGTCAAACCTTATCTTGTAGAGAAAATTGGCGTAGCTCTCAAGCGACTTTTGGTAATGTTCAGCCCCAAACTCTAAGCTAGATATAGAGAGAGATGGAAATCTGGCTCCATCAGAGGAACCTTGTAGCTCCGAAATTGTTTTGGGACTGATCCTTAGTTCCAGAGCAAACCTACATCTCCTCCATACCACACTCTATTTTCTGCATCAGTGTTGCCTTCGGGCTTTCTCTGAGATGGTCTGGGAAGAGCATTCCTTGTCCTGGGATCTGCCTGGTGGTTGCTGTTGCTTCCCCCTGGTTGTCTGATAGTTTTATCTGTGCCAGTGCCAAGTGTGTGCATTTTCGGGTTATGGTCTCGTTGATGCATGCTAAAGCGTATTCACTTTGAACTATGGAGTTGCAATAGACAATACAAAATCAGAAATAATGGATAGCATTGAGAAGTATCAGAGATTTTCTCTGATACTTCTCAGAGATCTATTTTGAGAATGTCGCCAAATCAAGATCCATTTGTATCTCTGTATTATTCCAGAATATTCAATTGGGGTTCAAAAGATATGTAATTCATTAGAACTAGTGAGGAACTGCTGAGAATTCAAAGAATACTCTTCGTAACGTCAGGCTCCATTAAATAGAATAATATTAATAAATATATATTATATTATATAAATATATATTATAATAATTAAATAGAATAAAGATTCTCAACATTAATTCTACTACATTCCGTATCTTCATCAAATCTCATTTTCATTCCAATGATTCGATATCATTTGCATTAAAACTCATTATGAAATGATACTCGATGAATCATCAGTGAGAACACTGAAAAATATGGGTTTCAATGACATGTAGGTACTTAATACATATCGAATTTGATTGGCTATGTAATAGATATGATAATTGCGATGTTATTTAGGGTGATTCACCTAAAGTTTTCAGTTTCTGTACGAAAAAGCAAGATTGCAACACAAATCAGGAGAAATTTGACACGTTCCTACATAATTTCAATGGATGTGAGTTCCAATCCTGCAATTCGTTACAGTGTCATGAGGCCTCAAGACTGCGAATAAAGAAATTAAGAATATTAGACAAATCACCCTGTAGATCACTAGCCCATATTTGTAAAGTTGCTAGAAGAATAGTGTAAATAACTAATTGAAACGCGGTGGAAAGTTGGGAGAGAAGGAAGGTATTGGAATTTTTCTTGAAAGTTTGGAGGTCGTATGCATCAGGAAAAACTTCACTAGGCAAAGAATTCCACAACTTTGCCGTTCTATTGATGCATGATGCTTAGTATAGCGATGTTCGACAGGTCTCGAGCCTGACAGTGTAGGGGTGACCAGCCTGAGATCGTCTGGTTTGTCTACCAAGAACGATTGTGAGAGCATAAAACAGCTGTAAACGGGTGGTGGCTTTCTCGAGGTTAATTCGAGATCAGTCCTCCTCATAATTCATATTCTCGATGTACTACAAATTGATAAATCAGTTCCATATTGTGGATGAAATGTATATTTTTATAAGAATTTATAAGCCTCAACAGCATCGATTAGAATTAGATATAGGTAAAAGTTATACCCTTATTATTGTTACTCTTTCGAATATTGTTGCAACAGGACTGTGAGGTATTCCGAGGGAACTCCCATCTCCCCAGAAAAAATCGGGGGAAATAATAACGAACTTACTGACCAATTACGCTACGAGCCCATAGAGGGTGGTGGGCAGTCAAAATCTTCTGTGAACTGACGGCTGCAGGTCGAAACGAGACTTTTCTGAGCTGCTGAAGCACAGAACAACTCTTAGGGGCCATAGATGCTTGATAGATTCCTTTGTACACATACCAGAGTGTGATTTACAGATGGTGAAAATTGTATCCATCAAGTGATTTTCTGAAAATTTGAAAGAAAGGTTATCTAAATTATATATATCAAATAATGCAATCTTTGAAATGATCGTTAATCAACTAATCCAGGAAATACTATCAAGATGAAATAAACAAAAAAGTATTTTGCAGTCAGGTTGATGAAAATAATTGTGAAATAGAAATACCGAAAATAGACCGTTCTTATAAATTATTCGAGTTTTTCTAGAAGAAGTGACAAATGCAACCATTTGAATATTTTTTCACATGGAAACCTCATTTTCCGGGGCATTAAACAAAAACCAATTCATCAAAAACTCAAAACGAGTTGACACACAAATTCACTAGTTTTTTGAAATTCAGAATTAATCGAACCAAGATCTTCAATAACGTCATTATATGTGTCAACTCACCTCTTACAGTAAATGGGTCTAAGATATGAATCTGGCATGTTGTTTTTGGCAGCACAGGCTCTCTGTAAAGGTTGTTCTGATATTGAAGATGGTGATCAGTACAATGTGCCGGCATTTTCTTCCACTTGTCGATCCTCCTGAGATGGTCATAACCTCAAATTTCGGCATGGAGAGGTGAGGTCATGTAAAAAATCATTGAGTTGAAGAGTAGTAAAGATTGATGATCGGGAAATAATACTTACAATATGATTTGCTATTGATAATCAAAAAAAAACCCTAGGAGTTTCCTTTGAGATATAATATTCGATAAGTCTTTGGTTTTCATTCACATCAATATTATTTTTTCTTCAGTAGAGATTTTGAAGGAATTCCACCTTCATGAAATACATACACTGCGGGCCAGGTAGCATTATTCCATCCAACAGCTAGCAGTGTTTCCGTATTTTACCAAATAGTTCTAACGAACAATATGTTGCAAGTACAGATATCAATGCCAATAATTAACTCGGCGAGACAAATCAAAACCATCGTCCGGCAGGCGCAGATTGTCGCAAAAAATCTGACCTACGAGTGTCGAAGATGACCGAAATTTTCCAGCAGGACATTTTCAATTCGTCCGATACTCTGGGCCAGGTAGCATTATTTCATCCAACAGCTAGCAGTGTTTCCGTATTTTACCAAATAGTTCTAACGAACAATATGTTGGAAGTACAGATAACAATGCCAATAATTAACTCGGCGAGACAAATCAAAACCATCGTCCGACAGGCGCAGATTGTCGCAAAAAATCTGACCTACGAGTGTCGAAGATGACCGAAATTTTCCAGCAGGACATTTTCAATTCGTCCGATACTCTGGGCCAGGTAGCATTATTTCATCCAACAGCTAGCAGTGTTTCCGTATTTTACCAAATAGTTCTAACGAACAATATGTTGGAAGTACAGATAACAATGCCAATAATTAACTCGGCGAGACAAATCAAAACCATCGTCCGACAGGCGCAGATTGTCGCAAAAAATCTGACCTACGAGTGTCGAAGATGACCGAAATTTTCCAGCAGGACATTTTCAATTCGTCCGATACTCTGGGCCAGGTAGCATTATTACATCCAACAGCTAGCAGTGTTTCCGTATTTTACCAAATAGTTCTAACGAACAATATGTTGGAAGTACAGATAACAATGCCAATAATTAACTCGGCGAGACAAATCAAAACCATCGTCCGACAGGCGCAGATTGTCGCAAAAAATCTGACCTACGAGTGTCGAAGATAACCGAAATTTTCCAGCAGGACATTTTCAATTCGTCCGATACTCTGGGCCAGGTAGCATTATTTCATCCAACAGCTAGCAGTGTTTCCGTATTTTACCAAATAGTTCCAACGAACAATATGTTGGAAGTACAGATAACAATGCCAATAATTAACTCGGCGAGACAAATCAAAACCATCGTCCGACAGGCGCAGATTGTCGCAAAAAATCTGACCTACGAGTGTCGAAGATGACCGAAATTTTCCAGCAGGACATTTTCAATTCGTCCGATACTCTGGGCCAGGTAGCATTATTTCATCCAACAGCTAGCAGTGTTTCCGTATTTTACCAAATAGTTCTAACGAACAATATGTTGGAAGTACAGATAACAATGCCAATAATTAACTCGGCGAGACAAATCAAAACCATCGTCCGACAGGCGCAGATTGTCGCAAAAAATCTGACCTACGAGTGTCGAAGATGACCGAAATTTTCCAGCAGGACATTTTCAATTCGTCCGATACTCTGGGCCAGGTAGCATTATTACATCCAACAGCTAGCAGTGTTTCCGTATTTTACCAAATAGTTCTAACGAACAATATGTTGGAAGTACAGATAACAATGCCAATAATTAACTCGGCGAGACAAATGAAAACCATCGTCCGACAGGCGCAGATTGTCGCAAAAAATCTGACCTACGAGTGTCGAAGATGACCGAAATTTTCCAGCAGGACATTTTCAATTCGTCCGATACTCTGGGCCAGGTAGCATTATTTCATCCAACAGCTAGCAGTGTTTCCGTATTTTACCAAATAGTTCCAACGAACAATATGTTGGAAGTACAGATAACAATGCCAATAATTAACTCGGCGAGACAAATCAAAACCATCGTCCGACAGGCGCAGATTGTCGCAAAAAATCTGACCTACGAGTGTCGAAGATGACCGAAATTTTCCAGCAGGACATTTTCAATTCGTCCGATACTCTGGGCCAGGTAGCATTATTTCATCCAACAGCTAGCAGTGTTTCCGTATTTTACCAAATAGTTCTAACGAACAATATGTTGGAAGTACAGATAACAATGCCAATAATTAACTCGGCGAGACAAATCAAAACCATCGTCCGACAGGCGCAGATTGTCGCAAAAAATCTGACCTACGAGTGTCGAAGATGACCGAAATTTTCCAGCAGGACATTTTCAATTCGTCCGATACTCTGGGCCAGGTAGCATTATTTCATCCAACAGCTAGCAGTGTTTCCGTATTTTACCAAATAGTTCTAACGAACAATATGTTGGAAGTACAGATAACAATGCCAATAATTAACTCGGCGAGACAAATCAAAACCATCGTCCGACAGGCGCAGATTGTCGCAAAAAATCTGACCTACGAGTGTCGAAGATGACCGAAATTTTCCAGCAGGACATTTTCAATTCGTCCGATACTCTGGGCCAGGTAGCATTATTACATCCAACAGCTAGCAGTGTTTCCGTATTTTACCAAATAGTTCTAACGAACAATATGTTGGAAGTACAGATAACAATGCCAATAATTAACTCGGCGAGACAAATCAAAACCATCGTCCGACAGGCGCAGATTGTCGCAAAAAATCTGACCTACGAGTGTCGAAGATGACCGAAATTTTCCAGCAGGACATTTTCAATTCGTCCGATACTCTGGGCCAGGTAGCATTATTTCATCCAACAGCTAGCAGTGTTTCCGTATTTTACCAAATAGTTCTAACGAACAATATGTTGGAAGTACAGATAACAATGCCAATAATTAACTCGGCGAGACAAATCAAAACCATCGTCCGACAGGCGCAGATTGTCGCAAAAAATCTGACCTACGAGTGTCGAAGATGACCGAAATTTTCCAGCAGGACATTTTCAATTCGTCCGATACTCTGGGCCAGGTAGCATTATTACATCCAACAGCTAGCAGTGTTTCCGTATTTTACCAAATAGTTCTAACGAACAATATGTTGGAAGTACAGATAACAATGCCAATAATTAACTCGGCGAGACAAATCAAAACCATCGTCCGACAGGCGCAGATTGTCGCAAAAAATCTGACCTACGAGTGTCGAAGATGACCGAAATTTTCCAGCAGAACATTTTCAATTCGTCCGATACTCTGGGCCAGGTAGCATTATTCCATCCAATAGCTAGCAGTGTTTCCGTTTTTTACCAAATAGTACTAACGAACTGTATGTACAGGAAGCTCAGAAATCAGCGGAAATACTAAGGTACGATTTGTGAAAGTTGGGACACCTTCAGAAAATCGAGGTAAATTATTCAGCACGTTTGAAGCTCTGGGTCAGATTACACTACACCATTCAGTGTTTCCGAGTTTATAGATGGCTCCACTTACAATTATCGGTTGAAGAGTGGTGATGAGATGATAAATAATAATAATAATAAATAATAGAATCAGTTGAAGAACCGAATCTCAGCAAAGGACAACAAGATAAGGTGAATTTGGCTAGAGCTAAATACATGGAAAGCAAAAAATTTAGCACAACAGATGACACCCTATGCTCATGTGCAAGACCCTATACCGAAAGCATCAAGGGTTGTACGACAAAATATGCTTAATCATACAAGATACTGACGACAATGTCATTTTGGAAAAAGTGATGCACTCTTGAATGAAATTGAAGAACTCATCGTTGAAGATGACCATTTAGAGAAAGAAATAATAGAAGAGTTCAAAGGAAAAGTTCGAATTATGAAGAAAATTGCTCATAGGGATAATCACACGTGTGGGAATGCAAAGGTGTAACCAAATGTGGGCTCAACGACATGCTTCTCCTTCGATCAAATAAATGTTCGCTGGTAGAAAAGGAATGTGAGCGTGTATAGATCATTGTATAGGATTCTTAAAGATTAGGGTCGTTTCAAAAATGATTCATGATAAACTGAACTATGATTTGAAAAAGACAACAGTAATCGAAAAAAAAAACTCAGCACTATTGATTCTCTGGGCCATATATTATTTGGAGTGGAGCGGAGGAAAGAAATATTTAGCAGACAGTAAGTTATTGAAATAATTTTCAAACAATAATATGCAGAAGTAAAGCGATAGCGTGAGTTTTAGGTTTTCGCTGGTTAAATCAAGGACTGAAAATCGAAAAAAGGAACATGGAAAAAAGCAAACCTCTCTTGGAAGTTGAATTGTCCAATCTGACGTCACCAACGAAAATTTTAACGAGAAAAAAACACTGCAATGACGTGGGTTCCACGTTGCTGGTGAGGTAAGACGATCTGAGGAATCAAACAAGCAATAGGATGAATGATGAGCAATCGCTATTATGACCGGACGGTTCTTTGCTCTGAATTTAAGACTGTGTTTTAGCTTTTGTACTTTATATTATGTATTAAAATCTAATATCATTAATTTTTGGATATCTGAACTTCAATTCGTTCCATTGACTTGATCAGTCACAATATACTGTATGATGTATCAATAAAATCTATCATACTCCTTCCAGCAGTACCGAAAGTACTACTGACTAACACAAAATCTGAGTTCTATCAGCAGGGCTTTTCTCCACACTAGTTGAACATCAAACATGGAAGGAACATCGAAAATAGCAAACCTTTCTTGGAAGGTGATCTGGCCAATCTGACTCCATCAATGAAAATGTTAGATTAGATAAAAATACTGCAATGACGAGCTGGACACAATTCTCGACGAAAATTCAACGGGTCCAGTACATAGAATAAACAACCAGATAGTAACAACTCTCTGGAGATGACGATCTACCTCGCCTCAGATCAGGAGCCAATGTCGAACTGAGGATGAACTCCTGCAACCTGTAAAGGGAGAGCAATACCAACAAGTGGTTTGTAGACAAAGACCTGCTGGATATAGTGGATCCCACGCTAGGATTGGACAAACGGTTTTTCACTCTGAATTTAAGACTGTGTTTAAGCTTCTGTAGGAAGAAACTTAGTGGTCACATCAAAATGAGATCTAATTTTCATCCCTGAGACAAGTTTGATCAAAACAGCAGGAATAGAAAAATCTCATAGTAGCTACAACTTATTGAATATGTTCCTCATTTATTGTAATTTGAGGAATATATTCCATCATTTGAAGATATAAATGGAATGAAACTAACTCAAAAAAATCCCATTTGATTATTTCTTGAAAAAATCAAATAAATTGGCAGCAAAATAGTTGTGATTGAGTTTTTCAGGTTGTATGCTGATAATCTAATACAGATGTTTCATGAAATTCTCTCCAATATGGTTACTGTATTGGGGAGATTAATATCATCTTGTGGTAGGTGATATTGAAATGAGATCAATTCCTTGAACAATAAAGTATTTCATTTAATCAATGATCTATAGTTTTCTGTCTTAATCCAAAACATTAAATGAAACTGAGCACCTCAGAACTACATAGCTCACATAATTTTTCAAATTTCTTCTATAAGTTTGAAATTTTTATGCTGTGGTGCCGGTAAGATATTGAAATACTTCTTGAAAAAATCCACCCCTTTTCGATGTCCGTGACACCTCTGGACCCATGTGTGCTCCCAATCGGGGTCAGTCTTTTCACAAGATACCACAACTCTTCCAGGAGTGAGCGCGAATAATGTTCCGTTTCTGCCTAGGCCGACGTTCAATCCTGGATGAAAGCGCAAATGTCTTTGCAATACCAGGATTCTTCCAGCCTCCACATAGTGACCGTCCTGAACCTTCCAACCCCTGTGCTTTGGTTTCACTTTGGTGCTGGTATTTTTCGTACTTCCGCTTGTCTTTTTACTGGCGAATCTGATACTGTTTTGTACGACTTTGGATGCATCTAAGAGGTAGTTTTTCACAGAAAATACAGCGAAATTCATTTCTCGATTCAAATGATATATTTTGAACTACTTAACCTTACAAAATTTGTTTTCCTTTTGGCTCTCACTAATGTCAATGTCAGTCATATTCTTCTTCTTATTTGATATTTTAAATATTCAAAATTTCTCTAACCTCACTTTCGGAAATTCATATAGATTTATTTATTCCATTATTTATCAAAATTCAACAATTCAATACTTTGTCATAACTTGATTACAACTTGAATAATAAACAATGAAACATCGAATTACCCCACTGCGATACTTACAAAAGAATTGGCTTCTAGTTGGCATATTGTTTTGCATTTCATTAGCTGGAATTTATCCACAACTTGGGTCCAAAGAAGGTAACGCGGTTATTGAACTATTGAGAATTTATACTTTTGACTCAATTTTTAGGCCCCCTCCGTACTGAGTATACTGTGAAATATGGAGCTGTTTTCCTGATATTTTTCATAAGCGGTCTTTCTTTGAAAACTGAAGCTATTTTTCATACATTCCGAAAGTACAGATTGCATTCCTTTATACAGATTTTCACATTCGTTTTCATTCCTTTATTCACGCAAGCTTTCATTAGATTAGCATCAATTTTCAGAATAAATATTTGGATACTGAAAGGGTGAGTGCAATGTAATTAATGAAACAAATGGCTCATGACATAGTTTCAGGTTAGTAACAGTTGCATGTATGCCACCACCTGTATCTAGTGCAGTTATTCTGACCAGAGCTGCACAAGGAAATGAAACAGCTGCTATATTCAATTCAATACTGGGAAGTTTTCTAGGAATCATTATAACTCCCTTATTACTACTCTTCAATGTGAGAATGAGCCACAATAACCTACATCACAATATCCTCAAACTTGATATATTCTTTAGCTGGGAGCAACTACCATTGTACCACTATTAGACACAGTTATCCAACTTACAACAACAGTACTTATGCCACTGTTACTAGGCCAAGGCATATCAAAATTCACACATTATCGAGGCCATACCTTACCTCTGAGTGCCATAAGTCAGTGTGCCCTTTTATTTGTGATATACACAACATTCTGTGACACTTTTCTTGTACCTGAGAGTGGACTGTCTGCTTTGGATGTTTTATTCACAGTATTTTCTGGTATGTATTACAAGTGCTCTAACATCTCCAAGAGTGACCCCATCATGTGAGAGTTCAATACCATAGTTTATCTATCATTATTCAAAAAGAAAACCCCATGTGAATGAATTCAAAGCAGCTGTGAAATTAATTAATAAAACATTCAGTAATATTCATATTACTTGATCATTTTGTCATCATTAATCAAATCATAAGTTATGTCAATGACATAATAGTTGAATAATATCAATATTTCTCAATCATTGGCTTCGACCTACTCAGATGTCACAGCTTTTGCCTTCAGCTTTTTCTGCAAATTTCATCTTCATTGGTAATAGGTATCATTACAAGATTGTTTTATAATTTACTGTTTTTACAGTTGTAATGCTACAAGTCAGTCTGATGTGCCTCAGTTTCAAATTTGCTAGCAACATGAGAAAGCATTTTGATGAGCAAGATATCATTGCTATTGTCTTTTGTTCAACTCACAAATCTTTAACACTAGGTGAGCAACTTTCAATACTGAAGTTGTATAGTGGTTACTGATGAAATTATTTTCAGGCATTCCAATTCTCAGGATAATGTTCCATGGCTACTCCCATATGAGCCAAATCAGTTTACCTCTGTTGGTTTATCACCCTACCCAAATTATTCTAGGTGGGCTGATGGTGTCCCAACTCAAGGATTGGGTCCATTCGCACAGAGTTAAACGTCCACCTGTATGATTTTGTTTGATTGGGTAATTATTTTTTTTTATATTATTTGAGGAAGTCATGACAAATAACCAAAACGATGTTGATATATTTCTATGGTCCTAATATTGTAATAAATGTATGTAAATGAGAGACTTTTTGAAAAGAAACAACCTAAAAACCAACTGGAATTGTTTTTTACTATTGACCAAAAAATTGTGACTGGCAAACAACTTGAATAAGGTAAAAAATGGATAAAAAAGGTTGTCTACTTGAATATCTATATCAACTTAGCAAATGTCAAAAACATTCACCAATGTGGTTGTTTATACATTGGGTCCAAGATATGACTGTCGAACATGTCTAACAGAAAATATAAAATCTTCAAAACCATGAATTTCTGAGATATATTTGGAAATAATCGAATTTTTTGGTTTTCAATTCAATTTTTTTCTGATGTCAATATTAGACCTAGATCTATTCAACAACTTGTCATAAGCTTCCTAATTGAAATGCCATTTTTACTAACCATTGTTTTCCATCATCAATTAATCATCAACTAAATCATGAAAACTGTTCCATCAGTTTTTTCCATCCCAAAAATATGGCAACAAACATTATTCTCGATGATATTCCCTTGTGAATAAAGTCCGTCGAACAGGTCCTTTTTTCATTTTTATGTTGAAAATTCATCAACTACAATATAAGAGACTTTCATAACCTCATAGGTAGTTCGCTTTCACTGTCCTTGTAGAATGCAGGACCGTACTCGAAATATTCTCAAGTATTCTCAAATTTTGATGGTGGCCAAAACATATCCGAAACGTAGTAACATAATTGAGACTCCATCAGCAAGCTCCTTGAAAGTTGCTCAAAAGCCATGAAAATTTTGCGGCCAAAATTTTATGTATTGAATAAAGTTAGGTTTATTATTCTGAATAAGAAGACTGACTCACCTGGAATCTTCTAAAGTTGGGGTACATCCACTCCACCTTCATGTTCTGAATGAAAGCCAGTGCGATTTAATATTAAATTCAACATAAAATGTGACTACTCCTCTAAGTCTATCCAGGGCCAGAAAAGCAAAAAAAATTACAAAAAGTGAAAGGTAAACATGTATCTACAGGGTGATGTTCAACGATTTATAATTAAATATGGAGATAAAGTCATTTATGATTTGAGCATCAATTCGAAATTCCAATTTTATTTTTTTTAGCAATATTAGTAGGTGCTGAAGTTTTCGAAATACTCCAATTTTTAGGGCATGTTATTATTGCTGAAATTGCTAAATGTCATTAGCGATTTTTTGCGTGAAATTTATATGAATCAAAACTGACAATTGAACACGTCTTAGTCTCAATCAAACAAGATATTTTATAGGTTATGAAAATGAAGTTATATGGAAGGCCTGTTTTTTATTTTTCCACATGGGGTACAATAATAGTTTCTGATAGTTTTTCAAGCACAATTTTTAATATACTTATGCATCTTCATCTGCCCACGGTGGAATATGTCTTGGATAATATGACTTGTCCAAATCTCTTTGATGCCGATAGGGTTGTTTCTTTTTCTTATCTTTCGGGCACTGTTTGCTGGGTTTTCTGTAACTCTGGCATGGTGGTGGATGTCCTTTGTCGTGCTCCTTGACTATTAGAAGGCCAGGCTATCATGGAAAAAATATTCAAAATGTTGTGCTTGATAACAATTGCCTTTGAATCACCGACATTCGCATATAAAGGTCCAATCGTTGGATAAAAATACCACAGTTTTTCTGACAAGATTACCTTTCCTAAGTTGTAGATAAGTTTCATCTGCATCAGTTCATATTCAGATTTAGAATTGATTGAAACAATTTGCAGGTGATCTACTGACGAAAAGTCATAATAATATTATTATTAATTGTATAAAAAATAATCATATTGGCTGAAGAAACGTTTCATAAACGCAAGATATATGTATATTAATATATCTATATTTTATATACCACTGTCATAAAAAGTAATATGTCTTGTTATAATAAACCATAAAAAATAAACGAAACATATCCACAAACATATTTATTGCTTCAACTGTAAATGAATCGAACGATCATGTAGATTTCAATAGTTTTCTGAGCAGTGTAATCAATCATTTCTTGATCATTATTCATTTAGTAGTCGGGCTGGTCAGGAACATAAACTTTTGGTTTATGTCTTCTCTCTTTCCTTCCTTTTTTCGCACTCTCACAGCAGGGGTCCTTCGGCTTGTACTTGTCCTGAAAAATATCACACATCACTACTATCTGTAGATCTATAGGGCTTGCGAGGAACTTGCATTTTCAATATTTTAGAAAGCAAATATCATTTGTTGGCATAAAAAAGCAAGTTCCCTTTGCTCTGTATTTGATGAACAATAGCAATATCAACTTACCTTGAATGATTCTATGAACTTCGATAAAAAATAAGCACTTCACATGGGGAACCTGTCTATTTGAAAATGCAAGTGAGCACTACATACAAGCCCCAATGTCTGTTCACATTGTTTCGAGACTTGTGGGAAACTTTTTGATTGATAAATACTGTCTGTAAGTTTTTCGAGGAGGTGGTACATTCATTTTTCAGCTTTTGATGGGATTTTCTCTCCTCGTTTCTAAAGAGAAACGAGGAGAGAAAATCCCATCAAAAGCTGAAAAATTTTTGATTGATATCTCGTGAAAAAAATCTTTTATTATTTCAAATAAATGTAGGTATTTTCTCTGACAAGTTCTATCGTTATCAGATTCATCATTGAATCTTTTGCACTTCAAATAATACCGTGTCTTTTTTATTCTTTATCATCATTTTGACATATCAATATCTTTGCCACAAGTTTTGAACACAATGTAAAGTGTGAGTGACCTCATTTTTCATTTTTTTTTTGTTTTTCGATTCAAATAGAAATTATTTCATTGCGGACTACAAAATTAGCATTCCTGTCAATATATTTGGTGATCAGTTTTGAAGTACCAGAACAAATCGATTTTCGAATGAATCAACCTGTATATTATTGCATTTTTGAACATTTCATAATATGGATGGATCGTCCATCGATGGTACCACTATATGGTACCATTTGTAAAAATGAAGTTTCTAGTAGGAAACGATTCATTTCTAGTACGCTAGTATAACAACATTTCGTTCAATTGGAATAATATTAAGGGGGGTTCATGACTATCAAGATCGAAAAATATAATGTGATAATAATAATATTATTGTTTAATTCATCAAGGATAATATCTTTACAATAAGTTGAGACAATATTGGCAACATACATCATGAAAGAACAAGAAAAAAGAAATAAAAAAATAAAAAAGGAAACTAAACTAAAGGCTTCAACACGGTGGTATCAGAAATAAAATGTATATTCGGACATTGTAGGATTTCTTTTTGTGTTGGGGTAGGTATCACGAGACCCAAAATCTTGAAGTTTTCAAAAACATAGTAAGATACATTGTGCTCCATTTGAAAATCAAAAGTTGAAACCGGAAGTTGAATGAATACCTGATATTTTTGACGAATGCTATACTCCTTAAAAAATTCGAAATCCTCAATTTTTCTCAACATCAGTTGAATCTGAAATAGGTAGACTGTGTTTGAATCCCTAAAATATCTAAAATAAACGTATTCTGTAAAAATGAAAAATTCAATCTCTTCATCAAGTTTCGTATGTTCGAAAAGTAAAAAATATAAGGTAATTCATTATGTTAACTCGAAACTGATCACCCTGCATATTGACAGAGAAGCTCGTTTTGCAGAACATGAATGAGAAAAATTGAATCGAAAAAATAAGGTCAAATAAGGGACTCACACTGTACTAATCGATTCGTGCAATATTTTTCGATTTCACTCACATCAATCCTCTTATCTATAGCAGGACAATATCTTTTATGCGGTCCTTTGCCTGTACCACCCTTATTTTTCGGACAATTAGATTCTAATATGAGAATCGTGTTTTCTTTCTGTACGCAAGCGCAGTTTTTTGGACAACCTGATTCCGAACATCCGTTTCTCTTTTCTCTCTGACATCTCGAATCCTCAATTTTATATTTTCCTTTGTGGTTTTTTTTTAAGTGGTATTTGTCAAATCGTAACTAAAACGAAATCGATTCTTGAATTCCATTATTTGTGAAGATCATTAAGTAGTTATGTTTTTGTCCTATTTCGTCTTCCAAAATTCAGTTTTGTTAATTACTGAACTGTGGTTTTCACTATCTCATTGATCTTCAGTTTAGTTCATGAAAAAATTGAAAATGTTATCTGGTGTATGGTATAAATATTCGCTCTGATATTCGAAATAATGATGTTTTTTAATATGACACTCACCTTTTTGCCATCTTCCAAATCCAAGATATTATCTCCTTCGATAGTTTGCCAAGATTCCTTGGATATCAATAAATTTTCTTTTGCATCCCAAAGTCCAACTGCTGAGGCACTATCGCATTTCTTCTTCTTGGGCTGTTCTGGACACTTCTTTTTTTGTTCACTCTCCTCTTTATTCTTCTCACATTTTCCTGGTGGCCGTTTGCAAGGTTCCTATGCAATAACAAAGAAATATTGAATATTCAATGTTTTATATATATATAGACAGAGAGAGAGAGAGAATAGAGAGTTGGGTCAATTTCAAACAATTTTTTTTCTCTCCTAGTCATTAATTTCATAATTGCGACAAACAAAAACTAGAACTGATTAGTCTGGACAAGAATTTTCCATAGGGACTATTGTGAAATTATCAATTCTCGAGTGTTTACAGATTTACCTTTTTCGCATCACATTCCTGGTAAGGTGGCATGTATTGGGCCTGAAAACGAAACCGATTACAAAACAATAATGTGTAAATATTAATTCCCTCAAAATGTGTTCGTTTTATAGAAAATCTAAAAGCCTTTATAAGGGTCGTATATATATTACCTTGTTAGATGTGTCGTGTTCATTATATTTTGAATTTTGTCATACACTACAATGTTATGGTGAAGCTGACATTTTTTAGGTGAAACGAATATCTTACAAAACACTCACTTGTTTCGGAACGTCACTTCGGATAAGTGTCTGGTTGTTGTACTGCTGGGTCGAAGTGTGGAATCCCCTCTTGGGGGGCTTGATGGCCTCCACCCCTCCGCATTTTTGCCAAGGACATTGCATGCATTCCGAAGGGTCTTCTTCCAATCGCTCTGCGCAGGATTCGCTATAGCTCGGATACGGCGCCATTTTCTTGGTGCATTTTGGCTGAAAAAAAAAATGAAAATATTCAACGAAATAACCGCAGAGAGAAAAAGAGAGAATATTCGAATGGGTTTCCTGGAAAATAATTGTTTGCATGGCTTACGCACCCTTATTTTGCACTCCAACTCTCGCTTTTGCAAGACAAACATCGATTGAAAAAGTTGTGGATTAAAGAATCACCAAAAAGAAATACTTTGCTTAGAGAAATGTTTTCGGTCATATGATCATTGGGATAGAATAGGTTTTGACAGTGTTTTGATTTCTCACTTCAGCATAAATAACAATCGATATTCCATAATGGAATAATTTCATATAATTCGTTACCAAGACGATTCAAAACCAATATCAAGAAATACTTGATCACAACATTCTAATTGTAAAACTGTATAAAATATCATGATTATCCTCAAATTATCCTCAGTCGAAATTTGGTACAGTTATTTGAGATAATAAGGCGCTCATTTAGCCTCAACTAGATTGCAATTATTAGGTCCAGTGGCGTATCAGTGGGTACCACAGCACAATATCGAGAATAACGAATCATTCCTCGAAGTTTCGTTTTTTGCTCACAACCTTCAAACTTTCAAGGAAAATTCCAACACCTTCCTTCTCTCCCAAAATTCCACCGCTGGCTAACACGATGTTCCTTGAACATTATAGTTTTCCCTTTCGTGTTGTCCACAGATAAAAATATATATATAATATAATTTTGTGGAATACATATCTATAACAGTTCACCCAACAGAATGAAATCTATCAATTTCATCCCAAAATGCAAGAGAAATATATTTTATCAATTTAACTCAATCCTTTGTATCGATTAATTCTGATTTGACTTGATCTTGGGATCGATAAATGTTATTATTGATCGATTGATTGATTGATTCATTGACTTTATTACTCAAGAAACATTACTGTTCATTATATGGTATACATATACAGGGTGTAACTCAAATGTTGTCATTGATTTCATGTGGTGATTCCTTGTCATATTTCATGAAATAAAGTTCATATAAATGAGCGCCCTAAATTCGGTTTTTCATGAATTACTCAAAATTCTTTTCGTCGATTTTGATTACTCTTCGTGTGATGCTTCTTGTCATGAAATTAGATTTTGAATTTTTTTCCAGTGGTGTTATTTGAAATTGATGGCTAAACAGTGGCGTAGAAATGAAGGGTTAGCAGCATACCTCGCTGAAAGCTTTTGAGTAATTAATGAAACTATTTTATAGTAACACTTTGACACCTCCTCGACGAGGAATCACCCCCTAACATCATTCAAGCTACACCCTGTATACACATGAATGAAACATTAAAGAGAGAGGAAAAAATATTTGTTCACAAATAAAATAATCTTTGAGATACAACCGAGTTCCAACATATGAATGCTCAGTATAAGTATCAAAATCAAATATAATAGTGATACAATTAAAATGTTGCTATCAAGTATTTCTTGAGATTAGTTTTTAATCTTCTTGAATAGTGTGTATATTTTTGAGCTGATTCGCTGACGGGTTGTATAAAATTATTATCATCATTATTACAATTATTCAGTCACTCACGTCCATGTATGCGTGATAACAGTCCGATTTGGGCTTTCCAGGCGGGCAGTCGCGCATTATGAAGCTCGGGCAATCAGTTTCCTTCTTGCATTTCTTCGGTTTTTCATCACACTTTTCCTCTGCGGCGCCCTTACTCTTTGGTTTCTTAGCAAAAGACCTCGATACGATGAAAAAGGGCGAGGTCGAATAGTTCCTGTTTGAATCATCAGTCAGAATGGTGGAATTATTCACAGGGTGCCTCATTTCGAAGAACAAATGTTAGAAATGTCAGAAAAAGTGGAGTTTTTCTGTCTAGACAGGAAAAGTTTGTTTATAATTCATGAATCTGCTGTTCATATGTAGTTCTCGACTTCAATTAGTGGCGTTAATAGTTATAACGCATCCTTACTTTCAATTAAATCCATTCCGAACAGTTACTCGACAACATTTTTTAAATTGACAATGACATTAAAGTAAACAGAAACAATTCAACAAACGTCATCAGCGATAAACATATTAACGAAGAGTCCTATACCTTTGTTAAAATAATTCATTTATTTGAATATTGTGTGGATTTGATTATTTGGATTTCGCGTGAAATTGGAACGAGTTTGAAGAAAAAATTATGTTCAAGATTCAAGTGTTTCATAGCCGAGGCTATGAAATAACCATTATTATTAAACAGAGTGTTAATCAGGTATGTGTAATGAAGTTAAAAGCCGATTTTGAGACAAGAAGTTGATATAACCATGTGACCAAACTCACGTCGTTCTCAAGTTGTTTAAATCAATACTAAAAAAAATGATTTTTTGTGAACATTTCAAATATCCTCTACCCCATACATACCCCATACATACAATCGTAATTTGGATTCATTTGTCGTGTTAAGAAGCTAATTCAACTAAAACTTGATTTTTTCGTATCTTATACAACACCCTGCATATTGACACATTGTATTTGTTATTTCACGATAAAATGAAATGAAAATGGAACAATAATGCGCCATTTCATTATTTTCACGAATATCAAGTCCAGGACACCTCAGCCTGTTTTTGTCTAACACTGACATTTTCTAAGAAAACCCCAAATGCCATCGTATTGGCCCACCCTGTACATCATTACCTGTTGACGATATTGAAGTTGGCGGCTTTCGAATTGACGTTGGTGACTGGTGATTTCAGTTCGGCCTTCTTCAGATCGGAAAGCACCAGGGTTTTGGTACGAAGCTCTTTTATAGGTTCGGGAAATGGACATTCCAAATTGCTGAAAACAAAAACGAATAATTAGCGCTTGAATCGAACAATGTCGTTGAGTTTTTTGGGTCACATCGTACACTATAATTTTCAACAAGACACAAATGTCATAGTATATTATTACACACTCTGTCCATGAAAATCTCAGAAACGATAGGAGATACAAATTCGGTTAAATAGATGAAAATATCAATAGATATATGGTAAACTGTCATGACTAATTATTCCTGTGTATAAAAATTTGTTCCTCCACTTTAATTTTGAATTGCATGATGTTGTTAGAATGTTTTACATCATCAGGTAATCCATTGAAATTTTAAATTGCATCGTGCGTGAATTTTTCCTGTCCAATTTCAGAAATAGTTGCATCGAGATGAAACAAATCATATTGTCTAGAATAATGATTATAAATTTGTAAATGTCTTGTGAATACGAAATTTAATTCCAACTTGTTATTGATGATGGTAAATTTTGAGAGTATTGATTAAATACCGCTCCTTTAGAGAAAACGCATTTTTTGTATCTTCATCTTCACATAGCTGATTTGTTGTGAAATCATATGAAAGACGATACATTACTTCTGATGTTTTTTTCATATAGTACAGATATTTTGTTGAATTTGTTTTTGGAACAAGATCCCCAAATATTTATAAGATTCGACTGAGGTTATGAGAATGGAGAATAATATTTGCTGTATATGCACTGAGTTTTGGACATCTTCTCAATGCACCAATAATTGGTGATATTCTTTCTTCGAGAATGTTCATACAGGGTGGCCCAATGAAAGCTAAACAAGTTATGCATTTTACTGAGAGATCAAGGAACTGACATTAAAATAAATAATTCTTCATGAAATATTGGATAGGAAAAGATTTAGACAAAAAAAACACATAAGGCACTTTTTAGATGAACATCGTTCTGATTACAAAATGAGAAATAGCGATGAAAGGCAAACAAGCATTACTTTCCATCATTAGCCGATTATTTTCATAAACGTGTTTTCTCGAGAACTACTGCATTGAAATCCAAAAACAAGGAAGCGTTGGCAAGAGATTTCGATTACCTTCAAAATGATGTGTATCACTCGACCCCTCATCCCATTTGAGATTCGAGGGTTGGAGCTCACCCCTCCGAGGGGTTTGAAGTGAAAAAGTTGAAAACATGCGCAAAATATTTACCCCTCGAAAAAAATCGACCGAATCGAGCGTTTTTTTTTTTTTCTGAGAACGATAACTATGTCAAATCGGCCTTGTTTCGTTTTCATTGGGCCACCCAGTATGTTAGTTCCATGTTGATTTCTCAACAATCCAAATAGGTATTTAGTGTAGTTAGTTTTAAACGTTAATTTTTACTTCACTATCCAGATTAATATTTTGATTATTTCTTTGATGACGATGTATACGTTGAGTTTTTACAAAAAAGGTTGGAATAGAGCCATTTTTGAAATTGCTGGGAATATCCCTAAGAAAAACTACAAAAAATGAACTAAACTACAAGAGAAAATCGAAAACATAGAAATTCGTACTTATCAGATTCAACTGATTCCCAATGAATTTCCTTCTTCTGTTGGCGCAGCTCTATGAATTTGGGCAGCATAGCGGGTTGCAAGTGGCGCATCTCGGGCGGTATGAGTTCCTCGGGCTCCTTCGGGAAGTCGATTTTCGGCAGGACAGCCGGTCTCTTCGTGTTCGACACGACATAGCGATAGTCTTTCGACTCGGCGTTAGCGAAATCTGTTACTTTGATGCTCGAAATGGGGACGGCTACATCGGATTTACTTGATAGGAATCTGTAATTCTAGAAACGAATCGGCCAAGTCAGTCTATTTGACCACATAAAAGGTTAACTACAGAGAATTCAATTTTCTGTAGATTTTCTCGGATTTTTTCTCCTTGTTTCTAAAAATAGAAATATAAATTATAATAATCTATTCAATATATTCAATATAGTAAGGAGAGATTCATGATCTGCCCCAAAATATCAATACGCTCAAAATTCAACCTTCAGATACCTAGTAGAGGAATTGGCATTGGAATTGTCCCTAATTTCGGTAATTATCTTATCATGCGATGGGTTTTTTTTCGATTTTTTTTTGTACTTACGTATTTCGACCTCAGGAATTCGAATTTCACAATAAAAACGTGCGCAAACTTATATTTTTCGAGATATTCCAGGAAAAAGTTTGAAAATTACCGCTCTTGTTTCGGCCTGTTTTGGGTAGGCACCATAGCCATTCAAAGTTTCACTTCTCACATAAGATACTCTTTATATCTTTCCTATACATTCTAGAAGCTGGAAAGAATGAGAAACATCCTCTAAGAAGTTTAATTCATCGTCTTTAGCTTCTTTGATGAATCCTTCTTTCATATGGACGGCGCTGTCAAATGTGCGTCTGTGATATTTTGACTCACAGAACTAGTGATTCTGACATAGATTCTCATTTGACAGCGCCGTCCATATGAAACATGCTGGATCCACCTTTCTCCAAGATGCTAAAGAACGTTTATTTTACAAATTCGAGGATGTTTTTCCCTTCTTTTTGACTTCTTGAATGTTCAAGGAAGGTATAAAAAGTATCCTGTGTGAGAAAAGAAACTCCAGCCCACCCAAAACGAGCCGAAGAAAGAAGGTTAATTTTCATACTTTTTCTGGGAATATCTCGAAAAATATAAGTTTGCCACGTTTTTATTATGGTATTCGGGTTCCTGAGGTCGAAATACGTAAGTACCAAAAAAAAATCGAAAAGAAAACCCATCGCATGATAAGTGCAAAATTACCCTAATTTCTATTTTTATTTTTAGAAACGAGAAATCTCCAGAAAATCTAGAAAAAATTAATGCACTCGATTAACCTACAGGTAGTATTCTACACAGAAATAACCAGTTTTCATCATTTCTGTAGAAGCATTGTTCGATAATATTTGAGTTTCAATTCATTTCATATTTGATTCATATTTGGTTCCAGAAAAGGTAAATCGAAAATATACTTGATCATTTTATTTTGTAACTACGAATCGAACTCAATAAATGGTTTCAAACGTTAAATATTTGTGGCCACTAAATATCGTTGTTTTTATTTTGTCCATGGATGTACTAGTTCCAATCTTTTTTTGTCTTATATTTTCCTGGCGAATTATCTAGTCTTTCACCAATACCAGTTCTCTTTTTGTTGTATATCACCGACATTACTGATATTGATATCGTCGGTGATACTACCCTCACAAATTCATCGGCCTTTCTAGAACATCTTAGAAAGGTGGGCGATCTCTCCCTTCTACATTGTCAGGCTCGAGAACCTTCTAACTTCGCTTCACCAAGCATGATTGCTTGGTAAATCATCAATAGAACGGCAATGTTTTTGAACTTTCTCTGCCTAGTGAAATCTTTCATGATGCTTACGATTTCCAAACTTCCATGAAAAGTTCCGATATCTTCCTTCTCCCAACGTTCCACCGCTGGTTCAGACGATTTTCCACAGACATTATAGGTTTTTCTTTCCTGTTGTCTGACGATCAAACGAAGCGTGGGTGTTCTTTGATTCAGCCCTAAATACGTTTTGCTTGCAGAAAGCTTCACCTCCTGTATGTTAATATCTTTCCGATGGGACAGGAAACATTCTCAAAATCTCCATACGTAATGATATATTATCAAATAAGTAAGCCTCACTCCGATGAATGTTTTTTATACGAAAATAAAGCTAAAAAGGTACTACTTACGTTTAGCACTAAATCACTGGCAATTTTGGAATTTCTTAAAGCCATTTTGGCACTAAAATGTTGAAGAATGAAAAATGATAACAACTGTTTCAAATAAATTTTGTCATGGTTATGACCTGAAACTCCAGTGCCAGCTAGACAGTCATACTTGAGTTGGAAACATATACAGGGCCATTAATTATTGAACTTGAATTTTTTTTGTGATGCTGAACGTAAATTATTTGATTGAGTGTCTTCATTCACCTAAGGAATATTATTGTTTATAATAGGGCTACATTAACAAATATATCATACACAACTAACAAATACAAAGAGTAATAAAAAAATATTATTGCAAAATGGTAGGTAATTAAAATTATTCATTAACAATCTTGCTTCCTTTATATATATTGTGGTCAACTCAATCGGTGATGAGAATATATTTTTTTCAAAATTAAAATCCTATTTGAGTATTAAAGCTCTGACATATCTGTCAATTCTAAGTAATCAAATCAGATAATTTTGATGCAATCAAAGTGTGATAATTAAGCATTTTTCAAGTTTGAATCTTCTTGTTCAACTTGAATTTTTTGAACTCTTTTATCAAATTATCAATCTCACATTCATAAAGTTTGCAATTATAACTTTCTGAGACCCGATTCTTGCACGCTCTTTAACAAATTGAATAAAAACTAAAAATGAATTATTTTGTTATTAATTACAAATCAACCTTACAATTCATAAAAAACAAAAAAAAATACAGTTTATATTAATATTGATAAAAATAGTTTTTTTTCAGAGGGGTGTGGTAATTTGATAACCTGCTACTTCATTCCTATTACTTAAATTTATTTTATATCATATTACTTTCAAGAAGGTTGATAATAAATGATTTCCTTATATTTTTCAAGGCCGTCAAATGTTTTTACAGTATTGGGTAAACACCGTTCACATCCCTTGTAAAGTTGTTTTCTGGGTTGTGATGTTCTAATGAAAAAAAAAATGTTTGTCTCGTATTCGAAGTGTTTCCGAGGTGCTGTTTTCATTTGGTATAGTTCCTTCATGGATCTTATTAACGTTTGACATCACTTTGAATAGTGCATTGAATAAAAATAAGTTGAAAAACAAATAATTCTTTATTTACCACTGAACATTTTTACAGATCACAATACAATACAAAATAAAATACAATAAAAGTCATCACATTATACATAGGTTCTTTTAAAATTGCACATACGAACAAATATCAATACTGGGTTAAAATTAAGTACTAATACAATCTCAAAAAGATATCAACAAGAAAATGAAATCATTCTCATGTTTGCCAATCACCGAACCAATTTATAGTTGGAAAGACGCTAATACTTAATATCTGTAATGCATTCACTACTATTAGTTCATCCACGATGTTCATTCAATAACAAAAAAAATAATCTTAAAGTTTATTTTGGAAAACTCGATCACGCTAGATTGTCAATAATTAATAATCAACAATTCAATTCGAGTAGATTTGATATTGTTCATGAACTTACATTTGAATTACTGATTGAAAATATGA
This sequence comes from Gastrophysa polygoni, assembly GCA_963576655.1. Lineage (NCBI taxonomy): Eukaryota > Metazoa > Arthropoda > Insecta > Coleoptera > Chrysomelidae > Gastrophysa > Gastrophysa polygoni. The sequence goes on from OY755093.1 coordinate 10,945,611, forward strand.
TTCGACCTTTTTCTTATTTCTTGCTATGGCACTATTAACTTAATAGAATAAATGGAAGAAACATGAAATGAATATACAATAGTGGGATGCGTATATCTCCATTTGTGACTAAAACAGGAATGCTACAAAATTTCTTCACAAATTCTATAACCAACTAAAAACTAAAAAAAAAAGAGAAACAATGTATACGTGCCTATTTTTCTTCCTAGACAAAGATCATTCAAAATATTCATATGTTTTAATTGGTTGTAGGTTATGAACATAAACTTGAAAGCAACCACTCGATGACAAATATGATCACTAAGGACTTCTCTTCAAACATCAGATTCAAGACAACCAAGCTCAATCATACATTCTTCATAAATAGCGCAGTCGGTAGGATATGAACAAGTCCAAGTCATTCGCAAGAAGCAAATAGATTCTGGAGAAACTGGTGATTATGTAGGGGTTCTGACAAAAAATCCTACCGCTGTGTTTCAGAATCCGAGGTCAATGTCACAAGAAGAAGGACAAGGTAATTTTGCTGCTAGTGATTCTCTGTCTTAGTCAGTTAAGCCACCTCATTCCCAGAAGTGAAAAGCGAAAATAACATCCCCAGTTTGTCCATGGCAGGCAACATTGGGCGTTTTCATGGGCTATATCAATAAATGTATGAGTTATCAGAAAATCGATATGCATATTACAGGCTACATATTACATCGGCGTGTACACACTATCGAATTCCTAACTAAAACCACCTTCGTTACCACTTTGTGAACATGCTTTATGGACTCAAATTACAACACTATACAGAAATCCAATTCAACTGGGGAAGTAATCGTCCGAACTATTTGGCACACCCCAGTTTCCTATAGAGACCAATAAGGATGAGTTTTATCAACACAACCAATCCACCAGGAGAAAAAAAATTATTCCAAAATTGATACCAAATATTAGTATTCAATATTGTAGACACATGAAAAATTAAATAGTTTTCCTGACTTTGCTGTGAGGGATGAATATGAATAATCAAAAGAGAACTATAACTGATTTAAACCCAATATCACAATTAGAAATCTCACAATGATAAAAACTTCTTGCAAACACTTCAAATTCACAGATATTGTTAGAGATGACTATATAAGCTCTCAGCACAATTATGTTGCCAAACATTTTATAATACACCCACATACGTTCGTAACTATAGTCCTTGTGCTGTGCTGTAACGTTATAGATTGAAGAAAAAACTGAAACTGTCAATATGAATCGGTAACTTTATCCTAATCATAATAATCATGATAATATTATTCTTGAATCTTGAAATAATATTCATCACGATTGCCTTGCGACTCGTGCTCGATGTCATAGATATGAGAAGTGTGATAAAATTGGATTTTTAGAACTTATTAGGAAGCATTTTTTTTCAGTATTTTTCCCCATAAAGTATTCAGAAAATGAAAACAAAATTAGAAAATCCCCAATTTTCCTCCGTATATTTGGAACTGATATAAATATCGAAACTCCATTCGTACTATTTTGAGTTTCTCCAGTTTTCTTCCTGTTCCTGTAGTTTCGGTTTCCTGTAGTTACGGGGATGCCCATAAAAACGTCCAATTCTGCCCAACTTGAACATGCGTCAAGGGCACTGTAAATGTCATCATTGAAAATGTTTCTCCTCCTTCAAGATGAGTTCATCTAACTTCCCAGCCAATGCTCTTTATGTTCGTGAGGAAGAACCCCCTTTCATCGAATGTGGTTCATTCACATATTTTTCCACTTTATTATTGATATATTAATCTATCATCCACAATACCCATGACACATGCGATATCACTGACTGAACCTAACCTAATTCAAGCCTGACTCTAGGACCTATAAAATAATATCACACCTAGCGCTTCCACCACGATCACTTGCTCAGTATATCCGAGGTGTAGTTCTTCAAATTCTTCATATTCTTGATGGTCTTGAGCTCCCTGGTACCGTTGTAGGTGAAGTTGACGTCGCAATTGCTCAACGGATGATGGTGTGAACTCGGACTCACGGGAGTCACTACCCCGCTATCAACCGAGTTGGTCGGCGACATTTTGTCGTACTCCATCTTCCCCGTGCTCTCCTCGAATTCCTGTATGGTGACGTCGATCTTGGGCGGCCCGGTCGTCTGGTGCTGGAGTATGTTTGTGTGCGAGCTGGAGAAGAACTTGGAGGTTTTCTCGTTGGCGTTGTTGTTGTTGATGTTGTTGAGGCTTTTGGTTCGGTAGTCGTTGAGATTCAGCGGCAGGTTCATTTTTCCCGTGCTGTTCGCCTTGATCATCACCTAACAATTAATTTAAATGTGAATGATATTATCAAATTAGCGACTTCAAACGGCAACACCCTTTCCATTTGAAACCCATCAAAAGATTCATAATATTGTACCCACAGAACTATCCTCAAAAGCCTACTATTGTTTGCTAAAGGGGTCGAAATTTCCAAAACGACTATTAAAAAATTTTTGTTCGAACGAATGGACATTTTTTCCACTCAGGCACATCTGAAATAACCTCATGAAATTTTCTAAAGCAATATCTGATATAGGGTGTCAGTAATTTGATGGCAATATTACACTTTGCTCTTTTGATATTAACATTTTGACAAAAGCGGTCTATGCAGAAATAGTTTTGAAAAAGGCCAAAAAAATTAAAATTAAGGTAAATTTTACGCTTTAAGGGAAATCGTTCGATGTATGTCGAAAAAGAAAACTAAGATCATAATCGAATTTAATTTTTTGTCTTTCCAGGACTATAAATATTTAGCAAATTCAGAAACTGCAATGGGAGTAGTCCAACTAGGAACTCTTTATCGGTTGATTTTTTCATTCAGAAAAAAATTGTTATCACCTATTCGTTTAGTGATCATAAATTTCATTTGACTCACCTCAACTGAAATCTGAATTGTTATTGATAATAACATCAATCTTGCGGAGGCATATGAAAAACTACTGGATATTTCTCATGATAGTTCGAATACAAAAATATTCAGACAAAAATATGATTGTGAACCATGGTTTAATAATAAAATAGGTAATATTCATTATATTACATTATATAATATATAACTTTATTATACATATAACTGCCAAAATCGTAAAAGTAATCAAATCTGAATCTGCAACTATTTCATTAATAATCACTTATAAATCTTTTGAAATTGTAAGTATTCTTGTAATGATTCTTGATATAACTAATAATGCTTGATCAACTATGAGCATATTTTATTACTGTATTCTTGCTTCATATGGTTACAATATATGGGATTATATACTGTGTATATAAAATAGGATATCATATAACAACACTTTCGTAATATGTTTGTGTAAATTCTTTATTCAACATTCCACTACTGTGATAATATGGCCTGATATCAAATATGTCAGCAGTTTGATCTTTCCTAAAATCATTGATTTGGTATTTTAGTTTGGTATTTAGTTTAACGGCCAGTATGGATTTCAAAGATCGAATAACGGTGATGGATGTAATGTCAAATATTCAATTGCATATTTATTAAGAATATAAATGCTGCCTTTCGTCGTTGAATCCCTAAAGCATTCGACAATTATACTCATGTATACTCATGCGAATAATACTGGCTTCCAAATGAACATCACATGAGGCATACCACAAGGATCTGTTTCAGGCCCAATATCATTTTCAATTTATATTCATTCAAGCCTGCGAATTGAAAGAAGAACTAAAATTTGCAGATGATGATGGAAAACGATTTGGAAAAGTATCATCGTGAAAGAAACGACGATTTGTCTTCGAACAATAAACATTAATTCATTTATTTATTTATTTATTTATTTAATAAGCATGGTCACTCAACATACAGAACTTTAGATGCTCGTCCTATAACAGAGTGACACAATATAACAAAAAAACATTTCATATGAGCCTGGAATCATACAAAAAACAAAACTAACTTATACCTAAAAATAAGAACAGTGAGTTACCACTATATATGTTAATCAAACAAGTTAATAATCTATTCCAGTAAATGATTATAGTTTGAACACAGAAAAGATTTGAGATGCTTCTTGAACAGATTTGTGGAGTAATGAAAAATGTCTAAGTGGGTATTACAAACAAAATTATAGGAATTGATTGATCTCATTAATGGAGAGTTATTGTAATAATTCCTATCGAAAGTTCTTGTGTAGAAGATTAGTCTATTTCTTCTGATGTAGGAGTTGCAATCAATGAATACTGAGAAGTTATGTATTTAGCATCGATGAGATTATTGAATATTTTGTAAAAAAAAATATGTCGGAAAATTCTCTCCGGATAAATAAACGTTCAAGTTTATAGAGTCTGAGGTTATCATCATAACACTTGAAATGTCGATGGCGAAAATATCTGTAGTTTGAATTTTTTACAATTTTTTTCTGAATATATTCGATGCGTAAGATATATTCATCATAAACATATATAACGGAATTATATTCCAATATAGGCCTCACCAGGGAGTTATACATTGACCCGACAGAGAGATGATTTCGAAATTCTCTGGTATTTCTCAAAATAGAGCCTACAGTCTTCAACTCAGCCAGACTCAACATGGCTTTCAAATGAGAGGAGATAAACATTAACATACCTTTTCCGGAGACCTGCGCCTGCGTTCGGTGAACGACAGCTGCGTCAGAATCCTCTGCACGTCGTCGGGAATCTCCACGTCCACATTCCTCTCCACCAAAGAGTTCACGAACTCACCCAGCGTCGCTATCGTCACGTTCAACCCGCGGTTCTGCATCTCCAGCCTGTTCATCTGCGACTGCTGCAAGGCCCTGGTCTTCTCCAGGCGATTGACATTGGCTATCGTGGTTTCCAGCTGCGTCATCAGCAGCTTCTTTTGCTCGGCGAGCACTCTGTTCTGGAACTCCATCTTCCGCAAAGCTTCAACGTGTGGCTTGACAGCGGTGGTTTCCTCTTGCAGCACGTGGTATTCGACTTTGTATTCGTTGAGTTGCTTTGCAAAATCTGTCCTGTATACCTGAATTGATTGATAATTTTATTGTATTTATTGAGCCTGGAATCACAATGATATGGATATGGAAATATCACGAATAATTTGTAAGAATTGGTATAACATTATTGATGAATTCACAAATGATTGAGAAACAATAAAATTAAATACTGTCTGGAAGGAAGTGGTACAGTCATTTTTCAGCTTTTCATGAGATTTTCTCTCCTTGTTTGTAAAAAATAAAGTGGAAAATATAAAATTATTTCAATATATTCGTAGTAAGGACAGATTTTGTGATCTGCCCCAAAATGTCACTGCGTTTGAAATTAAACCTTTAGATACCTAAAAGAGAAATTCTCTATTTCTCACTGACACCTTGTTATTTGGAAATATAAATATATTCAATAAAAATAAAACTTCTACTTACCTCAGTGGACGTTTCAGGAACGAATCTGCTCATGTTCTCAACAGAATTAGAATACTTTTCTTCGCAAGATTTTTCAATGTTTTCGGTTTTGACACCCTTCACTTTAGATATATAAAGGTTTAATTTCAATTTCAATTTTGGGGAAGATCACAAAATCTGTACTTACTACACATATATTGAAAAAATTTTATAACTTCTACTTTATTTTTCAGAAAGTAGGAGAGAAAATCCCACAAAAAGCTGAAAAATGAATGAAATTATAAAATAGTAAATTTTACAAAAATTAAACATTGAAACGTAATGAAATGGAAGAAATCATCAAACAAAAGCAAATATTGAAAGATATTAAGCATGGTATTTTTTACATCATCAGGTAATTCATTGAATTTTGAAATCGCATAGTATGTGGATATTTCCATCCGATTTTAGAATTTTCTGCATCGAGATAAAACAAGACACTGTCTAGAATGATGATTGTGAATGTGGAAACTTGGTGAACGAGAAATTTAATTTCAGATTTTCATTGATGATGATGGTAATCGAAGTGTTGAGATATTATTGATTATATAGTGCTATATATCTTTATATAGTTAATTCAATGGGGTGTCATATGGAAGACGATAATTCAATAATAATTATTTATCTTGTAATCTTACCTCCTTCATTATTTTGCTCATCGTTGATTTGTCTATATTTGGTAGCTGGATTTTGAGGTAATTCATGATTTCTTCGAAACTATCACAGAGCAGCAATTTTTCTTTATGATACGACAACAAAGCAAGTGCAACCCTAAATATCACGTCAGGGCCCTCCAGGAACATCAAATCTGAAGAAAAATGATATTATTAGATTAAAATATTCATTATTTGTATCGATAAAAATAATTGGAACGGTTGGTAGGATATGAACCAATCCACATCAAACATGAAAAACACATGAAAGCATTCGACTACAACGACCCGTAATCGTTATCGTCAGAATGACAGAATGAATGTCGATATTTTTCAAAAATTCTGTTACATCTTCGTTGGTGAGGTCATTCACATATTATTTAACAGTAGATCATCATAACACCACGGTTAGCTGTTCTTATCGAAAACACCAATTTTTAGATCCAACAAATGTGAACTGTGCCAAGATATAATATTAATTGACTACTTGAACTTCTGGCAACTCTGACCAATCGCGTCAAACAGTTTTCCTAGTAAAAAATAGAATAATATATAACAAGTAGATCAAATATAAAATCGATTCAATTGAGCTAAGTAGCTACACTACACTTTTCATTCTAGTTCTAGTGAAATCTACTTCAACTCACCGAACACTCTAGTGACGAATCCTAATGGAAACTGCGAAGCGAAAACTGTGAGCAGCCAGGGTGCTGCGTATAACGTCGGGGCGACTTCGTACGAGTCAAAGTGATTGTACAATTCGGGCAGTTGATCGTGTAGCAGTCTCGAAAGTTGATAGAGTTTTATCTGGAGGCACACCATGTCAGGCAAATATTGTGAACGCATATTCCTCCTGAACATCAAGTGTCTCAGAAGAGTGAAGGCCTGTGATTCTTCCATCTGCGAAAGATGCACATAAAAATGGCGGTATTTAGTTACAGAAGATGGTGAAATGACATATCCAGCATTAATCACATTTGAGTTATTAAACTTCCTAAGAGATAAAGACACTTAGATGTGTACTCAGATTGTTAAAGGTCGGACTCAAAGGAAACGTGCACGGTGCGAGAGGTCTTCCTGACCTAGCTACTGAAGAAGGAAGACCAAGTTCGAATGAATGTAGGTACAGAACTGAGCAACAAGAGATAGAATACCTTAGATATAGAATACCTTCGAGCGCTGGGAAAAAACACGATAACTTGGTTCTAAAAACGGGTTTGAAACTCTCGAGGCAACTGGAGAAGGAGTCTTCGTGATCTCGAACCAAATACTCCGAACTCATGGACCAGCTCACCAGCATCATTTGAGTGAATCTGAATATGCAGATTTGCGTTTCGTAGATCAGATTGAATTTATTTTTGCATTGAACTGTACTTGATTTTCAAATCCTCATTCATAAGTCTTGCCAGATCTTCATTTATAGTATCGACCTGTCTCTGTCTTCCACTTCTGACCTCATTGGAATATATAGAGGCTCTAAAGGAGAAGGTGGTATGAAGTCAAAGCTTTGGATTGGGCAGGACAAGTGAAAGGAAATGAAGGGAATGAGAAGAAAAAATTCAGAAAAAGAAGTCTCAAAGCTACCACATCCTGAACAACAGAAAGGATTGGATGGGATCATACCAGCTGACTGTGGGAAAATACCATAAATCGACTTCAATCGAATTTCTGATATTCCTAGAGGGATTTAGGCTTGTGAAGATGCTATGAAGGATATTTGAAACAAACTTTCAGATAGCAGAAGAAGATGGAACACAATAGATATAATCAGGTCGCTGCACGTCTGTCACCATAAACAGCCATTACCATTGGGTACGTGTAAGATGAAGTAACTCCACATTATAACTTCGGAATTCACGTTTTTGTGTATTTTGTGTCACCATCTGAATAAAAAATTAGTATAGTGTTATTAGCCTCACTATCAGCCAATGTTGTTTCACCTTCTTACTACTATACATAAATTCTCGTGGAACTTGATTGTGAAAAAATTGAAAGACTCACATGCAATAATAATATTCCTGTCACAAAGCTCAGTCCTTGGCAATATCCAACTTCGGGGTCCAGTAAAGAATAAGCTTTCAAAAGATTGAATAAGGCAAGTTGGCCTGGTCCTAGGGGGCTACTGAAGTACGAATGATTTGGAAAAGTACGTCCTGAAAATAAAAATTGCACTCTTAAAAAAAATCAGCTGATACTGTTTATATAATGAAACACCGCTCGAATATTTGAAATTGATTTATTTTAGATTTTATTCTCCCTAAACAAGTATTCAATATCAATCCCGGGTACTGCGGCAGAATCTATGTAGAAACTTTTTTAATATCTTTGAAATGAAGCCATATAATGTATTTATAAACAACCATTTTTTGAATTATAGTCTAGACTATACAAAACAAGGGATCTGCTAGTAATTGACTATCTTCAAATTGTTTTTCTCTCGTATCCCTCCATAAACATGTGTGTTTCTTAAGACTGATGAATATTATTATCATTATATAGCGTTTGCATTGACGGTCATAGGGAAGAAATGTCAAGCTCACCTAAATCTATCAAAATGGCGTGTTGATGTGCAGTTAGCTGTTTCAACAGCGTCTCGTAAGGTACGTTGTAGTTCGGATATTTGGCAGGATCGACGGGCGCCACCTGCATGCAGTACTGCTCGGCCAAGAACTTCCACACCTCCCCTCGTTTCCCTCTCGGAACGCCCTGGCGGATCGCCTGCAGCAACATCTGACTGTCGCACTTCACTCGCCCCCCATCTTTGTTCGTCACCATATCCCACATCTCCATCACCTCCCGTTGGACGGAGTTCATCTCGTCGTACTCCAGTTTGATCCTTTTGACAGCAGATTCTTCCTGCTTAGCTGAAAGTGCCAAGAAATGTATTTATTCTTTCTTGATTCGAATAACTCCCAAAGGAAGAAGAAAATAAACGTCATTGGACATAGAATACCGAAAAAAATGTATATAAGCATCAGAGAAATTTGCTGCGAAGTTACATTTCCAAGGAATCTAAGTGAATTCTCGGATTTTTTATTCAAAACGTGTGCTAGATGCGAATGAGTATTGGAAGCGAAACCAATACCTGATTATACCTCGTTTCCGTGATCTCCCGTTGTTGCTAACTTGATCAAGAGTAACAAGATGCAGGATCTAAGCCTCAAAATGAAGGAAATCTGACCACACAATCGGTCAAGACAAACAAGAACAAAATCACATCGGAAATCTAACGAGGTCAATCACTTGCTTCGACATCCTACAATTATATATGTGCACGATGTGCGAATGAAAAACTTCCGAACGAGAAGAGCTGGCATCAGGATGTTAAACATGCGTCGTCGATACTCGAGGCAATGATTTGTAGTTTCATTCGGAAGCTCTTGTCGATCTTGTCTTCAAATTGTTCCCTACAATTAGTCCTCATGTTGAGAATTTCAAGAATATATTCCTTCAAAATGAAAATCCTTTTGGCATCGACACTATTTCCCCAAGTAAAGATGCCATATGTCAGAAGTGAGTGAGTTAATGGCATAATATTGTGAAGATCCACCATTGTTGATGGGAGATATTGTCTGGTGTCATCAGTTCCTATCCATAATTTACCATAAAACTCTAGAAATACCTGATACAATTGATAAGACTGGCGACTTTGGGCCATCGATCTTTCAGTTTTTTTTTTTAGTTTTGTTAAACTAACTTGTGCTTAGATATTCATTTCCATTGGATTTACTCGCTGTACTTTATTAAAAATATCTCAGTTCGATTCATACTTATTGCAAATTTATAGCAAAATAGCAAATACTCCAAAAGCAAACTTTAGAAAGTTGACATATGCTTTTCGCAACATAACTATTGAGTATTCAATCTGATAAAGCTGATCTACCTGAGTAACTACTCTAATGTAATCTCGTTTGATTTCCGTCTCTAATTCATCCTGTTATCATCGTTTAACGCGGTTTTATAAGCCAGGATCGTCAATCTGCATGTATATTCGGTTTCTCAAATGACTGATTGATTTTCTGAGTGATGATTTCAAGTATCTGAAAGTATTTTTTGATGTCTTGGGATCTCGGATCTTCACAAAATTATCTTACTGTCACTACTATGAATGCACTTCGATTTGAATCTGATTCACAATAATTTTTGTCATTAAACATATGTATTTGAAATATTAGTTGAATAATATTTGTTGATCAGTTAGTCCTATTTACACTGGTTCAAGTTCCAAGACCCTTTTCTCTTCAGAAAACCTTGAATTTCCAACAATTCGCTGTCACGAATCTCCCATCAAGACAGATTTATAATAAATTCAGGTAATGATAAGTGTGATTTTGTTAGTTGTTAATGAAATATGGAAGACTACCTTGATAGAGAAAACCCTCTTACGATATGATACCTTTCGTATCATCTGCATAACAAATAAAATGATTCGCAAATATGTTGAGAAGTCGGGGTCATTATACTACATTCGACCCTTCTCTACTGCGAAGGATGATATTCACCTCGAATACTCGCGTTTTCCTTCTCCATCCTGACCAGCAATATCGCCTGGTAGATGGACTTCTTCCACAATATCCTCAGCTCCTCTTTGGTCCTTTGTCTTGGAGGGTTGTCCGAGTTGTCCAGTTTGCTGGGCGTTATCACGCGCTTGAATATGGCTTGTCGCCAAGAACCGGCATCCAATCTGTCCGGAGATCCGTCTCCTGCGACTACTGCTTTCGGACTGTTACCCACTTTCATGAAACTGAAATTATTAGAATATTGAACTTTGGGGGAAATACCCATGACCTTATGGGTGCGCTTCGGAGAAAACTAGTCATGCAGAGGTAGCTTGTGACCACCACACCATTAACACAAAAAGTGGATGCGCAAAATGAGATATAGTCCTGAAAATACCCCGCTCGAGTCGCAAAATATCATTATGATCTCTTGGTTACCATTCGCATGTGAATTCTTGAATATTCCAAATTCTGGCAGTTATGATAACGATGTACAAAACACTGGTACAGTCGCTGATGGTGTTTCGTTTCGTCAAAAACGCTAACGTCATTTTCCGCTATAATGGCCTATAATAGTTATAAAACTCCCCAGAAGACGGTGGCATTTTTACAGATTTACTGTACATACAATAGTTGACGTATTGAGATTATAATTATGTATTTCGATCATTAATTGAGAAGTAATCTAAATTACTACTTCTGAATCAACATTTCCATAATTAATAATAATACTTCATTAATAATACTGATTTCGTTTTCATTTTTTTGTCGCCATCTAACAACTGGCAGTTCAGTGATTTTCCGCTATAACGAATAAAATGCTGTTATCAAATTAGCTATACGTTGTAGAGTTTTGGTTGAAGGAGTTAGATAGGCAAATAGGCAGAATATCTCCACCAGTGTTCTGTACATCGTTCTGTACATTGTTGTTGTCTCTGGGTTGATCAGGATTTCCGGATGCAAAAATCATTGCAAGATGAATAAAGCAAGTAAACGGATAGCATACTGGACTTCTTATTTCCCAGGGCTCTGGACGGTCATTATGCAATCAAATCCTACCAATACTAATATCAAGAGTCTGAACATGATATGTGTGAAGTCATTAGCCTGGTAGTGCTTTCAAAACGGAGGCAGGGGTGTCATGAAGTTGATTACCCTCAGCAGGGTGCAACGGGGCTAAACAAGGTTAGTCTGGGGTAGGGCTCTCTGGGTGGCTCAAAATACTAGCCAAAGAAGCTCCTTGATTCATGAATTTGTCAATCAGGTATACAGGGTGACTCTAAAATGGCCTTAACCTCATTTCTCGTATGAGGCTCGTACACCGAAGCCTAGTAATGAAGCTGGTGAGAAAACACTTCATTACATGATGATCATGATGTTCTTTTTCGACATGCACCAAACAATTTCTCGAAAATCCTTATTTTTTGTTTCTTTGGCCTTTTTCTAAACTGTTTCCGTACAGACTGCGTCTGAGTTTGTACGGTGAATTTTTGATGTCATACTTCTCTTTGATATAAAATCTTCGACTGTTGGGCCAACATTTTTTCTATGAACCTGACAGAAATCATCGTGATCTTCAAAAATAGGATCAAAGTTTGAGATTGATCATTGAATCGATCTTCATTATGAGGATTTCAAATTGCAAATGATGAAAAATACAGTAACCTAACTTCTTGTCATTGATATGAACAGTGACAATTCATTGATCGAAGTGGATGAATCAAATCCGGCTTTCAGTTCGCTAGTTATTTTCTCTCTCATCCATTGTATGATAAATGAAAATAGAAAAATTTCGACCTAGTGTATTTCCAGGATTCTAGTAATTTTCTGAGAAGAATGCATGAAGTTGAAGTATAGTAATATTTTGATATTCTTATACTTCAATATTTTCAGCAAAACTTTTCGTGTCTGGCGAATTCGACCTGAACCTATTAGTGTTTTAATTATCCCAACGATGGCTTTATACAAGCTCATTTTTAGAATTTCTGATTGTTTTGTAGTAAAAAATCTTTTGATGCTCTCAAAGTTTCAATCCTCTACTCAATTTTGACCTGAACCTATTAGTGTTTTAAATATTTCAACGATGGCTTTATATCAACCTATTTTTTACAATTTCTGTTGGTTTTGTAGTAAAAATATTTGTATTATCTGTTTTATCACTTACTTATGTATGCATATTTGAATTATATTTATTATATTACAAGCTTTGTCAACAAGTGTATATGTACTTACGGCAATAAAGCATATTTTGAATTGAATTGAATTGAATTCTCGAAATCTTCTGAATATTCATCATATGCATTTCAATCCTAGAATTTCCAAATACAGTTTGAATGCATCTATTGGAAAATGTCTATGTCAAGCGTCACGATTTTATACTTTTCTATCAAAATCACTTCGCGGCCATATTTATTTACTTCACGGCCGCTTCCACTTCACTGTCGTATTTACTTGTACGATATCCAATAAGTGGGGACAGAACTATGAAATTTGTGTTTTGTTTGTACTGACGATTGAATAGTGTATTGTATTCAGCTGAATCGAATATAAATGTCTCCTATTTTTGTCTATTCGAAGACTTGAACATAGTATTTACTTTCCTGATATGTATTCATTTGTGTATGTATTTATTCTAATTGTGTTTATCTATGTATTTAGGCGACTGATACTATTAATTGCAGGAATGTTGTAATAATCTCTTCACTTGACGTTAACAGCCAATAATTGGTGAATGTGTAAATCCTCCACTGTACAATGTACAAGATTCTAATAGTAAATATTTCTAGTGACTTACATATCCAACATGGGGGATTTCGGTCCTTTTTCAGTCACTCCCCTCTCCGGCGAGACGGCACTGTTTTGAGCATTATCTCGAACACCGAGGCATGCATCTTTAAGGTCACTTTGTGATCCGATAGTGGAAGAACGGGATCTGCCGCTTTCTGATTCTCTGTCTGAGATATCATTGTTTGAGCTCGGAGATGGCGAATTGGATTCCTGGAAATGAAGGATAGCATAGTAGTTTGCCTTTCTCGAATTCAAATTATAGAAACAATTTTTGGGTAGGTATATTTTGTAAATATCCGAATAGCGTTTTCACAGCGATTTGTTATGAATGTTCAGATCAATATTGAGTTTATATCAAGTCTGTTAGATTTTAGATCAAAGAGAAACGAAAATTATTTCCAAACTGAGTCATAGCAAGCTATGACCTGTATTCGAAAAATAAAAGTGCTGATATCTCAAAATCTAGAAGATATAAAGTATAAAGGTGGTATAAACTTTTTTTTTCCATCTAAACCTCCATGAAAAACTGCTATGAGAATGTGTAAACCCTATTCGGATATTTACATAAATGAAGAAACATGAGAATCACTTAACGCTACCATCGATAACCATAGGTCCTCGATGCCAACAAGGCTATGTCTGACGGAATACCACCTATTTTCCTTTAGAAATGTGCAACAGAACTAACGTCAGTTCTTTGCAGGTTGTTCACCCTTCCATACAAAACATGGTGTATTTCGTTCTCACTGGAAGAAAGCTAACAGATTCCAAAAAAGGGCAAGAAAATCGTCCCTTGCAACTACAGACCGATTGCACTACTATTTGTGATCTCTAAAGTAATGGAAAAATCAATCAACATCGAGCTCATCCGATATCTACAGAGGTCAAGAATCGTGAACGACCTGCAATATGGCTTTCGTCATCAAAGATCAACAGGAGATCTGCTCACCTGCGTGACACTAAAGAGGCAGGTATCAATTGAGAAACATCCTTGACTGTAGCATTGGATATCTCCAAAGCATTTGGCCGATTTTGGCACCAAGGCCTCCTAGCGAAATTTCCGTCATATGGTTTGCCGCCCCAAATATGTATTTTATTATCGAGTTTCTTTGCAGATAGATGGTGGTATCTACATGGTGGTAGATGAGTCTCATCTAATTCAACGACTATCACCAATACTGGTGTACCAGGAGGATTTGTCTTGGCAACAACTTTGTTATTGCTATCTGTTGAATATGACTTCCTATCCAGTCCATAGCTTTGCATATGATAGTACAGTGCATACCGCCTTCACCTCTAGAACCCGTTCACCATCCAATGGGGTCCGAAGTGTAAGACGGAGACCGATGCTGGTAAGAATAGAAGGAAGGCAGATCGCACAATGCCCAATATGATGATGTCAGGTACAACTGTTTCCATGTGAGGTCCATTGCGAGAACTACTCCACAAAAACTTGACTTACTGTTCCACCACGAGCGCTTCCTGATAGACATACTAGACTAAAGTTCAGATTGGTAATCCATAAAAATTATCAGACACGAGACATGTCGAACTTCTCATCACAAAACATCATTCATCAAAAGAACGGTAGAGTTATGGAATTGTTCTGCCTGGTTGCCATTACCTTCTCTCCCAACATCCCACCGCGATGTTCCTCGAACATCACAGGATTTCCTCTGGTGCTGTCAAAAAATAAAGAAACCTGTACTCACCCTATTGTGATTGCTATAGACGGGGATGTTCATCCCTCGCAACGTCCCCCCGACATCCTCCTTGGTCGCCTTGCGCTTCAGCAGCTGGTCGAAGGAGTTGCTCAACGACCGCCTCGCCTTGGTGAAGATCGTGCTGCCGCCTAGATACTGATTGAGGAACTCCGACCGGCTCTCGGCCGAGTCGTGCGAGTGCCTCGTCTGCTTCGTTTCGCAATGCGCGCGCAACAGCATCATCAGGAAGTCGTTCTGCTCGCGCACCGAGTCGGTTTCCGCGCCGTGGAACTTGGCCAGCACGATGGAGCGTTCCTCGTCGTCCAGTTGTTCCAGCCTGGAAACGACAAACTGACATATCAGTATCATCCAAGGACATCATTCGAAAAAAAAATAGTACATTATACAGCTAGGGACTGAAGCGGTTTTTTCAATCCCGAGACCATAATTTGTCGAGGGATTTAAGAATACTTCACCATGAACTATTTCATGCACTTTAAGGTAGGTGAAACTTTGAAGGAAAATAACTTCCACTGAAACGTCTACAGAGATTTCGATTCCCATTGTACAAAATGAAAGGGCAACGATAACGTCAGTGCCACCAATGACGACAACCGCTACAATCTTCCAAAACACTTTAATTAATAATAATAACAGCTACAATATTGATAATTCACCACTTTTTCACTTGACTTTTACAACAAAAAACTTGAAGTGATACAGAACAAATTCATCGATTACGTCAATAAGAAATGTTTTCCATTGCACCCTACTAACCGAACCATTGTTCGAAACGAGCTGAATTTGATTTCTCTAAAAGATCGCAGACAGATATCAGACATGAAGTTTTTATATATTTAATGATTTGGTAGATTCACCTGCAATCCTCAACCTCGTCTCCATTAATGCACCTACCTATATCACCAGACATCAACACCTTTTTCGCTTTGAACAATCTCAAACAAATTATTTCCTGAACTCTCCAATGCATAGATGCAATATGTCTTACAATACACTGTCGAATGCCATACCCATTGATATTTTCTCTGACTCTTTATCTAAATTCTCATATTCTTTGAAAAAATATTTTCTTGCTCTACAATCTCAGTGTTGAATTAACATGTTTACTTCATTATTACATCATTTTCTGATACCTTCTTCATTCTTTAACTTTATATACTCACACGTTGTTTATTATTTTATTTTATGTACGAATATTTATCCACCTTATGAATAATTTTGTGAATACGGTTTCTGGGTTAGTCCTGTTTGTATTCCTCAATAAATAAATAAATAAATAAATAGACTAATTGCAGTGGGGTAAACATTAATGTTAATAGGTATTAATAGAAATTAAGTTGTTTTTTATAGTTTGATATTGTTCTAAATTCTGATATTTACATTACATGTTATATTCCTCATGAAATTTTCGGAAATAAATTCGTACATTTATCTCTTATTGCAAAGTAATTTACTTCAAATCCCTAGGGAATCAAATCTCAGGTGGACAACTCAAATTTATCAAAATTCTCGCCATTACCATTGTTGCAATAATAAAATCGATTCTCTATCTCTCCTCCAACATTCTACAACATATCAATAGTGATTCTTTGACACTCTACAGTTATGCGTTCTTGTAGAACTTGAAGAGAAGCCGGCAGTGATTTTATAAACAGCAGACTTCAAATGGCCCAAGAGGAAGATGTCAAGAGAGGTAAGAGCAGAAGATCTTGCTGGCCACTCAATAGATCCTCTACGACCAATCCAATGTCCTCTGAAAATTTCGTCTAAAAATTGCCGAACAGGTGATTTAATTATAGCAAGAATGTACTTGGCGAACAATTTGAACGGCTTGTAAGATGAATTTGCGGTGTACACCTGATTATTGAAGTTATATAACTCTAATCATTCGGTATTTTTTATCGAGAAAATAGCCTATTTCTAAGATTTTGACCAGCTGTCATTTCGATATCGATGGAAATAATAAGGCAAAATTATAGGATGAACTGCCCATTCAAGTTGAGGTCCTGGTAAACTCGATTGAAGCCATTCTGGAAATCATGTCCATTAAAGTAGGTACAATATACGTCGTTTGAAGTCAATTTGGAACTCACCTCCTCAAAATGGCAGCTTGCGTTTTTCTGTCGGACATATTTTCGATTTCTTGACACAATTTGTGGAACCACACCATTGGACAGTGATCACAGGAAGTTAGAGAATGTCTAGGCCGGGATTCTGCGTGGAGGAAAGCTTGGGTTATAGCTAAAAGGAATGAAATGATTTCAAATCATTACTCATTGTCGATAATAATTATACTAGTCCGATGTAAAAACTGTCATGTAACGAGTGAAACATTGAACTATCAGGCGTTAGCCGAGTGGTTTGAGTACTCAAATGTGTCATAATAACACATGACATGACACAAAGACAAATTTATAATCGTCTGGAAAGTTTGGAGGTCGTTAGCATTAGTAAAGACGTCACTGAACAAATTCCACAACTATGTCGTTCTATGGATGAATGATGCTTGGTAAAGCAAAGTTGATAGGTCTCGAGCCTGACAATTTGATAGTAGCAAGCCTGAGCTTGGAGATCTAGTGCTTCAGACGCCATGTTTCCCTATTGATACCTGACACATATGTGTCACGTAGTGTGTTGGTCTCCTGTTGATCTTTGGTGACGAAAGCCATATTGCCAGTCGTTCACGATTTTGGAGCGTCAACATATTGTATGATCTCGTATATTGAGATGCTAAGATGGAGATTTGCCTTCGCTATACCATGTCATATTTTCGTACATCAAATTTGACAATCGATTTAATCTAAAAGTCTTTATTCTAGACGATGAATGTTATGCAGCAAAGTTAGCTCATTATATCTAATTTGGTAACAGCCTTTGATTAGATGGTAAGAAATTCTACGTTCTGTGCGATGCAAGGGATTGTTAGGTAGTAGTCATCAACAAGTTTCTTATCAGAATTTGTTTATACAAATATCTCACCTGCCATTGCATCATTTGCTATCGAAGATGATTCACATTTGAATACGTATCCTATATAAATGTTTGAATTGGTACCTTCTCCACACACAAATCCAAAATGTTCTGGATTCAGTTGACCCTGGAACAGGAAAAACAAAGCTCTCAAAAGAAGTGATCTTGATGAATATTCTTAGCTATCTCGAACCAAATGATTTTTTATCATCCACCTAAAGAGGCACATCTACCGCAAACTAATGATAATGATATGACAATCAACTAGTCCTTATCCGAAAATTTCCACATTTCATGATGTTATTCATAGTTCGTGCGACGTGGTACAGCATTCAATTTTTTATATTGATTCCATCCTCCTCGTATTCATCATTAGTCATGTCACAAGCCAAAGTTATGCTATTTTTAACAGTTATTGGACTTGAATTATCCACAACATTATCTCCAATTCTAGTATCAAGCACGGAGATTCAGATCACGGAGATCAAGATATCAGGGTGATTCACCTAAGAATGCGAATGGTGTATTATTATGGCATAAGAGAAAGTGCCTGTTGAACTCCAGAGCAATTTGAGGGAACTACTGATTTGTCTCAAAGTGAAACCACAAAGATGCCAACGCCATTGAGCAGCGAACCAATTTTCGTTAAGGCATTGAAATAAAGAGAATCCTGACCACGCAACTCGTTACAAGAGCAAATAATTCACCCTGGAAATATAATCACTTTCTTCATTATCCTATAATTATTGTCGCCTATTACTTCATATTTCCGAATGTGTTCGAGTTGTTCGAGCCAGAATCAGAACATTGGATTCAAGGTATCGACCTGGCTCCGTCTTGTATCTCTGGCCTCATTGAACGATGGTTCTCTATAGAGGAGAAATCATTATGAAAGTGTACTATCATCCGCAAAGCTATGGACTATGCAGGAGGTCACATCCAATAAATCGTTGATGGGGAGTGGTGCCAAGACGGATCCTTGTGGAACACCAGCCTCGATAGTCATGGTATCAGATGAACCCCCACATCTACCGCATGACAAGGAATGACATTTTACAGTCAACACTATCTGTCTGATATAGATTGCTGCTTCCTATTGATATCTATTGACATGAGAGGTCACAAAAACTCTTCGCACTTGAAATACAAAGGTGCCTAAATAAACTACTGTTGCATTTGTAAGGCGGTTATCAAAATTACTCACTTGTAGACAGGTAGTGACATCTTTATGGTGCTTCTGCAGCAAGATGACTTTCCTATCGGGGCTTATCAGTCTCAAATCGGTTCTGTCCACCTGCAGCACCATCGTCCTGTTGTGGTCATCGATGATAGAGGGCGTTTTGACATAACCCGCAGATTGATTTTTTTGACTAGGATTATTGTTGGGGTCGCTGTTGACGATCGGTGTGCTGGCGGAGGTGAGATTGTCTAGTTTCGTCGGAGATTCTTCTTCTTCTTCCAGAGAGGCTTCGCGTTTGGAAAGGAGGTTCGAATGGACCGACTGGGAACGAAGTAGAGGTGGTACTGATGGTTTGCTTAGAGGTTCTTCGATGCTGGTCTGGCTGGCGGTGGAATCCTAGAACGAATGGTTTCTGTTGTGATATGTCATTACATTTTCATAAACTGATGACATCTCGAAAAGATATTCGACACTATAGTAGAATGACACCTCGGGATATAATTTCGGTCTCTCGGTTAGAATGAAATGATTCATTTGTTGTTTGAATAACTTTTATCATATAATGACTACATCGTTTCAATATCGCCTTTTGAATTGAAAGGGAAATTAATAGTATTCACATATGATACACTTCTCGAAAAATTATAATGTTTCTATCAATGATAAAAAAAAAGTGATTCGAAAGAAATATCTTGGTTGCGAATTCATAACTTGATTGTTAATAGCATAGACACAGGATAATAAGTCTATGGTTAATAGCAACAAATCTTCGTATTTTATATATGACAAGGAAACCTAATCCGATCAAAGGGATTTTATTCAGAATCAGAAATGTTATTGCCATGAGATACTTAAAAAAATATTCACTTTTGTCTCATTTATTCGAATAAAATCATCAAATGCATTTGAATTTTGTAGAACCAACTGTGAATTTATACAAACCTGAAGTTTCATTGAATTTGGTTTCATTTTATAAATTCGAAATTTGTTGCTTCATACATTTTCTCTAGAACGGATTGAAAATATCAAACTTGAATTTCAATGAAGTTAATACAATCCATCATCATGAAACACGACAATTAAATTTATCCATATTATTTCCTCATAGATCAAATATTGGCAAACAATCAATTCTTCAACACGCACTGTCCAATTATTCGAGAAATATCATCGAAACAAGAAGATTCAAAATAAATCGTTACAATTCAATAATGAAATGAATTCCTATTTCAGTTGAATTCTCCATTGATTATATTTCTCATTTGTGATTCGTTTCTTTTCTTGGGATAATAAACGAAAATAATAATATGAACTCACCGTCGATCCTCTTCTGAATATATTATTTTCACTTTTCAGCCTCCCTATGCTGCCCAGTTGCCTAAGTTTGTTCTTCTGCAGCTCGTGTGCTTCGAATTTGTCCAGAGCCTCGTCTATGAAACTGTCAGGTACTTTCTTTTGCCATACTTTTATTTTTCCTATATACAGCACCTGCGGAAAATACGAAAAATCAAAGGTAATCACCGCATCGCATGTTCTCCACCTTACCTCGAAAAAGTTGCTAGAACTAGGCGAAATATCCACACAGAGTGATGTCAAATTCGCAGCGCTGCTTATCGATCTAGTAGGCGTTGGATGGTTTTGTTCCTTCATTTGTTTGTACAGGTCGGACACCTGAAGTGAAAAAATGCATTAGTGGACCATTTTCATTCGGAGGTCAACTGAAAGGGTGGAATTACAAATGTAGGCCATTCAAAGGGTGTGTACCCGATGTGCGTTGATGACTCATGTGTGCTCAATTTAATAGCTGAAAATGAAATTAAGAGGGTAATTTTGGAACATGCTCTGATTAAGTCAAGTGACGCGTATCATGTTGGTGACCATTTCAATTATACACGGTGATTCTCGAAAACGCTGTCGAACTATGAGAAACGATGATTGCAGTTAGAAATATTTCAAAATATGTCAAATGTTCTTCAAATTGTATTCGAAAATCATCAATTAAAATCCAAAGTACGCCAAATGACGCTAATTCCAACGCCAATGCAAATTCGTTGTATTATTTAAAAAAAAAATCATTCGGAATCCAAAATACATAATTTCAGTATCGATACTTATCAGATTCATTCCTAAAGCGATCTACACTAGTCTTAATACTACTACAACCTGTATATGTATTAACTACAGGGTGATTGAATATTACATAACAGCTCAATCTCATATTATAAATTGTACAAAACTAATCTTTTCGAGCATTTTTTCCAAATATGCTCTATGAAATACATTCGACATATTTGGAAATAAAAAAAAACTATTTTGGAAATTGAACTGTTAGTTTTTCAAATTGATTCGATCAATACAAAATACACTTGATACGTTTTGAAATTCAAATGACTATTTCGAAAGACTAACAGTTATTTCGAAAGAAAATTCGGGATTTTTACAATACAAATGACTACTCGGAAATACAACTGGCTGTTCTTGAACTATAATTGGAAAACGTGTAGATTCCACATATATCTGATTTTCAATGATAAACCAAGCATACTTATAGTCCACAAATAACTTTTGACACCTCCCAACTATTTTATTATGAGAGCTATAAAAGAATTTCTAAACAAGAAATACAAAGACGGTTAAATGAGCAAACAGGTAAGTATTCCTTCTTGAAGAAGAATAAAAATAACTATTTTTAAGACAGATCCTGTAGACAGTGTCCAATCGCAAATTTTTCAATATTTTAATTAATTAATTTATTTTTTTTATAGGTCTCATAATGAGAAGTTGAGGGGAAGTGAGCATAATGACCAAACCGCCTGTACTTTGAGGATTCTTCGTGTGACTCAATGTTTTGAAGTATCATTTTCATATTCGTTTTGAAATTTACATATTTTTTCTGTATCGAGACTCACTTGATTGAATCATTCCTCTGTTTTTCACACCAAAACTTAGTCCACAAAGTGAACAGATGAAATAAAAATAAATCTTCAGGGATAAAAAAGTTCTACATCCGGAATATTGTATAAGAAAAAAAATATAACAACCAACGTAAAAACACTATAAAAACTGTAAAACTGAAATTTCATTGTAATAATATTTTGCATCTAGGACAACAAGCGAAAAAATGTGTGTTATGTTGTTAGCACGATTGAAACGTGTTTATTTCGATAAGAATATTGATTGGTAAAAATATCCTCAAGGTAACGAAATTGTTCATATCGTTTTGAAAATTGTTCGCATTGATTTGATAGCGATGCATTGGTAGAACAACCGGCGTCGTGACACAATAAAAATAAACAAAGTTCTTGTTCATAGAATTTTCATAGTGCTGGCTGAGTCAGGAGCCTTTTTTCAAATTTCAAATCAAGTTCATTATGATGATTATGAAAAAAATAATCTGAAAACTAAAATATCAATTAATATTCAAGCATGACAAATGAGGTTACAATGGGACAAGAAGTCTCATCCATGAATTTGACCCGTTCAGAAGTTAGTGGAATGCAATAAGCTGACCTTTACGTCTAAGTTCCACTTGAAGTGTCATTTAAATTCTAAGCCGGTTGTGAGAGATTAGCCCATGTGATCCACATTTTTATTCATTAAATAAGGGAGCTTCTGGAACAATGTTTCAATGCTAGTAGATCCTTCATTAGAAGCACGTGCATTAAATAATTTTACTGTAAATAAATCGAAAACGTCTTGGTATGTCCATGTTTCTATAATTGAAATTCTACCAATTATTATGTTGATAAAAATCAATAATTATATCCTGACATTAATTACCCTACATGAAAGTGTACCAATTATTTAACATAGCAATTTTGCATCGTCATAGCAAAGTGTTTATTCAAAGAAAATTCAGACTGGATCACTCTGTACAGTTTATGTGAACTTGAATCGGACTTACAGCCTTTTTCTCGATGTACGAAGCATCGCTGTGAGATGAGACATAAGGGCTGTGTAGCCCAATCGGAATAGTAATCATTTTCGTATCAGGTCAATAAAAAAATTAGCACCACTCAAAACGATCACAACCACTTGAACTAATGAATTATTGTTTGATCATTCAATTGTCACTGCAGTCAGAGACCAACACTCGTTACATCACTTAGTTTTTCATCGATATTGGCTAGAGAGATTTTTCTGAATAGTTACGAGCAGATCCTGAAACTTCGAGTACAAAATGCACTGTGAATTTCAGGCCTGAAACAACAAATGGTGGAAAATAAAATGACGTACTCTGGCTAAATTTAATTCTATCACACAACGGAAAGATGATCGAGTACGGGGGGAGCCAAAAATGACTCAAAGGTCAATTCCATCAGGAAATAGCAATACCTACGATTTTATTTTGCAGAAAATAAATCGCTTAACGTCTCACCCACATGAAATTTCGCATCATAGAAATAAGAATTTTGATGGAGTCCCATTATATTTTGAATACTCTTCTCTGGTGATTTTTCACACACAACTTGCACACTGACTGGAGTTTTAGATCGTAACTTCAAGCAATGACCCATATTACATCGGATATCCTATGAACATAAAAATCATCTCTAATTCTCAGATCCGAATATCCTTTGACTTCTTTTGGATATCCATGGGATATTCAAAATTCACCCAGAGAGGATGAAGAAATGTAGAAGTTATAAATATCAGAATCGAAAGGTTAGAAGTTCAGATTCATATCTAGGTAATAAGGTATATTAGTGGTGAAGAGATGAAAGATTATTGAATATGGTTTTGATCATCGTTCTTTTGGACATCCATAGGATATCCTGTTTGGACTATTGAAATGAATATAAGAAATACAAGACCTGTCGTTTCATAAGATGATCTGCCAATTTCGCGCAATCGAGTATATGTTTTTATTAACCTTCAATTTACGATTTCGATTTCAGCAATAGTAAATCGTCCAATTCCACAGGTTTTCGAAAAATACATCACAGGGCTTCGAAATGATGAGTATATGATATGATAATTTATATTAAATACCAATTTTCAATGAAATATCAAGGTGGGTGAATCATCTGTGGATGTCGAAATTCCACAAGTTATTGTTCTGGGTCCTTATTCATTCAACAGCTCAAGGTAGAAATAGTAGAGTAGATAGAGAAGAAAGATGAATTAGTAAAAGTAGAAGTAGAGCAGTCATACTTCAGTACTTGATTTCTTAATATATTCGATAATTATCTTCACATCCTTTCCCATGCCTTTTGCAAGTGACAATGAAAAATTAAGTTTTTTTTGTTTGTGTTGAGAAAAATGTCCACACTTCCTGTATTTTTGGCACCCAACCAGAGTCCAAAGAATAACTTCGAAATAGAATGATAGGTTAGCATTTTTAAAATAGGCCATATGAATTCCATACTTTTATTAATCTGAAATCTACTTAGGTAACCATACGCCAGTTGAAATGAATGTACAGTGACAGCATAATTTAATTGAAAGATAAATGCACGAATGATTTTACAAATGTGGATATGCACAGAAAATATTGGAGGATTCGTGCATATTTTACTGAAGTTTGAGAAACTACCATTTATGTATCACAACAATGACTCATGTATTAAGACCTATTTTTTGTACCTGACTTGAAGCACCGATGAGAATGAAGAAATTCATAAACGCATATGGAATATTTTATTGAATTGAATCCTGATTTCACAAGAGATATGACAACATATCACATGAATATATATTACAGGCAGAATTCGTCTGGAATCATGAGAAACACATTAATCTAGGTAAAATATGTATGAAATATGATCAGCTGTGGATATTCTCTATAGCCATGATGGATGATGACAACACACACATATTCAGGTGAAATATTTAAGTCGGCTATATTTTTTTTAAATAAAATGGATAGCAGATGAATCAATAAAAAATACATCAACGATTTCACGAATCAAAACCAGTAATCTCTTTTGTTGAATTTAGGAGACTAAAACAACTTAAATCTGGATTTAGACACTCTGATTTCATTTATTACCCATAAAATGTAGTCGTTTATTTTCATTTCAATTAATTCAATCGCTGTGTTGAATCCACTTTTCCTCGTATCGTTGTTTGTGGAAAAACCATAAATCATTACCAATTAATTGAAAACAACATCTTGCTGACATTCTTGATGGTTTTCTCGGCACAAAAATTACCATAACAACGACGCGAGGGTAGAAAAACAAGAGCCACAACACAATTGATAATTGAGGCTGTCATTCAAAATTAATAATATTGGCATTAAAGTAGTGAATAAATTCGACAAATCCTTTGTACAGAGTGCATGCAAAACAACCTCTGACACGTCGATTTTATGGTTTGAAAATGCATTTTCCAATCATATCAGTCAAGATGATACATATTCGAGTGATAGTAGACAGTTTTGACAGAAAGACTAGGAGGATTTTGTCAATAGTCAAGTTTACTCTTCATAAAATTTTTCTCTGTCACACTCATTAGACATATTTGTAACAGAAGCCTGAATATCTCCATAGCCTTTCAACATGACTATATCGAAGCTGGTATAGTTGAAATCGTATTGAGAATCCCTATTCGCCTGACAAAATATCACATTACAAAAATGAATGAAAATAGTTTCCTTGTGATCTTTTCAAATTTTGTTCGAATAATGGAATGAAATATCTGATATTCTTCCCATATCACACAATTTTATAGAAATAGAGGCACATTTATGATCTTGTAGAATACGGTTCAGATATTTATTTTTCAGCTTTTCATGGGATTTTCTCTCCTCGTTTCTAAAGAATAGAGTAGAAGTTATTAAAAATTATTTCAATATATTTGTAGTGAAGACAGATTTGGGATCTGCCCCAAAATGTCACTGCGCTTGAAATTAAACCTTTAGATTCTCTATTGGTCAGTGACACCTTGTTTTTGAAAAAATTTGGAAGTACAAATATATTTAATAAGAATAAAACCTCTACTTATCTTGGTGGACGTTTCGGGAACGAATCTGCCCCCGTTCTCAACACAATTGAAATATTTTTCTCTTCGTAAAATTTTTTCAATGTTTCCGATTTTGACACTGAAAAGTGACAATTTGGCAGACGGAGGAATTCTGGTTACAAGATGTTTTCATTAATTGATATCGAATTTTCCATTTCCATATTCAAGTTTCAGAAGTGGATGCCAAGTTCTATCTATATCAACTGAACAAGAAGCAATATTATTGTCTCCGTTCAGGAGAATGCAAGCAGACTCTTTGATTTTCCGTTTTTGGTTGTTGTCTTCTTTTCCTATGATCTTAATATTACCCCAATCGAACATATGTTGTCCATTTTCAGTAAGGATATGTTCAGCTAATTTTGATTTGTCAGTATATCTTTTCTTTATATTGTTCTCTTGCTCTTTCATCCTTACTGATAGAGGCCTGCTGGTTTCACCGGTACGGTTCAGATAATTGGATAAAATAGGAAATATTCTGCTTATGCCACATAAAATTATACTAAAGAAAAAAATAATCTATGTTGTGAAAAATAGTGGAAATTATATGTTGGTGAATCATAAGCATATCACATGTATTACATATATTTCATGAAGCATAGATATTCAGTGAAAACAATCAAGGAGTCCTTACTTTACTCGCCTTCATTGAGGAAAAAAGAGGTGGAAGAGGAATTTCGAAAACATTTGGAAGTTACAACCTATACAGGGTGTTACAGAACTATGGGATCGAACTTCTAGGGGTTATTCAGTGCAACAGTATAAAACATTTGAGTCCCATGCCCGGAAAAGTATCACTACGGCCCTAAGACGCGTTAAAATTTAGAAAGACGATGAATTGCCTAAATAGGATTTAATGCATTTGATTTTTGCCTTTTGCACTGAATAACCCCTAGAAGTTTGATCCCATAGTTCTGTAACACCCTGTATGCAATTTAAGTTGAAAATAAATAATATCAAAAATATGTTACGCTACTGCTTTTATTACAGCTGTCGAGCCAGGAAGGACGATTTCCAAGTTATCAAATTTGTCCATATCAATAAATCACCAAAGGCTAAAATCGACAGGTATACAATTTTCATGAGTAATACTAGATGTGTTCTTCACTAAATTGTGTATATTCAGAACTCCTTGACTATTCCTCCAATATAATGCCTTCAAGCATGAACAATCTTCAAATTTTGTTGGGTTAATAAATCTTACCATCAGAGGTAACTATTGAATTTTGAGACGACACAGGAGATTTCGACGATACACGAATTGTACACGAATTACACCGGAATCACGTATTGATGGATAGACGTAAACACTTGGACATTTTCTGTTAACTATCTACATTATTCGAGGTGTAACTGGTGATGAAATCCTCGATACCGCAGGAGGTCCTAACAAGGAATATTTGTTTTGTAATTCACAGGCACTCGTGTATGTAAACTGTTATTGAATGCATCATCATTATCGAGCGGATCGTCAATTTTAGGTATCGACGATAGAAATGTGATATATGTAGAGTACTTATATGTATACAGGGTGATTCCCGGCCGATTTAAACATTTACGGAAAACGTAGCGAAGGATTATTTTGAGAGTTGCGATAAACGCAATAATGAACAGGGTGTCATTGAAAGTAAATAATCCTGTATCTCGTTTTCCGTAACCGTCTGACCACCGACCATGAATCACCCTATATAGTATGTCTCTGTTATCGGCTGAAACTTGTTGTACGTTTCGTATCATTGGTTTATTATTTTATCCTCCAGATTCCGAACGGAATAATTAATTCCAGCACGAATTTGGTGTTTCAAATATTTACCAAACAAGAATCTGTTTTCTGTTCATTTACCTACATAACGTTTTTTGTTATTGTTGCCTACGAATCTCAGTAGAAACAGATACAATACCTAGTAATCTTCTTGACTAGTACAATATTTATTTCACATATTTACACGACTGACATCTGTATTATCAATTATTAGGAACCGATCGTGTTTGACCTTGCAGGTGTAATTATTATAGGGATACTTATGTGCTAGTCAATATATTACAATAATTTATTTCAATGAAAACAAAACACGTGTTTCAGCTATCAATTCACAACGCACTTTCATTTGATTCCATGAGCAAACAGCAATTTTCCAGATTGTATATAATATAATTCGAAATAAGTTGAAAAACTATCAAGAGGAAGACTATATTCATATACTATTCCATATTATTAGAACTGAACGTTATTATGTATGTTGTGAATCGATAAAAATTTAATATTCCATACAATCCACCATATTTTCCAGGTTTTCAAGATAATTTGTTCTGATTTGGGCATATTATTATGTGCTGAACTTTACCACTGTACTGATTTCTAAATAACAAATTTAGGCTCAAGCTAACGACTCTAGAAATTCCATTTATTTCAAATCGATTTCTAGAAAATAAGTTCTGGCATACCCATTAGCATGAAACTTTAATACATGTTCAACAATCTGGCTAGTCACGAACACAAGTTGTAAAAAATCCACTCACAAAGACCAAATCTATGGCCGAACGATCTTTTTCATCGAACTGAATGAACAAGGACAATCTATACATTCTCAATATTTCAATTCTAAATATTGTACTGCTTTCTTGGTTGATAACTAATATTGTGAATCATATTTTATCCGCAAAATTGTGTTATCTTTTCGTATCAACATTTATCGACATTTTTCCTCAATGTCGGTCATAACCTTCCCAAAAGTTATTCAAAACATGCCTAGATTCAGTATGTTTTCGATATATCAAAATGATTTACTCACTCACATTGACAACGCTATGTTTATTAATCATCAACCATCATGTCGCTTGTCAAAGGTAAGAAATAACAAACTGGTGATTTAAACAATGAGTCAGTCCTTCTTTATCTTCGATATATCAATTTGGTCACTTGCGTTTGTTTCCTCAGATATCAACTGATTTGAAATCATGTTCTACCAATGACGCCAAATGAAATTTTGTCTTTTTCATTTGAATTTGGATATTTGCTTTTTCAGCTTTTTGTGGGACTTTCTCTCCTCCTTTATGAAAAATAAAGTAGAAGTTATGAAAATTATTTCAATATATTTGTAGTAAGTCACTGCGCTCGAAATTAAACCTTTAGATACCTAAAAGAGAAATTCTCTATTTGTCAGTGATACCTTGTTTTTGAAAAATTTGGAAATACGAATATATTTAATAAGAATGAGACTTCTACTCATCTTAGTAGACGTTTCGAATCTGCTACTGTTCTCAACACAATTAAAATGCTTCATCGCAATTTTTTTTCAATGTGCAGTTGGTTTTTGACACTGAAAAGTGACAATCTGGCAGCCAAAGGAATTTTGGTTACAAGGAGTTAATTGATATTGAATTTTCATATCCAATTTTCAGAAGTGGATGCCAAGTTTTTGGTTGTTGTCTTCTTTTCCTATGATCTTAATATTTCCCCAATCGGCATTGTTGTCCATTTTCAGTGAGGATATGTTCAGCTATAATTTCAATTTGTCAGTATATCTTTTTTTCACATTATTCTTATACTCTTTCATCCTTACTGATAGATACCTGCTAGTTTCACCGGTATAATATTTCCCACAAATAACGTTGAATTGCTGATGTATAGTCATTTTTCCAAGAGTTCACATTGCTCACACAGAAAGCGAACGAAATTCACATCTTCTTGTGAATGTTATTACTTTTGGAACTTTATGGCCTTTGGTTTCTAGTAAGTAAGTCATGATCAACTATTGTTTGTCACGAACGTCATATTATTCTTGTTATCGTAACAAGTAGCAAAGCTCCCAAAGAATCGATCTATTTATTATAGCATAAAATTATGGGAAATAGCAATGTGATTCTTGATTTTTCTCAGGAGCAAAACCGTTTACCAGAAAATCCAACAGGAGCCACAATACTCCCAGTTCAACGCTCTTGTCCGCTCCAACAGGGTTGCCAAGCTGAACCTCCACTTCGAACAGCTGACGGTGTTCATTCCAGAAAACAAAGCTTTCCATGCATACGATGGAGATTTCAACTCTGATCTGGCATTTTACCACATGAGCTTCGAAGTACTCACGTTGGCTTCGCTCGGCAGGAAGAACTCAGTGACCACGGTGAATCTGGACAACCCGCCGCTGTGGATCACCAAGTCCGATTACGATATCTACGTCAACAATGCCAAGATCTTGCAGAACAAATCGAATTATGTGTCCAGAAATCGCGATGGGTCCATGGGGAAACAGCAGGTATTCGATAGGAACTTCTGGGATTTTTTTTGCTTCACTCATGAACCCACTGTGATGAAGCATAGATATTCAGTGGAAGAAATCAAGGGGAACTCAGTTTGCTATCTTCCTTGCTTCGCAGCTTCCTTGCTCCCTTGTTTCATTCGTCCATTCCTGTCTTCATTTGTTCCTTCTTTCCTCTTTCCTTCTTTGCTTCTTTCCTCTTTCCTCCTCTCCTTCTTTTCTTTCCTTCTTTCCTTTCCTTCTTTCCTTTCCTTGTTTTCTTTCCTTCTTTCCTTTCCTTCTTTTCTTTCCTTCTTTCCTTTCCTTCTTTCCTTTCCTTCTTTCCTTTCCTTCTTTCCTTTCCTTCTTTCCTTTCCTTCTTTCCTTTCCTTCTTTCCTTTCCTTCTTTCCTTTCCTTCTTTCCTTTCCTTCTTTCCTTTCCTTCTTTCCTTTCCTTCTTTCCTTTCCTTCTTTCCTTTCCTTCTTTCCTTTCCTTCTTTCCTTTCCTTCTTTCCTTTCCTTCTTTCCTTTCCTTCTTTCCTTTCCTTCTTTCCTTTCCTTCTTTCCTTTCCTTCTTTCCTTTCCTTCTTTCCTTTTCTTCTTTCCTTTCCTCCTTTCCTTTCCTTTTTTCCTTTCCTTCTTTCCTTTCCTTCTTTCCTTTCCTTCTTTCCTTTCCTTCTTTCCTTTCCTTCTTTCCTTTCCTTCTTTCCTTTCCTTCTTTCGTTCTTTCCTTTCTTCCTTCTCTCCTTCTTTCCTTCTTTCCTTCTTTCCTTCTTTCCTTCTCTCCTTCTTTCCTTCTTTCCTTCTTTCCTTCTTTCCTTCTTCCCTTCTTCCCTTCTTCCCTTCTTCCCTTCTTCCCTTCTCTCCTTCTTTCCTTCTGTCCTTCTTCCATTCTCTCCTTTTTTCCTTCTGTCCTTCTTCCATTCTTTCCTTCTCTCCGCCTTTCCTCCTTTCCTTCTCTCCTCCTTTCCTCCTTTCCTTATCTCCTTCTTTCCATCGTTTCTTCTTTCCTGCTTTCTCTCTTTCCTTCGTTCCTTCTTTCCTTCTTTCCTTCATTCCTTCTTTCCTTCTTTCCTTCTTTCCTTCTCTCCTTCTTTCCTTCTTTCCTTCTTTCCTTCTTTCCTTCTTTCCTTCTTTCCTTCTTTCCTTCTTTCCTTCTTTCCTTCTTTCCTTCTTTCCTTCTTTCCTTTTTTCCTTCTCTCCTTCTTTCCTTTTTTCCTTCTTTCCTTCTTCCCTTCATTCCTTCTTTCCTTCTTTCCTTCTTTCCTTCTTTCCTTCTTTCCTTTCCTATCTAGTCATTGTCTACATCTTCTACTCTTCTCATCCCTCTTTACACAATGATATTTGTTTGTCAAACTATTCGCTTTAATGGCTACATTCTTGCATCAGTTTTTTTTTCAAAAGTTTAACAAGTGCATAATAGAGTTCAGTTGATTTCCTCTCCTAGAACAATGTTTCCGTCATTGGTTCTTATGCTAGCCTAGGTATAAGTATGTTACTATAATTATGATTTTTTTTTTACTTTTTCTGTATGTTCATAACCAAATCCATCGCTGCATCTTCAGAGTCATCTGCGTACATCAAGGCGTTATTTTCCATCGGCTCTCTAGCTTACGATATCATATCATAGTCGTTTCTTTCCTCGTATTCCTCAACAATTCGTTCGTCAACATTATGAACAATGATGTGCTGAGGCTATCCCCTTGTTAGCTTCCCTTCCTCCTAGAAAACTATTATGATCTTCGAGCTGCTACCTATCATCACCTTTTACTATGTTGTAGATATTTGGTACTTTTTGAATTAGTGTTCTAGTTCCTTTAAACAACTACATACAACTGTTCTGTTGTGTTGTGGGGAATGCTGCTATGAAAACAATGAACGCCAGGAAGAGTTTAAGAATACTCTCATCAATCATCGATAATAACTGTAACATCATTATTTCCAGATACTTCACATGATAGACCAAGTCTTACACCCGGTTATACCTTCTCCGAAATACTCACCAACAGCCTACAATTTCCTATCATCCACCTCCGATTGGCATCTAGACGCCTCCTACAGCGTTTCGAGCTTCTTCACCAAAGTGAAAGAGAACAAGCTCCAGTACGTTTACGAGCAGAACGCCGGTCATACGTTCTTCGTCCCTCTGGACAACGGAATCGACCCCCACAAGTTCAAGATGATCGACAAACACATCCTACTGGGTCACGTCATACCTTTCTACGTCCTTTTCACCAGACCAACTCCCAAAAACTTCGCCTACGAGTCCATGACCAACGACGACTTCGCCTACATAGTCCTGTCGTTCATAGAGAGAGAGGACAAGTTGTTCGTGAAGGGGCTGACGAGGGGTAGTTATGGAGACGGGGAGTTTTACGCTGAGGTGATCGTCCCTGATATACCGGTGAAAAACGGGGTGGTCCATCTCATTGCGGAACCTCTGGGCATCTTCAGCAGGGCTCTGAAGCCCTTCCCTTATTTGCCGATCATGGATAAGCTGAGTACCGATCCGGAACTGGAGGAGGTAGGTTAGGTTGGGTAGGTATTGTTCATATTTTGTGTACACAAAAAAATAAATAAGTAACAATAACATTAAACAATAGTGGATATTGTATCCATGATTGACAAAAAAAGTGGCAGACTTTAGTTAGCTGACAAATTCTATTCACAATTTCACGTTACGTAAAGGCTCACGTAAAGGCTATACACAATGTTCCTGAACTATGGGGATGGTTTTCACAGACTCTGTAAAGATATAAATTTTTCAGGTCTACGCTATGGGACAGAGAACGGGTTTCAACAGAGTCTTCTCCAAGGAAAACGTCAGCTTCACCTACTTGGTTGCCAGAGACTCGTCATGGAAAAAGCTCCGAGACAGCAATTTGGAGCCTATGGAGGAAGAAACGGAAATTTTAGGGAGACATCTGATAATATCTCGAACGCCTTACTCTGTGGATCAGCTTTACTCTTTAACCAAAGCCAACAACTACACCGGGATCGATCTTCAGACTGAGGCTGGCCCTCTGAGAATCATGGTGGTCAAGATCGACAGCGATTATTACTTGAAATGGCACACTAGGTACATTAAGTTCTTGAGGTCGGACTATGAGTGCACTGACGGGATCATCCATGTTCTGTCCAGTCCTCTGGCGAACTTCAGGAAGAAAGATGAGAGAACGACCGTCGCTCTGACCACTACTTACGAAGGGTATTGGGATACTTTCAAAAGTGCGATGTATAGGATGCTGAATGTACATAATTGAAAAGATCCTGATGCACGATAGATATTTTTTATATAAATTTTGTGGATGTATTCTGATGACTGGGATGAAGAGACGCTTCGAGTTAACATTTGAGATTTCTCAGAGTGAGATTTACACACCTGACTATCCAAAATTGAAAACCTAAAATATCTGCTCGTCTATTTTTTTACACGCCTATTTATGTAGTTGGTTTTGTAGGGCGCATGCGCTAGTTTTTTGAACCAGATTCTGATTGGATATTGCTTGTTTCAAAGCATGAACCTGGGTTGGTCGTCTCATAATTAGCAGGATTTATTATCATTGAGCTTTCTATCAATCTTCAAATTACACACATTTTGGCCAGTGGCATTTATTTCGTTATGACTCTTATTGACGATTCGATATGACTGAATTAGTGGACATCCCGTACTTATCAATTTTTTTTTTCAAGATTTGATGTGCTGATCCTTCAATTTCTGTGAATTGTAGTTGCATCGTGTGAATTGCCAGTCTAGTTGATATTATGTCTCGTTAATCTATAGATTTGTTGTGATTTACAGAACATCAAATTAACGATGACAATTTTACTATTTTTCGACAATAACCTGCATTTCTTCAAAGAATTGAACGATTCAATTGCGATTTTCAGTATACGATGTGAAGTGATTCTTTCCTGAAGGAAACTCAGTCAGGCTACGATTTCATTCGGGGGTGTTTTTTCTATGGACTGCATTTCTTGATATTTTCTCTAACCCCAAAAACGATAATAGAGATGAATTTTTCTGAAATGATTTTTTTCATTTCGTATTTTGCTTTCACCCTGTATATTCCGCAGTGGTGCTTTTTGCTTCTTCAATTGACGTTCTCAATACTTAATGTTTGTAGAGTTCCGAGAAAGAATCAAGAAATGCATGATGACCTCAGAAAAAAAAAATATTATTTTCGATGGTGTATATTATCTTTGTTTTCAATTTGGAAAAATTACAAACAGGTCCCGAGATGGAGTCACTATGTATAGTGATATGACCGAGTTTTCATCAGAAATATGTATTCTGAATTCAGTCAGCATCCCCAATGTAGACCAAAGTGTAATGGTATATACCTACTTCACACCTTTCTACTTGTGTAAGTTTAGTTGTGCTAGTTTTTCGACATTATTCTAGCTGTCTTTGAAATCGATGGAATATCACATCTGATACCGAAATCACGTCAAATGTGGCATCGAATCCAAAACGATCATCAATTTACAATGAAGTCACACCAAAAGCAAAATCTAGAAAGCGGTTGTCTGTTTTTTTTCCACTATCATTGAAACAGATGGCCAAATTATTCACACTCCGACCAACAACGATCAACATAGATTTTTTGCTAGCAGACATCATGGCAGTAGGATATTTTTAGTATTCCCCAGTGGACCATTCGATCAATCCCAATTACTACACACTGAGAACAGATGATCAGAGATTGCCACACATTTTAAATTATCTCAATCCCAGTGAGAATTATTTGTATTCAACAGTGGCGTGCATACAATAGAAGCGTTAAAGCTCAGTTTTTTACACACGAATGGTAATTTTGGTGGATAATGGTGAGTAATTTTCACTTCTTTTAAATTTTTGCCTCCCCTAACGTAAGTATCATCAGCAGTGTGTGTCGAAATACGTAATAAGGTATAAAATACTGTGTTACCATTTAGAATTTTGTGATGAAATTTAATTATTCAATCGATATTTCCTGTGTCTTAGATGATATACTGTGAAAAGGCCATGATACCGATCATAAGTTATGTCGCTATGAATTTTTCTTGTCGAAACTTATGCAGAAGTCAAGGGATGAATCAATTTGATCTCGGTGATGAAACTCATGATAAGACACTTCTCTGTACCAACCATGAGCTGCATTTTAGATTCAATTCAAAACTTGGCGATGAAACAAATTTCCTTGTTTGACTATTTTTGTAGTGCCTAGAAGATTAAAATGAGGCAAGAGCGAAGTCGCCATATTCTTTGTTGTCTACCAAGGTCCAGAGGTAGCTTTCGAGTGGAAAAAATCAGAAAGACGGTACTTACATCCAAAACTTTTTTCGCTTGGAACAAATAGCAGTACAGCAACTGTTCGTTATCATCCTTGAGCAGATACAGAAACGTGCACGGGTCCATATCGGCCTGAGAGAATCTCGTGATCTGACATACCCTGTGTCCGAATTGCAGTTCGAAATCATGGTTGTAGGCTTGCAGAATTCCTTCTTCCACCCCGAGACTCAACTGCAACAAAAATCCTCATAATTATTTTTTTCAGAGAATAGCAACAAACAGTGCAGGAAACATACAATTTCGAACTAGAGAAATATTCCAGAAAAGTTTTAATGGTGGACTCATTGAACGAAATCAAAATCCCCTCCAATAATGATGAAAATTATACATTGTCTGCATGAAAGATGTCTAAGTTTTTCTTCAAATATGTGATTCATAAGTTGTGATAGATTTGCTGCTATAGTACACTCCAGGACTGTACACTAATTTGTATTTATTTTTCAAGGGTTCTTCTTGCATAGTGTTGCTGACACATTCCTCCACCACCTCCTGTACCAAATACTTTGCCACTCAAGAAAAATGTCAAAATGACAAAAAAAAAAGTTGTCGACAGATAATTATTTCTGACATAGTCTGATATACTTCGCAGAGAAAATGTCATCAAAAAGTTCTAGTTCGAAAGGAGGCAAATCTTTTACGTCCAGTAAAAGATCGGTGGTCCTGTCACCGAAGAATGTGATCAGACTGAATGTGAAACACAAAAAAAATGTGGAAAAACTGGTGGATCCCAAGCTCACGACTGCTATGTTCGGGGAAATCGATGTAGAAGAAATCTTGTGAGTATTATTAACAAGGCAATAAAAAACATTTTCAGAGAGAGTCCCTTCCTCCCCCTCTCATATTTGGAACAATTATATATAAACATGTGAAATTTGGTAACTGAATATTAAAGGTTGCAACAACAAGGCAATAAAAAACATTCTCAGAGAGAGTCCCTTCCTCCTCCTCTCATCTTTGGAACAATTATATATAAACATGTGAAATTTGGTAACTGAATATTAAAGGTTGCAATTTCTTTGAGTAGATACTGATTCTTAAATCTGCAATCAATATCATACTGAATGGAATTTGAATTTCAATGTTTACTAATGAGCCATTGAAACTGCCATAAACAAAAACAAAATTATTATCATTGAATAGGTTTTTTCGATGCCTTTCAAAAGAGGTGTCGCTTGCCGTGGAATTCCATTTAAAATTATTGCTCACAATGACCTTGTGACGTCATCTTTGACGATTTCGTCATCTATCATCACTGGTAGGGAAATTCTGTTTCCAAATTTCACTTAATTATATATTATCGTTCCAGAGGTGAGAGGGGGGAGGGGACTTTTGAGAAGCACTGATAATATAATAACAATTGTGGTAATAAGTCCAACCGATTCCAAAAAAAGGGCAAGAAAACCCTCCCTAACAATTATAGACTGGAAACGCAATAGATATCGAGATCGTCCGATATCTAGAGAGCTCAAAAATCGTGAACGACCGGCAATATGTCATTCGTCAAATTTGACGTTCAACTCCGAAGTTGATATTGAATTATTGTATACCAAAAATGAAATAGGCCCTTGCGGTACACAGGTCGCATTATATCGTTTGATTTTCGTAATACATAATTTATCGGTAATATCGGATATCTGTTGATGATCTGGCAGGGTCTGAGGGCACTTGCCCAAGTTTTCCGATGATTAATACTTAGATCTTAGACTTATTAAGTCTATGAGATAGATAGATAGATTAATTTCTCAGAATCGGAATAAGTTCAATAATACTTTTTTTAATAATACAGTTTTTTCAATTTCGGACAAACAGGGAAAAAGGAAAATTCTAAATTGTGAGAAAAATATTCGTCTAGATGGTAATAACATGCAATAATTTCCTCGAACTTCAATGGAAAACAGGTGCTCGACTGCGCAGTTCACTGTCAAAATTCTAGGACCAAATGCTACCTAGCGCTAGGCGTCCAAGACGAAGACGGCAAACTAGTGGGCGTTGTAATCCTCAATCTGCACCCGAACATCCCGGCGTTGCCTCCATGGGAATGGGACCACTGGATCTACAACATGTACGGTCTCAAGGACACGCACAGCAGGAACACGCTGTTCATATCGCTGATACTGTGGGACCACAACTACTACTTCGTGTTCCTGCGGCCGATATTGCACAGCATCTTCGTGATCAGGAACTTTTTGGAGTACCTCGTGCTGGTGGTGCCGCCCGGCAAGCACAGGACGGATTTCCTCGGCGGCATGGGTACCGCCGTCATGCCCAAAGGTCTGTGTCGATTGAGGTGTCCTACCGACTGCGCCAGTTTTTTTAAGAATCGTTGAAGTAGACCGAAGAAGAATAGAGTGGGCAACAAATTATTCTAACAATTTTCAAGTTGCCAAAGCTTCCTCAAAAATCTAGCGATTTTCAATCGGATTGAAGCATCCTTAAGCTGCATTCTTTCTGGTCATGAAGCATTGCTCAAAACTTATCGAATTCTACCGATTTATGTAAAAGAAAAAGTTTGGATGGTCCCATATTCCAAATCTTTGAGTCGATATCTCGAGACGATTTTGTAATTTTCAGCAATCTCATAGAGGATGTGAAATTCCGATTTTTTTCGATTTTCTGAATTTTCACGCATCTCAGATGATTTGAGAAAATTATAGAGGATATTCAAATCATAATACACTGTATCGCAATGAAAAACATCTTAGGGAAGAGATTGGCATCCCTTGGGGAACATCAGTAACTTCAACGAAAACAATAATTGCGTTTTTTGTCGATATTCAATTCAATTTCAGTCAATATCTCATTCATGAGCTGGTGCACGTTTCGTCCACACAACGATTGAAGATGCCTTTTAAAAAGACGATTATATGAAAATATAAATCTTCTCGCTCAATTTCAACATTCAGTATCCCATTCTGAAATTTCTGCCAAATTTTTGACAACTGTCATAATTATGTAACCAATCAGGTTCTAGTGACAGTGACAGTGTCAAAGTGAGAAAAATATACTTTTCAGTGTATACACAAAGTGTTGTTCACATTGTCATATCTAACATAACCGTAAGAACCACGATGCTGGGTAAATTACAAAAAAGTTGTATTTTCTGTTGGTCATTCAATGTTAGTTTACAGAGTTGTATGCAGTTCCTGGGATATTAGGAAAAAATATTGAAATGGGCTGAATCTTCTCAGCAAAGTCGGACGGATACATTGAGACCTACAATAAAACCGTACGAAGGTGACATGACATTTTCCTTCCTCTGAATAATAAAGAAAATTGTATGGTAATTTTGCACTTATCATGCGATGGGTTTTTTTCCATTTGTTTTTTGGTACTTACGTATTTCGACCTCAGGAACCCGAATTAAAAAACGGGCGCAAACTCAAATTTTTCGAGATATTCCAGGAAAAAGTATGAAAATCAACCTTCTTTCTTCGGGTCGTTTTGGGTAATCATGGAGTTTTGTTTCTCACCCACCTTACTATTTATACCTTCCTTGAACATTCAAGAAGTCAAAAAGAAGGGGAAACATCCTCGAATTAGTTGAATCAACGTTCTTTAGCATCTTGGAGGAAGGTAGATCCAGCATTTTTCATATGGCGCTGTCAAATGAGAATCTACGTCAGAATCACTAGTTCTGTGAGTCAAAATATCACAAATGCACATTTGACAGCGCCGTCCATATGAAAG
This sequence comes from Gastrophysa polygoni, assembly GCA_963576655.1. NCBI lineage: Eukaryota > Metazoa > Arthropoda > Insecta > Coleoptera > Chrysomelidae > Gastrophysa > Gastrophysa polygoni. The sequence continues at coordinate 10,985,069 of OY755093.1, forward strand.
AAATATTCATCAAAGATGCTGAAGACCATGAATTAAATTTCTTAGAGGATGTTTCTCATTCTTTCCAGCTTCTAGAATGTTTGAGGAAGATATGAAGAGTATCTTATGTGAGAAATGAAACTTCGAGTGGCTATGGTGCCTATAGCCAAAACAGGCCGAAACAAGAAGGGTAATTTTCATACTTTTTACTCTAATATCTAGAAAAATATAAGTTTGAGCACGTTTTTATTATGGAATTCGGGTTCCTGAGGTCGAAATACGTAAGTACAAAAAAATAATTCGAAAAAAAACCCATCGCATGATAAGTGCAAAATTACCAATTGTATTGCTACTCTATTCATCGTACTAGGGTCGTATTAATGTCTCAGTGTTCTCGCTTACACCAACAAATTTTTGAATTTATAGATTGTCCGAAACATAATTCCTGCCAGTATCTCTACATGTTCCTGCGATCCAACTTCAGGATAGCCTACAAGATTCGTAGAGCCGTCGAGGAGGACAACGACGACCTAGTGCCTCTTATAGCAACGCATTCAGCGAGGCTGCAAGAGTGCTACGGCAGCTATTATATAGCAGAGATACTGACCAGACACAAGCAAGTGGACAGGCATCTCATAGTGGCAGAGTATCAAGGCACCGCCGTGGCAGTAATGTGTCTTCGCGGCACAGTCAACTACAAGGTGAGTCAGAGAATTGGGAACAAAATCGTGATTCACCAAAGAGTGCGGATATCAAAATCGTCTATTAGTCTTCCACTCGAGAGAGTGTCTGTGGAATTTTAGAGCGATCTGAGACTGTTTGTCTAGTCCAGGCTTCGCTCACTTCTCATTCGTTTGTTCAGGTCCTGAACGAAGAATTTGAACTGGTGCCTTACAACGGTTTGAAGAAAACCCATCCAGACGACTTCGAAGAGCTGTCTGCTGAAGATATTCGGCAGAGTTTGGAACAGCTTCAATCTAAAGTTGAAGATGAGTAAGTCGAAAATGGAAAGAGTGCTTTATAAACTGTCCACAGAATGTTTCGTCACGGAAATACGGAGTATCGAATTTGAAATTTTGGAAAATCATTCGAAGCTAAAATAATTTGTCACCTTTGATATGAATTATGATAAAAGTACCCACTTGTTTTTTGTTATTGTTACCCATTATTATTCAATTTTCAGTGTATACAAAATATGAACGATATTAGTTTTGCAAATCTATTTATTTCTTATTTCTTTATATATGTTTTCACCTTATTCGATTATGTCGATATTTATATCGATTTTTATTATATATTCACACATTGTATTTGTTATTTTACAGTAAGAATGAAAAAAATGATGAAATATCTCAGTGATATTCAGTACCTGATGGTATAATTTTTAATGCCTCAGACTCCAACTCCCTGTATTTTCATAACTGGACATTTTTGGACCATACTTTATCAAGCAAACTATCATTAATTTTCCATGTAGAATCACGTCCTTGAATATTCGCGTATCATTCAGAAGCACCCTGTATCGTTTATTATTGTTGTTGATTGTTTCTAATCCCAAAAAACATAACTTTTTCCCACGAGGATATTTAAAATAAATACTAGCTCATGCATAACAGTCCATGTAAGGAAATATAATGAGTATGATGATGTAACGAAAAAAAACGCTATCAATTTTGAATAATGATCGATGAAACATACAGTTGAAAAAGGAATTCATTTCACCCAATGAATTCTATGATTTGTTCCAATCAGAGTATTCAGTTTTTTTTTCAGTTTTTTGTGGGATTTTCTCTCTTCGTTTCTAAAAGATAAAGTAGAAGTTATTAAAAATGATTTCAATTCAAGTGTAGTAAGGACAGATTTTGTGATCTGCCTCAAAATGTCACTGCACTTGAAATTAAACCTTTAGATAGCTAAAAGAAAAATTCTCTATTATTCGTCAGTGACACCTTGTTTTTGAGAAATTTGGAAATACAAATATATTCAATAAGAATAAAACTTCTACTTATCTTAGTGGACGTTTCGGGAACGAATCTGCTCCCATTCTCAACACAATTGAAACACTTTTCTTCGCAAAATTTTTCCAATGTGCAGTTGGTTTTGACAATTTGGCAGTCGCAGGAATTCTGGTTACAAGGTGTTTTTATTAATTGATATTGAAAATGCAATATCAATTTATTCCTTTTTGACGAAATTATTATTTATTAAATCTAAATTCAATGAATCTTTAGGTTTGCATAAATTAATTGAATGAAAATGCAGTTGATGATTTTAGTTTGTTAATTCATAAGTATAAGTATATATAAAGCATAACAGTTTCTTAGATTCTATGTTCATACCACAGTACACTATATTTGCATTTTCAATAGAGTGATTGGAAAGAAGTAGGTAATAATAGGTAATGATAGAAATAAATGAAGTTCCACTGAAATAATGATTTCATCCTCCTTACAGAATAATAGACATCATAGACCAGAGATCTTCACAAATATCCAAAAGGAGCTCCGAAGTGGAAGTGTTCCTGCACGTGTCCAGAAGCGATTCCGATCAATTCTCTTTGGTGTTCACGTCCGCCTCCATGTTCTACTTCCAAGACGACGAGGATAAGGATCAGGAAATGGTCATGAGCGAAGAGTCCGAGGACAGTAGCAGCCTGCTGAACCAGTACCTCGAGATACACGAGAAAGAAAAACTGCTCGATTTGGATTGGATTTCAGGATGTTCGTACTGATTTTTCGAATACGATAAGTCGAAATATTTATTTAAAGATTGTCTCGCGAAAAAAGACTGGAGGCGAAAGGGAGTGAAACACGGCCAGTGTACTTACAGGAAAAAATATTCAGTCAAACAGATTGAAAAAAAATATTGGGAATATAATATGCAAAGTGTAAAGAAGATCATCGTTTCTTGGATATAACAGAGATAGTTGTATGACCGTGCTAAAACGTAGATAGATCGCAAATGACAAATCAAAGCAACGTAATCTAAAGATGATAACTTATCCATATAACGAATTTTTTGACTTCAATCCTTTCGAGGTTGAAGAAACCAATCGATCTGTTTTCACGGATAATTCCGCTTTCAACATGCGATAAACGATATAACTGACCGTAGTGCCATCACGAAATACATTTTGATTGTATCAATATTATCTTCGAGTTGGATACCTATATATACTTAGCGTTGATATGTTAGAATTTGATTGTATTTTGAAGATTTTATTTTAATCGTGAACAAATATTTTTTTTATCTCTTTAATGTTTCATCTATGTGTATATATATGTATACTGAAAGACGTTTCAAATGAGCCATCACACAAACTTCTATTCCATTTGAAAAAAATCATATTTGAATGTAGCTCTTCAAGTGCCATTGAGGCAAATATTTAAAAAAAAAGAACCGTTCAAAAGTTAGTCTGGTGCTGTTATGTACTTCTAGATTCTTCGTCTAAAGGAAAGATTCAGCGAATACCTGAATTTCACGGCGAGCCGAATGCTTTCGCTTTGGAAATAGCTGCTTCATTGCCGGAACATGAATACGGACTGATAAAGGTGAGTTTCAATGAAAAGATACTCAACGATGTTAAAAATGCAAGATTAAAGCGAAAAACGCATATTCTCACGCAAAGAAATGACCAGTTATGACACTATTTCCTTGCAAGCTCAAAATCTGTGATTGAAAATGTCGCTTTCGAAAGCTCGATACAAGTCACGATTTCGATTTCACACGACAGCTTTTGACAACTCAATTGTTGTTACATAACCACAAATTTCGAAAATTTTCGAGAAACAAGCGAGAATCATTTCGTCCAATACGGTAACGCCATCGGGTGATCATGCACTCAACTGAGTCACAGATCAGACCAGAACCTACAGCTCAATAGATTTTTCATTTATATATATTTGCATTGCTGCATTTTCATATTTCTTACATTACTTATTATTACTTACCTACTATTTTCTTGTTTCTTTTTTTCTCTTCTACGGATGATCAATTCAATATCACTGAAATTGTAAAATCTCTTTCTATTTTTATTTTATTTTTTTTATTTTCATATTATTTTTTTTTATTTTTTTTCATTCCATTTATTTTATAAACTGAAAAGGTTAAGAGATTAAGAGTAGCTTTAGCTAATCTTCGCCTTTTCAGGGCAGATGTATGTACATTTGTTGAATAAAGTCGTATTATTATTATTATTATTATTATTATTATTATATATATATATATATATATATATATATATATATATATATATATATATATATATATATATATATATATATATATATATATATATATGCATGCATATATATATATATATATATATATATATATATATATATATATATATATATATATATATATATATATATATATATATATATATATATATATATATATATATATGCATATATTGACACATTGTATTTGATATTCAACAATAAGAAATGAAATGAAATGAAAAAAATAAATAACGTATTGTCTAGCTGTTCGAGGCGTCATTCGAATGCTTCGCGGACAGAGACTACTGCGTCATGTCGGTGCCTTCGACCACGCCCATCAACAAACTCACCAAGTACTTCTGCCGAGTGGTACCGAGATCGACAGGATGTTTTCCCTACGAGCTCTACGTCATGCATAAGAACGCCGTTCTAGCGGATACTTGTGTGGAGGTACGAGATAAGATAAAAGATAACGAGAAAATTGCTCATCTATTCTTATAGTTCTTCGTCTAATTACGATATTCATTTCCAGTCCAAGAATGTTCATCTCGCAATAAACTCTGATACTAATTACGATTGTAACTCGAATTCAATTCGAAAATCCCCGAACGTCAGCTAGTAACTTTGATTCGCTTCTCTCGGCATTTATTTACATCAAATTGCTTACTAGAATTTAGGGATATTACCATTCATCCCTATCGTAGTCGGCTGCAATCCGAATATAGTGACCTGATGATTTGTTTACTCTTTAATGGACCAAAGGACCACTTTTCTTCCTAGCGACATTTTCAAATTTGCTTTCCTTGAACTGCAAATGGTCATCCATCAGTTCATATAATGATTCAGCATACATTATTGCTTTAAAAAATCCCACTTCTGATCCGACCGTTTCGATATAACTTCGAGCTTTTCTGAATGGATTTCCAATGTTTTCATCAAAAACACAGCAAGTTGCAGGGTCATACCATTCCTTGTAGTCACCCGGTATTTCGTACAATGTACTAGTGCTTACGCAGTACAGCATCTTTTCTACTAGAATTTTAAGGATGTTATTGTTGATCTATAGAATCTCCTAGAGGTTTGTGAAATGATGAAACACCTCGAGAGTCACCTGTGAATTATTTTTTCGCTGTTTAGGTGGCTAAAGCAGAACACGAGAAACAAGTGAAGTCCCTGATCTCGACGATACCCAACTACCCTATGGTACTCCAACAGTTTTTGAGCTGCATACACACTTCGAACAGTTCCTACTACGCTTTCGTGATGACTTGTCAGGAACAAGTCGTTGGAGTCGCAAGTGAGTCAGCCAAGTACTGTTCACCTTCCAAAAGGTCACGTATTTATTGAGAAGTATTCGTAAAGGTTGGATCCTGCCAATAGTTCAATTTTTTAATTTTACCTGTACGCTATTTCGTGTTTTCAAAAGGGATATCTGATTCACTGTTTGGGCGTTTCTTTGCAGTTTCACTTGTAAACATGTAAAAATATCATTGATTTACTCGGTATTGTTGGTGATATCATACGCATTTTCGAACATTTGTTATAAAAGCAGATATTATATCAATGATATTATAACGTCTTGAAACGTATATGAAGGTTGTTTCAATTGCAAATAGTTCATTTTTTTTTTCAATTTTTCCTCGTCACCTATTGCGTGGTCAGATCGTTTTGAGGAAAGTACGAAAGGCGTGGTTTCCATATCCTGCATCTTGGTGTACCATACTATACAATACACTACAACTCTACACTACTCATATTTCAAAGTAGTCCTACACTAGGACTACTCTGGAATGTTTCCGATAGCAGACTACATTTATTTGTCAGTTGTAGCCGAAGAATTCGACCTACCCTACTTGACCTCGCACTACGACCTGTACATGGTGGACAACCGCATCCACAGGGTGGGTTCTCACGGTATCATCGAGTCGATCATCATGTCGCAGATATTTCAGCGACACGCCAAGTATTTCCTGCGAGAGTTGCACCGTCTGAGCGACTTTTCGGTGCTTTATTACAGGTAGAGGTGATGAACTGTCGAAAGCAGGGCTTTTTCGATAGTGCAGAATGAACTGCCTATAGTGGTTCTAGTGATTTGACAAGAAGAACTCTAAAATAGACAACATTCAGAAACGTGAAAATAATATGTCACTGCTCTTGAAATTAAACCTTTGTTTTTGTTTTTCTTCATTTTTAGTAAAATTGATGAAATCGCATACTTGCATTGTAAAGAAAGATCCTTTGGTTTGTATAGTCTAGATATCGAATTCATAAATGGTAGTTTATAAATATATTTCATGGCTTTGTAGCCCAGATTGATATCAAAATCATCATCATATCAAATCATCGGGTATAATTCTTTTCGAAATCAACATGAAATAAGGTTTATCGAAATTGAGTTTCAATCCATGAACGTGGTGGTAGACGGGGTCTCGTCTGATACAATGACGATCAATGCTGGTGTTCCACAAGGCTCTGTCTTGGCACCAACTTTGTTCCTGCTCCACATCAATGATTTGTTAGATGTGACCTCCAGCCCTGTTTGGGGATGATAGTACACTTCATTCCGCCTTTTCCTCTAGAGCCCCTATATCATCCAACGAGGCCAGAGGTGCAAGGCGAAGACAGGTTGATGCTTTAAATGAGGATCTGACAAGAATTCTGAAATGGGGATCTGAAAATCTAGTACAGTTGAATGCAACTAAAACTCAAGCTTGCAAGTTCACCAAGAAGGCTGATCACACAATGCCCAATCTGATGATGTCGGGTACCACTGTTCCTATGAGGTCGTCAATATCCATGCTGGGTGTCACCACCAACAGTGCTCTCTCATGGGACGATCTTGTGAGGTCCATTGCGAAAACTGCTTCACAAAAACTTGGTTTTCTATACCGTGCGAAGAGATACTTCACATCCCAGCAACTGCTTATGATCTACAAAGCACGAATTCGACCTGTCCTGGAGTACTGTTCACATGTTTGGAGCTCAGCCCCCAAACATACGCTAAAGCTCTTAGATTCAATTCAGAAGAGAGCTATTCGCCTAGTCGATGATACAAAACTCACCAAATCATTGACCTCTCTAGATCATCGTAGAAAGGTCGGCGATCTATGCCTTTTTTATAGATACTTCCACGGTCGGTGCTCAACGGAAATATCATCTATTATGTTACCACGCGCGATTCCTAGTAGACAAACCAGACGAGCTCAGGCTGGTCACCCCTAATACACTGTCAGGCTCGAGACCTGTCGAACATCGCTATACCAAGCATCATTCATCAATAGAACGGCAAAGTTGTGGAATTCTTTGCCTAGTCAAGTCTTTCCTGATGCTTACAACCTCCAAACTTTCAAGAAAAATTCCAACACCTTCCTTCTCTCCCAAAATTCCACCGCTGGCTAACACGATGTTCCTCGAACATTATAGGTTTCCCTTTCGTGTTGTCCACAGATATATATATATAAAAAAAAATATTATGAATATATTATGGTACCAATATCTAAAAAGCCACCATTTTTGTTCAATGAGAAAATGCTTTGATCCTTACATGTAGTTGAATCGATACTATCGATAGTATTATTATCGATCTAATTATAGGCATACCCCATATGACACTACGGATGCCTACAGAGAGCGACCCTTGCTCAACGTTTTGCAGAATTTGTTGCCAATTCTGCCAAGGAAACAGCCCAATTACGACATGACTGTACTAAAAAGCGAAGGTAAGAATGGGGGCCTCGGTTAGGGCAAAGTGATCAAATATGAATCAGCCTCTATTTTATAGAAAATCATTTGTAATCCTCTCCAAATTGTAATAATTCCTGATGAAATAGAGATAGCTAAAGTATTGTCGTTGCACAAAAACGGAAATAGATGATCTGAATAATAATAGACCAATTTCTGTGAAAAACATTATGAATAATCGTCTACAGGATTGCCTTGAAAATGATGGTCTATTTTTCAATAGCCAATATGGATTTCGATGATCAAGAGATACTGTGGTGGCTGTTTTGGATGTAATTTCCTAGCACTCATTTACACGATTTCATTATCTCTGCCACGGTTAGTTCTCTAGAACTTGTATGCATTTTTTAAAAAAACAAAAACAAGCAAAATGCCGTTTTTGTTCACCAATATAAGATTTTTTGGAATCAAGAATAAAACGAAATGCTGGTTGATTGAGAATTCAGAAACACTGCAAAATTATTTGGATGTAATATAATTTGTCACTTTTGATATTAATTATGATGATAATACTCACTTTATGATATTGTTGCTCATTGTTGTTTATTCTTTGTGTAAACAAAATATGAACAATATTTTATGTAGATATATATTTTAGTTTATATGTCTATTTATTTCTTCATATTTATATAATTGCTATATTATGCTCATTTAATATAATGCATGTGTAGATTTGATGAACATGTATATTTCCACTATCAAGTTTTGAAGTTATTTGATCATGCTTTCAAAAAAAAATTATAATTATTATATATTGATACATTTTATTTATTATTCTACAATAAATAAATGTGAATACTGTCTGTAATTTATTCGAGGAGATAGTATATTCATTTTTCAGTTTTCGTGAGATATTCTCCCTTTGTTTCTGTTGGAATTCAATCTTCAGACACCTAATTTTCAGTGACACCTTGTTTTGAAAAAATTTGCAAGACAAATATATTTAATAAATATCAAAATTTATACTAATCTTATTATTGTGGACGTTTCGGAAACGAATCTGCTTCCCTTTTCAGCACAAAGTGTCACATTTTCGAATTCAGTTTTAAGAAGTGAATCCAAATTCTATCTATATCACCTGAACAATATATCTATCTATATCTACTTTTATTATTTTTCAGAAACGATGTGAGGAAATCCCACAAAAACTGAAAAATAAACAAAAAAATTGTTTTAACCTTTATGTACATTATGTACACAGTACTTCCTACTGTAGTACTCACTATTTTTCAGGGGTTTTGTGAATTTCGATAAATTACCAGATCCTGTTAGAACATCTACTTCTGTGGTCGATTTTGAATGCAAATTGAAGGTATACATACAAAATAAAGACAACGTTTGATAGTACAGAATAATAAACTTAGTTGAATTTATTTTAATGAGAAACTATTTGTATATATTTACTTTTATTATTCCATATGTATATTTCTATATCTGTTGTTTCGTTTGTGATTTTGATTTACGTAATAAATTATCATACTTTGTGTCTCATATTCGAGTTAATTATATATATATATATATGTATTACTTTTTCATACATTTATATTAGGGTTCCTTATTGAATGAAGATCTATGTATCTATATACTTACTTAGTTTCTGTTTATTTTCAATAATAATCACTAGTCAGCATCATAAATGTATGTATTTTTATAACAGAATTTGTATGTACTGAATAAACTAGAGAAATTTAATATACTACCTCCTCAATTAGCCTACATGCAGTATTCAAAGAAATTTTCATGATTGAAATCTTGTATGTTGTCTGTTCATCCATTTTAGAATGTGCCCCCGATAATGTGGTAGTGGAAAACCAAGAGCCTTTCGCCCTCTATCTGTCGACCGTGAAACTCTGCAGCGTCAACAGGCAGTGCATAAACCAAAGAATAGTGGTAGTTGGCTGCAGCAATACGGGTCTCGCATTCCTGGAGGCGTTGTTATTCAATCAGAGCATCGATTATATGGTGATTACCCAAAAAGTCTCTTGACTTTCTGTCGGTCCAACCGAATTCTGACTAGGGCTTCAATGTCTCCAGATGGACTTTCATCATTTTTTTTCCTCAGGTTTCTACACAACTTGCTCTGAAACATCTTTCCGATGTTTTCCTTTATTTTTCATCTCCACATCATCGTTTTTCCATCTCAACTACTTTACTTCGCTTTGACGTCACCATGAATTAATGCCTTAGAAGAATCCCACTTCTGACACCACTGAAACACCATTACTTTCAGAATTAATAAACCTCCCATTCCTATACTAGAATGATCGATATCGATTGTTTATCTCTAGAATATCACGAAACACCTTTTGATTCTCAGTACAATCTCTTGCAGATAACATTCAACAACGTGACCCTCATTTCGCCGAACGGCATTTCGTACACCAAAGTAGCCAGCAGAGTGCGCGACGCTTTCATGGTAAAGAAGAACTTCATGGATTCCAGGTACGTATTTCGACGGATGCGTGTGACGGTTTTGTCACGCTTTTTCATGTTTTTGATGGACGCGTGACACTTCCTCAAGTTTAGAACGGATGCATTATGCTTTCCTAAAGGATGTGTGACACTTTCGCACATTTCAGACAGATCTTTGATGTTTCTTAACGTTTCAAATGGATGCGTGATCCTTTTGTAACGGATACATCTGTTAGGGCTATCTAGAAGGAATCCATGAGGCTTTTTGACAAATGCGTGATGCTTTTGTCACGATTTTTTTCATATTGACAGATGCGTGACGCTTTTTCACGTTTCTGAGAGAAACGTGACTAAAGGTGAATGCATCCGACTGAAACATGAAAAAGAAAGAATCGACACGTATCCGTCGAAAACGTAAAAAAGCATCACACAATGCGTTACGCTTTCTTTTAAAAACGTGAAATATCATGAGAGAATCTTCACGCATCCGTCTAAATCAGAATAATCATGAAACAAGTATCACACTTCTGTTCAAAACGTGAAAATTAGTGAGAGTAGCGTCACGCATCCGTCAAAAACGTGGAATACCGTGACAAAAAAGAGTCACGCTGTCGTCTGAAACGTGAAAAATTTGTTGAAGAAGCGCCAAGCATTTGTCAAAATCGAGAAAAAGCGTCATACATCTTTCTAAAAACTTCTAAAAGGGTGGAAAAGAGGTCAAAACTTGTGTACAAACTAACTGTGTAAAACATAACATTAAAAATCGTCACGCATCCTTCAAAATAGTGAAAAAACTGCACGTGTCCGTCAAAAACTGTGTCACATATGCGACAAAAGCTTGAAAGCGAGATAGTCTGACTCTCTTTGTCCGTTCAGGTACATGGACATGATCAGCTTCAAGACGTACGTGAACGTGGTCCAAGGCAAAGTGACGAAGATAGACCGCAAAGAGCAGCTGGTGGTCGTCAATCACAGCAGCTTCGTCAACTACGACCTGCTGATGTTGATGAACGGCGAGCAGTTCCAAAGGCCGGTGAAGTCCGACCGGCTGCCGTTCCAAGAGAAGCCGGAGAACGTCTTCATCGTCAATCACATCGTCGACGCCAACAACGCCGTCATCAAGCTGAAGCATCTCCACAACAAGTTCAAAGATCCCGATTGTGAGTGAGATTTTCGGACCCGCGGAACGCGATGATTATTATTATTGTTGTTCATCATCCCGAGAAACATTACTGTTTATAACAGGGATGTATGAACATCGTCTGGTGTTCCACAAGGATCGAATTTGGGCCCTCTTCTCTCTCTGATATTCATTAACGATCTATAGAATGTCCAAGCTAATTATTTGGAGACGATTTGGAATTAGTTATTCAGGGCTATGAAGGATACGGATGACTATGACTACTTACAATAAATCAAATTATTGATTGGTGCGACTCAAATCGTCTCAATCTGAATGCATTAGTATGTTATATTTCAGAAAGCAATTTGTTACGCCATATCACTATTTCATAAACAATAATGTACTAAAACTTGAGTATTATGTGACTGGAAATTCACTTTTGATAATCATATCGACACTGTAATAAATGCAGCTTTGAAGAGGTTTTATTTACCGGAATTGTAGAAATTTCAGGAGCATTTTCGCACTCAAAATATCAAAAATATGGTATACTAATATGGTATCCTACAACACAATATCATCAAGCCGAATTGATTATATTCAAAGAAATTTTTTGGAATATTCATGGAAGGTAAATGGAGCTTACCCACTCAGAGGAATCGATAACCAACTTCTTCTGGATAGTTTCGGAACGATTTCTCTGGGAAGACGTCGAATAATTTCGAGTGTGACATTTCTTCACAAATTATTCCATAACCAAATTGATTGTTCCGTACTTCTGAACCAATTAAATTTTCAAACACAATGTTGCAACTAGAACTAGAATAATGATGAAATCCTCTAGGTATGTAGGTTTCATGTGTGATAACTTCAACAAGATTTCTCATATATGCGATATAAATCATGACTCACTGAGAGACGTGGTTGATAAACTCTAAAGGCTGGTTCATGCAACGTTCATTATAATTACATTTTAATTATATTATGATTAAGAAAAGTTGAATCGCTAATACTGATGCGGCGAGTTCATGCAATGCTTTAGTGTATTTTCATTACATTAGTCCACTAAAAAGTTGGCCAACTTTCAACTATGCATCATAATTAGATTATATTCGTAATGAAAACAGCTAATTCGCATGCGCCAGGATGTCATTCGCTAGACATAGAGCATGAAATCGAATTCCTGTCACTTCTCCTCACACAAAATCTGCGGTTTCGTGACCTTTTCTTTCGAACCAATACAAGCAAAGACAAAATCAATGAAGATAACAAAAGTCCAATACGCTGTGATCGAGGTGGTGCCATATTATCATACAAGTAGCACAAAAAACGAAAAAAAAAACAAAAATTAATTTTTAAACACATACAGATGAATTCCACAATTCGTTGAATTTCAAATATCACACATGGTAAAAATCTCAAAAGTCTCAATAAGCATGCGCTAATGCGCTGTTAATGTGTTGTATGAACGAGGAGTTTTTCTTAGTGATAATATAATTATAATATAATTAAAATGTAATTATAATGAACGTTGCATGAACGAGTCTTAACTCCATACTCACTAGTAATAGTTGTACCTCATGTGTTTGTTTTTGTTATGGTTAGTATTTTGGTTCATAGATATTATCAATTTAATTTCCTATTGTTGTCTCATGTTATTCATATTTTCTGTCAGAAGTGCAATTAACAATAGAAATCTGATATTTATTTGTAGCATTTCCTGCTTTTGGGTGTAAACCTGTTTTTTTTTATCAAAACAAGCATTTTTGTTTACATAAACATGTCTGGCTCATTTCCTTTATCTCTCAACAATGTCTCATTACACAACATGAGATAATATGACACAACAATTATTGCAACTCGTTCGAATATGAAGATTCTATTCTATTACGTGAACTACCTAATATTTGGATCTCGTCTTCCAGACGTGATCATAATCTACGGTCACTTCCTGCAAGCCCACTCGACCTTGCACGGCCTGCTCTCCTACGGCGTGCCGGGGAACCACATGGTTTACATCGAGCCGTTCCCCTACAGCATGACGATAGAGAAACGGCACAGGCACAACGTGTCGATGTATAACGATCCGGACGTCGACCAGGCGGTTAGTCCGTTGGTAACAGGTGGCGCCACAGTAATCAACCGAGTTCCCAAATAACAAAAATCAGTTCTGTTGTTGTTTATTGTCAGTTCTCAGTCGATGCACATTTGGGCACGTTCTAATGATATTTCGATGACTTTTCTCAATACTTCAGGAGATACATTTGCCATTCACTTTTCAATGTTCTCTTATTTTAGAGCTGCCAAGGTCTGTGGCTTCTTCACATAGACGCAAGAGTTCAAATAACCGCGCAGAAAGAAATCCGCATAGGTTTGGAAATGCCATAGATAAGTCTATGGGAAATGCCCTTCATCACTAGAAATTCATGAGGAAAATCCATGATTATTTACAAATGTCAGTCACTACGACAGATGACACTATTTGCAAAAATAATAGGACTTTTAGTCATATATGTATTAACTACAATATTGACCAAACGCCATAAGAGCAATGTTAGAAAATTGATGCTTCATTATATACGTCTTTCCTTGTCTAATTGGCAACGAAGATCGAGGGCGCATGCGCAAAATTCAAATTTCGAAACTTCATGTGTAATGTGTCAATCTCTTCAGTTTACAGGTTATGTTTGTACTACCAATCTATTTTCTCCTTAAATCATCCTCATCAAAGATTTTCTGTGTAAATAATCATGTTATTTGGAAAATATATATATTTGAATATGAATATATTGATGGTAGACAACATAACATATACTTAGCTTTGATATAGAGTGATCTGGTTATACAGGTACGTTTTTTTCAGATTGAATAGAATGGGGCAATCAATATTTAAAAAATGGTAGAAATTTCGGTAGAAATATAAGATATCCCCAGTATTGAGTGTGATAAATTTCTTACCGATGATATGAATTGGAGCTCTTGGAGTCGTAGAGAAAACAAATTTGTACGTTTTTTGCGAACATTTTGTGAACAGTTACAAACTTAAACTACGAATACTACAAACAACAACAACAACAATATATGAACTAACGTCTAAACACAAACACTGAATAATCCAGAACCGGAAAAAACAATTACTAACAATAACGCTAATTACGAGTGATAAAAATATTCAATTCTTAAACATAGACAAGACGACAGTTCAAAGAATCTGGTTGTTTGAATAATTGCGCTGCACAAAAAATATTAGGTATAAGACACGACGCACGAACATTCCCCATTTGAGTAGCAACGACAGGCGTAAGAGTGAAACAACACTATGAGATTCTGTCATCTTCCACTTTCATATTGGCGCATGCGCATAAATAAATCCTTGCCAATTGCACTCTTTTGTTTTGACATCAGATAGGCTGTCCTTATTATCAATATTCGTAGTTAATACATATATGCTTTCAGTATGGTGATAACTTTTACGCCACCTCCAAAATAGCCGTACATAAAAAAAGCAAGAAAAGATCTTCAAAATCGAGAAAGAGTTTTTGAGTTAGTAGGGTGATGAGTGGAGCCATTGGGCGCGTAGAGAATTTAATAATGGAAATGTTCCCCAAAAAATTTTCTACAAAAAAGGTACTTTTCATTATTTCAATTTAATCCAATGTCTTTCGAGCAATAGCCGAGTGAAAAAAGGGTTAGAAACGAACACAGCTTGCCTTCCGAAGTATAGTCCTTCGAAGTGGATTAGAGTTCTAAATATACCGGGTGTCTCAGAGTTTTTAGGCCAGCAGATATTACAGTTATTCACAGAAATGTTACAGTTATGGTCGTAGGACACGATAAGCTCGTTCATGCAGCATATCAAAATCCACCCCTGGTCAACAACCCCGAGAAACCACCCCTAACTTCTGTTTTCCAAATTGCAGAATTATGGCAGAAAAAATACAAATGAAATATCAATTTATAAGCTCATCTGTATTTTGAATAATACATTATACTAGAGAAGTTGTTCAAAATGTTGGCCAGCACTTGCCACACATGCATCATCTCTAATCATTTCCGGAGTAACGGTATTAAAAGACTCAGAAATTTTCTGAGTTGAATCTTCAATATTTATCGGTCGAGTTTCGAAGACAACTCGTTTCAAATATCCCCAAAGGAAAAAGTCCAGTGGCTTGAGATCTGGAGAACGTGCAGCCCATCGAACAGGTCCACTATTTCCAATCTATATACCCACGACGAATTCAATTTTCTCGATCAACTATTTCACAACTACATATTATGATGTACCGTTGAATAAAGAATGAAATGCACTCTGGGACACCCGGTATACACGCGACAGATATAATGCTGCAAAATATAGACGAAAATGTGCTTTTCCACAGCCATAATATAAAAATGATCTTTCTACATGTTCCTTGATAAAACAATGAGGTACTCTTATTGTATGTCTTCAATTTCAACTCCTTTCCTGATGGAACAATGAGGACATTGTGTTATTAATTATATAAAATAAATCACATATCCCATGGAATGTCAAATTGCAAGTAATGAATGCTACTGATGACAGAGAAGATGGCAGAAATTTACAACGAAATATCTGTTAGGCTCGAGTTTAATTACTTTAGAAATATACTACGTTAGTAGTAGTGGATGGTTGCAAATTCGCTGCGACCTGATTAGAACTATTGTGTCCCATATTTTCCTGCTCATTTCCAGTTTTACTCGTTTATAGCAATTCCTTTAGGTATGATCACAGTATGTTCCATCTTTTGATGTACTAGGCGACTGAAATGTTATTTTAATCTGAAAAAAACTACCGCCATCACTCGAGAACTGCTTCGATTTTTTTTATCTGTTGACAACACCACACCTTCATTATGTTTTCCTCCAAATCATGCTGGTATCGATGCACTAGGTGTATGACCACATCCGCGACGAGGGAATCACCATCCATTCGTCGTTCTATTTCATCGACTGGACTTACGATCCGAGCGAGAACATCATCACGATGGCGAAGTTCGAGTCCAGGCACAAGATGCTCGAGATGGAGTGCATGGCGTTGTTCTTTTTCAACGAGAAGGAGATCAGTCCGAGGGTCTACCGGGTGATCAACAACGCTGGATTGGTGTACGACGGTTGGTGATGGTATTTATTTCGATAGAGGAAAGTGCGGTAATGGAATACCAGTATTCGTGTGAATTCCAATATTTTTCTTCGAATTGAAATATTTTTCTGTGATTTACATTTCTTTCAATTCGGGTTTTCTTTCAGAAGTCAGGTAATCCTCTCTGAATACACTCGTTCATTTGAATTAACTCGTTTTTTCATTAAAGTGAAACATTTTTTTTTCCTTCTAGACTAGTTTCTCTTTCCTCTTTTCACCTCATTCCTCCACATTCCTCTCCAACTTACACATATTAATTCGAACCTTTCCCTCTGAATTCATTTGTCTTGAGATTAATTCTTCCTCCGATTTTTTTTTCGAATTCAGACTACTTACTAAATGTTTTTGAACCAGAGAAAAAGTCTGAATCCAGATAAAAGTGTCTGATTTGAAAAAAAATATATACATATCTATATTTGAATTCAGAGTGAGTTTCAATTCGAAGATTATACTCACCACTCTTGAGAAATTCGGTCTCTATCTTTAAATTCTTGAAGTTTATTTTATCGTTATTCTAAGAATTGGAACTGATATTTATGAATTGCAATATTTGTCTTCGACTTAAACATTTTTCTCTGAATGCAGACCTCTTTGAACTTGATCAGATTTAAACTTTTTTCTTTAACTTCAGATATTTTCTTGTATTCCATTATCACATATATGCTTCGTATACAGACTATATAATATCAACAAGTTTTAGTTTGGAGAGTGATGATATACAAAAGAATATACACAAACAATCGGCGTGAATTTTGAATCCGAATTCTTCTTTGAATTATTTGAAGAATGTTTTATCGTTATTCTCCAAATGAGTTCCTACATTTTTCATTCGAATTCATCAAACCTTTTTCTTTCAATTCAGAAATTTTTTTCGAATCCAGATGTTTTCTATTTACACGTTTTTATCATGGATTCACACGAGTTTTAATATATTTTGAAATCCATACCTGTCCCTTTGAAATCAGACTGTTTTGGAATTCATACTATTTTCTTTGTATTCAAACTTTTCTCAATTTTGTTTTCATAATACGGTTTCAAAAATCGACCTCATCCGTTCTCTGAGTTATTCTATATTGGATTAGAACATTTGTCTTCTAATTCAGACATTTTCCTTTGAATTCAGAAGTTCTCCTTCGAATTATCACTTTTTTATATGAATTCACACGTTTTCTCAAAGAGAAGATTTGGCTCAGAATTCGTCTAATTTGACAAACGCGTATTTTCCTATCGAAATCAGACTTTTTTCTTTGGATTCAAACTGTTTTCTCTGCTTCCATACTTATTTCTTCGACCTTCTTTCTCTAATATCGAAACTTTTTCTATGAATTCAAACCTTTTTCTTCGAATTCAGATGTTTTCCTCCAATTCAGGATTTCTTCTGTGATCCGATACCGAATTCACACCAATAGCATTCGAACTATCTGAAAAAAGTTTGAATATAGAAAAAATTCCGAATCCAATGAGGAATATTAGATTTCGAAGAATGAGAATGAACACACACAACGATTGCCTCTCTATGCATTCTTACCTAATCTTACAGGTAGTTTTCTATAGGTAATTGTTTTTATTTTTCAGGTAGACTGGTTATAGACAACAAAAACAGAACCAACGATCCGAAAATTTACGGCGCAGGAACGCTCACTAAATATTCCAGAAAATATTATGCCCCAAATATGACGGCGAAGTATTACAACAGAGTGGAAATAGGAGAACTTCTTGGGCTGCAGATCAAAAATATGTTAGTTCCCCCCAAGGTAATTTCACGATATAAACTCGGATTCACTGACTGATCACACTGTATAACAAAACAACTATTCGTTTTCACTACGAACAACCTCATTTCACACATTCGAATGGTGATCTTGCACTCAAATTGAATAACTTCACGGATCCATCGGCTTTTATACACATCCCATTTCTTTATTACATTTATCTGAAATTGTTTATGTTGTTCTTGTCTCGAAATGGCAATGGATTCACGAAAATCTTGTGGATTTGACGATTTGAGGTATTGTCAGATATTGATTAGCTCCTATCTTCTTAAACACCATAAGAAAATCTTTCAGAATTATTCCAGAATGAATGAAAATTGCAAATGTATCGCCAAAATACAAGACTGGAAAGTGAGATGATTCTGATAGTTAAAGACCTATTTCTATTCGTACAGTTGATTCAAAAGTTATAGAAAAATTTTGAATTACGAAGGTGAAAATTATCAGTGTAAATTATTGTGATTGGATCTATGTAAAGCCTTCAATACTGTGAATCAATATCTTTCCAAACTTTTTTTATTAGCTATCAAGGGAAAAATCCATGGAAACAAATTTCATTTTCAATATACACGAATTCAAATACATAATATTGAATGAAAAAATAAATTATAATAAGTATTTCTCAATATGTTTGTGGTAAGAACAGATTTATGCTCAGCCCCAAATACCTAAAAGAGAAATTCTCTATTTGTCAGTGACACAGTTTCGTAAAAAAAAATTTGGAAGACAAATATATTCAACAAATATCGAAATTTCCACTTAGCATTGAACGTTTCGGAAACGAATCTGCTCCTCTTTTCAACATAGTGAGAAAAATGTTTGTTTTCGGTTTCTTTTCAAAATTATTAAAACTCAATCCCATTACAGAACTTTCATTAAAAATCATGTATTCATCACTAGGCATTATTTCTATGAGGAAACCTTGACTTGTTTTGGTTAGATACGAGACTTGGCCAAGAAAGATAACGGCTGGAATTTCCACATCGAGAGGGGCAAGTTGTTGGTGCCCAGATACGTCAAGCCTATCATGAGATATTGTCGATTACCCGGCAGTCTTTATTATCTCTCCGTGACCAAGCCAGGAAGAAGGATACCGCTTGAAACGGCCATAGCGATGGAAAACTATGTATGACGATAATTTTTCTACTCCCCTATTTTCATTCATCCATTCGACATTTTCTACTTACTCAAATACTTACTCAAAAGTCTCATTTTGATCCCAACAAAACATTCTTGAAATATTTAGATCGAAATTATAATCACCCTGTATAGACGTTGCGGTCCTTACTCAATGTCAATTCTGAACAATCTAAAACTTTGGCATCTCAAGCGTTAGCTAGTCATTATGATAATACAGTCAATCATGAAGTTTATCGCATGATTGAAGCGACGTTATTCGCAAAACCGAATCGATTGGTTTTTTCAGACGCGAATGGATTCGATAAAATTTAAAACAGTAGCGTTATATGGAAACTTTATCATTTTTAAGTTAACTTGACTGAAATTTGTGATATATTTACATACAACTATCCGTGATATCCAAGAAATATTTTTGACTTCTGTCGCGAGCTAACCTATATCAATATCAACTATGCCTTGAATATCTGACAGATCGAAAACTTATTAATTGTACCTAACAATTACAGAAATTTATACTAAATAATATATTATTGAAGTGATATTTCACATCGGTCTGGTGGTTTCAGGGTCAAGTTTTGATAACAGGAAACTGCAGGAATTTGAACAAGCAGGGATTTTTCCAGCTGCACCTCAACGAATTCGAACGAGTTGAAACCATTACTTGTTTGACCAAGTTTGTGAGTATACCGTTTCGAACAAATCCACAAAAAAAGTTTGCTAAGACCGTCTGTAGAATCAGCATACAGCACACTGTCTTGCTATATAAAAAGCTCATCACGGAAGTGCGAAAGTAAATCGCACGTGTATGGAAATAGATACGAATTGATTTTCAGCCTATCGATATTTACAACATCTACTGCTTATGGGGTAAACATGAAAAACTGCTGAACAATATAGCTCTCAGATTCGAAATGGTATTAATAACGGATCTGTTCGACTATTTCAAAGAGCCTTGGGCTTATGCACTCTACCATGACAAATTCGATATGCTGTTGGACGACTTGAATATGCTGATGACGTCTACTGTCGTAAGTATCTACTTCATAGCACGAATTTATCCTATACTGAGTTATAATGATGATAATAATAATAATAAATCGGATTTATTCAGCAAATGTACATACATTTGCCCTCTCTAGAAAAGAACAAAAACAATAATTAGAATAAGATATTTCGAGGCAGATCAGAAATCTGTCTCTTTTGCAAATATTTCGAAATGATTTCAATAAACTACTACTATATTTGTTTAGAAACGAGGAGAGAAAATCCCACAAAAAGCTGGAAAAAAATGTACCACCTCCTCGACAATATATTGATTTGATCATCAATAGAAGAGAAAGATAAACAAAGAAAATAGAAAGTATACTGTAGCCAAAATGTGGCTAGTTTTGCTGATTCAGTAGTTCATTTTTAACGACTCTTTTGAATTTGTTGAGTGGTATTGATCAAATTATCACATTATAAATTGTAGATGAGGGACTTTCTAGGAACTAGGATTGAAAAAAGGACTGGAAACAATCCGAAATTGATTTAATTGGTGATGAAAAATTCAAATATTCAAATATTTTTTTTAGTACTGAAATACTGATACTTTAGTACTCACGTACTAATAATACATCGGTGGTATTGAATTCGACTTGATGTATTCAAAATAGTACTTGAATATTTGAAATTCCATGATGTACATCTAATTCAATAATTCCTCTTATAATAAAAGTCATTCAGTATCATTATTCTAATTTTAGCAACAACGAATAGATTTGTTTCAAAAGATTCTTTTCAATTTCAATCCTTCTTTATTTTCAGGGTGCTAGTGGCCATTCTATAATAAATGAATTGATATCTCTATACAAACAGCACAAGTGGAACCCAGTAAGTGGAAATATCTATATTTTCGATACTGGGTGGCCCAATGAAAACGAAACAAGGCCGATTTGACATAGTTATCAATCTCAGAAAAAAAACGCTCGACTTGGTCGATTTTTATTTCGAGGGGGAAATATTTTGCGCATGTTTTCAACTTCTTTGTGCTCCAACCCTTGAATCTCAAATGGGATGAGGGGTCGAGTGATACATCATTTTGAAGGTAATCGAAATCTCTTACCAACGCTTCCTTGTTTTTGGAATTCGATACAGTAGTTCTCGAAAAAACACGTTTATGAAAATAATCGGCTAGTGATGGAAAGTAACGCTTTTTTCCCTTTCATCACTATTTCTCATGCCTCATGTGTTTTTTTAAATCCTGTCCTATCCAACATTACATGAAGAATCATTAATTTCAATGCCAGTTCCTCGATCTCTCAGTAAAATGCATACCTTGTTTCGTTTTCATTGAGCCACCCTGTATAATATGCAAAATATGAGACGTTGAGAGTGTCAGTGATGAAACACTCAATTTGAAATATACATCGAGATGATTTTCTTGTAAAATCGTCTTAGAACAACTATTCAACTGAAATGATTTTACTAAATGATATTTCGAAATGATTGAAATTATTGGCTGCGCTGAAAAAACATTGTGAATATCAAAATCTTTTATCAATTTTGGCTGAATGTAACGGAACATCTAGGGATTTCCCAGTCACAATTTGTCATATTGACAGTGAATTTCAAAATATTCGAAAACTTGGAACATCATCTTAGAATTCCTAAACCTTGATTCGTGATGAAACATATATGCCCCAAGGTCACTATAACATGATATTTTTTCTCAAAAGAAAAAATCCCTGTATCTTTATCAGCTATTTTTTTATTTATTTTACAATGTAGCAGGGATTCCAATTCAAGGCTAATTATCATGCTAAACAACTATTTGTAGAATAACAATTGATGGGTAGTCAACACAGAAATAGAAAAATATGCAAGATAGATGAATGAAACATATTTGTGTGCATTACTATTAATAGATATAAACAATTCCAAAAGAACACCTGCAGTCCAAGTTCAACATTAAGAAAGGTACAAGGCTTTTTTCCTGTCGCTGTTTTTTCTGCTTCTGCTTTTCGAAACATCTTTCAGGCCACACCGTTTTGGGGCTTTGGAAGTTTTTTAGAGACCCTCATTCATGCCCCTGATATATTTCAGTTATCCCAGGAAGCTAACCTCATTGTCGAGGAAAAGTTCAGAGCATTGGCCTACCC
This sequence comes from Gastrophysa polygoni, assembly GCA_963576655.1. NCBI lineage: Eukaryota > Metazoa > Arthropoda > Insecta > Coleoptera > Chrysomelidae > Gastrophysa > Gastrophysa polygoni. The sequence continues at coordinate 11,007,760 of OY755093.1, forward strand.
GAAAATAATCGAGAAAAAGGTTCTGGATTTCATCAAAGAAAATCTCGATCATCTCACGATGTATGCTCACCCTGTAGTTATCCGGACGATGTTGAGGAACTACGAAAACAGCCCGTTGTTTCGTAGTTGATGGAGTAGGTACCATTATCGGGTGATTCATCAAGGTGTATTATGAATATGTATAGGGTGTTTCATTAATGTTGCACGGAATTTCAAGGTCAGATTAATGTGGAGAAAATATGAAAAAAATCAAATAAACAGAGTCTGAGAACGATTCGATTCCGAGATACAAGGTGCTCAAGTTAATCTAGTTGTCAATTCATAAGACAGGCATTACCCGATTTTCATGAAGTTTGTTGGAATAAAGTACCTTCTGGACCTATGAATAATAGTTGATGAAGTATCACCAAACCAGTATCAAAAACTGTAATGCTCTAAATCTGCCGCTGAGTCTTAACTATATGTTAGTTTCATCAGAATTGGTTAAAAAAATATTTTTTTTGACAAACTGAACACCTTGTATCTCGGAAACGAATCATTTTCGGGCATATGTTTATGTACTCTTTTTTCCATATTTTGGCCCAAATAATCTGAACTTGAAGTTTCGTGCGACATCAATGAAACACCTATACTGTATGTATATTTGGAAAACATGGTTTATGGCCACAATAAAAATGTAATTATGTATAAATTATTATCAGTGTAGGAACTTCAAATGCCAACAACTATAAATAATGGAAACGATACAACAATGATAATCGAAACATTGGCATAATGGTTTGCATAATTAAGAAAATATTTATGGGTAATAACAACAATGATATAATAACAGCACACACTACACTGAATGGAAATAATGAAAAAAAAATACAACCCGGAACTTGACATGGGTATTGACGAAAGATACAGGGTGTCCAATTTAAAAGTAATTTCTCTCAATAACTCTAAATTTCCAGCAGGTGTCAGCATAAAATGAAATAAGTAATAGTATTTTTTTCTGAAGAGAGCCCGACAAATTCTTGGAAATCTCAGAGAAGCAATTCATTCATTCAATTCATTCGAATACGTCAAAAAATCCACAAAAAATTATTTATTTTTCATCTCGAGATATCGGCCTCTATCTTCGATTCATCTCAAAGAGGCTTCTAATTTGCAGCATGATGAAAAGATTTTGTCAAGAATAACGAAAAGTAGAAATTAAAGTTCATCTAGGCGTCACACCCTCAATACATTCAAGGTCAGCCAAGACCCACACAGCAATCTTGATAATTGACCAAATAACAGTTGATTAACGACGAGCGCTAATGCTGTATTAAGAAATTTAGCTTCAAATTAGTCTGCTCATGCCATGATCGAAATTCATGCGAAAAATGAATTGAAAAGGCAATTGGCGTCACAAAACTGAAATATGCTGGTTGGAGTGCTGGTTGCTGGATTCAAGAAATTTACGAAATTTCAACTTCACTTTCAGTGCGTCATTTTCAGCCCTACCCTTACTTCTATCAATTATACACGAAAATTCGAAATTTGAAGGATTTTCATTTTTCTACATTTTTTGTTTCTAAAAATAAAAATAGAAATTTCAAAAATAATTGCATTATTCTGTAAGAAGGACAAATTTATGATCTGCTGATGTATATAGGTCACTACGAGTAATTTGAGCTGTATCAGATGAAAAACAACAGATTTTTCTCACTGTTAAGCTGATTGTACTTCAGACAGTTGCTAAACTGTCTACATTAATGTTCAAAAAGTACGTACGTAAAAATTAATCTATGATTTTTTTTTTCAAATTTAAATTTATTTATCATATCATGCTCATATTAATACCTATTCAGCCCCTGTCAGATATACTAAGTGAATTCTATTGAGGTGTTACTTATCTTCCGAAGAATATAGCTTTTTAGATTTCGTGACAATTTTGAAAAACGCAATTTCTTCACAAACTAAGAATCAATCAGTAAATCTTATGGGAGTCAAACTGGGCTCAAGATGAGCCTAAATTAAGTAATTCTCACTATATATTAAGGAAGTTGAAATTTCAGGAATCTCCGAGTTAATTTTAGAGAAAAACAAAAAGTTTATTATCGAACAATTGTGCTAATTTTCTTCAATATTCAATTAACCCTGTTTCCCTACTAGTTGACGTACACAAACCGGTTCGAAGATGCAAATACGTGTAATAAATGACGAAAAATGTATTAGGAATTTCTCATCATCAATCATCAATCGTCGCGTAACGTAGTTTTTTCCGTACACAGAGATGAAAACAACAACCCATTGTTCGGTAAGTCATAATGGATATGTTATCGTGCAGGAATTTTCTTATGTAAGTGCTGGAAGTAATTTTCGATAATTGCTAGCGCAAAAACCATACATGCGAAGTTTCATGCAACGAAATTACGGCTGCCTACCAGATATTGGATTCATGAACGTAGCATAGGGAAGGCAATCATTTCCTTTACTAGGTGGGGCATTTCCATGTCAATAGATAGCAATAATCATACTGTATATATCAGGGGGAAGGTGCCAACATTTTTTTCTCAGCTGAAACACCCTATATAGTAAATTCTGGAAGATTTTATGACGCCCAATAATCAATTAACATTTCTTCTTCTAATTTCTTTTATAATTTGGTTCCTAATTCTATTTAAGTAGTAAACTGATTTATCTACATGACTGAAATGACTCCTTGAATTTGCAACTTTTCCAATTTTGCATCGTTTTTGTTCATTTTTTGTTAAATTGTGAGTGCTTTTATCTTAGTCATTATGAAATTGCGTTTTCCCCTGATATTTTGAACACTCTGTGAAAAATTCACCTACACATTCACAGTTTACGAAAATATATTTAAGTAGTGAAGCACATTTTCGATATCGTTGTGAATTGTATAGTTTTCCTAAAATAAATTTCACTTGATTGAAATGTTATGTTCTGATTGTTTTCTATTTTTTAAATAGACATAGTTTTCTTGAGAATTTCGTATCTAGTATTTTCCAGCATGAAAGTATTGATACTATGTGCAAAAAGGAGAGAACTCAACTCATATGAAATCATCACATCATTGAATTTTTTCCACAGACTGTTCAGAATCTTGCCATAAAATGCAATATATAATATAAATAACATAAAAATCTGTATAACGAATAACTGTATAACATAAAATTCATTAGAAATTTTGGTATTTTTTACTTATCATGCTACCCATATTTTTTCGAATTATTTTTTTCGGTACTTTTACGGTTCCTGAGTTCGAAATACGTGAGTACTAAAAAAATTCGAAAAAATATGGATCACATGATGAGTGCCAAATTATCGAAATTTTTGTGAAATCAATATGAAAGTTAATGAGTTATTCATTGATCGTCCGTGGTTATGTCCTCTAGAAACTGTTCTCTTTCGAATAATAACATGTTTTTTCTTACATTCCATAGATTCCTTGCTAAAAAATGAGAAAAATGTTGTCATAAATTTGATTCCAAAGACGAACGTAGTTTTCGAAATATAGGATATCAAAGTTTTCTATGAAAACGGGTATTTTCCAATTTGAGAAAAAATACTTGTTTCGATTTCTAAGGCGATAAAGCTGATAATTATTAAAAAAATGTAACCCCACTGGTTTCTTTCAAAGTTCAATATTTTTTCAGGATTGACCAGTGAATAAAAACTCACAATGAATTATTTGTATTTGTTAAATTGCATCATCACTATTATAACTTTTGCGAACAAACCTACCGAATTTCAAGAAAATCAAATGGATAGATTTTCAAAAAATCGCTGAATGCCCGAATTTTTGCTTCGAAAGTTTTGATACCCTGTAAATCGAAAAATACAGGTCTTTGGAAAAAAAAAATTGAGAACTATTCACTCATTTTTCAGCAAGGAATCCTATCCTTGGATTTTTTTTGCAATATTAATGAAACACCCTGTACATATTTATTATCGTTCTCATATTCCGAATACCATCCAGTTTTTTTTTCTTGAAAAAATCGCCATAAAATGGGTCAGGAAATGGTTGAAAGACATGAAGCCGGAAGTACTATTAGATATTATGAGATTTGACAGATGTGTCAAAATGTGACTCATGAAATGGTTTGGAAATTACGTGTTTTCGTGAATTTTTTGACACCCACATTATATTTTTTCAATTATCCATTCGAAACTGTGTAAGAACACTGACCTTTTCGCTGTAGTTCCTTTTCCTTATTTCGGAAACAATCCACGGGAGCATCGGGCTGGAAAATCTCCTGTCCATGGCAGTAAATCCCTGATACACGACCGGAATCAACTTCATTTCGACTTTTTTCGATTCTCCCGACAAATTCAATCGAATCACGCGACCCGACTTCAGTCAATCAGATGGCCGATCCGTGTATTAATTGCCTCAGAAAAAGAGCGATTTTCAGGGCAACCACCTACTATTGTTCTCCACTGGAACAACACATATCTCGACAATGTCACTCCGGTAATGTTTCAATTAACGTTCGGCGATTAGAGTAATCAACGAACGAGATTGATTCGCATCAGACCGTACCGAATTTCTTAGGTTATTTCAATGGAATGAAAATAATGAAATCGCCGCGCATCATTGGAATCGGGCACTGAGAGGTTGGTATTGATCGGTACACTCACAATACACACAGACCATGAAAATTCGCTAATGTTGTTATTTCTTCATTTCCTTCTTCCCAGGCGTTGATGGATTCGTTCTCCTACAAGATCGGATTTTTTTATTGAAAGTACAAAGCATATAATGAACAAATATAAGTACTTACTCGAAAACGTTTAGGTGAAGTGGGGTTATATATCACATATCAACTACATTTTGTTTTCGTCTGATTCACAAAAAACTAATCGAATACATTTCCCAAACAGGTTCGGTCACAAAAACAAATCTGAACAATTTATAATCGGGAACCGGTTGATATATATCTACATATTTTAATCTTACACTCTTTCATAGTTGATGTATAATAATTCTAATCTGTATATCGACTCAAATGACGAATATGTGGTCTGTCTTGTACGACTATTAGGGGGAACTGATAAATGGAAACAAAACAATGGATGTAGATAGAAGGAAGGTTTTGTTGCGGTTTTGTCGTCTATTGATAGTTTGCGCAATTGCAAACAAAAGTATTTGCTTCAAAATTTGCTCTGCTGACATATGGCTTACATAATATCCGTTATAATCGTCATACCTCCCTCAACATTAGAGAATGAAGTGAATTATTGAAATGTTAGGTGCACACAGTGTGTCCAAGGCAAGAAGGGCCACTTATTATTAGGGGATATCATAAACTTCAAGAACTTTTGCAGAGATTTGTTTGAATAATGTGAGGAAAAAGTTACGCGATTGAAGCACAAACAAATTGACGACGGCTAGAAATCTCCGATGTTCTTTCACTTCTGAGTTATTTTAAAAAAACTGAATCACCTAAAAATATATAAGCAGGATTCAAAATATAAATTCCTTTTCTCCTATCGATAATATACAGAGTGGCCCAATGTGAACGAAACAAGGTATGCATTTTACTGAGAGATCAAGGAACTGACACTAAAATAAATTATTCTTCATGTGATGTTGGATGTGACAGGATCTAAAATAAAACATCTAGGGCACTACAAACTACAAAATGAGAAATAGTGATGAAAGGGAAAAAAGCGTTTCTTTCCATCACTAGCCCATTATTTTCATAAACATGTTTTCTCGAGAACTACTGCATTGAATTCCAAAAACAAAGGAAGCGTTGGTAAGAGATTTCGATTAACATGCGCGAAATATTTTCCCCTTCAAATGAAAACTACAGGTTCAAGGGTTTTTTTCTGAGAGCGATAACTACGTCAAATCGGCCATGTTTCGTTGTCATTGGGCCACCCAGTATAATAGCTATTTTTGATAGATACATTGACGACCATAACAAATATAGTGTCTATTTCGAATACTATGAAAATTAATTCAATTCAAGTGATATTTTGATATGATTGAAAAATAGTTGAGATGATTTTTTCGCCTTCTTTATTGAGTATAAAATATTAAATAAGAATTCTATGCAAATATTGCTTTTCTGTAGGTCATAACTATGGTGATCAATGATTTTCATCACACTCTATATATAATGACATCATGCGCTTCTTTTTTTTCAATCAATTCAGGGTTCATATTTTTTCAGACCTAACAAGTTGTACCTGGAATCTTCATGCAATCATTTGATCTCTGTAGATCCTAAATTTATGATTTTCAATTCAGAAGGTGAGATTTCATAGAAATTATGGATAATTGTCAAGTGATATTTGCTGGAATTATTGAGCTTCTGAGAATTTGAAATGTCTGAATCTCATCCGAAATATCCGAATACCGTCCTTTGAATAATTATAGCCTAGATAGGCTTTTTCTGAGCAAGAACAAGATGGAGAAAGAAGAAGAAATATTTTTGAGGTTATGCTGAATGTCTGTTGTCAATGTTTATAAGTTCAACTGACTCAACAACTGAGTCAGTTGTTGATTCAAAATATAGACAAGGCTTTTCATATTACAAAATTGAAGATAATTTCCAATACGGGATTCTCAAAATGGATCTGACAAAAATGTCCAACGAGAAAAAGCTCAAACTTAGTAGATGGTACTTCAGAAGTGAGTAGGATGGAATAAAGAGAAATCAAATGAATCAACAAATTTTTTGTTTCAGTTGGGTTTGCCTGCCTCCCAATCGTGTGGGCAGTGAATGCATTATGGTTTTTCAATGAAGCATTCCGTAAACCTGAATATGAGGAACAAAAACAGATAAAAAAATGTAAGTTTGTTACAATATTGTAATTGTTTCATCAAACTAGGTGGTACCTGAAAATTCGTGAAAATTCAAAGCAATTGTGAAGTGAACAGCCATGAATCTTTATTTTTACAGATGTGATTTTTTCTGCAATTGGATCAATAATTTGGCTAGTTATACTGACAACATGGGTAATAATATTCCAAGTCAACAGAGCAAGCTGGGGAGAGAGTGCAGATTATATTTCATTTATAATACCTGTGGGAACACCTTAAGAGTATATTGATGGATGAAAAGTAGCAAAACTTTTGTTTGCAATTTGTATCCATTCTTGGAATGTTCATCAAAACTGAAATCATACAGTGGAAGATTATGTACCATTGGATTGGTTCCAGGGCACTAAATAATGAGACGTAAACAACATATAAAAATAGATTTATTTCAAAATAACATCTGTTTCTCTAGTGTTGATTATTTTTTTTGACATTCTCATAAGAAATTATTTGGAATTCACAAATCTAATATTGAAAACTTGTCTTTGTAGGGAGATCGAGAGTAGTACAATTCAACCCATTATAGATATAGTACATCAATAATCTTGTCTGTATCAACAATAAAATCAAAACTGAGTATTTTACTGACTGATTTTGAACAATGCTCATATCTTAGAATCACATATATCTTTGATTAGCTCAATAGTTCTATTCTCTCATCTGATACACTTCTGAAAGCAATGAAATGGAAAGTAAGATTGTGTTATGAGTCAACCTTATAGTAGCACACCAGAAAATTATTCATAATGGTTCAATACTAGTTGGTTTATAAATAAACACTTAATTATTATATACATGATGAAACCAGAATCTGCAATATCGACTTGTGACATTGTGAATTCTGTATAAAAAAGTTTATATATGACTACAAAATGCATCACTTTGTTTGTAAATGCTTAATGGAATTTGTAAAAATATCATATCTATCTAGCTGAAGTCATTCAATACGGATTCCCGCTCTACGTCCATTCCTGAACTTTTGAATTTCATGTTTCACTAAGCGCAACAAGAGCAAAAGCGCAAGAATGTCTGATATCATCAACATGAGGAATACTTTTTGCCAGCCATAGCTCGATACAAAACCTGCCAATAGTGGTCCGACAGCAGCACCTATGAAAAAACCAAATTATTGATGTGTAAATGCAATTAATTAGAATAATAATTAGATACTACGTATACAAGTGTATACCAAGGTACAGAAGACATTTTTCTCAGCCGAACTATATTATTTTCGGAGATGCTTGCATTACTGATTCAATCCCAATATCACAATTATTTGTGATATTGGAATTGAATGTGAATTATTATTATTCTAATTCACTCTGTGAAAACATCCATTAGAGGGAAGTAATCCCTGATTACTTGACTCATAATAGATGATTACCCAAGATACTACCTAATAAATATTTATTTCGACAAATATATTTCACTACTGTGCACGGTTGATTTTTTGTTCGTATTTCACAATGTATCAATTTTCATGACTAAATAATCGGAGATATATATATATATATTCAATACCTGATAAAGTTTCACCATTCTTAAGAACTTTACCAGGTGTTAACCACATGTCACCCTTCCAGATCATCTTATTGAGAAGGAAGAATACAGGTTAGATTTATTCCTAACCTTGTGGTTTTGGCAGTAAGAACTTAACCTGACATTCGGCCTTGTGTCGTAGGAGCATGGTCCCGAAATGAAAAATTTGAATTCAATTCAACAATAATAATAATTTCAATATGTGAACTTCGAACAATAACGTACCGAGTAATAACTCAATGTAATGTCATTTTTGTACTGTACAATGTTATATATTTTTACTAATGTCATTTTGTGCCATGTTTCACTGTAACATCGTTGTATTCAACCTCAAAAGAGATGTAAGTACACTACACAACCATCAGTTGGATAGGTATTTATTATTTTTGTCTCAACTTATAGCATCCCTGATGATGGAAATAATCATTTCCGAAAGCTTGGATAAACTTTAAAGAGTTTCTTAATTATACATTGCTGCATTCCCCAATACATTGGTTTCATTCCTACTGGTCAGCAACGACTTCCCTTCTTTATATATATATATCATTCTGGAATATACATGAAGAAAACTGTATCAATGTATTCGAAACCAAAAATTCGAATGAAGGTTAGGCCTTTTCAGTTGCCTTGCGACTCATACTCATACAAGATTATTATTGTCTCTGTCATGAAGTATGAATTTGACAGACATATATAACGGATGCACATATCGCAATATACGAAGAATTCTCTCATGAAATCACAAATTCAAATAATTATTTGAAGAAGAACATAAGAAGTACTTAGAAGAACGTTCTGAGCCATGAAGCAATAGTTTTTTTTCCAAACATGCCCATTGATACATGTTAACAGAAAGCAGTGTTGACTGTTTAATGTTGGCTTCAGATTTTCCAAACTAATCCTGTGAAGGAAACTTTTTAATCTAGTCTCAATCGAATGTTTGCAAACCAGACCTGTTGAGCAAACTAGTCCTGTAGAGATGAACTTTCCAGCGTGGAAATAGGCCATAAAATTAGATTTTTGAGACGAGTGAAATGAAATACGTACCGATAGACCCGGTCCCATCGATTATAGCTGTCACGGTGGCTAAGGCTTTGGAGTTCCCTTCCAAACTGTGGTGTGTACCCAGCTCTGCAGATACTGCTGTCGTTATAAGTGCGTAAGGGCCGTTCACCAGCAAGCCAACAACTACAAGGAGAACCATGTTCACGCCCAAACTTATCGTGCTCAGTTTTTCGTACACTACCATCTAAAAAAATTACGAGAAATCTGCTGAAAATCCGGGAAAACTCCATCATGTTGGTTAATCTTATAGTGGGAATTTCCGAAATAACCCTTCAAGTGCGTGGATAGGAATATAACATCCAACTATCTTTCTCAATGGTGAGTTTGAAGCTTTACATAAAATAACCAAATTTTTTAATCCAGTATGAGAATCCAAATTTTCGAGGATAACTTGAGTTTGGTTCCAGTTCAACAGTATTTCTGGGCGAAACAAGATAGCATATTCATCAATATAAAAAAAGTTACAAAAACATTTAATCAAAATTCATTATTAGGATACCGGGGCTGAATCCCTTCCTAAAACGCCTGGTATAATTTTTCTTCATAACCTATAATGTAATAGGAATCGAAAATTCGAAACAAATATACCCGGTCAATGCAATGAAAGTTCTTTGGTGATTGGAAATTATTTTTCCCATGTGTATATATTGGAAATTTGAAGTGAACCTGTGAAAGAGACAAGTATCACATGGAGAAATGATAACCTAACACTCGCGCTGTTTCCTAATTTCCTAATTAACCATGTGATTACTTTTCTACATTTCATGAATTTATTCATATTGTATTATCTTTTTTTCAGTTTAGTTTATTTTAGTTTAATACGGGCAAGCCCAATTACAAATAATATTACAAGATATACATTATGTGAGTAATACAACAACAGACACAATATATATGATATTTATAATATTGAAGACATTAAGAAGATCAATGAAGAGTAAAAGTACAAGTACAGTCAGTGTAAAAGTTGGAAGATAAAGTGACAAGATGGTCACTTACACAGTTGATTTTTAAACTTATGAAGAAGCGTTGAGAAGATGTCAATATCGAAGTGATTAGCCGCTCTAAGGGATCTTGGGATATAGCTGAATAAGCAATGTTGGTACGATGGTAGGGAATATGAAAAGTAGCTATCTGTCTAGTAAGACGAGTGGGGACTACTAAACTGATTTGAGAAAGTAGATCAGCACAGTCATATTCACCATTTAATATCTTGTATTGAGTCAATAGATCTCGCTGATTACGTCTGTTGTCCAAAGACGGAATATTGAGATAACTCTCAATTGAGGCATAATGGCTAAAGAAGTTAGATTTGAAAGAACCATGTCTAAGAACCTTTTTTGAACACGATCAATCTTGGATATCTGGGTTACATAATGTGGTGACCAGAGAGAGGAACAATAATCGAGGTGAGTTCTAACAAGTGTGCAATATAGGATTTTAATGGCACTCAGACTGGTGAAGTCACGAGTAGTCCTCTTAATAAAACCCATCATTTTGGTAGACCTGTCGACGATGGAGGTTATGTGGTAAGTAAAGGTTAGGGAGTCGTCAAGAATTACTCCAAGGTCCCTGACACGGTCGACAGCGTCTATGGGTTGTCCATTGACAAATGACAGGTTGATGGGATCAAGTGAAACGTTGATCATATTCATGTTCTATGTTCCTTGTTTTAAATGTGCATCTTGTTTCTCGGGAGACAATGATTGATTATATGATTAATGATTAGTATTATTTTTGAGTTTTTTGAAATATTCGTGAGCGAAAAAATACTCCCGAGTATAATTTCATCTCGCGTGGTTTTCGGTGAAAAAATTACACGAAATATCAGTAGTTACCAATGGTGCAGCAAGTATCAACATCAATGCGCACGTAGACGCCGGCATCTGTGTTTTGTCGCACAGCACGCCGGCTATCACTGCCCCAGCTATGCCGCCAACATCGAAAAGGGTCGACATGTCAGCACTGAGAGTTGCTCCCATCGTGGCTACAAAAAAAAACAATAATATCAAACATCATAATCCCCCAACATCAGACATGTTTCTAGTAAAAGATATATCATATCGTATCTTTGGGTAAGGTTTCGAAAGGTGATAAGTTCGGAAAGGCTCAGGAAGAATAGTACCTTTCGGATGGAAATAATAAACTTCAGTTTACTCACTCGAAGAATTCACGTATAGCGGGAGCCAGTACAAGAAGGTGTAGCTGACTAGTTTCGAAAAGAACAGAGCAAACGAAAATTCCATAACGCCTGGTATGAAACAGGCGTTCAGAAAACCGATGGCAAGTTCCGGTTCTTCCGATGATGTACTAGGAAGCAGGTGGCTTCGTTCTGTGTGTCGTCTTTGAACTTCCTGGAAAACAAAAGTTGAGAGAAATGTTCGTGACATGCAATCTAAAGATATACAACGCCATTATGTAGCTATTTTTCTAATTGCTAATCTCTGAACAACAATTTTATTGTTGTTGAAATGTTCAGAAATGCTTATATGTAACTGGAGTATGGAAATTATATCATTTTGCAACATGGAATATTTTCAAATTGATCATTTTGCCGGAAAAATTAAGATATATCTTACATCAGATACTTATAAACACTTCTAAAGTATGTTTAGATTGTAGAGACAGCATAATAAATCAATCTATACAATGCAAATTCTTCACAATCAAAATAAATTTTCTATGTTTGTAGCATATCATGTACAAACATTTCTTTTATAGTATTTACTACTATTTGAATGGTCTAAAACCCTTATGTAACCAATAAGACGGATCTTTTTTGCTTTAAAAACGTATCTAAGAAAAGTATTCATGAACACTTATTTATGTAGAATGAATCACAGTCGATATTAGATTTCAAACAAAAAAAAAAAGGTATACCTATGATCTGTTATTCTTATATTGATTTGATACTGTCTCCACTTCCAAAACAGATTGTAGCAGAATAGAGAAAGATATGAATAGAGAACATGGATAGTGAAGAGTCAAATCACAAATAGCATCGAAGCCAGAACACACCGAAGACCCCAAACAATAATATTAATCATGCACTTACTACATCGTTATTCCCCAAATATCGTGATCGAGAAATGACACCCTATAAAAATTTAGATTTTCATAAAGAATTCATGGCAAAATTATGGAAAAATTACAGAATTTTGGTACTATTTCTAAGGGCGTCTAAATATTGGTGAATAATGATAAGCATCAAAATGCTATAAAATAACAAAATAGAGTATTGTTCAACCAGCACTAGTCAATTCCCAGGAGTATGAAGTTTGCAAATAATACAAGTGAGAAATGAGTATGAGTTATACACTATACTTATTCTACAGCTATGATTTCAAATCAGAAATATCTTGAAATTCATTCAAAATATCAATTACATATAAAATAACTGAAGAATGTTATTTTTATTTTTTTTTTTTGAATGGTATTTCAATCAGGAAATGAAATTGAAGACATACAATGTACCTCACTGTTATATAAAAAGCACTTAAGAAGAGAAAGAGCAGTTTTGCATTATATCTGTAGACAAAATACATTCTTGTTTCAAATTTCCATTTTTTCATTAGATAATTTTCTGAAACAATAATGATTTGAATTGACTATTTTCCATCCGCCAGAAAATTCAACAAATACATTATTTTCCAAAAACTCACTTGCTCCCCTATAACAATATCAGTATCGTCCACATCTGATCCTACTCCGGAAGATTCATCGTTGTTAGCCACCTGGTTTTCCAAACGTCTATATCTTTTCTAAAAAAGTTGTACACAATTATTTTCAATAACATTGTTTTTATATTTTAAAAAGCACTGAAGTTGGTAAGAGTATTGAGAGTTATCATCATCTTATGTTATCATATTCTTCCCGAATGAGGACATCGTTTTTGAGCTACAAGGTGTTGAAAATTGTTTTCTCTGTATTTTCGATACATTTCGAAAAATTTTCGATTTCGTCTTGAAAAATTCTCTCCTATATGTATAACATGCGTAACATAATAATTACATTAACATCAATCAGCAGTTGGATATATCTCATAGTAGTTTGATATCAAGAAATATTACATGTTAGCAGTTAGCACTCACTTAATTGGACTTTTTTCTTTATTCTTTTCATTTCATACATAGTGTGGAGTTCAAGATGACTGTTCTATAATTGGGTTTATGCAACTCAGCAACTCAAAATCTCTACTAGTTCAATTTTTCAACTTTTCAAATCGAAAATACAGGGAAAAGAGAATAATTTTTTGGAAATTGTTGTAACACCATGTAGCTCAAAAACAGTTTGTTTCAGGATTTATGTTTATGAGGAAATTCTCATACTATTCATAAATGGAAGGAACTTGTTTTGGTGAAAAGATATTTTTATGCTTTGAAATCTGAGCCAATAATTTATATCCCTCTGCAGTTACGCCCATCAGTAATAAATAGGATATTCGCCGATTAATATCGATATAATTAGACATATTATCAACAATAATTTTTTTTAGATACGCAATATTGAGGAAGTATTCCTTAATATTTCAATTCGAAATATTTTCACTATCAGCAACAATTTTTCAAAAATTTAATAGGCAACTTTTGACCTCCGGCAAGGCATCCTAAATTACTATCACAATAAATTGTAAACAGTCTAGTCAATACTCGATACCACTTTGCAAATTCCATGTTTTCCTGGAAGTATTAGAATAGATAAGGAGATAAATAAGCAAAGGAAAATAACAAAAATTATTCCAGAAAATATCATTCACCAAGTTACGCAAACATATTGATTGATAAATTATTAGCAAAATGAATGGAACAATTCAATCTCACAAACGAAAAACAGTGAGTTTTTTCATACTAGTTACAGTTAACCTCGAAAAATCTTTATGGAACAACTAGTTCTCAATACATGATTTGACTCGATTTTGACAACCTATATTTTTTTGAAGAACCGACTGATTCACTTTCGATTTTCGTTATCAAATGTGATATTCGAAGGACAATGGAGATGGATAATGAACCATAGCAGATTATACAGAGGGAAGCAAAATAATATAAAAAACTCAATTCAGGGAAAAATCGAAAACAGTAATTGAAATTCATGATGCTCAGAAACGGCCTCCTCGATATTCACTACTTACTGTTTTATCTGGTACTACATCAGAAGCCACACATCCAACATCACTAGGGTTAACCACCAAAAATAAGAATAGTATGAAACCTGCTGCCCCTATATATAAGCCTGGCATTATGAAAGATAATGCCCAGTCGGTTTCCACATATTCAGCAGCAATCAAAGAACCTAAAAAATATAGCCTTTCTCACAACTAGTATTAAGGATAATGAAAATTTTATGGTACACTATTGTTATTATATTAGAAACAGAATGATGGGAACTCGATTGAATTACAAAAAAAAATCTTTTTCTTTGCTCTAATTCCTAAAATACCCTGAAAAAATATGAAATACATCGATTTTTTATAATCATTGTAATTAATCATTGGATATATTTGCTCGAAATATGAAAGTTTCTACATTGACCGAAAAAATTACATGAATTATTCATTTTGTTGAATATTTTGCTATTAAAACGAGAAACAAAAGAAAATAAACAATATCAAATCCAATTTCCAAACTGCTTATTGTTGCAGCATATTTTCATCTTGTGCCTGGAAGTGAATACAAAATAATATTCGTTTACCTAAAATGTTTCCTATACTCGTATGTGAATTCCACAGCCCAAAAATGAGACCTCTTTTGCTTTTTCCGAACCAATTACTCATAACTGTCACAACGCCCGGCCAACCAGTTGTTTGGAAGACTCCTGCAAACCCCTGAAATATCGGTTTTACCATTATCAATGCAACAAAATTTTGAGGATACACAGTATTGGATGAGATATCTTCCTATTTTCATTCATAAAAGTATATTCAGTTCAGAGTAATCGTCAATTTCACTAGTCATAAGCGAAAGTTTCTTGAATTGAAATATATATGTAATTATCATTAGGTAGGTTAGTGAATTCTAAAAATTTTCAGACTATGTTATCACAAACAGTAAATGAACCGAGGAGCTCAGTTGTTTTTAACCTATCATCTCATGCATAAATTGACTGGATTCGTGTACAAACACCATCAACTCTTTATGTAATCACACAAAACGAAAAGTATTCGAATTATTCAACGTATTCTCGAATACATTCATCTTTCTCGCGGCGTAAAAAGGTCACTATTTTTCACGACAAATATATTCCAAAATGTAATATGACATGGTAGATACATTTACTCACTTGAACTACTACATAGTATGTCAAACTATGTATGTCGTACGTCTTGGCGATTCCTAGTAAATAACTGAATATTCCAGACATTAGCATGCCTAAGCTCAAGAAATATCTCAGATTAACTCTTTCTGCTATGAAGCCGGAGAAGAACATTGCTATCGCATAGCAAAAAAGGAAGGAAGAGTCCAATTCTCCCAGCATTTGGGTGGCGTTTGAGTCACTGCCATCTAAAAAAAATAAGGATATGATGAAGAAATATATTCATTATCTAGTTGTTATCATGAGCCTAGATGAGAAATGATGATTTTATCTCAGCAGATTTTAAGGTAAGGTCTTATTCAAATTAATATTACAGTTCTTACATCTCCCAATTTCAGGGAATACAAATTCCTTTTTTCAATATTTTCACGGAATGTTGTTGACCTGGTGCAAGAAATTGTGATTTTTCAATAAAAATATCAAGATTATGATAGCATATCTTGTCTGAAAATCAATGCATAATGTGAATTATGTTATTGCTACATTTTACAATCTTCAGCAAAATACAAGATCAAATATATTTTTCTTCAAGAATATTTAAGATTTCATTAATTTTCAATAACTTCAAAAAATACTTCAAAGTTGAATTGAATACTAGGAAAGAGAGGCTAAACAGGGTGCCACACTATTTTCCTAACAATATTATCTTCATTCAGTATTAAATAAATAGCTGAAAACATTTTTGAATAGCTTGAAATGTAATAAACACCTATAACATCATATTATTGCATACAACCCTCAAGAATACATTCATATTTATTTTTGCCTCACAGATAGGTACATCAACCTCATTTAATTACATTATTCCTATAAAAAAATATAAAATATTGCTTTCAAGTTTCTTTCATGACAAAATTGTAGGGATTTCATATCTTCATTAAAATCAATGTTCACATATTTACTTGAGAAATTACAAATTAAAAACTTATGAAATCAATATCTTTTCTAGATTCATGAGAAAGATATTTTGATGAATTAAAGATAAAATCTGTGAGTTTGTTTTTTGATGTTTTGAGAAATGGGAGATATTGCTTGCCAATAAAATTATTGGATACCCTGTATAATGAAATTTTTGATAATGAGATTATCAGAAGTGGTTAATATCTAAATCTGAAATACCCACTAGCAAATATGTCAGACCCAAGACAGAAATTCATATGAACCATATGATTGCTTGAACTCAATCTTATCTCTTATCAGATTTTCAATAATTGTTATACAAATATTTTACCTCAATATTTATGATATCAGATGTTTTTATTATCTCTAATCTCTAAGGACATTCACTATGCAAAACATTTCAGGTATGATGTCAATATTCAAAACAATTAAATATTAAAAAATAATATTGTAGACAGATTACTTATACACAAAAAGTATCTGTAATCAGCAAAACACAGTCAGCAGGAAATAGTAGTTTGAGATAACATGTTAACAACTCCTTGAAACCCACTACAAGCATTAGCACCAAATAGTCATAGTAGGAATGTTATTTGCATGAAGCAAATATATATAAGTAAAATTCAAATATTTGATTCCAGATAACTCAACAAGAGTAGGCACTCAATATATTTTGGATAACACATACTTTCAGAATAATTCAACCATGATTATCAGAGTAGATGAGTAAAAAATGGAAAGAATGAAAAAATAATATTCATTTTGTTCAAAATTATTCAGATACAATGACAACTTTTTCTATACATAGTACTAGTAGTAGTAGTACTAGTACTATAATAGTAATATCCATCAAAAAACCGTAATATAATTGTAATATTATTTTAGGTCCATTGATTTGATTTATTGAATTAATTACTCAATAGTATCCTTCACTTGATGGTACTAGTGATGGTAGTAGTACCAATACTTCACTGTATAGAAGAACATATACTCCATACAGTACATAATATCATATCATGAGCCTAATATCTTTTATATTTACATCCACTGAACTTGTCTTTAGCTTCAAATTATTGTATCTTGCATTTCTTCAGAGGAATGAGTTGTTTTGTTGTGTTATCTGGAAGAAGAATAGTTATAGAGAGATATTACATACCAAAAGGAGCCCAGTCACACCAGTTTTTAGGTTCATTTTCTTCAGGAGGTTTCAAACTGCTACAGTTCCTATGTAACACTGCTTTCACAACTGAAATGGGCTTTCTTGACATATGATAGCACATATAAGCAATGTATGTTAAAAACACTACACTTGCACGATAACTAAAAGTATAGGTATTATATTGTATTGATAATGAATTAGTTACTTGCTAACTTACCATATTTCCCTATTAAAATGGAACCGTGGACAACACTTATCGGTCAACTTTTGTAAAAATCTAATGCCCCAAGGAACTTCACTGTACAGCAAGCTCATTTTAAGTTGATGTTCGAAGAATCTTAATTGATTTCAAGGGATGACTAATATGAAACTGAAATAAATAATCTTTTATTATTCTGGTTCCATTCAGCTGGAACAGCAGCAGCAATGGAATGAATAAATTCAGCAGTATCTAGGATATATTATATCACCTACCAGTGAATTAAGGAGAACCTTATTTATTATGAAATCAGTTAACTACACCATTGTTGATCTCACAGCTTCTACTAATGGAAGAACAATGAACAATATCAATTTTCAAATAACGTTCCATTTATTATTAGTTATGGACTCAAAAGTCAAAACTGACATTAAATGAGTGACAATTGACAATGACATATTTCGTCTTCTTTTTTCATACTGTCCTCTTTGCTCCATTGACTATAATTCCTTATCATCTTACGATTATTAGTCCCAATCAGTTACCTTTCAGGACTATCCGGCAAAGAACTTAGATGTTATTAACATCGAATAATTGTTCATACATAAACTCTTCGCTCTTTCCCCAAGAACATTACTTGACGGTTCTTGTCATAATGTATGTTCGCTGTCTTTGCCAAATTTTTTTGTCTTTCCCAATATTTTATTATAAGAATATTATTGATAATTCATTATTATTTTCGATAAGCATACGCAACACACATAATTGGGAAATTGTAGTCAATCGTGCTTAACAGGGGCGGACTCAAGACACCTTTTGATAAGAACCTCATAAAAATATAAAGAGTCCATTAAGTTTGATTTCGCGATTAGATCTGATTGATTATATGATGATTATATATGTTATTTTGGTGATTTCTTTGAGCGATAATAAGCATCGAGAAATGTTGAAATATTTTCCTACTCTTTTGAAAACTAGTGAGATTCCACTAGGAATTTCATTAAATACATTTCCTAACGAAGTTATGTACACCATTTTTCGTAAGACCATAATAAATATGCAAGGCTGAGTATTTATGAATGATATCTGGAGTTGTTATACATATTTCTAGTCATATATTCGATCACATAAGTGGTATTATGTTGTAATAGTTGGGTACATCTAATAATACAAGTCAATATGAAGACGCAAAATGAAAATAATTATTTTAATCACTCAGATCATACCTTCCTAAATGAACTACTTTCTATACAACCAAACTGTGTTCTATATGCTATATTCTTGGATGGTCATTTCAACTTCGATATTTTTTGTACTGAAAAATATATTTTCCACGTTTACTCGTGTGAAATATCGCACTTTTCAGACTAATTATATAATATTTACCATTGTTTTTAGAAATGTCAAACACCACAATAATAATCAACTATACACATTTTTTTTTTCGTGACAATATACTACGAATTGCGTGAAGAATTCATTCAGCACAATCATTGAACAAAAATTATGAATATTATTTAGAAATACCTATCAGCTTTCCCGAAAACCATTTCTTCCTAATTCACCCTGTATATTTAAAGGCGACGAGGCCTGAAGTGTACTATTAAGTTACAGATAAGGATCATGAATTGATTATGGTTTTATCTGTATTATACCTATATAAGTTATTTATAAGGAACCCGTGAAATGCTCATTATTATAATATAGCAGATTACCCCGTTCGAAACTCGATGAACGCTGTCAGTGTACAGAGTCGCGGTTGTGAATTCGCGTTCCGCCACATGCCGGTAGATGGAGCCAGGTGTAAATTCGCACGTACGATAAGTTGATGGTTGCTCGGAATTTCTTTTTGCGGCTATTTTCCTTGTTTAGCGCCCTTTATAGTGCAAATTTGAGTGGAAATCCTGCGAACGGACTATCAGCTATCCATGTTGAAGTGTGAAAGGCAGCCTGTGTGTTTTTGCACGATATATTCGCCTGTTTGAGGTAAGTGTTCTTTCAGAATTTCTCTGACCTAATTTGCTATTTTAAGCCGAAATAAGTGGAGTTTCGGCAATTTTTCCATGTCAGCAGATCAAATATGATTCGAGCCGTCACACAATCGAAAAATTTCAACAGCACATCACCTATTTTGGCTTTTTGGCCAAGTGGATTTTTAGGTTATTTTTTTGCACAGTATGAGAGCACTGTTCCACCATCTACTTGGAACATTTTGAAATGAGGCAATTGATTCGAATACCAACAAAAATTACAAATTACGCATATAGGTCTGGTTTGTTCTATTAGGAAACTATTTGATTTCATTACTTTTGAAGGTACATCTACCATCAACGTACGTCGAAATTTCATAATCATTTTTTAACAAGTTTAATCTTGAACGTAACATTCTGTATCATTCACTATCTTTATTTATAGCTCTAGTATATATGATAAATAGATTGACTGTCAGTTAGAGTTACAGTTACATAGGTATACAAAATTATCCTCTTTTTTGCTCGTGCATCTCATCAAGACAGAGGCGTAACACAAATAATTTTCGACCTGCCATGGGTAGCTACAAAATTGATTCATTCATGTGAAATTGATTCACAGCATGTGTAGAAATTACCTTAGGTCGAAAAATGAACTATAAAGACTCTTTGAGTGAATTTCGAAAGTTACTCATAATTAGATCAACAAAGGATTTTCTCACTGTGGCGTATCAAACAGGTTGGGGATAGGGTAAATATCGGGATAAATATAGGTACCTAGGTAGGTACTTGTTTATTCCCCTACTCAATTTTTTTTTTCATTCCATCATGTGCAGGTAAGCTATATCCGGATAGGATTTTCGATTTTTTAACATATATTATTGTTATTTCGGAAAAATATATATTATATATCATGAAGTCTCAAGACATTTCGAAATAAGTCAATCCTCTGCATCGAGAGCCTTCTTGTTGTTGCCAACAGATTTTTTTGTAGCAAGATATGATCCTTCAACTGTGAAATTCTTATTTGATATCCGATATGTGCGATTTTTTTTCTGAATGATCCTGCCATCAATAATTCTACTCTGGTGCCAGAGTTCACAATGGAAATAGATAGTTCGAATTTTCTTCATCTCCGAAAATCCAGAAAAAAATGTTTTTTAAAAAAATGTTACTACGCCACTTGATTAGCGATACATTCAAAAGGATGTTCACGAATATTCGACATTTCAGATTGTTTTCTTCATGTATTGAAGTGGTTATGATATCATTATTAGTTATTATTAGTGAGTTGACAAATGATTCATTCGATACTTACAGTTTTGAAAAGATCGATTCTAATCACTCGATTCAAAGAGACGTTGTAGCGTCTTTATTATCATTCATTCAATATGATTTGGGTATATAGATAGGTGGGTATATAGTGAATCATTCTATGAATAAAACAAACGATTGAAATCAATGAAATTTAATCAATTGGCTCGAACGAATAATTCCAACGAAATTTATTCGGTTCAAATATCGAATTCTTGTTTCCGTGTGTCTGTTCACACCACATAGATAAATAAGTAGGTATATCGCATCCCCCATTCCGTTCTAAACACTTTACCTACGCGATGGAGGACAGGGTGAATCCCTCCCACCACTCTGTCTATGAATCCTAGACACACAATGGCGTAGCGGTTACAAAATAAAATGTAGTCTCGACTGGTGCCCGCGAACCAGAAAAATGGGCCGGCCTCTATGGCTTAGATGAATATACCGGAGGTACCTACCTCCTAGGGCAAGATAGAATGGCACCCTCGCCACGGCTAACCTGTCCTGTGGTGATAGTTTGTGGTGGTAAATGGCGAGCTTTAGACGAATATTATAGATGGGTTTGTGTAGCACGAATTTACATTCAACTTCAATTTGCATTTACCTCTCAACTCCGACTTAGAAGTTGTACTTTTCTTTATTCATAGTAGATTTTATGCAAACTTGAACCATTCTGAATGTTACGAGTTTGATAAAAATGCATCCGTGAATAGTCGGAATTTTTTTAAATTTTCTCCCGGCATTTTGTTCATTATTTTTTAAAGATAGTATTTTGCATTTTCAATGCCAGTTCGTTCACATGCATATTATCATTTCTATTATTTCACATTGTTGAAAATAATTTCTGCAAAATTTCGAAGTTATGTAAAATATCGTTGCAATCAACATGAAGATTGTAATTCCCTAAAAAAAATTGAATCTAAGCATACGGTGACATGTTCAGGGTGAATATACAGGGTGAGTCAAAAATGTGTACCGAGCTTCCTGGGGGTGATAGAACATTGAAAAATAAGTGTAGTTTGATGATTAAACTCATGGCCCTAAATGCATATTAAGGGAGATATATCCTTCCAAAGTTGATAAAATTAAAATAATTTCTCCGCATAACTTCTGAACGATGAAAGCCACCCGCATGAATGTATGTTGTCAAAATACATTTTTTCGTCACACTTCCACATTTCTGATATTGTTATAAATGGTGTTTTCAGAGGGTGAGTCTTGATTTTTTGTAGAAAACTTTTTTCCCTGTAATATTTTCGGTGAAAAAACAGGAGCATTCGATGGAGCGAAGAAAATTACATGAAAAATTACATGAAAAATTGAGCCGTTCGTGAGATATTTGAGTTTTTGTAGTTACATGATATCAGCAGATTGATTTTATTCATCGCCAGATTCATCGGTAACAATATTTTAGCAGGCCATGATGAATAATTTTGTTCTCAATTTTGACGTTCATGTCAATCAACATTCGAGTCAACATTGTTGTAGTCGATTTGTTCGTGTGGTTTTTCTGTGGCATTTATCACTGCGATTATCAACTGAGATTTTAAGAAATATTGCAGGTTATTCGTTCTCTGAACAAACTGATATGCTTCTAATGCTTGGCGAGTGCTTCGGCAATGCAAATGCTGCTGAAATATCGTTATACCGATGAATCTCGCGATGAATAAAATCAATCTGCTGATATCATGTAACTACAAAAACTCAAATATCTCACGAACGGCTCAATTTTTTGTATTTGAATAAGAGTACCTTTTTCATGTAATTTTCTTCGCTCCATCGAATGCTCCTGTTTTTTCACCGAAAATAATTCAGGGAAAAAAGTTTTCTACAAAAAATCATGACTCACCCTCTGAAAACACCCTTTATAACAATATCAGAAATGTGGAAATGTGACGAAAAAATGTATTTTGACAACATACATTCATGCACAAAATTTCAATCGAGTGGCTTCCATCGTTAAGAAGTTATGCGGAGAAATTATTTTAATTTTATCAACTTTGGAAGGATATATCTCCCTTAATATGCATTTTGGGCCATGAGTTTAATCATCAAACTACACTTATTTTTCAATGTTCTATCACCCCCAGAAAGCTCGGTACACATTTTTGACTCACCCTGTATAATATTTTTTTATAGGAAATTATTTATATAGCTAATTTTTATTTTTTCTTGGGAGGCCATATTTCGCTATTTAGGCATAACATTTGATTCTAAACAATCTCTCTCAGTATCATTCTGAGTTTTCTGAAATAACGGTATAGGTATTTATATAATTTTAATTTTTTTGACTTACCTGTATGCTGCAACAATTCTAAATGCAACTAATTTGATTATTGCACATGCACCAAATTTTGACAGCATTTGTGTTTTGATTGTGCAATTAATTTGTAAAATTCTCATATTTTGCACACGTAAATGACCACAATGTAAATCAACTGAACATGAAGCAATATTATTGTCAAAATTGCAAGCATCTCGCAAGCCTCTGAATGTTTTTTGTTAATGCAATGAAAAATCAAGTTGAAAAAAATGTCTCCTCTCACTTTTGCTTCTCGTTCATTGTATGGGCTTCAAATAGGCCTATACAGAATGTCTACTCGTTTCCCATGGTTCTTACTGGAGTATAAACGTCGAGGGGCAACGCTTTAAAAATATTTAAAAATTCGATTCAACCGTATAAAGTCTTTCATATCCCGACCATGAAAGAAACAGCGCGTTTTCAGTTTCAAAAAATAACTATTTTTCCAAATTCACCCCTATAAGGCACCCTGCCAGCTGGAGCTATCGAGGGTTGTTGATAAAAATGTTTCAGCGTACAAAATGCGAGACGAGATCGCATCATTGTCGTCAGATGAATATCAGTTGGCCATGCAACGGCTAAGCACTATACAGGGTGTTATTCGAGTACGTGGCCAAACTTCGAGAAGTTATTTTTTGAGTGATTCTGAGACGAACAATTTATATAAACATAGGGTCCGCTAATCCTGCATTTTAAAGACACAGGGTGTTATTTCGTAAAAATCTTAATAATCCTGTCGCCGATTTTGTTTAAATTTGACAGTGATATTTAGGGTAATGAGTAGTGACTAATTCAGTCCTAACTTAATCGAAATCATCAAGTCTAGTGGCGTCTCGGAAGGTGCCTCACCAATATTTTTGATGAAAAAATTTGCGTCACTGATTTTTTTATAATGTGTGTATTTTTTCTCCTATCTTGCTCTGTTTTTGAGAAGAAGAAAAAACCATAAAAATCACTCTATTGCATGTCCCTGGGACAACATAATGAAAAATTAAAACTACCAAACCATCCAAAACTGTTATTTTACCTGTTATTTTTTTCATTCTACTCTTCAGAATTGTTATCCAAATCAATGTAAATAATGAAAAAAGTGCTTCAATAATACTGTACTGTACTACTGTAATACTGTTTTTGATGTATGAATGAATTTTTTATTTTCGACGATTTTCATTTTTGATTTATTATTAGAAATTGCGATATTTTTCTGGACATTTCGACAGAGAGCTACAATGTTTGAAGCGGCTCACTCACACGTAGGTAACCCATGGATTTTGACTCGTATTGAGGGTGCGAAAAAAGGTGCATCAAACCCCGGTACAAATGAAATTAAAAAAAAAACGATTTTTTCAAATGGAACAAACACCCTGTATTTTCTAACATTCTTGATTTAAAGAATTGATTACCTTCTGAAATAATATATCGCTATGCTATGCCTATATTCAACGGTTCTAGAAAAAAGAGATATTTCAAGTGAAAGACTTTTCTCAATCATCATTTTTATGATCCATTTTTGAGCAATTTGAAGGTCATTCACATTAGCTTTCATGTATTTTTAATTCATGAAAATCCTACTACTCCCATGCAAAAGAAATTTCCTTGATCTTTCATTTTTTTTTTCGCTATTTATACGTACACGTGACCCCTTCGAAAAATCTTTGGCACGTGTGTGTTGCAAGGCCACGTCGAGTTCGACAAAAAAAGGTCCTCTTCACTATTTTCGTATCTATTTTCGTTAGAAAGTCATTGACGTTACAAATAGCTGACGTTCAGAGATCAGTAAATTATGATCTTATATTTCAATACAATAGTTATGGACAAAGATAATTGACCGAGGTGTCATGTCCCATTGGCTTGTTGTCAGGGTGGATATGTGAGGAAAAGAGACTTTAAAAAACACGATATTTTCGAATAACTTGAACAAGGTGAGACTGACTGAGATATGTTTTGCTTGATGGAACCCAAATGACCTCCTCTCTATCCTCCGTTAGACTTTCCATCGAACTTCGGAACACCCTGTATAACGACAGACTAGAAATATCTGCGTTCCCTTGTCGAGCGTACGCCTATGGTCGATTCTGGCTTCGTCTTGAACAAGGCCTCAGAGGCAAATACAGACATTTTTCGTGAATCCTTCATCCGAATGAAATAATCGTAGCGCTTATATCTTATATCTGGCAGACAGAAAAATCTGAGAAAATGTCTGTGCCTCTCTATATAATGGTCCGTGAGAAGATAGGGGAACGTGAACGAGTACGATGGCATTGAAGAGAGGAAAAGATCGGAACGTGAAATGCAAATTGAGAAAATTGTTGTGTTGTGAAATGGATCGGGAGAATCTCTCGGTATAATGAGAAATGATTTTTTTTACACTCGATTGTTGCACTCATTAGTTATTAGAGTATGACTAGTAAAGGACGGAGTCGAGATTTTTGTCTACGACCTGCGTTATAACGAGGGCAAGTAGGGTTGCCCACCAGTGGCGGCTCGTGCCATCAGAACCTGGGTCGGCCAGTGTAGATGTTGCTCTATTTAGTCAACTTAAATGTTTGTTTTTCGTGCAAGTAAGAAATGCTGGGTTATAAAAATTGAATTGTGCAACAAGAACCACGAGGAGGTGACAAAATAACAAAAACATGAACGAATTAACAGTTCTTGGTGTTATAAAATGACTCTCAAAGAACCATGTATTCTGTTGCAAAAAAACACGACTCTCATGAATTGTATTGATAATGCGAAAATAGGATAACGGCCCGTTTATTCTTGAGATACCAGAGAGTATAATAACCATTCCAACTTGAATCCTGTAGAATGTCGAATCAGCATCGGCTAGTCAGCCCTAGTGTAATGATCTACTCGAATCTTTCAACTTGGCATATACTACTACATAAAAACCGTTGAATCATCTTCGCGAAATTTTCATTTCCTCGAATAATCCAGATTATTTCCCGAATGAACTGGTACGGCCCGGCCGACCCTGACGAGCCGGCACTGTTTCCAACTTTCCGTATTCAAAAGGATAACTCGGAATTTCAGAAGAATGATTCATTTTTCGATGCGGAAATTTTTGTTGGAGCAAACCTTCAATTTCTCCGGTCTCACGTGACGGTCAGCGGGGTAGGCCGATCGCCACGTCGGTCTACGGGGATGCGGCGGGGTGAAGGTGAACGACCCCTCGGGCCTTTCTCCAGACAGACGTACGAACCTACGAGCACCCCACGCCGATTATCCTGCTCCTTGCAAGCATCGCCGCGACGCTGCGCGTCTAGCGGTCCGTCTAGACGCCGTGGAGGGCTAGTCGCAGCCCGGCCCGAAAAAGGAACAAAGGGCTTTGCGGGACGATTCCGCCGGACCGGTAATCTGTACCGGCGATTCTTCACTTTTTTTCTACAAACGTCAAAAAATGACAAGGTTCGCGAATCACAACTATATGAGATTTTTACATTTCAATCTTCAAGAAATCCAAGAAATCATTTATTTCCAAGTGTCTAACAATAATTAAGGCTTTTGAACACGTTCCAAATCGAGTTTGAAATTGTGACAAAATTTTACACTACCTACATGGTTTAATTTTTCCTACGAACACCCAAGAAAACAGCGCTTTCAGCAGTTATTCAGAACTATGGCAACAGGAAAGTGAAACTCACTAGTGTGGAAATGTTAGAAAAACTCACTAGTGTGTGTGATACTTTAATGATACTAATGATACTTTATGATACTTTATGATACTTTATGATAATGATAACGATATATAATTAATTATGGTAATTTTTCTGTTGGTATCATGATACTTACATTTTACATTGATTTTGCATCTTGACCTTCCGGAAAATGATTCAATCTATCATCTTCGTTCCTTTTTCGAGATGCGTCTGGTAATGTGACCATCATCTCCTCCCTATTATGATTTTTATCTCTGTGGATAGTATGTATCTTCGCTACATACATATTGATGACATTGACGACAAAACAATGTTGACGTTGACTCGGTTGAGTGAAGTTGATTACCAAAGATTGGTAGCTGGAATATCCGGAATTCATAGGCGTGCACATTTATTTTCATGAAATCGACATCGACAACTATTGAAAGGCTTCGATCGGGTTCCCTCGTTCCTGATGACTACTTTATCTTAGATTGTGAGATAGCTGTTGATGATGAGGGAAACTTTGAATAACCTTCGAATTCGAGTAGGTGTATTTCGTGAAGCTTCAATGAATGACAATGGACATGGGTGACAGGAACGAGAATGCCTGAGCTGCCACCCATTAGATGATTCGATTGATAATACCTCGTAGATTTCTTGAAAATAAATTAATTCAAGCTCGGTAATCTTCGGATATTTCATCTCTCATCTTTGGTAACCATCTTCACTCAACTGAGTCAACGGTGTTTAGATTATGTGCATGATGTAATGGATCCATTTATTTCTTGGAAGATTTTGATGAGAAATCATTCAAAATATACAAAATTTACATAATTATTGTAAATAAATTTGAAAAAATCAATTACTTGCTGAAAAATAAAAATAGGCCAAAGGCACGTGATTGTCGGAATACAGGATATTCCAATTCATAAAAAAATTCTCTGTTCGATTTTTTTTTCTGATTTGGTGGGTTAAAATGCAATAAGAAGTTACATACTTCTGTCGCCACTAGAATTTATTCAAATATTCCAGTGGCTTCCTATGGGGGATTCAGTTGAGTGAAATATTTTTACAAGATTCAAAAATCCATAATACAACTTTATCGTTTCGTGAATTTTTCGCGTATCTTGCTTTGTTTCAGTGATAAAATTAAAAACTATTTCTCTGTGAACTCTCGAATCAACTGAATGAAAAGTAACAATGATTTATTTTTTTTCCATCATTTTTATCTGTTCAATATTTTTATTATCACTATTATATATCTATTACAAACAAACCTATAAAATTTCAAGGAAATCGAATGAAAATTTTTGTCCGTTTTTTGGTTTGAAAAATTGCGATACCCTAAATCTCGAAAACTGAGAGACTGTGCAAAGAAGTTTTTCGGAACTATTTTATTATTTTGCAGCAAGGATCTGCCTTTGGATTTCACTATTAATGAAACATCCTGTATGATAAGTATCATATGTGATGATATACCAGTAGAGGAAAGTCTAGGTGAAATTTCCTTACATTTATCGATCACTTCAAGAGTGCGTTTTGGAAATATTTCCACACTAGTGCGTTTTACTTTCCACTTTCGTGTTGCTACATTGAAATGGTCTACTTTCCAAATAACCGTTTCCATAGGAGGTCGCAGAATCGGAACTAAATGAAAATCTTGTCTGGCAACGCTGACAGTTCCTCCGCCGAGTTAAATAGGAAACGTCGCGATCAAGCGTTGCTATTGCCGCCGCCTCACCTCTCCGTCCCGACGCTCGGCGTCGCTTATTGATCGGCCGCGACGTAGACGGTGCCAAAAGTTGTGTGTGTTGTATCTTCGGGACTGCATTAAGGTGGCTCTGACTGCACAGAGCGCGGTCGCCGTCGTTTCTCGCGCGGTTCGGAGCACGCTGCGAGCCGCGGGTCCCGCTCTTCTTCTGCGTGCTTGGCGCCGCCAGTACGTTTGAGAAGTGAAGTTGCAAAGTTCGAGAGGATTTCTCGCACTCTTGAGCTAAATTTATAAACTTGACGTAGAAGTTGCTGTTGAGGTTAACGTTTCCGTTTAAAGTTAGAATATATTAAATGGTAATTGTCATTTATTAATTCGTTCTTTTTTATCTGTCGACAACACGAAAGGGAAAGCTATAATGTTCGAGGAACATCGTGTTAACCAGCGGTGGAATTTTGGGAGAGTAGGAAGGTGTTGGAATTTTTCTTGAAAGTTTGGTTGTAAGCATCAGGAAAGACTTCACTAGGCAAAGAATTCCACAACTTTGCCGTTCTATTGATGAATGATGCTTGGTATAGCGATGTTCGACAGGTCTCGAGCCTGACAGTGTAGGAGTGACCAGCTTGAGCTCGTCTGGTTTGTCTACTAGGAATCGCGCGTGGTGGCATAATAGATGATATTTCCGTTGAGCACCGACCGTGGAAGTATCTATAAAAAAGGCATAGATCGCCGACCTTTCTACGATGATCTAGAGAGGTCAATGATTTGGTGAGTGTAGTATCATCGACTAGGCGGATAGCTCTCTTCTGAATTGAATCTAAGAGCTTTAGCGTATATTTGGGGGCTGAGCTCCAAACATGTGAACAGTACTCCAGGACAGGTCGAATTTGTGCTTTGTAGATCATAAGCAGTTGCTGGGGTGTGAAGTATCTCTTCGCACGGAAAAGAAAACCGAGTTTTTGTGAAGCAGTTTTCGCAATGGACCTCACATGATCGTCCCATGAGAGAGCACTGTTGGTGGTGACACCCAGCATGGATATTGACGACCTCATAGGAACAGTGGTACCCGACATCATCAAATTGGGCATTGTGTGATCAGCCTTCTTGGTGAACATACAAGCTTGAGTTTTAGTTGCATTGAACTGTACTAGATTCTCAGATCCCCATTTCAGAATTCTTGTCAGATCCTCATTTGAAGCATCAACCTGTCTTCGTCTTGCACCTCTGACCTCGTTGGATGATATAGGGGCTCTAGAGGAAAAGGCGGAATGAAGTTTACTATCATCCGCAAAGCTATGAACTGGGTGGAGGTCACATTCAATGAATCATTGATGTGGAGCACGAACAAAGTTGGTGCCAAGAAGTTGGTGCCAAGACAGAGCCTTGTGGAACACCAGCATTGAAGTCGTGACCATATTCATAAAAATGAATTTTCAAAAATATTACATTGAGCAAGATCTACAGATAACATTATTTTTTCATTAATTTCTTGTTTCTTCTCCTGTTGGTATCTGTATCGTACGAAATAATGAAGAAAACAAAAAACGTTACACGGTTAGCTGATGCGAGCCATGGGCGCCGCCATATTGGTCTTGGCTGCTCTGCCGACCGCCTTTCGCTTCACCCCTACTCCACCGCCGACTGTAACGTGACATGCGATGGATGGACGAAAAAGTTCTAGGGTTGTATCGCAAAATGGAATTGCTGAATCGATTTTCTCGTTTTGAATGAATGATAATTTTTATTGCCTTATAGGATTTAACATATTTTTCTGGGTTCATTGAAAATGTTTACTAAACGTTAAACGTACCAATTCGACTTTTGACATTTTACTTTACATTCACTTTAGTTCACAGAACATGAAGAAATTTCTCATTTCGTGATCAAGAGCCATTTACCTTCACCATGACTACCTTTTTAGTGTAAAGTTGAATGATTCACGTAAATATACACGTAATGATTGATATTCACATAAAATTTAGACTAGAAAATGTAACCTCGAAAAAAATTTGAGGTTAAACTCAAACCCAACTAATTTTGCAGTGTTCTACGTATCCTAGCAACGGGGCCACATTTTTTGTAACACCCCAAGGATCATGAAAAACTTTGCCCCGCCCTAGGAAATTATTCTGTTGGCGCCTATGCTCGTGCAGCAACATTTCCAACTCGTGAAAAGTGAAGTACCATTCCGTGCTCGTACAATAATCTTTATTGGCATCACTGCCTTCGATTTGAAAATAATTCCCAACCGCCACTCGGCAGAGATCGATAGCGAGTCGCGATCGCACCACTTCGGCCCATTCCGCCGCGGACACCTACAAGAAAATCGACCAAAAAAAACCATCCCCCAACAACCGAAAAACGTAACAGTTTCAGACTGGTAGCGTGCAGCATCCCTTCGCCCTGCCAATACAAAATAATAAAACAAAACGAAACGGCGAACGGCGTGATGCATCTCTGCTTCGCCGCAGACACTGCAGAGGGCGCTGCGATCGCTTTTCGCGTCGAGCCAAGCCAACTCGATCCGTTTCTGCACTTGCATATGCAGCCTGGCTAGCAGTGAAGTACGTTCGCGGTTTCGCAGTTCCGTCGTTTGTTGGGAATCAGGGGCAAAAGTTGTGGAATTATCCAGACGGAGAGGGGTTTTGGGTCGCGAGAACTGCTCGGTACGCGATTCGCAGGGTTTTTGTGAGAATTTTCAGTGATATTCTGTGCTGGATACGCAAGACTCGATCAAATGAGGTGAGATTTTTTCGCGTTTATAATGTGCTGGATTTTCTTTCGAATTCAACCAGGCAACTAAGACGTGAAATCGTGAAATGAACTGCCAAAATTCGTCGCGTGCTCTCTATTGTTCACAAAGCTTACTGCGCTGCACTTGAACTCCCATAAAAAAAATCAGTGATGCACTACTTCTATTAAAATAATTACTTCATTGATACCTATCATTTGGGAACAATAGAAACGGAATGGTTATTAATTTATTGCGTCAGTTTGGTACCTAAACTTGCATTTTCCATGATATGAATCAAATGAATCATGAGTCATGAAAATGAAACGTTTAAGTAAAATAATCCCATGCGGAAAAAGTCATAGCGTTAATCATGGTTGGCGTTGGACACACTCGGTAGGATTGCGCGTTTGACGTTTGAGTGTTTTCTTTGTATGAGTTGGCACTTGTGTGTCGGGCGATAATTTTCAATATTTTTCGTCTTAAAACATACCAAAATGAAACACTATCAATTTTTTGGTTTCTAATCGCAAGTGTATTCTTAAATATCACAGATTTTGGCAATTATGATAATTTTGGTGTTCTTTTTCGACATTCATATAGAACAATTGCTCGTAAAGCAGTATGTTGGTGAATTTTTTAATCGATATTTTCCTCTCTGAAATAAGGCTTCCACTGTTGAATTGCTAAATTCTTTCTTTAAACTCGAATCATCGTTGAATAAATATTCAAGATTAGGCAATGAACCGTTTCACTTCAATACTAAGTCAAAGTGACAATTCAGTGATCGAGTTGGATGAATCAAGTTCCGACGTTCTCACCCTTTGTACGATAAATGAAAAGAGATAGTTTTTCGACTTTTTATAGGAAGATTTTTGCTTGTTCTGGATATCAAAATATTAGGATAATATGGTGCTAAAACGGTTCCTTTTTCTCAGCAGTGAAAGGAGTCACTAAGCTAGGTACATATCAAGTCTTTCACAGTTACTTTTTCTTCTAGGACAGTTCAAAAAAATACTACAATTTGTATTGTAAAAAGCGCATTTTTTGCACTGAAGCAACTTGCTTTCTTACACTAATACCAATAGTTTCCACGTTACTTATCCATAGACACCTGCGAACAATTGTGACAATTTATTGAATTTATTTTTCGTTGTCAGCTTGTCAGAGTCCTAAATATTTGAAGAAACATGACGAATCAATTCGATCGTAGAAAAAATATTGTGTGCAACATGTGCACAAGGTTACACATACTTCTGAGGTTGGCAAGTGAAAACTTCGTCTTTTAGAATTTGTTCTGTTAGGTTTGTGGTGAAGCTAGCAAATTCATTGATTAACAGAGAAAAGAAGTGAAGCAAAAAAATGGCGATAGGCTATGATGAGAGCCTTAAATTAGCCTCAATTAATGCAGTGATGAAATGCTTTCAAAGTGTTCTTTTCGTCTATTAGATTTGAATTATGACCGAAGAGAAAAATAAATTTTTCAAGGTGGGTTCTGCTAGGTTTATGTGCCTATGACATTTTTAAATCTGAGCTTGATGCGAATCTACCACAATTGTGCCGTGCTAAGCGAAAAAGCCGTGCACGGTGAAAAATTTCATCACTAAATCGACACCGCGTGGTGTCCATACACAATATATTGTTGTAGAATCAACACCGCAGTTTGTTAATCAATTTTTTCATGATGATAATCAAGAATTCCGTTGTGGGATCAGGATGACGTGGTGTAAAATCAACACCACAGTGTGTTAACCATTTTTTTCATGGTGAATATCAAGAATTCCGTTGTGGGAGCAGGATGACGTGGTGTAAAATCAACACAACAGTTTGTTAAGCATTTTTTTTCATGGTGATAGTCAAGAATTCTTTGTGGGAGCAGGATGACAAAACATTATAGATATCTATTGGTTCTTACCGCTTTCGAAAGGTAACCAATATACAGAACGTACCCTTGAAAAGAATTATTTCTAACTATGAGCGTCCATTTTTTTTAAATTGAGATACTCTATTTTTATAACGTCCATTTATTTTAGCATTAATAAAGAAAAAAAAAGATTCAACCACATCGGAAGACGAGCTGATTTCGTTTCTCCCCCTCTTTTCACTCGGTGATTGTTATGGATGAGGTAAAATAATCAAACCGTCACGTTTTTCAATACAAAATTTCATGAGGACATTTTTTCAGTATTATAAAATTTTCTGTGTCACCAATGGTTGCTGACAGAAGCACGAGAAAAACCACCGCAGTGTGTATTAGGGGTGTTTTTGGAAGGAGAAGCTCACCCTAATAACTTGAGAACTCTGTTGATCTTGTTGTGTATAATCTCTGAATCGCAAAACTTTATATTTCCTTTCCTATTCGGCAATTTCCAGAGTAATGTAAATGGACTTGAAGTGAAATTTTCACTTGACTGGTTCCCTCCGGGAAAATCAGAGTTGATGAAGGCGGAGAAGTATGTGTTATAAACAAAAAATTGTACGAAATGCACAAAAAAGCAACGTCAGTCTCGTTGAGTAAGAAACTGATATGACGGAAAAAACAACGGGAGCAAAGAAGAATAATTCAAGATGGCGCAAAATGGAATTTCTTCCACCTTACATTGTGAAGGAGCATATAGCGTGAAAGTTAACACTGGCTAAATTTTGTACTTTGACATACCATCTATGATTTTGATATGGAATTTTAAATTTTCTACGTATGATGGCTCTTCTCAATATCGCGATTTATATCACTTATTACGTGTTACTGAAATTCAGTATCAATGAAAAATTAATGCAGATACAGTTTAACAACAAACTGCGGATATTGAATGGATGAAAGTTGTTTTGACGGAAATATCAAATACGATCTTTTTGCTTACTACGACAGCCAGCTATATAACATCAGTTCAGGTAGGTAAGTATTTCTTATCTGAGATATCAAAACCTGCAGATTGCACTCATTTATTGCACTTGCATTTGTCGATATGTCGTGTCAATAAAATTCTGCTTCTGATGACGCCAAAGAAAGATAAAGTGTACATATTGTAAGGAATAATATTTACTAGTAAGTACGATAAAAGGCATTATTAATTGTTCACTGATTTTCCTGGAAGGGTCATTAATTTGATGTATTTATCTATATCGATATTTTTTTTTCAACAAATGAGAGACTAATTCAAAACACAATATAAGACTTGCATCACGTATATATTATTATTATATTGTTAACACCAAATACGTAGTTAGTATATTTTTACACAGTTAACAGATGCACTGTTGATTTAGGCGATATCAATATAATTCAAGATGGACACCATATTCTTTGATAACGAAGTTGCACGAATTTCAACTTGAGACCGGTCGCATTATTTCAGGATGATTTTTTACTATTTTTCTGAATTTTTGATCCTCTCCGTTGCAGCAAAATTTTTTGCCTTGTTTGCCCCATTCCCATAATTCTAATTCTTCTTTTCATAAATAATTTCTTGGCAAACTACCTACTACGAAGAAAGTAACCTCTGACTGGTATTCATAATTAGATAAATATGCACTTCTATTTCGATCTCACGAACCTGAATTCCACAATGGAAGAAAAAGGTGAACACCATCAGGTTTCTTCAATTTCAACAACTGCACTTTGACAACTGTCACTGTCAGATTATTATTGAGTTTTCATGATACAACGTCGTTTCAAAATGACTAGATTTGCTCAAGAATCTTGAAAAAATATCTAGAAAACTGTATAGAGACTGTTACTCCGAAAAGTACAGTTGATAACCAAAAGACAATATAGAAACTACTTCAGATCAAGATTAGAGAGAGAGGAATTGAAGCGACCATCAGAAAATCACATGACTGTTGGCAAAACATTTTGATATTGAGACATTTCCAGTTTTCTCATTCGAATCGAGTTAATAAGTGTAAGATTCTTCACACAAATCTATTGTTTAGCGAAGTTTATTGGTCCATAAGTATTTTAAAACAAAGAGACTGAGTTTTACTTGTTGTTTGAATATTGAAAATTGGTGAATAAAACTAATTTGGTTCAACTGTTTCAAGTCGAGGAAGGACTTCAAAACTTTTGTCCTGTTCAGCCTATGATGTACTAATAAAATCAAAAAAGACCAGAATATATCATTTCATAGCTAAGATATCGATTATCATTTTGACCAAGTTTCAAATAGACCTTAGTTCGCGTCTAGAGAAAGGCAGGCAACCAATGAAAACATCAGACGAGAGAGTGGCAACCAGTTGTGATCAGCTGACTGTTGGCAAAATTGCACCTTCCTTTGTTGCATATGCAGACGAATCGATGACTCTTTTTTTTTCCTCATGTTAGAGAATATATTTTATCATTTCTTCGCGGTCATGAGCGATTGGGATTTTAATATAAAGAGGGCTGATGGTGAAGATTATGAAGAATGGGTGACGATATAAAGACTAAGTGGAATGTTACAACTCCTCAAAGAGAAATACTACAAATACAGACAATTTGATCCATTTGCAGACATCGAACTGTTACTTCCGAATTGAATTTTCTTTTTCAAATCAAATCGTCTCTACATTGTAGTTGTGTATCAATCTCCCCAAAATACATTCGAGAAATTTTCAGCGCACGAATTTTCGTTGTACGCCACTGGTTCCGGGTACGTACACCGGTCAATAAAACTGTCGAAATTCGAAAATAATGTGTGCACTGTGCTCCGTTCGATGGAAATAAGTACAGCTGCATCGAGGTCGACTGGGAAATTGCACGAGAAATGCAAATGGTCCGACGGCGACCATCTTGTAAGCAACAAAGACCCATTATGTTTTCGATTCCGGCATTTTTTTCGTAACTTCTCGTCGACTTGTGCAACCACATGTCAGTCGTCTCCGGTTGTGTAACAAAAAAAAGTGGTGGTTATCGCCATCGTTAGTAGGAAGAATATGAGAGAAATGTAAAAATATTGGCACTTGAATAAAAAAATAATAATAATATGGTTCAGCATGGCAAAGAAAGGGCAATTCAGTGCCTAATATTTAACAAAAAACATTTCATGAAAATGGCATGAGAACTTATCCAGAAGAGGTAGGGAAAGGAAGAGAAGGATAGATGGAAGAAAAGAAAGAGAAAAAAATTTTTTGAGAAACATATTTGAGAGTTGCAGTAAACTCTTGTTATTTCCAAAAGTTAATGAGAAAATTAGAGTTAGAATTTAAGTAGGAAAGTTCTTATGTCTGGGATTGTAATAGTAATCAATAACTTATACCTAATTTTGAAAATAGCCATAGATACGCTTGAATATTCCCTTTTTATGTTTCGGGACAGTAAGCAACAATAATCTACGGATATTGAGGTTATGTATTTCAGTTCTGTGAGAAAGTTTACAGTGAACATATGGAGGAGTTTTGAATTTGAAGACTTTGTAAAATAGACATGCCATATGAAGACGGCGTCCATTATACATGTTCAACCAACCTAATTCTTTGAATTTCTGGGAAATAGTTTTCCGTTTTCTTATACCATAGATTAACCTAATACACGCGTTCTGCACATTCTGAATTCTGATGGAATCTGTTGACCTCAAGCAGGGACCATAAACGATATCACAGTGATTCATGTGTGATAAAACCAACGAATTACAAAGCATTTTTTTGTTTCTGAGTTCAAAAAGTGTCTTTGCGAGTAAATCAATTTCAAAGCACCATAAGCCATTCTGAGCTTTCGTGTTACATGTTCCATGAAAAGTAGTCTAGAATCAAGTATCAAACCTAAATTTTTATAAGACGATTTCCAAGGGATAAGAGAGTTGCCTATACGCAAATTCAATTCAGCTGAGATATTATCCCTATTACTTTCTGCACGTAATAGCATTGCACAAGATTTACTAGGATTTATCTTGAGCATATGGTCGGATGAAATCTTATGAAGTGCATCAATATCTGAGTTGATAAAATTGTTAGCATTTTCAACTTTTCAACATGAGTGTATTCAAAGGCGAAGTAAACTTGGGTGTCGTCAGCATAGAAATGATAACTGACACGCCTCAGTACGTATAAAGCGTGTAATGATGCCTATTACTCATGAGAATGAAGTTTGCAAAGTGAGCAGGCGAGAGTCGTTATCATTCGAATCAGTAATAGCCATAACAGGAATAAGTGGAATACTATACTTTTTCTATGATTTCTATTCACGAGAAAATTAAAGCATATTATCGCCCGTAATTTCAAATATTTCTCAATATTTATTGAAATTGTGTTTCTCTGTATAGGATACTTTGAACACAAGGAGGATGCTTTATATTCAGCTGCTGATTCGCCAAAATAGGATAGCAGTACGTTCTTTGAAAACGAATTTGCATGTTTTGCTTTTCGCCAATCCATGAATATCTGGTAAACCATTTCATACCTCTTTAGATTTTTTGGACAAAAGGCTATTTGTACTTGATCTGGCAGCTTGTAGGTAGACCGTCTAGTGGAGTGCAGTTGCATTTTCGCTTTATGAATCCATATTTGTTCAAGAAAAGTCAGTTCTTAATCACGCCGCAGGTACTTGGGTAGGTATTGTCAAATTATGACATTTCATGACGAGTCTGATTCAAACGTTTCACTACATGCCCCTTCCATATTATATTCCATTTCAATTTTGTACAACTGGTGTCAACTGTTTTGTAGGTAATGCATCTACTTTGTCGCTGATTGGCCATAGCCCGCTGTGTAAAAGCTCTTACACACGGGGCGTGGCTTGTTTCGTGTAATGCATCCAGTTAACCAACAAAAATGTTACATGAAAAGGGCCCATTTCCCAACAGTCAGAGGTAAACAAGTTTATTGATGTAAAATAACATAATAGAATAGTATGATGTATGTTTTATAAGACGCTGTTTTGACGACGATATGTAATATAAAACGTGTATGGTATAGTATATTTTCTATGTCACATGATTTCTAGTGATAATCGATGTTTTTGTAGCTTTTCACAAATGGAAGGGTAAATGGATGAGGGTGTCGTATAACATTTCTTCAACCTTTGAAACTCAATTTTCAGTGAATGAAGTATTATAAAAGACCCTGTTGAGACCTTTTGTGCTAGAAAATCAGTTAAATCAAACTCCATTTGACAAGTCCCGGAGTTTATTGCAACTGCAATTGAAGAATGTACAAAGTAATTCACTATATAGGAATCAATTTCAATCTCGAAACTCATCAAATGTTACTCAGCACCTTCATTTGTTCTGAATTTATATTAATCCGTGAGTCTAGTATTAGTAGATCACATCCAACAGATCGTTGATGCGGAGCAAAAACAAAGTTGGTACCAAGACAGATCCTTGTGGGACACCAGCAAACCGAATCAC
Source organism: Gastrophysa polygoni (assembly GCA_963576655.1). Taxonomy (NCBI): domain Eukaryota; kingdom Metazoa; phylum Arthropoda; class Insecta; order Coleoptera; family Chrysomelidae; genus Gastrophysa; species Gastrophysa polygoni. The sequence goes on from OY755093.1 coordinate 11,046,751, forward strand.
CGATGTTTTGCTAGAAGATGAGAAATATTGGCGACGCTTTGCAACATTGATGGAATAATCGACCAGTGTCTAGAGTGCTTTGATATTTTTGACAGTTTGGTACACAGGGTGATTGCTCAGGCCTCTTAATGAAAAAAAGTTCCTATTAACGTTGGTCCGCAGACGCTTCGTTATCGATATACATGGTGTTGAAGTTTAAGTGTATAACAACTCATAGTTGTTATACACTTCTGTGACTCAACCATGTTTATTGCATTTCACCTGAGTGTGAACATTTTTTTATTTATGTCAATAAACATTAACATATTATTATTATTATTATTATTATTATTTTAATTGAACAAAACAGTAGAAACAGGATATTTTGAAAACGACTTGAGATATTCTGATGATATATTAGGCGTATTAAAAGATATGGGAGACGCATACTTTGCAATACACAACGATTTTTTAGTCTCACCAGCGGCGCGCTTATTGGCACGTCACTGGCTATTTTCAATGAATAACCTAGGACGGCACTGGATTTTCTGAAAATAAAACATCGTTCTCCATTCCTTGTTCAATTGTGAAGGGAAAACTTCTGTTGACATTTTATCGTACGACGCATACTCTTTAAGTAAAAAATAAAAACCATTTTGAGACATGTACATGTTCTTATACAAAAACCACTTTTTCAATCAATGGTTCAATTCAAAAATTAATTACGAAAATTGTTCAAAGTTACCACTCAAGAATGCAATGCAAGAATCCAAACTTCTCCTCATCGACTGGCGAACTCTCACAAAAACACCCTGTAGATCTGTTACGGACTTACATTTATAGGAACTATTTTTCATGAAATGGTCTGGGCAATCACCCCCTTCGATATTGTCGTGTCTTCTTTAAACGCCCTGTATAAGTAATTACTTGAGAGTTATAGAGATTCAAATTTCTGAGTACTCATTTATTTTTTCCCAAAACAGTTTGACGGCCATGATGGAACAAAAAAAACGACAAAATCCAGCATTTTTTCATCGGAAATACATGAATCAATCTGGAATCCTGAATCTATGTTCTGAATTTTACTTTGGTATTATTTTATTTATTTTATTTTTATAAAATACAGGCTGCTCAACAGGTCGATAGACCCAATTACAGAGAAGCACACTATATACTAATCATCGTACAACATTAGAAGGTTATGAAAAATGAAATTATATATAAATGCAGTCACATGAGTGAGACGATTACCTATATATAATAAAAAGAAACGAGAAAGTGTCTGAAATCAGTAGGACCATGCAGAATATAACAATACAATACTTGATTTGAAAAGAAAATCACGAATTAATAATTTGCTTCAATTTGTTTTTGAACGTAAGAATCTTTGTGGTAAAAATGTCAACATTAGTGTTATTCCCTATCATAATATTATAAGAGTTGATGCACCTATGTAGGGGAGAATTCAGAAGTGAGTTGGTAGAGCTAGGTCCATTGATAAAGAGGTGTCTGTTTCTCACAATATATGGGATACAATTAATAGTGAGAGAATTGGTACAAAAAACAGAATCAATCAGATTATTTACAACCTTATAGATGAAGAATATGTCAAAGAATTTTCTCCTCAATTGCAGATTTTCACATTTGTAATATTTCAAGTTTGTATTATATGGAGAGGAAAGTTTTTCACGGTTGCAACGGAAATTGAGGTGTCGGATAAATTTCTTCTGAACATTTTCAATCCGATTGGAATGATTATTGTAAAAGGGGTTCCAGATGACAGATGCGTATTCCAAGTTAGATCTCACGAGAGAGTTAAACATCATTTTAACTGCATCTGGATCTCGGAAGGATTGAGTCGCCCTCATAATGAACCCCAGGTTTCTTATACTCTTTTGTACCGTCACTTCGACATGTCTTTCAAATGTTAATTTTTTATCAAGGTAAACACCTAGGTCTTTGATGACGTCAAGGTCCTCCAGAATTTCTCCACACAGTATAAGGTTGGAGGTGGGAGGATGAGTATTACGAGTGAAGAGTATTTTATGGCACTTATTAACATTCAGTTCAAGTTTATTGGTTGCACAGTAGTTTGTGAACCTATCAAGGTCTAGTTGGAAACAATGGTAGTCCTCCTGGGAGGTTATGGATTTATACACTTTCAGATCATCAGCAAAGAGTTTGAATTTGGTCCATTTGAAACACTGATCAACATCGTTTAGAAAAATAGAGAAAAGTAAGGGTCCCAGGTGAGATCCCTGGGGGACTCCTGAGGTAACTTTCAGGGAATTTGATTTATGACCATTGATTACTACATACTGTTATCTCGAAAAAATGACGAGACTTATCCCGACTACTTCAGCTGTGCTAGGTTAGTAGGAGATCGGCGAATACCTCGAAAATCTCACACAAGATATTTTGTGTGAGTACAATAAGGATGGATATTTTGCTGCAATCACAACTGTTGAAATGCAAAGTCTTTGAGTTGGTTAAGAACGTGGCTGGTAGTCAGAACAGAATACTAAACCATGCTGGTTCGAGTTCACACCACTCTGCAATATTATTTGTTTCATACTGCATCATAGAACATACCTTTACGTACCTGATTTCAATCCGGAAAATAGACTTTTACAGGATAGGCGCACGTAATATTTCATTACGTGCTACTATCCCGTAATGAAATTTTACTAGATTGCAAATATTGAAAACTCAGTTATGCGTCAAAAGCATGAATACGTTTATTAAAAATTCAACAGCAAAACAATAAACAGAAATTACTTATTGCTAATATTAATATTAACCGTTAAATTTTCGTTCCCATGAATATGGATACCAGGAGCTCCATTGGATGAATTATTTATTAGGGAGTTGCTACTTGCTGATACATTCCCATTTTTTTGTTGTAGCACTTCAACAAAGATTAATATTTTATTTTTCACTGTTCATTTTTGTTTTTTAGCAGTATGAAATAAAATGTTATACGTCACACGTCCGGTAAACTTTTACAGTACTAGTAACGTAAATATCTATTGTTTGCGTCATCACAGAATCGTACCGTAAAATCTAGTTGCAAAATAATCACGTGAAAAACTGGGAGTATCACGCATTACCAACTATTTATATAAATAATGCGAGTGTAAATGAACACTATTGTTGCCCTTCAAAACAATGAATCGAGATAATTTGATACTGCCAATAAGAGCTGCAAGGCAAGCGTTGGTTCACTAGCTTTATATTGTACAAGGTCGGGTATTTTTCTACAATGCTGACCATCTTGAAAACTATCCTGCTCAGTTGTACACATTTTTATTCGCACGCAATTTTGTCGATCGAATATTCGAGTGGAAAACATTTTTTCATTGATTGTTACGCTGAACTTTTCATTTTGATATAGCATGAAAAGCACTTGTTATACGAGTAGTCAACAAGTTTGTATACGGGAAATGAACAATAACTGCTATGTTATTTATTTATAGTTACAATGTATAGGAGGTTGCATGCTATAAAAAATGATCACAATTTCCACAAATTCAATATGCGTGTTGAATTCTCTTTCTGGGATCGAATATCGAGTTTTGTTACTTCAACTGATTACAAAATAATACACACTGTGGTGAACACTGCAGAATGCATAAACCTATCGGACTTGTCAAGAAAAAAATACAAATCAAGTCGAATAGATATATAATCGAAGTAATAAAGTGGTATCTATAATAGTGTAAATATAAGAATTATTAGAGACCATGTAGATATGAATACTATTAAAATAGTGTATTACGCCGATTTCGAAGCTGTATTTAGGTATGGAATTATATTTTATTGGAGCATTGGGGAAGTGTTTTACTTGTCAGAAAAGGGCCTTGAGAGCCATGCTTGAAATGAAATTCAGAAATTCTTGTAGAGGAAAATTCAAAAGTCTTTCAATACCTACTGTCATAGCAATATATATACAAGAAGTGCTACTATTTCTTTTTTCAAGAACAAAACACTGTTTGATGACTATAAACCGAAAAATTTATACCCAACACGATCACAAAGCATAGTCTATTCAGATATAAAATGTAGACATGTAAAAAAGTGTGTAAATGTATAAAAATGTATAAAGGTAAAAATGTATGAAAGTAAAGAAATGTATGAACATTCACAAATTTGTTTGAAAAGACACTAATACATTTATAAGCAAGTTTGAAAAACAGTATATTATAAAATCAGGTACCCTGATAAAATTCGGTGAGATCATAAAACGCTTTTTCCAATAGAAACTTTTTATACTAATATGTGGCATCTCATACAGAGAGCATGTAACACCCTATATAAAAGAAATTGGATGGTTGAAAATGTATAACAGAAGAGAATTGCACTAGTTATGTTTTCTATTTAAACACTGTGACACTATAGAATACCTGAAACATTAGCTAACAAACTCATATCACGCCATCATGTACACAACAGAGATTTACGAACCAACAATACACTTACCAACCCTGAGCACTCATCAGTATTTTACGAACGATCTTTTTCATACCAATCAGCATCAAAATTCAATACATATCATGAACATATGAGAATTCAAACTATTGTGCATGTCTTTCAAAAAAAAAATGAAGAAGTTTCTACTCGATAATCAATGATCTGAAGTAATCTAAAGTAGTCAAAAGTACAGTTTTTTCAATTGAGTTTCATATCATCATTCATTATTATATTTGTACAGGGATTGTGAAAACAATTATAATCGATATACATATTTGATTATGTCTCTGGTTGAGTGGGAGAGCAGCATCAGCTGAACTCCGCCAGATAAAATGAAGGCAATTTATTATTATTATTATTATTATTATTATTATTAAATAAAACTCAGTTTCTTTGTTTAAACACACCGATGGATCAATAAACTTCGCTAAACAATAAATTTGTGTGAAGAATCTTACACAAAGAACTCGATTAGAATGTAAATATAATGGCAGCTGAACCAAATTAGTTTTATTCACCAATTTTTAATATTCAAACAACATGTGAAACTGAGTCTCTAGAGTATGAAGAAAACTCAAAAATAATTTGACAGTAGCAGTTGTCAGAGTACAGTTGATGAAATTGAAGAAATCTGATTGGTTCTTAGAATAGGAATATTTAAATCAAAACTAGAAGTTTTCAACTTTTTCTACAATAGTGGAACTCGGGATCGTGAAATCGAAATAGAAGTGCATATTTATCTAATTTTGAATACCATTCAGAGGTTACTTCCTTCGTGTTAGGTAGTTTGCCAAAAAAAATTTTATGGTAGAGATGAATTAGAATTATGGGAACATCATATCTTTGCTCTACATCCACATCATATACAAGATGCCGCAAAAGTATAGCCTAGTATAGCTTACACAGCCTTAGAAAATCGGTAATTTGTATTGGCAAATAATCTTCAATTTTCACGTCAACATAAGTCATAGTACAGAGAAATATTCATCTTGTCGTGTATTGGGTGACTCTCAAAGTGAAATTGATCTGTTGGGACCGGATTTCTCTTTTTATCGAACTGATCGTGATTTATGTGAACTGTCGTGGACTGCAATGCACCATAATTGTTGTTATTTTTCCTGTTTTAATCGCTTTCAGGCGGAACGTTAATGACGATATGAATAAATGTTTACTCAAACGGACGATTACAGAGGAGCATTAAACTTTTGTCGCGTTTATTTTTATTTTCTGCTGCCTCGAATGTAACAGTATATTCATGTGTAGCTCTGGCATCAGTGGCAGCTTCTCCACCATTTTGTTTATTTCCAATGTTTATTTCACTTATCAAACTAGCAAGATCTGTATTTTTTTTTTCTCTATATAATGGCAAAGTTGTGATGAAATTCTTTTTTCATCTGATGACAACACGAAAGGGAAACCTAGAATGTTCGAGGAACATCATGTTGGCCAGCGGTGGAATTTTGAAAGAGAAGGAAGGTGTTGGAATTCTTCTTGAATGTTTGGAGGTTGTAGGCATCAGGAAAGACTTCGCTTGGCAAATAATTCCACAACATTTCCGTTCTATCGATGAATGATGCTTGGTATAGCGATGTTCGACAGGTCTCGAGCCTGATAGTGTAGGAGTGACCAGCTTGAGCTCGTCTGGTTTGTCTACTAGAAATCGCACGTGGTGGCATAATAGATGATATTTCCGTTGAGCACCGACCGTGAAAGTACCTATAAAAAAGGCAGAGATCGCCGACCTTTCTACGATGATCTAGAGAGGTCAATGATTCGGTGAATTGAATCTAAGAGCTTTATCGTATGTTTGGGGGCTGAGCTCCAAACATATGAACAGTACTCCAGGACAGGTCGAATTCGTGCTTTGTGGATCATAAGCAGTTGCTGGGATGTGAAGTATCTCTTCGCACGGAAAAGAAAACCGAGTTTTTGTGAAGCAGTTTTCGCAATGGACCTCACATGATCGTCCCATGAGAGAGCACTGGTGGTGTCACCCAGCATGGATATTGACGACCTCAGGAACAGTGGTACCCGACATCAACTGCTGATTTTCCTCTGTGTAAAGTCTTTGGTCTACAAAACTCCAGTAGAAACACTGCAAGACTTGATTGACGTTTAATTCGGTTTATTCAGGTTGGAGGAAGACATTTTGAACAATTGTTGTGATGATATCATGTACAAAAGGCAAAAATTAAATGCATTAATTTCTATTCAGGCAATTCATCGTCTTTCTAAATTTTAACGCGTCTTAGGGCCGTAGTGTCGTAGTGACACTTTTCCGGACATCCTGAGACCCACTACTCAAATGTTTTCTACTGTTGCACTGAATAACCCCTGTTTGATCCCATAGTCCTGTAACACCCTATGTATGATAATTTCAAGTCCTTTCGAGCCGATGTATCGAAAGCGTATAATTTTTTTTCCTCGAATAACGTCGTGTTATTTTGAATGATTTTGTGTAATCTATTGAGTTTGGTCTTTTGACAACGAGGAAGGAAAACCTATAATGTTCGTGGAACATCTTGTGAGCCAGCGGTAAAACGTTGGGAGAGGAGGAACGTATCGAATAATCCATGGAAGTGTGAAGATCAGATTGCAGTTGATTCAACCTATAAAAATTATCAAGGTTTTGGAGCAGCACTTCTGCTGATATCCTCGCCAGAGGAACGCTACTGGTAGGTATTAGTGGACGAAAACAACTGACTGAGCATTCTGTATTGGAATAAAATTGTGCAAGGACATCGACTGAACCTTGACACTATATTTTTTATAACGCGGTGCACCTCAATCTCAATGGATTCACAGTGACGTTATAACAAACATGATGATAGATATTCAGAATATGACATACTTTTTCGTCATTAAGATTATTCATCATCGAACATGGTGGTTCGATAAGTTCTTGTTTTTCTTCTTCTCATTCCTAACCAGGAACGATTTCATGCTATTCGTACGTAGTTTCTACTATCCTCTGGCCATTTTCTTCAAATACAGTGATTATACAGGGTGTCCCTGGATTTCATTTTGCGGTCAAAATATCACCAGTACTTCATATAAGTTTTTTTCCTAAAAGTCTTCGTTACCAAGTTACAGGCCCTCGAACTAACAAAATGAAAAATGTTTTTCTTCGACCTTCTCCTTCGTGTGTTTTATCCTCTGAGGACGTTGACGATCACATTGGCCCATCTAACTGTATCCACTGCCGCTCTGAACAATTCAACTCAAGTCATATTCGTCCATTGTCGCAAGTTCTTCAGCCATGAATTCCTACTTGTGTCTGGTCCCCTTTTTCCGACTATTTTTCCTTCAATCATGAGTTGGAGTGTTCTGTATTTGTCGCTTCTCATTATGTGTCCAAAGTAACTTGCTTTTCTTTGTTTGACGGTATTCATTATTTCTGTTTTTTTTTTCTCTCCATTCGGTTTAGGACATCGATGTTAGTAGTATGGCTTGTCGAAGAAATCCTCAATATCCTTCGCTAGCACCACATTTCGAAGGCTTCCACTCTCCTTTGTGTTGTTTCTGTTAGCGTACACCATAAAGCATGAAGCATCTCGAAACACGGATTCTGGTTTTTAGGTTGAGCTCTCGCCTTTTCTATTCTAGTGAATATCTCAACCGAATGATCCCAACACTTATTTTTCTCACTCTTTCTTTTTTTTGATACTAACTTCCAAAGTATATATTCAAACCCATCCAAATTTTGGATTCCTTCGACGAGCTTTCATGCAGGAGTCAGTTGTTTTGCTACAGTACAGTTCAAGTACAAAATATATCGCGCCACGATCGTGCCAAAAATTTCAAAAATATCGTCCTCTCCGTTCTCTAGATAATTCTAATACGCCGTCGAACTTGGCTACCCTTCTACAAAAATCGACTGATACGACAACATTGACAACACGAACGACTCAATATAATGAAAAGAATGCCCTTCCGACGACACGAGCACGTGTTACCATAACGAAAATCCAGAAGCAACGGCGGCCGTTTTTTCCAACCCCTCGACTGTTCGGGGGCTTCGCGAAGGGTGCCTCATCCCCCTTCGGCCATTCGCAGGATGGATAGTAGGCCTAGGAAAAATTGGGGTGGGTCGAGCGAGCGACGCCACTGTTATTATTGGTCCCCTAGACCTCCGACGGAGACTATTTTTCGAGATGACCGTTTCGGATGGAATGGATGAAATAGGCGTAGGGTTTTTGTCTCGCTCTGTCTCTTTCGCGTCACCTCGTATATCTCTCTCATCGAGAAATCGTGAGATATTATATCCATTCTTACTGTCCGTAGAAGTTGATCGAGAAGGTGGTGTATTCATTTTTTTAGAATTCTTTTCACCAGATTTTCTCCTCGTTTCTAAAAATATAAATAGAAATTATAATAATAATTTCAATATATCTGTAGTTGGACAATTTTGTAATTATTATTATTTATGATGAAATTTATTCATCAGATAGGTACCTAAAAGAGAAATTCTGTATCCACTGTAACCTAGTTTTTTGTGATGAGGGTTACAGGGTGATTCAAAATTCTCCTCCTGGGATTTTAGAACGTGTTCGACGTCCCATTCAAAATAGAATGAAGGTCGTATCGCAGCAAAGGGAGGATATTCCAAATATTTGTTTCGAGATTAATAATTGTTCAATTGATATATGATTTGTTAGTTCGATATTGCGAAAATACAATTTTCTGGCAAACGGTTCGTCGTATGAAAAAAATGTAAGAGAAGTTTTTTCATGGACCAGAAGATTATACTATTCGAATACAGAGTTTCTCTTCTAATAAAAAATTTGGTCCAATAAAAGTGTGGACATCTCACCCAAAACTGGGTTTACATAATTTTTGAAAAAAAGAAGAAATAAAGACAATACTTTCCAGAGTATTTCAACACCTCGCTTATAATTATCATACGATGAATTTTGAATAATAATTATTGTTATTTCACTGCTGCCGTCATCCTGAATTTCGAAAATGTCTCGAATCATCGAATTTCCGTTGCTTATCTGATGATTCTTGATGACCTTGCTAACCGAACAAACACAAAATGTGAACATGAGTATTGAACTGGACAAATTTGAAATTTTACAAACTCGTATGGGTATTACGTTATGACCGCAAGAGCGCATCTACCTCCTGAAATAAATTGGCAAAAAATAAATGAAAAAACAACCGAAGATCGACGACCGTCGGCCTACCCAAACCAGATAATAACAAAAAAAAAATAACCCCGCATATTTGCAAGTGCAAAGACTTCTTTCTCGATGAGGTCGGTCGAACCAGTAGCGCCGCTTTCTACATTTACTGCAGTTTTGTATTCTATGTCAGTGATGGAAAAACAGACAGGTGCTTGTCATATGTCATCAATGTCCTGAGTTATATGCCGAAGAACTAAATACACCCGTTCCAGTTGTATTTAAAAGCTTCCGTAGAATGAATCTCAGCACAACAATCGGAGAAAAGTATCGAATCGAAAACTCCCCAACTTGGAAGCAGAAATAGGGTAATTTTCACTACTTACGTATTTCGACCTCAGGATCCCAATTTTTACGATAAAAACGTGCGCATACTTATATTTTTCGAGATATTCGAGGAAAAAGTATGAAAATTACCCTTCTTTCTTCGGCTCGTTTTGGGTAGGCATGGAGTTTCTTTTCTCATACAGGATACTTTTTATACCTTCCTTGAACAAGAAATCAAGAAATCAAAAAGAAGGGAAAACATCCTCGAATTAGTTGAATCAACGTTCTTTAGCATCTTGGAAAAGGTGGATACAGCATTTTTCATATGAACGGCGCTGTCAAATGAGAATCTACGTCAGAATCACTAGTTCTGTGAGTCGAAATATCACAGATGCACATTTGACAGCGTCGTCCATATGAATGAAGGATGCTAAAGACTATGAATTGAACTTCTTAGAGGATGTTTCTCCTTCTTTTTAGCTTCTAGAATGTATAAGGAACATATGAAGAGTATCTTATGTGAGAATGGCTTCGAATGGCTATGGTGTCTACCCAAAACAGGCCGAAACAAGAAGGGTAATTTTCATACTTCTTACGTAAGTACCAAAAAAATCGAAAAAGAAACTCATCGCATGATGAGTGCAAAATCGATAGTGTTTCATTTTGTGACTTGCTGTAGTTCCAGGACCATAACCTTCAAAGATATGTTCCAAGTAGTATTCAGGGTCTCCCAATGAAAACGAAACAAGGTATGCATTTCACTGAGAGATCAAGACTCTGACATTGAAATAAATGACCCTTTGTGTAATGTTGGATAGCAGGATTTGAGAAAAAAAAAACATAAAAGGCACTTCTTAGATGAAAATCGTTCTAACTACAAAATGAGAAATTACGTTACTCTCCATCACTAGCCGATTTTTTCTCATAAACGTGTTTTCTCGAGAACTACTCCATTAGATTCCAAGAACAAGGAAGCGTTGCGGTAAGAGATTTTGATTACCTTCAAAATGTTGTATCACTTGACCCCTTATCCCATTCGAGATTCAAGGGTTGGAGCTCACCCCTCCGAGGTGCCACCCAGTATATACTCTGCTATCTCTTAATATGGATATCGTCAACATAATTATTGTATTCCGGTATGCCTTCTGCAATAGCTTCTATTGAAGAAACGACCATCATGCCAAGACTCGCCACTGGTTGGTGGCCTAAAAATAACAAAAATCGAAAACGACATTGCATCGGAACGTAGTAGGCCCGCCGTGTCCTGCCGATGCGTTATAACGATATAAAACAAATGCACGTTGGTCTACGGTGTTGCCTGATTTATTTGCATCAGCGACCAGCGTTGCCAATCTCACCGATTTATCGGTAGATCTACCGACTTTTAATATAGTCTACCGATATTCATGTTTGTGACCTCTTTCGAGCACTCTTAAGAGACTTTTCTCTCTTCTTTCAGTCAAAATATATAACTAGTATATCGTCTAAAATTCATGTGCACATAATTACTCTGATTCTCTGTTTGCAAATATACGTTTCGAGTTGAGTAGGTATGCAACACCCTGTACAATTCGTACCTTGTAACACCAACACCTCACTATACAGGGTGTTACAGAACTATGGGATCAGCCTTCTAGGGGTTATTCAGTGCAAGTGTCCAATTAAGTCTTGCTCTGTTTCTACTGGAGTTTCGTGAACCAGTTTAAGGCAATACATCGTCTTTCTAAATTTCAAATAATCTAAATATATCACAGTTTCTGTAATTCACAGATTCTCTCTTGAATGTGACAACTAATGTATGATTTACACTCATCATGGCATCATAACCTAGTTCAGTGCATGGCAACGTTACGTCAGTGCTATGAGCGGCAAATTTCTGCCAGTTTGAAAGTTGTTGTGGCTTTATTAGTTATTCTCAGACCTCAGAATCGATCAAAAAATTCTGAAAAAATTAGAATGGTGAAGATTCGGATTCGATAATAAAAAAAAAATAGTCAACTCGTCCATTGTGGGGATCATAATTTTTGGAAGTTCGCTTCAAGTAAGGAACAAAAGGATTATTATCTTCATTTTTTCAACGCAATAGACAACTTTTCTTTCCGCAAAATTTCTACGGATTTCTGGATATTCTGGTTGGCAACACTGTTAGCGATTCCGTTTCGAAAATGCCATGGAATGCCTTCGCGTAAGGAAGATAAGGTGACGCTGTTCAATAAAGTAGCGTCGGTTTATGTGGTCGTCGTTTATAGCAACTAATTATGCGAAGAGTTGTCGCCCGTGTTTCTACTAGACACGCAAGGCCCGCCATCTTGGAAACTAGACTGGTGCGTAGGTAGTAGTGTATATTATGATCTGACAAGGTAATGTTCGTTTCTGCAAGTCTCTCGTTGATGGGCGGAAAATATTTCACAATAGTTGTATTTGTTTTACTTGGCAGAAAAGTACAAGATTTAATGCTGCGGTTGGTGTTTCATGCAAAAAACTCGAAGGAGGTTGATTAAAAGTGCTGAATTCCTCGTATTAACATTTTTTTACACTAAACTCAGTATGTATGTATTCAAAATAACAAACTCTTCCTAAAACTGTAAAAATATATAGGGTGCCTCATTTGAATCAAAGAAGTTGATTGCATTTCCCGTTAAACCAGAAGTATATTATTGAAAAAAAATGTACATCAGATGCATTTCGTTCCATTGCACTTACCTGCAAATTTTCATGAATATCGTTCTTTTCGTTCAAAAGATATTCACTTGGTTCCATACTTTATCCCAACCCTGTATTTGATGAGATTATTGTCGAACAACAGTGTGCTATTCGATATGAACGGCGCTTTTTTTCCCTCGTGTTGTCAACAGATTGAAAAGAAAAGATGGACTATCCATAATGATACAATTTCATTGATGTTGTGTCGACTGCAAATAATTTCCTCTCAATTCTAAAATTGATATTGAATTCATGTATATATTGAAAATAAAATTGGTCCTAAACCTGACCCTTGCATTACACCACATGTTATATCCATCAAGTATTATGGACATCCACATAATGCTGCCTATTTGTTAGATAATTTCCGAAGCAATTATGAATTTCTCCTCTAACACTATTGGGAATTATTTATTCAATAGAATGTTAATGATTAACAGTATCGAAGGCTTTGAATAGATCCAATGACAATAAACAATTGGATATCTTAAATAACATCCATAACGGCTACCTCCGTGTCTTTTGATCTGCAACCACTATAAAGTAAATCGCTATTTCCTAGAAAATCAATCTCCTTCAGTATTCAATGCAATGAGTGTATTGGTTTCAATGTTCAAAGTTTTTGCGTTACGCTACTAAATATTTTTTATCATATCTAGTATCTACAAGACTGCGTCGAATGGCTTCGTGAGGTGTTATTTCAACCACTTGGATTCAACACAACACCAGACGGTGTCACGTATCAAAATGGAGTATTCTTAGCTGTTGGAACGGACGAAACTCGTGTTAGCCAGCGGTAGAATTTTGGGAGAGAAGGAAGGTATTGCAATTTTCCGTGAAAGTTTGGAGGTCATAAGCATCGGGAAAAACTTCACTAGGCAAAGAATACCAGAACTTGGCCATTCTATCGAGGAATGATGCTCGGTAAAGCGAAGTTTGGCAGGTCTGGAGCCTGACAATTTCGGGGTGATAAGCCTGAGCTCGTCCAGATCCAAAGGAAGAATGTTACCCATGTTGGGTAAAACTGATCTACCTTCCTGATGAAAATACAAGCTTGAATTTTTGTTACCTTGGACTCTACTAGATTTTAAAATCCTCATCTCTGGATTCTTGCCAGATCATTATTTGTAGTATCGATCTGTTTCCGTCCTGCACCTCTGGCCTCGTTGGATGATATAGGGGCTCTAGAGGAGAAAGCGGAATGAAGTTGACTATCATCCGCAAAGCTTTGAACTGGGCTGGAGGTCACATTCAACAAATCATTGATGTGGAGCAAGAACAAAGCTGGTGCCAAGACAGAGCCTTGTGGAACACCAACATTGATCGTCATTGTATCAGACGAGACCTCGTCTTCCACCACGTAGAGTGATCTATCTGCAAGAAAACCCGATAGTAAAAGACACAGTTGGGGCGGCAAACCATTCGCAAGGAGGCCAAGCTTGATCAAATGTCTTGGAGATATCGAATGCTACAGCCAGAGGATCCCCATGTTTCTCAATTGACACCAAACACAAAACAACTCGTTGTTGATCGCCTTTTCCATTACTTCAGAGGTCACAGAAAGTAGTGCCATCGGTCTATAGTTGTTAGAGAGGGTTTTTTCACCATTTTTTTGGTATCTTTTGGCAGTTAGAAGAGTTGCACTACTAAAGTTACTCAGTTCACTTGGTTAGTTGTCATTGTTGAGTATGTACATTAGGATATGGCATGAAAGTGTATTTCCCATTGAAGTTAAAAGTTGAACAAGCTCAAGTGGTGATTGTGTCCCAAGGGGCAGTAACCAGGAGCATCCCTTCCGAAGAAAAACAACAAGTACTCGTGCCAGGCTTGACCGGTTTGGGCAGCTGGTAGTTCCTGGCCAAAGACGTGGTCCTGCTGACATTCCCAGTAGTCTCTTTCCTGTTCGCCACGACTTCGACCAGGTTCGTGGTGATCCTGCATTTCACGTCTTCGGGCTGGAAGCCTCTGGCGTCGATGAGGATCTCGAACCTGTCCTGGTGGAACAAGACGGTGTCCATCTTGGGCACGTTGAAGTCGTGTCCTTGCGTTCGCTTGTGGTCGTCCAGCAGGTCCTTGGGCTCTATGCCGAACTCCTTGAGGGAGGAAATGGCGTTTCGGAAGCAGTTATCTTTGGAGAATGATAGACATTTTTTTATCGGTACTAGGAATTTGGAGGATTTGGATATCGAAGACATAGTCTTTGATGCCGTCCGAAGGGGCTACATCTTATTGACGTTTTGGGTATCGATCAGTGTCACTGTGACAAAGGGGTTGTAACTGTCACGTGTTGAACGCCATGGATTGCTCAAATTGAAGGTGTCATACTGGGTGCAACATAATTACATTAAAATATTAAAATGACGTATTCCTGAAACGATAGACATGTTTATCAATTATTTTTTATTTGTAGTGACTAAAAGAGATTCAGCTGCTGTAGAGAGTTCAATGACACTTTGGGCTCGAAATACGCACAAGATTTTTTCTACAAACGCAGGTCTCAGACAAAAACACTCATTACTTTGTTCTACATAATATTCAGTATCGACTACTTGTTTTTCAATTCGTTAGCACATTCAACAATATTCTTGACAATTAAAAATTAATTCCATTTTGGCATTCACTAGAATCGAATTGAATGTACACTTACTCCAATATTTGATAAAAATCCTGGAACCTGATGAGACATCAGCAGATTTATTACGGGTGCAAGAGTTACTTTGAGATTTAAAGTTAGTATATCTCTGGTGAAGGTAATCAGGCATTTTTTATATTTATAACTATTATTTTACATTCATTTTTCAGCTTTTCATGGGATTTTCTCTCGTTTCGTTTCTAAAAAATAAAGTAGAAGTTATTGAAAATTATTTCAATATATTTGTATTTGTAATTGTGTTGAGAACGGGAGCAGATTCGTTCCCGAAACGTCCACCAAGATAAGTAGAGGTTTTATTCTTATTAAATATATTTGTATTCCAAAATTTCTTTCAAAAACAAGGTGTCACTGAACAATAGAGAATTTCTCTTTTAGGTATCTAAAGGTTTAATTTCAAGCGCAGTGACATTTTGGGGCAGATCCTAAATCTGTCCTTACTACAAATAAATTGAAATGATTTTTAATAACTTCTACTCTATTTTTTAGAAACGATGAGAGAAAATCCCATGAAAAGCTGAAAAATGAATGTACCACCTCCTCGAAGAACTTACAGACATAATTTTATATGTTATCACAAGGAGGTGGATCTTCCGAATTTTTTAAGTCTCAGCCAACCTGATTCCTCGAACTTGGCAGATGGCAGGGATGCGAGCGTTTTTCATTTTTTCCGCTCACGAAAGCGTCAGAGGTTACTTTGTTGAGCGGTTGTAGAAAAAAAATGTGATATTGTATCCGCACGATAATTTAGTTTTGGCAACGTTGCACCCCAAAGAGCGTTGCACTTTTTCGTGACGTTGCCAAATGTCGACCGCTTATAACGGGTGTTGGCTATATGCATTCACGATATGGTGTGGTAGATCCAGTTTAGTGACGAAGTATAATTTGCATTTTTTTCGCCGAGTAGCTCGGGTTTCGCCTTTTGATAAATTTATTACCCAGACCTCCCCAGTGCTTGAGATACGGAGCATTCGGCATCGGCGTTAGCCCAAGGATTATAAATCCTTGGGTCAAAGGGATCGATATTATGGAAGATGGAATGGGCATGTTCTTCAAAAAATTGTATTTCTACTTTTCATAGTAATCAGGCAAAGTAACTTTCAATCATAAACCTTTTTTCTTCAAGGACTTCCAGCTTTTTTTTTAGTAATAATTGAAATTCAAGATATTTATATCCAGCAAAAAACGAAAAAATCTAGTGACGTCAATATCCGAGCCATTCGGCTGACGTCCTCAAGCAGAGATAATAATAATAATAATAATAATAATAATAAATATATTTATTTCCCTTCTGTAGTGATGTACATTTGTTCATAATTATATAGTATAGAGGAATAAATATAGTTGACCCTTAAAAGGTTGCCCTCGAGCATGGGTATGGGGGTGGGTACATGGTAGAATTATAATAATAACTGTTAATGGAATAGGACGGGATTGTTTAGGAAGAGAAAATTTTAACATGGGATTACTTATTTCGAATTCAATGATAATAATAGCAATAATAATAATACAAAGAATACATTAACTAGCAATTATTTACTTAAAAATAAAAATTATATACATATAATTATACACATAGTATTAAATAATACAATATGAAATGAAATACAAACATATATACGCTACAATTTTGTCACTGTACAATGTTGTCACTGTTTTCAGAAAATTGTCAATTTGTTTTCAGAAAGTTAACCTTAAAGTCAGGTCAAGAAGTTGATGGATTTTCAGTCTCTCTTTTTGTCTCCTCCAATTCCTCAAGTGTCTTTTAAAGAGTAAAGTAGAGTTAATTTCTTTCAATTCTGGTGGTAAAGAATTATAAAGTTTCGGTCCCAAGTAAACATATGACCGCAGTAATGTATTTTTTTCAGGTTTTGGTACACATACTGAATTACTTTTGTGTCGAGTAGCATGAGTGTGGTTAATTGGTATTAATTCGTGTTTATTATGGTGTTGTCTAGTTACTGTTTGGAAGAAATAGAGTTGCCTTATGTCCATAATTTTGGTATCCTTGTGTAGGTCCTCTGATGAACTGAGTAATCAATCAAAAGTTATGCGAAAATTCTTTTTTTGTACAACTACTGAAGAAATATCTGCATCTCTATTGATGCGTAAATATTTACTTCCTTTCACTGCCAAAATAATTCACAAAATAAACATGAAACTAATTTTCAAAGAGTCAACAGAGTCAATTATCAATTGATTATTCATCATGAAATAATTTCATTCATTGAAAAAATAATTATTGATATTAAAGTTTGAACAATCACTTTCAACATAAATTCCCGAAGATGTTCCATGTTGCTGATGTTCAGAAACGTTAGGTTGATATTTCTTGAAGAGTTGATTCCACAATTTCATCAGATCTTTCAATTTGTTTGGAAGAAGATGGACAATTCAATATTTTGATAGAAATCTCAATTTTGTTGCTCAAACTATCTCTTATATATTTGCTTCTGCTATTGAGGCAGATTTCTATTCACAGTTGTACAAAAAATGTTGTGTGTATTTCTTTTTCATGGCACATTCGAGAAAAAATTACCACTCTCATATGCTTAAAAAAAACACTCATTTTACGCACTGGCTAGAATCTCCGTATTACCTAAATATATTTAGTAATAATAACTAGCTTCGATATTCGATAAAATGAACAGTTCTCTCCTAAACTGTTTACAACAACGTTTTTTCAAAAAATACCAACTAACTCGTTTTTCTTTCGTTTCGTTTTGATGTCTAATAGTGGTTCTTTTTGGATGAAACATTGCACCAAAAAATCACGATTTCGAAACTTGCAGCCAAAAAACATCAATTCTAAGGTATGTTTTCAAGGATTGATATCACCCTCAGAAGTGACATCAGAAAAAAAAAGTTATGTAACCAACTTGTGTTATTTTGACCACCCATGTATGCTCGCGAGAGATTGCCACACAGTCATGGAACACCCTGTACATTACATCACTAAATAATTCTTTTTTTTTTCAGGTGAGGTTGTCGTGTTATCGAATCAGATCACCCAGTATACTTATAGTAAGTTTTAATACGAATGTTATTACAAAATGCGTCTATACTCGGTTTCGTCGATTGATAAAACTCATCGACTGTCTTATCTAGAACTATCGCGAACATGTATATCCATTCAAGTTTCAGTGGAATTCGTAATCCACCATCTATGATCATAAATAGTTTAAATTATGCAGAGGGCGATTGAAAAATGAATGGCACTGGTGGTGTGTAACACGTCGTATGTTTCCGTCTGAAAGTTGGATAGGACAGGATTATTAAAAAAAAAAACATGAGGCACTTCTCAGATGAACATCGTTCTAAATACAAAATGAGAAATGGTGATGGAAGGGAAAAAAAGCGTTACTTTCCATCACTAGCAGATTATTTTCATAAACGTGTTTTCTCGAGAACTACTGCTTTGAATTCCAAGAACAAGGAAGCGTTGGTGAGAGATTTCGATTACCTTCAAAATGATGTGTACCACTTGACCCCTTATCCCATTTGAGATTCGAGGGTTGGAGCACACACCCCTCCGAGAGGTTTGAAGTGGAAAAGTTGAAAACATGCGCAAAATATTTCCCCCTCAAAATAAAAATCGACCGGTTCGAGCGTTTTTTTCTCTGAGAACGATAACTATGTCAAATCGGCCTTGTTTCGTTTTCATTGGGCCACCCAGTATATATATGGGCTTTTGCAAAAATGCGTGACATATTTTTCAAATTGAACAACTTGTTTTTCGGGCTTGTTTTTGGTCAGTTGTTGGTTGGTACCCGATTGTACTACACTCCAAGCTGGGGTGATCCAAAAAACGCAAATTTTTTGTACAGTTTTTGAACCATAATTTTTTTTTTGTTCTGCTTTGGTGCAAAAACAACATACTTTGACAAATACAAGTTTCACTGGAACATGTATAGTCACACGTTTATTCAACAAAAACCAGCATTTTTAGCATTTTTCACCATTTTGCGAAATTTCGTCCATTTTTGACATATGAGATCAAAAAATAAGTTTGAGAGGTGCAACATTGAATAGAATGATCTGAGTCGTAGGATGGAAAAAAAACACAAGTAGCTATGGTCCAAAAACTACAAAAACTGCACCCCCAGTTCAGCTGATGAAATTTTTGTTGGAAAATTGAAGTGTTGCATAACTGGATACCAAAAAACAACTAGGCGAAGTTTCAGAAAATTCAGATTGTTTGTAAGGATAGGTTTTTTTTTCAATTACAACGGGGCTATAAATATCACGTAATCATTTTCATCGAAGAACTGGTGAAAAGGGCTATATACCTCTACACAGCTAGGATGCATGAAACTTTCTTCGAATTGAATTTTTGATCTGAGTATTCAAGTATGCTCATGGAACGTACTGTAAATCTTCGAAATGTAAAATTGCATGCCATATCCTATCATCGAAACGCTGATTTTTCCGTGGCAGTTATAAACATTGTGTTTATTAATACTAAGCAGAATGTAAAAGACATGAAAACGCGCTACAAGTTGTTTTGACAATGATAATTACTGATTAATAGTCTCTGCGATATCTCATCAATAACAAGACCAGACCAATAATCAGTTTGTACGTGTGATGGTATACAGGGTGTCCAACATCTCAATTATGGAAATTGAAAGAACAAATATTCATGTAATACCTGTACCGCAAAATGTCTTATCTTGCTGAACTTAGAATTTTTAGTTCAGGAAAAATATGTATCAATGCGACCAATGAAGAATTGACCAAGAAATAAATGAAAATCCCTGAAGAGTATAGTATATCAATTTGGGAATATTTCGCAATCTGACTACGTACTTTCAGTCATCACCTTGTAGTGTTTGGATTGCAAGTTTTTTTCTGGATTTAACGTAATATATTGATGCCCAATAATCATTCAGTAACTTAAAACGTAGTTTGAATCGATTGTAACTTGAAGGTTACGAGTTAAAGATCAGATGGCTTTGTAAAAAAAATTAACATTTACCATATTTATCATTCATTACTTTGAGATTTAAGACATTATAATGGATTGGGATATAAAAAATATTCAACATTTGAAAATCATTTAAGCTTTGTAAATACTGGACGTATCATCTTTGCCACAGAATTGACAGAACAACTTGGTCTGGATTCACTGAATGAGCACTTATTAGCTGTTTTGTCTCATGAAAGTTATTGAAATATTATTCTTCATTCACTTATTTGTGTCCCTTTGCATGTCCATATACACTATCTAGATACCTTGTAGTATGTTACTATGGATTTTATATTTTATATAAATAAAGTAGTTGTTTTTGGGTCGTATTCTACTCAACATTATATTTTGTTCTTTCTTGTTCTACGGTGATTTCACAAAAAAAGTAATGATACGCATGACAAAAATCCGCTGAAAACACTGACAATATTCTCATACAGTAAGAGATAACCTCAATATAGTTTTGAATTAAAGCAGGGAACAGAGGTGTCACTTGTCGACACTCGCAAAACGTCATTAGCGAACCTGCGCACATCTTATTTTCATTTATAGCAATTTAACAATAATTTCTCGAGCAGGAAGTTTGACATCTTCTTGAATCATGATTGTGAAATGAAAAGTCTTGAATGTTTTTATAACATGAACAATTGTATTTCCATGTTCCATCTGTCTTAAATGTTGGGTGGTAAATCTTAGGTGATAAATTTTTTTTCATAAAGCCATCATTATATATTATGTAAGTAGGTATAAGAAGTCGTTTGATATGGACCCCATAAAACCCTATATTGCTGACCTTGTTGCATTCCTTATACATCATCTTCTTCGATCACAGAGCCCGATATTAGTTTCATTTCAATTGGTACCCTATTTTGCTATTAGATGTACTCATCAGCGTGTTTAAATCCAATTTTGAAGTTACCACGGCAACATTAATCGACCGGACTAACGCCCGATATCACATCAACCAATAAATACATTGTCGGCTAAATATGGAGAACAAATTTAGTGCAATGTATTTTCTGGTCTGATCAACGATGTACAAAATACTGGTGCAGTCACTGATCGTGTTTTGTTTCGTCAAAAACGCTAACGCCATTTTCCGCTATGATGGCATAATAGTTATGAAACTCCCCAGAAGATGGTGACATTTTTACAGATTTCTGAACGAATAGTTGACGTTTTGAGATCGTAATTATGTAGTTCGATCTAAAATTGAGAAGTAACCTAAATTGCTACTTCTGAATCAACATTTTTATAACACTGATTGTGCAATTATCAATAATACTGATTTTATTTTAATTTTTGTGTCGGGATCTAACAACTAAAATATGAGTGATCTTCCGCTATAACGAATAAAATTCTTTTATCAATTTATCTGTGCGTTAGAGTTCTGGTTGAAGAAATTAGATATAGGCAAATAGGCAGAATAGCTCCACCAGTGTTCTGTACATCGTTGTCTGATCTGTGACTCAGTTGAGTGTATATGATCCTCACTTATTTCTCGAAAATTCTGGTCATGTAACAACGATTAAGTTGTCAAAAGCTATCGTGTGAAATCGAAATCGTGTCTTGTGTCGTATTTTTGCTTAAAAAAATCGTTATTTTTTAATTTCGATTGTTCTAATATCCCTTTTGTTTATAGATTTGTGTTATGTTTCTATATAGTATAGTAGTTTTGTCGTTTCGTTTGATTAGTTTGTACTTCGTTTACGTAATTTTGCTTCGCTGTTTCTGAGCTTTATTTTGATTAATCGTTATTATGTGTCCTCCTATTTGTGCCGGACCTTTTTGTTCAACCAGAAAGCGTGAAATCGTCTCCATTCATAGATTTCCAAGAGATATTTCTTCGCGACATGAGTGGATACATTCGATATTGAATGTTACAGGTAAGATCGAAAGCTAATAATCTATATTTCTGATACTGATTCTACCTCTCATTCAATTCATGAGTTGAGCGTTACGAAATCGGGAACTATTCTGGTGTTTGTAGCAACCATTTCGAGAAGGAATTTTCAAGGTGACAAAACACGGTTGCTCAGAAATTCCGTATTTCGTGAACCTCTCATGTATCTCAAGCTGAGTGTACTGTATATATATAATAAAGGTTTGACAAATGTTTGATAGGAATACAACTGAAATCATTGTTTCCTCGAATTTGGCCGTATGATGGCAGCACTGTATCGGCTACAGAAGCCTGTAGTTGAGCTCACCGGATTTTTCCTCCATATTCAACTGACAATGCCCAAGAAAAGTGAAGTATAAATGCCAACTTGTTATATTTATTGATCCAGTTAGGTGTACTTAACGTCAGATATAATATTTCTAACGAATGTTTCTAAAGCTTTTTTCAAATAAATATTCACCGATCAAAGTCTACAAATAGAAAAAAAAAATAGCGTGAAGTATTCGTGGATATAAAACACTCGCTTCATGTCGCGTTTGTTCAAAAAGACTTCAATGTCAAACAGCAGTGGATGTGAAGATTCAGTCGAGTTAATTTTTATGCTAATTAGACTTTTTTCATAATTATTTCTAATCGTATCATCGTATATCCTACTCTTTTAGATTGTTCTCTCACTTTTCAGCATCTCATAAATAATTCCAGTCATTCGACAAGCTTTGTCCTCGAATTATCGATCTCGTGACAGCAAATGACACTTCTAGGCAAAACTTCCTTGAGGATACAACGTGTTTTGATCTAGTGAGCAATTAACTTTAGGACTACTGAGATTTTTCTCATCAACGCCTCAATTTTCGCAAAGCGAAAAATCGATTCGATTCCGTTTCCCTCGACTTCGCCGAAAACCCGGCGTTTCCCGAAAAACCCTTCCCGTTCTCTTGCAATAATCGCCGCCGCGTATCAACTTCCCGTGCGACGCGCGCATCTACGAAACGCACCGCGAAGCCGTAACCTTGACGACGCGGCTAAATAAAGCGCGGCGCGGAGGGGTCGCTTAGCAACAAGGCGGCCGAGGGCGGGGCCGCGCCGGCAGCCCTCCTCTTAGCGGGGACGCGAACCGCCGGCCGCCAGGGGGCCGGTGGAGGGGCGCGTGCGCGCGGAGTCGCGTGCCGGCGATGTGCGAGCGATGCGGCGGTGCCGAGTGTCGCGCGGTTTCCTCGGGTCTACCGAAGAATATTTTTTTTGCCAGGGTTGTGACTAGGGAGGGGCAAGGGAGGCCGCGGGCGCCAATAAATCGAATATGAAGATTCATTTAATATGTTCCGAAAGATAATATGCATAGAACATTCTATTCGCAAAGGTATTTTCTGCATTCTGTCAATAGTTTTGTTTTAGAACTATGGAATTTCTTTAATGGTGCGGGGAAAACAATAGAAAATGAAGCGGATGACATAAGATGCTTCTGAATTCCGCAAGCATCAGTTCTTGTAGAAAGTTTTCCAGAGTTGAAGATAATCACAAAGTTATCTATGAAAATGAATTAGAGATAATAGGTCCGAATGTTGATATAGATATACGAATATTTATCTCTGTTGCTGCACTTCTTGTGGAAGATCATTTGACGAATTCGATATACCTACTAGAAATTGAGTTGACTACTCGAGTTCATATTTTGAAGAGCAATCATAAGAGTTTTACTATTACTATGCGAAAGTGCCTTCTCAATAATATTAGCT
This sequence comes from Gastrophysa polygoni, assembly GCA_963576655.1. Taxonomy (NCBI): domain Eukaryota; kingdom Metazoa; phylum Arthropoda; class Insecta; order Coleoptera; family Chrysomelidae; genus Gastrophysa; species Gastrophysa polygoni. The sequence goes on from OY755093.1 coordinate 11,070,611, forward strand.
GTGTCATGTTCACTCTTAGTTGAGAATTACGTCATCTCATCGAAAAATGCAGTGTTGTCGGTAATTTTCAAAATATTCAAGTCCCAACTTTTTAACATGAAAATAGCACTCTTATTTCATTCCACTTTCAGAAATTAATTACATTAAATCTGTAAATTAACGTGGCGTCTTTATTTATGTAGCGACTTTCTCACAAACTCAACTTACACCTCAGCCTGAGGATGACTTTTGTCAACGCTGCGAACTTCCCGAACAAAAATTGAACAAAATTGAATGTTTGACAACTCGACACATTTTGACAAATTTTTATGATTTAAAAGTATTTATTTCTCACGAAGTGTCTTCTTATAGTGAATGAATTCGAGAACATTTGCTTCGGATATGACTACACACTATTTGTATCATCCCTAAGGATTGGAAAGTATTTTTAGTAGTGGTTGGTAACAAATGTCAACAGCAAATGTTTTAGCTTATTTGCATGTGAGGTATGTTGAGTTTTTCTCAGAATTATCAACTAGTACCTTTCTGGTCAAAGTGCTACAAGTTATATCACTCTCGTTCTCAATATAAAATTCAAAAAATCAAACTTCCTATTCATTTACTTTACGCTTGTAGAAAAAAATATTGATCCTTACCCATACTCACTCGACTTTTTGTGTCGTTATCATCAAAGTTGTACCTCACTCAATATGCCATCTCAAGTGTTGGCATCATCAGTCAGTCATATCGTTTATCACATGTCGAAAGCCAAGTTAATCGAAATAACGAATCGATTGGCTTTTTCAGACTCGAAAGGATTGATTTATGAAATTTATAACAGTGGCGTTATATGGGTTCAATTACGTTAACTTTTAATGAAATGGTGAAATACAGTTTTGGTCCAGGTAGACCAACTAAGTCCAGACAACGATGTACAGAACACTACACTGAACGAAAAAGGTACGTAAATACAATGAAAAAATATTTGAAACAAAGAAACGTGACCATTAAATCTCAACCAAAGTAGAGTTTCATTAATACAAAGTATGTTCGTTCATGACCTTGTGGCTGCAATCACTAACTGATGAACGTTCATTGGTATCACGAAAACCAATACCTTGCTATGAACAATGCATTCACTACTTTAATGAACACTATAATATCATTTCAATGAAATGAAAGATAGCTATGATAATATGCATCCATTGCGGTGATGAAATATTATTATTGTTTGAATAAATGCAATTACCGTTTCAAAGCACATTCAATCTCTATTTCAATGCGTAAGTACGTTGATATTATGGAATTCTTACATTGTATCAATGAATTATTCCATCGATTTGATAAATATTTCTACACCATTCCGATGAATATGTTCGTTATTCCGATACCTATTAGTACGTTGTTTGAATGAACGTGTTCACTGGTTCCATAAATATTTCTTCCATGGTTCAATGAAATAATTACGTGGATTCGAAATGGAACGTACATTGTGTTGATTTATTTAAGGAATAACATCTCCCTAATTAAAAATAGTTGATTTTTCAAGTATTCTCTGAACATTATCTGGAATGATATATACAGGTTGATACATATTTTAGAGACATTATAATTATCTTAATGGAACACAGTGTATATATAATATTATAGTTGGTTTTGACCTTCATCATTAAGAATAAATCCATAATCACACTGATAGGGTTCGAAAAGAATATAGGTACAAATACTGAGAATATAATATAGCAAAGTAAGAAACACTTCCGAATGCCGAATGAGTGTAATGATGAAGAGGAAAAGTTGTTATAACTATTATAATTCCGAAATAACAATCATAGATTGAGTGAAGACAGATTGAATTATTTTCTCGTGATCGTAAGATATAAATATTCATCAAATCGTGTAATATTCTGATGTAATGAAACAATCACTGATCGAATTTGAAATAATTTCCATGAGTTGTTCGATACAAGAAACTAATTTGATTTTGCAATTATAGTTCACTCTGTATATCCACAACTTTAGAAAATACTCCTCCGAAAATAGGAAGTATGTGTCCTATATATGTATTTTCTGAATAGTTTTGATGAGGGAATTATAATCATACAGAAAATGATCATAATAAGAACAATGAATGGTCAATGTTAGTCACAAGTGAATTGATTGAATGTACATCTAGTATTGCCTATAATAATGAGGGAAATAATTCGAATTGTTCTCCATATTGAAACGATTTATTAAAAGACTCATTCTACATAGGACTGTCATAGAAATAAACCTAAACATGAAAGCGAATGATCATGTTAAATTAAATAGGTACATTCATAATTGTAGCTTGACAGTTCTCTTCATTTTCCTTCAGCGCTTCAGATAATATATGTACCTTTGGGAAAGAAAGGCTTCCTTTCATTTTATAGAAATGATGTTCAATGAAGGACCAGAACATCTCTGATTCAGCAGGAAAAGCAAGATTGAACAAATATATAATTTTGAAACATATATCTACTGCTCTAACTATATGGAAGAAGGTATATCTAATATTATCAAAATCAAAACACATATTTCGGTGGGAGTTGTCATGTCCTCACCTACACATATAATGAATGGCTGGATAGCACTTTTCTTCGACTTCGAAAATCTTAGGTGCTCCTCGACCTCCTGGTTACTCTTCCCAAAGTAAAGAAATGATTCCTGCGAGTCTTTTATGGTATATTTTATTATGTTGCTCTTTCCACCTATATCTTTTCTGATAGCCTTGTTGGTTGGTTGATTGCAAATGAAGCACATCATGTTCACTTGATATGATCAAGTAACACGGTTTCTCACTTTGTTTCTCCATCTCTATACTCTAGATTTTTATTGCGATATATAGAAAGAGATTCAATCTGAAAACTAACATCTCAATAATTATCATGCCTAATGATAAAAACATAATAACATACCTTCTGTAATGTGAAACAACAGTTGAATTCAAAATCAATGCTACACTTTCGGCACAGTTGAGCGACCTTTCGTTTGTGTTTCTGCACTAGAAATGACCTGAGCGGGGTGTGATGACTTCATCCTAAAAAAACTTTCCGAGCGAATTTCCTCCAGGCCAATAGGAATACTTCTTTTTGATGTAAGAGTTCATCAATATATTGCATGATACGAGCATTACAATGAACCGTTCATCAATCTATGTACGCGGATACATTGAAACAATAAACGCATTTCGTTAGGATCATGTACTGGGTGATTAGTTGAAAACGATAAGATACATTGTTTCTATGACATCATAAATGAATGTACGTCTACATCAAAACAATGAACGTATTTCTCCGAAACAATGTACCGATTATTCACTTAGGTACATGATGAGCATTATTCTTATGAACCGTTCATCAATGTATGTACGTACATTGAAACAACGTTCGCAATCCATTATAATGATGTACTGGATAATTTGTGGAAAGCAATTCGATACATGGTGTATATGTTATTCATAAACTGTTCATCGATATATGTACGTGTAGATCAAACCAATGAACGCATTTCTTCAATACAATACACCGAATAATTATCCACTATCGCTTACATGTATTCAATATTCACTTCTATGATTTGATCTGAACCTTACATTATTTCGACAATGAATGCGTGCATTGTAATGACAAATTAATTTGCTTGAAACCACGTACTTGCTCTCCCATATGTCATGCACAAATTCATTATCCTCATGAAATGAATTATAAACCGATGTATTTATACAATATATTGGAAACCTTGGTCATCACTAGGATGAATACAGTTACTTTTTTGAAACAATTGAACATCAAAGTAATGTTACACATTCATCAGTCGAAAATAGTGATGTTATTGGAAAAATTCATAAATACAATGCTGAAATCATTGAATTCATTAATGAAATGTATCGAAGGGATGGAAATATTCATTGAGTTACTGAATATTTTCGTCAGTACTTGATGAACGCAATTACATTATGATCATGAATGGGATACTCGAGTAATGATCGTTTGTTTGTTCATATCATGAAGATTACTTTCTTTCGATGTAAAGAATTATGATGAATGGTGTTCATTGTTTTCACACACGATAATTTTTTCAGTGTAGAGGAGCTATTCTGCCTATTTGCCTATCTTACTTCTTCAACCAAAACTCTAACGTACAGATAACTTGATAACAGGATTTTATTCGTTATAGCGGAAAATCACTCAAATGTCGGTTGTTAGATGGCGACACAAAAATAAAAACAAAATCAGTATTATTGATAATTGCACAATCAGTGTTGTGAAAATGTTGATTCAGAAGTAGTAATTCAGATAACTTCTCAATTTTAGATCGAACAACATAATTACAATCTCAAAATATCAACTATTTGTACAGAAATCTGTAAAAATGTCACCATCTTCTGGGGAGTTTCTTAACTATTAGGCCATTATAGCCTATATTATAGAAAATGCCGTTAGCGTTTTTGACGAAACAATACACGATCATTGATTGCACCAGTGTTTTTTACATCGTTGTCCAGACTCAGGACTTGTCAAACTTCGCTTCATTCATCAATCGATATAGCAAAGTCGTAGAATCCTCTGCCTAGTGAAGTCGTTCCTGAAGCTTACGACCTCCAAAATTTCTAGATGAAATCTAATACTTTTCCCAAATGCACCCTGTATATTTGGCTCCCATTATCCATACTCCAAATTGTAAGAAGCGTTTCCTATGCATAAAGTTATTCGTTTTCAAGATATTGCTCATGATATTGGGAGGATTATACTTTTTTTTTTCTCTCTACAAATGCTAAGGTATCTAATTGTAATGGGTTCGTAATGAATGAAGTATTTTTCTATCTGTGGACAACGCGAAAAGAAACCTATAATGTTCGAGGAACATCGTGTTAGCCAGCAGTGGAATTTTAGGAACATAATTCAAAATTACACTGGCAAACATTTGTTGTGTACTGACTGTTACAGAGGTGATATATTATGTTATTTTTTTCTATTTGTTGACAACACATTTTGGGTTAGAAATTAAGGTATTTGAATTTTTCTTGAAAATCCGGAAACCTCGGAAAATACATCACTTGACAAAGAATTCCATAACTTTGTCGTTCTACCGAAATATCTTTGAAAGAATGGAGCAATCGCCCACCTTTCTACGATGTTCTAGAGAGTGCAATGAATCGTTGAGTGTTTTATCACCGACTAGGCGAATAGTTCTCTCTTGAATAGAATCTAAGAGCTTCAGCGTATGTTTGGGGGCTGAGCTCCAAACATGTGAACAGTACTTCAGGACAGGTCGAATTTGCGCTTTGCAGATCGTGAGCAGTTGCTGTGAAGTTGGTTTTGTGAAGCAGTTTCCGTAAACTTCACATGATCGTCTCATGAGAGAGCACTTTTGGTGGTGATACCAAGCACATGGATATTGACGACTTCATACCCAAAATCACGAATTGAATTCGTGAAAATTCGAAATTCAATCGTTATTCCAAAAACGTAGGAAAAAAGTATGGACCAATCAGTTGGTCCGATCGAGCACTATCGAATAACGAAAAAAAAAAAATTCACCAAACATTCCCAAGGTCGAGGAAATCCCGCGAAACGCAACCGGCAACGCTGCGAGAATCTCGGAGCGGCCGCGTCCTTGCCTCGTCTTTCGCCTTGCCATTGCCGCCGAGATTTCGCGCGCGTATCGCGGTAGCCGAGCGCGATCGACGATTGTTTTATCGATACGCGGCCGTCATCGGTGCTGCCGGTTCGCGCGTAATTTACTACGTTGGTAAGAAATTTCTCGATCGCGTAAGAAATGAGTATTCGTCGACTTTTTCCGATGTGATGGTGATTTGGACAGACCTTAGACGTTTTTCACTGAACCGTAACGAACGGGAATGTTCAAGTGGGTTTGCAATCTGATTAATGATCTTCCAGTGCTAATGCAGCTCTCAGGTATTGTGTTTTAATTATGATTCTGAGAACTTTTCTCTGTGATGCTACCCTCGTGATCGATTTGGTGTATTCGTTCGGTGCAGATTGATAGAGAAGTGGTAGGAAATTGGTGTGGAAGTGATGCTTATTAACTGAAAAACAATTTGGTCTTGAATTGTGTTATCTCTGCAAGTTCAAATACATGTGAGTAATAATTTCGAATATCGGTGGATATCGGGAAATAAAATGATTTCAAGTGATGAAAATCTTATCATCGACTGATATATTCTTACGATAACAAAGATAATAATTATTCATGTGTCGTATTTTTGTGAATATTTATTTTTCACTTGCATATTCAATTCATTCTTCCTCGGATACGTTTGCTATGAACACATGCACTGAATGCCCTAGTGCGTTATGAGTCATAATGCCCGCTCATTATGCTTGCCGATATAATATCTATTTGATTCTTTGCATGAGAATATTATTTTTTAGTTCTAGTGACTCAAAATACGTAGGTACAGGGTTCTCGTATATTTTTCACCCCATCTAGAGGGGTTGTTTTGGAAGATATCACTAAATAGTAACTTCAGAAGTTTTTATTTTATATCGAAAATTCGATTTTTTTTCAGAAATTGCGATATTCTGACAAATTGTCAATTTGTTTCAATAGGACAACCTGTATATTATCTCTCTATTAGACATGGAAGAAACATTTTTCACAAGAATTGTAGGCATAAGAGATGCATATTTTAAAATTATTTTCCATTCTACAGTGTGTCTAAGAAAAATGTGACATATCAAACTTATGTTTTTTTCAAATAGAACACCCTTTATATTCCAACATTTATGGATTCTCATCGAATGATGCTTACGTCTGGTTCAAATTTTGAAAATTCGACGCAGCGTTGTCAAGTTATAACCGTTTTTCTGGAAAGGTAGGCATCTTTGAAGAAAAGTCTACTATTCACAATTTGAAGAATTCATTCGGAAATTCGTGTCGATCAATAGTTAATACCATGTTCTATCACATGAAATCATCTTTTCCACAAATTACACTGGGTGGCCCGAATAACACTTCCTCGAAATTCAAATCCTCGTAACTCAATTTTTTCAAATGGCACACCCTGTATAATATTACACTATCCGATAGATATTTCAATAGCCTTTCCACTGACGTGGTTGAAAACACGCGGATAATATACAGGACGTCTCATTTAACAAAGTTGACATGTCAAAATATAACATTTGCCGAGATAATTTGAAATTTTTGATTGTTGTTAGATAAAATTCGACTGTTCTCAAACATTTTGTCTCCCCTGTATACATGCCATACCCTATCATCATGATGTGAAAAATCCTTTGATACCTGATTGAGGCCGCCCAAGTTCGACCCTAGATGGCATCACCTTTTGTCGATCTCGAAAATTTTCTTGGAAACTCTTGAAAACATGATTCGAAATTGAAATTCAACTCGAATTCAAATGTTTAACCGTTAGATATCCGTCGTTGTCAGATATCCGTCATCATCATCAAATCCCTGACTTTTTCATGACAGTTATATTATAAACATGTTGTTTCTACTAAATTGGTATGTTTTGAGGAATTGTTCTGGGTTATACATAATGAACGAATCTGGTCGATATTAACAATGGTAATCAGCGGAGAACCGTTTTGTATACATAATCCGCAATAAAATTCGAGCGGTGTACCACTTTTTAGTAGTCAGTCAGTTGAGAAAAGATGTTATTCAAATTCGCAGCTACCGTTTCGAGATTCACAACGCATACCCACCGTTAAGCTAGTGAATACTTCGGTCGCGTAGAATTTTTCTTCGGCTGCTAAACTAGAGTAATTATCTACGAAAAAAATGAACGTATGTTCATACGCGCGTGAATATAGATTTGTGTTGTCAAACAACAAGATTCACATCAATGCACTGATGGAAACACACTAATACCGTTGAGCACTTGCACGAATGAGTGCGAATATAAACGCTACACGGTCAGCTGATGCGAATCGAAATATGTATTCTTCTACGACAATCTCGATAAATGTTTATTATATAACCGTAACATATGCGAAATGGAATATTTCGTGTTAGGTCTATGTTCACTCTGAAATCACGACGACTACGGCTTGTCAAATTATGACGTCCAGCGACAAATTGATGAAATGTCAGCAGATCGTTTCTGTCGAAGTTTTAGTAGATGACGAGCAATTTCATAGTTGTTTTCTATAAAAACTATTAATTAAAATGGAAACTGATAGTGATATTGACTTAGATTCGACACTCCCGAACATTATAGAAACAGCGGAGGTAATAACACTAAATTTATTACCTGACACGACGAAGAGTATGTATCAATGCGTTTACAACCTTTTTTCGGAATGGAAGGTAGATCAAACGACAAAATCGGTTTCCGAGAACGTTTCAATGGGTTATTTTGGTGACTTGGCCAAAAAATTCAAAAGTTCCACTTAGTGGTCACACTTCTCAATGCTGAGAACGACTCTTGGTATCTATAATGATATAGATATTGTCAAATATTTGAAACTGAAAGCATTCCTCAAGCGGCAGTCTAACGGCTACAAACCCAAAAAGTCAACTATCTTTACAGCTAATGATGACATCGTAATTTCATTGAATCTGATAGAGAGCCCATTATCGGCGAATTCGGACTAATGAAATATCATCAGTTTATTTATTTCAAAGTATATGTTGTCGTAGAAAAAGTATAGTATGCAACTCGCAACAAAATGGCCATTTTGGGCATCATTTTGTGCTCATTGCATAATATACTATTTCCTACGACCTACGATGATGATATTTCACCTGGAAATGTTAATGCCAATGCCATCACATGGTTCTTGAATAGACGGTGCCATTCGAAGTGAACGAAAATTTTCACGAGTGCATTCAGAAGGACTAGCTGATGCAATTCGAAACTTGTTTGATTCATCTTTCTAATTCTTCTGATAACATAGATAATGCTTGTTAAGGAAATTGTGAGACACCCTGTCGTAGTCATAATTACTCGTGAACGTCTTTCGATGATAAAGTTCGATCCACCAGTTCTGATCGAATGTGTTATTTTTGTTCATTCAATTTTTGAGAAAAATTTCGCTCTCATTTTTTCAGCCACAAATTTCCAAGATCGTCCACTTTTCCTCTGTGATGAAATTCTGGTCTCTTGCGCCCTCTATGTTACGATTCCCTCATAAACTCTGGTCCGAAATGTCGACGCTAGACGCGTAAATCGGCTTTTCCAAACCGTCGGGGAATATTCAAGGTATAAAAAGTATATTATATGTTTTCGATTCCCAGGCGTGTAGCTTCAGGACGAAGGCTTGGAAAAAACAAAAAAAAAACGTCGATAGGAGGGGGCGGGGGTTCTTCATGAGCGGAAAGCACTCGAGACATCACGAGTCCGACACGGTTGCCAAATTGAACATTCTGTAGGGGTGCGAATCTTCAAATTGAACTCCCCCGATAACTTTTTTGTTTGTGAAGATATGAAAAATATTGTGAAATGTTTTCGTGACAGTTGGATGAATAACTGGATTTTTGATTTCAAGACATAATTTGGTATGAATTTTCTTCGGAACAATTTTTCATTTTTCAATCGGAAACCACGCTCAGAAAAATGAATTCTCATCTCGAGAGAAAGCAGAGGCGTAATATCTTTATTCTGCAATAATATTTAATGCAAAATCTGCGCGGACGCCAGTGGTAGCAAAAACTAAATATCAAAATGGCATATTGATACATACAAGATGTGTAGCAAATTTCATGAAGATGCCTATACGAGTATCTACAATAGTATCACAGGTATTATACAACAATAGTTTTTGTGGCAACTTAACCACCCTGTTTGTCAGAAGTTTAGACTTTTAGGACATAAGTTAGACCCTTTTGAATATTAGTACATCAATATTCAACACCCTGTGTATAAGATTTTTTGGAATAAATTCAATTTTCTCAGACAAGTTCTTCAATATGGTGTTAGTTGAATGTTTGTGATGGAAGGAAATGAAAATTTCATAAAAAGACTAACTGTTAATACTAATGAAGAAAGGAAAAAAAATGATTCAGACATCAATGAACTACTCAGTGTGGGTCGTATGGGTTAACTTTTTAATGAAGGTAATATATCAAGCGCTGAAGAAATATAAGAATCCTACCTATAATTATGTAAATGCTAGATTAATAAGCTAATAAAACTTTTGAATGGCAGTACAACCAACAATTTTTTTATAATAATACGTTAGACATGCTTATAGGTATATTCTGAAGAGATATTTCATTGCTCATAGTGGCAAGATATTTAATACAGGGTGTCCGGACAGTGTCTACGTATAATTTCCGCAGGAATTTTGAGTTTTTTGGACAGTGATAGGACTGGTATACAGTGTGTCTAATTTTTGATGAAAGCACCTCCCTAATCATCGAAAAATTACAGTATCTCTTGAATTTTATAACTCGTATTATTATTATCGTATAACTTGAAAATTTCAGCTAGAAAGGAAGTGTTTCCAAAAAATGGCTTTACTTTTCACATACAAGAAGAAATTTCAAAATTCACAAGGTGTCTTGATTTGCACGGGCATTATCCATTCATAACGCACGGGCAATTTAAAAATTATCCTTCGCTATTGACGGTACCAGACAATGTTGAATATACAGGGTGGCCCAATGAAAATGAGAGATCAAGGAACTGACATTGAAATAAATGATTTTTCATGTAATGTTGGATAGGACAGGATTTAAAAAAAAACACATATGGCACTTCTTAGATGAACATCGTTCTAACTACAAAATGAGAAATAGTGATGAAAAGGAAAAAAGCGTTACTTTCCATCACATGCCGATTATTTTCAAAAACGTGTTTTCTCGAGAACTACTACTGCATTGAATTCCAAAGAGGAAGTCTTGGTAAGAGATTTCGATTACCTTCAAAATGATGTCCCACTTGACCCCTTATCCCATTTGAGATTCAAGGATTGGAGCTCACCCTTCCGAGGGGTTTGAAGTGAAACACATGCGCAATATATTTCCCCCTATAAATAAAAATCGACCAGTTCGAGCGTTTTTTTGTTCCGAGAACGATAACTATGTCAAATCGGCCTTGTTTCGTTTTCATTGGGCCACCCAGTATATCTTCGTGAGGAAGGATTATATCGCCGAAATCATTCATTCATTTTGTCTTATTGAACTCTCGATTATAATTTTGAAGAAGTATCAACTTCATTTTGCCCTGGCATTACAAATAAAGCCTGATCAATCACATCACTATCAATAACATATATCATTTACGTAATCTTACAATGAGCGATTGCATGTTTGGTTTCCAACGTACAGGGTGACAATTGGAACGTATAAATATATTCTTGAAATATCAACAGGAAATTGAATTTTTCTTTGCACTTAACTTTAAATTTTCATAAACATCGTTCTTTTCGTTCAAAAGATATTTACCTTGTTCCATACTTTATCCCAACCCTGTATAATTGGTGTTTGTCATTATATATCACTTATAGTCATCATCATCACCGTGAATTTATTTGGTTTAGTTTTTTTGGTCCCCTAAAGCGGTGCTATAAGAGAACACAATAGAGTTAGTTCATGGTACAATAAACAGTCTGTGATAGTTTTAATGTTTCTAACGATTCAATTCATTGTTTCAGTCGAGTCGCTATATACAGGGTGTAGAAAAGCATTTTACTTTTATAATCGAGATTTCGAGGGGAACACCCGGTATCAACTGGTTCCTCCGGGTCATAATACTTCAAATATTCATAGTCGTTTGTCACATCAATTGTGACTTACCATGTTACTCAACAGAGTTGCGAAAAATCACGATTTTTTTGAAAAAATCAATGAATTGTGATTTTTTCTCTGATTCATACTGATTTTTTCTTCGAATATGAATATATTTTTCTGCATCATAATTCATTCATGTGTATATTCACCACATCCTCGGGTGACATCTATGCCTCGGACCGGAGGCCCTCTTGCCTGATCAGTCACGTTTCTGTCGTTATGACCTCTAAACGCAGTTGGTGCATCAATAATGGTTGACTTGAAAAATATCGTGTTTTTATTCAACATCTTTGACACACTGTATGGAAATATATATATCGAAGAATATAATCACCGCGGTTATGATTGGCCTGACCTTTCGAGTTGTCTGTTGCAAACTTGTTTTTTTTTCTCATTTCACTCGAAGGAAATACATTACGTGTATCATGTTTGGCAAGTGACAAGTGTCACGATGATTTATATGACGCATCAAGTCACATTTACATAATCAGCTGTATCAGTTTATATTTATACAGATCGATGCCGACTTTGAACTCGATGACATCTAAAAGCTAACCCATACCTAATGGGGGATGTGCCCAACTGAAAGCGCCTTTGTGTCAATTCCAAATTTCCGGAAATTTGTTCAGTTGCTATTCATTCAGAACTGCAACCACTGATTTATATAATTATAATGTTTACAATATGAATAATCAACAGATATTGAGTAGCTAAAAAAGATTATAGTGAAAAATCAAGAGGAAATAACATTCCTAAGATTCTCATAATTGGATGGTACCTGTTAAATATAAAGAAAATATGGGTTTTCAATAGTTGTCTTCATAGATGTATTATAGTGATTTTGGAGACAAATAATTAATCTGATATAATTCTACTTAGCTAAAGTTATTAGACCAAAGCTATGTCTAGTTTGATTGATACTATCCACAACTAATGAAGTATCTACTCTGAAATTCAAAAATCTAACAAACTTGTGTCGAACTCTATGAATATTATGGAAAAAAAACTCCAAATGACACTTGCAAAACATATTCGACTGTATAAGTAGGCTTTCTGTGAACGAAAATACTGCAAGTTATTTTAATAAACTCTAACATTCTATCACATTGATTAATACAGGGTGTTACAGAACTATGGGATCAAACTTCTATTCAGTGGAACAGTAGAAAACATTTGAGTAGTGGGTATTACCATGTCCGGAAAAGTGTCACTACGGCCCTAAGACGCGTTGAAATTTAGAAAGACGATGAATTTTCTGAATAGGATTTAATGCATTTGATTTTTGCCTTTTGTACATGATATCATCACAAGAATTGTTCAAAATGTCTTCATCCAACCTGAATACACCGATTCAAACGTCGCACATGATTTCGGCGGAGTTGACTAAAAATTTGATCCTCGTTTTGAATGATTTCAAAGCAGGTTGATTCGAAGTTGCTTGCTCTTCATTTAGAGATTCTTGGACTGTCTTTGCAGAAGTTGAAGCAGACCTCATTGCGTCAATTATATCCTGATGATGGCCCAAGTCAATTTGCAGATATGGTTTTATGGAGTGACTGCTACCATGCCTTGTTATTTCAATTAATTGCTGTTCTCCAATTCTGTTTTGCAAGAACTCGATAAAGACGAAAATTGATGTTGTTGGAAACACATTTGGTGTGGAATTTTCTACACGAGGTCAAATTAAATCTGAAAATTTCCTGAAATAATTTGACCTCTAGTGGTATTAATAGTAAAAATTTCACATCTAACATTGTCGACCAATGTGAAGCCTGTATTTTGTATCCATTGCCATAGCAATCTGAAATTTTTCACTAGAATGTCGTTGGATGACTGTATGAAGCTCCAGGATGATTTAGATAGATTCGACGTGCATTTAAAAAAAATAGATTATTTTTGAACTCAAGGAAATGTTTTGGCATAAGCTTTGCTAGGATTGAGAACGTTATAATATCTCGATGACAGTTTGAACGGTTCACATTTGGAGAAGGTATCTCATATTCAAGACCTAGAAGTAATTTTTGACTACAAATTGAGATTTACAATGCATATTGACTATATGATACTGGGTGTTACAGAACTATGGGATCAAACAGGGGTTATTCAGTGCAACAGTAGAAAACATTTGAGTAGTCGCGTTAAAATTTAGAAAGACGATGAATTGCCTAAATAGAAATTAATGCATTTAATTTTTGCCTTTTGTACATGACATCTTCACAACAATTGTTCAAAACGTCTTCCTCCAACCAAAATACACCGATTTAAACGTCGCATCACCTCGTTTTGAATGATTTCAAATGTCCCAACAGGAAAAAATCTAGCGACGTTAAATCGGGTAACCTAGGAGGCCAAGAAACTGCTCCACCTCTGGCAATCCAACGGTGCCCAAACTGCTGATTTTCTTCTGTGTAAAGTCTTTGCTCTACCAAACTCCAGTAGAAACAGAGCAAGACTTAGACGAATTATAGTATACAATAAGTGTGTGTTCAATATAAACATCAATCATAATGGTCCATGAATTTAGAAAACATTCAAGCTTTTTGTTGAAAATAATAAAAATTAATAATATGTGTGAAAACAAATAGAAATTGAATTGTTAAAAAAAATATTCTGTCATAAATATTCGCATGTGTGGAATTTTCATAATAAACACATCATATATTCCTTATTCCTTCTGAAAGATCATTTTCACTTATCGATTTTTGTGTATCGAAGATATCATAATTCTATGAAAATAAAAACAGAAAACGGAAGTAATGTTCCCGGACAGCTAAATGCATCCTCATAATCTGCCCTCGTTGAAAAGGGTATCCATTATGTGCAAACTAAGTGACTATAAATGGATCAGTGATTCTTCGTGTGCTGCATTAAAAGTCCATTGTGTCTACTTTTCGAAGTGAAACTTTCAGTGAAATACAGTCGGCCGCGGAGTAGGGGTAAAGCGAAAGGCGGTCGGGCGGTCTGCCACAATATCGCTCTCGTGACGTCACACTAGTAGGGGCAGAATCGAGGCAGCGCAAATGGTCTCCTGACGCATCGAGGTGTCACTTTTTTTTGGATTTTTCAACCACACAACGTTTTTTATGTTTTGTACAACCCATAATGCTGATCAAATTTCGTTTCTGAAAATAATCGAAATTCCACCGTAAAGCACTAAAATATTCGCTATATTTTGACCGACCCTGTATATAGTGAAACGTGCTGGAATTATTACTCTATGTAGAGTCGATACTTCATTTCGTAGTTTTCACTTCAAAAATTCATAGCATTTACTCCACGTGATTCTCAAATCTCGAGGAGTAAATTGAGAAGTTGAGAGTCAATTATTCCAAGTAGTTTTTTACTATCAAGCACTATACTTTCAGCTTCGATTCAAACAATGTTTGATGGATCGCTAATGAGTTTTTGGGAACTCATATTGAGACGAGCATCATATGTCACTAAAATGGAGGTGTTTTTAACAACTTGAAGTGATCTACTTGTCAAAAAGTAATTCATAATCTTCCAACAAAATATCAAAGGACTCACGACTACTAAGTACCAAAGAACAAACAAAATAATTGAATCAATTTGAGGTTAGGTTAAACAAGCAAATACTCCTTTTAATCATACCACCCTATATTGGAAACGTATGAGATTCACGGTGTTAAAGGACTATGGGATCAAACTTCTAGGGGTTATTCAGTGCAAGAGTAGAAAACATTTGAGTCCCATGTCCGGAAAAGTGTCACTACCACCCTAAGACGCGTTGAAATTGTCTGAATAAGATTGAATGCATTTAATTTTTGCCTTATTGAGATAGTGTACTTCAACAACCTGTATAATGTCAACCCAGCATCACGAGTTCTACAAAATACCAGAAATCCCAGCAAATCCACCGAAAGCCAATTCACACGGTGCTGGGTCATTTCCGTGGAAGCGGGGATTCCACCTCGGCTACCGGCAACGTCGCGCCCTTCGCGCGATTCAATACGATATTTACAAATAGTCGACCGGGTGGGTGTCTAGACAGGCGCTCGGCGTATCTGTCCTACGCAACAAGGATCGCAGTGAGCCCGGCACGAAGAGGAGAGCGCGTTCACTTGTTGGTAGGATCCGCGACGATGCGTGAGTGCGTAGCTCAGTCTAGTAGGCCGTGGAAATCCGCGAGGATCTTCTGTTTCGGGGTCCCTGGCTCTGTGTGTTCCGTGAGAGGTTAGGGCGAGTTCGCAAATTCGCGTTGTGTGTAAAGCTGCGGAATGGAAAAAGGTTAGTGGCGAAATATTGGTTTTCTTCGATCAACAAACGACAGCTAATGAGAATTCTCGGATGTGTGGTAATCAACAGAGCTTTTTTAATGCTATGGCGGCTGTGCACTGTCATCCAAAAAACACTTTATTTATTTGATCAATAATCTCCCGATTTACAGTTCCATCTGTAAGTTAGGAAATTATTATTTGAAAGAAGGAAGGGTTTACAGGGTGGAAGTTTCAATGTTTCATTCAGTACAAAGTTGTTTAAAAATGACAAAATGGGTCAATAATCGTTCGAGTGTTGGAAATGTACAGAGTGTTACTTGGAGTGGTAGTATAATACTTACCTACATTCAAAATCAATTTTTCATTCGTACATTATATTATAAATTGAGCAGCCTATTAAAGTTTCGAGGTCATTTGGCCGAGATCGAGCAAGCTGTCGTTATTTTTTCGTTCCTGTGATTTTCCGTTTTTGCATGTATTTTTATTGCTTTCTTGTATATTTACTGGTGTATTTATGTGGATTTTTTTATTCAGTCTACTATGAACGTTCTCTTCAACAATCTCACCATTGGGATTTCGTAAAGTAGTAGAGATACAGAGATGGTCAAATTAGAGGAAAGTTTCTGGTTTGGATATGACAAAGTTTGATAAAAAAAATTCTCTGAATATGACGAAATATTGGGAAATCAAGTTTGTCTTCTTTCAATTATAACCTCGATTCCAACTCTATTTGATGAACAGATAATGAATGAATTATAGTGAATTTCGATACCCAATTCAAATAATTCACGAGGAATATTATTGGATTTCATACATGGTGGGAAAAATATCGGAGAATTCACTATGTGAATTAAATGTGATTACTATTACATACATCTTACTGAACATTTGATGATTCTTTGTTATGTCGCATTTCTGTTTCTTGAGATGCTAATCAATAGAATTCTATGGAGTTATAACAGAAAAATTATGGTTTTGAATTTTTTAGTCTAACTGGACACGAACTTTGAAATGATCAACAGATATTTCATTTTTTTTTTTTAAATGTTCACCATATTCTCATACACAAAGATTTATTCCACGCGAAGAATTTGAATGTACTCTTAGCATAACTTTTTTTCCGTCCAATTCCGTATATGATTCCAGCTTATCGAGTGTTGACTGGGAACATAGAACATAATTATGAAAATCAAAAAAGACGATAATATGAATTCTTTGGTGAAATTGGTCAATATGACAATGGGTAAAGTCAGTTGGTAAAATTATGGGTAGACTTCAAAAGACCATAATCACATTTTAAAACTGGTTCGTTTCACTCCTGTCCTTCAAATATATTTGTAGAGAATTTATAGAGAATTTATGAGCGAAATAGATCTTATAAAATATCAAGGGAATGATATTTTCTCTGGAGAATAATCATCCTCCTGATCTTGATTTTTCGCTCCAAGCATTTCAAAATGTTTCTTCAGTGAAAATTCATCTAAAATTATAAATAAAATATTCTTTAGCAAAACACCTGAATTATGATCAAATCATTACTGATTTTACTTTTCGCTAAGCCAGCATAGTCCGGATATGAAGTTCCAAATTCGCTGTTCGGAATTTAATGTTCTTGAAAGTATCTATGTTACTAAATATTTCAAATATTATTCCATGTATGAGACAATAATTAGTGTGTATTTTATACTCCGCTAAAGTGTATGTTGTTACGGTTACCAGATTTGGTTTTTATTCAATCAATTTCGAGGTTACTTTGTTCCGGTTTATAAAATCTTACAACTTTGAGAGCATGATTATTAACCAAAGCTGTTCTGAACTTAGCGTGTGTTGTGTATTCAAAACAAAAATCATACTAGCATCGTCCTTATCATCACTTTTTAGTCCCGGCACTGTTGGTAGGCCAAATAGGGACGATACGAAGAACGCAACGCTATTTTCCGCTGATGTGTACCCGCCTTAACGCGTGCCGATTGGGAGAATCAGAATTCCAGACGTTTTTGGACGGTCTCCAAGCGATGTAAGTAACGATTTTTTTCGCTGTCCTTGATGCGGGACAATAATAATTATTTCGACACACACACAGTGCACCGTGCAGTCAGTCTATTTTCGTGAAAGCTTCTGTGGCTTTCATTCGGTTTCAACTTGACTCGCAGCTCGATTGTTGTTGTATGGATAGGCCGTGACACTCTTTCCAAAGGTTATCTGATTGTGGTTGGTTGCCCTGGACGATTTTCTGATCGACTGGAGATTTTTCGGCTTTATTTTACATCGCCTCAAATTTTTTCGTCCATCTAACGAGTATCGTATCATCCCTGACTCAACCAAACGAAAAATTTTGAATTCCGGTTCGAAGTGGACGCTTTAACATCGTGTTAGACTTTATTTGTGAAGGGGAAGATTCTTACATTACCATGTCTTTTTATATTGGAAACCGTGTGTCTAATTCATAAGCATCAGTATCATTTATATAGACAACAAAATCCAGTCAATACAAGACTTCGTCAAATTCCCTTGCCTCTACCGAGATCACAATTGGTAAAAAAATCTTCCATTTACAATGGAGGAAAGATGTTTAATCACCTTCCACTTTCGGTGAAAAATATAGAAGCATATGTACTATTCAGGAAAGCCGTGGAAGAATTTTTACTTTGTAGACCATACTATGATTCGCGAATTTTTTGAGGAAAGAATTTGAGATGTTTTCTGATTTTATAAATGCCTATTCTCTGTCTATTTTTATTGATTGACTATTATTTCATTTTAAGATTTTAATCTGTATTACCTTTGTATTGTTTGTCCTATTGGCACTTAGTTTTATATTTGCTTTGTCCATAAGATGTATCAATCTTTGACAATAAAGTATATTTGATTTGATTTGATTTGATTTATAAAAAATCGCCTTTGAATGAGATGTGTAACTCAGTCGTAAAGAATGTCTTTGTTTTCTTCTTTTTTTATACAGGGTGGCCCAAGGGAAACGAAACAAGGCCGATTTGACATAGTTATCGTTCTCAGAACAAAAAAACGCTCGAACTGGTCGATTTTTAGAGGGGGAAATATTATGTTAACAACTTTTTCACTTCAAACCCGGCTAATCGGCTATAGTGATGGAAAGTAACGCTTTTTTCCCTTTCATCACTATTTCTCATTTTGTAGAGAGAACGATGTTCACCTAAGAAGTGCCTCATGTGTTTTTTTTTCAAATCCTGTCCTATCCAACATTACATAAAGAATCATTCATTCTAATGTCAGTTCCTTGATCTCTCAGTAAAATGCATAACTTGTTTCGTTTTCATTGGGCCACCCTGTATACTCAGAGTGACTTCTCATTTTGTTATATCGTTTCGTCTCTTTCGTCTAAGTTTTTCGTTTTATTTTGCCCTTTTCTGTTCTGTGAATGTGGCAACCTGTTGCAGAACGTAATAAATAAACAAATAAATGAATCATCACCAACAGCTTCGCCTAGTCGATGATAATATACTCAAGAATCCATTGACCTCTCTAGAACATCGAAGATTTCTATCGATTTCTCCATTTTTTCTCATTCATTTTCAAAAGACCGTTGCTGAATGCTTACGACCTCAAAAAACTTTCAAATTCCAATATCTTTCTCATCTCCCGACATTCCACCGCTCGCTCACACGATGTTCCACTAACATGGGTTTTCCTATCGTGTCGCTCTGGCTACTGTATACGAAGTAAATGATTCATAACTTTTAGTAAAAATTGATGCGAAAAGACGGACATATTCTTTGATTTCTTGCAGGTACGGAAGATTTCGATCGCGAGCCGTAAACAGTGCTCGTTCGAATAGGGTTCGGCCATAATGTTGCATAACGCGAATAGACAGACAATAAAGTTGCGACAATAGGCTCTAATAGTCTGATCGATTCACAAGTCGGTTCGGAAGTTACGGTATTAATTCGTTACGCGTTGTTCGTTCTGTCGGATATTGTTCCCGATTGTAGTAGAGCAGACGATAAACATACAGAGTCGAAAAGCAAACAGTACCTCAATCTGATTTCGAGAGATTATAGGTGATTTCGTCAAGCATGTTCGAGCGAAAGTTCAAAGTTATTTTGTCACTGCAGAATTTCTGTTGATCATCTGCTGGTAAGTCATCA
Organism: Gastrophysa polygoni; assembly: GCA_963576655.1. NCBI lineage: Eukaryota > Metazoa > Arthropoda > Insecta > Coleoptera > Chrysomelidae > Gastrophysa > Gastrophysa polygoni. Next base: position 11,090,700 of record OY755093.1, read on the forward strand.
ATAGGTATTTATTCTTCACCATCAGTTATTATTCGTTCATAATACCTTGCACGCGGTTACGTTAACGTCCTAGGGCTTTCTGACCTATAACGCCCGCTTGTATAATATGCATTGGTCTCGTTGGCTGAGAATTCTATCTAAAGTGTTGTATCTCTATAGCATAGTAATATTTTCATATATGATTGCTTTTTTCATCCTTTTTGTTATAAACTTTTGTTTGTTTGTTTGTTTCTGATTTTGTTGTATGTTTGTTGTTGTTTTTTATCCGCTGTGTAGAAAAATCGTTACTGATACTGTTGCCCTCCAAACTTTCAAGACCAATTTCAACACCTTCCTCTCCCAACATCTCACTTCTGGCTAGCACGATGTTCACAGTATTATAGGCTTTACTTTCTTGTTTTCGAGAGTTATCAATGGTGGAGAAGTATATATTTTTTATCAGTGTCAAAATGTAGTGCTAGTGAATAACGAAACTGTGTGCTGTTTTCATAATTGGTCGGATAAAACCGAGGATAAAACTGATATTCTGATGGGTTTGGATGTTCAGTCGATATTGGAAATCGGAAGGGTTCTTTGCTCTAGTTTATCGCTTCATTTGACCATGTGATTGAGTTTCAATATATTTTTTTTTCTACGACAACCTCGATAAATGTTAATTTCATAACCGTAACACATGCGAAATGGAATATTTCGTGTTAGGTCTATGTTCACTCTGAAATCACGACGACTACGGCTTGTCAAATTTTGACGTCCAGCGACAAATTGATGAAACGTCAGCAGATCGTTTCTGTCGAAGTTTTAGTAGGTAACGAGTAATTTCATAGTTGTTTTCTATAAAAACTATTAATTGAAATGCGGAAACTGATAGTGATATTGACTTAGATTTGACACTTCCGAACATAATAGAAGCAGCGAAGGTAACAACACTAAATTTATTACCTGACACGTCGAAGAGTATGTATCAATGCGTTTATAAACTTTTTTTGGAAGGTAGATCAAATGACAAAATCGTTTTCCGAGAACGTTTTAATGGCTTATTTTGGCGACTTGGCCAAAAAATTTGAAAGTTCCACTTTGTGATCACACTTCTCAATGCTGAGAACGATTCTTAGTACCTATCTCCGAACAACAAACCCACTAGAAGGATTACAAAACAAATATTCTGATGCTAACATGAATTCCCAGAATTATCATAATATTAGTACCCAATCGTCGCCAGTGTTGTCATATCCAATCATCAAAAAGTGATGAATAGTCCATAATATTCAAAGTCCTTTATGAATTCATGTAGTTCGATGCACAAATATAATAATAAATTTGGGTCATGACGATCATGAATCAGTTCTGATTAATAGAAGATTGCTACATTATTCTGAGACTTAGCAATTTTACTTTCTTGGGGGCTCGAGGACCAGTATGGGTATCGTGAATACTTTTTGCTCAACGTTGCAACACCGCAATTTGATATTGACAGTCGACGACGATTATTGCTTTGTTTGGTATCTGTCATTATTTACGTTTTGATTTATCGATATTATTCAACTTGTGTTCAGTTTTGTGTACTCAGAATTCATCAGAAACTCAGTTTATTTCCTGTTTTGGTGATTTGATAAAATGGTGAGACGTTTTGAGGTGTGTTAAAGACAATTTGAACCGGCGATCAAAACACGTCATTTCATAGGTGAGTTACCATTGTCGTATCATTCGAGATTTTCAAGCATTTTTCCAAATGGAATGGATAAAAATGAATTTAAATTAAATTGATTAGATTAAATTGATTATACCCATAGGTCAGCTGAGACAGTGTCTTGTGGTGAAATATGTAGCACTGATAAATGCTTCCTTATTTGTGGTCAAAATATGCGAGCCTGCTGAAAAATCACTGAGAATAATGAACTCAATTGATATTTTTGATAAAAAATATTAGGAAACTTCTATACTTCTTGTACACACAACAATGAGAAATTTACTGTTTTTGGAACTAGTCAAACTAATTTGAAGAAATATTTCACTGTAAGACTCCATCATGAGGCGAATAAATTGAAAGATTCAACGGAAGTTAGAGTAATAAGTAAGTTAACAAAAACAATCCTATTCAAAAATCAATAAATTATCCATGGTTGTTCTTCATTTCAGTCCTGTTTTAAATAAGAAAAACTGCTATTTGCTACATCTTCACATGATTCATGATTTTATTGTTGATATAACATTTCGTCATAATACTTTTCAACATCACATATTCATTATCGATTTTCATCTATCTACATGAAATGAAATAATCAGACATAATATTTTTGCGTCAAAATATATGAATTCTGCTCAAGATAAAACCTCCTTCATTTTTGACGATATCGTGAAAATTACATTCAAATACGCAATCATATCTATTTGCCTTGAAAACGAGTTTTTCACTTTTTTGAAAATTATTTCCACTAGTAGGTACTGAACTTTGAAATCGTAAATATACTTACATGCACTGTCTCTGATCGCCAAAGATATAAATGTTCATCATTGAAATTGAACGTTATTTATGATAAAGAATAAGTAGACAACTGTATACTGAATAGTAAGTATATTGTTTCATATGGCGTTGAGAATTGAACTTTTCTTGTGACGTGGTCATAATAAGTCTATTGATCACAAGCAAGTTACAAAAATTACCACAGGATTGTATGTATTCGAATTTCTCGTAACAATGTGAAGGAAGTATGAAGATGTTCATTTTCCCACCAAGAAATGCTAAAAAGTACCACTGAAATTGTTATGGATTTTCAATTTGGTTTCATCATGAATTAATAATAAATTCGACCCCCTCTGACATTACGGCACTGGTGCTGGGAGAATCAGCTCCTGCTATCCTTGTTTAGAAAAAGAGAGATACTATAGATGTTGCTTCCAAACAAACTGTATTGCCAGGGGTGTGGATTACTTATCTAGTCTGTTCAATGATCGAAGGTACCTATAATGATAAAGATATTGCCAAATATTTGAAACTGAAAGCATACCTCAATCGGGCTACAAACCTAAAAAGTCAAAGATCTTCACAGCTAATGATGACATCGTAATTTCATTGAATCTGATAGAGAGCCCATTATCGGCGAATTCGGACTAATGAAATATCATCAGTTTATTTATTTCAAAGTTTATGTTGTCGTGGAAAAGTATAGTATGCAACTCGCAACAAAATGGCCATTTTGGGCATCATTTTGTGCTCATTGCAAAGTATACTATTTTATTCTATTCGTTTTTTTCTGAGCCTACTTTGGAAAATTTCACATTCGCAGATCAAAATTCGATTGGGTGCATTAGAAATGCAAACACTGGAAAACAGGTACGTTGAGCGACAAATCGTGAAAATAATGTAAAATTTGATATTTCCAAAAAATAAAATGAACATCACGGCGTAAAAAAATTTTACTTGTTTTGATGTACCCAGATTGTCGCAGAGAGCGCCCTCTAGAATCTACATCAGAATTATCAACAATTTCCAATTCCTCATCCTGAAAAACCTGCGACCAAAAAAAAAATCATATGAAAATAATGGTTCGAAACTAGAGTTGAATTTTCACTTGGAACATCATCAACTTTCGAACTGAGCTAAGTGTAGCTAGACCGTAATATCTTCACCACTATTTATGGAACACCCTGTATATCTGTGGAGTACCTGGCCTCCAAAAAATGTCTACGCCCATGATTTTATGCCACTGTTCAAAGAGATCGTTGATCCACCAGCGATTGTAGTAATAAAAGTACTTTCACAAAAAACCATCTCATTCGTGTACGTCTCCAGTGTCATTGACAGTTGTTGAATACGTACCAAGCCCACTAAGTGAATCGCAAACTTGTTGAGATAATACAGGGTGGCAGGGCCACCGAAGATTGGCCTAGTTAAAACAAACAATTCATTTCGTAAAAAGTCGTAAAATTGAAAGCAATGGCCTTATATTAAATAAGTACCTGTAATTGCCGAATTATTACAAGCAAATGGTATTTTGCACGTTGCAAAATATTCAGTAGTCCGTTTTCTTATTGTTTCCTATGTTATCTGTATTTCTATGAAACCTTCTTCTGGATTTATTGCGACAAAAGGATACCTCGTTCTGTTTACATTTCAGTACTGTTCTTGAATTATCTATGATTGTAAGAAATTATATTGCAATATAATACATCAAAGAGAGAATTTATTCTTGTTATACCCGACTAAATATTTCCTGTACGTCTATGTGTCATGCTATTACTCTCCTGCCCAAACTTCTTTACTAATTATTATATTTGTTTCAGCTGACCTACGATGGCACATTCGAGGTATGTATTATTTCATAATCACTGCGTTCAAGAGTTTTTGCCTTATCGCAAATACTTAGTAATAATATCAAAAATGGTAAGTTGCAACGTGTATTTCGCCTTCAGCGAAAAAAACCGGACAACTAGCGGAAATTTCGTAGGTCTGGCAACGGCGCACCGTCTTGCCAGCATCCTCGCAGGTCATCAGCCTCTCTTCGCTCTGCCATCCGAGAGTGCGAACCTCGATTCTCTACGGCCTACGGAGGGAGATCCGAGTCGGCTCTGGCCGCAACACGGCCGATCGTCGGCGTTTTAGCGGAATCCGTGCGTTTCGCGGCCGCAGAAGAGACGAGAGAAAGGAGACGGCGATGCCACGTTTAGTGTGTCTGCCCGGGGAACTGCGATTTTTTTCGGTGGATTTGTTTTGCTTGATGCGAACCTCCCTTCTATCCTGTAGATCGATAAATTGGCAAGAAGAGTGAAAAATGCATATGCGAGGTGAATAATGAAACTTCATTTGCCAGATACAGGGACGTCCAAGTTTTTCTAATACTACCAGAGATGAAATTTGAAAACATATATTTAGGTATTTTTGTTTTCTCGGTGATTTTGTTTTCACGTCTGAAATATCAATAAATTGGAAAACTATGAAGTAAAAGAAAACTAATTTCAAATTTTGTATATTCAGTATTTCTGTAGTTTTGAACGTTGTCCAAAAATTCTTGAACATGTCAATAACATTTTTGCATTGAAACCAAACCAAATAAGTGAAGCTGTTTTTTTTTCCAAATATAATCACTGATTATCGAGGCTATTAAAATTGGAGTTTGTCAACGAAATACTGAGCGTCCTGTTTACCTTAGAATGAGAGGAACTAGAAAATAAATTTGCACCTTTGGGTAACATTTCAAACATCATATTGTCAGAAATTTGTATTGTTGAAAGTTGGTGCAATGCGGAAAACTTCAAATTATATCATGAAATTTCCAAATTTTCAAAACACTATACAGAGAAAATGAAAAAAATTGGAATTTTTATCAAGAGTGAAGTGCCATTATTTTCGACATTTAATTATAAACTCATCATGAATTGGTCATATAAATCCATCGAGATAAGTTATTAATAATTTAAAACAATATTCTTATTTGAAATCACAGCCCCCTTCGTGATCAAAATATATTTCCTATTATTCATGATTATATTTCACTAGTAAACCAAATGCATTAACAATACAGCAATAACGTTTTGATGAAAAATGTGCAAACTGTTGGTGCAAAGTTGTATGCAGATAGAGGTTTCCCGCCATGTAAACTTCGATTGTATCAACAAATTTCCAAACAGTGTACAAGGGAAAATAAGAACAGAATTTTGATCGAGAGTGAAGGTAGCATTATTTTCGACATTATCAATACTCAAACAATACTCTGATCTGATATCACAGCTCTCAATGTATCAAAAAAAAAAAAAAATTCATTCATGATTGTTGTTTCCAAAGAAGCTAGTAAATTCGTATTGACCTCAGAGATCTCCCTCCGATAACAGCAATAAATTAATTTTTATGCTACACATGGAGGTTTTTCCACAATGCCCCAACTAATATCACGAACTTAATCTTCTGACAAATCAGTGGTACAAATGGGGCAAACTTTCTGACACTCACTGTATATGTCCTGAAATACGTTCACGTACCTTCTGGGCTGGTCCAGATAGTTGGAGACGAAACGCATCGATCTCTTTTATCGGAATTTCTTTATCGGAGTCTAGTCGAAATTCGCGAGGATTTGGCAACAGCGCCGTCGGTGGTTGGTGTGTCGTCGCCGTCGTCAGGGTCTCGAAGGTCGACGACCTGCCTTTTTTGCACCGTCTGGCCAAAACCAGACAAAGTTCACCAACGCACATACAACCTATCGGTGTTGCCGATGGAAATATTCTACTTCTTTTTCCCTAAAAATGCGGTTTTTCTTGTACCATAAATATTGATGCTATTTGTTATTAACAGTTGTTTCTAATTGCGGCGCTTTTGATTATTCTGAAGAATATACTGTTCAATTTTGTCACTAGCACTGACTATACAGGGTGGAAAGAATCCAAGGGTAGATTCGTTGCTGAACAATAAGAAAATAATTCTCATGAAAGACACTAACTTTTCGAAATAAAGGGCGGCAAAGTTTTCGATAAAAAGTGTTTCTATTATTACTAGTTACTACTAGTTACTAATATTTGAAAGTACTGAATTGTTTCAATTAGCCAACTATTTTTTTGTTATGTGAGATTTATGTGGAATAAATTCGATATTACATGATGGATATCATTCCATGGGCGTAGAACTTTATTTTTTAAGTAAATAAATATGAATCTGGAGGGTATGTATGTTTCACAAAAAGAAATAATTCACTGAAACGTGTAATAACTTCGGAGTGATACAAATAAGTTTTGTGTTATCAGCTATTTTCGGTAATCGTTTTTCTTGACTGTATAGGCGATTAAATTTCACAGAAAAATACCCTAGCGGGAAAGTTTTAGATGTTTATTTACTAAAAAAAACAAGTTTCACGTCTATGGAATGATGTTTACCTTGATTATAGCATGAAACTATGCCGACAAAACAAATTTCCTCGCAAATTTCAGTCAACTCTCGCGAGCCGTTTCAAAGTTATGAAGATAACACGATTTGAAAATTTTATCTAGCTTTGTTGAGGTAAGTTTCCTTACATCGAACTGATCTGGGTCTGAGGAATAATATTTCGTGAGGTGTTTGTAACTTTTACACCCTAGATATCGAATTTGAATATTCATTTTTAACGCTTGTAATTTTCCACAGTAGAACATCAACTAATAATAGCTTTGTTCGCGGATGCGATTCCGAACCAGTTCAGGGACTGTTCGCATGCGCAGTCTTGAAAACGGCGTTCGCGGTTAATAAAATTCTGAATTTTTAGTAACAGTTCTGTGTTCGCGGATGACAACGAATCGATTCCGGATTGATTCGGAATCGGTCTTAGCGGTTCTAGGATTTTTGCGAGGACGGAGAGTTCGATTCTGTTGCTCATGCGCAATATCGGTCGATATCGTCGTCAGCTGTTTTCTGATTGAACAAATTAATCTATCACAACGATCCTATCACATAGTGTGTGATGAGGTGATAATATCTAATTATTCATAGTTCAAAATGTATTCAGGTTGAAAATGATAATCGAATACATTAAATGAACTGTTTGATATCAACCTGCTTCGGTATCACTCATTTTTCAGCGGTCAAAACACACAAAAACACGGTTATGTTAGAAGACTTATCTGACAGTTCTAAGTTCTTCAGTTCTGAAATCGTTCGCGGTAAAATATAATCCTGAACCAGTTCATAACTAGGCATGCACTTTACGACAATCCTGAATTATTTCTGAACTGGTTCGAAATCGGTTCAAAATGAGATCCGCGAACAAAGCTAATAACAGTAATCTGTATAACTCCCAAGAAACAAGATGATACATAGATAATCACAATGTTTCAAAAATTGGCATATGTAACAATATTTTCGAATCGATTCTTTTCCGTAAAATGATCTAGAAATTCTTAATTCGAAACCGAATTTAGTAAAATGTGAAACAAAAAATTCATAGTTGTTTCATACACTCCTAAATGAAATTTCTAAATTATTTCCTCTTCACTGCATTGGACACAGTAAGTTATGTTATATACAGGGTGAAATAGAAAAAAGTACATTGCATAGTGCCACACAATAGAGGAAACTAAAAATAGGAAAAAAAAGTTTGCATGAACACGGGACCGCAAGGCCTTCGGTTAAATGATACGGGGTGTTGAATTTTATTCTTGTTTTGTTTCTTTTTTAATATCTTCAGCCAGAAACGCAAGAAATGGATAAAATGTGGTATAAAGGAGTTTTTTTATCACGCTAAATTCAAATATGATTTTGTGATAGAGGGCGCTACATATAGGGTTCATGGGAACTTTTTTTCCCTCAATTTAGTGTCCTCTATTGTGTGGCACTATGCAATGTACTTTTTTCTATGTCACCCTGTATATAGAAAAAAATATTGTCACTTTGAGTTTCGTTGTTCTCGAAGAGGTGACTCATCCTGTATAGGTGCATTTTCGGGCCTGACCAATATCTATCTGTATAAATCGAGCGTTGATGTCACTCGCTGACCGTACGGAATCTTTTGAAATTGTTCGAGAGCCAGAAAAGCGCGTAATCGAGGGAAACCAGAGGAGGGTATGCACCCAGCCAGACACGGACTTCAAAGCGAAGGGTGTTTGTTGCATAACGACGTGGCTTCGCTCTCCGCTCGAGACAGCGTTGCCAGATATATTTTTCGATTTGTCAGTGATTTATTCACTTATGATTGCATGAGAGGTTTGTATTTTATCGGGTAAATGTGGGTTGTTTGACGAGAAATTGTTGCCTAGCAATTAGATGAGGAGAACTGTCGACTATTAAATTTCATGTTGACAATTTTTCGAGTCGAATTGTCAAAAGAAACATTTTACAATTTGAACAACACAAATTTACCTGATATCAATACAAACATCGATCTGTCGTATGAAGTGTGCTTATTGTATGCGGGCATATTGAAAATTAATGATTTTTATTCATTTGACGGATTCATATATAGGATGTTTCATGTAATAAAATACAACATGTAGTGAAATTCACTCTTAATTAAAGAACACAACTCGGAAAATGCTCATCTGATGATATTTTATTACAATATTCACATATTGCATAGAATTGTCAACCTCCTAGATTGTTTAAGAACAATCTATCCTCTGTTTTTGCAAGTATGACTTGTGAAACTTGTCAAAAATATCATCTTCGACTCAAAATAGGCGTATTTGAAAATTCTTTCAGAATTCTCTAGAATGTCAACCCAAAGCTGCGATAATCGATAATTTCCATACTTTTGCAACGCATTTTTTTTATCTGTTGACAACACGAAAGGGAAACCTATGATGTTCGAGGAACATCATCTTAGCCAGCGGCAGAATTTCGGGAGAGAAGGAAGGTGTTGGAATTCTTCTTGAAAGTTTGGAGGTTGTAAGCATCAGGAAAGACTTCACTAGGCAAAGAATTCCACAACTTTGTCGTTCTATTGAGGAATGATGCTTGGTATAGCGATGTTCGACAGGTCTCGAGCCTGACAGTGTAGGGGTGACCAGCCTGAGCTCGTCCGGCTTGTCTACTAGGAATCGCACGTGGTAGCTTAATAGATGATATTTCCGTTGAGCACCGACCGTGGAAGTATCTCCAAAAAAGGCAGAGATCGCCGAGCTTTCTACGATGTTCTAGAGAGGTCAATGATTTGGTGAGTGTTGTATCATCGACTAGGCGAATAGCTCTCTTCTGAATTGAATCTAAGAGCTTTAGCGTATGTTTGGGGGCTGAGCTCCAAACATGTGAACAGTACTCCAGGACAGGTCGAATTTGTGCTTATTATAGAAAAAACCTTACGTTCGCTCGGATATCGATCTACAAATGTGTCACAACTTTCGATTTTTTTTTTAAATTTTATGCAATGAATAATCCTTGGGAAACCTGCGATTTGCACAACAAAACGGATTTGTTATCATTGATATTACCAAGCCTCTGATATATATCGTCTCACTATTATGATTCCACTTTTTATTTTCCAGAACCGTCTCCGGCCGAATTTTCACTTGAACGAACCCGTAGATCCGAACTTGTGTTTAATTTGTATCACAAGTTGGCTTTTACAGGTACCTTCTGGTGTGAACATCCTGTGTGTGGTTCTTGTCAAATCGAAGGAGGTGGCAGTGTTTCGAATGGAGATGAAAAATGGTTGGGTTTCATGTGAGGTAGTAGGTTGTATAGTAAGTATTACACCGTTTTGGAGTACTGTACAGCCTGCTAACTTTCCTGATCTCAGTCCTATTCGCCGGTTCAGTAGTGGAGAATCATGTATATAGTTCTTCCCGTTGCCCAGTTTTTGTTGAGTGTTGAGTAATTATTTACTGAAATTTTCAATGTTCTACGTGTCCATTTGTTTATAACTATGTTAGTTATTTTTTATGCAGGCAGTTTATAATCCATTTCTTCACTCTGTAATTCTTTACTATGCAGGAAGATGAAATTTTGTATATGAAGTAGACGCCCTTCTGTATATTAATAGTATTGTTTAGGATTTTTCAGAATTTCCAAATATCCAATCTCACACTCATGTACCATCTGGAGTTCTGAAAAATCATAGAAAACTATTAACTACAAAATAATACGAAATTTTAAATCATTTGTTTTAATACCTTGTAAAAAAACTTATACGTGTACCAAACACACTGTACTATGATGATTTGTAAATATATGAAGAATTACAATACCATAAAAATTATTTTGACAGAGTTAATTATTGTGTATGTCTGATGGATTTATTGTTTCGATGAAATGATCCAAAAATCCTTAGAATTTAAGTTGATTGTTTTAGTTTTACTTATTCCAATATTTCAGTAGAGCAATTCATATAAGTAAATACTTTGGCTCCATTCTGCATTTAGTTTATCAACAAAAAATGATATTCTAAAATTAAAGCTTTTCATCCATTCCAATGTTGTTTTATTTTGATCGATTTGCTCTCTTGAAAACATAGGGTAGATATACAAAAACTTCAAAATAACCATCAAAATTCTTGTTTTTTTTATTTTTCAATTCTGATTCGTCAAAAAGATATTGAAAAGCAAGACAAGTAATGTTTTGTATATTTACTTTTTCCAAAGTGACGAAAAAAATAAGAATTATGGAGGTTAATTCGCCATCTCCCTGAGACCCTAACTTGTGACGTCATTTGTACTCTCACAAGTTTGCGACTCGGGTACTGGCGGTTAAGCATCTCTTCCTTCAGTTCTTTTCTCACATTCTTAAAACTAAGATCCTTTTCAGCACTAACTTTATCTACGCCACTGGAATATTTAACATTCTATATTTGGTCATAGTGTTTGTTCAATATTTATGTTGGTGCAAATGACGTTTGACACTTTTTTCCACGGTTGGCACTAGTGTTGCTTGGAGCTTGACGTTTATGAATAATTAACCATAACCGCACTTTGCTCTTTGCCGGCTCTTTCCAGTTCTATAAAAAAATGATCTTGTTTTCGCTTTTCATGCTGTGGTTTATTTCTTTCATTTCAGTTTTCATCACTCCTGAAATACCATCTACCATTCGATGCAAGATTCGTGAGATGTCAATGCCTAGCGAACTCATCTGCTGAAGGAAATAATGGCTACTTCATCTGACAAAGCTTGTGAGGAAGAATTCAAACTGATGTTGAAATATCCACTGGTGGAAAGATCTATTGGAGATCATCGTGTAGTCTTCAAAGGATCCATAGAAATTGATGTGAGTTACTGACAATATTAGGGTTCAGTTATCACTAAAGGTTTTTTGATGTGTCTGCATGAAAATATTGTACACTAATATAATGACTGAATAGTTTGAGTGCTACACAATCTCAATTAGTGTTTAAGTGTACAATATTGTAGTTTATGTAGACGTAGAAGTGTACACTCAAAAATTTGGGTTATTTTATCTACTATCTACAGCTATTATTAGGTTCCTGATAAAATCGACAGTTGATTTAATCATGGGAGCACCTGCCTGTCCATGCCTATATATATCAATCTATCTGATGATATTCATCTTGTATTGTTTTTCAGCATGAAGACTACTTGGTATCAATTCAAGAAGACTCTGCACATAGTTTCATCCTGGATTTATCACCAGAACTCAAGCACCTCGAACAAGAATTCTCAGCAATTATACAACAACAGAAGCTCACTAGTATTGTGACCTATTTGGATAGCCTGAAAGCATACATTCAATCAAAAATGCCTTTGAGAATACCTGTTAACCATTGTGATATTTATCGACAAGTCCTGTATGAATATTCAGAATTCACCAAGTTCTATCTGAACCTCAAGTGCTGCTACCTAGCGTATGAACTGAATAAGATCAGCGTCACGACTGTAGATGAGAAGAACAGAGAGCATTCTGTAGTAATCCATGTGGATTACTCCAACCCTCAGAAAATTTTCAGTATAGCTGAATATGATCTGCCTCAAGAGAAGGATCATTTCAAGGCGTCTTCAAGTTTGAGAGAAACTTATGACAAGTTTTTTGGATCGGTGGAGATGCTGCAACCATTTTTCCAGCTGATGGAGACTTTTGATTCATGTTGCCACATTTTGGATCCCGTGCCACAGAAATGGAGGTATAACTATAGAAGAATTTTGATAGGTGAGATAATTGATTCAGTAGTCAATCTGTGGACTAGGATAATAAATATGTATGCTGGGAACACTAGATTTCATATTCTTACAAATGTAAAATGCATGTGGGCATGCGTTTATATATCTATTTAATGTTTTAACTACCTTGAAAAATGACTGATGGAGACTTTTGATTCTTGTTGCCTAATTTTGGATACTCTGAATCAGAAGTGGAGGTATATAGAAAAATTAGATACCATAAAAGAATTCAGATATTCTGATTTGATTGAATAGAAATTCAACAGATTCATGAATATACTTGGTATATTATGTATTGTCAACCAAATACTAATTGGAACAGCATAAAAAATACTGGATGCACTTGATTTCATATCCTTTCGAATGTAAAATGCATCTGGGTATGCATTTATCTACCTTATGTTTTTACTATCTCAAAAAATAACATATTTTGAAATTGTGATTGATTTTGTTGTTTACTAGTAATAGTTTGAATGATGAGATAAAGTAGACAGTGTTGAATGTAATCAGAAAAAAAGATTCTCAACCTATTATTTATTAATATTTCAATTATTTTCCAGGTGAGAACTTATCAATTATAGTGACAGTGGATCCTTTTGATGTCTATAGAATACCAGAAATCAAATTTTTGGGTCCACAAAGGCTTGTAGACGAATTGCGTACCAAGATGAATGATAATTTGGAGAACTGGGACCAAAGAAATGATGTATTTACTGAAATCTTACTGTTACTAGGTATGTTGAAAAACGATACTCATAACGAACTACAATATTGTTCAATCTTCATTCTTTCCACCATAAATAAGAATACGCAATTCCATGTGGAAAATAAACTAAAAAAGCTTCAGACAAATAATATTTCAGATATAATTTCTCAATTGAGTTAAGAAAATTGATAATCAAATTGATAATTGGTTTTGAAGAAATGCTCCTATTTTGAATTCTCAATGATATGTTCCACCCAAAGACTTGACTATCTCATCCTTATGACAGCAAATCCTCCCGAGCAAACTGAGCATTTTAGTATCAGGTATTGACAGAAACCTGTAGATGTACTGAAGTGGCTCATTTGATATTTCAAATGCGTTATAGGTCATGGATTCTGCTCGACCTTCACAATTTTTGTCTTTCATTATCTATGTCAAAAACTATTACCTCAGTTTTGTTTCTTTAGGTATGGACAATTTTCCACAAAAGGCTGTTGATATGGATGAGAGGGAAGATGTTCTGGTGAATGCTGGAGATTGCAGCATCTGTTTTTCGTCTAGACTGAATGAGAAGTTGCCAGACGTGATATGCAAAAACGAATTTTGCGAGACCCATTATCACACAGAGTGCTTGTATGAGGTAATACTCCTGGATATCTCATAATAATTGAAATATGAAATATTCATACTGGTCATTGTTGATGAATTAGTCATGATAATTATAAGTCCTGGTTGAGTTGAATCATTAAACTAATTGAGATAATTTCTAATTTCGATTTTGGTTCTTTGGGGATTTATTTTTATATGAATAAGACAAATTTACAAATGGGACCATTTTGAATAAAAAAATGTGGTGTGTTTTGATCAACAAATATAACTTGAGGTTTCAAATGAAGTAAAAAATACAACAGACATTTTTAGAATTGAGTGAAGTGTTATGAAGCAATTTGTAAATAAACAAATCACTCTCTATGCTTCATATGTATTCCAGCATTAGTTTTAGAGAAATTTTTCTGTATTCCAGAATATACAACTGTGTTCTTATGTTTCAGTGGCTGATATCTGTAAACGCTAGAAGATTCTTCAAGGAGGTTATTGGTAGTTGTCCGAACTGCGAAAAAAATATTTCCTGTCCAATTGCTTCCCTGTGATTATCAGATGTGAAGCAGTGTCGAGACATATACTATAGTTATGTGATAATTTATTCTTAGCTTGTGGTATTGCTATTATAATATATGATATATGAACATCAAATATGTTTTTTATTTCTTTTGTAGTGTAATTCATTACTTCTGTATTCGATAATACGACTCCGTTCATTCTGATTCCCTTCGTAGATTCAGTGGTAGATCGAAAAGAAAAATCTTTCTTTCTTTTTGGACCCAAATATCATTTAGGCGTTGAATTCGATATACAAAGCCGTTATGGTTTTGCGTTGTGCGCCAAATTCGAGTCGATTAGAACGTGTCAAGGAATTTTCAGTGTGAGCTTGTTCATTTTTCCTGAAAAAACATAGATAACTCGGGAACTATGAGAAATACAGCCCTTCAGATTCGTACTCATCACATCGTGAACACTCTGTAAGCAAGATTTCAGCCCATTCTGACTTCTGTAACTCTATTTTCGGACCTTAAATTCGACTTTGTCGTAGAGGCCTCAAATTAAGTAGAAAAAACCCTGCATTGCCTAGTGCAGATTTGAAGCACAGCTCCCTAGTCCTGAAGATAAAGATTTTTTTCCACGTGTTGATTACTCGAAAACGATCGATCGATCGGAAATACTGCAAAATTGAGCCGAAACACGCATTCTGCACACGTGTCAAGGAATTTTCAATGTTTTGGGAGCTCGTTCATTTTTCCTAAAAGGAAATAGATATCTCGGAAACTATGAGGAACACGGCCCTTCTGACTTCAGATTCGTACGGAAGATTTCAGAACATTCTGACTCCTGAAACTTTTTGAAAAAAGTTCAAAGAGGTAGTCTTCCTTCTATTTCAGACCCCAAATTCAGCTCTAGTTTCTCCTTTCTCGAAGTCGCTGAATAAATTCCTAATTTTACTACTCATAAAAGTCCAGGTGAGAGTTAACCTTGTTAGATATATTCCCAAAGGATTGTCTTGAATCGTGATGGTTTGCAGATTTGTGAAGAAAATAGAATGATATCCTGAAAAACATTATGAAACTGAAAATGACAGTACCAACTGGATTTGAGCAGTGATCAACTGATTGTTTGAAAATACACTTTTCTTTGTTGCACATCCAGACGAATCGATAGCTCTTTCTTTCTCTTATGTTCGTTTCAATGCTCTTCATAAGTCCATGGGGTAATGGTGAATCTAGTAGAGATATATATAATATCATATCTATGGAATTTACCAATGACTTTGTTTGAAATATACCGCTGTAAATGGGCGAAAGCCTACTGGATGTATCATTGAATAAATAAACAAACGAATAAAACTCAATAAAATCGCTTAAAAACACTTTTTATATCCCAACCTAACCTAGTCCATCAAAATCTCCTCGATGCTGTGATCGTCCCTCAACGGACTCTGCGTCAAACTCGGCTCGCTCTCCAAAAACTGCCTCAGCTCCGACTCCAGATCGATGCCGCCTACTGCCGGCTCCGCCTCGGCCACGCCCATCGCCTTGCGCACCCCGCCCACCGACACGACGTCGCCGGGCGCGACGCGCCTCGCCGCGCCCACCAGCCCGTCGGCCACGCTCTCGGCCAGTCGCAGCTCCTCCTCCGCGGGGGCGGGGCACTGCGAGAGGTTGGCAGGGGGCGGGGCGGAGAGACGACGGTGCTGCGCGCGTTGCAGCTTGTCCAGAAGCAGGCAGACGCCGTCGAGGCGCTGCTGCAGCTCGTGCCGGTCCTCCGATTGGCGGATGTCCTCCTCCATGGTATCGAGGAAGGCCACGTCGATGCCCAGCTCTGGAAATTAGGAAACACGCCATTTGTACAGGATATATTTTCATGAACAAATACAAAATCAATAGACATTCGAAAACCATAATATTTATGGATTGAAGCAGAACTTGAACTTCAAATGGCCCCAGAAAAATGTTCTTCTAGGAATTGCCGAACGGGTGATTTCATTGAAGCTTCGGTATTTTCATTGAGTAAATAGTAGTCTATTTCCAAGACGTTGACAAGCTGTCATTTCGTTATCGATGAAAATAATAAGGCAAAATCATAGGGTCAAGAAGAATTCCATGAGACCTTTCAAAGAGGTATGGCACGACCCTTCTTCCCTATGCAAATTTCAAGGGTCGTTCACCCTCCAGCAACAGGATTAACTTTACGGGGAGTTCGAGCGTTACCCAAAATTTCTATTTCAATCCTACAAATCGGGGCGGAAACTTTCGAACCTCTCAGCCCCTTGAGCTCCTCCACGTCGACGCGGACCGCCTCCTCGGACGGGCGCGCCTCCAGCACCGCCTTCACCGCCGCCTCCTCCTCGCGCAGCTCCCTGCCCTCCTCGAGCCGGCGTTTGGCCTGCGAGTGCTCGCCGCCGGTGAGCAGGTCCAGCAGCGAGTCGACCAGATGGGCCGCATAGTCGGACTCCTTGACGAAGTCCTGCAGGCTCTCGGCGTACTGCACGGCCGCGTCGGAGCCGTACGTGCGGTGCACCAAGTCGCTTTCTTCTTTGCTGCCAACGGAATGTTGAGGTTATATATATAACTAATTATCAAGATACATGTTATAAATTTGAACTACTACACTTGAATATAAATACAGATATCAGAATGTAGTTGGGTGTTACCTGTTGGGCAATAAATGATTATTATTAATATCAATATATATATATATATATATATATATATATATATATATATATATCCTATATAAAAAATATAAAAATTCACGATAAATGAATATTATGTCGATTGAAATCATAAGATAAAATACTCCTTCAGTTTCTTCTGGAAGACAGCTATGTAGATGAAACTTTTATATTGCAGGAACTGCGGGTACAAGAGGTAACTGCAGGAATTCTGAGATTTTCCCGATTTCTTCAATTGTATTCATGGACATCCTGAATGCAATACAAAATCCATTGAAGGCCACTCATCTATTCTAATTTTGAATATAAATATTCTGAATATATCTGGAACAATATGTATCGCTCTATTGATTACTATTTCAGTCTCTCTAACATCAAACTTACAGACTCAAGAAGAGAACAGCAGAGTATAATTCGCATGGCAGTTATGAAAAAATTATTTCAATATATTTGTAGGAAGGACAGATTTTGTGGTCTGCAACAAAATGTCACTGAGCTTGAAATCAAACCTTTAGAGACCTAAAAGAGAAATGCTCTATCTGTCAGTGACACCTTATTTTTTGAAAAATTTGGAAATATGAATATATTTAATGAGAATGAAAAACTTCTTCTCATCTCAGTGGACGTTACGGGAGCGAATCTGCTCCAGTTTCTAACACAATTAGAATAATCTTCTTCGCAATTTTTTTTTTACGTAAATACAATGATTGTTCTTCATTTTTTTTGTTTTGTATGAGTCAAAATCGATGTCTTGATTACATTTGTTATCAGAGTCTTTGTTGTTATTCTGTATTCTGTCTCTTTTCAATTTGGTGTATTGTTTTATCAATGAAATCTTTCGGATAAGTGTTGAGTTGTAGAACATCTTTTATATGGTATTGAAAATTTGGTGGTCGGATGATATGGATTTGGCTCTATCATGAAGTAATTTGATTATTCCTTTCTTTATAATTCTATGATGATTTGATTGAGAATGGAAGTATTTGTCGGTGTGTGAAAACGGAAGGAAATTTTTTATTCTTATTAAATATATTTATTTATATTTTTCCAAATTTCACTGACACTGACAAAATAGCAGGACGGTCTACAAAAACTAACTTAGTGTCATACACTGAATTTCTGTTAAATGCCTTTGAAAGAAAATTCCAAGTAGATAGTATATATACAGACGATCAATAGAAAGGGTTCAAAATAAGTTTTTGAGAATTTATGCATATCGTAAATATCACTCGACAGTGCTGTACTCTATTTCTGACTTGTCCTCAAATCTCAACCTGTCAAGCCTCGGTAACCGCAGGAGAATCTTGGACCTGATATTTCTCTTCCAACTTGTTAATGGAAATATCGATTGTCCACAATTACTGAGTCAGTTGAATCTGAATGTTATATCTAGAACACGTAATCCTCCTTTATTCAGTATTCCATTCCATACAACCAATTACGGTCCCTTGACCAGATTGCAAAGAAACATTATTGATGTACAGAATTCGGTAGATCTATTTTCTCAAACATATACAAACTTCAAGAATTCACTAGATCATGCTTTGTGATTCTTTACTTTACATAACCTTATGATGTATTTTAATACTAATTTGATTTATTTTTTACAAATATATATATATTAATATCATTTTTTTTTCTAACTATTTTATTTATTTATTTATTTGATTTATTTTTTACAAATATATATATATTAATATCATTTTTTTTTCTAACTATTTTATTGTAATATGTATTTCATACAATTGGAGTTTTCCGTTGAAATAAATAATTCCAATTCTAATTCTAATAGAATATTTCTCTCTAGTATCTGAAGATTTGATTTCAAGCGCAGTGATATTTTGGAACAGATCACAAATATATCGAGATAATCATCGATAACTTGTACTTTATTTTTCAGAAACGAGGAGAGGAAAACCCACAAGAAGCTGAAATATGATTCGAGTATAGAATATACTCGGTCAAAAAAAGGAAAGTTTCAATAGGTAGAGTGTGAGAACATGACGGCACAAAGTCGCACGTTTCGATACAATCCTCACCTGAGATTCGAAAAGGCGGAGTCGTAGCTGGGAGCGTAAGACCCGAACGCCCCGTAATACAGCGGCTTCACCGGCTTGCCGATATTTCTGCGATCCTCGCGGAACCCCTGGATCTGATTGGTGCCCTCCGACAGCTTGCCGCACAGCTGGCCCAACAGGATGGGCCGCTTCTTGGTGCCGGGGATGACGCCCTCGCCGCCCACCAGGATGTTCAGATGGGTGGTGCCGTCTTTCTTTTGCTTCAGGAATCCCATGCCGGGGCCGCGTTTTATCACTGAAGATGGACAACAGATTGGAATTATAGGAGAAGAACGAAAATCGAAGAAATTGCTAGTATTCTTCTGAATCTTCTGTTGATATGATAATGGGTCTCAATGTAACTTACAACTTCTAGAATCGTACCTGCATCAACGCAAACATTATGTTCATTTTAATAGTTATCACTCAAATATCTATTTTGCAACTAGCGGTCTACTTCAAGGGTCTAATCTTCGACCATTATTATTTTTGGTATTTATTAATGACTTGTGCCACCTATTGGAGTGCAATAGATTGATGTTTGCGGACGATTTGGAATTATACGCTACACTATAACCAGTCTAGATGACTGCATGTCATAATGAATATCTTATACACATGGTGTCTTGAAAATCACTTGTACTTGGACATATCTAAATGTAAAATCTCAACATTCAGCCGCAAACTCAATACATTGCAATTTCCATACAGCATAGATAATGTCTCGCTAGAAAGAAGTGATATACCATTAAGGATTCAGGTGTTTATTTTGATCAGCAACTCACATTCAATCAACACATAAATGTTATTGTAAGCTCAGCATATCGATCATATGGCTTCATTATAAGAAACTGTTAGAATAATATATCAGCATTAACCTCTCTATATTTCAGTCTTGTCAGAACTAAACTGAAATACGGGTCCATAATATGGACTCCTATATACCAACAATCAATACACTTCTAATATAGATATGGTCCAAAAGAAATTCTTAAAATTCCTAAGCTTCAGAATCAACGAAATCTATCCTCCAAGTGGCTGTAATTATCAGGATTTGCTGCATAGATTTGACTTTGTATCATTGGAGACATGAAGAAATCAGGCTTCTGTTTTAGACTTGTATAAATTATTCGATGGTAAAATTGACTGTCCCGCGTTACTGTCGCAAGTTGATATTTTTGTTCCAAGAATAACAACTAGTCACAACACTACTTTCTTATGCAAAAGAGCCCAAACAAACTTAATGTTCAAGGCGCCAATAAATTTTATGTGCAGTAATGCAAACAAACTTTCCAGTGTCTGCGACTTTTTTTGTGCAGTGTTTATGAACTCAACAATAAATCTGGTGTGCATCTCTGAATCTTCATTTAATTTTGTTTACTTTTTTTTCACATTTATCCTTCTTTATATTCTTCATCTTAGTATTCACATAGGATTTGTGAGTGACATTTCATTCATAATTAGAAATTAATGCTACTGAATTCTGTATTGTGATTTGTAAAATTGCTCTGTAAATGGGAAAATTTTTGGCAATAAACTCTATTATTATTATTATTATTATTATCATGCTCAAAAAAGTGTGTGAATTCAAACAGCATCAATTCGAAATCCGTTGATTGATTTCAAGAACAAAAATTCTTTGCTACTCAAGGGAGTTTTTTCGAAAACTTTGTCAAATCTGAAATATCTCAATTTTTGAGGTGTACTATTATCTCTGCAGGGGTCAAAATCGCATAACACTTTTGCATCCATTATTTTTTGATAACTTTCAATTCATGAGAATTCTATATATGTATGTTGCATTATTTAGAGCTAATCTACTCACATAGTTTAGCTTTGGCTTGCCTAGCAGCAATCTGAGATTTAGCCAGAATCTCTTCAGGAGTCAAGCCATCAGAAACAGCCTCAAACTTGGTGGCAGGCATTTTCTTTTTGGTTTCGTGGATGGGCTCACCATCTTCATGGTCTTCTTGTTGCTTGACAGCTCTCAGTTCAGCTGTGATCTCAAAACCAACTTCCTCACTAGTAATTTCTGGGACCAAGTTCAACATCCAACCTAACTTTTCAGGCACAATCATCTTCAAACCTGCTTGAAGTAACTTCTTACTTGTTTTATAATACACTGTGTCAACGTGATTGTATTTCATGGCATTCTCACACATGAGCTTGAAATCACTCACAAATTCCTGCAATCAATGACGAAAATTGGAGAAAAATTTTGACAAGCACAAATTACTTACATCTAGATGTGAATACTGATTCTCCTCAATTTTCTGCCGCATTGTACTGAAATCCATGGGATGTTTGATAATGGAAAAGTATCCAGGAGCAATATTATCAGTAACTGGCCAAGCAAAGAAGTTTTGTGGGTCTTTTTTCTCTAATTGTGACAATAAATGATCCAATCCTTTGGAAAGAGGTGTTCGTTCCTGTAGCTTCTTGATAACACAAGTTCTAAGTTCCCTTCCTGGACTACCAATTTGAGGATACACCTCGATATCCTCTAAAAGAAATTTCTGAAGTGAGCATCAAACTTCCTGAAATACGTAATATTCTTACCAGTTTCTTCATTCTCTTCCCTTTTTCGTTTCTTGTCTTTGTGATGGTGTTTATGCCTCTTTTCTCGATCCTTATTCTTATCTTTCTTTTTCTTTTTCTTCTTTGACTTCTTATGGTGCGACTTGGACATAATAGTATAAGGATCATTGGGATCAACCAGCATAGGTTCTTCCATTCCTTCACCAAGTACAAGTCCTGGTAGACTAGGATCAAACTCTTTATCGTGCTCCGGCGTATTTTGGGACCCCACTTTTAAGATGAGCTTCAAACCCGGTTTTTCATCCTTTTCCCGTTTTTCGCTCTTGTGTTTCTTATGTTTTTTTATAACGGATGGAGAAGGAGAGGCAGCTAAATCTGGAGACGACATCATATAACAGAAATCGATCAAATTCTAACCGCAGTCAGAGAATGAAAAAAAGTAAACAAATGTTTTAATTTGAGCAAAAAGGTACACAAAAAATATAACCAATAACTGTGACAACACTGACAACTGACAAGATTAATAAGAATCGCTTGCTCTCTATATCTATGGTCTGGCTCCATCAAATGTATCTTGTCAATTGTGACTAACGACCATTTATTTGACAGGAATAATAAACAGAGAACCACCGTTCGGTTTGCCAGAGGATCGAGAGATTGTTTTGTGACTCAGTGGCGTGCATTCAGTCATTTATCATCATTTTGGTATCAATGTAAGTTTATCTTTGTTCATCACATATAGTCAACATAGGATAGATATATTAGTCTTATCAATCATTATTATGTCACTAACTCTCATTCTTATGTATTTGACCTTTGACCTATAACCTTGACCATGAACGATAACGAATCTACATTTTTTCAATATTTCTCAATATCAGTCTACAAGAAAAAAAATACAAAATACGTTATAGTTTGGCAACCAACAATACATCGACATTGAATAAAATAATCATTTTTTTATTTTATTCCACCAGCTACAGCGCTAGAGGTGACCTTCATCGGATGAAATAATATAGATATCTCTCTCAGATCATTGAACGAACAATTTTTTTATTTTTGGTTGCAAGTATTCGCTAGGTTTTTTTTATATTGTGATTCAGTTAGAGGTGAGATTTTGAAAAGTTGACTGGGAAAATACGGTTCATAATTCATTTTCGAATTGGTACTTTACTGTTCAATTTGCGACTAGTTGCTTTTAAAAGCCTGCTAAATATTTTAATCGACATATTCAAAACTAGTTATGATTATATGATATAACTCATTCCAATGCGTATTTTGTTGTCATTTTAAAGCTTCATATATTTTCTTTCATTAGATATGTTTCAGTGAGAACTCTTTCTACATTGAAGTAAATTTATTTCATTTTGTAGGAAAATGTCCAGGGAAAGAGCATCAAGAAGATTCTATCGGATAGAATCTTCCAACAACCTCTTAGGCTTAGATAGAGGCATGACAGCTGAAGAGGAAAATAGATGGAGTTTTGAAATTGCCTGGGAGGTAGCTAATAAAGGTGGGTAGTGTTGAATGTTGCTTATAGTTCACATGCTCAAGTATTATCCTAACTTCTACAGTGGGAGGAATTTACACTGTCATCCGATCCAAAGCCTATGTATCCACTGAAGAAATGGGTGACCAGTATTGTTTAATTGGTCCTTACAAGGAACATTGCGCTAGAACCGAGGTCGAGGAAGGTCCTCTCAGCTCAGAACCACTGAATAAGGCTGTGGAGGCTCTGAGAAATAAAGGTTTCAAAGTCCATACCGGTAGATGGTTAGTAGATGGCAACCCCCAACTCATCCTCATGGACATTGGATCTGCAGCATGGAAGCTTGATGAATACAAGTCAGAACTGTGGAATACAACAAATATAGGGGTGCCCCACTTGGATGTGGAGGCCAATGATGCCATCATTTTAGGGTACTTGGTTGCTGATTTTATTGCAGAAGTGAGTGCCAGAACTGATTTTGCCATGCCTGTATTCATCTTCTCATAGTTTAGGAAAGCATCTGAGGAATATGGTGAAGGTACTCCACCAAGAATCGTAACACATTTTCATGAATGGCAAGCTGGAGTAGGTCTTATTGTTATTCGAACAAGACATGTGCATGTTGCCACTGTGTTTACAACACATGCCACTCTGTTGGGGAGATATTTGTGTGCTGGTAACACAGATTTCTACAATAACCTAAGTAAAGTGAGTGCAAATTCTGAATTTGTAGTTTATTGGTATAATTATGAATTTTTTTCAGTTTAGTGTTGATGAGGAAGCTGGCAAAAGGCAAATTTATCACAGATATTGCATGGAAAGGGCAGCGTCTCATTTGGCACACTGTTTCACTACTGTTTCAGAAATTACAGGTCAGTCAATCTAATTTTTCGAAATGTACAACCTGAACTACATTCCTGGACAAAAAACAAACAATTTTCATTGAAAGCCATGTTGTCATTTTGTAAGGTTTTTTATCATGGTCATTATCTGAATATTATGAAATTCATCATTTGTATTTACCCTGTACATCATAAAACTTATTTGAAACTTTTGCAAAATTATTATCAGATAACAATCAACATGGAACTTCCACAACTTGACGCAAAATAACTCAAATAGAAAAAAATTGGTCAAGTTATCCATAATTAAATTCTTAACAAAAGGTTTTTTGTCAAGAGTGTATTTCCTGAGAAATATTAAAAATTCTACGAGATTTTCGAGGTTTCCTGGAATTCCTTGAATTCATTGAAAAATGTTCAAATTCAGAAATTGTTTCATCACCATTCTACTATTTATATTGATGAAATAATATTTTTTTCAGGATATGAGGCTGAGCATTTGTTGAAGAAAAAACCTGATGTTATCACTCCCAATGGTTTGAACGTGAAAAAATTCTCTGCCTTACATGAATTCCAAAATCTCCATGCACTTTCAAAAGAAAAACTTCATGAGTTTGTTCGTGGACACTTTTATGGGTATAACAACTGAGAACTAAGTGGTAATCAGTTCTTCCAGAATTAAGTTTTTGTTCCATCGAATGTTCAATAGTATCATCACTCTATACAGGGTGATTCATGGGGGATGGCGTATTAGAAGTGTCTGAGAACGGAAAGACAGTTTATTTGGATAATTGGCACACCTGCCAATTTTTTGTTTCTATCGATGCAAATAATCCTTCTACCATCAATCAGCCTGTATATTCAATATTTTGGAGGTGTTGATTATCTCTTTCAAGAAATGAATCTGATAATGCATGTATCAAAATATTATTCCTAATTTTTTCAGGCATTATGACTTTGATTTGGACAAAACATTGTACTTTTTCATTGCTGGACGTTATGAATTTGGTAATAAGGGGGCTGATATCTTCATTGAAGCTCTAGCAAGACTAAACCATTACTTGAAGGTAAATTTTATTGAATTATGCAGGTATTTCTAGAGAGATTAGAATTGAATTTTTCCAGTATCATCAATCACTCTTAGGAAGCAGTCACGTTGGAATGATCAATTTTTCATCTCATTTATACCATATTTATGATAATTTATTCTGAAATCATTCCTTATCTTACTATTATGGCTTCACCAAAAACAAGTGCAAAACCCAAGCATTAACAAAATATTTTCACGATAAAAATGCCTCATGGATCATTGATTACAATTATTGATAAATATATACCATCAATTGACGTTATTCAATTCATCCTTGAATTTCAACATCAACTGATAACATAGGCACACTCATTCACTAATTTAACCATGGAAGAATTTACATAATAAAGTCGGAATTGGTGTGCATTTTTATAATTTCATCAATATTTGATAAGCAACGATAAAGGCTGGAGCTCCAAAATTGAATACTCAATATACAACATAAAAAAAATAATTGCCTTGCAACTTGAGCAAAAAATGAGATGATTCCGTTTGTATTTTAGGCTACACATCCTGATGTAACAGTGGTGGCTTTCATGATATTTCCTGCCAAAACAAATAATTTTAATGTCGAGTCTCTGAGAGGACATGCTGTTACAAAATCTCTGAGAGACACTATACGTGATATACAAGACAAAATAGGAAAAAGAATGTACGAGACTTGTTTGAAGTAAGTTATCTACAAGTCAATTTTCTCAATGAATCTACATCTAAAACAAAATGGGATCTGTCAGAAATAAATGTGTACCAGAATGAATTTCAGTTGAAATGTTACATTTCTGAGTGCAAAAAGTCATAATCAGAACAATTGATTTACAAATAAGAATTGTGATTTTCCTCAGATGTCGAATATCAGAACTCTAAAGTCTAGTCATATTTTTGAGGTGAAGTTCAGAATTTTGAGATCCATTAAATTGTAATTCAAAACTATAAGATACTTCTGAGATGAATTTCGGCTTCAGATTTCTGACAATCATCACAAAACATTACAATATAATCGATATTAAATACTTTTCAAGTATACAGTATCAATCGATAATTGTAATAAAAAATACCTCAATAAGTCAAGGGTCGATTTCTAATGTCAATTTATTACAGTGGGCGGTTACCGTCACCTAATGATTTATTGGAAAAAGAAGAAATGGTTCGACTGAAAAGATGTATATATTCCTTGCAAAGAGATGGTTTGCCTCCTGTAACTACTCATAATGTTATAGATGATTGGAATGATCCAGTATTGAATTCTGTCAGGAGATGTAGCCTTTTCAACACAACTAATGACAGAGTTAAAGTAGGTTCAAGAAAATAACATCCTGTATTTTTAAAAATTCTAGGATCATATAGTACTCCTCATTTCTTCCAAAAACATACGAGGGATTTTTCCAGAGAGTAATAACAAAATAATGAACGTGATTTAATGGTAATGTTGATATTATTCAGTTTCAAAATCATTTTGACATATCGTGTTTGTTTCAAACTCACACATAATAGCTGTTACCAAATCAAATGTTACATCACATACCTTCTGATAGTTCTGTAAATTTCATCTTCGCTATTAATAGCCAACATTATTGATGTAGATTGTCTTCCATCCCGAGTTCCTAAGTTCAACAAATCCCCTCTTTGGACTAGACTACGACGAATTCGTCAGAGGCTGCCATTTGGGGGTATTCCCAAGCTACTATGAACCGTGGGGATACACCCCCGCCGAATGTACTGTTATGGGAATCCCCAGTATAACAACGAATTTATCAGGTGAGTCCGAATGTTTCAACAACCCCAGATCTGAATGTATCTCGTCATACTTATTAGATGATATAGGGTGTTCCATATGAAAAAGAAATTTGTAGTTTTATGCGAACCACGTATTTCGAACATGAAAAAAATCCTCTTTGAATGGGATTTGAACCCCAAGCCACAACTTGAGAAGCACGCTCTTGCTAAGCATCAGGCTATCTAACATATTTGTAGGTATCGCTGTGTTTATTTATATCACTGAGAGAAGATAATTCAGATGAAAAAAAGGTTCTGAGAGTAGTTTGAAAATGTCGAAAGAAAACAAAAAATTGAGGCTATGTAACAAGAGTTTCGCTTTTAAAGTAAGTTACGTCAATGATTTCCTTTACCGAAACCCAACCTTTTCCTTCTTTACTCAATCCGTAAACTCGAAAATTAAGAATTTAACGTCTATGTAAACGTGAGAAATGTGGTTATATTTTCTTTCCACTATTGTTAGATACCCATCTAAATTGATAAACGATAAACAACTCCTCCCTTCTATTATTTTCAATAAGGAAATTACGTTTATTTTTGCAGGTTTCGGTTGCTTCATGCAAGAACACATAACAGACCCCATGTCCTACGGCATCTACATCGTCGATCGCAGAAATATATCGCTCGAAGAAACGGTTCAGCAACTGGCGCAATACATGTACGATTTCGCCAGACTCAGCAGAAGGCAGCGAATCATACAGAGAAACAGAACGGAAAGACTGAGCGACATGTTGGACTGGAGAAACTTAGGAGTGGTAAGAAAGCAGCGCCATTGTTAGGCTAAATAAATACAGTTCTCTATTGATCATTCATATAGCGAAATGAAAAGAATCATTCGAATTAATACCAGTCATTGGATCGTCATCTAATTTTTTGTTCGAGTTGATTGGCAATGTTGACAAAAGTCATCCTTATTTTCCTCTCACACTTTGCATCTTGCGTTTCCAGTACTATCGGCAAGCGAGGATGAAAGCCCTGCACAAGGTGTTCCCCGAACTGAAGGAGGAGATGGAGGCCGGCATAGGGACCTTGAGGTACCCCAGGCCATTATCCGAACCGCCGTCTCCCACTTCCAGTAAACTCACCACTCCGGCAGCTTCTCTCCACGGGTCCGACGACGAAAGCGATTCGGTCGACGAGGAGGGAGAGGTAATCCAAGAATAGGAATGGTTTCTAGACTTTGAATGATCTTGTGTCAGATTCAACCAAGGTCTGAAGCAAGCCGGGCGAATCCCAGAGCGCAAAAATAATTGAGGAGAATTTCGTTTATGTTCATGTAATAAACTGAGTCAGGCTGAGTCAGGCCCTGGAGTCAGCTTGTCTCATAGCGCATTCGACTTCCTGCACTATTTCGCTATAGTGCGCATTTTATTCGAGTTTCTGTCGATCGTGTGTTGGGCTCAAGTAGAGGAAAATTTATGATTGACTGGTAACAGTGCTCGCTGTGAATTCGAATGTTTCTGCTCTGTATTTTTTGACGATGCAAGTAGATTTTCCATAGATTCTTTTTTGTAGTCTGAACGTATTTTCAGGTTTTTCGATTGTATCTTCAAAATATGCTTCAATTAGTGACATTCTACAATTTTGAACTGTAAATACCGATTGACAACTTCATAAATTTCCATTGTAAATCAACAAGAATCGACAAGTGCTAATATCCCTTGTATTGATGCGAAACTGATGACTGTCATTGGAATGTGGTTTCGGTGAAAAAAACTCACGTAAATAATTATTTCTATTATAAATGAAATCCTTTTGAATTTTTCTGAATGAAACTAGTATATACCAGTCGAGGAAAACTTGTCTATGCTCTGTGTCAGTACCTGAGTAATTTGTATTCTGTAAGAATGTATCTGCTTGACACTTGATCGATTAGAACTGAACGAATATTGTTCAAAATCAGTTATCTATTAGAGCATTTCAGTCGAATACGCTACAACTTCAATAATCGTATGAAAAAAATGAAACGTTATGTACAGCGTGTTTAGTTTTTGATGCTTTTGAGCAAAAAGCTATTTTTTTAGAAATTCTAATGAAGTTACTTCTTTATTTCAGTTAGAAGAACTTGGGATCAAATAGAAGAACCGTCAACGAAAATCCTCGCTGCAATAATAAACTTCAAGTATAATGCATAATGATTGTTGATGTTGAGTTTATGAAATTTTGAAAAAAAAAATATGTCGACTGTTAACTATTTAGATTTTTCTGATTTTCGCACGTATGTATAGGTGTTTAGTCCTCAACTTTGACAGATTTTCAAACAATTTCCCTCTCAAATTGGTCATATGAAGTATATAGTACAAACAATTAAGGATAACTATTTGATTTTTAGCTACTATTTTCTAATCTGCCGTACTCGCGAAATATCGTCGCTTAATTTTCAATTCACTTACTAGGGATTCTGTGCCATGTTATACAAAAAATTGTTATCAAATAATAAATCGAAGAGTAAGTGCCAAATCAGTATTTTCATTTCGATAACTCCACCTGCTTATCATTGTAATAAAACGTGAATTGAACGATATTATAACGATATATAATTTTTTCTCACCACTCGCGATAATATTTCTATTTTTTTCTGAGCATGTATCAGAATTCTGCAGTTCTCATTACTACTTGGGGCTTGAAATCATGTGATGTTACTTTCTTCAGCAATTCAGCATACATGTCTAATCTCTGAGTCATCTAGAAAAATAATTTAAAAAAATCAAGTGGGATGTTATACAGGGTGGCTGAAATTTAAGCTTCATCACTAGAATACTGTAAACCATAGGAGTTACACTTCCCTAATTTTCCCACACTTTTCCTTCCCTACAAGATGGCGTTTTCAAATTTGAAACACCTATAACGTTTCGTTTTCCATAAACAATTGTCAAGGTTTCTTATTCAACACGGACCCACATTCAATTTTTTAGCACTTGTGGATACTCCAAAAAATATTACAAATTTCGATTTTCGAACCTTTTAGTCACAAAAAATCACAGTTTCTCTTTGTATCAAGAAATTTAGTTTCATAATGATTAGGAAAGGGTGGGGTAAAGGTTTTCGTCAAAATCTCGCCAATGTTTAGATGCTGATTAGCATCTCTCGATTCCAGTAATGACAAAATAAAATATTGTTCGGAAAATAGTGTTGCATTAAATATTTAGAAAGAAATACAGGAATTGTTAATTTTTGTCATTTTGAAACATTGAAAGAACATTATTTTTGATGGGTTACTTCTTGGCTAACCAACGATAATAATAATAAAAAAAATCCAGGTTCCTAAGAAAATTTACGACTTCTGGAAAATGAAATTTCAATTTGAAAACTCATCTTGTAAGGCAGAAAAATTGGCAAAGTGTAATTCATTTCAAATAATGTCATAGCAGAATAAAAAAGGTTTCATGAAATGTAGTTTTTTCGGGTAGCGCCGAAAGTACTCAGAATTTTCCAATTTTGAAACAGTTTTTTCGGCATGAAATTGCGCCATGATTTGAATGATCCTGGACCTCTTACCGTTTCTGAGTTACAAAAGATTCAATCAAATTTTAGCCACCCTGTACAGATAGGTTTTTTCTTCCATTACCTGAAAACCCCATTCGTCTGCAACTTGCCGACAGAGATTCAAATCCAACTCGGCAATGAGCAAGCCATTTTTCGTCCTGGAGAGACCCTGAAACACCAAAAATAGATGAAGTATAGTACTCGATAGTTTCATATAGCGAGGACATAATGCGCCCCAACTAGGGGTCCTCAAACTAGACAAAAGTAACTATTCAATCAAAGTGTTGTCAAAACAACAAGACATTGAAAATTTTATGAAGAAAAAATATATGAATTGCGTTGAAAACGGGAGCAGATTCGCTCCCGAAACGTCCATCAAGATGAGCAGAAGTTTTATTATCATCAAAAATATATTTGTAATTCCATTTGTTTTTGAAAAAAAAGGTTTCTGTCACAGACAAATAGAGCATTTCTCTTTCAGGCATCTGAAGGTTGAATTTCGAGCGCAGTGACATTTTGGGGCAGATCACAATTCTGTCCTTACTACTAATATACAGGGTGTTACAGAACTATGTGATCAATGTGAACTATGTGAGGGGTTATTCAGTGCAACAGTAGAAAACATTTGAGTAGAGTAGAAAATTTAGAAAGACGATGAATTGCCTAAATAGGATTCATTGCATTTAATATTTGCCCTTTCTACATGATATCACCACAACAATTGTTCAAAATGTCTTCCTCCAACCTGAATACACCGATTAAAACGTCACATCACATGATTTCGGCGGACTTGGCTAAAAATTTGATCCTCGTTTTGAATGATTTCAAATGCTGCTGTAATTCGTCCAATTAAGTCTTGCTCTGTTTCTATTGGAGGTTCGTAGACCAAAGACGTTACATGTCACCACAGGAAAAAAATCTAGCGACAATCTAACGGTGCTCAAACCACTGATTTTTCCTGTGTAAAGTCTTTGGTCTACGAAACTCCAGTAGAAAAAGACCGAGAC
Organism: Gastrophysa polygoni; assembly: GCA_963576655.1. Classification (NCBI taxonomy): domain Eukaryota; kingdom Metazoa; phylum Arthropoda; class Insecta; order Coleoptera; family Chrysomelidae; genus Gastrophysa; species Gastrophysa polygoni. The sequence continues at coordinate 11,122,031 of OY755093.1, forward strand.
TTAATTGGACGAATTACAGCAGCATTTGAAATAATTCGAAACGAGGATCGAATTTTTAGTCAAGTCCGCCGAAATCATGTGATGCGACGTTTAAATCGCTGTATTCAGGTTGGAGGAAGACATTTTGAACAATTGTTGTGATGATATCTTGTACAAAAGGCAAAAATCAAATGCAGTAAATTCATCGTTTTTCTAAATTTTAACTTGTCTTAGGGCCGTAGTGTCGTAGTGACACTTTTCCGGACATCCTGAGACCCACTACTCAAATGTTTTCTACTGTTGCACTGAATGACCCCTAGAAGTTTGATCCCATAGTTCTGTAACACCTTTATTGAAATAATTATTATAACTTCTATTTTTATTTTCTAGAAACGAGGAGAGAAAATCCCAGAAAAATCTAGGAAAATGCATACACTACCTCCTCAATTAACCTAGACGATAGTCTAGAGTGTCTCGAAGACGATAGTCTAGATCTTAACACTTACAGGGCTTCTAGAACCGTTCGGAGCTGCCACAAAGCTGGACCCATAAAAGTGGCCGAAGTCCTTGTGTGCAGGCTGTCCGTTTCCGCTGGTGAATTCGTTTTTGAACTCCTCTGTGCCGACTCTGTTGATGGCACACGTGAAATAGGAGTTGGCTATTGCCGCATTTCTGGCTTCTATACCCCAAAGAGGTTCACTGAGAGCCCCGACCTAAAATAGGGGTATTTTATAATTAGTGTATAATCAGCCAGATGTAATGATACGAATTCAGAGTCAGGTAATTTTGCACTTATCATGTGATGGGCTTTTTTCGATTTTTTTTCTTGGTACTTACGTATTTCAACCTCAGGAACCCGAATTTCACAATAAAAACGTGCGCAAACTCATATTTTTCGAGATATTCCAGGAAAAATTACTCTTTTTTTTTCGGCTCGTTTTGGGTCGGCACCATAGCCATTCGAAGTTTCATTTCTCACATAAGATACTCTTTATATATTTCTTATATATTCTAGAAGCTAAAAAGAAGCAGAAACATCCTCTAAGAACTTTAATTCATCGTCTTTAGCATCTTTGATGAATCCTTCTTTCATATGGACGGCGCTGTGAAATGTGCATCTGTGATATTTTGACTCACAGAACTAGTGATTCTGACGTAGATTATCATTTGACAGCGCCGTCCGTATGAAAAATGCTGGATCCACCTTCCTCCAAGATGCTGAAGAACGTTGATTTTACAAATTCGAGGATGTTTTCCCTTGTTTTTGACTTCTTGAATGTTCAAGGAAGGTATAAAAAGTATCCTGTATGAGAAAAGAAACTCCATGCCTACCCAAAACGAGCCGAAGAAAGAAGGGTAATTTTCATACTTTTTCCTGGAATATCTCGAAAAATATAAGTTTGCGCACGTTTACGTCGAAATACGTAAGTACCAAAAAAAAACCCATCGCATGATAAGTGCAAAATTACCCAGAGTCATTATGGTTCATTTCGAAGTTGAATTCGAATGATACAGACATACATTAGATGACAGAATAAACATTGAGGCATATATTTATGAAAGAAATAATATTCATTCATCTTTAAAATTCCTTAGAAATCTATTATACCAAAGAACTTCACCTTGAAAATGGACATTACAGAAACCACCTCAACAATTTAATCAAGAATCATGGAAATAATCACTATGTTCACGACGCCCAGCATAATTATCTGAGAATTTGGCAAAATATCAATGAAATGATGAACAATAATAAAAAATACAGAGATACACAACATTATGAAAATGGACGAAAAATTGTAGTTGATGTAGAGAAATCGAACCACTTCAATAACTCATTTGCAAACATAGGACAGCGAATGGCAGATAATTATCTAGGATCTAGGATAATATCAACTCTGAGAAACAACAGCTCTGCAAGCCCTGATAAGATAACAGTTCAATTTATAAAGTAAAAACATTTGCCTCCTTTACATCCTATTTGCCACATTATCAATTTATGTTTCATGAATGGACACATATTGGTTGCTTTCATATATGGTGAGTGAATCTCTCTGTCAATTCCTCTGTAGCTTCTTCAGTTATAAATTATATTCACTATCATTTATATTTATTTATATTATTAGTTCATTTACATTGGTTATTCAGTCCACAAATTTATTTCACAATCTAGACTGCTAACTATAACTCAAGCTCTGGTTATGTAGCAAAGTCTGATTCCACTTATTTTTTAAATTTAGTTTTATATGCTGTAAACCTTATCCTAATGAATATTCTATTCTAATTCCTAAATTGAGAATATTAGAAATGTAAACGTATTGACTCTTACACATACAGACTTTTACAATGTTAAAGGAATAATTCTTGTTGATTTCTTTGGAGATGATACGACACGAATGATTCTTCTATTTGAAAGGGTATCAACTTACTGTGGCTGATGGGTTGAAAACTATTTCAGCACCGTTGAGGCCGAATGCCAGCCAGTTAAGAGGATGATGTCTGCCATAACATATATTTATTGCGATTCTTCCAAACTGAGTCTGTAAATGAAATAGTCGAATATAAGATTAGAAATACCATTTTTGCAGGCTATTTAATTGAATGAATGACCTCCGTGTCAAATTCGAGTGCCAAAAGTTTGAAAAATATCGTGAAATCTAGTGAAAAAATGGGATGTTCATGAACAGACACGAGCTGATCAGTTTGTAAATAGTTTAGTTTTTTCTGAACTGTGAATAGTCACTGAATTCAAATGATAATATTGTAACAAAATCTCTCTTATTATTGATTGAAGTATAGTTTATTCTAATCTCACCTCAAATACTGGGTGACCAGTATTTCCTTCCATGTAGTAAGTTGATTCGTTGAAATCACCCACTCTGGGAATATGGTTCTTTCTGTGCTTGCCCAAATAATCGCCGTGGTTGTCTATGACCACGGCAGTATTCCAGATCGTGTTTCCATGTATCTGATCTCTTTCCAATATTGGGGAAATAATCACCATATTATAACGGCTCGCAAGCTGAAATTTTATCAGTGAAAAAAGTAAAAAAAAACAATAAGCTAACATTTTATTGATATTATATTTATAGAGTCTCACCTCTGATAAGAACCTTGTTGTTGGTCCATTTTGAGCGTCCTCGGCATATTCACACCAAGGGTGTTTTTCTCTGGTACAAAAAGCAAAAGGCATATCTGAAAAATAGGTAATTCTTTACTGAAAGAAAATTAACAAAACAAAAAATTTTCGGATGATATAGAATAATATAATAATCAATTTTTGAAAGCATCAATATAAAAAGGTTTTTTATGTTTGAATGAAAAAAATACAGACTATTCTTCATCGTAATTGAAAATGATTTTTCACCCTGTTCTTTTTGTAGGTGATCAGAGTCATCAGATGTCAGATCAATTATTCGAATGAAAATATTATTTCCACATTTAGTTTCATTTATGGAGTACATTTTATTTACTTACGTTACTGAGGAGTGTGTCGATAAACTGAATTATTATACAGTGCAGAAAAATTGTCATATAAACCTTTTTTCGATGCCACTGTATGCGTTTGGGCAAAGATTTACGATTTGGTCCGAATTTGAAGAATTTTCGACAATCAAAAATAGTTGATTATCAACATATTTATTATTTTCTATGTTTTGTTAGCTAATTTGGATCCTATTTGTTTTTTTTTTCAGTTATAAATATTATAATTTAGTTGAGAATTTATTTAGATACTGATACAAGCTCGGACAAATTTCCATTTCTAATAATTTGTTAATTTAATTAATTTTGTATGAACACTGCTTATTCCTCAGTTCAAAATTCATTTAAATCTCATATTGATTTTAGTTAAGTTGAGGTTGCATGAATCCACCTTGACAGACGGATTTTTGATTCTTACTCCACGCTTCTTGAAAACAAAATACGTTAACGCCTCCTTTGAAAGCGACCTCTAGTACATCTCGCGCCATCTGGTACATCGCCTCCCTCATCTCTTTCAACGGACTCCACGTCGGAATGGGAAGTTTGTTTTGGAATAGTCCCACTCGAACGATTTTAGGACTGCGGAATTCTTCTTCTTTGCATTCGAACCCGCACGACACCAGCTCGATGGCGTATTTCTCCGAAAGGTTTTTAGCTTTTTCGGAAACATCGATTTCCCTAACGATACAAAAAAAAAATAAACACTAAATGCATATTCGAAAAAAATTAGTTTCAGAGAAATTTGAATTGTGCTTCTGATCACCCTGTATATTCTTGAAATCGGATGGAAGTTTCATGAGATAATATATAATATTGATTACCAACTGTCACAAAGTACGAACATGAAGACTTTTGGGAAACAGATGTTCAGATTGTTCAGATGATCAATACGCAAATGACCTACCTAGATAGTCTACATAATGAAAACATGAATTTGATGTGTCACACTTTTAGAAACACATTATTCCACCGCTGGCTAACACGATGTTTCTTGAACATAATCCTTTCCTGTTGTCAAAAGATATAAAAAATCTCAAATAGCAGAAGAAGAAGAAAAAAATATAAAGGTGTTTTTGGGAACTAACAGAGCATCACTAAAAAAGTACTAATTTGTTTTTCTTAATTTTTTGGTATTTTTTTTTGGTCTTCACTCCCTTATACGAATGTGAATAGCTGCCTGCCTAAAATAGGTAGTAAGATATTCAAATGAAATACTGGAGGACATTATATTTTACTGTTGAGATGTTTATTATCACATACCTCTACTATGTGTACACTGTGTACAACAAATAAAAACAGACGATATTTCATAATCAAATTATATAAACACATATCATCTTGAAAAATATCAGATCCTTCAACATCATTGTTTACTCACCTTGTTGGCTTCCCATATAGAATCCTGTGAACAGTATCATAATCAGCTGGTGGCAATTTTTTCAAAATCTTCTCGACACTTTCAAATTCCTTGAGGTCAGACATACTGGAGGCAGGAAAAATTCACTTTTTTTGTTTTGTGATTACCTACACTTTCTGACTGTGATAAAATTAGCTTGATAGTGATTGTGATTACAAATGCAATTATATCATGCCACTAAGAGCTGAACTGATCAAATATTCGTTCTATAAATAAAACACTGCTCTTCAACAACGTAACGAAATTTTAATGCTCTGATAATAGCTAGCACAGCATTCATTGGTAAATACCTAATATCAAAAATTTGAAGGCTCTCTTCTCAGCAGTTATTTCATTGTGGTACAGTTTACAGCTTACAACTTATAACCGTGACTGTGCTATATGATCGACAATTTCAGTACGAAACGACAACAATTACCTTGTAGAAATAATTATGTATTCCACAGGAAAAAAATGAAGATATGATAAATTAGTGGTTATAATGGAGATAGAGGTAAATTTTCCTGATTCTACGGATTGTGTGGAAACAACATTATCATTTTCATGTTCATTTCGAGTACAATTTCGCATTCTTCAGCTTCATAAATTTTTTGTATTTGGGTTATCTTATTCTTCTTCTTCTTATCAATTTTCGGCCGGCACGGTCTATAAAACGGTGCCACTCGAAAATTTACAAAATGAAAATCTTGCCGCTTCACAAAGTTCTTATCACTTTAATCTAAAGAAAAATTCGTGTGCATCTACGTGTAAAAGGCTCAAGCATTGACTACTAAGGTTGAAATTTCCTCAAACTATTGTCTAAAGCATAATCTACAAATTCATCGATGGGCTTGATAATAAACGGAATAGCAAACAGGCCTATACCCGTAACTATCCATTTCCTAGATTTCTTCGGCAGTTTTTCGCTTTTTTTGAGCAAATAATTGGAAGCAGCACAAACTCTATTTATCGAGTATCCAGGAATCGCTACAGAAGCTAAAAGCTGCCACGTCAAAGTGTCTGCGGTGGTGAATGCTACTTTATGAAGATGGTTTTTCTCGTTTGAATTCGCCTGGAATATAGATACAAATACAATATTCATATATGGAAACTCTGAATAACTATTAATATATTGAACATGAAATAGATCGATCGATGAACATCTAGATGTATATTTGGTTGCATAACCACCAGGAAGCAGGATATTGGCTTCAATACCACAGTAAACGGATTAGGTATCCTACGATATTATACTATACCTAGTTTATTACTTTCATTCAAAAAAACAATACTGTTATTATATTTTTTGCATTATTACCTCATACGATTTGATACTTTTATCTGTCGTATCCGCTAAAACATACAAAGTTGCAACTCCATAAGAAAAAGCAACCCATTTGCTTCCTATCATCGATCTAAAAGCCTCGCCTACTTCATTTGCGTATCCTACAACAATATCGCACACATCCTACAATTCGCAAACACTTTTTCAAGCTTATATACTCACCAAGATACCTTATTTTCGTCTGTCTATACAAATCCAAACCAGTTTCTTCCATTTTACCTCACAAATGAAGAGCAGAGATACTCCATAATCTAGCTTTGTTTGATTTCCCATTGTTATGAATGTCTCTCAATGGATATCAAGTATAGTGGAGGACAAAATAATAATGATTCAATTATAATTTGAGAAATTAATGCGTTATTCGAACATTTTTGGTAGCTGTATTTACAGAAGTATTAATTTTTAAGGTTATCGTAACGGCCTGTTGGTCTAGGGGTATGATTCTCGCTTCGGGTGCGAGAGGTCCCGGGTTCAAATCCCGGACAGGCCCAGTCAACTTTTTTTGTTCAAACAATTCATCATCATAATACGACTTTCATGAATGTTTACCTCATTCTCAGACTAACCAACTAGTAATAAAATTCAGGACATGTTTTATATCATGTCGATCACAGCATTTTTTTTATGAATAAAACTACAGTTGATATATTTTTTTTTAATGAATAACTAGAATTTTCCACTTCGTTTCCGCCCGGTATATTTCGAGTCATCTCGGACATTTTTCCCTTGTCGCCTTCGTCGTTCTTTTTTCTCAATAATCCACTGTTTTCCACCTTTCAGTGGTTTTCCACGTTGTTGTTTCAGTCTTTCTCTTTTTGATGTGTATGAAACGCCTGAAAAAAACAATTTGAGATGAAAAATACAAAGATTCAGGTGTCTGATTTCTTTCGTATTCAAAATAAATTGGAAAAAAAGTTTGTCAGGTGTGGGGTTCGAACCCACGCTCCCTTTCGGGAACCAGAGCTTAAATCTGGCGCCTTAGACCGCTCGGCCAACCTGACTTGTGGATGATTAAGTCAGCAGCCCTAACAGACTAAAAAGAGTTTCACAACATTACACAATAGATTTTTCACGCACACTCATAGCTTTTGTGATAAAAAAAAATCTACACAATATTTCTCGAAATACATGTGTGAAAGTTTTCAAATAAGTAGGAATTATTATTTCATACATATATTATTAATATTACTACAAACACACCGAATTTAAAACACTTTTTTTCTTCAGGAAATATATACCTATACCTCTTTCTTTTTAGTTTATAACTTTATGACTATTAATGGAAATCATGAGGATGTGAAATAATGATGATATTGTTGATTATTGAGCTGAATTAATGAAAAGTTGTTTCAGTATTGCTGGTTGTTTTCTTTTACAGGATTACCAAGTAAATAATCGTATGACGTATAATGCCACGCTTTTTCTTCATGTTCAAATGGATTCCTAGGTATGGGTTTTTTTCCAAGAAGCTACACTGAATGAATAATGAATCGAAAAAAAATGTATGACTTAATCCATTCTACTGAAGTTTGTGTAGTTTTTTAGGAATTTGTGTTCCCTCTGCTATTTTATCAGGAATTTGTTGGATATAATAGATGATTCAATGTCAAGAATTGCAGTAAACCTCATATATTTTTGAAACCATTGTCTAATGTATATTGATTGATTTACTTGTATGGATTCATTTTGTTAATGTGAAGAACCAACTGTTTTTAGTGATATATACTTTGAATCTATTAGTTATATTTAATTTAAGTTTAACATTGTGTAATATCATTGTAATAGGGGCTATCATGTACAAAAGAATAAAAAATCAATCAAAGAAAATAATGTTTGTCCATTGAACAGAATACAGATTGTTTTTTTTTACTTTTTTCGCGATTGTTGAATTAGGAAAATAGGTACGAGTTTAGCAGAAAAATATTGCTCTCAGAATATGATATATACCATTGAAGAATTCAATAGATATGCATCTGGGGTAACAAGAAATGTGACAAAACAAGGAATCAACATAAGTATGAAAGATATTGGTCAACAAGATCAAAGATATAACAGATAAACATAATGATTGTGTGTGTGATACATAATTTTCAACTATATTCCACTCTTTTCAATTATTGTTCAGAATCAAAATCAGAAACTTTTCTCCTATTTTGACCACAAGTCTAAGAGATAGAGCTCAATGGCGAGGTAAAAAATCGATCTGCATAGATATATACCTTGTGAATCTTCACCAGCACCAAGAGGTTTAGGCAGAGGTACACTTCCGCCTGTCATCAGCACCAAGAAAAACTTTTTGGCCTTGGTGCTGTTAGGATAATCTACTACCACACCACCATAAAAACCAGCTTTTGTGGCTTGAGTAGTAACCAGCTCCATTTGCTCATTATTTTCAGGATAAAACTGCAAAACAGCACGTGCTGACCGACTCTACAAAAATACTTTAGGTCTAAGAAAATACACGTCTTTGTTGGATGCTTTCATCTCACCAGGCAAGCATACAGGAAACTGAAAAATTTGTTCAATCTTCTCACTGGATTGTGGAATGATTTATCAGCATTGCACAGCCATTGTAGAGCAGATATACTGACAGCACCATCAAAGACACCTTGGAATTACAAACAATTCATTTCATCAGATATTATTAATATTGCATTCATTCATCACTTATTTTCAGTAGCTATTCTGTAGTATTTGAAATAAAAAATTTCAAATTTCACAAATCACCACATTTTTTCGATATTGATGATCAAATTGGAAGTAGGACTTCATCATTCAGAAAAAATGTAACACAAGTCGGAAAATGAGTAAGTTTTTAGAGGAGCCACTCTTTACAATATCAGTGTTTTGATACCTACCTGCTCTGAAAGGACAACCCTGACCCATGTCTGACAAAAGCAAGTCTCCTTCTACTTCTCGTTCAACTGCAACATCTAAAAATCAAAAACATGAGGTTAGGTTAGATCATGTGTTTTTCCAATTGTTTGCTCTTTCATTACCCAACATTGCTGTTGCTATATCTAAGCCAACCCAATAGTGTCCCTGGTCTTCGAGTACACTACCGCTCAAACCAGAACCACAGCCAATATCTAAAAGATAACAAGGTGTATCTTCTGGTAGAGTGAGCAATTCGATTGCTCGTTCACACATCTGAACTTGAATATCCATGATTCTGGAACTGTAATCGAGGAGAAATCAAATAACTAGTGAGCAACAGTTTACCTATTTCGAATCAGCATTGAATATAAATAACTGTAAAAAGGTTGTTACTCACTTCTGAGTGTACTTTCTTGCCTCATCTTCACTATAGAACTGTGGAATGTATAAAGGTTATTTAAATTGTTTGATATCAAAGTCATAACTATTACTCACTATTTCAGGTGGTGCCAGGTATTCAGGCCGTGACATATTTTCGATATAGGTATAACAATTATTTATAAAAATATTTTATAAACATAACAGTAATAAACACACCACCAATCTCACATTTTCGGAAACCTAACCTCAAATGGAAAAGGCAGTGTTGTCGACTATCAATTAAGAAACTTCTTATTCTATGGTACTATAAGAACACCTCAACTTTTTATATGGTAGAAAATTCTGAAATAATATATTGCTATCAGAAATAATATATATTCAGATTCGAAGTGAGTTATGGAACTCGAATGTAAGTGATTACATGAATTAATGAAAACAGTCAAAACTATTTCTAATCCGTAGATTTCCATATAAAACTTAACATTTGACAACACCGAAAAAAAGCACATGTTTTTTTGGGGGAATTTCCCACCGAATCTGGTGAAGTTTGGTACACCTGGAATTTGAATTGAATCAAAAATGTATATTAAATTAATAATTTATATCAATGACTAATAATACTGAAATAGTTTAGGATAGAATCTGTGAATGGGAGGAATAATGAATTCCTTCTGATATTCCAGATTTCGATAATCGACTGTTATGCATTTTTTATCACTGGGGCGTTGGTGAGACTGTTTTGTGAAGTAGACATTTCATTTCAGCTGCTTTTGGCGGTTATCCAAACACTCAAGCACAAGGTTATGATGTTGCTGTAGGTCCATTTTCACTGTTTACAATGTATGTGGACGATATAAAGAAAGATTTTTATGAATATTTATCAGGAAAGGTAAGTCCCCTTGTACGACATCACCATTCACCGTCCTCATGAAATGGGTTCTTGATATTTCCCTACAACAGTTCCCATAAACTGAATACTAGTATCCAAATGTTGATGAAAATTTTGAATCCACAAACATTCAATGCATGTTCGTTCTTTCAGAGAATATTTTTAATAATCCACTACGATATCGACAGCATTTGCACCTGCAAAATACTTCAGTCTCTACTGAGATACAAACACATATTGTACAGCCTCTCTGTAGTAAGGGGCATTGAAGATCTGAAAACAGCATACCGGGAAAACTGCAATGATGTGAAATATTTCGTCCTAATTAACTGTGGAGGAACGATAGACATAGTGGAAGAACTAGAAGCAGAAGAAGACATCACTTTCTTTATATTGGATAGTCACAGACCAACAGATTTGTGCAATATTTACAGTAATGGACAAGTCAGATTGTTATCAACTGCTGAAGAAGATATAGCTGTACCAGATTTTCATGATGTCTTCAAAGAAGAAGTGAGATAGTTATTTATATGATTAGTTGAAGCAATGCTGATGATTTTTGTGTTTCAAGTCAGATGAAGAGGATGATGCTGATGAAGAAGTTGATGACAGTGATGGTGAAACCAGAGCTGCAAAGCGTAGGAGATTAGGTGAAGAAGATATTGCCAAGAGGAGGGAGAGAAGACTGTGGGAAGACAATAGGAATAAACTGTTATTTGAGTATTCCCAATTCACATATTATGCAAGAGCTGTGAGTGCTAACAAAACCTTAGTGAAATTCTCTCTGAAATTTGTTGAAATTACAGTTAGTTGATTCAAATATATATTCATTCAGTATTATGAGTATCCAGAATTGATACCTTATTGATTCCTTGAAATTCATCACAAATTGAGCTTTTTTGTCAACCTCTCAGAAGTAGATACTTTAAAATTCTCTATTGATAAAGACTTTCATGTTCCAAAAGTCATATCAGTGAAAATATCATACAACTAAGAGGCACTTATACATTAGCATCAATTACTGAAACATCACATTTCAGTTGTCACATATTCAAAGTTCATCCACCTCATAAAAAGCATTTTTCCACCTAGTAACTTATTGATAATACTTGATGGATTTCCTTTCAGAGTGCCATCAGAATATTCGAACTTGCTTGGAAGCTGAACAAAGATGACAAAGACCTACTTTGGCTGGCTATAGTAGCTTTGACAGAACAAATGCTTCTAGGCAAGATAGAGGATAGCCAGTACACCTTAGAAGTGGGCCCCCTTCAATCACATGCCACACGACTGCACAACAGAACTAATGACACTGACGTATTAACATCACTGAAAATCACATTTGAGAGAGATTTGCGACTCACCCTGTACAGACATTGGTCGGTCGAGTCAAGTTTGAAATACTCCATGTATCCAGCAGTGAAGTTGAAATTGTGGTCTCTGAAAGGTGATAAAAAGTTGAATGAGTTATTGGCAGATATGGGGTAAGTATCTATACCAGGTGACCTCATAAACCAAAAGGGATTTTTGCAGTTTTTTGCGAAAATTGGACAAATCCAAATATTTCCTAAGATATCTAAGATATAAATTACTTCAAGTTATATATTGGGAAATGAATGGCACTTTATAATGGTCACTTTTGATTCCCTGAAAGATAAGGCTTTCAAAGTTGAATAATGACTTTTTGTCTTCCAGACATCATCACCAACTTATTGTTTCCCAATTACATACCTGGATTCATGACAAATTTTGATTTTTGAAACTTTCATTTTACTGATCATGAATAGTATATAAACTATTATCTCAATTGTTTGAAGTCAAATTTCTTTGAAATCGTCAATGCAACTAAGTTTTTCATTTCTGATTTTCAAAACCCATTTGTTAAGCTCTTGAACCAGAAAAGTTATTATTTTGGAAAAACTATTCAGATTAGTAGAGCAAATATTCCAAAGAGAAGAGCCTAACAATGAATTAATTGGTGCTATTTTATACTTATTTCAAGTATGAAGTTTTCATTGTTTCTGGAAAAATGAACATGGTACCAGATTTTTGAGAGAATCTTTGATTTTTCTGCCATTTTGAATATATGATGTCATTTGAAAGAACACTTCATCTCGAATGAGATTATATAAATAGATATACATGGTTGTTGCAGGTTTCCTCTTATTCAAAGCAGGCAGGCCTTCAAAAGTATGGATTTGCAATTGAGAAAAGAATTTCATGAATCTCTGGAAAAACTCTCGGATAAATATGGCCTGCAAGACATAGTTTATGCTTCCTTTGTATTACAATATGGATACAGAAGTAAATATTGTGCTTCGGATATTGTTTTTGCTTTGATGGCAATACTTGAATCATCAGTAAGTTTGTTTTTTGAGATCTGATTATTCATTATTCTTAGAATTGCCTTGAAAACTGAATTTGCAAAAAGTTCTTGGGAGACAAGTGAAATAGTAGTTCCTTGTTATGAATAATAAAGAACACAATACATTTCAAATTCACAATATTTCAAGTGGAATCCAGGTATCAATTGTAATTATTGCAGCCTAGAGATAAGAAACCAGAAGAACTGTTCAATCTTGCATTGGATTGTCTGTCAAGGACAAAAAAGGATGTTTTAGATGGAGCAATAGAAAGGGCAAAAGTGATAGCTCAAACTTTGTTCAAAACTGTACAGAGTGCATTGGATATGAAACAGATAATCATTGCTGGGCCTTTTGTTTATTATATCATTCAAGAGGTTAGTTATTTTTATGGATAAATAAAACTTTTCACACTACCTTATTTGCCTCCATTGGAGTGAAATTTTTGAAAAATCTGAAAATATATTTGTACATATTACTTTCTTTATATACATAGGAGAGAATTCTATGATTCTCTTTGATTCTAAATAAACTGAACTCAAAATTCCATTTTCCAGGAGCATCCTGGAATTATATTCTAAATTTTTTTCTTGTGTGTTTCAGGGATGTTTAGATTGGTACATGTTTTCTCATCAGCAAGTTTTGTCACTTCTTGCACATTTTCTATTGCGAGCTTATGTAGCTATGTCAAGGAATAGAAAAGCCTCTACACTACCGCTGATAGTATCTGCACCTAAAAATATTGAATCTGGTACATGTGTTCTCCTGGGAATTCCTCCATTGGGGGAAAATTCTCCAAAGAAGTGGGTATATTTTCCAAGTGTTTAGTAGTTCACCTAACTGTAAATTTTCAGCTTTTTTGGGAAAGCATTTGAACAGGCAGCAGAAAGGATAAATTGTGATGTGACTTGTGATTTTTTTGATACTTCATGTGGGTATAATATCTTCAATAAAATTATATATTTTTTATAAATGTTGTTTTCAGATTTTGAAATTCATATCAAAGAGAGGACCAGGTTTTTTGATGCACTTACGGCTCTACTCAGCTGATATTTTGGAAGGTTCAGTTTGAAACAGTACAAAGTAGGTATGAATAATTTTCAAAGAAATTTTTAGTGTAAATATTTTGATGTAGCATACTACTATTTATTAAATTTTGTATATATTTTTCTACCGCCCTTTTTATACTGTGTGATGAATAAATTGAAACTTTGCCCAAAAGAATCAATACAAGTTATTATCTTGACAGGACTAGAAAGATATGAATTTTAACTTTTTTTGTTTGTCTGAATTGGGGAATTCACTTTTAAAAAGAATTCTCGACTCACGTCTCGAAATAAGTTTATTTTTTAGAAAAAATATATGGTGAATACGCTTTCCTAGAAAGTCGTTTTTGTTTCGAGCACTTGAGTTTTGTACGTGGTTCCAAGGACATATATGAACACTATCACCAGAGATAAGTGACTTGGTTACTTATCTCTGGCATTAGGCTTATATCCTATGTGAACAACAGTTATTCATACTAGAGTCTGAACCACTGGTCATGTTCTATGCTCTGATACTATTGACAGATATGTCATACGTATCTGAGTGACAGATTGTGATGTGACATAACCATCACAAATTTACTAAAGATATTCATTATTGTAGTGAAAAATGAGCTCCAATGTCTCTAGAATATTCTGTGCTGCTAAAACTGGTAAGATATTTCATTATAATATTCCAGTCAGTACAACCAATTGAATTCCCAATTTGTTCACCTGTGCTATTACAGGCTCAAAATTTGTGAGGCCCTGTACGCAAATAGGACCTCAGAAGAGATTTTTAGGGAGCCCCCCGAAAGATGGCTATCTCTATGTTAACAACAAGGTACCTAGTATGGAAATGAATGACATTACAGGTTAGCATACCTGGCAAATTATTTCCATAACAAATGCTGATGTCCGAATGTTTTAGATCGTGCTGCGCAAACATTGTTCTTCACAGAACTCATCAGAGGGTTCGGGGTGACTCTAGCTCATATTTTCAAGGAACCAGCAACCATCAACTACCCATTTGAAAAAGGACCTTTGAGCCCTAGGTTCAGAGGAGAACATGCTCTGAGAAGGTATCCTTCTGGAGAGGAAAGATGCATTGCTTGTAAGCTCTGTGAAGCAATCTGCCCAGCACAAGTAATTTGCTATTGTCACATTCAGTTGCTGTTAGTAATGGTAGTTTTATAGGCCATCACGATTGAAGCAGAAGAACGTGCAGACGGCTCCAGACGTACTACAAGATATGATATCGATATGACCAAGTGCATATACTGTGGATTTTGCCAAGAAGCTTGTCCGGTAGATGCGATTGTAGAAGGACCAAATTTTGAGTTCTCAACTGAAACCCATGAGGAGTTACTGTACAATAAAGAAAAGCTGTTGAATAATGGAGACAAGTGGGAATCTGAAATTGCTGCAAATATTCATGCAGACCATTTGTATCGCTGATTTTGTCCAGATAAGAATGAATTTAGTATTTAATTAAATCAATTTAACGTTATCATTGTATTCAATTTCAATCCTGGTTCTGGTATGGATTTCAAAAACATTTCTTCCCTATCATGGTGAAATGGAAATTTATTTTGTAAAAAAATGTCTATTGATCTCATCACAATATGTACAATAATTTATAAATCAACTATTGTCTACTGTTGAACATGACAATGATGAAAATTGTTCATGGATATACAATGAATCAACACCAAAAATGTCTGACAGAACTCAAAAATAATGAACAAATGGAATTGAGAAATCAAACCACCCTCCTGACTTCAAAGAACCGTTTCAAGTAATAAACCTGTCCTACTGTCATTGCCACCAAAATGAGAGCTTCAAAGAAAGACCACATAACAACTCTTGAATTTGTACTTTCACTGATACTACGGTGGATTCTGTCACGAACCTGCATATACTCTTGTTCTTGCTTGACACCAGAAAGAGAACCTGAAATATAGGCAGAGAAATAATGATTTTGACTACATCCTATTTTCAGTAACATACTACTGAGTTCTCTTATCATTTCATCCATTTTATTGGCATTATCACCCTCCTGTGCTTCAGATTTAGGTGATTCTCCAACAGCCATGTTGAACATCACTACTTTGGGAGTCATAGTGGACATTTTATTGGAGAAACAATATGTGTATACACCCTGAGTGTGAGCAGCGAAGGTATATTTCCCAGATGTTTCTCTTTCACCTTGGTAAATGTTCTTACCATCTGGACCAATAATACGTACGTCTATGTCCAGGAAACCACCTTCAGCAATTTCGAACGTTAAACCTACGAATAAACCGAATTGAGTAATGAAAAATCCTCAGTGATTATGATGAAAATACATGAAACCAAACTCACCCATTTTGGTGCCAGCTTCCACTTTGTCGAAGAAACATTCTTCTGCATGTGCGTCTACTGTTATGAAATAGGCAATACTACGATTCACATAGAAACATATCAAAATCAATCCATAATATAATGTCCTCATCTTTGCCTGAGAAAATTCCTCTATTTCAATTTTACAAGAATCTCAGCCACGTAACCTATATGTTCAACTTTTTGACTTTGACGTAACTACAACAACCAGCAACAGACAAAGCAATCAAACGGCGTTGCCAGTTCTAATTTAATTTTGAAATGATGGGACTGACAGATCTGTTTCAACAGAAATTCACAATGTATTATTATTTGTTGGATCACTTATGGTTGGTCACATGTAGGCCTCACCCTTCATACTATACTGTCCCATTTCATGTTCTTGTTGAAGATCAGTAGGTACTCAACTGGTTCAGATTGTTGATGGTGTAACCAAACATTTTTCATGAATTCTAATCATCAGCTTAAGCCCATTGTGTTGTTCAAAATATGCTAAATAATGCACATAGATTGAAACAATCTAGCTATTTATTGCATGACATAGTAGGCAGTTGCAATCTATGGAGCAGAGATGGAGGTATTAGCAGAAGCTTGGCAATGTTGCTAAATTTCCAATACGTCAATGTCATTAATAAGAATCAGACGTTACTAGTGTGAGTATAGCTGAAAAAATTGCAGCTGAAATTGTCGAGGTAAACCGAATATTCAGGAAATACATTTTCTCAAAAATAAATAGTGAATAATTGAAAATATTAGAAACGATTCATCAGCACAGGCAGGCACAGGCTTGCTGCTTGCTGAAATAAGTCTTGAATTGTTAGTGTACCAGTGAAAAAGTAATCAATTATTGCATGTTCCAAATATTCTATTCGATCCGAGAATTCGAACAAATTTCGATATTTCACACTCCCATGCCACTTCCAATAACATGAAAAAAGATCCCAATTTCGGAAGTTTGAATGGAGCACCCTGTATATTGATCCAATTTGGAATCCCCTCACGCATTCCATCCTAACAGTATCAGACTTTTTTCAATATCATGTTCCAAAAGAATCTTGAAACAGGTTTTGGGGGTATATAAATGATCAATAATAGTTCATTGCGAAACCAAAACATATCATAAGGGTTAGAAAGCATGATTAGTAACAAGAATCATTAGTAACAATAGTCAATCCGTTAGTAGGATTCCTCAAAATAGTAGTCATTCGAATATGGAGATATATTCATATCCCGTTAAATCTCTATTTATTATCGAGGATAATTATTTTCCGACGCCCATGTACGTACGGTTGAACTCGGAAATTTAAGCTGCAATCTTGGTCAGCCACATTCCTACCATTAAGGACGTTATCGTTTGACAATAAAATTATTGTTCAGAAATTCTTGTTTCCGGACGAAAACGAAAGGCAGTTTGTCATTGAGAAAAGCTGCATTAATGCCCTCAAAAACTAGGAGACTAACGTTAGGTAGCTGAAAACTTAGGCAAGATGGCAAGGGACTATGACCATTTATTCAAATTACTCATAATAGGCGACAGTGGTAAGAAACTGAGGGCGGGGTTACAGAGGGGTATATTGAACAAACATCGGAACTTATTAATTCATACTCATCTTATTCATTCCATGCGATTGGATTCCTAAAATCATTAATGTACTTTTCCAGGAGTGGGCAAGAGCTCTCTGCTGCTAAGATTCTCAGATAATACTTTCACAGGAAGCTATATCACCACAATAGGAGTGGACTTCAAAATTAAGACTGTGAATGTTAATGGGCAGAAGGTCAAACTTCAAATATGGGATACTGCTGGACAAGAAAGATTCAGAACGATCACAAGTACCTACTATAGAGGGACACATGGTGTGATTGTAGTGTATGATGTAACTAATGGAGAAAGTTTTGCTAATGTCAAACGATGGCTTCATGAAATTGAACAAAACTGTGATTTAGTGAATAAAGTGTTAGGTGAGTGTGAGAATTTTTCCGTGGCTAAAGAATATCAACTAGAGGTCTTGAATATATATTTTTTGAACATTAGCTCTGATACCAATTTTCTCTTTCAGTTGGCAACAAAAATGATACTCCAGAACGAAAAGTAGTGCTCACAGAAGATGCTCAACGGTTTGCAGATACAATGAATATCCAGCTGTTTGAAACATCTGCGAAAGATAATATTAATGTAGAAGAAATGTTCCTAGCAATCACAAGATTGGTTCTACGCTCAAAATTAGACATGATGGAGAGACAGAATGTTACTCAAAATGACACAGTCAATTTAAGAAAAACCAACAAACAAGGCAAGAAGAATAAGTGTTGTTAGCCAAGGTATTCCTTTATATTTTAAAATTCAAGTGGGTGATAATTATTTTTCAAAGAAATAAGGCTTTACAACGATTTGGCAATTCAGATGGAATCTTTTTAGGAGCCCTTGTATATAACCAAAATGTGTAAATAGGTATACAAAATATGTAAACTAGCCAAAATGGATGAATTATTTCATTCCAATTCTTCTGTGGATAAGGAACAGGTAGAGAGCTCTCTAAAATTCAAAGTCTAATAAAAAGAGGCACCGTGAAATTTAATTGAGAAAGATCAATTGGAGTGGTAGCATTATAAAAATCTACTATAATATTTTGTTTCCTGATATCTCTCCAAGGAGCTTTGGTGCCATTTTGCACAATTTCTCTCAAAAGAACAATGGTTTCCATTTTTTGACTATTCTGAATTTCAATGTGTTTCAATAGATATTTTATTTGGTATTAGTAGTTAATGTACTTTGTATTAATGTTTTCAATTAAGTGATAGTGAATATATGTATGTACAAATAATAAATAGAAGTTAGGAGGATCTCCAATTTCACTAATTTTAGAGCAATACATTGATACTTCATTATTTGAAGAATATAGAGATCAGATATCAGTAATTGCTCTATATATTGTGTAGACTTTCTGTGGATCCCCTGTAAATTAGCTAAAATTTTACAGTTTTTTAGAAAGAAAAATCTTCCATCGTGAGTACATGAACCTGGCCAATGGTTTTTGTGCCTATGAAATTCAAATAAAATATATGGGATCATGGCAAATATTAATATTTTTTTCTACATGATTACATTATGTTTTGTCATATTTCTAGATTTCCGTATGTTGATGTCATTTGGAACATTCCCATTATTATTCCAAATACCTAAGTGTATGTCATCCAGTTCGATTTTAATATTGATTTTTATGGAATCATATCAATTTTATAACGAATCCTATTGACAATATATCAGATTATTATTTATTTAATGTCCATGCATTTATCAAATTTTATTTTAATTTCATGTGTTGAAAATAATTGTATTTTGTTTATTATCAAATAAAATGTATATTTGTTGTGATATCATTTCTAATTCCAACTTTGGCCATGTATATTATACCCGAAAATGAGTGTTCTTCTTGCGTAAACATTATTTATAAATTCATACTACACCTCAAATCTTTTATGTATAAAGGTTAACCTTTGTATTAATATTTATATTGTAGCTATGTCGACATTGAGGTACAAATTACTAAAAAGAAAGATGAAGAGCCAAACCAGTTGAATCAGCAGCATATCCATACAAATTTTTTTTCAGAATTCGGATATACAGGGTGTTAGTTATGTTCAATGATTGCAACTGCTTCGTGTTCAAGATACACGGTGATTTTTACAAGAACTTTTTTTAAAAGGATATTTTCTGTGAATATCTAAATTTGATAGCTTTTATTTTAAATAAGTTGACAAAATCGGTCCATGTTGTTTACAAAAAATTGCAATCAATTTCCAAGACAACCCTTGATTATTTCCTTTTTTCCCAATACGCTTGTTGTGTTTCTTGGAGCTCATTAGAAAATAAAATCCTATAAGGTCAGCGTCATACATATTTTTCTCAAAATTATTCGTCAAGATACCGCTTGGAAGTCACTGGGCTGAATTTAAAAAACAAGTTTGAGCAGAATGAGCTCCTTCACACAAATAATTTAAAGTTACAACAAAATTGTGCAAATGATATATGAGACATTTACGAAGAAACATTTTTTTTTTTGAAGTTCAACACCTTGTGTCTTGAAAACGAAGTACCTTAGGGCACATGTTCACATCAAGTTTTTGTCTTGAAATGAATAATCGATTATGTTATGAAGAAAGAATTTTTGAATATACTCAATACCCTGTATAGTAAGATAAGAATTTGAAAGATTGGTAATTGTGGGTGTAAGCAATTATTCTATGGTAGTGGCACTCCCTGTCAACTCGCCCCTCAGTCACCACACTGTCCAAATGCTCGTTTATATCGCAAACCTGTTAAATATAATGACCTTGAGCACAAGTCTTGTAACTGACGTTCGTTCCTTTTCATCCGTCAAGTATGTTGAAGAGAAATTTTGATGTATCTATCCTTATTTGTCCAGAGCAGAAAAATGAATCAGATATACACTGAGCGTCAAGATTTATTAGTTGAGTAAAATGTCAATGAAATAATGTTGTCAGTTGACGCAAGCGCATTTATAGGCTTCAAAAATCAAAATGGCAGTTGCGACAGAGGCGCCAACTATTCAATAAAGTCATTCAATTCTGCTTTTCTTAACATTTACTAAATTATTACTCATTTGAGGAGGAATGAACAAAAAATACTGGACGATATCTACCCGTGGACTTCAACCAGTGAATGAACCATTGAGTCGTATATATTGCTAAATTCTGGTAGAATAATGTAGGTGACAATCATTTTAGTTGGTATCAAATTGTAGTTCTAGTAGTGTCTGCCATAGGATTTGACGATATTAAATCATTGGAAGAAATCAACAGTATAATGTCTACGATAGGATACGATCTGGATACCTCTGGGGGTCTTATGGATGTAAGTAGAAAGTCTTTTGTTTCTACTGAAAAATTAAGGCTATAAAATGGCGGAAGCCCTAAATTATCATCTTTCTTGGAGAATAATATAGTACTCTGCACTCTATCGATACTGTAATAATCTGTGAGTGAAATATGAGCTGGGCTACATCATAAAAGCATAATGAAGCTCATATATGAGGTATCAGGGCCTACTTATTCCATATTGAGATATTGCTATTTGCATATGGAGAACATGCATGAAATAATTGGTTTTGATGACATGGAGAAGAAATGCATGATGTAGGTTACAAATTCTCATGGTTTTCAGCAAATCCAAGCCCTCATTGCACCTCCAGTGAGTGATGACCCAAAAGATAAAACCAAGAAACAGGAGCATCCATATTACAGAAGGCCAGGAAAAGGCCACAACCATGACAGTTGTGATGCTTGTGGAGAAGGAGGAGATTTGATTTGCTGTGATAAGTGTCCTTCTAGTTTCCATTTAGGTTGTCAGTAAGTATTACTTGAGTGATAAAGTAGCCATAGTAGACAATAAAAGTATGCCTCATTAACATTTGTAATGTTCATTTGCATGATGATTCTGCATTTTTAGTGATCCCCCACTGGAAGAACAAGATATACCTAGAGGTGAATGGCTTTGTCATTCATGCAAACATACAAGTAAAACAGATCCAACACCTCAATTGAGGAGCAAAAGGTCAAGTAGCACTCCCATGAGTGATTCCCAAGCCATCAAGGTACAGAAAAAACAAAAGTTGAGTCCAATGGAGATCCTGATAGAAGCTGCCAATTCAATGAATCCTAAACAATTTGAACTGCCTAGAAGTATGAGTGTTCCATGTTTATTTCCTGGTACAGACAAAGGTTGGTGTAACATTAATGAATTTGAATTATGGCATGGTTAGTCTACCTCCAGAAGAAACACCAAAAATCCCAAAAATGTGTTCCATAATATCATCAGAAAACAGTGAACACTAATAATAGCACAGTGCCAAAGTTAGATATGAGGATATTATGTGTGTTTGTTGTTGCCCTATAAGAACTCCTTGAGAGATATTTGTGATTTCATCAGCTCTATACAAGGTGTTCAAGAGATAGTGCAGAAAGGAAAGGAAAGGTGATAATTTTTGAGTTTTCACTTCTGGGGTAAACGAAAGCATGAATGATGCTTTCAAAATCCACATTGACAATTGATTAATTGCATACAGGGTTTCCAAAATTTGATGACCAAATACATCATTTTCAAAATAAAAAGTTCATTCTTCCAAATGTAACGCCATATATTTATTGTATGGTCGGATGCAGAATTTGATTCTGCATCAATTTCGATTTGCAAGCAAGATAAACTATCTTGCTCTGCAATTTTTCATTGTACTCGAGGTCATTGTACTTTTCTTTTAATTTGTTTCCTCGCCTCTAGACAATATTTCAGCTGAATAATCTCAGCGAAAAATTAATTTTTCAGTGGAAATTCCATACTCCAAGGTCGGCCGGAAGAACAATAAGATCTCGAAAGACCACAAGAAGAGCTCTAGCGGTATAATAGCTTTGCCAGCGAAAAAATGCAGCGAGTGTAAAAAGTCCTGCAGGATAGCTCCGTTGATCTCTTGCGATTTTTGCGATAGTTTTTATCATCTGGATTGCCTCGACCCGCCGCTCACTAATCCACCCTCAGGCAGATGGATGTGTCCCCAGCATGTAGAACATGCTTTGGTAAGTTCATTTTTCAGGTCAGTTTTGAATAGTTTCAATTTGACCGCTATATATTTAACTTGTCATAACTGATGAAATTTTGCAACATTATAAATATAAAGTTTCTTGTACTTTTGACTATTGTTCTTTTGATATCCTTCATGGAAAATACTAATGCAATATAGTGGGTTTTTCTACATAATATGTATTCTTCAAATGAGTGATTTGATATTTTAAGAAGTCTGTCATTCACGAAAACAGTGAGACTCAGCTGCAAATGTTCTTCATCCTAGATATGAAGGAGAAAAGGATAAATTACAAGTTTTGGTACAGCATGTATTCAACAATCCCAAAATGTGGCATCAGTGAAGGGAGTTGAATATAAATAAATTTGTGAATCACCTTCAGACAAAAACAATGCCAATTTTCATATGGAAAGGAATTGATTTACATACAGTCCATAGCAAGTTGACAAAAATGCCAAGAACTATGCTATCTACAATACTGATTTAGGTGCGATAACACATGAATCTTTTAGATACAAAGAACAAAGCAAAAAAACTGAATTTGATGCAATCATTGATTCTTCAATAATTTCATTCAACAACCATTGTTTTGAAACACGCGACAATGTTATAAAGTGCGGGTCTTAAGTCAAGAGAATAGTAAGAATTCAGACGTTAATTATGTTAGATGAACTATGTAGTAGTTTAATAGTGTTACAAATTCGAAAATTTCAAATGGCAATATTTGACCAATATTTTGATGTATATTCAACCAACATTTACATTTTGATTTCTTGTTAGACATGTTTGAGAGATATTTTGGTTCATTCAAAATATGATTGTGAGAATCCATTTATCTCTTTGTAAATTGATATCAGCTCAAATAAATTTCAGATCTGTGTTTTTTTGAAAATTCCGAAAAATTTCTGTTTGTACCAACAAAATCCCTCATCATAGTGAACCTTTTTTGTAGTGATGAGTAACGCAATCCAAATTATATATTCAAACCCCTTTATTTCCATTGGCGTATAAGTTTAAGATGTTTATTTACTGAAAAAGAAAAAACAAGTTCTACGTCCATGAAATGATATTCATCATGATTATGATATGTGTTTTATTTTATATTTATGTAAAAGCTATGCCAATGTACCTACCAACTTTGAGTGGAATCTCTAGAGCCGTTTCAAAGTTATAAAGCAAAAACAATTTGAAAATTGTAACTTCAGAGCTGTCTAGCGCCCAAACCAAGCAACTTTGTACTTAGGTAAGTTTGCTTGAATCGAGTTTTTTTCATTTGTGGAATTTAAGTGGTATATTCTTGTAGACCTTTCAGATACATCCTGTATATTTCTGATCAGCTTGAAAAAATCCAAATCAAACAGTAGCATAAAAGGCTTAATTTTCTGAAAATGAATGTGTATGGGAAATAAATGTGTGTTATGGTTATGTAAGGTATTGTTTCCATTTTGCCCATAGGTTGAAAGATAAAAAGTATACGGAAGGTGCTCAAAAAGTTCGAATTTTCAAAAACGTCCTGTATCTGAATGGGTGGCTGTAAAAGTAACGTTTGCGTTCGATTCACAAAAAACTAAGGCCGCAAAGTGAAAATCGTAGCTCTCAAAAGCACTGAAACTTATTTCTGTTTATTTCAGATTTCTCAGCAAGTTTCATTCTTCACAAAAGTGCCTGCATCTTCCCAAATCAAATTTCAACTGCACTATCTGAATTTCAATTATTTCTTTTCTTATATGAGGGAGATGAAACAATTTTAAAGTAGCTGAAGAGTCAAGTACTTATAATTGAAAGAATGTTCAAAATTCACATCACAGCCTCCTATTCCGAATTTGAGCTTTTACATATTTTTCTCTTTTCAATTTAATTTCATCATTTTGTAAATTCTATCGAACCGACCAGATCAAGTTTTGTTCCATCTAATTGACAATTAAAAAACTACATTATTCCTACTCCACTTGATCAAGGAATATCCCTGTCGTGTAGTGGTTCTCTAGTTATTATGAAAAAATATGTTTTGTTTTTGAAATCTCGAAAACGAATCATATTAACTTTTTCTGAATCTGCCTGGTTTAGAAACCAGCGGTTCCAGCAGCTTCCCCTGCAACTGTGACACACTGTATTTCCGATACTATTTTGCAGGATACAAAACTCCTGACTTCAGTCTCGGCCACAGAGCGAGTGAAGCTGTGGGACAAATTCACTGGCCCCGTAGATCAGGACTGCGTCAAACTGGAATTCTTCCGGAAAATACACCGGAAAAACCCCCCTTTCAGAATCAAAACGCGCCTGCCTCCGAAGCAAACAGTCCAAGTGCCGGACATGGTCAAATACCACTACCGGAAGCCCGTGAGACTGCTGCCGAAACTGCGAGACGTGTTGCGGTTAGAGTGCGTGGAAAAAAATAGGAAAAGTACAGACGTTTCGAGTGAGAAAACGGAAGACGAGACAGGTTTAGACGATATTGTTAAGGTAGAGCAAGCTCATGACGAATATAGTGATTCAAACTGTGATATTAATGGTAAAAGTAGACGTAGTGCTAGTGCGAATTCGGAGGAGAACAACAGCAACTCGACCGTCGATTGGGGTAGCATGAATGGTTTTGTGAAAAACGAACATCTTAATGGTGGTTACTATGAGAAAGAGCTCATCAGGAAGGAGCACAATTTCATTAATGATGTGATAGTTGGAATGACCACTGAAGGTGAGTTTTGGCTGCAGAGTGTCAATTTATTGGATGAAATGGCACCACCATACTTTCAAACATCCATTGTCTTCAACAAATAACAATCAGCTTCATATAATCAGAAGGAACTTCAGAAATGGCATGAACACCATATTGTTGAAAAATTCTTGTCAATTCAATGATTTGCCTACCTCAAAAAAATCTCTACCATTATAGAAAAGTTCAAAACTGAATCACTGAAATATGTTCATTACAGAGTTTGATTTTACCTACAGGATTTTCATCAATAGACTACATTATGTATATGTACAATTAGGTTAAGTTGAGAAGTGAATTTATATAAGTTTATATTATATTATGTTTATATTTTTGTTTCTATTCCAAAAGTGGGCAAGTGGAATTATATCAAATATTTGACATCAAACTACACCAACATATTCTTTTTGATATAAATTAATTTTGCATATATTCAAATGAATTGTTGTATTTCCGAGCTTATTTCAAAGAAGCCATCAAAACCTCATGGCTATGACGTCAGCTGTTGAACTTATTTCCTCACACTCTCACATTTTAAATGGCGAAATAATAACCTTTATAGGCTTTTTATCACAATGAACCACATTTTAGAAAATTAAGATCAATAGCACAACTAGTAATGTAAAGTAACCAAATCCAACATCATACCATAAACAGAAATTTGAGGATATTATTTTATGTCCATCTGGTTGGCCTATTTACGATGTTACCACGTTTACAAAATGATATGTCCAGTGTGAATTACTCAGTCTTCTATCCTGAATCCATCATAAGAATGGGGTCAGTGAATATCAGAAATGAATTGGAGGTGTTTGAGATTTCCTCCCACTGTAAACACACATTTCTTCATTTGATATTTGTAGATGTCAACAGCTATGTCTGCAAATTTCAAACCATCTGAATACTATGGTGACTCATTTATGAATTTCATGCTTGAAAATGGATGAGTGAAGAATATTATAAAAACTAGCCAGGGGTATGGGATCCAATAATTAGAAAATTTGTCAATATTTCATTGGAAACAACCCCAACTTGTATTGCACATGGAATACCCTGTATATTTCCACCCCATTGGATGATTTTCAGTATGGTCACATAGTCTTTAGACAAGAAATATGGCGCATTTGGTTTTTCAGAAACATTTTCATCTTTCCAACTAAAGTGCACTTCAACAAATCTGATGGACATGGCAAAATATTGAAAAATAATTCGATTCTCGAATCCAACACCTAGTATATCATGAAGCAAAAATAAATAATTCCACTCGCCCATCTTATCTCTATTAAATTTTGCTGAATATGATCAACAAAGTGTTTCATCACAGGTGGGCATTTGTGATAACATGAGTTGTGATTGATTTGAAAAATATCACTATGAGCTTCTCATCTAATTTATTTCATGTGATTGGTGACAAGTAAAATGAACACCTAGTGACCAGAAATTATCATTTTTGTTATAATTTATTACAATACCTCAGGAACCATTCAAGGTACAGAACTCAAGTTTTGAACAATTTTATCATTGATATCAGCTACTTTTTGAGTCCTTATTCAAATTTTTTCATATGCCAGTGACGAAGATTTCAGCGATTTTCAATATAAAATGACGTTTTTCTGTGAAAATATTCAATCTAGAGCAATAGTACCTTTTTTGTGTAGTGGACATGGGTACAAAGGTTCAACATAAGTTCAAAAAGTTCTTCCAGAATACCAAATTCCCCCTTATCATCGAAATTATGGGCAAAAACCCTTACGCAACCGTAACCCCTCAGTGGCGTATGACAAAATTAAATAAGTGCTTGAAAGCAGCTAAAATTTACAAGAGGTGCACCAAGGCTTATATTTGTCTTGAACAGTTCCAGAGATATCATCAAAAACAAAAAAAAAATACTTTTTTTCGGAATCCTGTATGTTGAAACCGGTGAGTATGCGCACCAATGTAATAAGAACTGTTTTTCTTAGAGTTAGCCAAAGTGTTCCTTCCCTCTATTTTCCAATACATGTTTGAAACACCCTGTGCAGTTGGCATTTGTGTTAGTACAACTCCATGGTGAACTCGCTATGTGAAATTTTTTGCTTCACTTTTTCAGTCTCCGGCCTAAATGTCACTTTGAACTGTCAAAATTTTCTGTCATTGTGGAAAATAACTGCATAGATTACAGTTACTCAAACTGTGTCACAGAATGCCAGAATTTGTCAAATTCCAAGGTTTTTGTGCACACTTTTAATTCAGAAATCACTGCACTGCTATTATGGAGCTGGCTGTGAGAATAGCAGAAATTGTTTGACAGGAAACCATTTTCATCAATCAAAACTTGAAAGTTTCCATGACAGGTGCCTCAATTTTAAACCTTTGTTGTGTTTGAAAACTAATTGTTTTTCTGTTGTAACAATCATAGTTTCATAATTCTATTGCAGTCGATTTTGATCTCCGGCAGTTGGACGATAAGTTAGTGAGACTGCTCGCCTATCAACGCATCCAACAGCTTTTGAATAATCCAGCATCTTCCAACTCTCTGTTCTCGCCAGCGTATAGGGAAAAGCTGCGCCACATGCCCCTACCGAGCGAGCTACTCACCCCTGCCGATATCGACAGGATATCTAGAGTATTTGCCAGGTGTGAATGAATGAATTTTTTTTTTCAAATATTTTCAATGTACACACAGGGTTTTCCCGTATATTTTTGCACCCCACCTACAAGGGTTATTTCGAAAGTTATCAAAAAATAATATACACAGAATTTTTATATTTTTATCTGAATCATCAGAATTTTTTGTCAAAATTGTTTCAGCAAATGGCATATTTAGATATATTATCAATTTTCAAATTCTAAATTTCAGAATTTGACATCAAATACTAACACCCTATATGAGATATTGCTTTATATTTTTTTTGAGAGTATTTCAGCTGTGTCTGAGTAGAAACAAAAATTGCCTAATAGTCATTTGAGAAATTTCAACCCTTTTAGCGAACTATAGCAGGCCTTGAAAATTTGAATATTTCAGTTCTGCTCGTTCGGTATTATATTAAAGATTTTTTGTTTTTAAAAATCGATTGACGGTTTTCGAATTGAGAGGTAATTGCAGTTTGAAATCACACTCACTGTATATTTATATAATTACGAGTTGGCCATTCTCCAGAATTTCATTTTGGCACTTTACCTTTGTTACAACTTAACTAAGCATATTTTAGATTGATTGATTCATATTAGAGTAAGTAAATGTTTGTATTTGAAATTCTCTCACTGAAATTGAAATTTTGATATCTGACTGATCAACTACGAAAACAGAAACAGAAAAATCCAAGGTGGATTGGAAAAAAGACTGCAGTAAATTACAAATGATGAATAATCAATGAAATATACAATTGCAACAGGATTCATTTCATCATTAAATTCTAAAGATTTCTTCCAATCAGAATTTTCTGAGCAAATTTTTTCGATGCTAATTTTGAATCTTCTAGCTTCAGTTATATTTTTCAACTTCAAAGGGCAGTGTGTTGAATAAAATGATTCCATTGTGAAAAATTCGATTGTTCGCCAATATTCGATTTATAAGTATTTGTTATCAATAAAAATAATTGTCTTGTTTCATGAGAATGGATTGAATTAACTTCATTAAAATTTAAGTTTGATATTTAGATTAGTACTTGACAAAATGAATGGAGCAATAAATTTCGAGTTTATATAATGAAAGTAAATTCCATAAATCTCTAGGTTTGTGTGAATTCACAGTTGGTTATAGAAAATTCGAATTTTAAATTAATTTGATGGTTTTATTTTGTGAATTTATAATTGGCTTCGAACGTGAAATATTCGTTCTCCCTCAGATAGATATTAAATATTGTGAATGTGAATAAATAGGCCGAAAGTAAATATTTTTCAAGTATCTCATGTGAATAACATTCCGGATTTCAATAAAAATTCTTGTTTTTTCCCAGCCCGAAGAGGAAAACCAAGCCGAAACCCACGATACGCGCGCGCGCCATGATGTGCCCCGTCGTCTCCAAGCACTTCTACAACGTTCGAACGGCCGAGGTGGACCCTACAGCCGTGCGGCACGACGCGAGCTTCCTGGGCCTGCGGCCGACCGTCTCGCTGCGCTTCCCCGAGGCCGTCGCCATGCGATACAGAGTGCTCGACGTCGGCAGGGGCGCGGCCAACCACGTGGATTTGGAGAGGTTCGGATATTGCAATCACGTGGTCGCAAGGCACGCGGTTATTTTCTTCGATGAGGTGAGGAACTAGTAAATGGAAAAGTAAATGTCGCAGAATTCAGTTGCGTATGTAATATTCATAGTAGTTGTATGATTTATCACTATATTCGCGTGTTTTTCTTTCAATTTTAAATAATGCCATAATATATTACTCATTTGAAGCAAAAAATCGTGAATTCCTCTATCTTTCTGTCAATCTATCAGAACCAAAACTGAAATACAAGTTCATGGAAATGTCTTCTGGTACATAATTTATTACCAATTCTAATTATTGAGCCTGCAATTACAATAATTTTAAATGGAAATATCATGTATTATCAGACAGAAATGACTGGTATAAGATTATTCATGAATGATTGAGAAAACAAAAAAATTAAAATGATAGTAAATTTTACAAAAATCATTAGAAAAAAGGAAATATTGTTAAATCATCATGGAAAAATGTTTCTTCACTTTTTTGAATTTTTAGATCATCAGGTGATTCATTGAGTTTTGATATTGCATCGTGCGTGAATTTTTTCTGTCCAATTTTAGAATTTGTTGCAGAAACAAACATATGTACATAAATACATAAACAAACATATGAAACATATTGTCATTATAGCAATTTGGAAAATTTCTGTGAATAAAAAATTTCATTTCACATTTTCATTGTTGATGGTATACGGAAATTTGAGAGTATTGATTAAATAGTGGTGCTCCTCTAGGAAAAATACATTTGTATCATTATATAGTTGATTTGTTGCGGTACCATATGCAAAATGACAGTACAGTACAGACATTTTTGTTGAATTTTTTCTCTAAGATCCCTAAATATTTGTAAGATGGTTCATTCGATTGAGGATGTGAAAATCAAGAATGAAATTTGCATCATAAGCACTAAGTTTCGGACATCAATTTTTCAGGTCCTCATTTATGATATAGTTTCCTGTTAGATTGATGTTTGGCATATTTTGGATATATAATATATATAAAATTGGACCCAACATCGATCCTTGTGATACTTCTTTGTTTATATATAGTAAGGTTGATTCACAATTAATCATTTCAGTTTTTATAGATCTATTATCGAGATATAATTTCAAAAGATTGTTTCAAATACCTCTGATTCCCATCAAAATATTGATTTTATTACTTGTTGTCATTTGATGGAAAAAACCATCAGCTCTTCATATAAGCCTAGCAGAACCACTACATAAAATATTGTTGTGTTTCAAATTCGAAATGTGGCATAATTCATCACCACAAACGCGAAAATTCTCCGTTACATTTGGAAGAAGAAATCACTTGGCAAGTTATCATTAACACAAGCATTCTGAAATTTGAATTTATCACTAATTTATTAAAAATTGATTAACACATTTGCCATTTCATCATTCATCATTGTTTAATGAAAATAATGAGGAACAACAGTTCTCTCTGTAATAAACATCATCAGAATCAATACCCCTTAAATTTTATTTAGTTTTGAGGAGAATGGAGTGGTGCGAGATTAGAAAACTTTTTCAATGATATTTTCCATAATTTGTCACTTCACTATCAATCGGTTATCTAATGAGATCTTCTTATAAGAATCCCGAAACTTTTATTAAAATCCCATAAAAACTTGAAATAAAACTTTATCAACACTACTGGGATCGCAAAAATGGAATCTAATTAATAATTTATATATTTTTTCCAGTATACAAAACATTACGAACTGATAAACTACTCGCCCTGTGGAACCTACGTCAACAACATACTGTATTCAAACAACATTTGCGCTAAGCGAACAGATCAAAATGTTTCCACTGATGAAAAATGTGCCAATGTCGAGATGCAAGTTAGAGAAATCATCGACAAGAAAAGAAGGATTAGTCGTGTCAGAAAGAGCTCTATAGAAGCCAAAATGTCAGCGGTAGATTCCGTTGAAAAGTAAGTTCTCAATGTCTCGATCAGAAGAAATATATTTTTGTAATGGAATATTTTTTGTTGAGCATATTTTTCGATTTTAGGTTAGAATGTTGTTGTGTCAACCACCCAGAGGAGTTGAAAAAAGGCTGGGAAGGCTCTGCAATTCTAAACCATGGATCTCTGCTGAGGTTCGGTTGTGTGTCATTTGTTTTCTCAATTGTTGAATGTACAAACTCATAAGTTTATTTATTGTAGGTAGGCGTTTTACTAAATTTTTTGTATATTTAATTGTACAGTTTTCCTTGAAAAGGTGGAATCGATATTATAATAAAACATTATTTTTAAAACTTGTATCATTTGTACTTGGGAGAATGAGTTATATTTGATGAATTGTACCTATTTGAATTAATCACAGGTTGATTCAGATGCTCGAAGGGGCTGGTCTATTCAAGAAATCCAACGTTATTTTCAAGAATTCCGCTGGTTTCTCACTGTGCAGCCAATGTCCAGCTCCCTCTATATACTTCAGCTCTGCGTTAGGAAATAACCGTAGAATCTTAGGGTAATCGCTTTTCCTGCAAAACAACATGAACCAACATATATATTTCCCCAAATGACCGAGTACCGAAAATTTCCACCAAAACGTAACTCACTGTATGTAATCTGATTTTGACCCTCCAATGAATAAAACAGGTCCATTGTATGAGACATTGTGTATGTCAGGGAACGTCGCAAGGTATTCAAAGTTTTCAATAAGGGATTTTGCGTTGAATCGCCAACTATAACTATCAAGAAAAACCTATGAGAGTATGTATTCAGTGATAGGTAACAGTAGCCAACAAGTTTATCAATCAATCCTATGAATCGATTATAAGATCATTGATAAGCACTGCATTCCATTCTGAATTATTTTGATTTGTGAATGTTTTTCTAATTATTACAGTTTATTTTTTCATTATTTATATCAAGATGTTGTACATGAATTCTCGTATGAACTAGTCACTGAATTTGGGACTATTTGGGTTACCCACCTGACATAGTGACCAAATATCATAGTGATTTATTTTATTTATTTAAAGTTATTGTCTTATTTGAAAGCGTGATAAACTGGATTTGTATTATTCCCAAATGATTCGTCGACATGGGAGAATGGAATGAAGCGTACAGGAAACGGCACATTTTTAGGCCCATTCTCATAGATTCGATTGAGAATTGATATTAATAAGAATTGTCTACTGTACCGTCAATTTTGAAAATATAATATGAAATACTTTAGTTTCGGACTGGAAATAATTGTACGCTGCGAAGATAAATTGAAAAAGGTTCAAGTCAAACTCGACGAGTTGCAATGTGCTATGATATCAATTCAGGAAATTCTTCAAGTCAGACCAAATTCAAAATATATCAGTGAATGATGGCTGCAGGAAAATGAAGAAAACTGAGACAATCAATGAAGCCCTCGCAATCAATTTCACTTATGATACCAGTGGGTATGAACACCAAAAATTGAAATTTTCTTCTCCGTCGACTAGACTAGAAAATTATGTAGAAAAATTCAACATAGTTTCAATCCGGGAATATTGCTGAAATTTATCCACTACTGTGATATCACATAGAAAACGACTATACTGACCAGGCTGATACCACATAGAATATGGAAACAATTGCGATATCAGAGGAATCGAATATACGTACTTCCAACAGGTACTATGTTAAGAAATAATGTACCTACGCATGTAGAAAACTAATGAAAATATCAGATTCGTGATAAGATCATTCAATGAATATACACATATGATACACAATGAGCACATTTGAAAAAACAATAGGTATACCAGTTGAAATAGTTACCCATGCCCTATTTCTCATTTCCACCTACAACTACAAATAATCTTTTTGTGACAATCAACTAATTCTATGGAAATTGAAAGGATAGTGGAAAATTTGACTTATTCCTATAGTATATCAGACAACATACCTTCCTTCAGATTTCTGCACTAAATTGCTTAGTATAAATTGAACCATTTGTTTGTTCTGTAAAACCGCAAAAAGTTTTCGACTTATCATTTTTCTAGCTTCAGGAAGACTAGCATTTTCTGGAATGTCGATTTTCTTCACGAAGTCGATGAATTTGGGTAGCATTTTGAGAGCTGGGCTAGTTGAAATAGGAGAAATATCTGCCACTATCAATTTTTCTATCATATCTGGCTGAAATTGAATCAAAGCGGGTGTAATCGAAACTGTATATCATATTCTAGAGTAAGATTGTACTCATGGAAATTAAATGAAAGGTGCTTGAAGGAAGACGGTCAGCAGATTTTTTAGGGGTACAATTTGAATTTTGGGAACTTCCGGAAATTTTTTCTTCACTCATTTGCTGCAAATTTATTTTTTATTTTACAGAATTCAGGCCCACCACCTATAGTGACCTAAAATTACCCCAGCACGATAGATTGAACTACCACCCTTCTGAGTTTCAGCATTTGCTGGGACTGAAGTTGGTAATTTCTTTTTTATAATCGCAAAATTTCAGTACACACTCATTAAACTCAACGCAATGACATCTGCTGTGATAGAGCCGTTCAGAACAAAAATGACCAATAAACATATCATGTCAACAATAACTTGTAGTGAAATTGAATTGAAAAATTAATTTCAATTTTCTCAAGTTCTTATAATATTATAGTAAGTGAAAACGGGATTTTTGTTTCTTGATGCCTGAAAATGCTTCAGTGTGTTCTCTAATATCGTGAGCAAAATAAAAAATTCGCGATGGAAATATTGAGAGAATTATTACATATTTTAGAGCAAAAAGCATGGCAGTTCTTCCACCCATCGAGTGCCCCAACAAATTCACTTTTTTCAAACCCATTCTCTCCATGAATTGCCTAACATCCACCACCAAACTGTCGTAGGAATTGTCCCTGTGATGTGGAGAATCTCCGTGATTTCTCGCGTCAATAGCAACTATTTTGGACTTTGTATTCTCATGGCATTTCTTGCAGAAGCTGTTCCAGTGGTTTTTCGATGACATCAGTCCATGCAGTACTATCAGGGGAGTCGGTTCCGGGTTCTTTTCCGAGTAACTCTTGGTGCACTCGTATGACGCATAAGAAAGCACTAAAGCGTCTTGGTCGGGTAGGAAATGTGGTCTACTGGATGAATTTTGTTTCAGTGAATGGACGTTAATGATTCTAGATAAAATTTTCACATGATGGTGAGAGAACATTTCTTGATGAAATGATGATGACAGAAATTTAGTGACAATGTCACATTATTTTACAGGATGTTCACGAATGAGCACTTGGCACCAACACCTCCCAAATTCTAAATAGTATATCTTATATTTATTAGTTTTATAAAATGATACGTCCAGGAGTGAGATTGGCTTACTGTATTGCAAAAGATATATTTTCACGTCGGTTGCCCAATAAATGTATGATGATATGTATCTGAGTACTTTAGTAACACTAACGAAGATATGGATAAACAATACTCATTAAATACTCATTCTGGTGTAACTATCTTCACACAGAAGACTAGAAACAGAAAATAGGAAAACTAGATATTTCAACCCATTTCCTAATATCAACTTACTGTCAGTGAATCTATGGTGATATGTTCATTTTCACAGATTTTTTGTGGTTTCTAAAAATAAAAATAAAAATAATTATTCCAATATATTTTATATTTGTAGATAGATTTATTAACTACCCCAAAATGTCACTATGGTTGAAATTTAACCATCAGATACCAAAAAGAGAAATTCTCTATTTGTCAGTGATACCTTGTTCATAAAAAAAAAATGGAAGACAAAGATATTTGACAAACAGCAAAATTTCTTTTCATCCGAAAGGCGGACGTTTCAGGAACGAATCTGCTCCCATTTTCAACACAGTGGAAAAGTATTATTCGTCTAAATCGAGTCTTTTGACACAAAAGAGTGACTTTGAAAGTCCCAAAAAATCTGTGAAAATTATTATACCACCTCATTTATTAACCTACAGACGGTTATATGTACTTTTTTTAGATTGGAAAAGAAGTTTATGTCAATGTAGGGGAAGGAATTACTCATTTCAGTGGAAATTTTCAGGACAATTACTGATGTTTAGTAAGCCACTTACTGTACATAATCTGAGTTGGTCCCAGCTAGGAAGAGTGTTGGCCCATCAAATCGCAGTTCATTAATTAGAGGAAATTTGGCAATATTTTTGAAATTATTTATCAATGCTGGAATATTTATCCTCCAGTCATAACTGAAAAATATTTTTAAAATGTATATCAAAACAAAAAACGGTAAGAAAATAGCATGTAATGAGCTTGAAGCATGTTTAGTGTAACTTCTAGTGAAGAAAACACAGCACACTTCCCCATACCTGATGAAAACTTCAAGGTAGGGTTAGTGTTTATATTTTGAACCCTCTCTCAACTAGTTTATTATGACAGGTATAAAAAAGGTTGAAGAAACGAGCTGTATGGTTACATGTTGTCTGTATATTTTCTTGAAATATAAAAAAATTTTTCTCAAGTCATATGAAGAACAAATGAAAATATTTTTTTAATGGAATGCCCTATATATTGTCGAATTTTCTTTGAGATCTGTAGTTGTTGTCATAGTTTTTGGAATATTGAATATTGAGTATGTTCTGAACAGAAGTGTGATATGTCTTGGTCACAGATTCACCCTTATCTGTGTTTTGGTTTGTGATTCATGATCACATCAAATATTTGACATTTATTAGTATTGATACACAGGAGCTCAGAATTTTAAATCATTAACCTGTTTATTAGAAAATGAAAAAAATATCAACAGATGGAGAGCTATGATGTTCAAATGGCTATTGAGTTACTTCTCCTCAACAAAATGTATCAAGCAGTGTCAAATCAATGGCATCTCTCAAATATTTCAGGAAAATATATATGGAACCCTACAACTTTTTTATATCTCATTTTTTATAGCTCTCATAATAGAATGTTGTAGTGAAAAGATAGTGACTACTGTTGTACTGCACACAGAAATTATAATCCCACCTTCCATTATCTCTCTGCACCAAGTTAGTCAACAAAAAAGATCTCAACTCTTTGGCAGAAATATTTTTTTCTAACTGTGAATCGACCAAAGCCCTGGCCTGCGACATAGAAACCTCAGATGGTAGAATCACTGTTTCTAAAGTTCTGAATAAATCTGGCATACTGTTCAAATTGGCGCTAGTTGTTGCAGGTGAGATATCGGCAATCACTAACCTATCAACAAGTTCAGGCTAAAAAGCAACACTTCTACTGATATCAATAAATCCAACTGAATGTACTCACATATTTGAGAGCAAACAGCATGACAGCTCTACCTCCCATTGAATGTCCCATCAAGGAAGCCTTTGGGATCGATAACTTATCAAAAAGAGCTTTGATATCAGCGGCTAAATGTGCATATGAATGATTATCGCTGTGAGGACTGTCTCCGTGATTTCGAGCATCCGCAGCTATTATTTTTCTTGGAGGATTGCACTTCTGATTGTACGCTTTGCATAGGCTATTCCAATTTGATTTGGAGCCGAAAAGTCCATGCATGATTATCAGTGGGCTAGCATGATTCATTCCATCCGAAACGGTGCTTTCGTAAGTGGCGTAGGACAACATGACTGGTTCTAAAGTTTCTGTATTTGATACTTGCCGAGCGTTCAATTTTATACTTGAAATAATTTGAGACTGACATTTCGATGATAGCAAGGTATTTTTGAATTTAGAAGTAATCATTTTGCTAAATTAATTCAAAACAATTTACGTAATTCTAGGTTAACATAAATCAGCTGACATTTGTCAATTTGAAAATCATTTGCTTAACATTGACATGACCTTGAATGTGTCAGAACTATTAGATTCCGTGATTGGATTGTTGTTTGTTCCTTGAAAAATCGCTAATCAGCAGATGATTTTTGAAAATAATGTTATAATTTTACACTTCAAATAAAATTGTCCAATTATTCATTGTATAATGTGAGTTGCAAGTGAAATGAATCTAGTATTATTCCCACTCTTTTTTATTAACGATTTTTAACATTATATTCGCAATGCTCTTTTTTACAGGAATGTATCGATTTTTGTTATATTTGTGAGTAGGCAGTTCGTTATTATGTGGAATCTATGAATGATAACATTCAGTGATTGATCAGTTGAAAAAATGGAAACAGAAACAGACGCAACTGGGGCTGCTGCTATTGATAATCTATACCCAGCTTTAGCACAATGTTTTATTATAATAGTATGTGGGTAAGTAGAATCTTTCATTCCCACTTGGGAAAAGTTCATTCATTTCTCTTCAAGGTATTCTGCTGGACGGATGAACCTTATATCAGAAACAGAAGCAAAAGGAATAAACACATTTGTTGGAACTTTTGCATTGCCTTCTCTAATATTCATGTCACTAGCTGATTTGGAACTTGATCAAGTGAACTGGCTATTTTTGCTATCAATATTGATAGCCAAGAGTATTGTATTTTTTTCTGTGATAATTGTTACCTTGTTAGTAGGTAGACCATTCAAGTTTGGTCGGGCTGGTATTTTTGCCATTTTTTGTACCCAAAGCAATGATTTTGCTATTGGATATCCTATTGGTAAACATATCAAAATATTATGATAGCAAAAACTACCATATCTCATTATTTTCAGTTGTGGCTTTGTATAAATCTACACACCCAGAATATGCTACTTACTTGTATCTTATGGCCCCTATAAGTTTGGCTATTTTGAATCCAATTTCATTTATTTTGATGGAAATAGGGAGACGCAGGCAATCAGATAATTCCATACAGTCATCTGTCTTAGATGGGGACGTATTGCACTCTGAAAGTTCTCATAGAGAAAGATTAAAAATGGTTATTACTGTTGCGAAAAATATATTTCTGAACCCAATAATTATGATGACTATTTTGGGTATTTTAGGGAATATTATTTTCAAGCACCTTGTTCCTATATTTTTAGCTGGAACTCTACAGGTAAAATTTGTACTGTTAGTCTAAACATGTGGAGAAAACTTCACATCAAATTCTCATTTTAGGTGCTAGGTTCAGCTTTTTCAGCAAGTGCACTTTTTTTATTGGGTTTGAGAATGGTTGGGAAGGTACATAAACTGAGAGGTGCAACCTTAGTGGTTCCAGGGATCTTGATAATGGTTAAATTGTGAGAGATCACAGCAATTTTGTGAGTGAAAAATAGTAAAAACTTTTTTTTTCAGAATTGTTTTACCTCTTGTAACTAGAGAAGTTATAAGTATTATTCATGCTGGTTATAATGAATCAGAGAATTTAGATCTGAGTACTTATGGATTTTTGTATGGAACTTTTCCCTCTGCACCCACTGTATTTGTTTTTGCTACACAATATTTCATAGATGTGGATTTAGTAAGTATACATCAGATAATGTCACCACTTGTTGCACTTTCTTCTGCCTAACTGAATGAAGGATTCAAATTTTATTAACCAACTACATCTCGTTTGATGATATTTCAGATTGCTAGTGCTATGGTTGTCTGTACTTTTGTGAGTGCTCCTTTGATGTTTGTCTCTGCAAAGATGATCACTCTCACAAACTGTAACCCTTCTGAGTATATCAAGCAACTGAATTCCTTCACATTCGATGTCAGCATATTAGGGTTCATAACTTCCATTTGGGTGATTTTGGTTTTCACTCTCACCAAAAAAATATTCAGAATTCCACATAAGATCACTACAGCCTTGGTGATTTCTCAAGTGAGTTTAATCTGTATACTTAGGTGATAATTTATACAGTGTGACCCAATTGTTGTTGAGGAATCTTCTAAAATCTGACATCTGTTTTGTTTGTGAATTCAAGAGACCTACTATGTCTATTTTCAGAAGTGCAACTATAGGATTTCATAACAACAGTTTTGAAAAAAAAAGAATAATGCACACTATATTGGACTCATCAACAATACACAAACTGTTATAACTTTTCAACCACTTAATATTGCATTTTTGATTTTTTTTCAAGAAATTGCTGCTAGGAAATCCTAAAATTTCAATACTGTATACAGATATAGTAGGCTTGGATTTTGTTGAAATGTGGCGCTTTTTGGTGATATGATAAAATTCAACAAGCTCTAAAATTAAAAAAAAAATCGATAAATGAAGATTTTACAAGGTGACTTAGAAACAAATGGGTGTATCTGATTACAGTTCTCAACACATTGAAAATGGACCACTCATAATTTGACTCTTCTTCAACAAACTATATTTTTTGAAGGATGTAGCATATTCGGTTTTCATGAATTGACTTTCATTTCACAGCTTATATCATGTCTTGGTGCGATTCTGTGGAATACACTGAAGCAAAATGATGGATGGTCAGGATACATTCAGTTTTCTCTCTTCAGTATAGGCGTGTACAGTTGTAGATTATGGACGATGATACTGGCAGTTACATTGCTGTTTTTACAATGCAGAAGCCTATGTTTTGTTGTTAAACTTCAACCATATTTTGTTGCAGTTGGTTGGGGGTAAGGATTCATGCGTCAACCTCAAAAAATGCATTATGCGTATTTAATTCGCACCTAATATCTGCTGGAAATTACATTTTTTTTTTCCAAAATAAGTAACTGAATGATAATATCTAACCTAGTGAATTTTGTGCCAAACTCTATTTTCATAATTGTTAGAAAATTTCTAGTATTTCAGGATGGAAAAATACTAATTCCTCCAGCTTATACTAGGTGACGTGGGAAACTTGAAACAACATGTATCTTTTATATTAATTTTATCAATTAATGATTTTTCAGGGTACCAATGCTTATGTGCGCACTGCTTCTAGTAACTGACAATAAAGATAATACACATTTCAAGAAAAAAGACCCAAATTTTGTGTATGGATCTTCACAAGCTATAATTGCTGTGACCCTGTTAGTTTTGTGCTTTATAGGTGAGTAAAAATTCAGCATGAATATGCATGGTGAAATTTGATAATATCAATCATTTTGAAGGCTCGATATGTGAACGACACTTTCACTTCATTTGTGTATACATAGTTTATATTATCTATGAGTTTGTATAATTAACAACTCCACATAACTGTTCTTGAACTTGAATATTAATTAGTAGTTATTTTCAACAAATTCATTTGTCATCACCATATATAAATTTATTTGTATGGTAGTTGTGGATGGTGACAGATGCGCTGCGACCTGATTGGATTTATTGTGCTCCATCTTCTTCTGCTTATTCCAAGGTTTGCTCCTCAAGATTCAATTCCCTTGAGAATTTTACGATTTTGAGGAGGTCGATTCGTGGTATTTCTTCCACAGTCAACTGTTATGATTTCAGTATGTTGCGTCTTTGGTGATTTGCAGCATCATCGCACTCCATCAGGACGTGATGAGGTGTTTCTGGACTTCCACCACAGAATCTGCGAGTGCCGTCCTCCTCTAAACCTAGCCTTCCGAGATGTTCCTTGAGTCTACAATGCCCCGTTAGAAATCCCGTTATTGCTCTGAGACTCCTTTTGCTGAGGTTTATCAGTACCTTCGATCTTGCTCGGTTGAAATCTTCGAGGAGATCTTCAGCCTGCCGCAGTGCTGGAAGTATTTACTCTCATTGCTTCTTCCGCTTCGTTGAGTTCTTAAAAATAAGAGTTTCCGAGACCGCACAATGGTTCTGGCCCGAACAGTGGCGTTGATGCATCTTTTAGTGCCATAGTGTCTGCTTGTTCATTCCCCTTCACTCCAGCATATCCTGGCACCCTGATGAGGATCACTTTGTTGTTACTGCCTAGTGTATTCATCTTATATAGACATTCCCATACCATATTCGAGTTGATGTTAGAAGAGCTCAACGCTTCGACAGCTGCTTGACTACCGGATAGGATGACGATTTTCTTGTTCCGGTATCTCCTGTCGAGATTGAACCGAACGCACCTTTCTATAGCGTGTATTACCGCTAGAAAATTGCTGGGGAACCGGCCCATGGGTTACATATGAATGTTGAATGAATAACATTTTTATTATTTTTGTACTGTATTATTATGAATTGAATTCCATCGCTGTGGTCGTATGCATTCCAGTGACCGTCGGCTGCCTCGTCCTACACCAGAGGTATCGCAGACGCTTCGCGCGCTACCTGGACCTCTCCGACGACGTCGCGGCGCCCGACGCGCCGGAAGACTTCCCGCCGGCCGATCCGGCGACCGAAACGGCTGCGGGCGGCAGTTCTCTTTCGGGCGGCCGCCCGGCGCTGCCCACCATCGCCGAGGGCGGCGGCGAGGAGAAGGACAGCCCCGTGGTGGACATCGAGGATATATTGGGCGAGGTCGAGAAGAGGGAGAGAGGAGGGGAGGTCGGCGGTGAAGGGTGAGGGCTCTCGAGTTTGGCTCGAAAACGATGCAGTGACTTTGTGCAAGGCAGTGGCGACAATAGGCTTATTATACTGTCTGTAAGGTTTTCGAGGAGGTGGTACATTCATTTTTCAGCTTTTTGTGGGATTTTCTCTCCTCGTTTGTAAAAAATAAAGTAGAAGTTATTGAAAATTATTTCAATATATTTGTAGTAAGGACAGATTTTGTGATCTGCCCCAAAATGTCATTGCGCTTGAAATCATACCTTTGGATACCTAAAAGAGAAATTCTCTATTGGTCAGTGACACCTTGTTCTTTGAAATATTTGGAGATATGGATATATTTTTAATAAAAAAAAAACATTTTTTTGGGCCAGATCACAAAATCTGTTCTCACTACGAATATATATTTAAATAATTTTTTTTGGACTTCTACTTCATTTTTTAGAAACGAGGAGAGAAAATCCCACAAAAAGCTGAAAAATGAATAATTTACTGGAACGTAATGGAGGAGCTATAGAAGGACTTGGGTATTGTATGACTCGAAATTCACATTTAACAATCATATCGACACTGTAATATCTACTGTCTGTAAGTTTTTCGAGGAGTTGGTACATTCATTTTTCAGCTTTTTATGAGATTTTCTCTTCCGGTTCTGAAAAATAAAGTAGAAGTTATAAAAAAATTATTTCAATATATTTGTAGTGAGGACAGATTTTTT
Organism: Gastrophysa polygoni; assembly: GCA_963576655.1. Lineage (NCBI taxonomy): Eukaryota > Metazoa > Arthropoda > Insecta > Coleoptera > Chrysomelidae > Gastrophysa > Gastrophysa polygoni. The sequence goes on from OY755093.1 coordinate 11,164,625, forward strand.
GATCTACCCCAGAATGTCACTGCGTTTGAAATTGAACCTTTGGATACCTGAAAGAGAAATTCTCTATTTGTCAGTGACACCTTGTTTTTTGAAATATTTGGAAATATGAATATATTTTTAATGAAAACAAAACTTCTACTCATATTAGTGGACGTTTTGGGAGCAGATTCGTTTTGGGGCAGATCACAAAATCTGTTCTCACTACGAATATATATTCAAATAATTTTTTTTGGACTTCTACTTTATTCTTCAGAAACGAGGAGAGAAAATCCCACAAAAAGCTGAAAAATGAATAGGCTTATTGTTTGCCTCCAAATAGAAAAAAAACACGATATCCTTGAAGATTGATCACGAGTTCAATGTAAGCTCATGGGAAATTTGCCTCCTAATGGCGTCAGCCAATCAAAACGCTGACAATGCATTGTCGCCACTGTCTTGTGAAGAGCCATTGTAGAAAACCCCACTTTGTATCCTCATACTTCAATTCTTTAATGAGAATATGTGTTAGTCAAATAAATCTGTTGACTTGTTACTTCACATACCAGTGGCGGCTCGTGATCCTTTCAACGAAGGAGGCTGAATGAGAAATATGAAGTGATGAACTTCGTTGTATGGAGCGCCATGAGGAGGCTCAGCCTCCGTTGCCTCCTCTGAGGAGCCGTCAGTGTCACATACATGACATAAATTACATGCACAACATAATTATTCAAGCTGTAATTACATAGAATACATTCATGATCTACCCCAAAATGTCTTCTTCGAATTTAACCCTCAAATACCTAATAGAGAAATTCTCTATTTTGTTCTTTCTCGTTTCGTTATGAGAAAGATATGTTCGTTGAATATGAAAAATATGTTACTGATTATATCCTTGAAGATAAATGAAAAATTCGGGTCAGCTATTTGAGACCAGGAATTTGAAGGTCAGGTGAATTTGGTCTTCTTCTGTTGTTTATTTGAAGCAAACCTTCCAGGCAGTCGTATTCATATGAGAGTATTGTTATCTCTGTCAGAAAACGAAGTAGTAGGTCGTGATGAATGAGGAATTTTCGCATTAATTTTGATTGGTTACTCTAGCAGTTCATTCCTGTTTGATGGTGCTGGCCGAATGGCACGGATTTTGACGTCACTAGATCTGTTCGTTTTCTGCCAATATGAAAATTGCGAATTTCAATAATTATTTCGAAACGTAGGAAGTACTCAGAGGTCTGTTGAAGGAAGCTAGTTTGAGTGAGTGCCAACGAATGATTATAATAACACCAACCTCATTTATCTCTCCAATTTCGGTAAACACCCTGTATATCACGGTTTTTTCAGGCTTTGTTCGTCCCGATTCGGTTGCGTGAGATCTGGCCGTGACCGCTGCCAGGGTATCGTGCAGCAGTACCAGCATCAGATCGATGACGATCTCGAGTTGATCGAGGAGGAGCCGGAATCTCACGCGCCTCAGATCTTGAGGCATACAGTACTGCTCATATTGCTCTCCTGCTCGATGTTCGTGGTAAGGACAATCTACAGGTCACATACTACACCAATAAAAAAAATCATTCATTCAATTCCATCATTTTTGCATCTGTTATTACACCTACAGTTACCAAAATAGAAACCTAAACCAAGTTTATAGAGTATAAAACTTAAAACTGTGTTAAAACGGATATTGTATTGTATACTATTTATCCTGTTCAGCTGTGTCGAGCTTGATAGGCGAGACGACAGGAGGGAAATTTTCTGCGCGATGCAAGATTGAGCGGACCAGATCAGTCATGTCGAAACCTCTTCAAGGAGCACAAAATTTTGACAGTTAGTGGAATATTGATTTTTGAAATACTGACGTATATTCATCAGAATCGGGATATTTACTTGAGAAATAGCGACACACGTTCACACAATACAAGGAAAAAAGAAAATTATCATGTACCCTTCAAACACCTAGAAATATCCAAAAGATCTCCTAATACTTTTGGTGTCCATTGCTTCCACAGGAGTTGAAAAATATGACGTCTCGGAAATTCAAACGTAACTTGAAGAAGTTCCTAATAGATCTATGTCCATACACCATACGAGAATTTATCGATTCTGGTTCAAATTTTATTTGTGAATTGTCCTCATATATAGGCTCTTTATATTATATGTTCCTTTTGATTAGTTCTGTACATACTATTTATATTTTAGAATGTTCTTTTGACCTGTCCTATAACTCTTATAGTTTAGTTTAGTTTCTTTAACAACGTTATGTACAAAAACTACATGTTGCAGGTCATGAACATTACATCTAGTAAGTAAACATGAATTCGACAATAAGAAAACAAATAACAAAAAAGTAATATTGGATATATAGTATATACAGTCAATATCAAATTTCGAAAGGAGTTTTCATGATTTCATCAGTTGCATAAAAACAGTGCTTCAGAATAATTTTTTCAGGTTTTTTTTTGAAATGTTGGCAATCAGTATTGATCAGTTCGCTTGGTAGAACATTGTACAGACTCAAATTTAGTCGGTATCCTGGAATTTGCAATAGATTAGCAGATCTTGTGTTGTATTCATGATGATCACCATGGACCTGAAATTTACTCTTGTCTTTATGAATTCCTAGTATCGAATAATAGATATATAGCGATGGCAAAGGCATTATGGAATATGTTCCAAATGATTAATAAAATGATCGATTGATTGATTAGGATACCCTCTTCTCTGCAGGGGCTAGCTTTGTCCATTTGGACGCTGGTCATGGAACAAATGTCTGGGATCTACATCGAACTGTCCTTCTTGGACGCGACGCTCAACTTCGGCCAGAGCATCGTCGTGTTCGCCATCTTCGGCCTGGAGACCAAGGAGGTATCGCTGCCGTTGCTGAAGTACTGGCGGGTCATGTGGTACGGCGCAAACACTCTGAACTTGCCGGCTTGGCACGAGTTGAGCGCCGAGACGAGACACATTTGCGATCAGTTCGTCACGCACCATTTGCAGAGTTGCAGGACCGCTATAGCTGCGGATAAAAGGTGAGAGAGAGAGAGATGTGCAGGAAGCGATACGATTCGCAACACGATGTAGAGAGAGCTATTCGCCTAGTCGATGATACAACACTCACCAAATCATTGACCTTTCTTGATCATCGTAGAAAGGTCGGCGATCTAGCCTTTTTTATAGGTACTTTCACGGTCGGTGCTCAACGGAAATATCATCTATTATGCCACCACGCGCGATTCCTAGTAGACAAACCAGACGAACTCAAGCTGGTCACCCCTACACTGTCAGGCTCGAGACCTGTCGAACATCGCTTTACCAAGCATCATTCATCAATAGAACGGCAAAGTTGTGGAGATATTTGCCTAGTGAAGTCTTTCCTGATGCTTACAACCTCCAAACTTTAAAGAATAATTCCAACACCTTTCTTCTCTCCCGAAATTCCACCGCTGGCTAACACGATGTTGCCCGAACATTATAGGTTTTCCTTTCGTGTGGTCCACAGATAAAAAAAAAAGATGAAACTACTCTGGCCAATTGCCATCTAATTTATTCTGTCAAAACTCTAACGTACAGCCAACTTGATAACAGCATTCAATACATTTTTCAGCTTTTCGTGGGATTTTTTCTCCTCGTTTCTAGAGGTTCAATTTCAAGCGCAGTGAAATTTTGCGGCAGATCACAAAATCTGTCCTTACTATAAATATATTGAAATAATTTTTAACAACTTCTACTTTATTTTTCAGAAACGAGCAGAGAAAATCCCACAAAAAGCTGAAAAATTAATGTAACATCTCTAAAAACAGTATTTAGCATTCAATACGTTATAACAGAAAATCACTCGATAATTATACGATCGAATGTATCAAAACATTGATTCAGAAGTAGTAATTTCAGGCTAAATCTCAGTTAATGATCAAACTTCTTCACTATAACAGTCTCAAACAACCCTAGTTGTATAAGAATCTGCAAAAATTGCGCCATTTTCTAAGGAGTTCCATTACTATTATGCCATTATAGCTCAAAACACCAGCAGTGACCATTCTCCCTACATCGTTATAAGAAATTCGTTCGTTCAATATGAAAGTTAACTCAAATGCTCTCATGGGACGATCATGTGAAGTCCATTGCGAAAATTGCTTCACAAAAACTCGGTTTTCTATTCCGTGCGAAGAGATACTTCACATCCCAGCAACTGCTTATGATCTACAAAGCACAAATTCGACCTGTCCTGGAGTACTGTTCACATGTTTGGAGCTTAGCCCCCAAACATACGATGAAGCTCTTAGATTCAATTCAGAAGAGAGCTATTCGCCTAGTCGATGATAAAACACTCACCAAATCATTGAACTCTCTAGATCATCGTAGAAAGGTCGGCGATCTTTGCCTTTTTTATAGGTACTTCCATGGTCGGTGCTCAACGGAAATATCATCTATTATGCCACCACGTGCGATTCCTAGTAGACAAACCAAACGAGCTCAGGCTGGTCACCCCTAATACACTGTCAGGCTCGAGACCTGTCGAACATCGCTATACCAAGCATCATTCATCAATAGAACGGCAAAGTTGTGGAATTCTTTGCCTAGTGAAGTCTTTCCTGAAGCTTACAACCTCCAAACTTGCAAGAAAACTTCCAACACCTTCCTTCTCTCTCAAAATTCCACCGCTGGCTAACATTATAGGTTTTCCTTTCGGGTTGATAAAAAAAAAACTTAACTTACAGCACTTGAAAAGCCCCTCCAAAAACCCCATTTGAATGGGTGACGTAATCTTCCGAAGTATTTGGCACATCACAATTTTCTGAGAGACCAATAAGGATGACCTTTATCAACGCTGCCAAAATACCAGAAAAAAAATCGCACGAGTTCGAAATTGATGACATGCAAAATCAAATAGTCAATTTCCTTTTGCTATGATGGATAAATATGTATGATTAACAGATAACTGTTGCTGATTCAATATCAATTTTACAATTAGAAATTTCACAATGATTTTTTCGTGAACATAACAACACTGTGAAGTCACATAGACAATGCTCAATTATGAAGAAAGTTCAAATCATTTTTTCTTGAAAATGTATCGTTTCCGAAATATAGACTGCTCAAGTTTCGGCTGACAAAACAGTATATCTTTTCACAGAAAGGACTAACGATTCTGATATTTCATGTTGTTTTCAAAATAAGAATAAGTTTGGGGTACAATATTGTAATTCTGAATAAGTGTTTTTCATTCAAAATTTCAGATGGCGATTGCAAACGTACAAAGCCGTCTTTTCTGGCGAAAAATTCGTGGATTGGCTGATAGATGTAGGTTTGGCGAGGGACAGAGTGGAGGCTGTCAACTATGCCAGACACCTCATCGAAGGTAAGGTTTTGAGGCACATCAACGGTGTCTATCACTTCCACGATAGGAATTTATTGTATACCTTCGTTTGATTTATTTTATATCTTTGTTGAAGGTAAGACTGTGTGATCTCTTCATTAGTTAGGACAGGCAGGTTGTTTGTTGTTAATTTTATTCTTAACTCCTGAAGGAATATCTACCAAAGGTTATACGATTTTGACTTGTTAGTCTAATTGTTCAAATTCTATTCTTAAAACTACATTTCTCACATTTTATGAAACGAACTATAGTGTAGCTTGAGCAAAGCTATCCATATTCACATCATTTAAACAATATAAATGACAAAATTATCAGCTTTCAAAAAAATTATGAATTTCAATTATATCTCTGAAGCTTGAGGCTATCATGATTTCCGACGTAATCTACAGGGTGCCCGAGCTAAGCATAAGGATAAGGAGTTGGTGAAATTGGGACAAAGTTGCGCATTTTTATGGTAATTGATAATCTGTAAAGAAATCTGTTTAAACCAATCTATTTAAACCAAATCACTTTCGATAACCGAGATACTCATGCTTGAGCTCGAAAAACGGACACCCTGTGTCCTTTATGAATCTAGTTTGTGTATAGAATGTTTGGCACATAGATACAAATATTTTGAGTGTTATAACAAATGATTTAGTAGATGAGTTCTTTGGTGTAAGGATACACAATAATTTTATTGTTATTGTTGAAACAGGACCTAATAAGTTTGTAAAAAAATATCGCTCAAAAAATCCAAACCCAACAAAAAATATCAGTTACAAACATTGTACAAATCTTCATGTCTCATCCTTTGTAACCGTATATGACGAATCATATTCGTCTCAAGTGCAGGTTTTAAAAACAGTGTTGTCACATACAATATTTCAATCTGCCTTTTACTGGATTAGTAAAAGGTTAAAATCTGGGAAATTCAGAAAAAATCCGACAGCTGTCAACTTTTGCAAATGGACCAATACTTTCAATTGTGAAATGATATTTGAACACCCTGTACAATCTTTGTATCCATGTATCAAACATCTTGTATTTCTGAATGTCATTGTTCCGAAAAGCGTAGCCAAAAATATCTGTAATAATAATCGAATTATGCAGGGAAGAGAATGATTGTGGAAATATTTAGCAGGAAGATTTATTAAAAATTATAATAGTTCCGTTATATCATGAATTTGATAAGCTAGGGGTACAACGAAAATAAAAAAAAAAACAAATCATTATTAATCAAAGTAGTTTGGATATTTTTGCCAGAAACGATAATTTGATGACTATTATTGTTGTGTATTTTATATTTATGACATATTCTTATATTCACATCTCAGTTGTCTTTTCGACAAATACATATCATAAATATCCGTTGAATGATTCGCACAATATATATCATGTTGAAAACAATGAATTTTAAGACTTGGAGATTATTTTTTGTTGTTTAATATCAATAGATATTTATTTTGGAATAGGTAAGTATGGTTAGTATTTATTCATTTTGGAACACGATCAAGAATTCTTCACAAGAGGAGATAGCTTAGTTTAATAACATTGAGTGAATCACCCTGTTAATGGAATTTTCCCATATTCTTAGAATTCTGGTTGTGATAATTTCAATTATTAGGAACCCAATAATATAATGATTTTTCTCGTCATCGAATATTTTGAATTTTTTTTCACGTATATATCTGCGAGACTGATAATTACGAGAGGTTTGTATTTTATCGGGTAAAATTGGGTTGTTTAATGAGAAACTATTGTCTAGCAATCAGACGAAATTGCTAAAGGAAACAGTTTAGAATTTGAGCAGCACAAATGGCAGAATAATTTATTTCATAGTTTGAACATATTGGTTTGGGACAAAGTGTGGAATCATCGAAGGGACCATATTATATCTTGAAAAGGGAAGAATTTTCATGTTTGCGTGATTATCCAGTTGTTGAGTTATGATTCCTAATCAGTAAATACTAATCGCTGTTGATTTTACTTGTGATATCAATCATGGAGTTACCCTCATGCTATAGATATGCAGCATAAAAAATCACTTTAAATATTGCTCATTACATTTCTCATAGGTTTGACAAACGTTTTGTTTCTTTGTCTTGTAGCCTGTAGATGTTCTAGTCAAGTTCAAAAATCTTATTCCATTAGTGTGTTTGCTTGGATAGTTTAGGATTTACCAACGAATTGCAAAAAACATTGTCTAACTTTGAAAAATGAAATATATTTTTGTAAATGTTTGTTATTTGGGGCTGTGTAAATTTGAAGAAATTCAATAGGGAATTGTAGGATGGCAGTTTGTGACCATGATGTATTACTTCATTATGCTAGGATTTATTTTAAACTGAAATAAATGCTGCAAAATATTAATATTCACTTGTATGCTCTTTAGCTGATAGCATGCCAACAACATTGATTTGTGTATAGTTGACAGCCATGTTCTATATATGAAATAATGTGATAGCAAGATAGACAATATATAATTGATTACACAGTTTTGTCGTTAATTCTTGACCACCTTTCCAGTAGTACACATCTAATCATTAATTTCGGGAAGGGATTGAAAAAATATTTGACTAATTCCAAATCTCTTTAATCTGTCATCTCTGCCAAATAATTTTAGCAAATGGCACAACAAAATGTACCCTTCACTGGGCACAATTTGACATTTTTATACACAAATATGTACAGTACAAGTAAAAATAGTGACAACTTGATTAATAAGAAATAAATGGAATTCTATTCAAACGAATTTCACGTCTCTAACAGTTAAAAAGTGGGTAATGATAAACACGAAATCTACCAGCAATCCTAGTAGTCAGATCAAGAAATTGAACATACTTTTACACATGTAAAATATACCTTTTTATATATATATATATATATTTACAGAGTTTAGAAAATGATTCACAAAAAAATATCATTTTGCATTGCAGATCATATTACCTTTTTCTGGTGTTGCTTAATTCATAATAAAACGAATTCAAGATTCAAGAAATAAACAATAACATTGTGATGTGTATATATTTTTGATTAAAATCTGGAAGAAACACTTGATACAAATTCCATTCGCATGAAATTCTTATAAAAACGTTTATAAATTCTATATTCAAGAAGCAAAAAAAAATATTAAATATATAAATAAAAATTATAAATAATCCTGACTGAATCACAGACTTTAATGATAATATTATGACTCCTCTATGATAATATATGACTCCTCATCTGTTTTATGTTTCCATTTTCCAGAGCATACTGATGAACTTGATTACATTTTCCGAGATACAGTAATTAATGCCTTCTGAATTATTAGTATTCACTAATGAACTGATTCAATTATGAGAACGTTTGTTTGGAAAGAAACACTGATTTTCACACAATAATTTACACAAGACCAGTTGAGAATTATGTTGATAATCGAAAGTAGAATTCAAGATGAAACTTGAGAATGCTGTTGGCATTGGAATGAGTGAGTCATGAAGAATTCGAAATTTTAGAATAATTCATGGATTTCAAGGAAGCACACAGTTATTCTTTCAAAATCTATTGTTATTGCAAAATTCGTAATATATCCTCTTCTACATGGTGATTCTTAAATAATGCAACCAAATCAAGATTGGATTCCTCAAGTCAGAATATCGAAAAAAAAATCACATATACATGATGTTCAAAAAGGATATTCCGAGATCCGTGAAAGAAGGATGGAGTGATCAAGAACTGTCTAGTAAGTTGAAAAACTATAAGTAGGAGTTGTTCAAATACTGGGCGAAGTTGAGTCACTGAAGAAGAGCCAAACTGCGAACATCGGGATTGTTTAAAAGAATTACTCTCAAGTAAGCTCCCCTGGTTTCTAAGGAGAGTGAAAAAAAAAATAGAACAACGTTGACAGAATTCAAATAAGTGTACTCGAGATGAATTCGAAATAAATACACCAGGTCAAGAAGTAGAACGTAACAATATTATTAGTCAGGAATACGACGTTGAATTTTTGTGAAATATTGATCAATATGATATTTATACAAAAAAAAGTTCCATCAGATTTGAAATCAACACTGGCAAGTAGTCACAAATCATGTGTGAAATTCACTTATGAATCTGAAAAGTGATGCTATGTTTGAGATGTTCAGTACTTTATGTAGTATTTCTTCACTAGCAGATATGATAGCGAAACCGCAAGGTGCTACATCTATAGCATTTGCAACAATAGGCTTAAATGTACTCTATGGAGTATTTTTTTACTAGGGAGTTGATAGTGTAACCGTTTCTGCTGTTCTCTTTTTCAAAAAAAGAAGAATATCTACCGGGTGTCCGTGGTGATAACTTATTTCCAAAATACAGATATCAAATTCTGAGAGAGAAATAAGAAGGCATCAGTTTCCGCTACCAGGAACCGCCATATTTCAAATTTTCTCATGGTTCATTTCATTCTTGACACAACTGGATGAATCAAGTGTAAAAATGATGTTGTTCCATATGAAATGAGAAATTGGGGGTGGCTGATAGTGGAATTGTTCAACCATTATGTACCTTGCAGTTAGCACTTACGTCCTCTCATCGGGGATGCTGAAAATTTTGAGATACACTCTGAATAAACAATTTTCTTTCACAATTCAATCTCTATCAATACCTTTTTAAATTTTGTATTGACCTTGTGTTAAACATGGTGAAACAAGACATTTCATTTTATCAACATTCTGAACAAACTATGGAGTAATTCAACAATATAAATTTGTCTATGATATGTCTTTTATGTGATTTTCAGCATTTCTTCTTTCTGTTAGTTAATCCCGATTGATTATTGTTACTTGAAATATTTAATTCAAGGATTCTCTGATGATGATTTGATAGTCGAAAGCGCTTTGCAACGTAAAAACTATACATGGAATACAACCTACTTTCTTCTCCACTTGATTTCTTTTTTGATTCGTCACAATATATTCTTTCTGAATAAAGATAAGTCATTATATTTAGACAAAATGCTGTTAGCATTTTGTCTAAACAAAACACTACAAGTGATGTCACCATTCTTTCCTACATCGTTGTTGAACTTTTCGTTTTTCAATTTCTCATTATTGTTGTAATTTGCAGTTTCCTGAAATAATAATGTTGCTTCATCGGAATGTGATCTCTTTCTTTGCTATTTTTGTCAGTTGCATAGTTCTCTTCAAAAATCCATCTTTTTCAGATATGACGATACAAAGTCTAAATACTCGCTGACTGCCTTGTCGGAAATTTTTAGGGTGTTATGTCAAGTTGACAAGATACTAGTTTGTATTATGCTATTGGAAACAGAATACACGTATGCTCACCACTTTTTGACATATTATTCAGAATCGATTTTCAACTGCCGGTTCTTCCGAAAATGACATCAATTCGATTTTCAAAAATTCCCTGTATGTTGTCCATCGTTTGCCCACCGATGCTACTTTTCGTTACGATATCATTTGGAAGAATGGAGTTTCGAATAAAAAAAAAAAAACAATTTGCTTTACAGTGTTGGCACCTTTTTTCAACTAAAATACTTTTTCCTCAATTATTTTGATCACACTGAATAATTTTAGGTGGTCTAAAAATTAAAATGAAATGCTGTGAAAGATAAAATATCAACTGTATCACTGAATTCTCAAAATTATGAAGTTTTCAATGAAGTAATAATATGTAGGGTGTTTCATTTGAAAATCCGAAAAAAAAAGAAGGAAGATGAAAAAAAATCTGGATACTTCAAGAAGTGTCCTCTAGTGAGCATATTTGATGTTCTACATTTCAGGAATGTGGCCATAAAAATGAAGAAGAGGGCGTTTACCATGTGCCTGTCACCAATCCAATATTACAAGTCTTCAAAATAACATTCGAAGACACGTCATTGTATTATTGAATTCATCCACATAATGTTGATTGAAATGCAGCTTTCAGTTTTACTCAGTTTAAAATAAACCGCATCATCATACTATCATCAAGATAAAAACGCAAAAAACGATGCAAAATTAAAAAAGACTCAAGATTCAATTCTGAAGGAAAATTGTTCGCCTGGGTTTTTCAGTCGAGGATGAACACCCGATATACAAATGCCCACTCCGGACCCCTCATTCGTTCAAGAGATTCTCCAGAGACTCGGCTATCGCAGTGGAATCTTCCTCGTCCTCAGCGGTCCCAGAGCCCCCTACGATCTTCGTCAAATCGTTGACGATCGTCTCCAAGTCGTTGGTGTTCGAGCAGCTGCTCTTCTTCTCTTCCACCACGCTGGACCCGCGCCCCACCAATCGGTGTTCCTCGTTCTGGGCGATCTGCTCGATGGCCAGTTGAGCGATGTGGAAGCCCGGCTCGTCCGGGGAAAATCCCTGCAAGCACTCTTCGGGTGAGAAAAAGTCGCTTTGGGTGGGGGAAGCTATTTGGTCATCAACTTCGGGCAAGGCGGGAGATTCGATTGTGTCGGTGGCAGTCCGGGAATGGATCTCATTCGAGACTGCAGTGTAACATTTCAAGTGTGAAGGACAGTCTGTTGAAACCTCTACATCAGTAGGTGTTCGAAAATCCACTATATTCGGGTTAGCCGAGCATTCTGTGTCCAAAGGACAGTAAGCAGGTTCAATTATGTCGGTAGGTGTTCGAAAATTCACTAAATTTGGAACTGGAATCGTATCAGAACATTTCAACTCGACAGGACAGTCAACAGATAGAATTACGCCAGTAGGTGTTTGGAAATCCCCTAAATTTGGAACTGAAGCCGCATCAGAACAGTCCGAGTCCAAAGGACAGTCAGCAGATCCAATTATGTCTGTAGGTGTTTGAAAATCCACTAAATTGGGAACTGAAACCTCATCAGAACAGTTTGTGTCCAGAGCGCAGTCAGCAGATCCAATTATGTCACTAGGTGCTTGAAAATCCACTAAATTTGGAACTGAAATCAGATCAGAACATTTTGAGTCCAAAGCACAGTCAGCAGATCCAATTATGTCGATATGACTTCCGAAACCTGCTAAATGTGGAACTGGAATTTCATCAGAGCATTTTGAGTTTATGGGAGAGTCATTAGATTCCATTTTGTCGGTAGGTTTTCGAAAATTCGGGACAGAAATCTCATCGGAGCGTTGTGATTCCAAAGAACAATCTACGAATTTGAGCTCCTCACTTCTATAACAATCAGGCCTTAGTTCCACTGAATTCTCAGCACTGCAATCAAATCTCGTCTCCTCAGTCGTATTTTGAGGACTAGATACAGCTAAGTTGTAATCGTTGGGACATTCAGATAATTCCTTGATAGGATGTGTTAAAAATTCTTCAGTTCTACATTGGAGAGGCGAATCTTTATTTACTTCAATCTGTACTTCTGGTGCGACAGCAAAGTTTTCTAAGCAGTTACCTTCACCATGATCAACGTCCATTTCGGACGCCTTTTCTTCAATTTCCATTTTTTCTAAGTCATCGTCAACCTGCATTTTCTCCGAATCATCATCATTGTATGTACTTTGTACGTCAGTACTTTGGAATCCTGTGAAGACAGATGTTTCAGAAGAACTAAAGTCTGGGTTGGAAGCTTCGTCTACTGCCTCATCTTCTTCTAAAGGAGTATCATGTAGATTCAGATTTTCCACTTCATCGTGCATAGTTTCCGTATTCTCTTTTGTCACTTCATCTCCGTTATCAAATTGGTTCTCTATCATATCCAATTTTACACCGACAGTCAAATATGCATTCTCTCCACCGACTCCAGTTGAAACAGGTTCCTCAACTTCACTTTGTACGTTCGATATCTGGAAAGGCATATCGCTGCAACTACCAGTTTCTTCTATGATCTTCTCATTCGGCGCGCCATCTTCTTTTTCGCTGACCACACTAGTGATTTTAAACCCCAAGTCCTCCGTAGACCTACTATCTTCTTTTTCGGTGACTACTTCGCTGATACGAAACCCCAAAGCGTTGTCATTACTTTCGATGACGTGTTGCACATGCAAGGGATCTTCTTCGAAGAGACCAATTCCTTTTTGACCCGTCGGTCCTCTTATATCATCGACGTTGACGATCTCCAAATCATTGTCGGACTTATTGCTGATGTTTGGCAGCTGCTCGAGTTCCAAATCTTTTGAAAAATTCACTATGGGGCTGTCGTAGTTCCCCATGATCTCTTCCTCTTCGATGGTGATCTCTTGCTCGCTGAACCCCACCAAGTTATCTTCGATTTCGATTGTGTTTTCTTCGAGGTAAAGGGGCTCCGATTTGATTTCTTGCAGCTGCATCAGCGGGTCGGCTTGGTCGGTGTGTGGTTCGCGTACGATTGTGGAATTGTCGAAGTTGGAGTGGTAGAATTTGGGGACTTTTCTGTTGGGCCGAGATCTGGTGCCTTTTCTCGACAAAACAGGCTGTGGAGACTGAAACCAAAAATAAAGTGTGTATTTAAAGTATGGAACGAATCATACTCAATTTTCGAATTGAAAATATTCTGAAGGAATCCTCGGACAGGTGGATTTTTTTATTTTGAACCACCTCACAACCTCCTATCATACTCTCTTATCTTAAAATATTGACATATCAATGGAATAATTACACTTCTTTATAGGCATAGTGCCACAATGACCCACAATTCAGATGATATCAGATATAATTGTTGCTATAGCAGTTCATTCATTTTTTTAAAGGTAGCGTTGGTAGACGTAATAGTGAATGGTTCAGGTGTTATTAAATTCACTCGTTTTCTGTTAATATTACCGTTACCAGGAAGGTAGTTTGGGTGGCTATCAAATTAGGATTTTTTCATAGCTTCCTTTCCCGTATAAGAGGATGAGAATCTTTTTTTCGGTTCACCCGGCACTTACATCTTCGCGATCGTCAGTAATCTTCCTCTTCTTGAGCCTTTTGGTGAAAGGTCTCTTGACAGGAACGGACTTTATTTCCTTAGGCGTACTAGTGATCGGTGGCTCCTTAGTGACTTCCTCATAAACGGGTTGAAGCAGATCCAACGGATCCAAGAAATCACCGCACGGTTCTTTGGTTACAATCTGAACTTTCTCAGCCTTTTTGGCCGACCTTCGCGAAACGCCGACTTTAGAGCTTCGACTATTTTTTGATAAATTCGGCATTTCGGCGTGAGGCGTCACTTTCGCTAGTTTAGCGCTTTTCAACACCGGCATGTCCGGCGGCGGCGTGACTGGATTTCTCTTCTTATCTTTCACCTCCTCTTTCTTCTTCCCCTCGTCTTTCTTCTTGACATCCTTGTCGTCTTTCTTTTTGGGTTCTTCTTTTTTCCTCAAGTCTTTTTCTTCTCTCTTCTTTAGTTCTTTGATTTCTTCCTCCTCCCTGCTTTCTTCTTTGATTGGCTCCTGAGGTTCCGTTTTCACAGCCGGGCTGTCAGTTACTGGAGGCTCAGTAAGACCTTTTATCTAGAAAAAAATACATGCTGAAAGGAATTGGACACTAAAACCAAGTTGAATCTTCATCAGACTTGTATGAATAAAGTTAAATAAGAAGGATGGAATAAACACAACTATTATTGTCTACTTTATTTGTACAGTTAGCTCAAAATGTCCTATGTTATTAAGAGTGCGTTTATATTATAAACATATGATATACAGGTGAAACAACGCTTAACGTGATAAGACTTACTTTCAAATGTTCTGCGGCTGCTAATAGTTCGTTTAGTTTCGTTTGAAGGATATGGACTTCTCCGGCATACATGTAATCACAAAGGGCTTTCAGGATCCAGAACGGGATGTCCTTCATGAATAGCACTGGGTGCTGATAGGGACTGATACTGGCCAAGACGTCCTCGAAATATGTGCTGCAGGATGATAAAATGACCTGAAGAAAAAATTAAGCTAAGAAGTCATTGTTAACAGGTTCAAATAAAGCTGAACTTTTCGCCATACATGGATGTTTCATTGATATTTTCGAAAAACTAAGGGTAGATTTCTGTAAAAGAATGAATCGTGTCTGTAGGTTAATCGAGGATAATAATGAATATTTGAATCGAATTAGTTCGCTTGTGAAGAAGATATTGTGTGCAATAGATACAAAAAGTATTTGTTGCACTTAGCATGGATGATGACCGGTAGCAAAAAACGCCGGCGTTTCGAGTGACCAGACTTATTAGAATATCTACGACGATGTCTAGTGAACAAGATAGTGCAAGACCCCACAGAAAAAATTCTAGCAACGTTAAATCGGGCAACCTAGGAGGCCAAGAAACTGCTCCACCTCTGGCAATCCAACGGTGCCCAAACCGCTGATTTTTTCCTTTGTAAAGACTTTGGTCTACGAAACTCCAGTAGAAACAGAGCAAGCCTTTATTGGACGAATTACAGCAGCATTTAAAATCATTCGAAACGAGGATCAAATTTTTAATCAAGTCCGCCGAAATCATGTGATGCGACGTTTAAATCGGTGTATTCCGATTGGAGGAAGACATTTCGAACAATTCTTGTGATGATATCATGTACAAAAGTAAAAATTAAATGCATTGAATCCTATTTAGGTCTCACTGAATTTTAACGCGTCTTGGGGCCGTAGTGCTGTAGTGACACTTTACCGGACATGCTGAGACCCACTACTCAAATGTTTTCTATACTGTTGCACTGAATAACCCCGAGAAGTTTGATCCAATAGTTCTGTAACACCCAGTATATTCTTTATATGTAATCTTTATATGTAAAATCACCATATATAATACAATTATTCAACCCCATTTCGACTACTGTGCGTCGGTATTGTATACATTAGATTTGAATAAAACCAATCAACTGCAGAAATTGCAAAATCGCGGTATGAGGGTGATTCTGAAAACAAGTCGTGATACGTATTTCCATCCCTATATACTTTTGATGTTCATAACCACTTCACAAGAAACCTCAATAACATCTACATCTCTAAAACAAACTATAGAAAAACAATGAACTCCTTATTTTTCAAAGGATTCAACGAATTTAATCAACTACCTGAGTCAATAAGAAACAGTAATTCACTGATCAAATTCAAAAACAACATTAAAAACTATATACAGAATCAGTGACACCACAGTATTTATTTTTCTAGTCTTTTCTGTGTTTATTAATAATAATAATAATAATCTTTATTTGAATAGGAAATCCTAATTTACAAACAATATGGTGAAAGTTAAAAAAAAAGAAAACATGAATAGATAAATATTCAACACACATACAATAACAATACATTCTGAAATAAAAAAGTAAGCAAATAATTTTGGTAATGTTATTCCTTACGAGCAGTAAAACTCAATGAAAAAAGGTACATATATTCACATCAAATAGATTTGAATTGACTAATCAATCAAAATAGTCTTCAATCTGGATTTGAATACATGGATTGAAGAACTTATCCTAATTTCCATGGGTAGATTATTATAATCAACTAAACCCTGATGAAATAGTGAATTCATAGTTTTCTTCATTCTAGTACGGTTAATATGAAAATCATATCTGCCTCTAGTCTTATTATTGTGAATTTGATGATTGAACGTTATAAATTCGTTGAAGTAAGTGGGGAAATTACAATTTATTATTTTATAGGTAAATATCATGGAAAAGTATTTAATCTTGTTCTTCACTGTCATCCATTCGAAAACATACAACATCAGATGGACAGCAGGGGCTAATCTATTACACTGAAGTATGATTCTCATTCCGCGGTTTTGCAATTTTTCTAATGAAGATATACTATTATTATCTAATAGGGAAAGCAAGCTGGCACAATAATCGAAATGTGGTTGTATAATGGTTCGGTATACAGTGACAGATGATTGGAAGGATAAGAGTTTCCTGATTCTAGAAAAGAAAAAGAGCTTTTCAACGATTTTTTTTGTGAACGTACATATAATGAGATTTGAAATTGAGTGTATTGTCTACAATGACACCAAGATATTTGATTTCCGTTTCAATTTCTATTCTGTGGCCATTATTATTGCATAAGTACCTATCTGCAACACCATCTTGCAAATGTTTTTTTTTTTATATTTTCATGTTTTCATATTTGTAATTTTTATATTCGTACTTTTCTATATATTTTGTGTATTATTACGATTATTGTGTGATAACTTGTGCTTTATGGTATTGTTGTGATTCAATGTAATGATGTTTCAATTTCGTTTTATATAAGGATTCCTATATTCTATCTTTTTTTTAGGATATCTATAGAGATCAGAAGGGAAGTATTAAAATTCAACATAATCAATTTTTTTAGTGGCTGTGTAATGGGAGTTCGAAAGACCAGCCTGTATTTACATTGACGACTGTCTTGCTGGTCAACTATGAATATCGTCGCAACCGGCGGTAAAATGAGGGGCCTACAGCCTCGACTTACCCGGTGGCACTTGAGCGTCTGCCCCTCGGCCACCAGCGTGGCGTCTACGTACTGTTCTCGCAGCAGCAGGCTGGGAAACGAGTTCTGCATGTTGGCGTGGTGGCTGTTCCACTTGAGGCGCACCTCCTCCTCGACGGCCGGTTTCGAGTGCCGCGTCACCTTCAGCTTGGTGGGCGACAGCGGCTGGCTGTGCAGCACCGGCGCCGGCTCGCCGGCCGGCCCGGCGGGGGCCTGCAGGCGCTGCTGCAGCGGCATCGAGTCTTATTTCAAACAAACAAAATGATAATAATAATAATGTTTATTTTCCGACAATTTATTCTAGGGAATTGTGACAATAGATAGAAATAGAATGGAAAATAAACATGATGAATCACTGAAGCTTGAAGCTTGTGTGTGATAATACCTTAATAATAATAAACTAATATCTATACAATAATTTTCATAAAGAAATGCATGTGCTAACATAATAATTCACTTACGTGAATGCTTAGGAAAAGTTCTTTTTGGTTGTATTAGTCAAGTCTAGTCCGGTTCAGTTTGACATATTCGAGTAGTTCAAAAGATCAAACAGTGTTTCAGTTTTTTTTGAGGTTTTTTATACAGGGTCCCGTTGATTTCATACGGACAGTATTGCTTTTTCCTATAATAATACAATGCGTCCATAAATTAACGCATAAATTCATCATCAGCTAAATAAACGATGAAATTAGAAATTCCTGAGAAAGGTCGATTTTTTATTTGAATTTACTGTTTTTTCTAATCATAATCTAATATTTTTTTGCCCTTGCTGAGCTGATACCAAAAATATATAATACGTTGCTTCAAATTAGTACAGGGTGGGCAAAAATGCAAAAATTTCAAGTAACTTACAGAGTAATAAATGAAGAATCAATGTAATAAACACATTAAATGAAATTACGTATTGTCATACAACTACTTTAATAAACTATCAAAAACACCTTGCATTATTTTCAACAGCTTTCATTAGTGATCCTAGCCCGTTAACTATAGAAATATTTTTGAACATTCATTGTGAATTTTCGCTTGTTTTTGTATAACTACGTTATTCCATTTAATTTGTTTATTACATTCAGTAGAGTATAACTTTCCATGAACAATTTTTATATATTTTTTCGCATTTCTGCCCACCCTGTACCAATTTTAAGCAACGTATTATACATTTTTGGAATCAGCTCAGCGAGGGAAATCCGGAAATTGAGAAAAAGCGGGGTTCCATTAAAAAAATGCCGATGACGTTATCACACGATAGTGGTTCTCACTGTATATTAGATTATCATTAGAAAAAATAGAAATAAAAAATCGACCTGCTCCGAGAATTACTACTTCATGGACTCACTGTATAAGCTAATGAAGAGAGAGTATTTCCGATAATCTAAACTTCTTTGTCTTGGTTGATTATATGCTTATTAACTGAGAAGATACGAAATATTGACGACAAAACTGTTAAAATTGTGGAGGTGGTCAAATGTGAACTAGCTCCAATCTTGTTACAAATGTTTGTTACAAAATCTTTCAAAAGTGGAAACATTCCAGAAAAAATGAAAATTGCAAAAGTATTGCCAATTAAAAAAACAGACCTATTGGCCGTTATCACAGTTCTTTCAAAAGTTATAGAAGAAATTATAAATCATCGTTTGCTTAATTTTCTAGATTTACTTTAACCAAATCATTGGATCTATGCAAAGCCTTAGATACTGTTAATCCATAATAATTCATTGAATACATTATTCTCAATACGTGTCAGAGGAAAATTTACCCAACGAATAGAAAGCAATATGTTGATGAGAATAATATTTTGCAAACTGTAATAATTTCAACTGGTAGAGAACTTAAGTAGAAAGACATTCATTCTGCTATGAAATATCCAACATTATCAACCGCCATTTCGTGTCGGTTGGATATTTTTGTCTGAATTTCTGGTATTGTATAGAGAATTGAAAGAAATGTCAAATGAGGTACTGCTCGACTCCCCATTTGAAATAATCGTGAAAATTGGCACCCAGATCCTTATTTTCCAGCAGAGTAAAAATGTAGTCTGTGAAGTACCATTGAAGCAGAAGAACGTAAGCGACCAAAAATTAACCAGAGCGTATGACTTCCGCGCTGTTAACTTGGCATTACCCATTAACCACACATTTCTCGAAATTACCTATGAATTGAAATTCATGAAATCAAAAAAATACCTAAGTTGTTCATGAGAGCATTCTCGATCTGGCCAGCCTTCTCATTGTTTTTTGTACCCTTCTTTCCCTTCACAGTCGTCGACCCCAGCTTATCTGGAGGCTTTTCCAGAATATTAACGATATCCGTGTTCCTCACGATCCTCCTCCATCTCCTTATATTCGATTCGCTCACGCTGTATTTACATTTGGCTTTACAAGTACCATTTTGTTCGGCGTACAAAGCAACGATGCGTTTGAATTCGGGATCGTATATGGTGCACTGTCTGCGTTGCAGCAAATTGGGATTGGGTCTCACAGACTTGTTCCTCATTTTGCCCATTCAAATTTAGGTCTGTTCGGATTTTATGCACACAGGTAAAGTTACGTCCAGTACATTTTTACTTTTGAAATTCCAGCTGTGAAAAAATCAAGCTGGAGCAACGATATGCATTTTGTTGAACATTGATATGAGTATCAACAATTTGCGTTGCTCTGAGATTCATTTCAAATTGGGATGGCTTTCATGTAGTTTAACAAATATACAGACTGACTGAGAAAAATCGCCCAAATTCATACAGCCGCTATTTATTATCAGATTTTGAATACTAAAGAGCGCAACTGAATTGACTCTATATATATAAAATATTCAAGGTCAACTATTCTTTGCTGAAGGTGTCTGATTCCAGATTAGCTGAAATACCCCCATTCTAAATTTGAAAGCAATATCTCATAATTGATGTTAGCTCTTAGATTTTAATTCGAGGTGAAGAAGAGAGTGAGTGCTATATCACGAAATTTTTGTTTTTGGAAATCAGTCAACAGAAAGTTTAGTACTATTTTCAAAATCCGACAATAAATAGCGGGTTTGGACTTTTTTTTGTCAGCCAGCATGTACAGTAATTGAATTATCATTACAATGTATTCACGTGAAATGTTTGATGATTCTATGGAATAAAAGATGAGATAAAATATGACAGACAGGCAAGTTTTTTTCACTGCCTTGGTTTTCAGAAATACTTTAATCTTCATTGATAAACATCACTTTCGTTGGCCTTGTATACACAAAATCAACGTGAATATTACTTGATTGAATAAACTCATGGGAAATAGAATGAAGTTCTATAGATATTTGTAAACAACTTAACAATATAAAATACTGAAACTGAAAAACACAGTTCTTTTTCATTTTCATGTAATGAGTTCCATCCCAACTCAAATTTTCAATATCCAACGACACTGAAGTACCAAGCAATGCCAGAGATAAATAATTAATAATATATAATTAACCCAACACAATAAAAATTCGCTTGTTTACAAGGTCACATTTGAATTTCCCGCCGCGCAGTTAAAAACGTCAATATTTTTGTGAACAAACCTTCATCCTCATCAATAGAAGTCAGCAGTTCCCAAACGTTCGCGTCGTCCGATTTCGCTAAACAAAAAGATCGATTAACAAGGAGCACATCCTCGAAGTCTTCACAATAACAAACCGATTTCGTCTGGCCCTGTCATAATCCCGGACTCGTCTGACCTGTACAACAAATGCTGGCACTTTTTCCATTTGTTTTTCACTTCTTGCAGCGTCCTTTTCTCCAGACTGACTTGGTTGACCTCTTTTGTAACGTCTAGCCAAGCCTGGTGTCTATCTCCCCTGAATATAGCCCTCTTGGAGAATTCACCGTACAGAGTTTGGTAATTTTTTTCAACCGTTTTCACTAGGACGTCCACTTCTTCCGGGGAGAAGTTACTTTTTCTCTGTTTCTTTAGCACCTCGGCCATTTTGGTAGATAACTTAGCACCACGACCGAAATTGCACTGGTATCGTAAAAATAGAATTCGAGTCCAAGTAGCTATTCAATAGCGAGATGCTTGTGTAGCCGTTCTGAAATTTGACGATATACGCGATTATGATAAATTAATGATATCGAACTAAATTCTGGTGCTAGACTGGGAGATGGTCTACATCTTCAGACTTTAATAAACTGGCCTGTGGTTCTAAAACAATCACTTAGTCATTCTCCATTAATCGATAAAAGTATGTTTAAAATAATGACATGTTAACTGTTTCTATTGCGATACAACTTTATAAACAAGCGAATTGTGCATTTTCCAAAAGTAATAAACATTTCTTTGACTCTGGACATAACCTTACCTAGGTTTCTCAAGATTGTATACAATACAGTGTCGGAATATAAGAAATAAGTATTTTCACTTGCAACACTATAAGATGTGGCAAAACTTTTATGTTCTCATATTTTTATCGATATAAACCACCATCAGGAACCACCAAAACATTGAGAAATATAGAATCAAAACAACACACAAATCAGACAATCACAAACAAACGACGAAGCAGACGATAATATTCCGAATTCCGTCGCCGATTTTAGACGAACTTTTGTTTTCAGTCGCGATAGAAACTCTCACCAGGGTGCACTTCAGTTAACTCCAGTCTTGACATGTGCCAATTTTGTCAAGTTTTTCAAATGCAGTTTTTTTTCCATAACCTATCTTGAACCATTGAACGGTACTTCTATAATTTTAAAATAGAAAACATTGAAAAGGGAACCAGATATTAGGTGATCTGTACTGTTTGAGCTATGGCGGAAACTCTACCTTCTGCAATTGAACAGGAACTGCTAGGTATAAAAAATCTTCTTTGGGGCAATGATATAAAACATGACATTTTCAGAAGATGGTCCCAAGGTAAATTAGTTTTTCTCACCACTGATTCACATGCATCCATTTGCCGGTGATTATATTTTTCAGGCTTTTTCTTCAGCACTAATGAAAAAAGTGCCCTTGAACAATCTGAAGGTGGCCCATGTGCAATAATAGCCCCGGTGGAAGCCTTCATACTGAAGAATCTCCTTCTAGAATACAGAGATTTGGCATTCAGAGAGAAAGTGAGAACAACTGCTTCCTGAAAATTATTACATAACCACATTTATTTTTTTAGGTTGATACTGATTTACAAAATCGTTCTCTAGTCAATGCTCTGAGCGAAATCCTGAGCCAGTGTAATAGCCAAAAGTATTACATAGTATATTTAGATAGTGAGAGTGGCAAGCCAAGTGCAGAGTTGAAGGGAGAAGAAAGTGATAGTGTTTTAGCCACACCAACTCCACCTTTAGAGACAGACCCTTTCAGATTCCATGAAGAACTCAAAGTACAAAGCTTTCAGTGTATAGATGAAGTTAATAAGTATTATTTAGAGAATATTTCCAAACTGAAAGCAAAGTATGGTGTCTTGTTATTCTTGTACTCTGTGATAGCCTCCAAGGTAAATTGTATGTAATGTGCATGTCACATGATGTCATTTCACAATTACCCTTGAAAAATTTGAGGAAGTACATGTTGTAGGGATTAGCTCAAGTAAAATGTGAGTCTGATACTCAAGATCCTCTGATAGATGAGACATATGGTTATGGCAGCCAAAGTCTTATAAATCTCATGATAACTGGTAGAGCAACAACATATGTATGGGATCATGACCAGGATGTTGGAGGCTTAAGTAAGATGTTTTCAATAATATGCCTTTTCAGGAACATTTCAATAAAACCTATTGTATATTCTGTAATTAGCTTTTTGTGTCTACATATGCATGCAGTAATTTTTTGCAGAGTTAAAAGGTATCGAGAAACAAAGCCAAATAGGATTCATAACCATAATGGAGTACCACAGATATTGTACAGTAGGTTCATTTTATAAAAACCCTATCCATCCAGTGTGGGTGTTAGCATCAGATACACATTTAACAGGTAATATTTATTGTTTGACTTCTCTGCAATGTTCATGGGACACTTTAATTTCCGGTTATTTTTCCAAGTCTCAATTTATTATTGATAACTGTTTCTTTTAGTTCTTTATAGTGATGAACGTAAGCTTGTTAGTCCAGAAACAAAAAGTGAGAGAGCACGGAGGGTCTTCAAAAGTTTTGATCCAGATGGTAATAATTTCATCAGTACAGATAAGCTACAAGATGTCCTGAGGGCATTAGATCTTGTATGTGAGACTGAGTAGTATGTATCATTTCCAATTCCATCTCCAATTTTTTCAAAAACTCACCTCAAACTTGTCTATACAGTTTCTGTAGTCATTTTGTCGTTTTTCAGCGTGAATATAATGAAAAAGAAGCTTGATAGTGAAACATTGGGAATCATTTTATTGAATTGTTTCATGGATGAGTACTTCCCCAAAGAAGAATCTTCAATTCCTGATATGTTCACACTCATCCACTACAATGGATTGCCTCAGAGTAATGTTAGTGGACAGGTAATCATATTTTTTTACTCCTCAAATACTATATACTCATCAATTGCTAGATTTTCACAACACTTGTTACATACTATGGTATTATTGATGATTGTTTTTGAATCACGATTGTGTGAAATATATTTTTCCACAGGTGCAGTATCATATTGGATCTGCGATTCTTTTGGAGTCTGATATCAAGTCAGTATGTGAGTCAAATCCAATGCTGACTGTTCTTCAAACCAAGTGGCCAAGTATAGAAGTCAACTGGTACAACAATATTACACCGTCTCTCAATTGAATATTACCCATTGTATATTTTTTCGATTTTCATGTAACTGTATGCATTTAAAATATTACTTCAATTGTTACGCTGACAAATACATTTTTTATTTTGCAAAGTGGGCAATATTATTTCCTTCAAGAGAAATTATTCGATAGACAGCAATCACTCTGATGTGTTTTGACCATGTGAAGGGCCATCTTCAGTATTTCTAGAACTTAATAGGCTCATGAGAGAAACACATTTTAGAGATACACAACTTTTAACAAGTTTTTGTAAAAATGTGTGTAAAAATCCTTTTGCTGTCTTTATATCATGCAGGATAGATCAATTTTCCCTGTTATTGTTCATTGAAAACAATGGTGATGTGGATTTTATGATGTAATCAACAGATTATACTGTGTACACAATGCATTCACTTTGAGAATTTTGTAAGTTCATTGGTGGTAATTATTTAACAACAAAGATATAATCACAGAAAATATTCATGAAATAATGTTCAAATTATCAATAGAATAAAAAGGAAAACCAATTGAATGTATCATTTTCTAGATGCAATAAATTTATAATAGATATATAATGTTGGAAATAACAGACTGAAAAAATAGCCACTAAAATACTTATTTCCAATAAAGTTAATTTTTTGCGAGGAATTTGCACTTGAATTCTTTTACCCTTCTCGATATTAAAAGGACATCCTATTTATGAACATTATTTGAAAACCGAACTGTTGTGAATGATGGTAATAATAATACCTTCATTGCTTCTTGAAACAGTGATTTGAAGCAAGAGTTAGACAGTGAGACAAAAAGGTGATATAAAGTGAAAAGCATGTGAGTGAGACTTGCAGATTTCAGTATATTAGTTTATAATGAATGACCTAGTAATATCTAGAGAAATGTTCTTCCACTATAGATACAAAACATGTTTTTTGCTTGTTATTTAGATGGTACAAAAATTTACTAAACATTTATTATTTCAAAAGATGAAAACTTGAATGATTCAGGAGGTTTGTTGATAGTAGTTTGAATGAAAGAAAAACTTGGTGAAACAGAGCCTTTATTAATTATTATATAGAGCAAAAATGCATTTAATTGCTTTGAGAATGTTGGCGGTTTGTTTAAGAAAATTTTCAACAACTAGAAACAATATAAATTTCTTCCTAATATAAATACTCATAGTAAATATTCAAAAAATAATTTCATAAGAAAAAAAAAACAACAAAAACAATCAAATATATCATTTCGTAGATATAACAAATTCATAATCATAATTGATGTACGAAGTCAAAAATACCAGACTGAAAACTAACCATAAAAAGGTCTCTATATTCATTTCCAACTTATTTCCCATACCCCACATTACGTGATTACAGTAGGGCGCTCACGACCGGTAAACTTCTGGAGCTGCGATATATCCAGAGCGATTTGCACCAGCGGTTTCAGCGTGTCCTGAGCGTCCGCCAGCACGTCCGTTTTCTCGTAGCTGTCAACGTATATTCTGATGGTGGCGCCACTGCTGCCGGTACCGGATAGCCTATAGATAAGTCTCGAACCGTCTTCGAAGAGTACTCTGATGCCCTGGAAATCGAAACATTTCAGTGGGCGAGAATGGGATGACAGTTAACCACACTTGTCTCAAGTGGAGTTCACAACCAAACGTTTTGATACTGTCTTCAAGTTATTCGAGGAGGTGGTACATTCATTTTTACAGCATAGACTAGAGAATTTTCTGAATCATGTGAAGGATATCGAACCCTCAATACCTCATATATTCTTCAACCACTTTCGTTGAAATTTGGCATTACTTATTTGAGTTTCACTTTAACGAATATCTTCCACAAAAAAATACGCCACCGGCTTTTTTTGTAATTTCTGTGTATTTTTTCAGATTGAGCATCTGAAAATACAACATTTTTGTGTTTACAATTTTTTTCGTATCTCACTCAGTATTGAGAGAAAAATAAATTTAAACAACTATATGTATGTGCAATTATTTTTTTCTCCTCAATTTTGCTCCGTTTTCAAGATACAAGGTTATGACCTATTTTGGAAAAATTGTTATTTTAAGGAATATTTTGAATATAATATTAAATAAATAGCTAAAGAGTAAGTTGACATCTGCCAAGTCGTTCACAAAATGCTGCAATTGTTTCCCAAGACAACCCTTGATTATTTTCCATGTTTCTTTTGTACAGGGATATGCAATTGAGAGGATTTTTTTCATGAAATTTCGGATTCTCAACCCGAAAAAAACAAAACTTACAAATAAGTCAGTGGCGTACTTTTTTCGCCAAAGTTCAATGAAGTTTGAGCTTAATCCCTCAACACGACAAAGGTACATTTCTACGATGAATCTTCAAAACATTCGAAATGCAGTAGTGATAAAGTTGCAGCATGTTTTGGTCAAGTGGGATGTTCTCGAAACTATTGTTCAACCATTGTCCTTCTGAATAAAAAAACTAGAACTCGCTCGAGTTCCAGCCTACTAGTTTTTTTATTCAGAAGGACAATGGTTCAACAGTGAGCACAATTATTTCAAACAAAATACCACAACATCATCATCTCCACAATTTTTTCTGAGCGTATTGAAGATTATTTTAATTTTTTCCATAATGTTTTTGTCTATTGGATCCGGAGGACTTTTTCACAGATAGCAGCGTAGGTTTGTCAACAGAAATACTGTACCTGATTCTTGGCAACACTTTTATCGATATGATCGACATAGGAGAAATTATCCATTTTACCGACTTTGTACGATTTGCCGCAAGCTGTAAAAGTTTTTCCAACCATATCCGGACTCTTCACCAAATTTTCCAAAAGCTCCATCATCTGATTGGCAGACTCACTCTCACATTCTTCGTAATCGTACCTAAAATCATTCGAATTTTTCATGATAGATCTCTGAAAACACAAGAAAATAGAAACAGAAGTATTTCGGCAATTTCAGTGAAATATCTTTTTTCTACCACCACTAGTGTAAGTTGGTTATAACGAGGAAAAAACAATCGCAGAAAGCTTTTCATTGCACACAGTTTCCCCAAAGTGTTATAAAATATGAGCAAGAAGATATATTGTTTTATTTCACATATTAGATGATCATCCAATATAACTACCCATACATGGAGATCTCGACGAAGACAAATTTGAGTTTCCTCAACTTGTGTCGATACTTGTCTAATTTCTGCTTGCAAACTTTCACGCTTTCTTTCCATTTTTATATCTTCATTTAATAGAATGTCTTCGTGTATTGGTATCTTTCATATCTGAATCTACAGTAGGGTTGATTAATTAAACTATCATCAACTATACATATCACATTCCTACCATGATATCGATGAAATCTGTGTATGTATATTTACATTATAGTTTACTCTCTGTATTTCAATTGTATTATACGGGGTGAGTCAAAAATGTGTACCGAGCTTTCTGGGGGTGATAGACCATTGAAAAATAAGTGTAGTTTGATGATTAAACTCATGGCTCAAAATGCATATTAAGGGAGATATATCCTTCCAAAGTTGATAAAATTAAAATAATTTCTCCGCATAACTTCTGAACGATGAAAGCCACCCTATTGAAATTTCGTGCATGAATGTATGTTGTCAAAATACATTTTTTCGTCACACTTCCACATTTCTGATATTGTTATAAAGGGTGTTTTCAGAGGGTGAGTCATGATTTTTTGTAAAAAAAACATGAGCATTCGATGGAGCGAAGAAAATTACATGAAAAAGGTACTGTTATTCAAATACAAAAAATTGAGCCGTTCGTGAGATATTTGAGTTTTTGTAGTTACATGATATCAGCAGATTGATTTTATTCATCGCGAGATTCATCGGTAACAATATTTTAGCAGGCCATGATGAATAATTTTGTTCTCAATTTTGACGTTCATGTCATCAACATTCGAGTCAACATTGTTGTAGTCGATTTGTTCGTGTGGTTTTTCTGTGTCATTTATCACTGCGATTATCAACTGAGATTTTAAGAAATATGGCAGGTTATTCGTTCTCTGAACAAAATGATATACTTCTAATGCTTGGCGAGTGCTTCGGCAATGCAAATGCTGCTGAAATATCTGAAATCAATCTGCTGATATCATGTAACTACAAAAACTCAAATATCTCACGAACGGCTCAATTTTTTGTATTTCAATAAGAGT
Organism: Gastrophysa polygoni; assembly: GCA_963576655.1. Classification (NCBI taxonomy): domain Eukaryota; kingdom Metazoa; phylum Arthropoda; class Insecta; order Coleoptera; family Chrysomelidae; genus Gastrophysa; species Gastrophysa polygoni. The sequence goes on from OY755093.1 coordinate 11,193,147, forward strand.
ACCTTTTTCATGTAATTTTCTTCGCTCCATCGAATGATCCAGTTTTTTCACCGAAAATAATTCAGGGAAAAAAGTTTTCTACAAAAAATCATGACTCACCCTCTGAAAACACCCTTTATAACAATATCAGAAATGTGGAAGTGTGACGAAAAAATGTATTTTGACAACATACATTCATGCACAGAATTTCAATCGGGTGGCTTTCATCGTTCAGAAGTTATGCAGAGAAATTATTTTAATTTTATCAACTTTGGAAGGATATATCTCCCTTAATATGCATTTTGGGCCAAGTCATCAAACTACACTTATTTTTCAATGGTCTATCACCCCCAGATAGCTCGGTACACATTTTTGACTCACCCTGTATATCACTGATGATATTAATTATAATAACATGTGATTTAATAGTTGTGCACTTCAGATTCGACCAGTTCATTGATTACAAAACTTAAATTGCTTGGTGGCCGCGCTGGTTGGGTGTCTTTCTCGGAATTCAATAGTCGTGAGTTCAAATCTCATGGGGCCCAATGTTTTTTCCTGAATGTATATCGTTTTCGCCACTGAACAAGCTCCAAACTGAATTGAAAATGTTTTTTCGTCACTGAAGCAGTTTGGTACGCATAATTGTTCCATGCTGATTGTTTTAGTATAGATACCCAATAATATCACATGAATGGTGCAGACCAAAGATTCCCATTTTTAATAAAATCCGATGCTCTGTATACACCTACCTACATACACACCGAATTTTGAAGGATATACAGTGTCAAATGCACCCATATCAAACCTACCTAGTGAAATAATTTCTTCCGTAGATACCCCAATGTTCTTTGAGAATTTCTTCGACACTCATATTCTTGTGCTCTATGACAGAAAGCCACGCCAGCACGGCCCAAATGCCGTCCTTTTCTCTGATATGATCGGAACCGGTACTGAAAACGAAATCATGATATTCGTGTTGAATGTAAAATTAAAAAAAGTTATGTACGTCTATATGGGTTTTGAATATGCTTGACTTACCCAAAACTTTCCTCGCCACAAAGAGACAACCTTCCGGCATCCATTAAATTGCCGAAGTATTTCCAACCGGTGGGTACTTCGAAGAATTCTTTTCCTAATTTAGCAGCAACTCTGAAATTTCAACAATTGTGAGATTATTGACCGTACAAAAATACCAATATTCACTTTTTGAGGTGAATTCATGATAATTGTTTATATACGAACTGCGTTATCATCTGATGACGCTAGATATTGATTTTGTTTTAGCGAAAATCTACTAAAACTTTTCTCTTCACATAGATTGACCATACCATGGTATGGTTAATATATGCTCTTGATATTCTTTGGCAGTTGTTTATATTGATGATGTTTTCAACATATTCGACTCATTTTCGACAACCTGTATTTTTTTAAAAAACACTGATTTACTTCAGGTTTTCTGAATCAGATGTGATTTTCATCGACTTTAAGAATAACTAGAATAGTGTACAAGAATCACCAGAACGAAATTCACACTGGGTGTAAAGTGAAACTATCATATTTAAATATTTGCGATTCTGCCTGAGCTCAAAAGATTTTTTTGATGAAAACTCATTTACCTTATGATATATTGGATTCATTTCGAGAAGTTTTTCAATTTTTTTCTGCATTTGCTGTTTTTTTTTCTTACTACACGTTTCTATAGATGCATCAAGATAACAATACAGAACATTCTACAACATTCCACTCATAATTTTGAAAACAAATCAGAATCGTTCATGATCATGGTATAAGTTTTACAGAAGACATTTTGAGGTTTCGTGACGTTATTCTGAATTTCCGGACGTTCGAATTTTCGAAGTGATTATCATTGATCAAGTAGAACTCTTCGGGAGTATATCTTTCCTTGGATGAGATTAGTGAAAATCTCGCGATTATAATGAAACATTATCGAATATAATGAAAATTAGTCTCAAGGTAGGTACACAAGTAGGCAATTTATAATTCCTAACGCATGCATTATTTTGTCCTTGAATTATTAATAACGATATTGTTTTTGTTGATTCATTCCTAGTTGAAGTAGAAATATGTTTCCATTTCGTATATGAATATTGTCTTATTCATATATAAAAAAGTAATGAGAATACAACTCGTGATAAAATTTTTCCTGGAAACATTCGCCGATTAATCTATTCCATTTTGCTGATCCAATTACGCTCATGATATCGATCCAAAACTACTCGCCTATCGGTTCATAGGTTTTTAGACAATCTTTCTCAGAATTTACTTTTTTAGTGGAATTTTCACAAGCAATTTTGTTGCATATATTACTGATTTCATTGACGATGTACTGAACTGTTTTTCAATTATTTTTTTCAATAATAATGCAAATTGATACGCAGAATATTATATTCTGCATTCAAATAGAAATAAGATATAAATAGTTCTCGCATAAATAACAAAAGCAGCTTTTCCCCACCATAAAAATGACATGAACACAGATAATGAAAATTGTAATTTTCATTCAATGATAATAATAACCTCATTTATCGAATTTATAGTGACTTCTTTGCACTACACAGATTTTTGTCTTACAAAAGTTACAGAAACTATATTATTTGAAAGCCGACATTTCAATAGATTATTCCGTCATCAGTAGGGCTTCAAAAGCCACGAACATATATCTTTCAAAGATGATCACAATCATACAAAACATAATCCTTTTGGGATAATATATTTAGTAGTTTGAAAAAAGTAGTTTAAAAAATAATCACAGCATTACAGTGAATCGAAGGAAAACTGATCGAGAACAACTTGGTATAATACTGACACAAATCTTGCAACTTGAAAATGAAATTTAGTGTAATTTTTGTGTAACCTCTCATCGATTATACAAGATACATTATTGAATAACATTTTCACGTTGGCAACTTATTTTCATGTGGAATTCTTGATTCAACTTCGATTCACTGTTATGCTGTGATCATTGGTTCAATTATTTTTTTTCAATTACTTTTAGAAATTGTGAAAATTTTATTGTTAACCAGATTTGTCCAAGAAGAATTACTTATGAAAATCTGACCTGTCCACTGCAGCAGCAGTTGGCATGGATCTGGCAAACCCATTTACACCATTCTTTCGGAAATATGGAATGCATTCAAGATTATTGGCAATCACTGCCAAACTGTCGCTAGGAGTGACGAAGAAAGCGTTTTTTCCTATTATCATGTTCCGGTCCTGAAAAACAAGCATAATGACAGCCCAAAAAAAAAATATAAGGTGATTCACATATGAATGCAGAAAACAAAAGAATTGGATATACAAAATATACTTTCTTGAATATCTTATAAAAATTATCCTCGTTTATTTCGCATATTATCCAAAGTGTACACGTTGTTCGAATGAGATATCTTCCGAACGAGAAGAGCTGGCATGAGTTATTTCCAGTTCATTTGACTCTGTGTTGTTGGGTGAATCATCCTGTGGTTCAGAATTCTAAGAACTTACACCATCTCCATCAAAGGCTGCTCCGAAATCGTAGGTAGTATTGGCCTTCACTTTATCTACGAGATCTTTGGCGTAAGTGAGGTTAGGGTCCGGATGGATTTCACCGAAATTGTCTAGAGGTACTATTCGGCAGACGTTGTTGTCTGGACTAGCACCTAATTCTTCGACGAATATTTTCCTTACATAAACACCGGTGACTGAAAAATAAATGTTTTATAGATAAATGAAAAATATTATATTTTTATAGTTTATGTAGGTATCCTTTCGAAAATGAAATACTTCATGATCCTGTTCACACAATCTACATTACTGAAAGCGCATCAAAATATTTTACCCAATACAAAATTCAATATTCGTGACTATTGAGATCTCAAAAAGATATCAAGTAATTTCCATGAAATGCATTCCTCAGAAAAAATTTACGAAATCTTTTGAACATATTTCGATCATCATAAATGGACCATCCTATATTTTCTAATTTTTAGACATAGTTTTGGATTCGCAAAAATGTTCAGAATCATTTCATCAGATCGAGAGATACAGGGCGTTTCATTTGAATTTCGAAACTTGATGGTCATTTTTGGACAAATCACCTGATGTGTTCTTGACTTCTTGATTATCAAATAGTGTTTTATTAGAATAACAGAATTATTTTTCGACTACTTCTCCACGTGATGTTTCTTACTATCTTTGACGAACTGACAGAGAACTAATGATAATTTCTGGTTCATCTCACCTATTCTACTTCTATAATTCTATAATAATATCAATATTAGCAGGAAAAATGTGATCTATATTTCTTGACAAATCATATACATGGAAAATTTATGAGCAATAGATTTAGATTCAAGAAATGCCAATCATATACAAGGCGGTCCATTCGGAAAAGGAAATTTTCACCCACTTTCCTAGTCCAAATTTTGAAACCACCCTGTATATCATTATGGAGATTTCGCTGGAAGATCAAGAGCTTTCAAGCTTGTGATTTTCGTCACCTAACGCTTACTTAGCATCTGAATGTTTTGAATTTTAAAAATATCCAAGTTTATTTCATGACATATTTTTTCTAAATTTTTTTCGGTATAAAATATCATATCGAAAGCGGCTCTAAATAAGTATTGGAAAATATCAAACAAACTTGATGTCGCATCAAGATACAAAGATTCAGAAAATTAAATAATTTACAGGGTGTTCCATTTGAAATAACAAAGTAGCTGCTACTTTCTGATACAATAGGCAACATTGTACTGTATTTTAGACTCTGTAACTGACTCACCGCCATTCATGGAATCAATGAGCACATTGAATGGAGGTCGTTTATCAGTTCCACGAATGAGAGTTCTCAGTTTTGGAAAATCAAATATCTGTTTCATCAGGTCCACATAGTCAACGGTGTTATCGACAACTTCCACAACGAAATCGCGTCCGTCGACCTGAAAGCATACATAAATGTCGCACACACAAAAAAAATGAGTCGGATTTATGCTACAATCATTAGAACTACATTTTCATTATGTTAAAATTATACATCTCTGTCAGGGAAATTTAATTATGATAGTTCTTCAAGGAATGCAAGCACATCATCCATCTACATCGAGATCTATATATACAGGGTGTTCCTAAATATTCGGTTCATTTTATGACTGAAAGTTCACATAAATATGGGTATGCAAACGCTTTGTTACCGATCTATAGGGTGTTGAATGTTCAAGATATTTTTTAGGTGTTTCTTTATAGCCCCTGCAGTTTTTGAGATATTTTTGAGATAAATGGTTGTGGGAATCTATAGAGATTTCTTTTCAGTGGTCATGTCTCTTTTCTTCCCCTAACTTTCCCCTGAAGATACGTTTCATCATAATCTCTTTATCATCTTGTAGTTTTGACGAAATTGAAATTTTTAAAAGATCTGGGAAGCTTCTGCATTATTTGGATAGCCCCATTTTTAATGGAATTCGACGGGCCAGTCGGCAAAAATTGAGGCCTGCATGAATGAGCCTGTATTTGTAGTAATGATTTATTACAATACATCCTGAGTCAATTACCTCCTTATGTTTCAACATGATAGGAAAATCCAACCGACTTGAATAATTTTTTTTTGTTTCATCTGTCTCAGTACAGAAAAAACAAAGAGGAATATCCAAAAAATCGAAAAAATCGAGTGTCTCAAGCGACTTTCAAGCCTAATCGTTTCCCAGCATGTTTTTTCTAGATCTGTTAAAATAACTTTTTCCTCTGAAAAAGGATACATTTTCTCGAAGAAAACTATGCAATTTTTACTTTTACATAATGTTGTTTGAAATTTTGATTGTGATCGATTGAAATGTAATGATTTCCCATTTTTGTGAATTGCATATTCAAAAATCCGTATCAGTTTCAAGACTAACGTCAATAAACACGTTAAGACACACTTGTCAGTCTTGTCAATGAAGTCGGTCTATCAGTTCACTCAATTTGACAGGAAAATGACAGGGATAGGGTTATCAACATGAACGTTACATAAATCCGCCGTTAATTATCTCACTTACATTGAATGTCGTAACACCCAGTATATCGATGAGTCTATCAGTTTCCAGTTTTGGCGTCGTTTTATAGCTGGTGATTTTCTTTGATTCCTCATAGATGGCGTCACTGACTTGATCTGGGGCGGGGCCACCATTTTCAATGTTATATTTGATGCCAAAGTCGTTTCTTATGCCACCAGGGTTATGAGATGCAGTCAAAACAATACCACCTTGAGGGACAAACCGATAATTTCATTTATAAAAGATGTTTACATTTTTTTGGTGTTGTTCACAAGTAAAATCAACAACATTGCAATGCGGTTCAGGACTATGTGAAGTATGTGAAAATGGATTTTTTTTATCTTTATCTTTTGACAACACAACTTCTTATAGCAAACATAACATACATGATTAATAAACTGATCATAATGGAAGACTAAAGAGTTTTGGCCTCCTTTTATGAATTTTCACCAATGAAAAAATTCAAGAATTTGATTTCTGATTGATTTCTGATTGATAAAAAACAAAAAGTCCAAATCATTATGTTGAGAACATCATTATTGTTTCGCGACACGAAATTATTAGTAGGCAGCAAGGTAGGCAGTAGGTGAAGCAAGTGAAATTTATCACAAATCGAGGCTCATATTCAAGAATATAGTTCTTTTGATTGACAAGACATTTCTAGGACATTAAATTCACAGATTATATAGATTATTGATATTCACCTAATACATTATGTCTCCTTATCAGACTTGAAACAGCAGGAGTAGATAAGAGTCCCAATTGTCCAATGATCAGTTTTGACACCTGAAATTGATGACAGACCCAATTTTTGTGGATTTTTCTCAATAATAATCATTCACCAGATCTTATCAGCATCAAGTCAAGAACCTCTGAATTCGATTAATTATTTGGAAATGATTAAATGTGATACAATCATTGCACAAAAGTCAACTCCAAAAGGAATGGCATATAGGTATGTTTAGGCAACAAATTTTCAAGTACCTAGTACAGAATATGTTATAAGTATCTATTGTATTGGTATTCTTATTCATTGAAGATGAAATATTCGAGCAGAAGGATAAACACTCTGAAATGAACCATTATCTTTATCAACATTGTGAACTGTGATTTGACTTCTTGACAAAATTGATTTATTGAAAAACAGGCCAAAATTTATCAACCATCCATTGAAAACATGTGAATAATCTAATTCTAATGTTATTAGCTGCATTTTGCAAAGCAAATTTAATGTAATATTTTCGAACTGTTATCATTCATATTTTTGATATGACTTCAATTCCATTTTTTTTTGGAACATAAATAAGATCACATTATTCAGAAACAACATTTGTTGTAATATAATAGGAGTGATAAATATATAGAGACTGTGCAATACACAAATTGAAAAAGGACACTCACCCCATTTGCAGAGGCTATTCTGATGATGATATTGATAGCCTGCTTTGAGAAATATCTACCATCTCCACCAACAATGAGTGTGGAGCCTTTCACTTTTTCTCCCAGTACATTCAAAATACATTGGATAAAATTTTCAGTGTAGTGTTTCTCCATGAAAACCTTGACTTTCTTTCTCAAACCACTGGTACCTGGCTTTTGCCCCTCAAAAGGGGTTGTTTCAACAGTTACTGAGTCCAGAGACATAATGTTGTACTGTTCGTCCTGGAAATAGAAATAATCGAGGAAAAATTATATAAACAGCAATATGCTCTGATTTCTCAATCTGTATGTTAGGATGAGATAGTACTAAAACATGCGATAATATACGAATTTGAGAAGTGATAATATTTCAGAATTTATGATCCGGTTCATAACATCTTTAAAATGAAGGTTAGAATTACGCTGTCTATATTATTACCTTTTCCGACGGTGACTAATTGTGAACTGATTCAGTACCCTAATAAATATAATCTTTATTTATTTATCTCTCGAAGTTTTTTACAATACTGTTATTTTACTTGAAATTCTCTTGATATTTCGAATATAAACTCAATGTCTCAATGTCACTAGTAGGTCATGAAAAGTGTAGCGGTGTTGTCAAACAAAATTTTCATTTTGTACCGGATTCACATATAAGGTATTCATTTTTCCATAGACCTATTTTCTTAAATATCTATTTGTTTGTTCATAGATTTAGATCAACTCATCCTAATTCCTCAATGAACATACTGAATTATTCCATACACATTTCAGTTTCCATTTTCGTACTGTTTTGTGAATTGTTGCTTCAGTTCCAGAGTGGGTGATCTCGAGAACTAGAGATAAAATTTACAACGTGGCAACACCGACCAAATGCGACTCTGAGCATTCAAACATAAGTTTGCGCACTAGTATCAAAATTTGAGAGAAAAATTCAAATAATATGAATATCTTTCGTCTTTTCATGTATCTATCATAGGAATATGGCTTCCTGACAACCATACACTTCATAGAGATCGAAAATAGTATCATAATCAGACCTATATCACAAAATTGGCTATATAATGTTTACAGCGATGTATGCAACTTATCGTACACGGCATTGCCTATTGGCTTGCCTATATCTATTATAAACTGGGTACCTACTTACACAGTTTATAGCTTTATAAACTGTGCTACTCATGTGCTCTTGGGTTTCCAAGATTGGTTTCTCGACAAAAACAGCAGATTATTATCTTCAGTGTTTAAACCAAAACAAATCAATATCTTTCTAATATGTTGCCATCGACAATGATCTTCGAAAGTGGAAAGCTCCATCCTTCATTTTTCTAATTATATTTACAATTTTAAGATCTGTTGGGTATATAACAGAAAATTTCCAGAAGTATGATAATAATCACTATCTATTATTTAACTATTAACACCCACGTTCAGATAGATTTATGCTATTAGTGTTAAAAGAGGCGTCCTCCTTGAAACACAATCAATCATATCAAAATCCAAAACAATTCTTGAACGAAATGCCTAGTAGATATTGTACTTACCGAGGGTATTTACCCAAATCCACATTTGATTCAACATTAGAAATTAAAAAATAATTACGTATTCATGACACGCTTCTTGAAAATCATGTTTTAATACAGCTATCTATGAAAACAACGAATAATGCATGTGTTACAAAAACAAATAATTGGACTATCTTGAATTAATCAAGAAAAAGTAGGACAGGAACGTGATTTCGAGATATAGGCGAAAAACCAGAAAATGTGCCAAACTTTCGACGAAAAAATAACGAGTGACCCAGAAAACATGGAGGGTGAAGAAATAAAAACTGGATCAAAACTTTCCTATGAGAATGCTAAAGGGCCTACATTAATAGGTGGAAAAATAACAGTAACAGTAATTTCTGCCTTAGGATATAGTATAGAAGTGAATTTCGACTTGTTCGTCCATGGGATGAGTCACTTCGATAGCGTTGACAAGCTCCAAAAAAATGCCACACAGCTAATAACATCTACTCAACATATCATAATGCCGAACCGTATTTTTCTTATGGTGAATATAAGTGAGAATGAAACATTCCTGACAGCAAGCTGTCCTCCATACACGGAATTCTAATGGTTTGTTTTTTTTTGTAAAACACATGTTAGATCTGTTATACTCTACATATGCCACAGTTGATCTCTTTCCATCGCATCAACATCGAACTACGAAATTTCGTGAATGGAATCTTGATCAATTTCGTCTCTGGCATCTCATATTACTGATGATAATTTCGGTTCTGTTGTTCCACAGCAGAATAACGATGAAAGACCGTTCGAAGAGAAAGGTTTTTGGGATTTTCTGCGTGTTTTTTGTGTAAAATGTGCATTGTTGAATGTTCTCCTGTTTGAACTGCTGCTCAAAAGGTCGTATGATACTTATTTAATGCTTATTGTACTGATCCAAATACTATTCTTGCTGCGAATCTGTTCAGTTTTCAGTGAAAAATATCAAAATTGGCATTATTGACGTATTTTTAAGATAATAATGTCATTAGGAAATCGACAACGACGATTGTTACAGTTTTGGTAGAATTGGGGAAGAAGGAAATTACTACATCATACAATGCAATGAAAAAAAATTCAATAAATCTATCGCATCAAAATCGAAGTACGAAATTTTGTGAATGGAATATCAATCCAATTTCGCCTCTGGCATCTCATATTACTGATGAAAATTTCGGTTCTTTTAGTCAGCAAGAACAGTGATATTTTTAAGAGAGCGTTTTTGCGAAACAATTTTGAGATTTTGTACTGTTTTCTCCTGCGAAATGTGCCTTCTTAGAAGGTCGTATGATATTATTGAATGATTATTGAACTGATTCGAATACTATTCTGTTAGAACCTACTCTTTTTTTTTGATAAAGAAACATCAAAGTAGGTATATTTGAAAAAAAAATAAGACAGGAATATCTCCGAGACATCGATAACGACGACAGTTATCATGAAAATTTAAATACTTACGAGATTTTGTTGATACAATCCCAATCATCTTAATTTTTCCAGATTGGGATTTTCTCCCCACTTTTCTAAATTCATATATTATTATATAAATGGAAATATAATAATTATTTCAATATATTTATGGTGAGGACTGATTTCTGATCTGTACAAAATAGTACCTGCGATTTGAATTCAACCTTCAGATTCCTATAAGAGGAATTCTATATTTTGTCAGACTAGAACTGCTTCAGAATGAAAGAATCTTGTCGCCCTCATTTTGAAGGACTGAGAATATTAATTTTTCAGCTTTTAATGGGATTTTCTCTCCTCGTTTCTCTACTTATCTTGGTGGACGTTTCGGGAACGAATCTGCTCCTGTTCTCAACACAATTGAAATATTTTCCTCTTCGTAAAATTTTCTCAATGTTTTCGATTTTGACTTTTTTTTTTCACTTTTCAGTGTCAAAATCGGAAACATTGAGAAAATTTTACGAAAAGGAAAATATTTCAATTGTGTTGAGAATGGGAGCAGATTCGTTCCCGAAACGTCCACCAAGATAAGTAGAGAAACGAGGAGAGAAAATCCCATGAAAAGCTGAAAAATGAATGTACCACCTCCTCGAAGAACTTACAGACAGTATTTGAGAATATTAACCTCACCTTGCCTTCATATCCTTGAAGTCCTACTATTTTTACATGAAAATAAACCTAAATTTATCTCGTCAAGTGCCAACACCAGACAAAATAATAACACCATTCTACTTTCTCAAAACAACATAGCTCTTTTTCGAAAAAGAGCAATATTTGTTCGCTACAAACTATATTTTATTACATAAATTATCAGTAACATCCTTGAGTATTCAACTAGTGTAAATATTCAAAGGTAACATACAAATGCTTGAGTATCAACCTGTTCAAAAAACGAAGAATGTGTTGATTGACAAATCCGACACTCTTTGAGAATTTTTGGAAGATGATAATTTCAATCTATAATAATGTTCAGCATTGCAGAATCAACGATGTGGAGATAGGATGTTATCTCAAGGTATCATAGAAAAGTATCACTTCCTTATATTCGATAGCTTAGTTCTTATAGATGTTTCTACATGATATACAGGGTGACCCAATGTAAACGAAACAAGGTATGCATTTTACTAAAAGATCAAGGAACTGACATTAAAATGAATAATTCTTCATGCAATGTTGGAGAGTACAGAATCAAAAAAACACATGAGGCACTTCTAAGATGAACATCGTTCTAGATACAAAATGAGAAATAGTGATGGAAGGGAAGAAATCGTTACTTTCCATCACTGGGCGATCATTTTCATGAACGTGATTTCTCGAGAACGACTGCATTGAATTCCGAAAACAAGGAAGCATTGGTGAGAGATTTCGATTACCTTCAAATTGATGTATCACTTGACCTCTTATCCCATTTGAAATTCGAGGGTTGGAGCACACCCCTTCGAGGGGTTTGAAGTGAAAAAAGAGAAAACATGCGCAAAATATTTCTCCCTCAAAATAAAAATAGACCGGTTCGAGCGTTTTTTTTTTCTGAGAACGATAACTATGTCGAATCGATCTTGTTTCGTTCTCATTGGGCCACCCAGTATGTTTCAGATAAAACAAACACTTTCTGTTCTACTAGCAAAAATTTATCGTAATGTGATGATTTATGTGTTTAGCATTTCTGAGTATCCAATCTATTGAGTATTATACATACGAACGAAAAAAACGAGATAATGAAATACAGGGTGTTCCATTGGAGACACTTTGAGTTTGTGACGTGTCTCCAAAACTATTCCCCGATGAAACATGAGTACGCCACTGGATTTCGCGCAAAATTCTCTGTTAGACGTGATTCTAAGCTCGACAGTATTTTTTTACTAACTCATAATCGCCCTGTATCTTTAGGAAGGAAACAGATATTGATGTGTCAAACAACCACTATGATGAGCAGAGAAAGTGATTTAGAACTAACTACTACGAGTAATAACTTAAATAATAACAAATAATTTGAATAACTGCTGCCACAAATCAGGCATGTGAAAATTTGATCACACGCATAGTTATCGAATGGAAAATATGGAAAAGCCCTCAAATCCTACAATCCAAATAAACCTGTAGGCTCAAACAATCTTCACAATTTCATTTATCACACATTTTCGATACACCTGTGTTCATAATATAGTCTGTCTGATGTCATTTCCTTTTTCGTTTTCTACTTGAGGTTTCAAAATTTGCTGTGCATTCGAACTGAAACCAATCTGGAATTCCTCTTGGGTATTTGATATTGATGTTATAAAATAATCTCATAGTTGCGTTTCCGTTAGAGCTTATCTGGTATAACGCCAAACCACATTTATTTATTATCGTCATAGCACTTGTAAAAACAAACGATTTTCTTCATATTTATGTAATAATTTATACATATTTAATATACCGACGATATAATCACTTCAGCATGAATTTGAATTCTGTATTTGGGATGGGAAATCTAATTTTCCTAGCCATGCTACATGGGAAACAGAATTGTTTATGTACAGGGTGGACACATTTAAGTGCAGAGTTATTGGGTGTCATTACAAAAAACATATACTCACATATAGATGATTACAATACCAAGAGAGCAATAAACTAGAGGATGTGAATAAATGTATCCACATCTACCAGATGGGATTTGATTCGATTTGATTTAGGAACCTTAAATGATATCTGATGCAAATTTCACCTATTTTTGAGGTTGTCTGTTTAAGATACTGGGATTATTATTACCCATTCCTAATGATATAGTTGAATGACATTTCTGTTTGAGAAAGTTGACAACCATAGAAAAGTTTGACCATCTCGAAAAAAATCATCTGACGTAAACGTCTGAAACATTGCAGTTCAATTATAATTTGCTGTTTTAATTCTTCGACCTTTGAATAATTTCAATGTCATCAGCTACTTTCGAAAGGAAAAAACTGTTTCACCTATAACCTATACCTAGTCATTTATGATTAGAATATCACTACTACAAGAATGCCATATGAGTAGTGAGATCAAAACCGATACTTAACAATTGATAACAGCTTTGATATTTTGACGAAACAAGTGAACATTGATTGATAATAATGCATTGTAAATACAAGAAGATATCAATAATTGTGTTATGAAGATTCCACAATGTGTATGAGTTTGATTCATACGTACTTGTTTATTGAAATGACATTATTTGAAATGATTTGATGTGATGTTAATCACTGAATTGATTAAACTATTAGAGTTTTCGGAAATTGTCGACTTGCTGACCGATTTTGCAAAATGAAACACTATTTTTGTCCTATCAACCTTTCAGTTCAAAAAATATGAGGGAAATTGTTCTCAGGAGTTGAATGAGTGTTGAGTTGTTTAGTTTCACCATTTTTTTTGGTACGGTAAGTACATACGTGCCCAACAGTTTGATGAGTTTGACAAATGTTCAAAGTGGAAACATTGTTCAAAACTAAGAATACAATGAGATCAATTCTAACTCATATGAAAACCAAAAAATTGGAAACAGTCTTCGAGGAATTGTATCTATAGGATTCCTGTTTGTAGATAATACTATACAGGTGGAACAAAGTGGAAAAAATCTTACTCTATCATATCTATATATATGAAGGAGTCAAAGTTATATATTATATAGTTAAAGATATTCAGAGAAATCATCATTACATTCCCCAATAATGATTATATTGTCGAGGGTACGGTTGAATCCAGAGGCGACTAGATATCAGAGGAAGTGATTATTGGAAAATAAAGTAAACTTCGTGTAGTCTCGGCTAGGCTGAACACCAAGTATTTCTCAAAATATTTAAGGTAAGTGTATCGGCGTGAATACAAGTTTTACTTGAAACATTCCTTTGTATTTTTTATCTTGAGTGAGTTATAGCACTTCCACACACTAATGTGCCAGCCTGTATTTTTTTTATTTATTGACAACACGAAAGGAAATCCTATAATGTTCGAGAAACATCGGTGGAATTTTGGGTGAGAAGGAAGGTGTTGGAATTTTTCTTGACAGTTTGGAGGTTGTGAGCATCAGGAAAGACTTCACTAGGCAAAAGAATTCCACAACTTTGCCGTTCTATTGATGAACGATGCTTGGTATAGCGATGTTCGACAGGTCTCGAGCCTGACAGTGTAGGGGTGACCAGCCTGAGCTCGTCTGGTTTGTCTACTAGGAATCGCACGTGGTGGCATAATAGAAGATATTCAAAAATGATATGATATCTATAGAAATGAGCCTACTCGATCAACCTATCAGAATTGAGAGAAAAAAATCATTCCAAAATATACCGAGTCCTCAATTCCACCACCCTCGACCCAGATAGCGAGGGTACTTGAAATAAAAAATCCACTTCGTGGATATAACCTTGACAATATATACAGAACGAAATCTCACACAGTCGTCGTCTGCTGCACGAGAAAGATAAAGTCGTAACGAAATGTCATTGAGATTTGCGGTTGCCCATTCCAGATACACTGCCCTTATCGCACTGACCATATTTCCTTTTCCACGCCTAGGACGGAAAATATAAATAGGAAAAAATATCCATACGGTCATTCACTGCGTCTTATCATTCACTAGTACTGAACAGTACCTACTTCTGTGTGCCCGGGAATATTCGACCGACGTTTTTCGTCCAGAACCTGCCGAAGAACTTGTTGCTGTAGGGCTCCTCATAGGGTAACTAGCGTGTTTTTGACAGCTAGCTGCCTTTTGAAGGGCAATATTGCAACGATCTCATTCGTCTGTCAGTGGGTGGTACTCAACGTCTACAGTGACATAACATGTTTGGGATAAAGTATGGAACCGAGTAAATATCTTTCCAACGAAAAGAACGGTATTTATGAAAATTTGCAGGTGAGTTCAATGGAACAGAATGCATCTGATGTAAATTTTTTTTGTTGATAATATACTTCCGGTTCAACCGAAAATGCCATCAACTTCTTCAATTTAAATGGGACACCCTGTATACTTTTACAGATTTTGAAAGAGCTTGTTACTTTGAATTCATACATACTGAGTTTAGTATGAAAAAAATTGTAAAAAACGAGAAATATAGCACTTCAATCAACTTCCTTTGAGGTTTTGCATTAGAGCAAAAAACTATTTAGATCAACTAATTGATGTTGTTTGTATGCATAATAATAAATTTCACAATCACCATAACGGATCATCATTAGAATTTCAATACGCTCTTTTTCACTCAATTGAACAATTCTAAATTGTGAAATTTGTTAATTGTACGTTTATTTATTACTATGCATACAAACAACATCAATTAGTTTATCTAAATAGTTTTTGTTCTAATGCTGAAAACTCAAAAGAGGTTGATTGAAGTGCTATATTCGTCGTTTTTACAAAACTTTCTGCACTGAACTCGGTATGTATGAATTCAAAATAACAAGCTCTTTCAAAATCTGTAAAAGTATACAGGGTGTCCCATTTAAATTGGAGAAGTTGATGGCATTTCCGATTGAACCGGAAGTATATTATTCACAAAAAAATGTAAATCAGAAGCATTTTGTTCCATTGCACTCACCTGCAAATTTTCATAAATTCTTCCATTATTTCCATTTTCCATCTTTTTGTGGGATTTTCTCTCCTCGCTTCAAAAAAAAATGAAGTAGAAGTTATTAAAAATTATTTCAATATATTTTTAGTAAGGACAGATTTTGTGATCTGCCCCAAAATGACACTGCGCTTGAAATTAAACCTTTAGATACCTAAAAGAGAAATTCTCTATTTGTCAGTGACACATTGTTTTTGAAAAATTTGGAAATACAAATATATTCAAAAAGAATAAAACCTCTACTTATCTTGGTGGAAGTTTCGGGAACGAATCTGCTCCCGTTCTCAACACAATTGAAATATTTTTCTCTTCGCATATTTTCTTCAATATGTTGTCGGTTTTCAATATGTTTTCGGTTTTGACAACATATTGAAGAAAATTTGCGAAGAGAAAAATATTTTAATTGTGTTGAGAACGGGTCAGATTCGTTCCCGAAACTTCTGCCAAGATAAGTAGAGGTTTTATTCTCATTAAATATATTTGTATTTCCAAATTCTTCAAAAACAAGGTGTCACTGACAAATAGAGGTATCTAAAGGTTCAATTTCAAGCGCAGTGACATTTTGGGGCAGATCACAAAATCTGTCCTTACTAAAACTATATTGAAATAATTTTTAATAACTTCTACTTCATTTTTT
Organism: Gastrophysa polygoni; assembly: GCA_963576655.1. NCBI lineage: Eukaryota > Metazoa > Arthropoda > Insecta > Coleoptera > Chrysomelidae > Gastrophysa > Gastrophysa polygoni. The sequence continues at coordinate 11,209,801 of OY755093.1, forward strand.
TTAGAAGCGAGGAGAGAATATCCCACAAAAAGCTGGAAAATGAATGTATCACCTCCTCGAAAAACTAACAGACAGTATCGTTCTTTTCGTTTAAAAGATATTTACTTGGTTCCATACTTCATCCCAACCTTATGGAGGAAGATAATTTTAATAATTTCAGAGTATGATCATTTTTTTTCATTTCGTTTTAGTAAGTAAAATGAGGTGGTTTCATATAACATTCATCATCATTACATTAACATTACATTATCACTAGGAAAGATGAAAGCATAAAAACTTGTAAGTGTAATGTAATTACATTAATTCATTTCATGAACACGTTCGTTATTTTCTAGGCTTCCATCTATAGAAATTATAATGTAATGTTTAGTGTGATGATAATGAGAGATTTATGAATCCACCTCAATTTCTTATCGATAAATGTTTGATAACATGCCAGTTTCATTTATTGACAATGCTCTGATTGGTTTTTCATTCCTATGATTCGTTATTTTGTGTCAAATGAAATTTGAATATAATCCTTAACGTATTTTTCTGAGAAATAGCAAAGCTTGGGAGTTCTGAGCTATACCTAACGCCCAACTCATTATATCCGATGATATTATATCTATAGTCTGATAATAACACTATGTTTATTACAATCATTTTTCGACTCATTTATGCACATATAGTCATATAAGTTTGATCGAGAATCAACTTGGTTTACATGCGTCAAAAGTACGTATGTTTTGACAACTGTAATGTTTTGACAGCTGTTGAATAAAAGAAATGAGTTTTCAGTGAAGGATTTGGCAGAAATACAACAAACCAACTTGTGACTGTTTTCATTACCTATCTTATCTTGATTACCTTAATGCTGATAAGCTAAATGTAGTTTGTCATCAAATTATTCACTCCATCAGTATTGAGTTTTCGCGAAATGAATGTTTATTGGATTCAGAGTGTGTCCCTTCTTATAACGACCTTTTGTTTGTTGGTGAGCATACCCACGAGCTATATACAGAGTGTTGAAAACTTAGCAACGAACAATGCAATTATTCTCAGTAATCTGTATATCAAAAAATAAAAACTTTGTCTGGTTTTATGAAACCACGATGCAAGTAAAACTTTCTTTCATATGTTCAACTGGAAATTTTCGAAAAATTATTCGTTTCAGGGTATCGAAATTGAAAAATCTATCATCCTGTAACGTTTACTTTTCGTCGTTTCAGTGTTCAACAGCAACTGGATCAACATGCAAGGAAAATAATATTTTCCCCGACGACGAATCGGACGATTCCGTGGAAATGAATAACTTCTTGGATAAACTAGTGAAGTATACAGGGTTGAACGAAAGTGAACCTTATTATATAACAGTGGATGATTGTCCTGGGACAGAGTGTTTCGTGAATCCGAATGGCACAGCAATTTGGGATGCGAGGTTAGGACCATTTTTGTGAAAATTTCAAACCATCATTTCGACACTTCAGAAGCACATCGAATAGTATATTCTCCAATGAGCGTGTTATTTATTTATTTACAAAACGGGACAAACCCAAAAAGAGTATTCACAAATGTTCAGGTAAAAATAACATTAAATGAGTTGATTGTGTTACATAATATGCGATATCGTGTTATGTACAGTTCTTAATCAAGTGTAGTGCGGAATACAATAACTAGGCATGATTATATGAACGTTTGAGAAAAGTGGTAGAGGTTTTCAAGGGAATTGAAAAAGATGTCAATTTCTATTGATTTGGATATGGAGTTGTATGATTTACAATATCTATCTAGTGGAGAATTCGAATAGTAATTAGTTTCACTCTGATTTGTTTGGAATGAGTATGGTCCTCTAGTATTATACAGAGGTACATTAATTGAAAGTTGGTTCAAGATTGAGATGCAGTCGATACCGTTATTCATTATTATTTTATAGAGAAACTTAATATCAGCTATTTGTCGCTTATCTGCCAATGATTTTAGATTGAGTCGCATTTTAATTTGTAAGGGATCTTTGAGATTACGGAAGATTTTTTTATTGACGTAGCTGACGAATTTGCTTTGCATAGATTCTAGTCTTTCAATGTACGAGATGTATAGGGTGTTCCATATTACTGAAGCGGAACTAAGCTGACTGTTATCATGACTATTATTCATGACGTCGAAAATTATACGATTATTTCGTAATAATCTGCAAGTAAGAAACCACGAAGGAAGCCGCTCATAAATTGAGTGGAGAATAATCAAAGTTTAACCCATTTTGATAGATCAGTTCTCATGTATATGGGACATTGATATATGGTGACTTAGAATGGATGGACAGAAACACAAACTGTTGATTATTATACATAATTTGAATTTCAACCAATATTGAAGCATATTCGAATTTTCAGTGCAACATTGTAAAAATCTCACTTTCCTTTCCAGGCTATCTCTCTATAACAATAACATGATGGCCAGCTTAGATGAAGAAGATGAAGATAAGCTGAAAATGACTCTGGACGGATGTTTGTGCTACAGTGCGAATGACACCGACTACAAAGACTGCATGAAGACGGTCAGGACGAAAATGATCGAGGATATTGACAACATACTGATACCTGAGTTCAAGAAACTCGTCGAGGCTGATGAATGTGCTTCCTTTTCGGAAAACTGCAAAGTATAGGGTTGAAAGAGAGTGCTACCAACCGAGCCGGAAACAAAAGATATGATATTATACAGAGTTTTCTAGGATAACGTTCGTATTCTCCAGGAGGTGATTGTACAGATAAAAAGGTTCCTAAACTGCTAAACTTCTAACTTCGTATACGTGAGTATACGAACGTTATTCTGGGACACCCTGTATATATCTCTAGTAGATCGAGCTTAGAGACAGAGGAATTGAAACGACCGTAAGAAAGAGACGCAGCGATGAAAAAATCACATGACTGTTGGCATTGTCGAAACATTTTGATGTGAATCGAGTTAATTTTGTATAATATTTTTCACTCAAATTTATTGTTTAGCGAAGTTTATTGAGACCGTAACTCTCTTGGCAAACTTTCAAATTGTGTCACTAAGGATGTCAATTATTTTACTTCTTTTTCCAGCTTTTTGTGGGATTTTCTTTCCTCGTTCCTAAAAAGATAAGTAAATTCTTATTGAATATATTTGTTTTTCCAAATTTTTCAACAACAAGGTGTCACTGACAAATAGAGAATTTCTCTTTTAGGTATCTGAAGGTTTAATTTCAAGCGCAGTGACATTTTGGGACAGATCCTAAATCTGTCCTTACTACAAATATATTGCAATAATTTTTAATAACTTCTTCTCTATTTTTTAGAAATGAGGAGAGATAATCCCACAGAAAGCTGGAAAATGAATGTACCACCTCCTCGAAAACCTTACAGACAGTATTTTACTTCTGGTCGCCAATTTTATAAGACTGTAACTCTCTTGGCAAACTTTCAAATTGTGTCACTAAGGATATCAATTGTTCGCCAATAAGGCACTACTTTGGAGACTTCATTTCAAGAAATAAAAAATAGAAAATTACACAATTTTGGAAATTTCAACTAATTATTCATTGAAACTATGATTCTAATACCAGGTGATTCAATAAGAGTGACGAGGTACTGTATCTCAGGAACTAAAAGTCGTAGAAGTTTACTTCTTAAGCTTGAGGAGTATATACACCTTTTTTTATACACCTGGTATATACTTGACGAGGATACTTTCCCATGTGACATTTCATTGAGAAGTGTTTGTTATCGCACATCATATCAGATATAATCAGTCATAAAAATTTTCCACTTCTTCGGTTCTCATAACTTTAATCAGTATGCGGAAACTGCCAATAATCACTAATTGAATTTTTCGATATGGGTTGAACAGATACGAGGGATTGTCCGTAGATAATGAGACAATGAGAGGAAGATATAAATGTATTTTTCCACTACTAGCCACCACTATTTATGCTTTCTTCGACCCGCAAAAGAGTATTTTTCTTCCAGTGGTCAGAAAATGATTCCGCATTGATCCGCTTTGATATTCCCTATATACCTATTTCCAACGGTTTTCTTCTCAATCCATATTTTATTTTTTGGTTTTATTTTTGGCAGGAACTGACCTGGATTCATGGATGGTCGAATGCAGACTTTGATTCTGAATCGATTCGCTATAACTTTCTCTATACCAATTTCCAACGCTTTCCTTTTTCGTTTCGAGAGACAAACAATGTATTGGTGCAAGAAATCAAAATGGAAAATATGGATTGACAAAGTTATCATCTGAAAATAAGTTTTTTCGAATTACGAAACCCTCTATTGAAAGTCTACCTCGGGAAACCCTGTATATGGGATTGAAACTTGGAGAAGCGTCTTATATTGGTTCCAAAAGAATGCAATGTTATAGAAAATATGTTTAACTGATTGAGTACAGTATTTGTTGGAAGAATAATAAATTCTGGAGACTGGTAAATCCTCACTCAAATTCGTCTTGCAGGACTGGGACTAGGACTGGTAAGTAACTGTCTATTTCTAGTGTTTCTTTGAGGAAAATGGTGAAAAAACATAGACACTAAGGATAATCGTAACAAATAATAACAGTCGACCAGAGAAGTGGATCATAATATGCCCAATAATGATGATGTCGGGTATCATACTGTTCCTATGAAGTCGTCAATATCCATGCTGGGTGTCACCACCAACAGCGCTCTCTCATGGGACGATCATGTGAGGTCCATTGCGAAAACTGCTCCACAAGAACTTGGTTTTCTTTTCCGTGCGAAAAGGTACTGTACACCCGAGCAGCTCCTCAAAAACCCAAACAAAAATGGTTACATCAACATATTGAAGTATTTCAGTCCATGGAATATCCAACCTAGTCTGAAACAGACTGAAAACTGGGAATGTTATTGATAATAATCCTAGACTAGGTTGAATTTCCCTAGCAACAATCGGAATATACATGCTATTTTACCAAATTTTGTTTTTTTTTCTAAATCACATCAGTAGTAGTACCTAATAGTAGTAAGTAGGTACATTATGATTTGAATATCCTCTATAATCCTCTTAAATCATCAGAAATGCCTGAAAATACAGAAAATTTTATAAAATCGCTTCCGCAAATTCTACATCCTGTATGAGATGAGGCTGAAATTACAAAACTGTTCCGAGATATTCGCTCGAGGATGTGAAAACAGAGATTTACGAGAAATAAACTTTGAGCATTGAGCAGAAAAAAAAATTGAGTAAAAAGAATGTAGTTTTCGAATGCTTTGATCCGATTGAAAACCGGTTTAAAAGTTATCGCAACATGAAAATTGTCACTAGTAATACCACTAGAGGTCAAATTATTTCCGGAAATTTTTTCGAGCCCATGAATATTTTGAAAATTATCCCGAGTCGAAGACGAAGACGAGGGATAATTTTCTAAAAATATTTATGAGCGAGAAAACAAATTCCGGATTTATTTTGAACTCGTGTGGTATTCGGTGAGAAATGTGTTTCCAACAACATCAATTTTCGTCTTAATCAAGTTGACAAAACCTGTCATTATAAACGTCAAAAAAATTTCCAGTATAATTTGCTGTTGGGTACCCACTAGAAAAAAATTTCCGATAAAATTCATCCGTTGATATGGTGATCTGACAGAAATACACGTTCTGATTGGTTAAAAATCACACAATTTTCGAAATAATTTGTGATTCACTCAATTCTTTGAGCACTTCAACAACTGAACCAAACGACCTGGACGAACATTAAAAAAATAGGAAACTCGATCGATAGAAAAACGATTATCCCATTGAAAATAATGAGAAAGTAGTGATGAAAGTAGTGAAAAGTCCGAATGTTTTTCTCGTTCATCTCAACATTGCAAGCAACGAATCTTGCATACCTATTCATTTATTTATTCAATGCTCATGAAAGATATACAAACAGACAAAAGTTTTTTTATCTGTGGACAACACGAAAGGGAAACCCATGATGTTCGAGGAACATCGTGTTAGTTAGCGGTGGAATTTTGGGAGAGGAGGAAGGTGTTGGAATTTTCCTTGAAAGTTTGGAGGTTGTAGGCATCAGGAAAGACTTCACTAGGCAAAGAATTCCACACAAGTATCTACATTATAGCATAAAACTATGGAATATACATATAAGTACATAATGCATATCAGTTTGTATTGGTAGTCATATATATAGTTGCTGAATCTTTGTCGATAATTTGACAGGTTGTAAAACTCCTGGAAATAAAGTAGAATTCAACTATGATTTCGAATACCATTTTCAAGCTATCATTGATTTCATTTTTCAGCTTTTCATGGGATTTTCTCTCTTCGTTTCTAAAAAATAGAGTAGAAGTTATTGAAAATTATTTCAATATATTTGTAGTAAGGACAGATTTGGGATCTGCCCCAAAATGTGACTGCGCTTGAAATTAAACCTTTAGATATCTAACAGAGAAATTCTCTATTGGTCAGTAACACCTTGTTTTTGAAAAAATTTGGAAATACAAATATTTTTAATAAGAATAAAACCTCTACTTATCTTGGTGGACGTTTCGGGAACGAATCTGCTCCCGTTCCCAACACAATTGAAACATTTTTCTCTTTGCAAAATTTTTCAATGTTTTCGATTTTGACACTGAAAAGTGACAATTTGGTAGACGGAGGAATTCTGGCTACAAGATGTTTTCATTAATTGATATCGAATTTTCCATTTTCATATTCAAGTTTCAGAAGTGGATGCCAAGTTCTATCTATATCAACTGAACAAGAAGCAATATAATTGTCTCCGTTCAGGAGAATGCAAGCAGACTCTTTGATTTTCCGTTTTTGGTTGTTGTCTTCTTTTCCTATGATCTTAATATTACCCCAATCGGCCATATATGTTGTCCATTTTCAGTAAGGATATGTTCAGCTTATTTTGATTTGTCAGTATATCTTTTCTTTATATTGTTCTTATGCTCTTTCATCCTTACTGATAGAGGCCTGCTGATTTCACCGGTATAATATTTTCCACAAACACATGGTATACTGTAACAACAATTCTTTGATGATTGTTTTTCATTTTTCGGTTTTGTATGAGTCAAAATCGATCTCATTGTATTTTCTGTCTTGAACACTGTTTTCACTCGAAACTTGTCACCAACACGTTCAATTTTTTCAGATATTCATGGAATGTCTCTGTCCTTACTACAAATATATTGAAATAATCAACTTAATAACTTCTACTCTATTTTTTAGAAACGAGGAGAGAAAATCCCATGAAAAGCTGAAAAATGAATGTACCACCTCCTCGAAGAACTCACAGACAGTATTTATCATTGATTTCGTTCAGAAATCAGAAAAGTGAATATTTCGATCTACCCCCGTAACGTGAGTAGCTCCGAATTCTACCCCAACAGGCGCATGGTCTCCCACAAAGAATCGATACCGTTTCATTCATGTAGAATCCCGGTGCCTGCCCGAAACCTCCCTTCACCTCCTGTGGCTGATCCCTTCGCGTAACGCCTCTCCCGTAGGATCAGGTGGCTCTGTCGTCAGTGATAGATCAGCATTCGCGACTTTGCCATGGTGGTGTGAAGGATTCCGACAGGATGATGCCGATAGGGAATTTGAACGAGAGGAGCTATATCTTGGAAGACGGGAGGAGGAACTTTTCCGAAGAAAGGGTGAGTCCTCTGTTCGTATATTGTGCAACGAGTGTTGTAAACGCCAGTTGGACAAAGAAGAGTGAGATTTCATTCAATTGTGTCTCAGTTCGAGAGTCCGTTGGATGGAGAGGAATTGGTGATCAGAGCTGTTCTACTTTGCTGAGTTTTCATTGGGTTAATATGTCATTCTTGAGGTTTGTTTTCAGTGATATTGAATTGTTGATTGTAATAGAAAACTACGCGTCCGCGTACGTATCCAATTGCTCTATTTTTCCTCCAAACGGCATCAAAAGTGGCTTTTAAATGACACTCGACAGGCACAAAAGCTGTATTCTTACTGCTTAGTCAGAAAAAGTGGACTTCTTCTGCTTAGGCAGAAAAAGTTCGTCTATAACCGATGAGTCTGCTGTATGTGAGTTCATATATTCATAGTTCTTGACTTATCCGGTATAGATTGAAATCCACATCTCGCGCCAGGTATCTTATCTCAGGTGGTGTTTATTTATTTATTTGAGAGGAATACAAAACGGGACAAAACCAGAAAGAGTATTCACAAATGTTCAGGTAGAAATAATACTAAATGAGTTGATTGTGTTACATACTATGCGATATCGTGTTATGTACTATTCTTAATCAAGTATAGTGCGGTATACGATAACTAGGCATGGTTGTATGAACGTTTGAGAGGAGTGGTAGAGGTTTTCGAGGGAATTGGAAAAGATGTCAATTTCTATTGATTCGGATATGGAGTTGTATGATTCACAACATCTATTTAGGGGAGAATTCGAAAAGTAATTGGTTTTACTCTGATTTGTTTGGAATGAGTATGGTCCTCTGGTATTATACAGAGGTACATTAATTGAGAGTTGGTTCAAGATTGAGATGCAGTCGATCCCGTTATTCATTATTATTTCATAGAGAAACTTAATATCAGCTATTTGGCGCCTATCTGCCAATGATTTTAGATTGAGTCGCATTTTAATTTGTAAGGGATCTTTGAGATTACGGAATATTTTTTTATTGACATAGCTGACGAATTTGCTTTGCATAGATTCTAGTCTTTCAATGTACGAGATGTATAGGGGGTTCCATATTACTGAAGCGAAACTAAGCTGACTGTTTACATGAGCCATGTATGGTGTACGAATAGAGTGAGTATTTTCGATGTCGTGATAAGTCCTGATCAGAAATCCAAGTGCTCTGTTAGATTTTTTGCGATATAGTTAATATGTCAAATAATAGTTTGGAGTCATACAAGACCCCCAAGTCCTTGCCTTCAGATGTTTTCTTTAGTTGCTGCCTATTTACATGGTACTGGTGGTGGAAAATGTTTTTGTTCCTTGTGAACGTGATAGAATGGCATTTTTTGAGATTGAGGAACAGAGAGTTCTTATCGCAGAATTTCACAAGATTATCAATATTATTTTGTATGAGAAGTGAATGTTAATGGCAATAACTCATCTTCACATTCAATTAAATCCATTTCGAATAGTTACTTGATGAATTTTTTAAATTGACAATGACATCAAAGTAAACAGAAACAACCCAATAAACGTCATCAGCGATGAAAATTATGATGATGAGCCCAATAGCTTTGTTGAAATAATTTCATTACACGAATATTGTGTGAATTTGAACATACGGATTTTTCGTGAGATTGGAACGAATTTAGAGGAAAATTTATATGTTTCACACGGCAGAAGAGAAGATTCAATGTCTTGGCTGCTTTCCTATCCTGTGCTACGAAACACCAGTCGTGACTTCTCTGCCTATATAGTAAAACAAATAACTACTTTTTGGTGATACGATAGATTCTAGACTGGACTGGAAAAATCACATCGACAATCTTGACAAAAATACACAAATATCTCGGTAATTTTTTTTATACCAAAACGCTGTCCAAGAAGCATTTCTAACATTCCTCGAATTGCTGAGAGTTGTGAATCATTTTTTATAGGGAAGAAAATGAGAAAGTGAAAGATATTGATCGGAGATGGACCAATATCTCTCGCGAATGAAGACGAAGACGAAATTTCAGGAAACTTCACGCTACCTAAATTAGTGGATTTTTCATGCTGATCATATCCTGTTTGAAATAATTTTGCTTCTATCGCATTCTGCAGGAATATTCAGGACAAACTACCCTTTCAATAAGCCAGATTCTTCAGGACCTAGGTTCATATAGTTTCCTCAATTTTCAGTAGAAATAGCCCCACTTGAAATATGACTCACTAATTTCAGGACACCCTGTATGAGCGTTGTATTATAAAATTAATCTTATTTTCAGGGAAGCAGTTTTGATTCGAATGAAAATGCATTCGATGACATGAAACAGCTCATAACCGTGAGTATATCCTCATTATCAATGATCAATTTGAAATTAGTAATATTATTGAATGACTATTGTTGGCTCCTGTAGTTCGTATATAACGCAATTCAAAATTGAATTTATATACGAATTCCATAGGAAATAAATACTATGGGATTACATTTACATGTTACATTTTCTTCAGTTTCTTAGATCAAGGATAAGCGCTCTCAATCTAATTGAGTTCAAAAACATTGATGATTTAGGGACTAACCGTATGATGTTTGATTCATCTTTGAAACAAATCATAGTACATGCCTAGTATCAGTTCAAATATAATGTAGACCATCAATTAGAAATCCAAACAACTTGAGAAACACCTCAACTTTTGGAATCAAACCAGAGGCAAAAAAAATTCAAAGTATATGGGGAAGAGAGAGTTTGTTCCAGATTTTTATTCATACTCTTCAAATGAATTATGAGAGTTCTTACGGAGATCTTGATGCACCACCAGAATTCAAACAAATTTCCAATGAAAACAAGAAGCAGCATTTTGAAGAAATTAGAGATAATTGGCTTCAGGAAAATTGTAGTTTGGAACTCACACATCAAATTATAATATCTCGAGATTATCTTTCAGAACTTGTGATTCATTTCACTTAGAGTTTCCATGAAATCTGGACATGTTCGACTATGGAATTACTCATACAAGATCTATATATTCCTATTTGTTATATTGCCCCTAATAAATACTTATAATGCCTATGTTATACGCAATGCATATGTTTTTGTTTGGTCCCTTTGAATAGAACCTGAAATGAATAAATGAATCATACATTTTCTCAAAACAGGAGGAAGATAATGAAAAAACGAACACTCTTCCATGGGCTAGCTTCAATTTTATCAATTCCATATTGGGGAGCGGTGTGATAGGTGAGCATGTTCATGATTAACTGACGAAGGCAACTTGTCTCTGATTTAACTGATCAGTATACATATATAAAACATCTGAAAAAACACCATGGATCTACTGTGGTTATTTAAGCATGAACCATAAGAGAATGTTATTATTTAGAATTAAAAGATGTGCTTCAATACCAAAATATGGACTTTCATGGAAAAATAAACTTTTCTATTGAAAAATCTTGTATAGCACATACCTCTGTTCGCTTCCAAGAGTTATTGTATAATGAACTGAGATTTTTATTTTTTTAGAGTATCACAAACTTCATGTTTGTCGCAAATATATCAAACACAACACAACACAATACAACAATATTGCGAAAATTATTCTCAACATGGTAAATTGTCGTAATGATAATATACGTATTGAAAAACTCTCATGTGAAGCACAAAATTTTCATTTCATTTCCAAATGTTCATTGAAAATCTGTACAAATTATTTGCCAAGCAAAAAAATATTCATATTGTTTTGGCATTGAGGCATAACTTTTGATTCCAAACAACTTTTTTCATCATCATTTATCATTTTGCTGAATTTTCTACAATGAGGGTACCATACTCTTGAACAATTTTTATATTATTTACCCACCTTATATACAGGGTTGGGATAGAGTATGGAACCAAGTAAATATCTTTTAAACGAAAAGAACGGTATTTATGAAAATTTGAAGTTGTACATTTTTTGTTAATGATATACTTCCGGTTCAACCGGAAATGCCATCAATTTCTTTAATTCAAATGGGACACCCTATATATTTTTACAGATTTTGAAAGAGCTTGGTATTTTGAATTCATACATACCGACTTTAGTGTAAAGAAAAATCTTAGAACGTAAACTGTTTGACTTGTCTTGTTTGACATTACCATATATTGACATATCGTTTTGTCTTGTAGCTTCGATAATTGTACTTAATTGATTCAATATTCGAACGTACAAAAAGATCTTATTCTGTTTCAGGAATTCCCTATGCCCTTCACGAAGCTGGCTTTGGTTTCGGGATCTTATTACTTATTTTCGTTGCCTTGGTGACCGACTATTCTCTGATCCTGATGGTCAGGAGCGGCCATATTAGCGGCAAGTTCTCCTACCAGGGTATAATGGAAGCGGCATTCGGAAGGGCTGGATATATTTTATTAGGACTACTTCAGTTCATTTATCCCTTTATAGGTATAGTATAGTGTTTCATTCATTCCAACAATTATTGACAACATACATTTTTATCAGTCATCATTCATACAAGAGGTCAAATTCAAACTCGGTGACTCGAGTTGTATACTGTACTTTTTCTACGGCTGCTCATATGTCCTTCAAAGTTCGGTATATATTGAACGATTGTTCTAGTGGAACGGTCTGGGGGATTCTTAGCCCTGATTTTTTCGTGCTCTATTTCTTAATGTTGGCCGGAGAATATGAAAATTCAGGAGTCGAGATGAATCAAATGAATCCGGAGATGAATTGAATTTCTCTCAAACTGTTTCAAACAATGCTAATGAAAAAATACCAGCTAAAGTCTTTTCTCAACAAGTGTACTGGGGTAACCGAATCATTAGTAACCAATGTGGATATTGAATTGTGAAACAATTCTTCAAATGTTCCTTACGATATACAAAGTGGTTCAAAACGAACGTTTATTCTAAGGTGTGTCTTCGAGGCTCGATATCTCTCTTAGGAGTGACATTAGGAAAAGAAATTAAATGACCAACTATTGTTATTTCGACCTCACTTCTCATCTCAGCTGTAGCTGAGAACGTGGTATATTGGAAATTCTATTCTATTCTCTTAATTTTTCAGCTATGGTTTCCTATAATATCGTAGTGGGTGATACAGTAACAAAGGTGATAATAAGGCTGACAGGAATGAGTCCGGACTCTCTGTTCGCCAAGAGAGAGGTGATTGTTCTCATAGCCAACCTCTTCATTACCATCCCTCTATGTCTGTACAGAGACGTGGCCAAGTTGGCTAAAATATCCTTCTTGAGTTTGATTTGCATCGTCTTTATTCTCGTCTCCATCTTCGTGAGGATCGGATCGATAAGCAATATAGTGTGAGTATAATCAATATCTGATGTACAGTGTGTCCATTTTTCTCGGTATTTCTCGAGATAGACTGTTGTCTTTGGAGATATAGAGAGTTGAGGATTTCCTTACTGGAAAACAATGCCGCAAACAAAACTTTGAAATTCTCACTTTTTGAGCACCTCCTGTATCTCTCTATCGGGCAACTCATCATCTTCAATTCGGGTTTTTTCTGTTGCAGAAAAGAGCAATTAGAATAGTTGCAAACGCAAATTAAAAGGACTCGTGTAGACCCTTATTTGTAAACCTTCATATTATCACTCTCCTCCCTGCCGAGTACATCTATCAGTCGCTTGTTGAAATCCACAAAACTTCTAAAAAATTACAGGCACGCAGTGATATTCATTGCTATCAAACAAAAAATGCCAACAACCTTGTTGATGATGTATTTAGATTGGAAATTTCAGCCAAAAATAGCTTAGATATAAAACTTTTCAATAAACTACCACAGGAAACCAATAACCTAACACTTCATAATTCAAAAAAAATCATCAAGAAAGTACTATCCTGAAACACTATTTATAATTTGTTTGTAGTTTGAACTGGCAATCAGCACTAATTGTCAGTTAGTGCACTGGTAATTATGGCTAATTGCCACTTCAAACTGGCATTTATCCCTAATTGCCAGTTCAAACTGGCATTTATCCCAGTTCAAAACAATTAAGCCATAATTGCCAGTTCAAAATGGCAATTAGCCCTAATGACCAGTTCAAACTGGCAATTATAAAAAACAAATCATTATGTTCGTGTAGTGCTGAACTGGCAATTATGGCTAATTGCCAGTTTGAACTGGCAGTTATGGCTAATTGCCAGTTCGAACTGACAATTAAGGCTAATTGTCAGTTTGAACTGGAAATTAGGGCTAATTGCCAGTTCGAAGTTTCATTTATGGCTAATTGCCAGTTTAAACTGACACTTAGGGCTAATTGCCAGTTCAAACTGGCAATTAGGGATAAATGCCAGTTTGAACTGACAATTGACTAATTGTCAGTTTGAACTGGCAATTGAGACTATATGCCAGTTTGAACTGGCATTCATGACTAATTGCCAATTTAAACTGACAATTAGTGCTAATTGTCAGTTCAAACTGGCAATTATAAAAAAAAGTCATCATGTCCGTTCAGCGCTTTCGTAATAATCAACTACACCAACTACTCTACTCTCTACTCTCTCAACTTGTTGGCACAGATTAGTAAAGGTTTCAGTTGTGATATCGGCAAGACAAAAACTGCACCATATTAAACATTTTGCAGGTAATCATTTCCATGAAGATTCATACCAAAATATGTTTTTTCATATGGGAGATCCTGTACATTTCTGTACTGTTCGATTTGTATTTTTACAAGCTCATATGAAAGTTGACATCTTTTCATTTTGTAGCTGTCATACATGTATATTATGTATATATATATATATATATATTATGTATATTATGGAATCAGATATAAATTGAATTAAAATATCTGATTGATCAATGGTTGATGAGAAATTCATTTTAGATGCAATATCTCTATTGGTATTACTTTCTTACATAACTTATTTCTCGTAATTTCTGTAAGACATCTTCACTTATACGATTGGATCAGTTGTTATTATGATATCTGAAGGCTTCTTGAAATAAATATAAAGAATAATCGCAAAAAGTAATTTTTCGAAAATATTATTTTCGTTATCAAAGATTTGCATATCACTGAACCATAGCCACATGATCCCCATTTGAAAAAATAAACCATGACTCAAAATTAAACATTTTTCAAAAGTTCTGGACGCCACTGGATAATACTATTAACAGTGCCTCAAAGTGCCTTAGATTTGAAAGTTATTGTTTAACTTTTCAAACAACCACTATATTCGAATTGAAATTGAAAAGTCGATGAACTTGAAAATAAATGACTACAGGTATCGGGTGTCCCAGATATTTCAGTTATTTGCAGATAAGAAAATTAGAAAACATACGTTTCGACCAGAACAATCACCATAACCCCCGAGAAATTGCACCCTCATGTTCGTTTTGGTTCAACTCAGTCTATTTCATTCTTCATTCTTCAATATGTAGTTGTGAAGCTTGTTAATCCAGAAAATTAAATTCGTTAGGGGGTGGATTGGAAATATTTGACCTGTTCCATGGCCTGCACGTTCTCCAGATCTCACGCCACTGGACTTTCTCCTATGGGGATATTTGAAACGAGTTGTCTTCGAAATTCAAACAATAAATATTGAAGATTCAACCCAGAAAACTAGAGCTTCCAGTACTCGCGCGTTGATTCAACATTTTGAACAATTTCTCTAGTATAATGTATTATCCAAAATACAGATGAGCTCAAAAATTGATATTTCATTTGTATTTTTATTTGCCATAATTCTGCATGCCATTCTAGCTACCATGATGCATCATTACGACACGTATTTTTTTTTCAATTTTCTTTCCTGCAATCAACTGAAATATCTGCTGACCTGAAACCTCTGGGACACCCGGTACAGCAAATTTTTGTTTCCGCCAGTGAATTTGTCTTGAAAAAAGAGATGGAGACTGTGTCTTTCTTTTTCTCTTTTACCTCCTATAGTCACCGAACTACCTTGTGTAGACATCAAATTTTGCTCACCCTGTAGATTCCTACAGTGGGGGCAAAATTGGTCGTTTTCACGTGCTATACCAGAAATCCGATATACTTGTTACGGGGTCGATTCTGAGGATATTCGAATGTTTATGTGAACGGATGTTTGATCATATCGTGAAATATCCTCAGTGTAACTTTGAGGTTTGAAAAAGTTGTCTAATCATTTCTTTTCAGACCGCAGCATCACGATTCCTGGAGATTCATAAACAAAGATATCATTCCGGCAATCGGAATAATGGCTTTCGGTGAGAAAACCTCGTCGAATAATCTCGGCATATTTCATTATCATCATCATTTCATTGATTTTCGCAGCATTCATGTGCCACCACAACACGTTCTTGATTTACGGATCTATCGCCGAGCCGAACCAGAAGAAATGGGAAATTGTGACGCACGCTTCCATCGCGACCAGCTTGATAGTCGCCATCTTGTTCGGCATTGCTGGATATACGACTTTCAAGGCATATTCTCAAGGTGAATATTGTGAGAAAGTGTTCCTTTGAATTTCCTGTGGGTTAATTCGCAATCAGATATTTGGGAATCTTAACACCGACCTCGTTTCTACACGTGGTTTTTCAAACCAAAATTGATGCAGCAGTTCAAAATCATACTCATTACAACATAACATGATCATTATTCATGCTGAAATGTTATGAGGATGAATCTATCACATTGGTAAATCTCCAGAGATATTCTCACCCTGTTTTTATTGAAGAAATGAAAATCAAAATGATTATTTCAGATTAAAAATCTGCCCAGAAATGTTACTGCGTCTGGAATTTATCTTTCAGGTATATTTGAAAGA
Organism: Gastrophysa polygoni; assembly: GCA_963576655.1. Taxonomy (NCBI): domain Eukaryota; kingdom Metazoa; phylum Arthropoda; class Insecta; order Coleoptera; family Chrysomelidae; genus Gastrophysa; species Gastrophysa polygoni. Next base: position 11,226,182 of record OY755093.1, read on the forward strand.
GAAAGTCTCTGATGATATCAGTACCATCTTGTTTAATAAAATTTTGAATTGAAACGAATATAAGGATGGCCCTGAAGAGGTTTTAACGAGAACCTCCTATATATTTTTCAGAACAAAACAAATCGATTCCAGCAAACTTACCTTCCTAGTTCGCATATAGGTACAACTTTCAAGGTAAATATTGTCAGAAAGTGTTTCTTCGAATTTCCTGTGGGCTAATTTGCAATGAGATATTTGGGAATCTCAACACCGACCTCGTTTCTACACGGGGTTTCTCCAACCAAAATTGATGTAGCAGTTCAAAATCATACTTATCACAACATAACATGATCATTATTCTTGCTGAAACGATTTTAGGATGAATCTATTACATTGGTGAATTTCCAGAGATATTCTCACCCTGTTTTGATAATGAAATGAAAATCAAAATGATTATTTCAGATTGACGAGGAATTAAAGATCTGCCCAGAAATGTCACTGCGCCTGAAATTTACCTTTCAGGTATATTTGAAAGAGAAAGTCTCTGATGATATCAGTACCATCTTGTTTAATGAAATTTTGAATCGAAACGAATATAAGGATGACCCTGAAGAGGTTTTTATAAGAACCTACTATATATTCTTCAGACCAAAACAAATCGATTCCAGCAAACTTGCCTTCCTATTTCGGATACAAGTACAACTTTCGAGGTAGTATTCAAGGTGAATATTGTTAGAAAGTCTTCCTATGAATGCCCTGATGGCAATTTTGCGAAGAGATGTTTGGGTATGTCCACATCGACCTTGAATTTCATGAATGGATTTCATTGTCGGATTGATCCAACAGTTCTAAAAGAGGAGACATAAGAAAAATAATCATCATTTATGATGAAATTTTATGAGGATAAATCCAGTACATTGATAAATTTTTAGAGGTTATTTTCCCGATTTCATTAGATTTACTGTCCTCGATTTCTAAAAATGAGAATTGAAATCATGATAATGCATCAATGATTGGCCTAAGAATGTGACTGCGTTTGAGATTTGACTTTAAGATATCTGAAAAAGAAATGACGTGATGATAGTCAGTGCCATCTTGTTTTACAAATTTTTTAAACATGATGAATAAGAGGATGACCCAGGAAGGTCTTTAAAAGAACCTACAACATGATCCTCAGAACAAAACAGTTCGATACAAGCAAATTTTTTTAAGTACAAAGTTTCTTAGTTTGAGTGCTAGACAGTTATGATGTTTTTCTTCGGAAACTTTTTCCACTATTTCGAAAACTGGACCAGATCCGTTCCCGAAATGTCTACTGAGATGAGTATGAGTTTCGTTTTCATTGAAAATATATTAGTATTTCCAATATTTTCAAAAAACAAGGTGTCAATGACAAATTGAGAATTTCTCTTTTAGGTATCTGAAGTGAAGTGACCCTTTGGGGCAGATAATAAATTTGTCCTCACTACAAATATATTGGATCAATTATTTTAATTTCAATTTTTAAATTTCGAAACGGAGAGAAAAAGTCCAAAAAAAATGTGGAAATAATACATAAATAATATTGACCTACAGACAGTATCTTATGCAATGTTACTTCTCTACTTATATTTTCATTTCTATTGAACCATGAACGTATATCCTTTGACAGGTCAGCAGGAATTGTTTCAAACTTTCTTTAATTGTTTAATTTGCATAATGTAATGTAATGTAATAGAGTTTGGATGCTAAGAACTCAATTGATGAATTTTGCTATGCAAGGAATTGAATGTAACTTTTGATAACCTGTATTTTTTCTTAATTTCTCACTTATGAGATAGTCGATCATACATCTAAAATTGAATTCTTGTCTGAGGTCGAACACTTCTGACCCCTCCAGGACAAAAAGAAGACTCCGAATTCAACTCCCCAACCAAATACACTATCAGTAGATCATTGTTTCTCAGAAAAGACTGTTTCAGGGGACCTCCTGGAAAACTACTGCTGGGACGACGACTTGATGAACGTCAGCAGACTCCTCTTCAGCGTCCAGATACTCCTCACCTATCCCATAGAGTGCTTCGTCACCAGAGAGGTTATTGAAAGTTCCCTGTTCGGTAGAGATCCCAATGTACCGACTTCTGAGAAGGTCCATTACCTCCTCACCCTGGGAATCGTTGCCACGACCTATGCCATCTCCATCACCACATATTGTTTGGGACTTGTTCTCGAACTGAACGTGAGTATTGGTTCTCGATCAGAATCCACACGTCAACGCTATAGCCTACTGTCAACACTATTGCTGTTTACAGTTGTTGCTTGTTCCTGAACCAATCTCCTCACAGCTCCTTAGGCTGAGCGCATCAAAAGCAGGAAGTGCGATCGTAAAGATCGAAAAGTTCTGCTCCCACACATAGGTTCACCATTCAAGAAGGTTTCGTAAAAAAGATGACGTGAGGAAGACTCTAGGAGGAGTGGGAGTTAGTTGGCTTCATTGTCATAGCTGTATCCATTAGTAATAGCATCTTCGACCGTTGTCGAAGAATTGTCCATGAAGAAATTTCCACCTGGTTTACTTCATCGTGTTAGATTTTTTCAATGTACTTCAACTTTGACACCTCAAAGAAATGGATTTTTCGAAATGGCCTCATTTGATACGTCTTCAGATTCGATACCACAGTTTCAGACGAAAATATTCATCCAAAAACAAAAACGGCTATTGATAATTGTAGATACTTCATAGCAAATTCCCTTCGACTACTGAAGTCTCCGACAACTTTTTTGGTATCTACGAAAGTTCTCGATCCTTTGAAAAGGCTGATTGGCAATAATGATCATTACATGTTTATTCCAATTCGTTGAATTTTGTTATTTTGATTTTTTTTTGATTATACCTCAGACGTTCTGAAAGTTTAGGTACTCCGATAAATGAAATTGTGATCAGCTATGAAATTTTCAGCAATGCAGCGTTGCCGCTTACACCAATCATCTTTGTCATTTCGAATAGGATACCCTTTATTTAGCATTTTTCGATTTGTTACCGCTTCCTGAATCTATTCGTCTGATACTCTATGCCCATCCCTGAAGATTTTCGAGTTGATGATTATTGTACAAATTTTTTCTCTCAAAACAGCTCTAATTTAACGTTTATTGATGCGGTATCTTGATTTGTAGGAACTCGAAATCTTTGGTGCAGCACACCAAGGTCCTGTGTTTTGATTTTGTGTGGAAAAGTTTGTTCTGCATTATACTGGGACTTTAGAAACTCTCAATTTTACCGCGAAATACAAAAAATGTGGAGAGTATTTGTTTTTCAAACAGGGTGTAACATTTGGAATGAAGTAATGTCAATAATCTTAACATTAATTCTCGATGTTCTCTAAACACTATACATAGTATCCGATAATCACAAATTGTATCTACAGGGCGTTCTGGCAGCTGTTCCATTGGCCTATGTTCTACCTGCTCTTTGCTATCTTCAGTTGGAGGAAGGCTTCATTTTCTGCAGGAAGAAATTGCCAGCACTCGGTGTGGTTCTATTCGGAGCGACAGTAGCAATATTGGGAGCTGTATTCCTAATAGTAGATTTCGATCAGATCGATACGTGTTTGGAAGGGACTGTGATGGAATATTGTAATTCATCTAGTATTGTTGTTAACCAAACCATTAGGTCCTAAACAAATTTTTCCATGTCGAAACTGAAGCCTAAACGTTTGAAAACTGTACGTATAGAAGATATTTTGTTGATGTTTCTATTTTTGTTTCTGCATTCGAATATGAGTATCTTGCAGACATAAAATGCATGAAGCAATTCTGAGGATTTCAGTATCGCAACTAGTGAGAGAATTCATTAATTTCATGAATGATTATATAAATTATTTTATTTGTCAAAAATATTTTCATGAATTTCAGTTCGGAGTAAAAAACATGGCGAAAAACATTCAATCAAATGGACAGAGCTTATAATATAAAGTATTACGTGTAAGTACCAAGGAAAAGATATACCTATTTTTCAGGATTTTTTGAAGTAGGTGTCTGATCATCGTATCAGAGTGCCCAAAAGTAACATTCGCATAATGAAAAGCTGGTGATATTGTGATGGAAAGAAGTAGATAGATGTTATTAAAAATTGTATCAATATAGAATGGTACGAAGCTGTGGTTATGGATATAAGATATATGGATATAAGAATTATATAGGCTTGAAATAGGTACTTGCCTGCAAATGGGACTAAATATATTTTTTGCGAAGCATTCTTTATGCCGTTTGGCAAAACGCATTGTATAAAAGATAGACTGACTAATCCCTCTGATATTCCAGTAACGGAATGCCTTTTTTGATAGTTGATAACTCGTTCACAATCAGTGATTTTCGTCAGCCATTTTCGTCCAAAAAACCGTACCAAAACTTTTTTCCCAAGGTTCTATCACGATTATCGAAAAAAAAAAAAGATTTTGCAATCGAATCACTTCTTGTAAACATTCCTCTATATCAGCAGCTTCGAGAATGGCATTTTGTTCTCGATATGAGTGTATACAGGGAGAGTTTGTTGTCAGTTTTGTTCACATATATTTCATGTTATATAATATATAAATATTCATGTTGCCAAATGTACTTTGTGATCTTAATATATAAGATGATTGAAAGCAAATAAATTATATGTGCTTTATTTTTCAAGAATTGTTGAGATAATTCAGATGTTGTACGTAACTTTTTCCTGAGAAATGAAGCACACTGAGTTGACTTAGAGTTAAGTTTGAATATAAAGCTTTTTCAGCTTTTCTGAGTGAGTTCAACTGTAGAATAAGGACTGTATTAGTAAAAAAAAGGTGAGTAAATGACAGCCATATTTAGTCACTCAAAACCCCAATCCCAACATCTGACAAACTTGCAATTTGCACTTCTTGTCCTTCTGATGTTCTTCGATGATATACAAGGTCACATTTTCGTTTTTCTCGAATATTACATCGTGATTCTGATTGAAAACCTCATCTTCTCAACAATATTGCATTACCTGAATGATCTGATTTGGATTATTGGAGAGGAACAAAATGTGCAATCTTCGTTATTACATTCAGATTTTGACATGGTGACTAGCCCCTTCAATTTAGGACAAGTAAAGGTTTTCGTACAGAAAAATGGAGTGAATGATGGTTTAATCACTTGAAATAACTTTGGTGAACAACTTCATCTGTGAGATTGTTTCCCAAAATGCACGGTTTCAATCATCATTGTCTAATTTTGGAGGAAACACCATTCATTTTACAAAAAAAGAAAGAACATTATGTTAAATGATGGAATGCTCTATGTATTCAATGATATTTTATGAAGATTTACACAATTTTCTGTGCAGTGAATGCCAATAACTGTATAATCAACATTTCGAGACTATTCTTATTGCACCACTATTTGCCAAGTTCTTGACTTTTATGCACAATTCGTAATGTAATTGAGACCTCTTGAACTATACAAATTATATTCTATATAGCTGAACGAAAGGATATTGAAATATATTTAATAATGAACTAGAGTCTTGATTGATAACCCAACCAAATTCTGTCTGTGAGTTGATCGAGAAGGTGGTATATTAATTTTTTCGAAATTTCTTGGGATTTTCATTCCTTATTCATAATGAATAATGATAATGAAGAATATGATAGGTGATTATCTCGATATATTTGTAGTAGGGACAAATGCCCCAAAATGACACTGCATTTGAAATTTAACTTCCAGATTCCTAAGAGAAATTCTATAAGTCAGTGACACCTTGTTTTGAAAAAATTATTTATCAATTATCATTAAATATCAATTATTAATTATTAATTATTGATGAATATCAAAATTTCTTCGTATCTAATTGTTGTGGACGAATCTGCTCCAGTTTTTGACACCAAGAAATGATATTTTTCTCTGTAATATTTTCACTAAACAGTGACAGAAGTTGTCAGACAGAAGAAATTTTTGGCGACCAGGTGTTTCTTCATTGATCGATCTCGAATTTACCATTTTCATATTCAATTTTGGAAAGTGAATGCCAAGTATATCTACATCAACTGAACGAGAAGCAATATTTTTGTGTCCGTTCAGAAGAACTCAAGAATCTTCTTTTCCTATGATCTTCTCCATATCATTTTTCGGCTTTTAATGGGATTTTCTCTCCTCGTTTCTCTACTTATCTTTGTGGACGTTTGGTGGAAAATTGAAATATTTTTCTCTTCGGTGAAATTTTTTTCAATGTTTTCGATTTTGACACTGAAAAGTGACAATTTGGCAGATGGAGGAATTCTGGTTACAAGGTGTTTTCATTAATTGATATCGAATTTTCCATTTTCATATTCAATTTTTAGAAGTGGATGCCAAGTTCTATCTATATCAACTGAACAAGAAGCAATATTATTGTCTCCGTTCAGGAGAATGCAAGCAGACTCTTCGATTTTCCGTTTTTGGTTGTTGTCTTCTTTTCCTATGATCTTAATATTACCCCAATCGGCCATATGTTGTCCATTTTCAGTAAGGATATGCTCAGCTAATTTTGATTTTTCAGTATATCTTTTCTTTATATTGTTCTTATGCTCTTTCATCCTTACTGATAGAGGCCTGCTGGTTTCACCGGTATAATATTTTCCACAAACACATGGTATACTGTAAAAACAATTTTTTGATGATTGTTCTTCATTTTTCGGTTTTGTATGAGTCAAAATCGATCTCATTGTATTTTCTGTCTTGAACACTGTTTTCACTCGAAACTTGTCCCCAACACGTTTAATTTTTTCTGATATTCCGGGAATGTATGGGATTACATTTGTTATCAGTGGTGGTTGTCTTTGTGTTTGTTGTATATTCTGTCTGTTCTGAAAAAATTAAACGTGTTGGTGACAAGTTTCGAGTGGAAACAGTGTTCAAGACAGAAAATACAATGAGATCGATTTTGATTCATACAAAACCGAAAAATGAAGAACAGTCATCAAAAAATTGTATATACAGTATACCATGTGTTTGTGGAAAATATTATACCGGTGAAACCAGCAGGCCTCTATCAGTAAGGATGAAAGAGCATAAGAACAATATATAGAGAAGATATACTGACAAATCAAAATTAGCTGAGCATATCCTTACTGAAAATGGACAACATATGGCCGATTGGGGTAATATTAAGATCATAGGAGAAGAAGACAACAACCAAAAACGGAAAATCAAAGAGTCTGCTTGCATTTTCTTGAACGGAGACGATAATATTGCTTCTTGTTCAGTTGATATAGATAGAACTTGGCATCCACTTCTGAAACTTGAATATGAAAATGGAAAATTCGATATCAATTAATGAAAACACCTTGTAACCAGAATTCCTCCATCTGCCAAATTGTCACTTTTCAGTGTCAAAATCGAAAACATTGAGAAAAATTTTACGAAGAGAAAAATATTTCAATTGTGTTGAGAACGGGAGCAGATTCGTTCCCGAAACGTCCACCAAGATAAGTAGAGAAACGAGGAGAGAACATCCCATTGAAAGCCGAGAAATGAATGTACCACCTCCTCGAAGAACTTACAGACAGTATTCTCCATATCACTCCAATCGGCCATTGTTGTCCATCTTCAGTAAGGATGTGTTCTGATCATTTTGACTTGTCGATATATTTTTTCTTTATATTTATATAGAAATCTGCTAGTTCCCATTTGCCGTGATTGTTGTCGGAAAGCGAGTTTATAGAAGAATCATCGTCTTATATCAAATATTATTGAATTCTCGGAAAGGACATTATTGAATATTATTCAATAATTTTAGGAAATGTTCATTGCTCCACCCCAAACTGATAGTGCATATTGAGGATGTGATTGAATGAGGAAATAATACTATAGTATTTCCATCTGAGAGATGATGTAGATATTTTCATGACTTTGAATTTGCTCAACATTCACTCGATATTTTCATTATACATGAAGTATATGGATTATAGCATATGTTTATATAGATCATATAGTATATGGTTCAGCCGATTCCAGCGAATTGATTGTATTATCAATATCGCAATGAGGTTCATCTTGGCTGCAAAGAATTTTCAATTTTTTTTCATCTGTGGACAACACGAAAGGGAAACCTATGATGTTCGAGGAACATCGTGTTAGCCAGCGGTGGAATTTTGGGAAAGAAGGAAGGTGTTGGAACTGATACTTAAAATATTGTACTGTATAAAATTATTGTGGTGTTTTGGGTACTTATTTTATTTAACGATGTACAGAACACTGGTGGAGCTATTCTGCCTATTTGCCTATCTAATTTCTTCAACCATAACTCTAACGTACAGCTAACTTGATACCAGCATTTCATTCGTTATAGAGGAAAATCACTCAAATGTCAGTTGTTAGATAGCGACTCAAAAATGAAAATAGAATCAGTATTTTGATGATTGCACAATCAGTGTTATAAAAATGTTGATTCAGAAGTAGTAATTTAGGTTGTCTCTCAATCATAGATCGAATTACATCATTACAATCTCAAAACGTCAACTATTTGTACAGAAATCTTCAAAAATGTCGCCATCTTCTGGCGGAAAATGGCGTTAGCGTTTTAGACGAAACCAAACACCATCAGTGACTACATCAGTGTTTTGTACATCGTTTTTTATATATGCGTTTTCAATCACATTTTCCAAATCTTCCTGTGTCGAGAAGTTGACCCGAGACTATATCTCCCATGCCCTAGTTATGAGAAAGTATTTGTTGTTTCAACGGATGTTTTGCTATTTACCGAATTATGCCTTTCATTATTTTCATTAATTGAGTCTTTCATCGGCAACTTTGGACGAATCAGACATGTGACTTTTGAGTAGCACAATCATGAGTATACTTACATGTTCGGTAATGAGAAAAGTGGGCTTTGAATTTGAGTACCTACTCACTTCCGTAACAAATGGTATGCCGTGTAATCAAGCTACTTGAATCGAGGAAAATATGAATTGGATCTGGCGTTGAGTCAGGTTTTGAGTCACATGCCATAAACAGCTGATTTGAATTGTTGGGATCAAAATAAGATTTTTTCACCGCATCATATCGATGCTTTCTAGTACATAAGAAACACTCCTGGGATTTCAGAACTTGTTCGACGTTCTATGCAAAGAAGAATGGAAGGTTGTATCGCAGCAAGAGGAGGATATTTTCAACATTTGTCATGAGATAAATAATTGTTCAATTGATAAATGTTTACTTAGTTTGATATTACCACCCTTTCGTTGATTACGATTTTCTGGCAAACGGTTAGTTTTTTTGAAAAAATTCAAGAGCCCGAATTCTCAAATGTTTTCATGGCTCAGAAGATTATGCTATTAGAATTTAGAATTTCTCTTTTCGAAACTGAAATTTGGACCAAAACAAATGTTGACCCACCTCCAATTCCCCCAAAACTGGGTTTATTAATGTTTGAAGCAAAGAAGACATAGAGGGTCTAAAACAACAATGGAATGTCAATTTCCAGAATATTCGACCTGTTATCATAGTCAACGATGATCTTCATTTTTAGCTCTTGTGCTTAATCACCGAATGTTTATTTATTACTTAATTATATCACTGATTGTTTTCCATCATTTGCAGTTTGAATTTCTCATGAGGATTTGTTCAGAACATGTTTTAATTCTGGAAAAAAGATGATTCCTGTCGAGTTCATGAGAAGAATGTAAGTACAATAGACGCAGTTTATGCATTATTGTGCAAAAACATAAAACCTGAGGTAGATCCCACCGTTTCACAGGCCTTAAGGCTATATTACGAGAAAATGTTCCATGTTTTTCAAAAAAGAACACTACAAATATGACTGTCAAAGCCTGAAATATTCAAGATAACTAAATAATAACTAAAAAATTGATAGTGTTCTATTTTTCGACAAGTGTTTTTTGTGGAATGTTGATGCATTTCCTGCCAACGGCTGGTGCTGTTCTGGTTTGGCCACCCTGTATATCTATTCAATTATTCGATATACTTGCTGACCGTTGTGGTCAATGGGAATATGATGTTTGGATAATCCAATTTCACCATTACCAAACTAATTATGATAATATATTGAACGTTTCCGATTGAAGGTGGGTAACAAATTACTTTTTTCGAGCAAGGAAATACAATAACAAATGGGCGGACCTGAAATTTACCATATAAATGACGTTACATTGTCGCAGAAAATATGGGTCAGTGCCATAGGTAGATTGTGCGAAATTAAATAATGTTATTACATTTCATTGAGATCATCGAATTTGCTGAGTAATATAATAAGTTATATCTATGGATATTATACAGGGTGATTCACAGATCCAGAATTCGGTGCAGACCATATTCGAACATTCTCTACCCAACTGAAATATTTTAGACAATGCGATGTAGCCGCTTCTATCGGAAAGCAGTAGCAACTTTGACATTTCAAGAGGTACACCTTGTATATACTATCATATTTAGGATCCCTTCAGATTTCGCAATAAGTTATTTTGATGTTTCCATATACCTATCTGTGAGCGTTTTCGAATCGAATATCAATTGAAATTTTTTCCATGGAAAATAATGACCTCTAAAAATGCTGATATCTTCGAGTTCAGGAATACTATGATTTCAAAATTTGGTTCGGAGTTAGGTGATAGTTGTGTGCTTCCAACACTCAACACTAATCTTAGTCACTTCAATATAAGGTGGTTCAAAATGACGGTAATTTAGTTTGCTTGGAAAAGTTACTGAAAGTTGATTATTTCGAACGAAACACCCTGTATTTTATCATTTCCAAAATCTCTCCTCAATTTCCTGATATCTTCTAGTTCATGAACTAGTCATAAATAAGTCTTAGAAGAACCTTTAAATGGGTAAAACCCACCAATATTACAGAATAATTAGGTATGCATGAAATGAAAAAAACTCATCATTATATCTAATTAAATTGTTAGAATTAGTACAGAATATTCATGCTCACAGTCTATGAGAGTGGATAATTACTGTTAATGTTATATAAGTATTGAATAACTTTCGGGCACAGTTTCCTAGCCTCTCCAACTATATACAGTGTGTCAAATTTGAAAGTTGTTAGTAGGCATTTCTCGGAGATGAACAAAAATACCAAGAAATACTCCAAATTTCAAGTGGCAGCCCCCATGTGTGATGCTCCATTGGAAACTTATTTAGAAATGATCATGGTAGTGATTTTTGAGAGGTTTCCAATGATGCATCACAAATTTGGACACTTCTCGATATTTTCTTTCATTTCCGATATATATTTCCACTGGCGACTTTTGAATTTAACACATTGTATAGATGAGCATTCGAGTGGAAGAAATTTGGACAGTTGAAATTTCATATTTAAATCACGATTATCACATGTCTTGCGAAAGAAAATATTCAAACGTACATTGGGTAGGAAATAAGATAAAGACGGAATTAACTTCCACGTGAGATTTGAATTTTTGGCGGAGGTTCCGTAAAAAGAGGTAAAGTACACCTTAGGTGTAGATGACCGGTCATATCATCGCATAAATATTCATTCATCCACGACCAGGCGTGAAGTAGCACTTTATCGCCCGAATTTGCGAGCGTAAGGAGCATTTTAGCGCCCGCGGACTATTTATGCAAAATCATCGAAACATATATTTAAATTATAAAGGAGTGCACATAACGAATTGAGAATCCATCAACCACATCATCAGACTATCAATATACAGGGTGGCCAAAACGAAACGAGATATGCATTTCGGTGGGAGATCAAGGAACTGACATTAAAATAAATGTTTCTTTATGTAATGTTGGATAGGACATGATTTAAAAAAAAAACACATAAGGCACTTCTTAGATGAACATCGTTTTAGCTACAAAATGAGAAATATTGATGAAAGGGGAAGAAGCGTAACTTTCCATCAGTAGCCGATTATTTTCATAAACGTGTTTTCTCGAGAACTACTGCATTGAATTCCAAAACAAGGAAGCGTTGGTAAGAGATTTCGATTACCTTCAAAATGATGTATCACCTGACCTCTTATCCCATTCGAGATTCAAGGATTGGAGCTCACCCCTCCGAGAGGTTTGAAGTGGAAAAGTTGAAAACATGCACAAAATATTTCCCCCTCGAAATAAAAATCGACCGGTCCCAGCGTTTTTTTTTCAGAGAATGGTAACTATATGTCAAATCGGGCTTGTTCCGTTTTTATTGGGTCACCCAGTATCTATTATACTTACAGGTGACTCATAATGAGCCTTCTCATATAATTCAGGACATCTATGTTTCAATAATTGTGATGGCTTGATTCCATTTCAAAATCACTAATAAAGTATCTGTAATCACGAAAATTGATCTATTGTGTTTCCGATATGATACGAATTTACAGCCTTGATGTATTTTCTATCGTGTTCTAGATATAAAGAGCATAAACGTGCATAAACTGTATGCATTTCGGGCGGAATTTGCTTTTACGGACCTAAGCGTGTTAATAGCCCGAGCGATACACACTGCGGTCCATAAAAGCCTGTTTCACGCCCTTGATACATAGACTGCTATTATGTACCAAGGTTGAAGAGAGTATTTGACAGGCCGAAGACACACAGTATGCAAAAGCGAGTCAATACATAAACCCAGGAGTCTTGGCACCAACTTCTACCACTTCTGCCTCTTCATACCACCTTCTGCTACATAATGTGTTGAGTATTGAGTATTGAGTATAAATGTAGTAGAGTTCTTGTCAACAAAACTCAAGCTTGTATCTTCACCAATTTGATGATGTCTGGTACCATGCACTGTTCCTATGAGGTCGTCAATATATATGCTTGGCATCAAACTTTTTGAAACGAGAGTATATTTTGTATATGACAAATGATTTCAGTTATTTCGATCTTCTTTTATGTTTTGGCCTTCTCATATTTCATAATCTTCTTTTCTTCTCTGCAAACTTATACTGGGTGATAGTAGATACGAAACCCCTAAGAATATGTCAGGAAGCAACAAAAAAAATTCAACACATAGAACAGTGTCATTAGATTTCCATTATTTCGTACTATCATAGAACATCAAAACAACGAAAATTATCGAAACAATTTAGATAGAAGCAGCTATTATACATTTTTTATAGAACCGGTCAAAAACAGGATATAAGGTGCCTCATTACATAAATTATATTTGGTTGCCAAGTCGTAATAAATTTTTTCTGCGGTGGACCGGAAGAAGGCGTT